>CM050520.1:52893996-55330663 GCA_027563665.1 Antrozous pallidus | reverse complement strand
TTCTTAAGTATATATATATAACCTATGTATATAAAACCGTAATATGCAAATAGACCAAATGGCAGAACAACCAAACAACTGAACAACCAGGCACTATGTCTTGCACTGACCACCAGGGGGCGTGCATGGGACATGGCAGGCATTGTAGCAGATGAGCAGCAGATGAGCAGGAATGCCAGACCAAAGCGGGGTGCCAGTCTCTGTCATCTGGGTGAGCCTCTGGTAGTTACTGAAAATTCTTGGTTCCTGTGTGCAATGTCCTGCCCAGTGCTCGCATCTGCTGCTGGCACCTGGTGCTGGCCTTAATTGCTTGGCACTGTCAGCTGGTGAGGGCGGTGGCTGCTGGCTTCTCCACCTCCCCCTGCTCCTGAGGGGTGATGGGGGCCGGCAGCCGCCTCTTGCACCTGCTACCTGAGAGGGCCCCACTTGCACCCACTGTTGGCGCTGGACCCACTGCTTGCACCTGCTGCCCATGCCTGATGCCAGTCCCGATCACTTAGTGCTGTCAGCAGGTGTGAGAGGTGGCTGCCAGCCCAGATTGCCCCTAAGGGCTTCTCCACCCACCCCTCCCAGCTCTTGAGGTGCAATTGGTGTAGCAGCTGCAGCTTGCACCCACTGAGGGAGCTGGCTCTGCTTGCACCTGCTGCTGGTGCTGGCCTCAATCTCTCTGCTTCGTTAGCAGGTACAAGTGGGGCTGATGCCATCAGCACATGGGAACATTGGCAGTGGGAGCAGGGCTACTGGCAGAGAGGATACTGGGGGCTGCAGTGGGAGGGGCCGGGTGAGGATGCAGAGGATGGGCCGAAACCTTCCCCTGTGCCCACCATAGCCTCGCAGCCCACAGTTCATTTCAAGGTGCACAAATTTGTGCACTGGGCCCCTAGTGTATCTATATAAAACCCAAATATGCAAATCGACCACACAGCAGAACATGCACTGACCACCAGAAGGCAGACACTCAATACAGGAGGTGCCCCCAGCCCGCAGGCCCCAACCAGTGACAGTAGCAGTGGTGGGGGGCGGGGCTGGTGAATGGGCAGTTCCAGGCCAGCCAAAGCGGAAGTAAGTGGGGGCCCCGATCACCCCACCAGTCACCCTGCTGAGGGAGGCGATTGGTGGTGGTGGTAGTGGGGTGTGTGGCTGGCCCCGATCACCCTGTTGGTCATCCCAGACATCAGCACTGATTGCTGGCCAGGCCTAGGGACTGTACCTGTGTATGAACTTCATGCACCTGGCTGGCCTCTAGTATATAATAGTTACCATATGCATATATAGTTCTCATAGGGACAAAAGATGCATATCACAGGAGATTTTTCATCTATCAACTGAAGCTCTGATCATTCTTTCATTCCAAAAATATCACTTTTTTACCTCTTCAGTGCAGATATGATGTTATATGCCAGAAGTATACATTATATCTGCCTTCAAGATCTAGGAGAATAAACACTGAATACAACCCATAAAGGATTGCAGTAAGAGTACCCACCTCAGGTAACTGGGGAGACTGAGCCACTGTCCCTTTGAGGATATCCACCACATAAAGCAGCCACCATGCAGAGACATGGAAAGAAATCACGTGTGAAAGAAATGGAGGAGAAAAGACGACAAGACATAGAGTTCAAAACCACGGTTATAAGGCTTTTCAAGAGGCTCCTACAAAAGGCCGATCAACTTAATGAGAATTACCAGGAAATAAACAAGACCAACCAGCAAATGAATGAGAATTACAAGGAGATGAATGATACTTACAAGGAAATGAATGAGACCCTCAGGGAAATGAACAAGACCTCTGAGGATACGAACCAGACCCTCACGGATAAAAAAAAGGACCAACTAGAAATCAAGCATACACAGACTGAAATAAAAAATATTACACAAAGTCCTAAAAGCAGTCCAGAGGGCCACAAGAACCAAGTCAAAGATTTGAAATACAAAGAACCAAAATCCACTCAGCTGGAAAAGCAAGAAACAAAAAGAATTCAGATAATTGAAGATAGCGTAAGGGGCCTCTGGGACAACCTCAAGCAAGCCAACATCCGAATTATTGGGGTGCCAGAAAAAGAGAGAGAGCAAGACAATGAAAACCTACTTGAAGAAATAGTGACTGAAAACTTTCCCCACCTGGTGAAAGAAACTGACTTAAAAGCCCAAGAAGTACACAGAACCCCAAAATATAGGAATCTAAAGAGGACCACACCAAGACATATCATAATTAAAATGCCAAGAGCAAAAGATAAAGAGAGAATATTAAAAGCAGCAAGAGAAAAACAGTTGGTTACCTACAGGGGAGCACCCATCCGATTGTCAGCGGATTTCTCAACAGAAACTATGCAGGCCAGACGCGAGTGGCAAGAAATATTCAAAATAATGAAGAGCAAGAATCTACAACCAAGATTACTCTATCCAGCAAAGCTATCATTCAGAATTGAGGATCAGATAAAGTGCTTCGCAGATAAGAAAAAGCTAAAGGAGTTCATCACCACCAAACCAGTATTATATGAAATGTTGAAAGATATTCTTTAAGAAGAGGAAGAAGAAAAAGGTAAAAATATAAATTATGAACAACAAATACACATCTATCAACAAATGAACATAAAAATCAAGTGAACTGATAGGCTGATGAACAAGATAAACTGGTGACTATAACAGAAACATGGACATAGAGAGGGAATGGACTGACAATTCTAGGGGAGAAGGGTGTTGTAGGAAGTACAGCAAGAGATTGGACAAAAATCTTGCAACAATGGGAGAGGACATTGGGGAGGGGGAGGTGAGGGCGGAGGGTGGGATAGGTACAGGGTGGAGGGAAGATATAGAGGGATAAAAAAAGGGGAAACAATGTAATTAATAAACTGAACAATAAAAAAAAAAGAAAAAAAAGATCTAGGAGAATAAGCAGAGGATCTGTTTCACTCTAGAGAATCTTTTCCTCAGTTGAAAACAAATAAAAGTAATGCACTAAAATGGTTAAGGTACAGGTTTAGTACAAGTAATGTATAATAGTAATTCTTCTGATATTGAGCTTCCAATGGTAGATTTTACTACAAATAAATAAGTTCCTGGCTTAATATCATTAACCTTCAGCAGACTCAAGAAAAGCAGTGTGCAGGATATGGCTTTCTATTTTGCCAAACACTTCTTATAAAATCACAGGCTCATTTGAGTTCTATGTCCATAAAAAAATGCTTTAAGCCAATGCCTTATTACTTTTAAAAATAAAAGAATACTTCCCTTGAGGTGAAGGAGTGGATTATCTTTTTTCATCTTTGTACCTGAGGAAAATCGATGGAAGGCAAGGTAGTCACAAAGCAGAAAGCTGTTAATCCTGTGATTAACTATACTTTAAAATGTTAACTATTCCTGGTGCATGATATCTGTGCCCTGGGTGGGGAGGGGGTCCCTCAGCCTGGCCTGTGCCCTCTTGCCTTCTGGGGGATTGGGCCTAAGCCAGCAGGCAGACATCACCTCACAGTCCTAGACCCCTTGCTCCATACCCCTGCCTGCAGTGGAGAGGGGAGAGGCTCCTGCCACAGCTGCTGAGCTCACCAGCCATGAGCCTGGTTTCTGGCTTAGTGGTGCTCCCCCTAGGGGAATGCACTGACCACCAGGGGGCAGCTCCTGTGTTGAGTGTCTGCCTCCTGGTGGCCAGTGTGTGTGATAGTGACCAGTCATTCCACTGGTCATTCTGCTGTTCGGTTGATTTGCATATTAGGGTTTTATTACATAGGATACCAAGATTATCCAAATACATCATGTGGGTAAATACAACCCAATGATTATAGGACACTTACTTAATATTATATGAATGATGTTCTTTTTCCCTCCCTTCAGTAAGGATTGCATGTTTAGTTTGTGAAATGCCTGCTCTCAAGTGCTTTGGTTTAGTGAAAGCCCTTTGGATATGTTCATTCATGTAAGCTTTTTCCAGAAAGATGAAAGATACTGATTCACTTATTTGTCAAATAAAACAGAATGCATAGAATTCTTCTTCTTCACAACTTCTAGCTGATTCCGATGGGTCCTTCTCAACTCAAGGTTTCTCTCTAGAATACCTTCCCTGGCTACTCCATTCTGGCTTTACTGCCTCTACTTTGTGTCTTAAACACCCCAAGTGTTTGCTGTACTGTGGCATAGATGTTGAATCATTTGTGGGCAGGGATTCTGCTAGAGTGGGCTCACCCTTGTGTCCTCATATAAATTCATTCTCAAGATTATTTATTGCATGAATGAGACACTAGACCAGGCACTGGAAATATAGGGTCCAATACTGCCTTTAAGGAACTTACAGCCTAGTAGGTGATACAGACATTAATTTAAAAAAAATCATATAGTGAGCTCTGAACAAACATGTGGTATATGAATGACTTAGGGAGTGTATATGGAATGTCAGGCGTTTCACTAGATAAGTTGCCTTTTGTTTCTGCAGGTCTCTATAGTCTACAGAGTGCTTTCATCTGTGATCAGGCAGGATTAGAAGACTAATCAGGCTCCCTCTGCCAGTTTGCTCATATTTTTGCTTTCTTCACACTAGGATATAGGGAAGTAGTTCCAAAGGTATTTTTCTGTCAAGGACATCTTATCAAACACCCATTTACTCTGCTACTCAATTTACTGCCTCTTTCTTTCTAATCTCTGACTATCTCTATTCTGATAATGACTAACCAAGCCCTCAACTTGCAATAACTTATTTCTCCTTGGGAAGTCATGTAAACTTTTAAGCTGGTGGGAAAATTACAAGTGCTTTGTCAACTATGTGTTATAGGAACATAGAGCCTAATTAGTTTGAAGATGAATGTGACAATCAGCATCAATTTTATATTTGCTGCATTGGTTGTGTACAAGATATACTTTGATACCTGGCAATGCTCAAGGACATGATTTATCCATGCTCTGAAACAGGCTTAGGAAACACTAGATTAAATTATTGTGATATATAATAAATAAGGAGGTGAATAGTCAAAGCGATGTTTTTTTGACCTTCTCATAATAGTACTGAACCATACAATCATAAGACAGTTGCCTAATTGGATGGACCAGAGTATGGAATTTATTTGTGTTGCTTAACTTGAAAATTATCTGAAGTTTGTTACACCAGCAAGATAACAGTAAAGAGGAAGTTATTTTTCATCTATAAATAAATTTGGAACCACTTTTTTTTTTTTTTTTTTTTTTGCTTTGGACACATATTTGATTTGCTATGAACTTTTTTATTTTTTTAAAACTTTACAAACAGAGCTCTAATTATAGTAAAATAATGCCATGTCAGTTTCTGAGACACCTATTTAGCAATCAGGAAGATATAGATAATTAATGAAAAGTAGAGGAATTTTACATGTCTGTCCTTTAAAAAAATTATGTATTGTACTAAATACTTTGGGTAGGAAGGATTTTATTGGAATCTTAAAGCACTAACACAATGTATAGGTCCCTGGACATTTCTTCTTCAGAAAAAAGTAATTTATTTTTATATATTGATTTGACACAGTAAGAGAGGGGAAGAGAGAAAAACACCCATTTATTGTTCCACTTATTTATGCATTATTGGTTAATTCTTGTATGTGTCCTGATGGGAGATGGAACCCACATATGGGTGAACTGGGATGATGCTCTAACCTAGTGGTCAGCAAACTGCGGCTCGTGAGCCGCATGAGGCTCCTGAGCTTTGGTTTGCTGCTCTGTTGACTAATGAGTTTGCCAACCACCGACCTGGACTCTCGATTCCAATAATTACAGGCTTGTTGTTGTTCCTTGTGATTAAGCACCTACCTACTGAGCTATTTGGCCAGAGTGGGCATTTCTTCTGAGTGTTTTCTTCCCAGTGAAAAGGACGCACTGATTTCCCATTTTTATTGGTCAGGCAGGGCTTTCCATCACATCGTTCACTTTCTCTCTCATCCTTTCTCTGTCTGCACCCCTGTTTCTTTCTATGTATCTGTTTTAGTCTGTCTTTGCCTAAGTGTCTAAGACAATGAAAAACAAGTGAATCATTACCCACAGTGATGCTTGTCAAGCCCCTCAAAGGCGGTTTCTGGAGCAGTTTCACTGGAGGAAAAGGGGGGGGGGGGAGGCCAATCATTTGCCTGGTAAAATGCTGCAGAGGGAACACAGCGCTCTGCCCACATAATAAGTGCCTGCAGGCAGTCAGCGGGGAGAGAAAAGTTTGGGAAAGAACTCAGTTTTTTTGTCTCTCTGAATGTGGAACTTTTATAAACACTCTGGGATCTCCTCCCACCTTAATTTTATAATATACCATTTTGTCCTAATATTCAGGTTGAGTGTGTATTTGCGTGCGTCATCGACCACACAACTAGGTACACAAAGGAAAGAAGAAAGCTATGTTTTCTAAATTCAACCTCCAAATCCAGTTTCGTGTGCGTGTGTGTGTGTGTGTGTGTGTGTGTGTGTGTGTGTGGTGTTTCTTTTGAAATAAAAGTACCTGGCCCCATTTCCCTTCTCCAGCTGTTAGTCATTTGTAAGAAGCTGCCCTTGTAATTGCAAGCGAGTTGAGACATGATGTATGCAGCACCCCATGCACCTTAGCTTTTCTTTCAGTCCTATCTTTCCATTCACTGAGACTCCCAGGAATCATGCTCCTAATAATTCGCTTTTTATTACCCAAGGCCGCTGTTCTGGCAGCAAAACGACAGCCCTTTGATCGGTGGGCCGGGTAGTTTCTTTTGTGTTGTGCTTATTCAGAGTTGCCAACGGGGGGACTTTGGCAGGGGTGATCTTATGTGTGTACTGAAGCAGCAGATCCGAATTCAGAAACAAGAACGAGAGCTGAAATGTGATTCTCTGTCGCTCCGTGTAGCACTCACCGCCACGCTCAAACGGTGCGAGGCACTCACGGGAGGCTTGTTCTGATCACAGAATTCGCTAAAAGACATGCAGCCGCGGAGCTCCGCAAGCCACCTGGAAGTTTTGCCTGCGCTGATTTCTAGGGGATTTTCCGGTGCCTAGGAGAATCCTGCTTGCCCAGAGCCGTATGGAGGAGGGCTCCACCTTCCCATGAGGGGCCCCCTTGGAAAAGCCGTCAGTGCTGGATCCAGGCTCTGCTTCTCTGTGTGCCATTGACCACAAGGCTTTTCTCACCTTGGCTGATTTGCGGGTGTGATTTCCATGCACTGAGCCCTGTGCAGGGATCCAGGATGGATTGCCTGTGCATTGTCACCACAAAGGTAGGACAGGAAACAGGGCTGCTGTTATGTGCAGCGTTTTCCTATGATTCTTCTGGTCCTGTAATTAAGCAGGTCTGGGAGGTGCTGCCAGTTCATGGGATGAAATGATGAGTGTAATTGACTTTGCCGGGCATGTTGTTCCCCAGGAGCGTGTGAGGGTCCTGTCTTTATTTGATTTCAACTTCTTAAAGTGATATTTTGTATTTGTGCAGATGGAGGGAGAATTTGCCTGGGGTTTTTATGGCAGAATTTGTTTTTGCATCTGTTTATAGCTCAAAATTAACATATCTATAGTAGTAGTGTAGCTTTCATATCATTTTAACATAACATACCAGGGTAGTCTTTCTGTGTGATAATTAGCTTTTCATTTAAAAACCATATCTTCTGTGCTTGAAGAAGCCAATCAGCTTTACTGTGGCTTGACATATTGTTTCTGATTGGAGAATTATGATATTCTGCATTTTAATAAATTTTTAAAGGAAAAAAATCTTTAGGTCCTCCTGATTTGAAACAAACAATATTTAATGTTGAACTCATTCTCTCTATTTTGACTAGGAATACATTATTTGCGTTATCAGAAATAGAAGTAAAACTAGGACTGGAATAAAATCAGTAGGCAATACTTTTGTGGGTTTGCTGAAAATAGCTGAACATTTCAAAAACATTTTGGTGTCAGTTCTAAATAAATTTAAATTTTATAAACACTGCTTATAATTTTTAGAAAAAAAAACCCAATTAAAACACTTATTCATTAGCTTCCCTTTTCATTTTGCATGTAAGCATACCATGAGTTCATTTGAGCTATGTCTTTGCGGATCTCACATTGATTGGACACCCATTAAACATGACAAAATCAATAGCTTAGTGCATGAGTCTCATTAAGTGTAGATTTCCCACTGTGATCTCCTTCTACTACTACTGGGGAAAAAAAAAAAGATTATTTGATTTTGAAACCACAAACCGAGTTTCCCATAGAATGGCTGAATATTTTTACTTTAACAAATTATTTTTCAGAGAATCTTAATGGCTATCTTCCCACAGGGCCTAGCATCACGTGGCAGCTGCAATTGATGTTAATTGACTTGAAACTTAAAAACTTCTATTTGGGTTAGTTGATCAGTCTTCAAAGTTAGGCGAATACCTTGTTTTACTTCTGAAACTTACTAAACACCTCATTCAGTTTTTCCAGTTACATCAGTAAAGATGAACTCAGAAAAAAAAAGCTAAATGAGAAATAGGATATTCTTATGTAATCTAGGAAAGAATATTCTCTTAAATATGCTTTGTTCTTCTTGAGGTGTTACATTTGGTGTTACTTTTCTTGAGAGAATGCTATAAAATCTGTCCTATATGTGTTTCATAATTATTTATTCCAAAATCATGGTAATTGCAGATACTGTGAAACATACTTAGTACTTTAAAAATATGTTATAAGGTGTTATTAAGCAGAACTGTAAACTGAAAGTCTATTGCATTGAACAAGTTAAAACAACACTGAAATCTAAGTTTCCTCAATTTGGAAAACGTGATCTAATTTTTAAAAAAATGTCACCTGCTTTATATCAACTTACCAAAATATAAATGATCACAGATGCAAAAGTAAGTCATATTCTTCTTCTCTAAATGCTATAACAGAGATAAATATCATTATTTCCAGTAGTTTGATTTTCCATATTAATTATACAATTCAATGGGACAAACAAATATATGAGATGTCATGAGTTTTCTGATGTAATTATACTCATGAATATTTCTAGGGTGGCATATATATCCTCCTTCTAGAACAAACATACTTACAACAAAGTTATAGTCCAATGTTGAGATGGGAAGTAATGCATGATCGATTTAAAAGCTGCACATAGGTGAGGCGACCTCCTGGAGAACTGTAGAATGCAAACCTCTCTGCCTCACACAGCACCATTGATGATCTTGGCCCAAGTGCACTTGGGATGCCCTTGCTCCACTTTGCTGGGACTCTGATCGAAAACTTGCCAACAATGAGCACATTTCAATTCTATCTCAGTTTAATATCCGTTTCTTTCTCCTTCAGTAGTGAGTCCACCTTCTAGCAGTTTCAGCTGAGACACTTTCTTCATCTTGCTTTATGTGAGACCAACGGTTAACTACCCTGATCTTTCCTAGGTGCCACCTCGTCCATGGCATATCTCAATATCACAGCTGACCACCTCCCTGTCAAAGTTTTCAGTGGCAGGGAACATAAATATTGTAAATACTTTCACTGGTCTTTTCATTTCTTCCTGCCTTATCATGAAAGGCATTTGCTGTTCCCTTGTATACTCCTGTGACTTCCTATACCTGCTCATTCTCCCACTCCCTTCTATTACACACACTGTGGAAATAAGTTTCTCTTCATGTTTTTCCTCCACATGCAGAGACATAGAAACATGGAGCAGACTGAGGAATCTCAGATGGAAGGTGGGGGAGGGTGTGTGGATGGGGAGAGATAAACCAAAGAACTTTTATGCATTTATGCCTAACCCATGGATACAGAAAATATAGTGTGGTGAAGACCTGAGTGGGGTCGGGGGGCAGGGATAGAGGTGGTCCACGAGGGAAAAATGAGGCCACCTGTAATACTTTCAACAATAAAGATAAATTTAAGAAATAAAAAGAAAAGAAAAAAAATGAAAGCTAAATTAGTGAGAGATTATAATAAGTCGAGAGAAAGCACTGACTAATGGCTATATAAAAGCATCTATTGACATAATTGTTTTTTTTAAACATATTTTATTGATTTTTTACAGAGAAGAAGGGAGAGGAATAGAGAGTTAGAAACATCGATGAGAAAGAAACATCGATCAGCTGCCTCCTGCATACCTCCTACTGGAGATGTGCCCACAACCAAGGTACATGCCCTTAACCGGAATCAAATGTGGGAAATTGTAGTCCGCAGGATGATGTTCTATCCACTGAGCCAAACTGGTTAGGGCCATAATTAAGTGTTTTGATTGTTAGTTTTTCTTCATATTAAAGGAAGGAAATGATTGTGGCACATTTCATAAAATTCTAACCCCCTTTCTCACCCCTATATTTCTACTCTGGGTATCACCCATAAGACTCAGATTGCTTAAGGTCTTAAGGACTTCAATCTGGCTTGACTGATTTGAAGAACCTCTCAGAGTTTTTAGCTGGGAAATAATCAGGACCACCAAATGCACAGAGTCTGCCACATGGGTCTCAAGGTCTTTCCAGATGTTCAGACAATTCACTTACATCAGAAGACTAAGTCATATCTTTTATTCAAATGTTTCTGTCTATTTTCAATTTCAATTCTTTAGTCTCAGACATCACTACTGAGAGAGATAAGTAACATGACTTATTGTGAAGAGCAGAACTCCAGAACAGCGATTTTCAACCTGTTTCCTCTCATGATATGCATAAGCTAATTACTAAAATTACTATATATTTTGCCAATCTGACAAAACATAGATATAATTTTGATTGGTTTATAAACATATAATAATAATAGTAATTACCTACCCTTTTTACCCCATAGTGGCTTTTTAAAAAATCTGGTGCCCATACTTGTAAGGATTTCTGGTACCCAGGATTAACCAATCAGGCGTAACCTTATTATGTGATGTAACCAATAAGATGCAACTCTATTATATATATGACATATAAATTTATAGTTCAAGACAAGGCATTTACCTTGGAGAGCTATTTTGTTTTGACAGTTGTTATTATTTTATTTGACAATCTAAAAGAGGTCAGTGCCCCCAACTAAGTAGTCAGGTGTTGGCATGTTTTAAAATCCTTTCAGCACACCAGTGGAAAATTGCTCCTGTAGGAGCAGTGGTTGGCAAACTGTGGCTCACGAGCCACATGTGGCTCTTTGGCCTCTTGAGTGTTGCTCTTCCACAAAATACCATGGCCTGGGTGAGTCTATTTTGAAGTGGTGTTAGAAGTTTAAGCTTAAAAAATTTGGCTCTCAAAGAAATTTCAATTGTTCTACTGTTGATATTGGCTCTGTCACTAATGAGTTTGCCGACCACTGCTCTAAGGCAAGACTTGGGTTTAAGTTGTTCTGACACTTACTGGGTTTAGGAGTTGGATATGCTATTTAACCTCCCTCAGCTTTGATTTCCTCATTTGTGAAAAGGATATGATATTACCTTTGTGTAAATGATGTGGTAAAAATATACAAAGTACCTTACACAATTCCTAACATATGAAAAGAATTCAGTATAGAATAATTTATTGAGCAACTCACAATTGATGTCTTTAATCTATCCCTCACTTTGGGTGTGGTCACTGAGGAAAATGTGGTCATCTCAGCAATACTGATTAAATACAATTGAGTAATGTAACATCTTTTATAGAGTGGACATGTCTTAAATATGTTTCCAATCATTGAAAGATAATCATCCCAATAATTTTGATAACTAAAATACAAAGGAAATAATGCTAGCCTATGTGAAGGCAGAGACAGTCTGTAAGATAATTGGCAATAGGTCAGCAGTTCTGGACAGGCAGAATATTCTGGGCTAAATTTAATAGAATAGAAGCAGTCAGTAGAAATTTCTTTGGCTGTGTGGGACTTCTTAAGTATCAAGTGTAATAATATATTGGATTTGATACAAGAACAGAAGAAATGTGGAACTGTGAAAAATGAAAGTAAATCTGTACTTTGTGACTTTGGGCACCAAGAGGCATGTGGGCATCTGTGTCCTTGTTGGTAAAATGAGTGCATTTCTTTTAAAAAATATATATTTTATTGATTTTTTTTACAGAGAGGAAGAGAGAGGGATAGAAAGTCAGAAACACTGATGAGAGAGAAACATTGATCAGCTGCCTCCTGCACACACCCCACTGGGGATGTGCCCACAACCAACATGCCCCTGACTGGAATCGAACCTGGGACCCTTCAGTCCGTTGGCCGACGCTCTATCCTCTGAGTCAAACCATTTTTGGCAAATAAGTACATTTCATTGCATCTCTGAGGTTTTTCCTGTTCTATTCTAACCTAATATTATTCTAAAGTATATTATTTCTGCAAATAAAATTATTCATGTGCAATAAATATCTTAAAAAGTAGGATTGTGTGACTCAAACATTTGTATCATTTTAGATGTCCATTAACTAGACTTACAGACATTTAAAAAAGTTTAAAAAATGATCTATAAAGACAACTGCAATATGTTATAAATTACTGCTATAATTTTTAAAATATGGCATGCTATTAATTTTACTATGTTTAATAGGTTATTATGCATAATAAAATTAAAACAGAAAAATGAAAAGTGGACCAACCAGCATGAAATAAACTTTCATTGTTGCTCTTAACACTACATCTGTTCTGTAAATAAGATCACTCTTTGCTTCATCAATCCACCATCTTTTACCAAAATTAAAATCTGTTAGAATTTCTAAAAGGAAATAAAAAATTTTAAAAATATATTTTATTGATTTTTCACAGAGAGGAAGGGAGAGGGATAGAAAGTCAGAAACATCCATGAGAGAGAAACATCGATCAGCTGCCTCCTGCACACCCCCTACTGGGGATGTGCCCGCACCCAAGGTACATGCCCTTGACCGGAATTGAACCTGGGACCTTTCAGTCTGCAGGCTGATGCTCTATCCACTGAGCAACACCGGGTTTCAGCAGGAAATAAAAATTTTTGCTGGGCATTTAAGAGATATTTTGAAATCAAGGCTAATAAATATTGTGTTATTTATTATGACAATAGTAAAAAAATGGCATGTCTTCCTTTTAGAAATGGACTCATCATAGAAATATGGTGGGCTAAAATTTTTATTTCCTACCAGAGCTTTATTTAGGGAACATGAAAGAGATCACTAAGGCAACAGATGGCTTACCTGAGAGGCCCTGTCTTCATAGACAAAGCTATTAATTTATGCAGGTGTATAGTTGCATCTGCTCTCCCAGTAGAAGCAGCACATCCATTCATTCATTTCATTCATCTAACAAGTACTTATTGAATGTTTCACATGTGCCTGATATTTTGGAAGGCATGGGGATACAATAGCAATCTGTTTTTGTGGAACTTTTTTAGTCAAATGGGGCAAACAGTGAATTATAGAAATAACAGTGGTGTATGATAAGGAGCTGGCTACAGATACTGTGGAAATGAGCACAGGGATACCTGAAGAATCTGGTGGGCTTGGTTGCACAGTACGGGGCTTAATATCCAGAAAAGGTTTTCTGAAGAAGTAACATTTAAGCTGATAAAATGGAGGGCACAGTGGGGGTGGGAAGAGTGTTTTAAAAGTCCCAGGTGTGATAGACAGACAGATGCTAGATGATAGACAGATAGATAGATGATAGATAGATGATAGATAGATAGATAGGTTGATAGATACGTAGATAGATAGATAAGAGGAGAGAGAAGAAAGGAGAGAGAATGGGAAATAAGATGTCCAAGGTGAGTAGCAAGATACAAAAGATGCAAAGATAGGGGCTAAGTCATGAATATCAAGAAGTTAAGATATTATATTAAAGGAATAGGTTTTCTCCTGCATCATTAACACTGGTTCTAAACCCCAACACCGATGTTTGACCTCTCACTCATTTTGTTTCTTTGATTTGAGCACTCTTTCTATTTTCTGCCAAGTGCCCCATTTGCCAATTCTTACACCTATTCATAAAATATAGTGGTTTGACCTTTCTCTTGCTGAACTGTAGTTTTCTCTTTTGTAAGATGGTATCTATCTCACAGGTTTTGTTTTTTTCATTTTTGAAAATATTACAGATGTCTCCATTTCCCAGCCCATTGACTCCTTCCACCTCACTCTGCCCTGCTCCAGGCCTTCACCACAGTGTTGTCTTTGTCCAGGGTTCTGCGTATATGCGTATCCATCTTTGGTTAATCTCTTCCCACAACTCCTCTCCCCTTCTCTCTGAGATTTGTCAGTCTGATCCATGCTTCCATGTCTCTAGATCTATTTTGTTTGTCAGTTTATTTTGTTCATTGGAATCCTTATCTAAGTGAGATCATGCAATACTTACCTTCCTCTAATTGGCTTTTTGTGCTTAGCATGATACTCTCCAGGTCCCTCCATGCTGTCTCAAAAGGTAAGAAATCCTTACTTTTTTATAACTGCATAGTATCCCTTTGGGTAAATGTATCATAACTTCTTCTTTTTTTTAAAAAAAAATATATTTTATTGATTTTTTTATAGAGAGGAAGGGACAGGGATAGAAAGTCAGAAACATCGATGAGAGAGAAACATCGATCAGCTGCCTCTTGCACGACTGGGAATATGCCTGCAGCCAAGGTACATGCCCTTCACTGAAATCAAACCAGGACTTTTCTGCTGGCCAATGCTCTATCCACTGAGCCAAACCAGTTAGGGTCATAGCTTCTTTTTATCTACTCATCTACTAATGGCATTTGTTTCAAAATCATAGCTATTGTAACTAGTTCCATTATAAACATAAGAGTGCATATATCCTTTCTGATTGGTGTTTCAGGATTCTTAGCATATATTCCTAGAAGTGGAATCACTGGGTCAAATGGTAGTTACATTTTAATTTTTTGAGGAAAGTCCACACTGTTTTCCATAGTGGCTGCGCTAGTCTGCATTCCCACTGGCAATGTACTAGGGTTCCCTTTTCTCCACATCCTCACCAACACTTGTCATTTATTGATATGTTGATGGTAGCCATACTGGCAGGTGTGAGGTGATACTTCATTTTCATTTTAATTTGCATCTCTCTATGACTAGTGACTGAGCATTTTTTCATACGTCTTTTGGCCATTTATATTTCTTCTTTGGAGAAGTGTCTACTTAGGTCCTTTGCCCATTTTAAAATTTTATTGTTTGTTGTTTAGTTGTATGAGATAAATTCAATGAGCTAAGTATTAAGTGCTTGTTATATTACTTTGTAAGGGTAGATGTACTGTTTTCTATTGTGGTTCACAATCTCCCTACTATCTTATCTTTCCTTGGTGTTAGTTTCATTAAGTCCCTGCTCCAATCTTTGTTAGGTGGACCTGAATCACTCAAAATTAGTGTAGATTTGTAGTTGTTTCAGACACATAGCCATAGACTGTAAAAGTAAACTTTCACAAAGGAAATAACATTTTATTACATGAGTCATACCAGTCATCTGTTAATACATCTGTAGTAAATAGTGTTTTCTGCCAAACATCATTACCAGGATTTTATTCACAACATTAGCCCTTTCTAACACATGAGCTGTAACAGCTATGAGTTTGAGAGGACTGGCCTTTCTAAGACCTTTAGCTAAATCTTATTTTATGAGACAAATGTGGGTTTGCAAAGGAAACAAGTACAAATCAAATTTTACAAATGAAATAACATTGAAACACATTTATAGTACTCAAAATTTAAATAATCACATAACTCTCTTTATAAAGTACGAAAGAATTCATCACTCCCTTTATTATTTCATCTGAATGTTTGCAGATAAGATTTTCTTAGAGCAGATTACCCATGATTACCGCTGCCTGCAGGGCCTTTCGAGTTGCTTGTATGTATGTTTCACCAGCGGCAATTTGGGAATGTGCATTGGACCAAGGCTCAGAAAATAAAGTTATAGACTTAGGTTTGCCATTTATTATATTAGAATCTTAGTTAATTCAATTTACTAGTACTCTCCCGGAGCCTTATTTTCTCAAATCTGAAATGGAAATAATGATACTGGCTTATTAGTACTTCCTTCACAGTATTATTGCACAGAATCAAATTAGTGTATGTATTTGAAAACTACAAAATACTGTACACTTGAGAGAGATGACTCTAATTATTGAAAGGAGGAAATTCTAGAATAAACTGGGCTCCTGAATTACGATTAGCATTGCTGTATGCTGGAGAAAATGAGACTTGTATCCACATATGTGTCAGAACTAATTTTATGCGAATTACAGTGATCCAGGAGACTTGGCATGAGATGTCTGAGGTCCCTCAGGGAATCCATTATTGGGCAGTTGGAAAACCAGTTGGCATCCATTGCTGAATTTGGCTCAGAGTGGTGGCATAGTCTAGTGTTTGAAAGCACAGCCTTTGGAATCTATCAGATTCTTGCGGGAGTCCTAGCTTTGCCAGTTACTTATTAGTTCTGTTGTTTAGGCCAAATTAATCAATCTAAATCTTAGTTTCCTTATTTATAAAATAAAATAATAATGAGCACTTCAAAGGATTATGGTGAGGATTAAACACAATATTCATTACTTCCACAAAAACTTTCTGAGTGCATACTGTGTGTCAGAAGTCAGCAGTGTTGATAAAACAGTAGGTATGTTAGACCAACTCCCTGCCCTCATATATTACAGAGTGAGGAGACTGGCATTAATAGGCAAACAGATCATAAACATAATTTAAATAGTAATAATTGCTATAATTTTAAAAAATCAGATAAATGGAATATAGAAGGCTGCATGAGTCTAAAAAGAGACAGGGGCTACTTTAGACAGGATAGTCCTCTCTGGGAAGTTCTGGGAACTTGAAAGAACAGTTTTGTGAAGATCTGGGGGAAGGTCATCCAGACAAAGGGAATGAGCTAGTACAAATGATATGCATAGTGGCTGCACATCATGTGCAGTATAAAGATTGTCTATGTCACACAGGCACTAAATAGCAGTGGATGTTTCTGTTCCTCCTCATCTTCCTTTTCCTTTTTTTCTTTTTTGGGGAATCTGACACCTAAGGGTAACCATTATAGTAGTATCATTGGTTCAATTAGCCAGTTACCACTCTGGTGGCAAATTTTTCTTGTGTAATCAGGATGATGTAGATTTTTCTCTGTTTTGGTGAATGTTTCCCAGACTTATGGGTATTTGTAGTAAATACTGGTAAGAGAAAGAAACTAAATATTTCAACCTTTTCTTCCAGTGAGCATTCAAAATTAGTTCCAGATTTGAAATTCTATGAAAATAACCCCACAAATACCTACTATTCTGATATTTCTACCAATACATACACATTTCTTTAAATCTAAGTAATTTAGTTATTGAACCAACCTTGCAGGGGACAACAGTTTTCATGAAAATCTGGTTTGACATTACATGAATAAATTGTTAGAATTTGGAATTCTGAAAGTTCCAGGAAAATGTTCCACTCTCTGGAGCCCTGGAGCATAAATCATTCTTCTAATCAATTCTCTGCTCATTGGATCATATGCCACCATCTCAGTTGTTACCAGAGATAAATGGGAGTTGTTCTAGCCCACTAGCAACACCACCCCCAAGTTGTTATGGTTAAAAAAGTGGAAGTTGAACTTGATTCTTATGTTCCCCTAAGTCCTAATCTGTCTCAGTTCCTAATTATTATTCTTACCTTTCCCCATCCTCCTACCCCTATACATTTTCCATGCTGCTGAGATGGAACCCTTCCTTTAAAAATATTCATAAACATATTTGTATGGATATGCACACTCATGTATATATGCATAATTTGGATGTATGTTGCAATTATGGTTAAAACAATTCAGGGATTCCCTGTTCATTACTACTCCATTATTTTCTAAGTGTGGCCTATTAACTCATTGCAATGGCATCCTTCCATAGCTTTTTAGATATGCAGACTCTTAAGCCCTATGCTAGAACTAGAGTCAGAATCTGCAGTTTGGCAATTCCATAGTTGACTTATATCCCTAGTTGATTTTGCACACCAAGATTTGAGAATCATTGGCCTGCAGGATGAAATTTGCATAGTTTAACCTCACATGCATGACCCTGTAGGTTCGGGCCCTTGGCTAACTACTATATCAGATCCCAAGACCTTCATGCCTTAGCTTTAACTATACCAAATTATATTTGTTTCCTTAAATAATTGAATTTCATTTTCTTGTGTCTATATACCTATTTTCTTTTATGCCTTTCAACTTTTCAGCATGATACTTACATAATCTTCTTCTTAACCTTTAAGACTCAGCTCAAATGCAGATTTCTCTGCAAATACCTTCCCTGAAACTGTCCTACTGGACTGATTCAGCCATTTTCCATATACTCAGTAAAATGTCTATCTATGTGGTAGCTATAATCTAGTTGTATAGTTAGTTTTCACATGTGCCTGTTATCTAGTTGTACAATTATTTTTACATCTGTCTGCCTATTGCTAGAATGTGAACTTCTTAAGACAGAGAGAAATTCTTGGTCATACTTATAGCCAACCACCTTTTATGGTGTACCATAAGTATTCCTTAAATCTTTCACTTAACAGGTGTTTGACAGATGTTGTATTAATAGTTAATGAATGAGTGGATGAAATCCTTCCTGAAACTTATCCCACACACATTCACACATGTGTATGTATAACATTCAATTTGCAATAAATACTTGTAAAAGATATCTTTGCACTATGATGGATATTTAATTGACAGACAGGAAACTGGTGAACTTAAATGTAATAGGTGCTGGGCCTGAGAAAACACTTGAAATGTCATTTTAGTATAAGAGAGATGGACTAAAAGAGATAATAGCTCTCACACATACCAAGAAGAATGGCAACTGGATTACAACTATGATAAACCAACTTCTGAAAATTATCATTTAAACTTCTAAAATTCTAGTACAAAAATACACATTTCATTAAAACAGTTAGATTAGGTTTTCATTTTTATGAATAAATGCCAACTCATGTTCATTTAACCTCTCAGAGATTGTATATAGTATGATACTTAACCTTGTTTGGGTAAAAATTATTAGTCTACCATAAATATATTATAAAGGTATATATTTTACTATTTTATATCTTATATGTTTAATCCTCACCTAAGGATATGTTTTTTAATTCTTTTCTTTTTTTTTAAGAGAGAACCATCGATATGAGGTAGTAATATAGATCAATTGGTTGCTTACCCTATAAATTCCACTCAGGGATCTAGCTCACTGGGAACTGAAACCACAACCTTTTAGTATTTGGGACGATGCTCTAACCAACTGAGCTACCCAGCCAGGGCTATTTAGTATATGTTTTAAAATATAAAATATAAAAACATTAAATTTTTCCTGAAAGCTATACAATAGAAAATTTAAAAACAACTTTATTGTCTTAAATTATTAGGTCATAAAATAATTGAAGAAATAAAAAGTTTTACTTTCTTTTTCCCAAAGCAGAATAGATTTGTACTAGTATTACACTCAACTTTCAGAATACAAACTTGCTAGGAAGGAAATATGAGTTCACAGCAATTCACTGTTCTTTCTTTCTTTTTATTTTCTTACATTGCTTTGCATTTTAGAGAACAAAGTATATCAGTATCATTTAATGGTTTTATCCCAAGTAACCTCCAAAAGGAACTTAAAAACTATAATAATGATTATTACTCAGACTCTGCCCAACTAACCACAGATGATGCTAGCACTTTGCAAAAGGGGCTCTGAATGGATGTTATGTTATTCTGTGGTTGAGATTTAAGTTAAAAATTTTTAGGTGCTTTTCAAATATTTCCTTATAATTATCTTAAACCCCAGACAGAAATGCCTCAGTATAACAAATGTACCACTTTCCAAGTAGCAATGTAGTCAATATAGCGATTATCCCTGAAGACTACTATTATACATTTAAAAAAAAAAAAGATCCAAAAGTCAAATTTTAAGATACTAATCATTCCATTTATTACCCACCCCCGAAGGAATTTTGCATTGTTGCATGAAGCATAGTTCAACAAGTCTTAATTTTGAAAAACTTACCTCTTCTATATTTCATGTTTTTACAATGATATATAATTTGTCATGCTGTATTTATGGCAGCCCACAATAAATAAATTGTTCATTTTCAAGTTCTAATTAGAAAATATGAAGAGAAGGTCTAGATATTCTTGATGATAAAAATATTTGAAAATTATTCACAAAAGACACCCTAAATAAAAACGTATATTTTTAGCAAAATAAATTCTCCCTCCCTGGTATTTGTTAAGAATTTCCTACGATTGCAAGCTATAGTGCTTTCTTACTGGTCCTTTAAAATGAGACTGTTCTGAATTAATATACATGTAATTTACTTGGCAATCTGAAGTTCTATTTAAATTGAGGACAGATTTAATTGCTACTTTTTTCCTGGCTGACTGTTTAATGTTGGCTCTAGTCCCTGATCTACAAAAGGCTGCACATTCTTTCATTGATTAACATTTGTTAAAAAATATATATTCATAGGTGTCAGGAATACAGTGTACAAAGGAAAGTAGTATCAATTGGTCCCCTTAAGTGTACGTTTCGCTGGAATTTTAAATATCTGAGAAAAACCTCTGAGAAGAGAGAACTGTATACTTTTAAATGGTTGGAATTTCATGTGTATTTTTCAGAAACACTGTCCAATGTATATGCATTTTTGAAACTCAAGAAGATTATATGAACAAATTGATATAAATTATATATATAATAGGTTGTAATTTTGGCTTGTCAAAAGCTTACCTTTTTAAATCCTTTATTCTTTGAAAATATGGTAATTGTCTTCTTTTCCATGTAGTTAATTATAAATTTCAGGAAGAATTTAGTTGGCTAAAACTCTTCACTTTTTTCCCCCTTTGTCTCTATGGTAGCAGTGAGAATAGAAATAATTGCTTTGATCTTGTTTGTCAATGGTATTTTTTTCTCCCTCAAAGGATGGACCTTATTTTGAAGACCTGAAATTTTAGATCTTTTTCATTAGCTATTAATTTAAGAGAGTTCTTTTTACAGCTGAATGCAAAAGTGTGTCAGGAATAAAAAGGTAGCTTATTTTAGAAATCAAGGCTTTGTTCCCATCAGAGTTTATAGTTTGTGATATAATAAATAAGACCCGCCAGTGGAGGATACCCAGATCATGTTACAAGAGTTTCTTTCTTGTGAGGAGAAAAGCACACGTGTAGTCCATGCCTCTTTTCTCATCTTGTTCTCTCAGTAGACTGCAGTAACAGGATGCAAAAATATCAAGGCATTTAAAGTAGTTTACAGGACTCTTTTATTCTTTATTTATTTATTTATTTTAATATATTTTATTGATTTTTTACTGAGAGGAAGGGAGAGGGACAGAGAGCTAGAAACATCAACGAGAGAGAAACATCCATTAGCTGCCTCCTGCACACTCCTACTGGGTACATGCCCTCGACCTGGGACCCTTCAGTCCTCAGGCCAATGCTCTATCCACTGAGCCAAACCGGTTACAGCTACAAGACTCTTTTAAATCTTGTATTAAATCTTGGCTTAAGTTACTCTGTTGTATCTGTGAAGCAGTAATTCAACTCTGGAGATTTGTAGAGCTTCAGGGACTATTAGGACATTCTTCCATAATATATATCTTAAAAACATGATTATGATTTCAAGTATGTGATCCCAGGCTGCAGAGTGAATATGGCTCCCAAGAGCTGTCCTCTTAAAACTGATGTAGTATTTCAGATGTTCTTCCCAACTTAGATTTAAAACTCTGATTTAAAATTCTCTATGTTTGCTAAGCACTTTCTTGTGCTTTTTTTTCCCAATTAATTTTCATAGTGATCTTGTGAAATAAATATTTCTATTCTCAGAGATGAGAAAATACGCTTAGAGAAGTTAAGTGGCATAGGAAAAAAATTCCTGATTAAGAAAATAAATATCAATATTTACATATCATAAATATATTTACTTTATTACTATTAGAATATGCACTGGACTCTGGGCTAATTATATTACATGTATTATTTTATGTAATCCTTATAATAATCTTTTAAACTAGGTGTTATTCTCTTCATTTTATACATGAGAAAACCCAAACTCATAGGGACTAAGAAACTTAACTAAGGCCACAGATCTAGAAGGTAAAAATCTGGCCTCTAACCCAGGTGCAGTGGTGTCCTCATGATATTAAACATTCTCATCCACGAGCTTTCAGGGTTAATGTAATGATAAAATGATCAGAGCACATGTCAAGTGTCTGGTGTCTAATAGGTGCTCAATAAATATTGTTTCATTATACATCCAGGAAATACTTTCTGAATCCAAGTCCAGCGGTCCTTGTCTCCGTTGACAGCATGAAATGTCAGGTTACACAGTAGCTCTTGTGTATGCTAAATCTTTATATTTATTTCTTCTTCTTTTAAAAAAAATATATGCAGTCATTTTATTTTATTTTTTCCAGCACCATTTATCCCCTCTATGCCCTCTCACATTTCCACCCATCCTGTCTCCCTCAATTATGAGACTATTGTCCATGTCCATTAATTCTCTTTTTTTCTTTTTTGCTCAATCCTCCCCACCCCCTAACCAGAACTGTCTGCCTGCTCTCTATCTATGAGTCTGTCTCTATTTTACTTGGTAGTTCAATTTGTTTATTAAATTCCACATACGAATAAAATCATATGATGCTTGTCTTTATCTGGCTGGCTTATTTCACTTAGTATAATGTTCCCCAGGTCCATCCATGCTGTCGCAAAGGGTATACTTTCCTTCCTTTTTATGGCAGGGTAGTATTCCATTGTATAATTATAATAGCCAAGATTTGGAAGCAGCTCACATGTCCATCAGTAGATGAATGGATAGAAAAAAATTCTGGTACATTTACATATACTAAATCTTTAAATGTGGCCATCTTGAGAATTCAGCACCTGAGTCACTCTCCAGGTCACCAAATGGTTAGAATTTTTTCTAGCCACAGATAGCACCTCTGCTAACCTGGGCAAATACCTGCCTGGAGTCACAGAGACTTTGGAGAACGTGAACATAATTTAGCACCACCATCACAGCCTGCTGAGAAACCCTCATTCTCATCATCCTGTGAAGAATGGGTCAGCAATGTTTTCTGTAATTACAGAGGAGGCAAATACATCTCTCCCAAGCATGTCCTTCGTCTTAATAAGGCTTTTTTAAAGAAACAAAATGGGCCAACTTATTTTAAACATCTTTGAAACCCGAGAAAATAAAAGGAAGCAAGTAGAAAGATAAACCCAGGAAGAGATGAAGTTGTATGTTGAGGAATTATGAGGAATGATGCCCAAAGTGGAATGGAAAGGGTTAACAGTAATCACAAGTATGTTTTGCATTTGTAATTGATACATTGGCCAGGCAGGACTCATGGGATGTAATAACAGAAGCCACTTTTTGTAGGGCTCCCCAGTGTTTGCTTCAAGCTTCTTACTGTCAGTAATCCCTGCCCTGCTCTCTATGGAGAAAATTCAAGCAGGCCCATGATTTGCCATGAATTTCCAGTCATTTTCAAGGAGTTCTAAGTCTTCTGATTACTTAAAATCAGAAATACAGTCTTGATTCAGTAATTAAAAATTTTTGGTACCAAATATTAATTAAAAAGTCTGAACACTTTTCCAGATGAAAGACTCATTCTTCACTACAATGTGATACTCAAATATGACATCTGCTTTGGGGCAGGGGATGCTGTAGGTTTTTATTTTCTTCTTTCTCAT
This sequence comes from Antrozous pallidus, assembly GCA_027563665.1. Classification (NCBI taxonomy): domain Eukaryota; kingdom Metazoa; phylum Chordata; class Mammalia; order Chiroptera; family Vespertilionidae; genus Antrozous; species Antrozous pallidus. The sequence continues at coordinate 55,307,164 of CM050520.1, read as the reverse complement.
TTGCTAGCTGGTTATTGGAACATGAGACAGAAGTACAAAGTGGAGAGCAGAAAGTTGTTAGATTGGGATTGTTATATTTTTTGCTCTCTGAGCCTGATATAATAATAATAATGACAACAATAACAACCCCTCCTCCCAAACAGCTGACACTTACACAGTGCTCATTATGTACAGAAATATTTCTAAGTGTTTTATTTGTATTAATTTTTAAAATCTTCATAACTGAGGCAAAGAGATGGTAAGCAATTTGCCCAAGGTCACCTTGCAGAGAAATAAATGGTGGATGTGGGATGCGAACTCAGGCAGGTTGACTCCAGAGTCTTTCTCCCAAGGCATCTGTTTCCTTTCCCAGGCCCTTCTGATTAAATCTCCTATAGTCTGATGATGCATTTCTTCCAACCCAGGTTTTACAGCTGTCGATGCCATACAGAGAGTTGTCTTTGTAGGCATAACTATAGCTTCAGGATTTTGTTTTTGCCTTGACAAACTCTAAAGGGCAGATTGGCTCAGATGAAGCTACCTCTCCAGTGATAATTGGTAACAACCAGTTTTCCACTACACGTTTCAGGTGGGAGTCAGAACCCAGTACACTGGCTTCCCAAATCCAAGCCTTTCTCACTACTCTTAGATGAAAAGTGAGACTCTCCCTTATTCTCTTTCCAAAGATGTCCCTTCCTTTTATAAATCTCCAACCACCCAACGTCCCTTGCATACTCTCATTATAGACAAAGGTTCAGAGACCTGAAAGAGGTTCTTGGTACTTTCATTTGAAAATTATAACTCCTCCTTTGGAGTCTTATTTTTTATTATATCTTGACGTCTTGGACAGGAGTTAACAGTGTATTGTCGTGTGCAAAAATTCTAACTATATTTTACTTTTTAACTTGCAAAATTTGATTTCTACCTTGTCTTTAACAACTTACTCTGAAATTACACATCTTTATGACAGTTAAGGAGTAAATTGTATAAAAACCTTTATTTTCCCAAATAAACTTATTTATACACACATGTATGCACAAACATACATATGTGTACATATACACACATTACATGTCTAGGTATATATACATCCCATATCTAATCTATATATCTAAGTAATCAATGATATGGAGGCACCCTGGGAATTATTATGTTTTCCAATTTTTTTGAAAATTCTCCTAACTCGCTATATTGAATATATTTTGGACTAGAAGTTAGAAAATGAATTTTTAATAATTTTGATTAATAAGAGTTAATTATAAATATTGTGAATCTTTTTAATAATACGTTAAGTGTAATTATTCATTACATTTTCAAAGGACTTTATAGTACACAGTCCATTTTCACACACATTATTGTGTAACATTTTAGTTCAGCCGAGCAAAAAGCCACTCATTTTTAACATTTGAGCATAAAGTTTTAACTTTTTTGACCTCTGTGTCTTCATTTGTCAAACATCTGAGAGTTTTAGAAAAGATGACAAAGACACCTTAAGTGCATTCCCAAAGACTAAATTCAGAAAAGCCTTTTGTGTTTTTTGTAGCATCACATCTGGGTGCCTCCAGGTCCTCTCTCTGGTAGGATTCATTTGTTCCATACCCTGCACTTGTTCTTGTCCTTGCTCTGTGAAGTACAGCTAAATGAGGGGGAAAGCTTTTTGTGGAGCATAGAATCATTTTCCTCCTCAATCCTAGATTTCCAAGGCCCAGAATTGATGGGTTGCCTGACCAAGTCCAAGAATACCTTGATTCAGCACTCTCAAATGGTCCATGGTGCACTGTTAGTCTGGATGCCCTCTACTCATTCTTTCCCTTCCTAAAAGCTTTTCTGGAAAACTGAAATTCTCCTCTACAAAGCCCTTCCTGATTTAGCTGGTGAGAGTTCAACATTTTGCCTTTGGCCTGTATTCCTTACCATAATTTTTCAGGATCCTTACTCCTGACCCCCAAATAAGTAGGATGGATCTCTTTGATCTGCAAATGTCATTTCATTTATACATTAGAGGTCCGGTGCATGAAATTTGTGTATGGGGCAGAGGAGAGGGGTGTCCCTCAGCCCAGCCTGCACACTCTCCAATCTGGGACCCCTTGAGGGCAGTCAGACATCCCTCTCACAATCCAGGACTGCTGACTCCCAACTGCTCACCTGCCTGCCTTCCCAATTGCACCTAACCACTTCTACCTGCCAGCCTGATCACCCCCTAACCACTCCCCTGCCAGCCTGATTGATGCCTAACTGCTCCCCTGCCAGCCTGTTTGCCCCTAACTGCTGTTCCTTGCAGGCCTAGTCACCCCTAAATGCCCTCCCCTGCATGTCTGGTCACCCCTAACTGCCCTCCCCTGCAGGCCTGGTTCCTCCCCCCCAACTGCTCTCCCGCAGAGGCCTGGATCCCCAACAACTGCCCTTCCCTGCAGGCCCAGTCACCCCCAACTTCCCTCCTCTGACAGCCTGGTCACTCCTAACTGCTCTCCCCTGCAGGCTTGATTGCCCCCAACTGCCCTCCCTTGCAGGCCTGGTCCCTCCCAACTGCCCTCCCCTGCTGGCCATCTTGTGGTGGCCATCTTCTGTCCACATGGGGGCAGGATCTTTGACTACATGGGGGCAGCCATCTTGTATGTTGGAGTGATGGTCAATCTGCATATTACTCTTTTATTAGATAGAATAGAGGCCTGGTGCATGAGTGGGGGCCAGCTGATTTTTCCTGAAGGGTGTCCCAGATCATGGGGGTTCCTTTGGGGTGTGGGGTGGCCTGGGCGAGGGGCTTGTGTTGATTTGCATGCTAGCCACACCTCCAGGTTACCCAAGCAGAGGCCCTGGGATATGGGATTAATTTATGTTCTACAACTGAAACTTTGTAGCCTGAAGCGAAGCCACACCTTCTGCTTGCTCTGTGGCTACTGCCATTTCTGTTGGAATTCTATAATTGAAACTATGTAGCCTTAAGCAAAGGCCTAAGCCAGCAAGGGCAGGTGGAAAATTTGGCATCCTCCATCACTGGGGAAACCCAAGCCTCCCTCCTGCTCTCTATGGCCAGCAGCCATCTTGGATGGGTTTATTTGCATATTTGCTCCTGATTGGCTTGTGGGTGTAGTGGAGGTGTGGTCAATTTGCATATCACTCTTTTATTAGATAGGATTAGATGCTTGGTGCATGAGTTTGTGCACTAGTGGGGTCCCTCAGCCTGGCCTGTGGGATTGACCCCAAACCAGCTCTCTGACATCCCCAGAGTGGTCCCAGATTGTGAGAGAAACAAGGCTAGACCAAGGGACCCTACTGGTGCATGATTAGGGCCAGGAAGGACACTGGAGGTTGGCCAGCCAAGGAGGGACCACCAGAGGGCTCTAGGGTGTATCTGGCTCATCTTGCTCAATCCTTATCTGCCAGACCCCAGCAGCAAGCTAACCTACCAGTTGGAGCATCTGCCCCTGGTGGTCAGTGCATGTCATAGTGAGTGGTTGAGTGGCCTTAGCATATCATTAGCATATTATGCTTAGATTGGTTGAGTGGATGACCAGACACTTAGCATATTAGGCTTTTATTATATAGGATTATGCTTTGATTGATTGAATGGATGGCTGAACACTTAGCATATTAGGCTTTTATTATATAGGATTGCTTTATAATTGCAAGTTTGTTAGCTTGTCTTTTCTTAAACTAAAAAAGAATTTTTAGACAGAGACTGAGTCTTGATTTATTTTTATTCCTAATAGTTGGTATATACTAAGTTCTCAAAGATTATTTGTTAACCAATGAAATGAATGAATGGTCCTAGTGTTTAATCCTGTTTTAAATGTGACATGTATTGGGAGCTCTTTGAGAGTATCATTATTTAAATCTGTATATCTCTATTTTATATATCCACATATACCTAGCATACAGCCATCTGTGTAAGACATACTTGATAAATGAATGAATGGATAAATAAATGAATGAATATGAATACAGTATTATTTTGTAACACTTATCAACCCAGAAAAAAACTCTATGATTATGAGAATCACTTTTTGAACAGAACAATAGAACCTCTCAAATCTCTCTTAGAAGAACATGCTATTTTGAATGAAACATTTAGGTCAAAATTTTATTTGGATGAATCAGTTCTTACCCTGTCATATACAAACTTGTTCTCAGAATCAGTGAGCAAATGTCTATATAGGTATTTTTTAAACTCTAAAGCACTTTAACAGATATAGAACCCTTAAAAACAAATTCCCTTTTTTTTTTTTTCTGGTGATGGAATAGGGTGGGTTGAGAAGAAAATCTTTGGAGTTTTCTTCTTCAAGTGTTTATTATTGTTCAACTTTTTCATAGTTACATAAATATATAATCAATCTGAGGTGTAATTGCCTAACATATTTGGCCCATTTGCTTAGGAATTTTTGGAACAGATATGTCAAGATGTTAAAATTATGATAAGACAACCAAGAAAGATAGAGACTTGGAGAAATAAATCTGTCTAAACAACATTTTTTTTAATAGACCAAAATCCACCAATAGTTTTGGCTCTTAAGAGAACCTATTTTTCTAAGTTATCATTCCATATCCCTGAATCCTAACCACATTACTTACGTATCAACAATCTATACTTAAAGGTGTTCAGGGTACATGGATGAGAGAGAAGAAGAAGAAAAAACTCTGTCTTTAGTAGAATTTGTCACTAACTTCTATGTATTAAATTGTTCCATGGAGAGCTGGGCTGGACCTTAAGGGAATTCTGTGGTTATCTCTTCACTTTTGGCTTAAGAATTAACTGAAAGGTAGATTTGAGAGTGTCCTCAACTGGAGGGAACACCCTTTGAGAGAGGAAACACATTAAATTCTTGGGGAGGGGGGGAATATGAAGTTTTTGAAAAGTCTATGAGTATATTTGACACCTCCTCTCCCCACATTCTATTATGGATCTAATAAAAACCTCTCATTTTATACATGCGAAAAAGTGTTAAAGTAATTTTCCCATATGTCATTTCACCAACATATTATTGGGAGCACTACTAAAATCCAAGACCTTTACTTTTATTCCAATCTTATTTTTTTTTGTAGTCATATACTATGGATTAAAAAATGTTATGTTCACATAGCATTTGTCTTCAGTAGGCCTTTTTAAGTGTCTGCCCCTGTGTAATACTATCTAATAAAAGAGAAACATGCAAATTGACTGTACCTCTGCTACATCCACAAATCCCGCCTACCAGCCAGTCAGGAGCAAGCATGCAAATTAACCCAACCTAGATGGCAGTTAATTTGCATATCTGGGCACAGAGCAAAGACTGAAGACACAGTAGAAGGAAGCCAAACACTGCAGAAGGGAGCGAAGCTGCGGAGAAGCAGGCAGGGCGGCGGCGAAGGGAGGGAAGCAGGCAGAGAGGCGGAGTTGGCTGCAGGAAGCCCTATTCTTGCAGGAATCTTCCTGCAATGGACCTCTAATCATATTATTAATGTGTTTGGCCAAACACTCTTGGGAAGGCCTTAGTATCCCAAACTTAGGTAATAATGGAGCACAAGAGAGATTCACACAGATTTTAACATTTCTTGACTCCATGCTATGCATTCATAGAAGTTCAAACACTTCTTACTAATGGCCCCATCACATTTTGTTAGCATTAATATTTCTCCACCAAGCACAACTCACTTATTTATTAAATTTTGCCTCTTTACTATGTGCTCCATAAAGATATCCACTATGTAGATATAAAACAAGCTTCTTGTTACTACTACTAAAAACAACAAATATTGATTATTACAAAGGAGACATTCTTTTATATATATTTCAGAAAGGAAGGGGTATGGGGAGAGAGAGAAGCATCAATAGTAAGAGAGAATCATTGATCAGCTGTCTCCTGCATTCTCTCCCCCCACCCCGCCCCTCCCCGCCAACTAGGGATTGAGCCCACAATCTAGGCATGTGCTTTGATCAGGAGTCAAACCAAGACCTGGTTCATATGTCAACACTCAAATACTAAGCCATACAAGGTGGGCAATTCTTTTTTAATCCTCTCCTGAGAATCTGTTTGCATGGACTTTTTGAGAATGAGTAAGGAAGAGAGAGAGAAACACTGATGTGAGAGAGAGAGACATTGATAGGCTCCTACCTTACATGCCCCAACTGGTGATCAAACCTGAAACCTAAGTATGTGCCCTGACCAATAATTGAATGTAAAACCTTTTGGTGTATGGGATGACACTCCAACCAACTGAGCCAGGACAAAGGAGACATTCTTTACTATTAACATTGCTTGGTATAAATTTTTATATTTAGAGATAATAATAAATCAAAATTTAATAATAATTTCAAATTCAAAAGGCTTAATCTGACATGTAAATTATATTTATTTATAGGACTTAAGTGTCAGAAAGGGAAAATAAAATGGTTCTGTGACTTCCTGCATTCTGGTTCGCATAATTCTTGCAAATCATGATAGTGATCAGAGGTGTGTCTGTGTCTGTCACTTAATAGCCTTTTTGTGAATTAGGCAGCACACATTATTTTGCAGATATGATTACTGAGGCCCAGAGCATTTCATGGCAGCAAGCACATGCTTGAGCTCAGCTTGAAACTGGTCATCCAACACCAGTCCAATGTAGCCTCCCTGTTGGAACTGGCTGTCAGAATTTCATTTAAACCAGAAAACCGAGCTTAGAGATTGATGACCTAAGTGTATTTTTTATGATAACTTTGTCAATACTCACTCAAACAGCACTTCAGAGTTTAGAGGTGCCTTAATAATAGATCAGCTAAATAAAGGTTACTCTAAAAAGCTTATCAATCACAAAAAGACAATTCTTAGCACAAATACTGAATTAAATATTGTATTCTAGTTAATTCATAAGTGTTAGGCTCATTGATATTATATAATCATACTAGTTGATGACATGTCTTAAACACAGTTTAACAGATACAAAATAAAAATTTCCAGAGATGGCTTCTTATTGAAGGGGCATGCATGGGCAGCGGGGTCAGCCTTGCTTTTGCTACAATTCCAGCCATGGGCCTTTTTATATGGTAACTTTTAGGCAAGTTGTGTACCCTCTCTCGACCTGTTTTCTCTCCTTTAAAAGGGGCATAATAATACTTATAACCATATTTGTTGTAGAAACTAGTAGTAATATAATGGGTCCAAAATAATCTGTGGCATATTTAGTAACTCAATAAATCACAGCTGTGGTTTTCATTATTATCTACTGTTATTAGTATGTCAATAGTCTCTTCAATAAATGGTGTTGGGAAAATTGGACAGATACATGCAAAACAGTGAAACTAGACCACCAATTTATACCATACACAAAAATAAACTCAAAATAGATAAAGGACTTAAACATAAAATGGGAAATCATAAAAATCTTAGAAAAATCAGACATATGTCAGACATATGTCATAGCAATATCTTTACCAATAAGCTCCTGGGACAATGGGAACTAAGGAGAAAATAAACAAGTTGGACTACATCAAAATTAAAACCTTCTGCACAGCAAAAGAAACCATCAACAAAACAAGAGAGCCCACATATAACATATTTGCCAATGTTATATCTGATAAGGGTTTAATTTTCAAAATTTATAGGGAATTCATGCAATTTAATAAAAGGAAGATAAATAGTCCAATAAAAAAATTGGCAAAGGAACTAAATAGACACCTTTTGAAAGAGGACATATAGAAGGCCAAGAGACATATGAAAACAGTAGAGGCCCGATGCATAGATTTGTGTACAGGTGTTGTCCTTTAGCCTGGCCTGCACCCTCTCATAATCTGGGACCCCACGGGGAATGTGGGACTGCTGGTTTCAGCCCAAAGCCTGAAGGCCATGGGGATGTAGTAGTGCTCCTGGGAGGAGCCTACACCTGGGCTGATTGTGGTGCCGCTCCCGCTCATTCTGGGCCCTGCTGTGCATGCCACTGCTGCCTCTCGGTAGCACTGCTATGGAGGTGGGAGAGACTCATGCCGCTGCAGCTATGCTTGCCAGCTATGAGCTAGGAGTCTAATACCCATTGGACAGCTGAGTGGTGCTCTCCACTGTGGGCAGCTCCTGCATTAAGCACCTGCCCCCTTGTGGTCAGTGCACATCATAGCTACCAGCCGGTTGTCCAGTCACTTAGGCTTTTATATATATACTAGGGGCCCGGTGCACAAAATTCATGCACTGGAGGTAGGTGACCCCTCAGCCCAACCTGCCCTCTCACACATACTGGGAGCCTCAGCGGATGTCCTACTGACCCTTCACCCCTGGCCGAAGCTTTAGGCTTTGGGCACCCAACCATCACCCTACAATGGGGCTGATGGTTAGTGCTGCCCTGGCTAATATGGCCCCACTCACATGGTCCTGGCCTTAGCTTCATTGGCGACTGCCCAGCCCCAGGGGTACCCTGCACTCAGCAGCTGTGTGCCGGGATGGCCTCCTGTCCTGCATGCCGCACGCTGCACTGGCCTCCTGTCCCACACACTGTGCACCATGCCAGGACAGCCTCCCATTCCATGCACCATGCACTGTGCCGGCCTCCTGTCCCAAGGTCTCCCATCCCGCATGCTGTGGCCCCACCCTCTGTCAGCCTCCTGTCCCGCGTTCCGTGGCCCTGCCCTCTGCTGGCCTCCCACACGCCATGGCCCTGCCCCCCCAATGCCTCGGCCCCGCCCCCCGCTCCTGATTGGCTAGTGGCATAGCAAAGGTATGGTCAAATTTGCATATTAGTTTTTTATTAGATAGGATAGATGCTCAAAGTCATTAATCATCTGAGAGATGCAAATTAAAACAACACCATCTCAGAATGGCTATCATCAACAAATCAACAAATGACAAGTGCTAGTGAGAATGTGGAGAAAAATAAACCCTTGTGTACTGCTGGTGGAAATGCATACTGGTGCAGTCACTGTGGGAAACAATATGGAGTTCCCTCAAAAACTTAAAAATGGAACTTCTATTTGACCCAGTAGTCCCACTTTTAGGAATATATCCTAAGAAATCATAGACACCAATCAGAAAGGATATATGTACCCCTAAGTTCATAGCAGCACAATTTACAATACCTAAGATTTGGAAACAACCTAAGTGCCCATCAGCAGAGGAGTGGATTAGAAAACTACTAGAAATAGCCATATTAGCTAATATATATTGCAGCATATAATACATAAATCATAACATCTTTTTCTTTATCTCCATACTACGCTGCTGTAAAAAAGAAGGAATTCTTACCATTTACAACAGCATGGATGGACCTGAAAAGCATCATGCATACTAAGTGAAATAAGTCAGTTGGAGAAAGAAATATCACATGATCTCACTCATTTGTGGAGTATAAAGAAAAATATAAACTGATGAATAAAAATAGATCCAGAGATATAGAAGCATTGGACAGACTGTCCAACCTCACAGGGAAGGCAGGGGAGAGGGGTGGGTAAGCGATAAACCAAAGGACTTGTATGCATTCATATAAGCAGAACCCATGGACATAGACAGTGGGTGAGGGCATGCGCTGGGGGAGTGGGAGTGTGATAACAGCCTAGAAGAGGTCAATAAAAGGAGACATGTAATACCTTAAACAATAAAGAATTAAATAAAAAAATAAAAGATAAAGAAGGTGTTTTACTGGAATCACCTTCTCCCCTTTTAGTACTAATAAGTTCTTATTATTACAGGAAGGGAGCAGTATTGCTGGTTAAAATGAACCACTTAATTCTTTCTAAAAGGCCAATTAGAGTAAATTTATAGGAGTTACAATAAAATAATAGGTTAGCTAGAGATGAAGTTCTTATGTAAAAAAAAAAAGTGCCTGGGAAAAGGCTTAGGATGTCAAACCTCTGTGTTCCTTGTTTCATTTCTTTGAACCTCCTTTTCTGATGAAACAAGAAAGGCCTCATCCTATACACCTCTGCATTCTGGGGTTCTGTGAAATGCCCTAGAGCAGTGGTTGGCAAACAGTGGCTCGTGAGCCACAAGCAGCTCTTTGGCCCCTTGAGTGTGGCTCTTCCACAAAATACCATGGCCTGGGTGAGTCTATTTTGAAGAAGTGGCATTAGAAGAAGTTTAGGTTTAAAAAATTTGGCTCTCAAAAGAAATTTCAATCATTGTGCTATTGATATTTGGCTCTGTTGACTAATGAGTTTGCCAACCACTACCCTAGAGAAAATCATCACTACTAGCTCATAGTCTTAACAGGGGAGTCAAGTGAACAAGCCTTTCTATTTTTTGACTTTTGAACTCACAGGTGTCCAGCATGTATCACTCATATCATCTGGGAGTCTGAAGGAGAGGAGTGGAGACCAGTCCTGCCTCTGGGTTAAGAGGGTTCTCAGATGTATACCTGTAAGGCCTGAGAGGCAAGCTGCTGAGGAAGCTTGTGTCAAAAACCTAGTCCTTAGGGTAATACAAAAAGCAAAGGAAAGGCCCTGGTCAGGTAGGTCAGTTGGTTAGAGCAATGTACTAATATAGCAAAATTGCAGGTTTGATCCCTGCTCGGGGTACATACAAGAATCAACTAGTGAGTACTTGGATGGCTGGAGCAAGAAATCTCTCTCTCTCTCTGTCTCTCTCCTCCCCATCTCTAAAATCAATAAATAAAAAATTTAAAAAGCAAAGGATAATTTCTTATGCCTTGATAAGAGTAGAAATTATGCATCTAGCTTTATGCAGCACTGCACCACAGACAGTCTCAAAGCTTTCTCCTGTATGTGTAAATATAGTGATAAACACATTGATAATAGATGTATTAGCTAATATATATTGCAGCATATAATACATAGATCATAACATCTTTTTCTTTATCTGCAGCAAAACCAAGGCAAATGCCCAGCCCAGAATTGTTCAGTGGAAGCTCCTGCTTGGATGCCTGTCCACCACTGTACTGTAAGTTTGATTACCTGATTATTCCAAGACTGGCCAGATTGAAGAGGAATTCTTTATATATAATTTGATATAACCTTAGTGGAATAGGCTAGAATATTCTCTGAAATTCTAGAATAGAGTAAACCCTTTAAAAGGAGAGTGTCTTTTCAGAAATGCCTGCATTATAAGAAAGAAATACCTTTGATTACAGAGTCTATGCATTTTTTTGGAGTTAAGATAACTTGCAAAGAATTTATCTAAATAGGTTATCAATGATTTAGACTTAGAGAATCATTAAAATGAATATATTTGCTTCTATGTTTTTCTCAATAGCTGCATATTCAGTAACACTTGATTTTAGATGCCTTAGGATAAGGATGCTTTCCCTTTTGTCATTATTATGTTCGCTGTTTAATAGCGATGAGTACATGGATTGGCAATTTTTAAGTCCTCTTGGTATAATAATAGTCTCTGACTTTGTTTGAACTCTTCCAGCGACGATTTTTCAAGTGCTTTAGAAACAAACAGGTATTATGTCATTATTTCTGTGTTACAAGTGGGAGATTTAAATGCAAAAGAAATATGAACAGTGACTCATTTATAAAGCTGGGAATGGATCCCAGAACCCCCAATTCTCCTTCATGAACTCCTCCTACTACACAGTGCTCATAAGTTAGTGAAGAAAGTGGCTGATTATATTATATTATCTTATATGTACGGTTCCTGATAGAAATGACAATAGGTCATTTGGGAACTGCTTGTACTGTCACCAATAGTTTGCCTGTCATGAAATAATTTTTGTGTGATGGGGATAAGAAGTTAGAAAGTTACTTTTTGGGCATTCCCTTCATTTGCTTCACCTCACCTCATCTATTTTTGAGGTCCACGATGTTCATAGGTGCAGTGGACTAGCCTAGTGTGGCCACAGGGTAGCAGGGCTGGGGTGCCTACTTTATACTGGGATCTGTGGAACAAAGAAAAGGTGGGGTTACCTTTAAAGTAGGAGAGATGATGATGTCAAAATTTAGAGGCATTCCTGCAGTGTGAAGGCAGCCCAGACTTGCTGGAGACTTGGAGAGAAAAAAAAATCCTACTTTTGTGAGTAGATGGTCAGAGGGGAGTGCTTAGGGACTCTGCTGATGCCAGAAAAAAAACAAGTGTTCATAATTCTATTTCTTCAGCAGTCACTCTGTTCACTGTATCTCTGATATCTCACAAGTACTGATTTACATGTCTATTTCTCTAAGGATACCATGTGTTCGTCAAGGCCCTATTATACCTACGTTTGGGTAAGTCCCTGTACATAATGGGAGCTCTGTCAGTGCAGGTTCAATGAATAAATCTTCAATCTGTTGATTACCTTTTTACTACATTTTAGTAAGTTATTTCTTGGTGAAGAGGTATAATTACACTATTTTTTCCTTTTTAAATGGGTGGTTTCCATTTCTCACCTTCAAGGGTCCTTTCATACTTTATTCTTCACTGTGTACCACTGAATATGTATTTTGAGGAATCTTGTTTTTGAACTAGGCACATTTAGTAATTCAGTTCAGCTGTATAAGGTACTGTGACAGTTGCTGAAGCAGCAAAGATAAATAAGAGAGTGTTACCATTTTATCAAACACATCCAGCTGTCTGACCAGTAATAATTTGCTGCAGTGATAATTTCCACTACAAAATAAAAGAAATTTGACACTTAAGTTCCTTTGTTTAGTCTTATTACAAGCCTACCCATTATTAGAATTTTGTATTTTGAATTATTAAAAATAATTTTTCATATTACGTTGGAGTTGGATCTGGGAGTCCCGGGTCAGTTCTTCCACTTGTGGGACATTAAACACTAAACAGATGCCTGCGTTTAAGACCCTTCCTGAAGATCACAAGTCCTAAATACTGACATTCATGTCTGATGCTCAGTCGTATGGTCAGGTGAGAGCATCAGGAACTAGGTGTTTTTCATTCTGCTCTGGAACTGGGAGCTGCTGGCTGCATAGTTTTCCTTTGCCAGTTTCTTTAATAATTACATTTTTAATGGGGCAGATGCATTCTGGAGGAGTTACACAACCATGATGATTGTGCTTTCTCTGGGAGTAACTTCGATCCACAGGCAAGGCTCCTAGTGGCCGTGTTTAGGTTATGAATCTACCTCTGGCTTTGACTGACTGCTTCAGGGGTTGACTGATCCCAGCTGGGCCAGTTGGATTATTTCTCCTGGCGATTTGAAATTTATTCTAGAGAGATACCAAATTGGAAGTCATTTGTATTGAATCATAGTATGGGAAAATTCTGTGACCCTCTGTTGTTGAAATCTCTGGAGCTGCCTTATTTCTACCCTTCTTAGGTTTTGTTTACTTAAATCTCTCTTTGGTTTTGTAAAAAGGTCACAATGACCTCCTGATAATGTTATTTTTTGTTGTTTTTATCCAGATTTTGTTTTATTTTGTTTGTTCATGGGAGTTTAATATTCTTCGATTTATTAGCAACCAAAGAGAAAAGAAAAAACCCTTATCTAATATGCATAGTCAGCAACATTTATGGAATGCCCACTAGAGTTCATGTAATGAGTAGTTGTCCCAGGCAGAAAAAAACACCACAAATACTGGGATTTTGATAATTTATAACAGTGTATTTTTTCCAAATATCTGATTATATACATGCTTAGGTACATGGAAACAACAAAAGAATAATTTAATAATGACTTAATCCACATAATAGAATGAAAATTGTGTATAGGTAACTATATAGTTAGCATAAGCATATTTATGCAACAAAAAGTAACATGATATATACATTAGTTGTGGTATTGAGTCAATTTTTTCTTCTCTCAGGAAATAAAGATATCTTAGCCTCATGTGGTTAAGAGAAGGTCTTATCTGTCTCAAATTATCCATGGATTGAAGCAGGTTATAAATAAATTAATACATACTTACATTGTTATCTTTGTGCATTTTTCGAGTTCAGTTGATTTTTTCTTTTCATTCCTTTCCTTAGTGCCCTATTCTTGTTCCTCGGTGTTATATTCCAAAATGATTGCATGTTTAATTGAGCTTTATTACTTTTTCAGAGAAGGCTTGGTCTTTGTGTGTGCATTTGCCCCAGGTTCATTTTAAGTGCAGAGCTTTTATGGTTGGTTTTCCTAAGAAGGCTCTGTCTTCCAAATTGCTTTGCAAATGCCTGTCACCAGTTAAATAATGCCTTGAAAATGTCTTCTATAACTATTTGCTCAGTCTCCTCCGGATGCTTTTTTTTTTGACACTACATATCTCTATAATAATGATACCAAGAGGTATTTTTAAAGACTTTTCATTTTAGCCAGAACTATAATGCACAGATCAGAGTTCAAATTGGAGAGAAATTTTGCCCTCAGTAACTATACATAATGTTACTTTCTAACTAGTGATAAATAAAGTATCTTCCCTAGTGAGAATTGTGACAGTTTTAGTAATTATTTATCTCTCCTTCTATGGCTATTGAATCACTAGAATGGCGCCTTTCCTCACCTCTACACTAAATTAAATAGGATTGCATGCCTCATTAGTTTGTATTACCATGAATATGAACACAGTGGTTACCGGAACTCCTGCCACTTGTAAACAAATGAGAAGAGACCCATAGGTTCTGGGTCTCAGTGAAGACAGGCAGGTCTCTGAATCTGGAGTGATCTATGTTAAGAGTTAGTTTCTGGAAATAAACAATCTTAGACTTGACCAGCTGTAAGAGGCTTGAGTGGCTGCTGTATTTCAGGGTCTGTCTCTAGAACACTTGGTATGTCTCTGGTTTGTACATGGATTTGATCTCTTTGAGGAACGCCCCAAACATAATCCTTAGTTACCAGGCAGTACTTAGAAATGGCTGTCATGTATGATTTTATTGGATATTATATATAATATATAAATGCACATAATTTTAAAAAAATAATTGCTTTGTTTCCCTGTATATATGTCCACCCCTCAGTGGCTAGAAATTAGAAAAATGTTTTGAGAGGAGTTTCTAAAAGCTTAGTTGAAAATAAACTCCTTGTGCTGATGAAGCTTGTCATAATAAGGTTTTACCTACATATCCTATTGTTACATAAGATTCACCCATAAATATATCTGTTAAATATTTTGAAAACCATGTACGCTTCGGTGAAATAGAACACTGCACTCTGAATACATCGACTCTCATTTACTTATTCAAGAAATATTTACTGAGCCATTTTGTAACTTGTAACTGACACTTGGATTGCTCAAGGTGTACAGGAAAAAATACATAAACAATTATTATACTGGGTGATATATGCTTTAATGATGGTCTATACAAGAAGCTATACATTTTCGGAATGTAGAGTTATGTCAAGATGGAGTTTTGAAGACAAAAGATGCAATATTAGGTAGTAGTTCAGTATGTAAGCCTTTAAATTGAATAAGATTTGCATAAATAGGTGAACTCTGCTACTAAGTGTATGAACTTGCAGTTTACTTAATCTATGAGTTTATGCATGCAGTGAGGTATTTTGAGATTTACATTAGATAATTCATAGCCCACACTAATATAGCATCTGGAGGCAGCAATTACTTGATAAGTGGTAAGAGGAAAGAAAAAAAAGGCTAGATGGAACTGGATGGGGCACGATGAATTGGTGAGGAAGAGCATAAAACCACACACACACACACACACACACACACACACACACACACACATATATATATATACATACATACACACACACACACATACACACATTGGCAACAACTCTTTATGATTTTGAAAACAGAAATATCGAAACTCTTGAAAAGAAAGATTTTGTTCTGACAGGCAGGAGGGAACTGATGATAAAAGAATGTCACATTAACAAGAGACATTTGTATTCTGAGTAACATGAAGCCGTTTTTGAGGACTGGGCTTGGGTACACCTTCTAATTTAAAAAAACATTTTAACATTTTTCTACTATGTCTTTCCAGATGATGAAAGTAATTTTTCTTTTTTTTTTTGGCAAATCAATAAAAGCAGGTGCTCCTCGAAGAAACCAGAGGAGATGTTCTTTTAGAGTGTTAATTGTTTCAGCATGTTCTCCCAGAAACCTCACATTACCCACAGTCAGGATCATTCGTGCTAATTGAAACCAGTTAATACAGTGTGCATAAGCTGTTCTAGAATAGTCCTAATGAATATTTTTTCCTTTTTTTTTTTTTTTTGGTTGCTCCTCCTCCCATTTTTTCTTCTCCATATTATTGTGTGACCTCATTTTGAATAAAGCTTACATAAATGCCCAGGCCATGGCCCTTTGAAAGGTCTAACCCAGTCATAAAATAAAGAATGTTGTGTCTGCTCTTTGGTTGTTTCCAGAGTTCCTGTGAACACAGCATCCCCTGGGCTAATGCTGCTGCTGGGCTGTAAAACCCAGGATGGCTTTGATGAGTATTGTCTTCCCAAAGACTAAATACATTATTTTTTATATTTTAGGGCAAAAATTCATACCATCAGCAGTCCCATTATAGAATGAAAAGTCAGGACATTATCAGATGATCACAGTTTTAGAAAAATTATGGAAAATTGCAGAGTCCAGGGCCTTAAATTCGTCTGCCCTGGCATTAGAGGGCATCTGGCCATATGGGTATTAGCCATAAGGTTAGAAAAGAATTCATAGGGGAAATTATCTCCGAAAAAAAAATCACAAAACAATTTAAGAAATGTGAGTTCTGTAGAATGGCTCTGATTCCAATTTTGCCATAGGCTTTAAAATCAAGAAAAATACGAGGGAGATTAGATTGTCACAGGATGCACTCATTTTCTCCCTTCCTTCTGGCTCTTTAGGTACTTTTGATTTACATCAGTTTCCTCTCCAGGTTTGAAGGAGGAGCTAGGAGCTACAGTACTCATGTAAAATAATGTTATTACACTGATCTTGCAGACATACTCAGAAAGGGAACCTATAGTACTTATTGGGTAAGGGGGTTAATTGGCTCATGGAAGAGATGAAAGGACATTCCTAGCACATGTACACATTATGCAGAGTATAGAACAGAGACAAATAAATAGCATGCCTTGGGCAAAGGGGTGAAGGTTGTAAGTTCTGAGATTGCTGGCAAGATCTGAGAAGCTAAATGGAGGAACAGTAGGCAACCCATCTGGGAGCAAAAGCTACACCCAGAGTAAAACTGAAGTCAGCAAAAGATTAGTTCGGTGTCCCTAGCATCCTCTCTAAGTACCTTTTCATATTTCCCTAGAATCCCCTCTTTACCCAACCTAATCGATAATGGAGGCCTCAGAATTCACCTACCTCTTTCTACATTCTCTTTTTTGTCATGCAGCTTAAGATTTGATTGAACACAAACTTTATGTAAATCCTTATGACATTCTTTCTTTGAGTATTTGGGATATTTTGTGGTTGCTGTTGTTTGCTCTCAGTGTTCTCTTTATTTTTGTTCACAGCTTTACTGAGATTTAATTTGCAGACTATATAATTCACCTGTTTCAAATGCACACATCAATGATTTTTAGTATATTCACAGAATTGTGCCACTATTACTACTATCAATTTTAGAACATTTTCATGACCTTAAAAGTAACCCCATGCCTGGTAGAAGGCACTCCTCTGCAAAGGGCTTATCATTTCCTATCTCTATGGATTTGCTTATTTTAGACATTTTCCTATGAATGGAATTATACAATATGTGAGCTTTTGTGACTGGTTTCTTTCACTTAGCATAATGTTTTCAAAGTTGATCCATGTTGTAGTATGTATCCATTCACCATTACTTTATCTTGCCAAATATGGATATACCACATTTTGTTTATCCATTCTTCAAATTGTGCATATGCTACTATGAATATTTGCGTCGAGGTTATTGTGTGGACATATGTTTTTAATTCTCTTGGATATATAGCTATGAGTGTACTTGCTGGGTTAAATGGTAACTATGCTTAATTTCTTGAGGAATTGCCAGACTGTTTTGTAAACCAGTTGCACTATTTTTCATTTCCACTAGCAATGTATGAGGGTTTTAATTCTCCTCCTCATCCTCAGCATTTGTTATTATTGATATTTTTATAGTTTAGTCATGGTAGCTTCTACGAATAAATATCTATTTAGACGCTATACATATTTTTAATTTGGGTGGGGTCTTTTAATTTTTGAATTGTATAGTTCTTGATACTAACCCATTATTAGATATATACTTTGCGTATCTTTTGTGTAATTCTGTGGGTTGTCATTCTACTTTTTGAGAGTGCTATTTGAAACACAGAAATTTAAAATATTTTAAATTTTGATGAAGTTCAGTTCATTTTTGGGGAGGGGGTTACTTGTGCTTGTGGTGCTATCTCTTAAGAGTTTATTTATAGACTTCCAATTCTATTTCCTTTTATCTATATGGCTATCTTGTGCTTTACCATACTATCTGGATTACTATAACTTTGTAATAAGTTTAAAATCAAGAAATGTGAGTACTCATTTATGTTCTTTTTGAAGACTGTTTTGGCTATTGTGGGTTCCTTGTATTTTTAAATGAATTTTAAGATAAGCTTATCAGTTTCCACAAAAAGGCCAACTGGGATTTTGATAAAGATTGCATTGAATCTGTACATTGGTACGGGAATATTGTCATTTTAACAATCTTAAACCTTCAGATCCCATGAATTTCTTTCCATTTTTTAGGTCTTCTTTAACTTTTTTCGATAATATTTTATAGTTTTCAGAGTACATTTTTTGCATTTCTATTGTTAAATTTGTTCCCAAGTATTTAAAACAAATTTTTATGCTATTATAAATTGGGTTGTTTTATTAATTTGATTTTTGAATTGTTCATTGATAGGGTATGGAAATACTGTCAGCTTTTGTGTATTGACCTTTTGCCTTGCAACCTTGCTAAAGTTATTAGTTTTTATAGCTTTTTAATAAATTCCTTAGGAATTTCTACATACCAGTTTATGCCATCTGCAAAAAAAAAATAATAATAAGTTTTATTTCTTCTTTTCTAATCCAAATGCCTTTTAGTTTATCTTCTTGCCCATTTGCCTTCTCTAGAATATTTAGCACAATACTGAATAGAATTAAAAAGAGTAGACATTCTTGTCTTGTTCATGATTTTAGGGGAAAGTATTCAGTGTTTCATCATTAAATGTGATGTTAGCTGTGAGTTTTCTTATAGATACTTTTTATTAGGTTTAGTGAGTTTCCTTTTATTCATAGTTTGTTGAGTGTTTTTTTAATTGTGAATGGATTTTGTTGTTGTTTTAATATTTGTTTTTAACACCTAAAATTTTAATCTGCTGAAAGCATGCGTTGGCCTTCTTTTGAGAACAGTAGAAGGATTTTCTAGGATTTCCGAAAGCATACGCTACCTACTCATAACCTGCACCTAAATTTGCCAAAAGATAGCTTTTTTTTTTCTTTGACAGATGAGAAAACTGAATCTCAGAGAAATGTATTTTGGGGGGACAGAGAAGGAGTAGGAGGAAGGCATCATACAACCAGCACAGAGGGAAGACAGATGAATCCTTTTGGTAACCAATGTGGGCCAGTTTCTGAAATAGTGTACCTTCTCTCCTGAGCAAACTCTAGAGTTTGCTGAGGATAATGATTAATTCAGAAGAGACTGATTGTTTCAGTAGCTGTACTTTGTGCCATGGAAGGTACCACCCGATTCTATGCATTACAATGTTGGACAACATCTTGGCAGCCATGGTAGCACATTGGAAGATCTTTCAAAGTACTGTCAGGGTCTCCAATCTTATATGATTTCTTTGAAAAAGAGGGCCAGGTAGATAACTGCTATGTAAAGAGAGTCATAAACTTGACTATTTAGAAATTATGTCTTCCCATTCAGACTTACAAGGATTTTAAAAAGGGGTTTTCTTTAAGAGGTTTGCTAGACTCTATCTCCCCTCTTCTTGGTTTCATCATTTGCTGTAGGAATTGAGTATGGACTTTTCTCTCAGGGATTGTACCATAACAGAGCTATAAGCTGCAGCATTTTTAACAGGTTTGTAGAGGGATACTAATGTAGAATATGGTGATTCAATAATTTATACATTATTAAGAATATGGGATGTTATACTGTGATGGATTGATGGATTTTCCAACACAAGAGCTTTATCTCTATGTACAGAAAAATCCCTGAAGAAACTGAGAATTTGTTCTGAAACTGATTTAAAGGCGCTTCAGCTATCTTTACTGAGCAATAGTTTACTTATTTAGTATTCAGCAACCTTGATATGTAACATAAAGTGGTAATTATCTAGAAATAAACAAAAATGGTGTTGACATGGACTACATCAATATTTCATGGTCACAACTAATTTACAGAGTATCTACCCTTTTTATTACCTCACTGTGAGGTTCTTAATATTTCATAGGCATATATATTTGAACATGAGAGATCCATCAAATCTTATTTCTGAGCCTATTTAGATAAATGTCTACTAATTATGGCTACTTTATTACCTAATTCATTGGAAGATCTAGATAATTAGAGCAAGAGTGTTGAAAGGCATTAGTAAAACCTGGTATATTCGCAGCCATGGAGTGTGGAAGCCAACAGTAGAGAAAGAAACATTAAAAACAAGCACAAGTTTTCAAACTCTATGAGGTAATTCAGTGGCAGGGAACTGGTACATTCCATCTAAAATTATGTTCAGACATTTTTTTGGAGAAGAATTGCATTTATGACTTCTAACCGTGGCTACTAAAAATATTGTAAATTTTAAAAAGTTCAGAATATAAAACATATTATACTTGAAAGGATAAACTTTACCTAGCTAGTACAGTAGTATGCAAATTGGAGCTCCCGAGCCACGTGCGGCTCTTTGGCCCCTTGAGTGTGGCTCTTCCACAAAATACCATGGTCTGGACGAGTCTATTTGGAAGAAGTGGCATTAGAAGAAGTGTAAGTTTTAAAAATGTGGCTCTCAAAAGGAATTTCAATCGTTTTACTGTTGATATTTGGCTCTGTTGACTAACGAGTTTGCCCACCACTGACCTAGTAGATTCATGTTTGTGAATACCTCTTTCTTCGATGGTTCTGATTAATGAGCAAACAGCTGGCAGGTTTTAACTTTACAGACTTTCAGGGCAGTGAATTCCTGCCCTCTCCAATGTGAGTGACTGAGATAGTGGTTTGAGTTTGTGGTGGAGACAAAGGTGACTTCAGGGGGTGCATTGTGAGAGACTGACCGTAAAAACAGGAAGCTCTGATGGGTTTTGTACCATCACTGATTTTTACAGCTGTGAGGCATTGGCATATGTTGGTATCACATGGACATTTCAGCAACAGTTAACCTTTTCCCCACATAACTTTTCACTCATGGCTTGAGGAAGTGTTGCAAAGTAGTAGGGGCATGAGTTTTGGAGACAGAATTTGTTGAGATCGCCTTTCTCTCACTAGCCATATGAACTTGAGTAAGCCTTTCAACATCTCTTTGGCTCACTTTTCTCATTTGTGAAGTAATAATAAATAGCTACCACCTTGCAAGGTTATTTTCAGAATTAAAGACAATATATGCTATATGTCTTAATCAGTGGCTGGTGCATAATATATACTTTATACATGTTGATTTTATTATTACATTTATAGATTATTATTATCAACAATAGGGAACGGAAGATGTTTAAGGCCTAGATTTGACCCCCCAAGGCATTTTAGCAATGAACACCCTAATAGCTTAGCCTACAGTCAGCTTACCTCAGAAAGTATAAGATATGATCAAACGATAGGGAGTTTGGCCCTAGCTGGTTTGGCTCAGTGAACAGAGTGGTGGCCTGGGGACTAAAGGGTCGTGGGTTTGATTCCCATTAAGGTCACATGCCCAGGTTGTGAGCTTGATCCCCAGTAGAGGGTGTGCAGAAGGCAGCTGATCAATGATTCTCTCATCATTGATGTTTGTATTGCTTCTTCTCCCTCCCTCTCTGGAATCAATAACTATAGATAAAAGAAATAGAGTTTGGATATTTAAATGAGTTAATATTCTTTTATAAAGCATAAAGGTGTTTTTTTTTTTCTTACAGTGATTTTTGTTATAATTTTTATAACTTTGAAAGTCATTTATGAACTCAGAGCCATTGCTATATTTTCTTTGGCTATTTAAAAGCTCCTGAAAAGCATTTTAGGAGAAAGGTTTCTAGCCCTTAGTGGTTAAAGGTTTCCAGCCTCTGAAACATATGTGATTGCTTTGGTTATGGAGTTTCAAGTAAGTGCAATTATGTTGAAATCTCCCTTCCCTTTCTAGAAGGAAAGTAAATGCATGTCTTATGAACTCTCCTGGGTACCTTTCTCAGCTATCATATTATTCCCTATTATTTGATGTTTTTAGCTCCCTGTGGAAAAACACAGGCATCATCAAATCCTCTTGATTTGGGTGTTGGAGGCTGTTCATAGGCCAGCTACAGATATGAGTTATGAATGACCACTCCTCCAAGTGAACACCTCATACTACACATGTCTCCTAAAGGGCCTTTTTTCTATAATAATATTCAGGGATGGAAATATTGCACAACTTTATTACTTAAATGGAAGGCCATGTAGCATATGAATAGGTAATGAGGAAGACGTAATGATTACAGGCCTTTAAAAATATTTCTTTTTGCGCTTTTTTTCATACATTACAAATTATTTATAATTAATCTAGAGATTTCAGGAAAAACAACAAAGAAATGTTGTTTACATGACTGAATTATTTAAAAGAAACCGATATGGAGACTTTATTGCACCTGCCTCTAGTCTGACTTTCTTTCCTGCTCTTCTGGTTGTGTTCAGCCCTTGCTCAGGCTTATCTTGTTAGATTTAGACTCCGTCCAAACAGGGGAAGCTATTCCACAGACCATGTCTGTAGCAACAGCCAGCTTCCTATGACCAATACAGAGCAGGTGTCAATGCCAGACATCTTGAAACAGCCTCCAGCTTCCCCAGACCTCTATGGAATTGTACAAAATGTTTGGGAAAAAATTTGGCCTGAAGAAAACTTATAGCAGCTCTTGACACAGATTTGGAACATTAATTGTTTCAGCTCCTCAAGGAGGTCCTGTTGGCAGCAGGCAGCATAGTCCCATGACTGCCTCATAAGAACAGCCCCTCCCAGCCTGGATTCATGGACTGGGTTCAGCAACAAAAACTGCAAAATGCAGCTGGTCAAAACCCTAAACTTGACTCTGATTGGAGTGGGTAGAAAAGGAGCAGGTTTTATAATAATTACTCTTCCATTATCACATTGAGGAAAAATTGATAAAAACATTCGACTATTTTATGTATTTTCAACCAATTCAGAACAAGTAACCTATTACAAAACCAATGCCATTCAAGTCTGGGTTGGCTAAATCTCTAACTTACTAGAAAAAAATGTTAAAATTGATCTTGATGGCTACTTTAGATTGCATTTTGGTGAACTAAAATTTTTGCATAATTTAATATCCACAACGTAATTAAACAACTCATCCTATAAATATTGTCTTTCTAAAGATGCTAATACTTTGTTGAAAGGATCAGTTGTTTCTACAATGGATTTGGTCATACACCACTGTTCTTTAGGTTGTGTCAGCATTTTTATTAAAAAGTTGTACTCTATTTATAACTTGGAGGCAAAATTGCATTCTGAGCGAAAACTTAATGTCCAAAATCTTTGTCCAAACACAGTTTTCTACAGTATACATGGAATGGAAGTTCTATTACTCTGAAAACTTGAGGTCTACAGGAAAACCCTCTATATGACACCAACAAAAGAATCTCATCAGTTTCATTTCCTTGTGCATCAGGACAGCCTACACTATCTGGGAATGAAACTGGGCTGTGGAAAAGAATATAGTGTTCTCTGACACAGTCCTGGAGGATCAGGGTGCTTAGGTTTTATTCTTGGTTGCACTATTTGAAGTAGTGGACTAGAAAGAGCATGGACTTTGGAGTCACCTGGAACTGGTTAGGTGACCTCCACAGCTTGCTTACTTTGGGACAGTTTTTCACCTCTGTATGTAGATAGAATGAGTTCTGATACATAAAACTGCAGCACACTATTCAATTCCCTCTCTTGTTACTTATGGTGCTGCTGAAAGCTACTGACTGACTTGCTTTTTCTCCATTGTTTAGAGTACTTTTCTGAGTTCATTTTAAAGAATGGCTTCCCTTACATTTATGTGCTGAAACATAAACACACTAAGTCAAGCAAATGATAAAAACTAATTACAAGATCACCCGTAAAAAATATTGTACAGAGTATTAATGAAGGAAAAAATGGAGGAAAGTGATACATTTGAATGCAGTGATAGAGTAGATAGAAAACCACCCCTTACTTCCCCAGTAGTCCCTGCTCCAGGAATTTCCTTTGCTTTCTGCAGCTTTGTACTATGTAGACAAAATAAGCCCCAAACCACTCACCGAGTCACCATGCACAGGCATCCAGTAGGCCTGTGGCTGAGGAGAACCCTTGGCAGCAGATGTATGGCATTTTGTACATGAGGATAAATGTTCTCTTTACAGCTGTCTGCTTAAAGAAAGAACCAATGAAAAAGAGAGAAAACATTTCTTGTTGTCAGAAGACATGTTCTCTTACTTATAGCTACTTTATCATCTCCACTTGTAATATTTAAACATGCCCAAGTCTTCTGTAACCCATCACCATTCTTTCTGCTACATTCAAATACCTGTATCTATCTATCTTTCCTTCATTTCCCCTTCATTAATTCCAAACAAATCTATAGGGTACCTACTACATTCCAGGCACCACAGGTCCTATAAATTCATAGTGTGAGAAAACATATATAGAGCCTGTTCCCAAGGAGGAAGCAGCAATATATTAAAGAATCACACAGGTGAAGATAAAGTTGCAATTTTGATGAGTACTACAGATAATTTGTACGTGGTATACTGGGAGGGCACTGAGGAGGCATTGATGTAGAAAGGGAGGTCAGGGTAGGCTTCCTTAAGGGAATGCTAATTAAGCTTAAATTAGAAAAGTAGGCTTAAAGCACAGAAGGGGGAGGAAGAGCTTTATTCATGCAAAGGGAACTGCATATACAAAGATTCTATGGCAGAAGGGAAAGTGCCTTTTCTGAAGAGCTATAAGGCCAATATGACTGGAATGCAGAAAAAGCATTAGGGGAAGCTTATACTGGACAAAAGGTTGTGAAGAGAGACACAAGCCAGACAATGTTTAGGATTTCATTGAAATATTTTAAGTAGGTTGAAGAGAGGGGAGAAAAATCTGGTAACCTGGTCACATTTGAATTTTGTAATCATCACTCTGGGTGCTGTATGGATGCTAGGGTGGAAAATTGGAAGGAAAGGTTATGTGGCTCAAGACAAAACAAAACTAAAAACTAGTTTGCAAAAGTCCAGGCAAGAGGTAGTGGTAACATGAATTGAATGTTGGGAGAGTTGGGGAAACCTGAAGAGATTGAAGAGAAT
The DNA here is from genome assembly GCA_027563665.1 of Antrozous pallidus. Classification (NCBI taxonomy): domain Eukaryota; kingdom Metazoa; phylum Chordata; class Mammalia; order Chiroptera; family Vespertilionidae; genus Antrozous; species Antrozous pallidus. The sequence continues at coordinate 55,282,001 of CM050520.1, read as the reverse complement.
TAGGAGTAAACCATTCCAGGACCTTTAGGTTAACTGTGTGAGGGAGTGGTTAAGAGGAAGGGAAGGTTCAGAGAGGACTCCTAGTTCCCTGGCTTGTATGAAACAGTGGGTACAAATGTCACTTCCTGAACTTGGGGGATCTAGAAAAGGTTCATTTTGGGAATCCATTCCGGGCAAGTTAAGTTTAACAAATCTTTAAGACATAAGTAGAGATTTCTAGTTTGCATATGAAGATGGTGAGGAGGTTGATAGCTAGTAAGAGATGCAAAATCAAGGAAGAGTTTTTGCTTTTTGGGTGAAAATGAGAATATTTAAAAATGTATGTGTCTAAGAAACCAACTGAGTTAGGAACTGAGAGGTGTCCCAATAGGCTATTCATCAAGGAAGTCATTAATAATTTCAATAAAGTGGTTGGGATGGAAGAGGCATTGAAGAAATAGGATATTTACAGTATATGTTTTAGGATAAGAAAATATAATGGTTTGTTGAAACATGCTGCTGGGAGGTATTGTTAGAGCAAGAGGTTAAATATGTTACAGAGAATGCCTAATTAATGTAAATGTTTTCTAAGAAGATGGAAATAGATGAGATCTGAAGATCATATGACATGGTTGGTCTCTACTATGTAAGTACAGATATGTCAATATAGCAGTACATTTGCATGTTCATGATGGAGAATTGAAAGAAATACAGTTTGATGGCTACTATTTACTCTATGGAATCAAAAGTGAGGGAGGCCACATGCCAAGAGTGAGAAGAGAGGTGGAGAGAGGAGGATATCAGATGTTTGAACTATCATTATAGAGAATGGGAGGGTGAGATGACCAGAGAAATGAGGCTGCCTAGAAATGAAGCTTGCTTTCAGAGTGCAAGTGCAAGTTTAGCCCCTTAGCAAATTTTATTTTTACCAGACCCACTCTACAGTGTGGTCTCTGTCTTTTGAATTCTCTCAGATTTCCCTCTATCACATTACAACAAGGGGCTTGCCTCATATTGGCATGATTCTATGGCTCTTTTATACATAGATGTTGAATCTCAGCAACAGAAGAGAGGCACTCAAGGACAGGGGACAGGGCTCCACAATACCTAATAGAATATTGTGCCTGTGATATTTGAATTGCTAGTTCACCACATGATAGTATTTCTCTCATTTATTGGCTCTAACAATAACGGTTTCCTTTTCATTTTAAAAAGTTCCCAGGGCTTCCTGCCTCAGCACCTTTGCAATCACTACCTCACATATACCTGGAACGTTCTTCACATGTGTTAAGTTTTTAGAGATTTTTTCCTATACTTCTAATTACTTATTGTTTTCCTTCATATAACCTTTGTCACAATTTGAAGTGTATATTATTTGCTTATTTGTTTATTATGTTATGTATTTGTAAGCTCTATACTGGCCAGGAGTTTGTCTATTCTGTTTGTTGTAGTATACCAGTACTTAACAAAAACACTGTGGCATAGAGTTTATTAAATAAAATAAACTCTATGCCATAGACTTTAATGAATTAATGTAAGGATGCATTATGAATAAATGAAAATTAATGAATGGATGGATGGATGAATAGAGCAGGTGTAACAAGCTGTCTTGACCTTATGCAAAATTGAGTGTATAACATATGGAAATGAAAACAAAAATATTTGAAAAGAAAAAGACATGTTGTTAAGCGTTTACATTATGTTAACCTTGCTGTCTCTCCTGGATTGTTTCATTGCTTCATATTCAGTTTTCTTTAGTTCTACTAAAAAAAATAAAAAGATTTAGAGCATGTTGCAATTTAGATTTTCTAGGTAATCTTGCTAACAAGCAGTCTATTGATATGTCCTAGTTAATTAATTTTTTCATAAAAAGATTTAAATCTTATGATCCTTGAATATTTATGTGTGTGTGCGCACAATGCATACTATTAAGGTGTATAGAGCTCACAGAGAAGTATGATATGCCTTTTCCTTCTCATCCTCGAATACTGCTTTAGCTTAATTGTATTGTTTTCCTTTAATTTTTTAATACATTTTTAAAATTGATTTCAGAGAGGAAGGGAGAGGGAGAAAGAGATAGAAACATCAGAGATGAAAATCACTGATAGCATGCATCCTGCTCATGTCCTCCTCCTTCCCCCCTACCCCATCCCACGCTAGGCATTGAGCCTGCAACCCTGGCATGTGTCCTGATTGAGGAAATGAACCCTTACCTCCTAATTCATGAGTCAGTGCTCAACCACTGAGCAATACTGGCCAGGCTGAATTGTTTTCCTTTAGACAGGAAGCTCGGTTTTGAGAGCTACTAGGTCTTCATGCCAAGCAATATTTGTAGACTTATTGTTTTCTCTGGCATCTCGGTCTTCAATCAATTGTTCATTTTTTTTGTCACCAAGCTTTTCTTTTACTTTTAAATTTCATATTACAGAGCTAATGTAGTGCTCATATTAAATTACTAAAGGCAGCCGAAACCGGTTTAGCTCAGTGAATAGAGCGTCCGACTGCGGACTGAAGGATCCCGGGTTCGATTCTGGTCAAGGGCATGTGCCTTGGCTGCGGGCACATCCCAAGTAGGGGGCGTGCAAGAGGCAGCTGATCAATGTTTCTGACTTTGTATCCCTCTCCCTTCTGCTCTGTAAAAAATCAATAAAATATATATTTTAAAAAAAAGTTACTAAGGGCAACTCAATTTTCTCACTCTTCTTGTTTTCCATAAAGTTTGAATGTTTGAGAATAGCTTATTTGACCGGCACAAGTATGCCTGGTATCAGAAGTAAGAGGAAAACCCTAAAAGAGTGGATAAGTAACTTCAACTCCATTATAGTACAGATAGGCTCAGGAAGGGACAGGTACAACTTTGTATCACCAAGATGTTTATACTATAAATGGCAAAAATTACATAAGAGGAAAATGCTAATCTTGAGACTAACCTTGAATGGGGGAGGGTGTAGTCTACTCTATTAACAAATTAACAAATAAGACAATATACACATTCCATTTATGTAGACTCTCTTAAATGTATAATCTAATTGAGAAGGCAACACATACACACATTTACAAAAGATATTGAACCATTAAATGTTAAGTTACAAAGGAAGAACACTGATAGACATTTAGAGGAGAAAAAAACAGTTTTTAGCATAATAAAATGCCCTTGATACAGTATCTAGGAGTTTCTACATTCCTAGGACTAATTTTAGAAGCCCATAACTTAAGAGACTTGCGTTGAATGATGGACTGCTTTGCTGAGTTAGAATGACACTACGGATGGATGGCAGTCCAAGTAAGGTGCAAGATAGCACCAGAGAGGCTGCAAACAACCATATATTTCTCAGCAATACAGTACATAATGTCATTTTCACTCTATTTACACTTTAGTCCCTTAAATTTTTCTATGAGCAGAATTGTGAAAAGTAACCAACAGAATCAAGAGTCAGAAATTCCCTGGGAGGCAGATATACAAAGTATGCACCAAATCTTCAAAATTCTGAACAAATTAGCAATTTACGTAGCACACTTTATTTCAACAATTTTAGGATTATTTTCATAGCTTTGGGGGGCTACTTTTGACATAAAAAAAAATCAACCCATTTTTATTCATTGCTTTCATATTGGTTCAAGCTGTCATAAAGGTTTTCTAAGTGGTTTTTTTTCTCTAATCCCCAACAATCTAGCCTATATAATAAAGAGATAATATGCAAATTCGCCATCACTTCAACACACAAGATGGCTGCCCCCATGTGATCAAAGATGGCCTTCACAAGATGGGAAGCAGGAGAGGGCAATTGTGGGTGATCAGGCCAGTAGAGAACAGGGGGCAGTTGGGAGGGACCAGGACTGAAAAGGAGGACAGTTGGGGGTGAGCAGGCCTTCAGGGAAGGGCAGTGAGAGGTGACTGGGTTGGCAGAGGAGTGCAGTTAGGGGCGACCAGGCCTGCAGAGTAGGACAGATGGAAGTGACCAGGTTGGCAGGGGAGGGCAGGTATGGGCAATCAGGCCAGCAGGGGAGGGCAGTTAGGGGCAACCAGGTTGGCAAGGGAGGGAAGTTAGGGGTGACCAGGCCAGCCAGGGAGGGCCATTAGGGGCAACTAGGCCTGCAGGGGAGGACAGTTAGGGGCAACCAGGCCTGTAGTGGAGGGCAGTTGGGAGCAGCTAGGCCAGCAGGGAAGGACAGTTTGGGGTGACCAGGTCAGCAGAAGAGGGCAGTTAGGATTTGTGGGAGGAATGTCTGACTGCCCTGGATCTAAATGGGAAGTCAGGCATCCCTTGAGGGGTGCCATATTGAAGAGGGTGCAGACTGGGCTGAGGGACACACATCCCCCCCCCCCCACACACACACCATACATGAATTTCATGCACTGGGCCTCTAGTTTTCCTATAAAAATACAAACTCTGTAAATCTTTTTCTGGTTGCTGATCTCACTGAAAGCCATAGCAGAAGTCTATGTTTATAAAGCTCATGTACCCTTTCTATATTTCCTACTACCTTTCCTCTTCCTTCACTCCACTTCAAACACACTGCCCTTGAACATGACAGGTATGCTTCTGCCCTGAGCCTTTGTTCTTGCTTTTTCCTCTACCTGGAAGGTTTTTCCTCCTGATGTCCAGTTGGTTTATTCCCTGGCTTTCTGAATGAACCTATCTAGTACACCTGTGCACGTGTGCACGTGTGCTGCTTTTTACAATAGATTACACTCTATGATGGCAGGGATTTGGTTCAGCAGTTTGCACAGTTTTAACACTGGGTATTGAACAGTACCTGATTCATAGTAGCTGTTTAATAGATGTTTGTTGAATGAATGACTCTATAAAATGGAGATAATATCTGCAGGAAAGTTTAAGTGAGGATAAAATCATATACCTTATATTGGCCCACTTAAAACCCCCAGGACTATAATTTGTTGACTTTTATTGATTCTTAGATTCTAATTTGTGGAATATGTGAAATAATCCTGATAGACAGTTCAATCTTGCTTTGTGGAATCAGAGATGGCATGTCTCAGTCATACAAAATGGAGAATATCCCTTTGAATAGAAACAGAAACTGCAAGCCAGGAAATGGTCTACATATGTAAGGCAGGAAAAAATAGTTGAGTTTTCATTTTTAAAACATATTTCCCACACAGATATAAAAATAGTGTCAGCCTTGAACTTGAAGGATGACATTATATGTGCAGTTGCACATATTTCATTTTTATATATAATTTTAACAATTGTGATGTTAAATATATGTTTAACCTATACTTTTACATTAATATGGAGTGAAGTTTTCATTTTCAATGGCATTTAAATGGCATTTAAAATTTATACTTTTAACTTCACATCTGATTTCTTTTAAGTTCCAGAGAGAAGTTAGAGGGAAAACACACACATACAACACACACACACACACACACACACACACACACACACATTTTAGAAAACTGGGAATTTGGAAATTTTATTGCTAAATGACTCCAGTAGGACAGGCCTTTAAAAGCAGTATCTTGGTCCACATTTGTTCCTAGCACTCCTTTTAGTTTTCATGTGGAACTCCTGGTAGGAAATTGTGCTCCCGATGAAATATTATACTTCTCTGAGGAGTCTTTCTTGCCAGTCTGACGTATAGATAGTTCCAAGGTTCATTTTCCCTAACCCTAAACTCGAACACTTTTTTATATTATCATGATGGTGAACATTATACTGGTTATGTTTTTATAAAGGCAAAGCCTTCCATATATGTCGATTTACTCAGTCAACAAACTTTGAATCGCTGAATCTGTGCCAGGCATTGCCCCAGGCTGTATGTGCAAAGATGTGTGACATACAGTCTCTAGGAACTTTATCTCTTTCATTGTGAGTTCTTTGAAGTTCAGTGACTGAGGCTCTCATCTTTCTATGCCTGGTGATTAGCACAGCAGCAAATAAATAGATGCAGAATGAATGGATGCGTCTCCTGATTAAGCAGAAGTTTCTGAGGACAGGGTCATCTCCATGTCTACAGTGCTCAATGCAATGCTGACACATAATGACAGCTCAGCAGGTAAATAATGAGCAGTCAGGGGGCATCACCCACCCTGGTTTCTGGGACAGGACAACATTAAAAGTACCTGAGCAGAGAATCTGTGAGCACCCCCTGGATCAAATTAAACTGTTAGTCAATGCTTCTCTGGAGACCCTTTCCTGTGCATGCACATGTCCAGTAACTAGCAGAGCAGTACTCTAGGTAGATTAAGTGAAGTGTGCCAGGGCATGACTAGTTGCTCAGAGTAGTGAGCCTTGCTGAGGAAGGACCACATTGGGGGCCAATGCTTTAAAGCAATTCTCTGGCATATCGTGGTTCCATGTCCATGACATGTGAAATCACTCTTGACATTTGGGGCAGGACTTGTTTTAAAAAACAAAACAAAACAAAACCATCTCAGGATGTCACCTCCAGGTGGTAAAGAAAGTTTGGAAAGTTAATTGGCTATTTCCTGCCAAAAGCTTGAAAATGGAACTCATCTGGAAGTGCTTCCCAGCATGTATCCATGTTCAGATATTAGTAATTCTTAATTAAAACTGTTTTGACCTCATATGGCACAATTAATCGAGTTTCCTGAGTAGTCAGCTGGGACAAACTCAAGTTGTCTCTTATCAGAGAAAGGAAAAAATACTGTGATTTCTCCATTTGTTGAAAGAAATCTCTAAATATTTGTAAGGGTGATAAGCTTTTAGAGATCCAGAATATACCGTGTTCATCCGTATAACTCTAGTTATATCATACATACTTTTTGACACATGGTAGTCATTACTACTTTGATGAAACATTGACCAACAGACCAAATGTATGAATGAGTGGATTTATTTACTTTAAGTTTGGGACCACCAGAGGAGGAATACTCTAAATAAAATTATTAATTAAAATGGCAAGAGGTGTTGCTGTTCCTGTATTCGCCTTAGTGTAATGTTCATTTCTCAAGTAACATATGAATGCATCCTTTTTATAACAATGAATGCATCACAGGCAAGTCTCCTTAACTAAAACACCTAATTAGTTTTATTCTCAGAGACTGCTGCTATTACTAGAGTTCTTCCAGACCTTGGTTTTTGCAGGTTAGCAGATATCTATATCATCTATATCTATATCTATATCTATATCTATATCTATATCTATATCTAATCTATATCTATTATCTATATCTATATCTATATCTATATCTATACCTATATCTATACCTATACATATATCTATATCTATATCTATATCTATATCTATATCTATATTTATATCTATATCTATATCTATCTAATGTATATTCTCAGAATGTATAGAATAGTTTTTATGTGTGTGTAACTTGTTTAATTAATGGTTACTCTATTGGGATTATTTTTTTTGAATTTTTCTTTTTTCCACTCAATAATGTTTTGAAAGTTTTACACACAGGTATTGCTGGATTTACTACATTATTTTCAACTGCATATATGCAATTCTAGTAGCATAGTCATGTCACACTTATTTCCTGTTTAAAGATTTAAATTGATTTTAAATTTGCAAGGATTCAAGGAATGATGTAGTGACTATCCTTAGTCTTCTTATACCTAGAACTAGAATTGTTAGGTCCCTGATAATGCATAGTTAAGGTTTTAAGAGATAATACAAAAGTTATCCTCTGAAGTGGTTCTACCAATTTACATTCTCACTAGCAGTATGAAGCAATATCTTTTTCTCATACCCTTACCACTATTTCATGTTATCAAGTTTTTAATTTTTGCAGATCTGATTAGGTAAAATGACATCCAATGTTAGTTTTATTTGGGTCATTCCTCACGTGTAAAGTTGAACATCCTCATGTACAGTATTTATCACCTAGTGCTGTTTTCTCTTCCTTAGATTGCCTGCCTCCCTTTCTAGTTATAACGATAAACACTGGAAAGGAAGGCATGACAACCTCAATTAGACTCAATTAGGCTTAATGCAACCTCAGTTAGTTCTATCAAGCATTTCTCTCTGGCTTTATTTGTTCATTTGTTTCTTCAATCAAAATCAAATTGAGCACATACTATGTGTCAAGCATATATTGGCTCTGGAGATATGGCAGAAAACAACCATGGTTCTTCCACTCACAGAGCTTATACTTGGTGGGAAAATCTGTCAGTGGCTCATACCTCTTCCCATGTCCCTGACAGCATATTTTGTAGTATTATTGCTAACTTTTGCAAACTTATTAATATTTTTTTCACTTCAAGGGAAGACTCAATGCCCAATACTCTTCTATCATTATCTGAGATGCCCTTCTGTTTGTAGCCCAAGTTTGTTCAGATATATTTATACAGGGATGAATTCTTTGTTGGAAGCTATGTTCCTAGGGATTGTGAACTTACAAAATAAAAGGAAGGATAGTTAATTATGCCTGTGTCCTTATGAGATCAATTTCCTCTCTGCTAATCTTGCATAAGGAAGTCATTACTTCTGGATTATAGAGACCTGCTGATTCACTGGCACAAAGTGGTTGAAATGGGGATTACTTAAAGCTTAGAAGTGGTGAAAGTATTCTTGAAAATTATTAGAAAAAAGCTCAAATATAAAAGGACCCAAAGATCTTACTTCCCAAAACATCAGAAGGAATATTCTGTGTCAGAAGACTTTAGGCTGACATTTAATTTAGTCCTGCTAATGTTTATTGAGTGCTATCTTGTTTATCAGAACATGGTAAGGAGGTATGACTCAAACCAGATTTATAAGTGGTGCTAATGAGAGACATAAAGCAAACAGATCCAAGTGGATGAGGATATGAAAACAAGAACAAAATATCCATTACCACTATTTATTACCAAGAACTCTTGTAAGAGTTTGTCTGCATTTACCTCTGTTATCATCATGTAACTTTGTAAGGTAGACATTGATATTCCAATTTTACAGTCATCAAAATGAATGTGAGAAAGGTTAAGAACTTGCTAAAGGATATGTAGCTACTGAATGGCTAAATCCCTTGTAATGCAGATCCATTTGGTTTCATTGCCAGTGAAGCTGAAAATCCACAATGGCTGCCACTATCAGAGAGGAGACTGGGAGCTCCTTGGAGTGACCTGGCAGAGAATTCCTTGTGTTTCCACAGTGCTGGGTCCTCCACACAGATTTGGAAAAGGAATTCAGGGACCTGTTTGTGGTCTTCATCGATATCTCAATTCTTAATCTATTTTATGTTAGTATCACAAATAAAAAAATTAAATTTGGAAACGGATACTATGGTTACTTGATACATCTAACATGAATTTGTTCTTCTAACCACCTTCACTCCTTATGGTTTAGTACAGTGGTTGGCAAACTGTGGCTCATGAGCCACATGTGGCTCTTTGGCCCCTTGAGTGTGGCTCTTCCACAAAATACCAGATGCAGGCGTACATGTACAGTGTGATTGAAACTTCGTGGCCCATGCGCAGAAGTCAGTTTTCAGCTCTCAAAAGAAATTTCAATCGTTGTACTGTTGATATTTGGCTCTGTTGACTAATGAATTTACTGACCACTGGTTTAGTAAGAAGAATACAAGTGTTAGTATCAGATAAATACTTCTGTTATCATTCCAAAAGGAATGAAGCTCTAATTTTTTACACTAATTGAAAACGAATCTTCTCATTTTGCATGCGCTAGATTGTTGATGGTTTTGTGCCCAGATGGGACATGAGACCTTTGTGACCAATCATCCAGAATATATGCAAATACTGTCAAATGATGAAATGGCACATGCATGAATGACTGATTGATATTTTTACCAAATTTGTGGACCACTGGCAGCATATAGACTTTGATTTTTGCAATAGAGTGTATTTGTGAAAAGTATGGGCTTTGGAATCAGATAGACTTGAGTTCACATTGTGCCTCCTCCATGAACTCTGTTACCTAGTACAAATTACTTAACCTCTCCAAGCCTTAATTCCTTCATTGCAAAATTCTATCTATTAAAGGCTATTTTATAGACTGCCATAAGAGTTAAATGAAGTAATTCCTGTAGAGCTTTTGACAAGAAGGATATGCTTAGTACATGTTAGCCATTGTTATTATTATTTAAGAAATTAACTAAAGGGTAGTGTTCTCAATATATAGTCACTAACTACCTGCATCAGGATCTCCTAGAATATTTTTTTAAAATAAATCTTTATTGTTCATATTATTACAGGTGTTCCTCTCCCTCCTCCCATAGCTCCCATCCATCCGATCCCCCACCCCACCCCATGTCTTTACCTCCCGCCACTATCTTCATTCATAGGTATAAGATTTTTGTCCAGTCTCTTCCAGTACCCCTCACACCCTCTTCCTCTAAGAATTGTCAGTCTACTCCCTTTCTATGTCCCTGATTCTATTATATTCATCAGTCCATTCTGTTCATCAGATTTTCCATTCACTTGATTTTTAGATTCACTTGATGGTAGGTATGTATTTGTTGTAAATTTGTTGTTCATAGTTTTTATCTTTAACTTTTACTTCTTCCTATTATTAAAGAATACCCTTCAGCATTTCATATAATCCTGGTTTGGTAGTGATGAAATCCTTTAGCTTTTTCTTTGTCTGTGAAGCTCTTTATCTGACCTTCAATTCTGAATATTAGCCTTGCTGGGTAGAGTAATCTTGGTTGAAGGTTCTTGCTGTTCATCACTTTGAATATTTCTTGCCACTCACTTCTGGCTTGCATAGTTTCTGTTAAGAAATCAGCTGACAGCCAAATGGGTACTCCCTTGTAGATAACCAACTATTTTTCTCTTGCTGCTTTCAAGATTCTATCTTTGTCTTTTGTCCTGGGCATTTTAATTATGATATGTCTTGGTGTGGTACTCTTTGGATTCCTTTTGTTTGGGGTTCTTTGTGCTACCTGGACTTGCAAGTCTATTTCTTTCACCAGGTAGGAAAAGTTTTCTGTCATTATTTCTTCTAATAGGTTTTCAATATTTTGCTCTCTCTCTTCTTCTGGCACCCCAATAATTCGGATATTGGTACACTTAAAGTTGTCTCAGAGTCTCCTTACACTCTCTTCATATTTTTGGATTCTTTTTCTTTTAGTTTTTCTGGTTGGATGTTTTTTGTTTTCTCATATTTCAGATCTTTGGTTTGATTCTTGGGGTCCTTTGATCTACTGTTGAATTTTTATAAATTATTTATTTCAGACAGTGTATGCTTAATTTCTGACTGGTCCTTTTCCATTTTCTTGGCATTTTCATTAAGGTCTCATCAAGTTTCTCGGCGGTTTTTAGAAGATTCTTGAGTAACCTTATAAATGTGGTCCTGAACTCTCTGTCCAGTAGTCTGCTTTCCTCCATTTCTTTCACTCGTGACATGATTTTTTGTCTAATCATTTTGCTGTTTCCCTCTGTTGATGGAGTGGAAGAACTGCTATACTGGAGACACGTCTACGGGGCCAGACTTGCTTTAGTGGGGCTTTGGTGCTCACCAAGTCTGCCTCTTGAATGTGTCACTTGTAGATCTGAGTAATTGAATTCTGGTGTCTTCTCAAACTGACCTCTAGATACACTAGCTCTGGATCTCCAATGGAGTGCAGATCAGCTACTGTCTGAGGCGACCCAGCAGGAACTACAGTGAGAACTACAGTTTTCTTCTCTTTGCTTGGGGTTTGGAGGTTTTGTAGCTGTCTGACCAGAACTGCAGTTTGTTAGATTAAGCTGCGATAGGGCAGGCCATTTATATGCAAATGCAGGTTTGTAGATTGTGCACAGCGTGGTCTCAGGGAGTCACTAGGCTAGAGCATGGCAAACAGTGATGGCTGCCAGTCAGCCCTCTCTGCATCTCTGCCTTTCCAAGTCCCCATGTCCTCACCCATGCACAATGAACAATGATTGCTGCGGGCCCCTCTGCAAGGGAGCCACCCTCACTTTCCGACCCGATGGCAGACAGTCCAGCTTCTCTCCATAGAAGTCTGGGTCACCAGCATCTCCCCATAAACTAGAGTTCAGAGTAATCAGGAGCTTGTTTCCCTTTTGGTTGAAAAAAGCAGTGCCCCATCACCCCCTGCCAGTCCGGTTTGCGTGCTTCTGTACCTCAGCTTTTTAGTGCTTGTGCACTCTTAATGCTTTTTTTTTCTCTTTCCTTCTAGTTACAGAACTTCCACTCGTGGTTCTGGGTGATAGACGTTTTCTCTTTTAGATGCAGTTTTGAAATTGTTGTGTGAGACAGCAGTTTAGGTGTTTACCTATGCCACCATCTTGGCTTCTCCTAGAATATTTGTTTACATATTTAAATTCCTAAGTGGGAGTGTGACATCTTGATTCAGAATTTCTTTGGGGGGAGGGGAATATAGCACTTGCGTGTAGCACTCATTCATAGAGCTCATGCACTTTGCTGTTGGAGAACCATGGCCATAGGAAGAGTGGTGGAGGTGGTGATGCCTTTGCTCTGGTTGAGCCCCACTTTTGAGTGACTGTCATAAAGGAAGTTAATAAGAAAGCCCATTTTCAAAATTAGAATACCAGAGAACAATAGCTCTTGTTTCTGTATCAGGTACAATTGCCACTCTGAGGACAAGGAACTGAAGATGGAATATAGATAATTCTGTATCATGTTTTATTAGAGATCCAATAGTGCTCACATATCCATCTTTGGGTACCATAAGGATGCTAAGGTTAAATGCCTTCCTGTTCTATTTTTGTTCTGGCATTGACTGAATTGTTTGGAGAGGTAATTTTTATCTGGTTGGTAGATTGTATGAAAACAGGGCAAGATGACTTTTGCTTCTTTTTAGAAATGCATTTTTAGGGACATATTTTTCGTTTCTATATAAAGGAGAGAGATGTACAGATAGTTACAGAAATGCTTTGGCTTCAAGGCTTACAATTTATTCCAATCATAGGAAGCTCCAGAATTTAACTTACTTTTGAAACTGGGCTTTAAGGCATGTTTCTTCCCCACAGTGCCTGATTTTTTGTCAAGTTACAAAGATGAATTTATGTTTAAATATTTTCCCTTTAATGGAGACATGGTGAATTTTACAATCCTTGACTTTCATATAATTTATAACAATGATTTGGCATTTTGTAAATGTTATCACTGAAACCTTTGTACATTTTCAAAGGAGGTAAGTTTTAGATTCCATATGAACAAGATGTGCCCAGTTCTTGAAATGTCTATCATGTCAGTTTCCAATAAGAGTTAATATTTATTGGCTATGTTACTATTGATAAAGAGATTTTCCACATTTTACATTTGGTCATCATAATAGTTCTTTTAATTGATTCACAGTTGAGTTTGTTTATCTTTGAGACATTTTGCCTGGTTTGGCTTGGAGTCAATCTATAAACCCAGGATAACTCTTGTCTGTGCCTGTGTAATTCTAAAGAGTATATCTTTTTTTTTTAAAAATATTCCTACTATTGGCTGCCATAGACTAACCATGAAGCTCTAGTTTCCAAGTCTGGAAATGTGGTATTAGAATAGATGAAGATAGGAATAGAGCAGAGCCCTGCCCTCAGTAGCTAAGTGACTAATGTGATAAACAGTGTTCTGAGAGCTTGATATGGGTTAACTCATGTTATCCTTATAGTGGCTCGATGCATTAGGTATTATTATGGCCACTTTATAAATTAGAAAACAGAGTAATAGAGAGATCAGGTAATTTTCCTAACATTGCACTGCTAAAAAACAGAAATGCTAGTGTTTGATCTCAGGCAGACTAGCTCCAGGGACCATGCTCTTAACTGCTATTTGTAGTCCTCTTCAACCTGGTTTTGAATAGGAAGATAAATCCCCCAGAAACCTAAATACCAACATGAAAGTAAAAAATGATGACACTATTAGAAATTTCACAAAGCAAAAGCCGTAAGTGAGAATGTAGAACAGGAAAAAATAGCTTGGGCTAGACCAGTCAGAGTGGCAGAATGGGAGGGGATTGTTCCCTGGAGGGTGAACAGTGAGTAGTTATATATAGCACAGTAGAATGTGGTGAAGGAGCACCGTCCTTGTAGTAAAACTGACCTGGGTTCAATTTTCAGTCTCTACACGTAGCTATGGGACCTTAGGCAAATGGCCTCAGTTTTTTCATGTACAACATTCAGTATTAATAATAGTACTTATCTAACAGGTTTTATTTTTTGATGGAAAAATGGGATATACGTAGATGGATGGAATACTGGAGAATAACAGGCAAAAAATTGGGAAAGAAGAAATGCTTATGGAATAATTTGAGAGAGATTAAACCATCTGATTTAATTGGAAGAGATAGAATTTACATGGGAATAATGAGAGACATATTTAAAAACCTGGTAGAAACTAGAGAGTATTATGCTAAGTAAAATAACCCAGTCAGACAAAGATAAATAACATGTGATTTCACTTCTGTGTGGAATCTAATGAACAAAATAAAATAGTAAACGAAATAGGAACAGACTCATCAATACAGAGAACAGATTAACAACTGTTAGAGGGGAGAGGGGTTGGGGGGTGCATCAAAAAGGCGAAGAGATTAAGAAAAAATAAAAAAATAAAACTCATAGACACAGACAAAAGTATGGTGATTGTCAGAGGGGAAAGGGTGTAGGGGGAGGTGGAAAATGGCAAAAGGAGAATAAATGGTATTGGAAAGAGACTTGAATTTGAGTTGTGAGCACATGATGTGGTATACAGATGATGTTATAGAGGTGCATACTTGAAACCTGTATGGTTTTAACCAATGTCTCCCCAATAAATTCAATACAAAAAGAAAAATCCAGGTTTGTGATCAAAGAGTAGTGGTTCTTTTAATGAATGTACTGCTTAAGAGTTTGGCAGATATTCCTGGTTGAGCCTCTTAATACCTGGATAACCTGGGCATGTTACATATGTAAACTTTCATCTAGAAAATGAGGACTAAGTAAAAATAAATATGTAAAAATTGATCTGTTTCATGACACATACTTAATCAATTAATATCATGCATTAATATCACCATCAATAGTAGTGGTATTCAGCAGAAAAAAATTTCCAAGGGAGTTAAAAAATAAAAATGTTATTCTTGACTAAACTGCTATCAGTCTACAGAAAGTCATAGCTAAAGGTAAAAATTTAAAGGCATATATTAGACATGCTATTGAGCCTATAATTGTGAATGAATTTTTTAAATCACTCAAAATATTTACCCACTTTTATAACAGTGTTAAAAGAAAACCATAGGAATATTTTGTTAAGCTTTATGATACTAGTGTATTTTGTTTAGGCTCCATAATTTCAGAGTGATAAATGACAAATTGGGGGGTATGTCCAGGAGCCTGACAGCTAGGAAGTGGGAGCTAGTTTCCATGAGGAGAAAGGAGCCCTAGAGTCAATATGGATATTTATCCTGAAAGCATACAGGTGCATTTAGAACTATCATGTGGAAGAGAGTATAGATTTATTCTACATGTTGTAGAAGATAAAATGATGGAATCAGCTAGTTGTGTTTTCAGTACGAGTAACAACGTCTTTAACAAATTGGGACCTTCTTAACTGGGCACATTCTAGGAGAGTTGGGATGAACACTGGAAAAGAGGAGTGTACATGGGAAGTCTGAGTGACTTGCCAGATCCCTGTTAAATCTATAGTCTTAGGGTCTTAATCTTCCCATGGAATGAAGTGAGGGAGAAAGTATTCATGAAGTAGCTAAATAAATTTTTGAAAAAGGTAAGAAGCAGAAAATGGAGGGAAAAAAAGATATTCATTTTAAACTGAAACTCAGGGACTTGAGTAGCTTCACTGAGCTAGGAAGGGTACAGTGGTGAAGAAATGTATGGAGAACCATGGGCTGTTCATGAGCACTTTCAGAAAGAAGAAAAGGTGAGGAGAGGTATTATCATAAGCACGACTTGGCGGTGACTTTAACCCAGATTGCTTGTTGTCCAGTGACAGCACAAGTTATCATAAGGCTGCATTGGCATGAAACTAGGAGAGAGAGGAATCCAGCTGAATTTCATGATAGGTTACCACTGTTAATAACTTGAAGCCTTGCTGTGGAGGAGGTAGCACAGCAGGATAAAGAACCTTTGTCTATATATTATCTATCTATCTATCTATCTATCTATCTATCTATCTATCTATCTATCTATCTATCTAGGCTAGTAGGTAGATGCTGATGGCATCCAGAAGTTGGCTGACCTAATGCCAAAACAGCATGTTCTTATAAGAAAACTAGAAATCTAGATTATAAAATCTGGTTTAAAGGCATGGTGTTGCCTCTGAATATTGTGCAACTTTTGGCAAGTCATTGAATTAACTGGGCCTCAGTGTCCTTCTCTGTGGAATGAAGAAAAGATAGTCCATGGGTTTTGATGGATGCAGAGATGAGAGGTTCTCAAACCCAGAGCCATCAGGAGGTTTTAAACAAAAGAGAGATATGGTCAAATTTGCATTTTACATAGATCTGGTAGTAATATGAAAGATGTTTTAGAGAGAGACTAATATAGCCCCAAAGAGAGCCCTTAAGAAGCATGTTCTTGATAAAATAATGTACTATCTTAGGGTAGTGGTATAAAATATACAGAATAGAGGACATATTTAAGAAATATTTAGGGCAGTGTTTCTTCACTATTTTTTCATGATCACACCCTTGTCCCCACCTCAGAAGATCAGGAAGCTCTTTAGATATTTTTGCTTAACCAATCTTCTGCCCAGTAACATTTTAATACCACAGATATACTGACTATTTTTGTACAGTATGTATATCTGCTTTATATAGAAAATGTTTTTTCATTATCTGTATTAGGGAGAAGAGGAAGAAGAGAGGATAGAAAGAATGAGAGAAATATATTTTAAATAATTTACTTAAAAGACTACACTGCTAGCAAGTCTGAAATATGTTGTGCAGGGCAGATAACAGGGTAGACATTAAAAAAATTCTATATTGTAATGTTTAGGCAGAATTCTTTATCTGGTCTTTGCTGATAAGACCTTCATTGGATTGGATGATGCCTACATATAACAGAGAGTAATTTGTTTTACTTAAAGCCATGATAATTTTTTTATTTTTTAATTTACAATATAACTTATATTTAATAGTAGTACCTATGTTTTCCTCCCCCCCCAATATCCTCCTCCCAGCCTCCCTTACCCCCCAGCACATGTCCCCACCTGCCCCGCTCCCCGCCCCAGTGTCTTTCATTCATTGGTTATGCTCATATGCATGCATACAAGTCCTTCAGTTGATCTCCCCCAGCATCTGCCTTCCATCCACTCCAGCCTTCCCCCTGTAGCTTGATAGCCTGTTCAAGGCCACCCTGCCTCTATATCAATCACTCCCTCCTGTTTTTTTTCTTCAAAAACATCTTGCCTCTGCATAGTAGAAACAAACGTATAAGAACAAAAAAATGTTTGAGTGTCAGTTTCAATGTCCAACTGTTCTGAGTCCCAGTTTCAATGTCAAATAGTTCTTCATGTGTACATGTCAGCAAAGGTATCCAGATGGTGGACACATCGTGACAATGAAAGATCCATCCTCTCTGATATGGTCCTGGTCCGCCTGCAGCCACACACAGCTGCCGACTGCTAGCATGGCAAGGTGTCGTCAGCGTCCCCCATCTCTGGACTGTCCTCGTGGCTGGAGTAGACCTGTCAGTTCCTCACTGTCGCAGGAACCCACATGGTCTTGGAGTTGTTCTCTGCAAACACACAAACACATTCTCGACCAAAAGTTAACAAAGAGATCCTCTCTGCAAAATAGACTTGGGATTCTTTTTATTTTTGCCTAAATGATTTTCCTTTGGCTTATTTTGACACCATGTGTGTTTTTTCATGGGTGTCCAGTTGGTTTTACAAATGAAATTTACTTTTCTGGAGTAAGAATTTTCTACATGTATTTTACTTACATGATATTTTTCCTTACATGATATTACCCCACTGTCCCCCCCCCCTTTTGATTAATGGGGAAACCCATGATAATTGATATGATAATTGTTTCAAGAGTACCTCAGTAGCATCACCTAGAGCAGTGGTCATCAAACTCATTAGTCAACAGAGCCAAATATCAACAGTACAACGATTGAAATTTCTTTTAAGAGCCAAATTTTTTAAACTTAAACTTCTTCTAATGCCACATCTTCAAAATAGACTCGCCCAGGCCATGGTATTTTGTGGAAGAGCCACACTCAAAGGGCCAAAGGGCCACATGTGGCTTGCAAGCCGCAGTTTGCCAACCACAGACCTAGAGTAATGTTTGACCAAACAACTGGGTTATGGCCTAGTCAACTTGACACATAAAACTAACCATCACTCCCATTTCCCCAAGAACCAATTTTCACTCCCCTAGAGGTGATATCACTCCTGTTGCAAATGTATGATTTAGGAGATAAAACAGCAGGGTGTGCTGTATATTAATTTATTGGTTGGATATATGAGGCAAAGGATAGAAAGGTGCCAAAGTTGATTTTCTAACTTGTGCAACTGGGCAGATGGTGGTACCAATTCAGAAAAAAAGAGTAGATCTGATGTGGAACATGATGAGATTTATATACAGCCATGTGTGCATTTTACAGTGATAGTTCATATGTATTCACTCATAAGTCTAACTGCTTATACCTAGAATTGAAATAAATTATTAGAAAATATTTTGAAAGGTAAAAAAATATATATTTTTATGAGCACGATTTCCTCACTTACAGCATTTAAGCTTGAAAACTCTGGAAATGTTTGGTATTATTTTCTTGGTTGTATTATATCCCTAATACTTGGATATATGCAATAGGATATGAAATACTGAGAACAAAGGGCTATTTATGTGAGTCCATCCTCATATTTGTGTTATTAACAAATATATCCATGGATTTAGCTTGCTGTATATATACTAGAGGCCTGCGCCCTGGGGGTGGGGGAAGTGGGAGTGTCCCTCAGCCCAACTTGCACCCTCTCCAATCTGGGACCCCCTGAGACATCCCCTTCACAATCTGGGACTGCTGGCTCCCAACTGCTCGCTTGCCTGTCTGATTGCTCCTAACCGGTTCTGCCTGCTAGCCTGATCACCCCTAACCACTCCCCTGCCAGGCTGATTGACACCTAACTGCTCCTCTGAGGTCCCTATTGTCCCCAACTGTTCTCCCCTGGCAGTCTGGTCACCCCCTTGCATATTCTGTCTTTCTTAGGTAGGGTTTTTTTCTTTAACGTATTGAACAGCCCTAACTGGTTTGGCTTAGTGAATGGAGTGTCGGCCTGCAGACTCATTTGATTCCAGTCAAGGGCATGTACCTTGGTTGAGGGTACATACCCAGTGGGGAGTGTGCAGGAGACAACTAATCAATGTTTCTCTATCATAGATGTTTCTAATTCTCTATTCCTCTCCCTTTCTCTCTGTAAAAAATCAATAAAATATATTTAAGAAAACATATTGGACAGTGTACCTGGCATGGTCTTGACAAACCAGTAAAAATGTAAACCCAAATTAAAAGTGTCATAAAATAAACTCCCTAAACCGGAATTTCATGAGACATTGGAAAGGTGATATCATGTGATTGTTTCTTCCTTTTTCCCTTCTCTTTCTTTATCTTGAGGTTTCATCTTTTGTCCTGTCTCTCTTTTCTCCTTTTCTGTCCTCTCTCTTAACTTTTCCGTTGGTAGAATCATCAGTACTTGAATCACTCCATGGGGGCACAGGTACCTCCCAGTAGGCTGAAATATAAAATCCAGGCTATAATGGAAATATTTCCCACTACTTGCTAATCTGTGAAAAATAATTTGATAAGAAGCAATGATTTATGGTAAATACAAAAAATTTATACCAAATTGTATCACAGTCTTCACTTTACCAAAAAGTAGACATTTATTAAGTACCTATTATGTCCAAAGCACTCATCTGGATTTAGTAGGAACAAATAAGATTATTTTAGACCCTAAATATTTGTGGACTTAATTTCCACTATTACTTTTCTTCATAAGCCCATAGTTAGTTGGGAGGTAACAGTGAAGATCATGGATTTGCATATAAATAATCATAATTTAAATGTCTTTCCTTGCCCCTAACAAGCCATATGACCTTGGGTAAGAACTTATTTTTCTCTAACTCTCTCTTTTCCCACTGATCTGTAATATTACTATGGCATAGAGACAAATGATTTAACATGTAATTTAGGACATAATAGGCTTTTAGTAAAAGATGCCCAGTGTTATGATTTTATCAACAATCTTGCATAGTGGATAATGTGGAAACCACTATTCCAAATTTGCAGATATATGTTTAAAGGTAGAAAATATTATTTAAGTACAAAATATTTTATGTAGAATTTTATAGCTAGAATGCAGTCATAAAACATAATTAAAACTAAGTTGTCCCTTACATTTTTCAAATGACACAAATTTTCATTCATAAGTAATGATCCTTTCCTTTCTTATTGGATATAAAAAACAAACAAACCTCCTCTCACTTTCTGAATTGCTCAGAAAGCATTGTAGCTACACAGAGTATACTCTATTTAATTTAAGGCAGACTGATAAAAGTACAGTTTCAGGTTTTATCAATACAATAATGGGAAAGCCTTGTCTACGTATTGTAATCTTCAAAGTGACCCCTCTTTTTTCATGTTATGCTCATCTTCTCATCTGGGTGCACTAAACTCAAATCCTTCAGCTGAGTCATCTAACTATTGGATGTGCTGAAAAGACTGGAGGAAATTTCTAAAGTCACATGACATATTAGGAACAAATTGACTGAAGTATCGAAGCGCTTGCTTGAAAAAGAGATTATAAGATAGATGAATTGAAATGACACTGAGAACAAAATTTTTGGGCAAGTAATAGGCCAATGCCTATTCATCTTATGCTTTAGCTTTAAAATATTTTTATCTACTAAAACAAAAATGAGAAAAATACAATATGGAAATGTGGGATAACTTAGTGATGGAATTTGTAATAATTTCAACCCTCATAATTGATTAATGTTTCATCGATAGGATTCATTTGAGTAAAGTTTGAAATTATACCTGTGTTCCTACAAAGAACAAAAATAGAATTTTTGTAAGTCAACCATCAGCTTTTCCTTTAGGAGGAAATACTAAATTTACTCAGCTTTTACTGACCTACTCTTTTGAAGTTTGACTTATATGCTGCCCTTCAAACAATATGACAGGCCTCCTGAGAGATATGTCCTCAGAAGCAGGTATTGGTTACTGAGGTCAGAAAATAAGTTGCTAATTTTGTTTGTGTGGTCAGTGGTTGGCAAACCATGGCTCTCAAGCCACATTCTGCTCACGAGCCCTGGTTTGCTGCTCTGTTGACTAATGAGTTTGCTGACCACTGGTGTAGCTAATATATGCCAGGTATTGTTTCAGCAAAAAAGGCAAAATACTTCAAATAATGTGTATATTACTCAGGCATAAATAGGAGGGATTTCTGTCAGATGCTGTAGTATGGATACAACTTGAGGATATTATGCTAAGTGAAGTAGGCCAAACACAAAAGATGAGTACCATATGATTCACTTATTTTAAATATCTCAAGTAGTCAGATTCATCAAAACAGAAAGTAGAATGATGGTTGCCAGGAACGGGGAAATGGGATTTGCTTTTCACTGGCTATAAAGTTTCAGTCATGGAAGCTGAAAAAATTCTAGAGATCTGCTGTACAACCTTGTGTTTATAGTTATTATTGCACTTAAAAATTTAAGAGGATAAATCCTATGCCATGTTTTTTACCACAATTTTTAAAAATATCATGATGAGCTATCTACTTATTTAATTATCCACCCAATCATATATATTTAAATTAAAGTAAAATACAAGGAAAAGCACACAAAGTATGTAGCTTGATAAATTTTCAGAGTTTTTTATGAACATACTCATATCTAGAAACAAAAACAAGCTTCATCGTGTTCTCTCAGGCACTAGCACTCAAACTTCAAAAGTAACTATCCCTCTGACGTCTATTACCTTGAATTACTTTTGCCTGTCTTTGAAATTTTTATTAATGTGATCCGACAGTATTTTCTACATGACTTTTTTTTTTTCACTTAACATTGCCTTAGATTTATTCTATTGCATGTTGAAGCAGTTTGTCTTTTCTCGCTCCTGTATAATAATCCATTATACAAATACACTATGCTTTTTATTGGTCTGCTTTCCAGTTTTAGACTATTATGACCAACTCTGCTAAACTTTTTTTTTATAAAATTTTGCTGTGCATTTGGTTATGCAACTAGGAGTGGAATTGCAAGATAGTAGAATATACATATGTTTAGTTGTAGTACAATATTATAAAGAGCTTTCCAAAGTGGTTTTATAAAATAATACTTCCATCAACAATGTATGTTAGATCCAGTTGCTCTCCTTTTTTTTCAGTAGCTACTTTTGTGAGTACATAGGAGTGTTGTGGTTTTAATTGTGTATTTCTCTGATGACTAGTACGTATCTCAAGTAGTCAGGTTCATCAGAACAAAAAGAAGAATGATGGTTGCCAGGGTAGGGGGAAATGGGATTTTCATGTTTATTGGTCTGCCCTATCTAATTTCTTTAAGATTTCCAATTTTAAAAAATATGTTTTCATTTATTTTAAAGAGTTAGAAACACTGATGAGAGAGAAAAATTGTTTGGTTGCCTCCTACACACCTCTGCTAGGGGATTGAGCATGCAACCCGGGCATGTGCCCTGTTCAATCTGGTGACCTCTTGGTTCATGGGTAGTTGTTCAACCAATAAGCCACACTGGCTGGACATAAATAGTATAATTTTAAAGTTTTTTTCAATTATTTATTGCTGATATATTTAAATAAATATAATTGATTTTTGTATGTTGACATTATATAGAGAGAACTTGCTAGATTCACTTATAATATTTATAGATTCATTTATATTTATTATGTGTATAATTCAATTAGCCAAGAAAACTGATAGTTTCATATCCCCCTTTTTGGTCTCTTAATTTTTAATCTTTTCCTCTGCATTAGCTAAAACCTCTAGTATAATACTGAATAAAAATGATGATAGCTTACATTTTAATCTCTAAGAAGAGTATTTCAATATTTTACATTAATATAGTGTTTTTAAAAGTGTTTCACTTCTATTCCTGGCTTGCTATATTTTCAAAAATATTATGAGTAAATATTGAATTTCATAAAAATCATTTTTTACATTTATTGAAATGAACATATCCCCTCCCCCCCAAATATAGTGAATTTAGTGAATTGCATCGGTTGATTTTTGAAAGTTAAAACAAGTTGTGTTTCTTAAATAAACCCAACTTGATCATGAATTGTTATTTTCACAGATACTTTTTTGATTTGTTTCTTATGTTCTATATTTTTGCTTCCATGCTACTAATAAGGAAGATTCATCTGTAATTTTTGTTTCTTGTAATTTTTTTTTTTGGTCATTTAGTGTCAAAGTTATGTTTGCCTCAAAAAAGTCATGCTTGAAATGTTTTATCATTTTCTATTGTCTGGAGGTTAATTTTAGACTTACTTTTATTCTCACTTTACTATTTAGAAGAATTAGTCTCTGAAGTCTTTTGGATTGGAGATTTCTTTCTAAAACAAGTTTTAAATTAGTAATTAAATTTATTTATTTGGATTGGAATATGCATATTTTCTATTTCTTCTTATGTCAATTTAGGTATTTTTCTTCTTTGAGGATTTCTCCATTTCAATTGAATTTTTAAGTCTAATTGATATTATCATCATCATCATCCTATCTAATAAAAGAGTAATATGCAAATTGACCATACCTCTGATCAGTCATGCCCACAAGCCAATCAGGAGCAAATAAGCCCCAACCAAGATGACTGTGGCCACTGAGAGCAGGAGGGAGGCTTGGGTTTTCCTGGCATTGGAGGAAGCCAAGCTTTCCACCTTCCCTTGCTAGCCTAAGCCTCCATTCAATGTTACAAAGTTTCAATTATAGAAGATACATAAATCCAACAGAAATGGCAGCAGCCACGGAGCTGGAGAGAGCAGAGGCTAGGGTTGCCCAGGCGATGGAGGAAGCCAAGCTTCTGCAGCCCTAGCTCCTAGGCCTCCACGCTAGGCTACAAAGTTTCAATTGTAGAACATAAATTAATCCCAGATCCCAGGGCCTCCACTTGGGTTGCTGGGGGGCGTGGCCAGCCTGCAAACTACCATAGACCCTTTACCCAAGCTGCCTCATGCCCCAAGAGAACCGTCACCCTGATCCAGGACACCCTTCAGGGCAAACCAGCTGGCCCCACCCATGCACCAGGCCTCTATCCTATCTAATAAAAGAGTAATATGCAGATTGACCATCACTCCAACACACAAGAGGGCTGCTCCCATGTGGTCAAAGATCCTGCCCCCATGTGGACACATGATGGCCACTATGCGATGGTCAGCAGGGGAAGGTCGTTGGAAGGTACCAGACATGCAAGGGCAGGCAGTTGTGGGTAATCAGGTCAGCAGGGGAGGGCAGTTCGGAGGAACCAGGCCTGCAAGGGAGGGCAGTTGGGGGTGATCAAGCCTGCAGGGGAGAGCAGTTAGGGGTGACCAGGCCGGCAAAGGAGGGAAGTTGGGGGCAAATAGGCTGGCAGGGGAGCAGTTAGACATCAATTAGGCTGGCAGGGTAGTGTTTAGGAGGTGATCAGGCTGGCAGGCAGAAGCAGTTTTGGTTATCAGGGAGGCAGGCAGGTGAGCAGTTTGGAGCTAGCAATCCTGGATTGTGAGAAGGATGTGCAATGGGCAGTCAAACATCCCTCAAGGGCTCCCAGATTGGAGAGGGTGCAGGCTGGGCTGAGGGACATCTCCTGCCTCTCATGCATGAATTTCGTGCATCAGTCCTCTAGTCATTGTAATAAAAGGCTAATATGCAAATGGCCGTCACACTGTGATGCCAGAACTACTGATCAACAGAGACCTGAGGCTGCATAGCGCCTGGCCCGGGCAGGGGATCTCAGGCCATGCCCTTCGCCCATCAGGGCTTGATGGGGAACCTGAGGCTGTCCCCTCCCCCCCACCTGGTGTGGCTTGATACGGGTGGGGTTGAGCGGGTCTGGGTCTCCTGTGTTTTCAGGGAGCACGCAGGCAGCCGGAAACTTGACTCTAAGTCCCACGGTGTGCCCCAGACTCTGACAGGAGGGAGATTTTCATATACATTTTACTAATTTTTCTCTCATCTCTGACACTTCTGTTATCTATCTATTATAGATAAAGGGCAAATAGCAATATTAAAATATTTCCTCTAATTATTTTTTATTGTGCACAAATTTTGTGCACTGGGCTACTGGTGTTTATAATATTACTAGAGGCTTGGTGCATGTATTCATGCACTACTGTGGTCTCTTGGCCTGGCCTGTGTGTATTGGGCTGAATCTGGCTCTATGATTTCCCTCCAGGGGTCCCAAATTGCGAGAGCACGCAGGCCAGGCCACGGGAACCTATCAGTGCACAATTAGGCTGTGGAGGAACTGCTGAAGAGACAGCCCATCTTGCCCAGTCCCGATCAGGGCCAATTGGGACTGGCCAGCTGGGGAGGGTCTGTGGGAAGTTGGCCAGCTGGGGAGAGACTGTGGGAAGGTCCCAGGGTGTGCATGTCAAGCCCATCTCACCCAGTCCCGATTGGCCAGACAAAGAAGCAAGCTAACCTACAGGTCAGAGCATATGGTCCCTGTTGGTAAGTACATGTTAGAGCTACCAGTCAAATGGTAGAATGGTGGCTTGGGCTTTTATATATATATATAGATACAGTCAGTATTCATTTAGACTTACTCACATATTTAACCTCTTTTTTGCTCTGTATTCCTTTCTAAATGTCTGTGCTTCCTTCTATAATAATTTTCTTTCTACCTGAATAATTCTAGTACTTTTTATAAATATATGTTATTTTTATACAGAGAGGAAGGGGAGGGATAGAGTTAGAAACATCAACGAGAAACATTGATCAGCTGCCTCCTGCACATCCCTGCACTGGAGATGTGCCCTCAATCAAGGTACATGTCCTTGACTAGAATCAAACCTGGGACCCTTTCATCTACAAAATTATGCTCTATCCACTGAGCCAAACCTGTTAAGGCAATTCTAATACTTTTTAAAATAGAGATCTGTTGGTGATAGATTCTCTGTATTGTTTGTGAAAATATATTTTGCCTAAGTTCTTGAATGAAATTTTCACTAAATATAAAACTAAAGTTTGGTAGTTAATACTTTAAAGATGGCTATCACTTTTATCATTTTTTGATTAAAAAATGAGCTATCAGTCTTATTGTTGCTTCTTTATAATTAAAGTCAGCTTTTAAGATTTTCTCTTTCTCATCTCTTATTAACAATTTGATTATTATATGCTGTGGTATATTTTCCTTGTAGTTACGCTACTTGGGACTAGTAGCACTTTTTGAATCTGTGACTTTTGTCAGCTGTGAAACTTATCTATTATCATATATCATATATCATATATCATATATTCCTCTGTCACATTCCCTCTCCATCAATTCTAGGAGACCATTAAGACATACGTACTAGTAGTTCTAGTCTCTGTTACCTGTATGTGTTTTATCACATTTAAAAATAATTATAAATCTTTTTTTTCTCAACCACTGCTTTATTTTGGGTTTATTTATTAACTTTCCTTCTAGTTCACCAAATATCTCTTCTGCTGAGTCTGTTTTGTTTTAAACCTATCTATTGAATTGTTAATCTCCTATATGATTTTTTTCAGCTCTTGAATTTCCATTGATTCTTTTTTATAAATCCAGTTCTCTGGGGAAATTATCTTTTCATGGTTTAAAATTAACTTTGAAAATAAAATTTCTATTGAAATACAACATATATATAGAAATGTATCTATATCTTACTGATGTCCTTTCTTGACTTTAATATAACGACAATGTCATTTCAAGGGCCATTGCTAATAACTCCACTATGTGAATGAACTGTGGGTTTGTTCTATTTTTTATTCTTTTTTTTTTTGGCAAGCTATTAAGTTTTTATTGAATGACAGCTATTACATATAAAAATTGTAGTTAATTTGAATGATATCATCTTTCTTTAGAAAGGTTTTACTTTTGCTCTAACATGAGGATAGATAGATCAGGGATATATCACTTTCATCTAATTATGGGCTGGGCTGAATTGAGGATAGAGTTTTATTTATTTATATTTTTAATCTTTATTGTACAGTTTATTAATTACATTGTTCCCTTTTTTTCACCCTATAGTTCCCCTCCACTGGTACCCATCCCACTCTCCGCCCTCACTCCCCTCTACTGTCCTCTCCCATAGTTGCATGATTTTTGTCCAGACTCTTGCTGCACTTCCCACACCCCCTTTCTCCCCAAGAGTTGTCAGTACATTCCCTCTCTATGTCAGTGATTCTGTTACATTCACCAGTTTATCCTGTTCATCAGATTATTAATTCACTTGATTTTTATGTTCATTTGTTGATAGATGTGTATTTGTTGTTCCTAATTTACACTTTTATCTTTTTCTTCTTCCTCTTCTTAAAGAATATTTTTCAGCATTTCATATAATATTGGTTTGGTGGTGATGAACTCCTTTAGCTTTTTCTTATCTGCGAAGCACTTTATCTGACCTTCAATTCTGCATGATAGCTTTGCTGGATAGAGTAATCTTGGTTGTAGATTCTTGCTGTTCATGACTTTGAATATTTCTTGCCACTCCCGTCTGGCCTGCATTGTTTCATTTGAGAAATCCGCTGACAATCGTATGGGTGCTCCCTTATAGGTAACCATCTGTTTTTCTCTTGCTGCTTTTAATATTCTCTCTTTGTCTTTTGCTCTTGGCATTTTAATTATGATATGCCTTGGTGTGGTCCTCTTAGGGTTCCTATATATTGGGGTTTGGTGCACTTCTTGGACTCCTAAGTCAATTTCTTTCACCAGGTGTGGGAAGTTTTCGGTCACTATTTCTTCAAATAGGTTTTCATTGTCTTGCTCTCTCTCTTTTTCTGGCACCCCTATAATTCGGATGTTGGTATGTTTGAGGTTGTCCCAGAGGCCTCTTACACTATCTTCAATTTTTTGGATTCTTTTGGATTCTTGCTTTTTCAGCTGAGTGGATTTTACCTCTTTGTATTTCAAGTCTTTAACTTGGTTCTTGGGGTGCTCCAGAGCACTTTTAGGTCTTCGTCTAATATTTTTTATTTCAGTCAGTGTATGCTTAATTTCTGGTTGGTCCTTTTTCATATCCTTGAGAGTCTCCTTTATATTCTTGAGGGTCTCCTTCATTTCCTTGTAGGACTCATTCATTTCCTTTGCAGTCTTGCTTATTTCCTTATAGGCCTCGACCTTTTGTTGGAGCCCCTTGAAAAACCCTATAACCGTGGTTTTGAATTCCATGTCCAGTCGTTCTTTTTCCCCCATTTCTTTCACATCTGATTTCTTTCCATGTCTCTGCATGGTGGCTGCTTCCCTGAGTTGGTCAATTAGCTTTGTGTGATAGACTTCCTACTAGGGACAGTGGCTCAGCCTCCCCAGTTACCTGAGGTGCATATGGGTTGCACAGTCTTGCTGAAGTTAAGCTCAGGTTAATCATTGTTAGCACTTGGAGGGGTTGACCTCCAGGCCAATTGTCTGTGAAGCTCAGCTGTGCTCAGGTTGGATGGGCGGAGTCTCTGGGCCAAGCAGACAGTGTTAGCTCCACCCTGTGCGGCCACAGGGACTCTGTGCCAGGGGCAATGGCTGCCAGCACCTCTGAGAGAGAGCCACTGCCAAGCTCCACTGGCTACTCGGGAATTCAGACTCTCCCCAAATGAGTCTGCACACCCAATGTCTCACCCAGGGTCATAAAACAAAGCAGACTGACGGTTTTCCGAATGAGAGACAAGTCGCAGAGCACTCTCTACGCGGTCACGCAGCTGAGCTGTTCGCTCAACCTGCCTTCTCCACTAGCCGGGAGACCCGGCAGCACCGAGCTTTGGCGTGCCCTCCCACTGACCACTGTTCACCCCATATGATAGTGGGTTCTCTGGACTTCGCCCAGAGCTGGAGAATCAGTCCAGTGGGACGTCTTTGTCTCCCTGATCGAGAAAACTGGCTGGTTTTCAGCAGCCCGCTCTCTCCACTGGCGCGTGTTTCAAACCTCTCTCTGCGAGAATCTTTCAACACTGTCTGCCGCCGATCCCATTTTCACTTTTATTTGTGGAATTTTCACTCGGCCAGCTTTCTGGTGATTCTGGAAGGTGTTTGTTCTTTCGTTTAGTTGTAGTATTAAAATTGCTGAGTATGATGGCAAGATAGTTGTTTTACCTACGCCGCCATCTTGGTTCTCCTCTAGAGTTTTATTTTTTAAGAAAGTGAACTATTTTTATTTTGCCCCTATCCCTGTCCCTTCATGAAATCCCCCCTCATGTTATAGGGGAATTTTTTTTTATCAATAATATAACAACAATATGTTATAGGGGAATTTATCTTATACCTTAACCTTGAGATGTTTAGCATTTCCTCTTTGGTGATCCCCAAAGCCCAATTTTTGTCCCCTAGAATTGTATGACTGCTGAAAGTCCTGCTTAGCTTCTCCCTCCCTGCTCTGCTACTGAATTGGCTGTTGCCTTGAGACAAAAAAGTAGCACATGATGCTGGCCTTGCTTCTTTGCATTTATTTTCCTTTACTGCAGGATCTTGAATCCTCAAGTCTTATCTTTTCTTTCAACCCTGAACTCTTTATTTTTGTTTCTCCAGGCCCTTGAGACTGCCAAAAGCTCTAGCAGGCAGCTGTTTTCTGCTCAGGTTTCTGTTTAGTTCCTCAGCTTCTTTCTCTGTACTGGTTACAAACTGGAAAATGCTTTGAGAAGAAAAGAAGTGTTGAGCTCACCTCAATGAGCTTTCTTCTCCAGGATCCTGGCTCCTTGAGTCTTGGCTGTTTTGGTAGCTCTTTGATAACTTCAAACATCTTTTGATAATCCAGCCTTTTGAGTTTTTCTCAGCAGGAGGTTTGGGATGTTATAAGCTAGTTGAATGTAGAAAAAGTAGACATTCTGTCTCCCTTTGTCTCTCTTGTCACTTCTTGTCTTCAATTTTAAAAAAGAAGTATTTAAAAAGAAACTTTATAATGAAGGAAATTTTTCTTCTGGATGAGATTGTGTCAGTTTGAGGGTCTATATTTGCCAACAGAACGAAAGAGTGTGATTTGTCTAAATTAATTGATTTATTGCTCTAATTTATGATATAAATAGTGTTAGAATCCACTGCATTGTTCTTTGCTTTTATAATTATTCTGATACCAAATTTTAACTTGTTTTACATTTAACATATTTAAGGTCTTCAAATATTTGACAGTCTTTACGAAGCTTACTGAATTGTTCCTCTCATTAGCTAACTTATCCATATTTTTATACTTCAATCTCAACTTTACGCTCTAATTAACGTTTATTTTTATACTCACTACCTCTCCCCATATCTGCAGATGCCATATCTTAAAAGACTGGAAAGTTTGTACTATTCATCAACCTGGATCTTCATCCCTATGTATTACTCATCCTATGGTATAAGCAGGCCAGGTACAATTATGCTTATTTGACAAAAAAGCCAAATTAGTCTCAGAGAGGTAACATTGTTTTTCAAGTTAGCAGAGCCTGTACTACAATTTGGACCTATTGTTCAAGTCCTTCCCTTCCTCCTCCTACTAAAGTAGATGGCAACTTATCATGTCTAATGGAGTGCCACCATTGAAAGGCATCTCTTTGATAATTTAATTCAGTGCTGTAAATTTACTGGGAGAAAACTGAGGCCATTAAAGTTAAGTGGCTTCCTCAGAGTCACATTGTGCATGCATTGGTACAAGAATTCAGGTCCCAAATTCACTTCTTTATTTTGATGGGAAGAGAGCCAAACTAGCACAGAGAGGACAAGGTGGAGAAAAAATGTAAAAAGCACAATGTAGTGACATCAATAAGACTGAACAGCATCTGGTTAGAGTAATAAATATACCGATCCGAGACAGACTTTCCATAGATTGGAGTGATTCTGATCTCTAAAAATAACTAAACCCAGGACTCTATAGTGAAGGAAGGTTGTTGGATTTCCTTTTACCTTCCAGGTTATAGGCAACTGAAGCAAATCCATGTCTGAGGATGCTTTCCATGCTGTGTTTATAAGGTCTCTTGAATTTCTAATATAATGGGAAAGCTTATGAATTTTTTCACTTCATTTAAAATTTCTCATAGCAACCAAAAGTAATGATCCAAAGATGTACTGCTTGGGAAGCAATTTACATACCATAAATAAATATTAGTGACTCTAGTTTTTTCATATCAATGATTATGCTGCCAAATCATTTTAACAATTGGTAAGTAATTACAAGTAAATAAAAATATTCACTAGTACTTCTTATAAATTAATCACCAAACTTCTTTTTTTTTTTTGCTTAGTTGGTTAAAATGAACAAATACAGCACACATTTTAAAATGTATATTCAAAGTATGATGTTTTATATAAGCCTTATATGCATTCTTACATTTTCTTATTTTGTTCCTTGTGTGTTTTAAGTTTAAACAAATGAATTACCTTGATTTCAAAGACAACCATTTTGGGGTAGTAAGAATTCATTTTTATGTTACAGAATGTAATTTTTCTATTCAGAAATTGACTATGAACACCCAAGGTCAGTGTTTGTTCATTTTTCCATTCATTATAATGCTCATCTGTTTTTTGTTTTTTTTTTGTCACTTAGAAACCTTCATTATATCTACTTGGCCTTTATAATGACATTTTCAATATTAGAGACCATTCTCTTTTTTTATATACTGATTTTTAGTCCTTGAGCAAACATGCTTAATCATTTCTTCCATTTTTAAGAGAGCAATTTACTAGTCATTCTATCTAAAATGTCTCCTATTGAGAAGTGTCTCTAGCTATTGTAGCATTAATTACTTATGGTTTTAAATATGTTGCTTATTAACCATTTTGATTGATAAAATATGTCAGAAAAACTATTGAGTTCTCAAACCACACTCAAAAAGTATGATTAACCAGATGGTTTGAGGGCATATAAGTTTCTCTTAGGTGCCAACTCCATCCTAGGTACTTTCACATAGGACATATTCTTTACTCTTACCATACACCATGAGAAAGATATGATTAGTTTGATTTTAAAGATTTGAAAATTAAGATTTAGAATAACTAGTCAAGATTATGCAATTTCTAAAATTTTGGGGTGATAATTTGAACCTAGATCTAATGTCTTAGCCATACCTTTCTACACCTCTAGACTAAAATAATAATCTATTCAATCATCTTGCAGACCTCATTCTAACAGTCATAATCATTATAATATTTTTTTGTAGATTTCTATATTCCCTGCTGGAATGAGAGCAGAGAACTGTGCCTGTTTATTTTTTAATTATTGCATTCCTAGACCTTAGCACTGTGCTGGGCACATAGTTAAAGCTGCATGAAATCTATAAGATGAATGAATTGGTGAATTAATCAATGAACTCATATTTTTAATTTATTATACTTCATGTTATAGAAGAATTTATATATACTATACACACACACACTGGACGACTTCATAAGTTATCAGGCAGATTCCTAGAAAATGCTAATAGTCTCTTTTCTTACAGAGTTAGAAATAATTATCTCTGGTTTTAATGTAAATGCATTTCTTCCAGTTGAGTTAAGTCAATGAAACTGGAAAGAAAATGATGATTACATATCCTTGGTCCTAAAATCCAGTTAAAGTTCTCAGATGATATTGATACTCCTTCTTTATTTACCTGCAAAATGTGGAAATAATAGGAACTCAAACCACTTTGCCTTCTTTAAGACGCATGGCGCTACTTCAGATTTGATGACTTTGAAATCCCCTGTTGTTCTTCATGGTGCACCAGTGCTTGGCTGTCTTAGTTAATCATTGTGGCAGCAGTAATGCCACTAGTGGCTTAAGGCCTCAATCTGGCACTTAGGCGCAGCTACACAGTAAAAGGGAAACTGACTAAGCATTACAATAATGCGAATGCTGAGCACAGAGGCTGAATGTATTGGGATAAATAGAAAAAGCTTGAGTAAGTTTTAGACATTTGGTGATAATCAGGTTTGACATAAAAAGGCATAGGGACATAATATAGCTCAGCATTTCATATGTCTACTGTTTGTTAAACATCTTTGATTCCTTCTTATCTTATGGCAACTTTCTCTGAGAGGAGGGCTCACAAAACACTTTCCTGACAAATAATGATCCAGCATTGAACAAAACTCCACCCACCTCTTTCAGAGAATGTTTGAAACCTTTGAGAAAGATTTGGAAAAGCTGTCTTCTTTCTTCTTGTTCCTCTCTTTTCATTTTTTTGGTAGTGAAACTTGAATCTGTGTTAGCATTCTCTTGGGAGGTACCTTTGAATCTAGGAAATTTGAGGGTAAAGAAAGTTTGAGGCATAGCAAGTTTGACTCTTTAGATAGTGTCCTCCTGCCTAGTGAAGGGTCCCAGGTTCCATTCTGGTTAAGGGCATGTACCTTGGTTGCGGGCACATCCCCAATAGGAGGTGTGCAGGAGGCAGTTTATTGATGTTTCTTTCTCATCAATGTTTCTAACTCTCTATCCTTCTCCCTTCCTTTTTGTAAAAAATCAATAAAATGTATTTAAAAATAAAAAATAAAATGTCAGTGCTCAGGTTGAGAAATTTTGATCTGATAGTACAGCAAATACTTGTGGCCAGTTTTCCATATTACTGATGTAGTGTTATAAGCTAGAGATAGTATAACCAACATAGTAGATATATCTTTATCCTCATTGAAATATAGTTTAGAAAGACACAATAAACAATAGTGCTAAAATCTGCTGATTTCTTTTCTTAAAGAAGGATATGAGCTAAGTTTTGGGATGTGATATGATTGGTACCAGGAGACTTGCAATACTTTAACTTATCATAGAATAGATGCTGCAATTCTTGAATCCCTAAATCAATTAGCTTTCTCTATGTGCTTGTTCCTCAATAAGTAATATTGCAGAGGATTGAAAGTTGGTGAAGCACATGGACCTTTTCTTTAAGACTATCACAATATAGTTAAAGGGAAAGACATATATATATATATATATATATATATATATGCATATTTTTGAGGTACAGTGTCATTGAATTTTGAATTTTAATTCTAATCATAGTAGCTTAACATCTTTAATTTTACTGGGTGAGATTATAAAAGAAACAACAAAGAGAATAACAAAACAGTATTCATTTCTCCATGTCCTTCTTAGATTCTTGTCCATGTTTATCCATTTTAAGCATAATTCTAACTTTAATATGCAAGAGAATTTTTTGTATTCTTGTTTTCTCTTATAAAAGTATAGTTCTTACTTTGTTGGAGTAGTCATATTTATCACTTTAATGGCTTCATAAAGTTTCATTTTATTGATAGACTCTAATTTACATAAAACTAACCCACTCTTAATAGACATTTATGACCTCTTTATTTTTATAGATGACAAACTAAAGCCCAGAGATGTTGAATAGCTTAACTACATAAACTTTTAGGATAAAAGATAGTATCCAGTGGTTCTAAAATTTGATATATAATTAATACAGAAA
This sequence comes from Antrozous pallidus, assembly GCA_027563665.1. Classification (NCBI taxonomy): domain Eukaryota; kingdom Metazoa; phylum Chordata; class Mammalia; order Chiroptera; family Vespertilionidae; genus Antrozous; species Antrozous pallidus. The sequence continues at coordinate 55,247,659 of CM050520.1, read as the reverse complement.
AGTCTAAAGGTTATTTCTTGAATTTCTCTAAAATTCTCAGAACAGAAATACAATGTGTGAATACAGATTCCCAAGAATCCTGTGAGTATTCTTAAGGTTTCTCTCTGGTTAACCTCATGTTAATTATAACAGTAAAGTGCCATGATAGTAACTTTTTATTCCCCATCTTTCCTTTAATTTGATGGACTTTCCTGGATACTTTCTGTGTTACATATGGAATATACTCCCCCCCCTTTTTTTAGGTATTTAGTGATTATGGTTTGTAATTAAAAGGAGGAAGACTTCTAGTTTCCTTATTAACATTCTTTAATCTTAAAATCTCTTCATTTTTAGTTTAAGAATTTGACAATAGGTCCTTTTGCATTGGAAAATCAAAAAATAATTGCTTTGTATAGTGTATTGAAGATCAGGAAAGGTATTACTTCATGAAAAGTGAGAAAACACTGTGAAAGCTGAGAAAACCATCTGTAGTAAAATAAATTAGTAAGCTATTAGCAAGACAACTTTTGCACATTTCACTTACTATAAAAAAAAGCTCGAAGAGGGGTCTCTAGGACACTAAGAATAGCATTCTGAGGAAGATAATGAGCAATACCTAACTTAGTGGAAACTACATTTTCACATGTTAATAATCAGAATGTAGTTAGAGAAGAAATGTCTTCTTGACATTTACTAGTGATTTTTTTGCAAGACTGTACTTAGGGCATGAACTTAAGACATGTAAGCATTGCATTGAGGCAATCTTATTTTTTTTTTAGTTTTTCTAATATTAAAAAGATAATATTTTAATTTTTTTAAAAATAATATCTGTACAGAATTTTCAACTTCCATTTACAAAGCACTTTCACAGTCACATATCTTAATTCTTCCAGTAATGTTGAGCCATGACTGACTTTGTTCCCATTTTGCTGATGAGAAAAATAGATCTTTTGCAGTACATGATATTCTAGATCACACAGCTAAGAAGTAGCTCAAATATTTGTTGCAGTACATGATATTTTGTAGTACATGATATTCTAGATCACACAGCTAAGAAGTAGCTCAAATATTTGTTGAGGCTAAATCTCCTTACTCCCAAAGCCATGAAGTCAGAACCAGAATGCCTCAACCTGAAAATGTCAAGTTAATCATTCTTTGTCTGATAACTATGCTTTTATTTATTACTGTTTCATTATACTTGGATTTTAAAAGGTTAATCATAAGAACTTTTATGGAAATTATACATTTATTGTACTCATGGAAAGCCCAAGGTATTCAATGTGGAAACTAGGATGTGCCACTAAGATCTAGGGACAGAGATCTAGAAACAACAAGCACTTGGCAAAAATAATCTAGTGTCACTAGTTTATTTCTTAAAACAATGCTTTATCTGATTGTAAAAAAATGGAAATATCATATTGAGGGCAATTATGAAAGAGGAAAATAAAATCACCTACTATTATTTTTCACTATAAGTACTTTTGAGTTTTAGTGTCTTGTTTTCCTGTGTCTTCTATGGCAATGCCCTGAAGAATATATTCAAATAGAGCATCTTAGAAAATTTAAACAAAGGCAGAAACAAAGAAAAAAGATTGTTTTTTACTATAAGCTTCTCAGAGCATTTACTATCTCAAGAGGTAGTGTGAGGCTCCAAGAGAAGGAGATGTACAGGTTTTTGGATGCTATGGATACAGGATGGACCAGAAGAGTTAAGAATTTCAAATGCAATTTGGCAGTACTTAGGCTATATGAACTTTAGAAGCATAATTTATTCTACATAATAAAAGGGTAATATGCAAATAGAGCAAACGGCAGAACAATCAAACAACCCATCAAAGCATAATATGCTAAAGACAAGTTAAGGCTGCTCAACCGCTTGCTATGACATGCATTGGCCACCAGGGAGCAGATTCTCCAACTGGTAGGTTAGCTTGCTGCTGGTATCTGGCCAATTGGGACTGAGCGAGATGGGCTGAACACTCCCTAGAGCCCTCCCACATTCCCATCCCAGCCCGATCATGCACTGATGGGGTCACTTAGCCTGGCCTGACCCCTCTCACAATCCAGGACCTCTCAGAGAATGTTGGAGAGCCAATACAGCCATATCCCACAGGCCATTCCCCTTGGGATGGTGCCAGATGCAGGGCTCATGGCTGGTGAGCATTGCCGTGGCAGCACAAGCTTCTCCCCATGGAGACTGATTTGGTGTGAGCCCGTAGCAGGCACAGTGGGGCCAAGATGATCTAGAGTGGCAAGAAGGAGCTACAGGTGGTATTGGACTATGGGTTTCAGCCCAATCCCTGCAGGCCCCTTAGAGGGACCCCACCAGTGCACGAATTCATGCATTTGGACTCTAATATTAATATACAGGATAAAAGCAATCCACCTCTACACTGTGAAAAAATATGGGCATTTTGGGGTCTCATCTATGAAGTGGGGACTGAGCCAGCCTTCTTTCAAAGTAGGAGTAAACTAGTTGTCTAGTTTATTTATTTTTATTTTTTTAGTCTTTATTGTTCAGTTTATTAATTACATTGTTCCCCCCCTTTCCCCCCTATAGCTGCCCTCCACCCGGTACCCATCCTACCCTCCGCCCTCACCTCCTCCCGCACTGTGCTCTCCCATAGGTACATGATTTTTGTCCAGTCTCTTGCTGCACCTCCCACACCCCTTTTCTCCCCCCAAATTGTCAGTCCATTCCCTATGTCCATGATTCTGTTATATTTACCACTTTATCCTGTTCATCAGATTATTAATTCACTTGATTTTTATATTCATTTTTTGATAGATGTGTATTTATTGTTCATAATTTATATTTTTACCTTTTTCTTCTTCCTCTTCTTATAGAATATCTTTCAGCAATTCATATAATATTGGTTTGGTAGTGATGAACTCCTTTAGCTTTTTCTTATCTGCAAAGCACTTTAGCTGACCTTTAATTCTGAATGATAGCTTTGCTGGGTAGAGTAATCTTGGTTGTAGATTCTTGCTATTCATCACTTTGAATATTTCTTGCCACTTCCTTCTGGCCTGCATCATTTCTGTTGAGAAATCTGCTGACAATCGTATGGATGCTCCCTTATAGGTAACTGTTTTTCTCTTGCTGCTTTTAATATTCTCTCTTTATCTTTTGCTCTTGGCATTTTAATTATGATGTGTCTTGATGTGGTCCTCTTTAGATTCCTATATTTTGGGGTTCTGTGCACTTCTGGGGCTTTTAAGTCAATTTCTTTCACCAGGTGGAGGAAGTTTTTGATCACTATTTCTTCAAGTAGATTTTTAGTATCTTGCTCTCTCTTTTTCTGGCACCCCTATAATTTGGATGTTGGTATGCTTGAGGTTGTCCCAGAGGCCCCTTGCACTATCTTCAATTATTTAGATTCTTTTGGTTTCTTGCTTTTCTGGCTGAGTGGATTTTACCTCTTTGTATTTCAAATCTTTGACTTGGTTCTTGTGGTCCTCTAGACTGCTTTTAGGTCTTTGTATAATATTTTTTATTTCAGTCAGTGTATGCTTAATTTCTAGTTGATCCTTTTTCATATCCTCATAGGTTTTGCTCATTTCCTCATAGGTGTTGTTCATTTCCTTGTAGGCCTTGGCCTTTTCTAGGAGCCTCTTGAAAAACCTTATAACTGTGGTTTTGAACTCTGTCTAGTCGTCTGATTTCTTTCCATTTCTCTGCATTGTGGCTGCTTTCCTGAGTTGGTCAACTAGCTTTGTGTGGTAGAGGTCCTCTAAGGGACAGTGGCTCAGCCTCCCCAGTTACCTGAGGTGGATACTCTTGCTGCAACCCTTTATGGGTTGTACAGTATTGTTGAAGTTAAGCCCAGATTATTGTTGTTAGCACTAGGAGGGTTTGACCTCTAGGCTAATTGATTGTGAGGGTAAGCTGTGTTCAGGTTGGATGGGCGGAATCTCTGGGCTGAGCAGGCAGTGTCAGCTCTGCCATATGCGGCACCAGGGTCTCTTTGCCGGGTGTTAATTGCTACACACACCTCCGAGAGAAAGCCGTCGCCAATCTCCACCCTCTGCAAGACAACTCAGCCTCTCCCCAAATGAGTCTGCACCCCCAAAGTCTCGCCCAGGGTTGTAACACAATGCAGTCCAGTGGTCTCCCTAATGAGGGAGCAAGTCACGAGTCCTCTCTGTGTGGCGTCGCACTTCTGTTCCCAAGTTTATGCGCACTCTCCTCAAGTTCGCCCTCTCCACAAGCTCGCAGACCTCTGCTGTGCCTGGCTTCAGCGTGATTTCCCACTGCCCAGTTTCACCCTGTATAAGTGTGGGTTCCCCGGACCTTGCCTGGAACTAGGGAATCAGTGCAGTGGGACACCTTTGCCCTCCCTGTTGGAGAAAACCAGCTGGGTTTGCAGCTGCCTGCCCTCTCCTCTGGCACGCACGCATGACTCCAAAACTCTGGCTCTGCGAGTATCTTCAGCGCTGCCCTCTACCGCTCCTCTGAGTCACAGTGTCCTATCTTTACTTTTATTTGTGGGATTTTCACTCAGCCAGCTTTCCAGTGATTCTGGATGATGTTTGTTCTGTCGTTGAGTTGTAGTTTTGGAATTGTTGTGTGGGGCAGCAAGATAGGTGTTTATCTATGCTGCCATCTTGGTTCCTCCCGATCACTAGTTGCCTAGTTTAAACCTCACTCTGTGAACGGTTGTCCCCATTCATAGATAATGAAACAGATGCTTGCAGTCAAAATGCCCTCGTTGGTGGATCACATCAGAAACAGTTTGTCAGCCGAATGAAGAAAAAGGTAAATATATAAAATTCAATAATCAAGGTCTGGCAAAATTTTATAATCTTTTTTTTTTTTTTAACTAGGCAAGTGAATCTCATAATTTGCCTCACCTGAAAGGTAGTTTCTATACTCATCTTATATTTTCATTGCTGTGCTCAGATTTATCTCGTTGTATTTCTTCTTGTACTAGAACACAACACAAAATTACTGGGAGTTGGTAAGGGCCAATATATGGCTAAGGAAACTCATTGTAAAGCCCCTTCCATGTGCCAGATACCTAGCTCCTAGGCAGGAACTAACTTCTTCTTCCTTTTTTTTAAAACATAGAATTAGATTATACTTTTGTAAGTTCTTTTTGCCATCCTTTGAATGGAAGCTTTCAAATTTTCAAGAAGCAGAAAGGGGGTTATGGGAGTTAAGAAGATGGAGGAAGCAGTGGAGTGTGAGATATAACAGCACAGTTTTGGCCCAGAAGTCTGGCTCTTTCTACCATGCCAGAGCCTCATGGAAGCCAAATTGTAGCTCTCATTTTAAAGCAAGTTCCGCTGCTATCATTTGGGGACATATTTTTCAGTGACATATTGGATCCTTTCTCTGCCAACTAGTGATAATGATATTTAAAATTCTGTAGAGAATAACAGACATCTCTAGTGAGGTGGTCCTTTTCTTCCAAAATGTCTTGCCTTCTGGAATTTTTTAAAAGAGCCATCAAATTTCCCTTTTTTTTCATTTGAAAGATTGAAATTCAGGGACTCTAAACTCATACCCTTTGAACTTTAAAATTAGGCATATGTCTTTGTGCTTCTATTTTGTGTTGAAAACCTTATGTTTTATAATGTGTTGTTTTATTTCCAAAATTCAGCTTAATTATTTTCAAGCAGGTGTGGAAATAAAAGATTAAGCTAATGTGCAGTACAAACATAATTTTGGTTTGTATTTTTGTGTTTTATTTCTCTAGCTTCCCTAAAATTCCTCTTTTTAAAAACGATATTATAATCCAATAATGAGAATTTAGGAGACTAGAAAAGAAGAACCACTTGTAGTTTCACTACTAGAACTGCTTAGCTTTTATCACTTTTGCATATTTCCATCTGTTGGTCTCTGAGGGAAGCCAATAAATGGCATTCCTCTTCTCTGCCTGGGCTTTGATTAATTTGAAAAATAAAACAAAAGAGTGGCAGATGGAGTTAAAATATCACTTTTATTACTGATTCAGTCCAGGTTGGACATGGAATTTATTGTGAGAGTCAAATGGATCTGCTAATTAAACCTTGTATTAGGCAGACTCCCTCGCTATGCTACCCTATCCTCTCCCCAACTTCAACCAATAATAAACCTTGCCTGGTCTCAACAGTGATAGGCCATCTTACCCTTGGGGAACAGATGCTCACTGTGACCACTTGCTTCCAAAAGGAAGAAGGGTGCAGGTAGACCAAACATTCCTCATTTATTTTTTGCCAAAGTGACTGTAAGACAAATCATTATTTTCCCCTATTCAGGATGGAGTGAATTAATGGACAGAGAAAGGCCAGGGGTTATATCAATTAGCTATTACTATAAGTGGAAAAATCTTGCCTGGGGAAGGCATTATTTCCTATTTGGTTAAGTTTTATATTTTTTCTAAAAAGAGAATAAAAGTATTATAAACATCTTCAGAAAAATATCCAGATAGATAATATTTTTAGGAGAGATTCTAAGAAATATGTTTGTGAATATGTGTTTTTTGCTCCTTGAAAAATATAAAGAAATTGCTTTACTGATTTGTTGTACAATTTACCTTGCTGTGAAATCCCTGGTTCATAGAGGAGATTTTGAATCGTGTTCTAGTTTGACTGTGATCTGGGGTTCAGTGTGGTTATATTACAATTATAATTGTATCTACTATAAATACTCATTAATGAGTGTTCTCTCCTAGCACTCTGGAGGTTATAAAAGAAGTTTAAGACAAGAATCCTGACCCTAGTGAACTTCCAATTTAATCAGGGGAATAAATATAACACATAGGAAACCATACAGCCAATTATAATTGTGAAATTATGCTATATATTCAGTTAGTCTCAAGACAGCTTTTATAAGCACAACATACTCACAAGAGTGTGCATGATTAAGATAACTTGAATTTTCTTAATTTATAGGAAAGGTAAATCATTTATTTTCTAGGCCATTATAGTCTAGAGAAGGAGATACAAAAGTTAAGAGGCAGTTATGATGTAATATGATAAGGAGTAAGCACAGGGGTTCTAGTGGTACAACAGGAGAGCATCTAACGCATTCTTGGGGTAGAAGGGGCAGCTTCTTAGGGTACAGTATATGTAATGGAAACATGAAATTAAAAAAAGTAAAAGTCACCCAGTAAATAAGAGGAGTGGGGTAGAGTAATAGCATGCACATAGAGACCCAGAGGAGAAAGAGCAGGGAAATTTAGGAATTGGCATATAGTTTAGGATACTTCCTAGTACAATGACTGGAGTATGGTCAGTGTTCATTAAAAATATTCTGAATGTTTAACTGACTTACTGAACTTGGAATTTGTGATTAAGACATCATGTAACAATGAGTGTGTATAATTGGTTCACGAGGAACTGGTAGAAGGAGGGAAAGATGAGATTAGAGCATAGTGCTTGGGAGAATTGAACATTCATTTTGATTCTGTATTGAACCAATATTTTACATATCATTTTCTGTTAATAGTGGACCTTTTAAAACAAGATTTTAAAAATTATAGTATTTTATTTAAAGCAACTCAATAATTTCTGTCATATGCAATGTTTGTTTTGTGTCATTGGCAAGGAATTAGAAAGAAATCCTAAGATTCTTCATTGTACTAAAGTTCAATAAAACTGGAAGTTAGAGAACCATATGTCTAAAAAACAGCATTTTGCTTGCCTTATAGTTCACTTTACTTTTTAAGGTATTTTATTGTCGAACTTTTTTTTGTTATATATTTACAATGACGTTGGCTTCTTTGTGAATTTGATTTAATATACTAATGGGTTAATCCGGTATGACAATCATCGCAATAATCATTTGGTGAAGTTTTTTCATGTATTTGTCTAGTAATTTAAACAATATGTATTTATAAAGCACCTATCTTATGGGTGGCACCATGTTAGGCACCATGGGGAATAAAAATAAACTCAGTGTAAAATGTGGTACAAGACTCTAGCATACACTGGAAGTCTTTTTTAAATAGTTCGAATTTTGGAACTTTCTCTTGGGTGAATAATGTTAAATGCCAAAATGGAGAGAGCAAGAGGGATGGAGAAAAAGAGGGACAAATAAAGTTATTTATAACAAAATTATGTATAATGTGCTACATTGTGAATAATCTAAATTTTCAATGAGAAGAAAATGATTAACTAAACTAGAGAAATCTATTAGTGTGGGAATTAAAGTCATTATGTTGTTACAAAGACTATAATAACATAATAGTCTTATAATGTTATGTCAGGTTTATAAAGATAATATAAAATTATATGTGTCATATGGTTCCGATTATTCCACAAGAGAAGTTCTATGCATCAGAAGGCAAATATACTAAATATTAAGAGTGGATGATTTTGCAGTGGGACTCTGATTGGTCATTTTCTTTATTTTCTAAAATGTCTGCAATAAATACTTTACTATCATATTATCTGAATCATGTACATTTCTAATTGACTTTGAATCTGTCTTTACTTAGAATCTACTCGTGATGATAAAACCTTTACATATAGAAAAGTATTTAAATATGCAGTAAGTACATGATAAATTTTTTATGAGTATGGTCTATCTAATGACTTTATTTACTTTCTCTTTATTAAACAAAAGCAGTAACAATTGCTATAATTTATAAGTACTCTACATGTCACAAGCACTCTTTTAGAGACTCGCAAGCCTTGTTTATTCCCTTGTCAGTTCCTCTTGTTTTACAGTAGGTCATTTGTCAGAGAGCAAAGTACTGCTCTGCTCTTTCACTTAGAAGTTATGTAACTTTTTAAATTTTAATTTAATTTAAAAAATATTCTTGTTGGCTTTTGAGGGGAAGGGAGAGGGAGAGTTAGATAGAAACATCACTGATGAGAGAGAATCACTGATGGGCTGCCTCCTGCATACCCCCTACTAGGGCTGGAGCCCACAACCTGTGCATGTGCTCTTGACCAGAATCAAACCCTGGACCTTCAGGTCTGCAGGCCAACACTGTATCCACTTAGTCAAACCAGCTAGGGTGAACTATTTAACCTTAAGTAGGTCTCTTAACTCATTTAAAGCTTTAGTTTCTACTAAAACAGAAAAATTAGATTGTTAATTCATATACTCTATGTAAAGCATTTAGCATAATACCCATTGCAAAATAAATTCTGAATAAACATTAGTAACTTTTTAAACATCAAGAAAGTTTGAAGTTCCTAGGGCTTGGTCCTATTTTCTCTTTACAACCTCTGTCTTTTCTAGGCAATCTCATCTACTTTCATGGCCTTAAATACTCTGAATGTGCCAACAATTCTAAAAATATGCATCTAGCTGAGCTATATATCTCTTTTACTCTTCATTTATAGTCCTACTTGACATAAACCTCTGTTTGTCTCAAACCTGATGTGTCCCCAACTGAATTCTGAATGTTACTCTCCCCGCTTCAGCTCTGCCCATGAGACCTGCTCTTCCTTTCATTTTCCCAGTATTAGTGACCAGTACCTTCATTTTCTCAAATGCTATGTCAGAAACTGAGTTATTTCTTCCTTTTCCCTACCCCTAGCCCTCTACATTCAATTCATCACTAAATGTTTTTGATTCTACATCCAAATATCCAACTGAATATCTGTTCATCCCCCACCCTGCCAACTTAATTGCCATTACACTACTGCAAATCAGCTTCATCCTTCATTGAGACCACTTATCTCTGGATCTGACTCTTCATTTCCTGTATCATCCCTCCCTGATACATTTTCTCTGTGGCAGCCCAGACAGATCTTTTAAAATGCAAAGCTGCTGATTACCTCACTCTGCCGCTTAAGACTCTCTGCAGCCTTGTTTAATCCTCATACCTTCTCCATAAAATTGACATGCTTTTTTGTATTTTTTAGATGAATAAAATGAAGCTCAGATTCAAAGTGTCTTGCTCAGTGTATTGCATCAATGACAGTGAATCAGATAGGCTGATAGAGCAGAAACTTGGAAACATAAAATCCAGCAGCAAAGAGGCACTTATTTCCATAATAAGTATCTTCTGCTCACTAGTGTCAAGGAAATCTAATCACTTGCCACATCTCAAAGGAGTCTGGCTCTCTTTACATTTTACAATATCTCTGCTACTATCCAATTGTTACTCCAATAAAGATGATTCAAATTTTCCAAGTGCAACACTGAGACACATTTTATTGTAGCATGGTAATATTAATTAGGAGCAATTAAGAAATATTAGGTAACACAAAAAATAAAATTAGGAATATAAAATTGCCTGGAGAAAAAGACACCCTTAACCACCACAACCCCACGTGAAATATATGCCATAAATTTGAGAGGAAATATCATAGTTTAGAGCCGTTAAACAGACCTTCCTATTACAAGCTGGGAAATTGTGGGCAAATTTTTTATCTTCTCTTTTTTAGTTGCCTTATGTATAAAACAGAGATAATAGTGGTACTCACTTAATTATCCTAACTAGGTTTTAGGCACTGCATTTAGCATTTTATGTAATACTTTTGATGAGTTCCTGTGCCACAGGGAAAGGCACAATAGAGATTGAAAAATGAGGATTAAATGAATCAATATTGGTAATCTGGTTCTATTACCTCTACACTTTCTGAGAAGTAGGTTATGTATTTGCTTCTAAACAGTTATTAGTTGTAAGATTCACAGTGTTTAAAACATAGTAAGGTTATAAAAGTTCATAAGGCAGAGAAATGGCTGAGGGATGTGTTGAATGAGCTTTATAGCTAGAAGTATATGCTGGTTGCTTCTCATATTATGAGATTTTCCTCCTCAGAAAGCATTCCTCTCTGGTTAACCTCTGAAATGCTCTTTTGGCAAGATAATTGCATTGCAGAATTACCATCATATCACAAACAGCTATCCTGTTTGAACCATTCACCGTCATATGTGACTTGTACTTTAGTCTTGCAGGGAGCATAACATGGTATTACATGGTGTAGTGAGTGATGAAATAGGTATTTGTGTTCTATTTGAGTTATGTACATTTGTTTGTATTGCTTCACTGTACTTTGAATTGACTATGTAACAAGAGGTGTTAAAAAATGTATTAACATTGACCTCTTTAGGAGAATCCATTTTTTTTCATCCTTGGTAGATTTCAAAAGGAAAATTCCATGCAGTGTTTTTGAGCGTTAGAATCTACGATTTTTTTCCCCGAGTGGAATGGCTGATTCAGCTGCTTTCCCCCTTTCCCATCCCCATCTTTGTGTGTCTTTGCCATCTTCTAAAGGAAATAAGCCCCAGAGGTATACTTCTTGCTCTTTAAACTGCTAAGCACTGACAAGGTGAGTGAGACATCTATAAAAATTCATTCATTCATTCATTCACCAACATTTACTGAGTGCCTACCCAGTTCTAGGCATTGTTTTAGATGTTGGAGATAAAAAGTCAAATATGAAGTGTTACATACTCTCAAGGGGCTTACGTGTATTGATAAAATGAGCTAAGTGAAGGTGATTTGGAACCCCACATATTTGTATTTTTTCAATTTCTTTTTAAAAATATTTTAATCTTTATTGTTCAGTTTATTAACTACTTTGTTCCCACTTTTTCCCCCCTATAGTTCCCCACCACCCGGTACCCATCCTACCCTCCCTCCTCCCCTCCACGTCCTCTCCCATAGATGCATGATTTTTGTCCAGTTTTTTGCTGCACCTCCCACACCCCTTATCTCCCCAAGAATTGTCAGTCCATTCCCTCTCTATGTCCATGATTCTATTATATTCATCAGTTTATCCTGTTCATCAGATTTTTAATTCACTTGATTTTTATATTTATTTATTGATAGATGTGTATTTGTTGTTCCTAATTTTTATTTTTATTTTTTTCTTCTTCCTCTTCTTAAAGAATATCTTTCAGCATTTCATATAATATTGGTTTGGTGATGATGAATTCCTTTAGCTTTTTCTTAGCTGCGAAGCACTTTATCTGACCTTCAATTCTGAATGATAGCTTTGCTGGGTAGAGTAATCTTGGTAGTAGATTCTTGCTATTCATCACTTTGAATATTTCTTGCCACTTCTGTCTGGCCTGCATAGTTTCTGTTGAGAAATCCGCTGAAAATTGTATGGGTGCTCCATTATAGGTAACTAACTGTTTTTCTCTTGCTGCTTCTAATATTCTCTCTTTGTCTTTTGCTCTTGGCATTTTAATTATGATGTGCCTTGGTGTGGTCCTCTTAGGATTCCTATATATTGGTCGGTGCACTTCTTGGACTCCTAAGCCAATTTCTTTCACCAGGTGTGGGAAGTTTTCAGTCACTATTTCTTCAAATAGGTTTTCATTGTCTTGCTCTCTCTCTTTTTCTGGCACCCCTATAATTCGGATGTTGGTATGCTTGAGGTTGTCCCAGAGGCCCCTTATACTATCTTCAATTTTTTGGATTTTTTTGGTTTCTTGCTTTTCCAGCTGAGTAGATTTTACCTCTTTGTATTTCAAATTTTTAACTTGGTTCTTGCGGTCCTCTAGAGTACTTTTAGGTCTTTGTATAATATTTTTTATTTCAGTACATATTTAATTTCTAGTTGATCCTTTTTCATATCCTCATAGGTCATATTCATTTCCTCATAGGTCTTGTTCATTTCCTTGTAGGTCTTGGCCTTTTCTAGGAGCATCTTGAAAAGCATTATAACCGTGGTTTTGAACTCTATGTCCAGTCGTTTTTTTTCCCTCCATTTCTTTCACATCTAATTTCTTTCCATGTCTCTGCATGGTGGCTGCTTCCCTGAGTTGGTCAATTAGCTTTGTGTGGTAGATGTTCTCTAAGGGAAAGTGGCTCAGCCTCCCCAGTTACCTGAGGTAGATATGGGTTGCACAGTCTTGTTGAAGTTAAGCTTAGATTATTGTTGTTAGCACTAGGAGGTTTTGACCTCCAGGCCAATTGGCTGTGAGGTTCAGCCATGCTCAGGTTGGATGGGTGGAGTCTCTGGGTCGAGCAGGCAGCATCAGCTCCACCCTATACAGTACCTGGGACTCTGTGCCGGGTGGGAATGGCTGCAAGCACCTCTGAGAGAGAGATGCTGCCGAGCTCCACCCGCTGCCAGACAATTCAACCTCTCCCCAAATGAGTCTGCACACCCAACATCTCACCCAGGGTCATAAAATAATGCAGTCTGGTGGTTTCCCGAATGAGAGAGTAAGTCACGAGTCTTCTCTGAGCGGTCACACAGCTCTGCTGTTCCCAAGTTCACGTGCACTCTGTACAAGTTTGCCCTCTCTGCAAGCTTGCAGACCCTTGCAGCACCTGAGTTTCAGCTTGCGTCCCCACTATCCAGTTTTTACTCCGTATGATTGTGGGTTCCCCGGACTTCACCCGGAGCTGGGGAATCAATGCAGTGAGACATCTTTGTCTCCCCTGTTCGAGAAAACTGGCCGGGTTTGCAGCCGCCCGCTCTATCTGCTGGTGCGCACGGCTCCAAACCTCTCTCCACATGTATCTTCAACACTGTCCTCTGCCGCTCCTCTGAGTCACAGTGTCCTATCTTCACTTTTATTTGTGGAATTTTCACTCAGCCAGCTTTCTGGTGATTCTGGATGATGTTTGTTCTTTCGTTAAGTTGTAGTTTTGAAATTGTTATGTATGGCAGCAAGATAGGTGTTTACCTGTGCTGCCATCTTGGTTCCTCCAGTATTTTTTCCATTTCCAACATTCTTTTATATAACATTTGTTTTTATGCTAATTTTAACATGATCATAATTATGCTTAACATTAATTTAGTACTTACTGTGCAACAGACCTCATGCTTAACGTTTTGTTCTGTATATTACTTCATTTAATCTTCACAACAACTTCAGAAGGTAGGGGCTATTAATAGCCCTCTTATATAGATGAGGAAAGCAAGACTCAGAAATGTCATGTGACTTATCTAAGTTTATGCTATTAAGGAATGGCAGAAAAGGAATTGAAGCCCAGGACTTTGTTCCTAATAACAATGCTATATTGTCTTACATTTGGATATAACTAGTGAAGAATTATTTCATTATTTGGCTGGTGCTGATCAATTATTTGAACAGAATATGATATATTACAGGTTAATTCTTGCATTTGGAAAACTCTTAGGATAATGCATTTGTTTATGCATTTTTGTGCATTTGTTTAGAGATAAAGATGGGTCAATGTCTGTAAAGTTGGAGGTATACTACCAATCAATGCTAGAAAATCCTCTTGCTTAAGCCACTTACTCTGAATAAACTGAAACATGACAGACAGATAGCAATAGGTTAAGCAAAAATTCCAACAATTTGGAGCAAACAATATCTGACTACTATTGGAATATGAAATGATTCTTTCCTTAAAAATCATTTTATAAGTGATTTTAAAAGCATGATAAAGAAGACAAAAGAAAGAGAAGACTTATATAAGTATATATTGAGCCTTATTTTTTACAGTGATGTTATGGAGGTAAAAATATTGCTTGTCAAGTTCCATACCATCTCCACATATTCTAGGTGTGCTGGGCAAAACAAATGCTATTTTGTTGTGGTTGTTGTTTATTGTATCACTGGAAAGTTCTGATGTTTTAATCCAAAGGATATATTGCACCCTGCTTTGTTTTTCTAACCATAGGGCAAGAGCCTAATTTAATTGGGCATTGTCCAAGTAGATTTCACAACCTTTGTTCAAGTTGAAGCATAGAGAACACTTTATAGCAGTGATGGGCAACTTTTTGAGCTTGGTGTGTTAAAATTCGCCAAAAAACTGAGCATAACTCCAGTGCTGTGTCACTTTGAGAAAAAAACCATACTTTTCTGTATGGTACCACATGCGGCCACGTGTCATCAAAAATGGCTACGTGTGTCAGTGCTGACACTCGTATTATAGGTTCGCCATCACAGCTTTATAGAAACTCCTAACATACTTCTCTCCTTAGTTTTTGTTTTAAATTTTTGTCTCATTGACACATTCCTCTTGAGGTCTTAGAAAACTATTTCAAATTAATTAAAGCAACACTTAAAAGTGATGGTGTCCTCCAGCAATACATTGTTGATTTTGGGAAGAAGAGATATGTAGTGGTCCCAGATAATCAATAATATAGTCAGAACCATGATATAGAGATAGACAGAAGTGGTTATGAATCCTGATACTTCCTTCTCCTTAAAATATCTCAATACTTCCATTACTTCATATTATATACTAGTGGCCTGGTACATGAAATTCATGCACATTAAAAGGGGATTAATTAGAGGAAATAATTTAATATTGCTATTTTCCCTTTCTCTATAATAGAAGTGTCAGAGGTGAAAGAAAATTAGTAAAATGTATATGAAAATCTTCTTCCTATCAGAGTCTGGGGTGCACCACGGGACCCAGAGTCAAGTCCCTGCCCACCAACATGTGCCTCAAGATTGCGTGAGATCCAGACTCAGCTGCCTTCCTCCCCCAAATTGGGCTAGATCCAGATCTTGCCAGTCCTACCTTTGTCAAACCCCACCCAGCAGGGGGCATAGCCTCAGGTCCTCTGGCCTGGCACCAGGATCGGGGGGGCATGACCTGAGGTCCCCCAGCCCAGACTGGATGGAGGTGTGCCTTGAGGTCCCCCTTGAAGCCCCACTTGGTGGGGGACATGGCCTGAGGTCCCCTGTCAAGCTCAGCCAGTAAGGGGGGTGCAGCTTCAGGTCCCTGGCCTGGTGCTGAGGTGGGGGGCATGGCCTGAAGTCCTCTGTCATGTCCCATCTGGTGGGGGTGGTGTGACCTGAGTTCCCCTGACCCAGCACTGAGGGTGCACCTTGAGGTCCCCTGTCAAGCCCTGCTGGATAGGGGGCACAGCCTGAGGTTCCCTATCAAGCCAAGCTAGGCAGGGGGGTGCAGCCTCAGGTCCCCTGGCCCGGTGCTAGGGTGGGGAATGTGGTCTGAGGTCCCTGGCCTGGTGCTGAGTTGGGGGTGTTGCCTGAAGTCCCCTGTCAAGCCCCACCTGGTAGGGGTGTGTGGCCTCAGGTCCCCTGGCCTGGCACTGGGGCCAGGGGTGTGGCCTGATGCTAGCACAGGGGGTGTGGCCTGAGGTCCCCTGTCAAGCCCCACGGGGGCAGGTGAGGGCATAGCCTCAGGTCCCTGCTGGTTGCTCGTTAAGGCTCTTTATGGGAACTTGGCCTCAGCTATGTGTACAGCCATCTTTGTGATGGAGTGATGGTCAATTAGCATATTCCCTTTTTATTAGATAGGACTATTCACACAAGGTTGTCATAAGGATTGAATGAAATCATCTGAGTGAATGTATGTACGTAATTCAGAAAGTATAAATTACTATTTATAATGTCTTTCAGTTAAGCTGTTTTTGTACATCTTCTCTAATAAAAATTGGGATGAAGTGATTTCCCATAAATTATCTCAAGGATCTTAAAAACGACCAGATCCAGTATTTCTATAGCTCTCTTAATGATCAGTAGATGTCACTTCTTTTTGCGGAAAAGGGAATCTTAACTCTCTCCTAAGGTGTGGCTGACCACTAATCTGGCTTCCCACACTGTTCCTAGTATGAACTGAATCATGAGGTCTGGAATCATCATACCCCACAAGCATTCCTGTCTTTGAATTTGCTTCTTTATTATTATGCAGAAAATATTTGCCTGCATTGGCATGATCTTACATAGGCTAAAAAGGAAGCCTACATTCCTCTTTGGAGGGATTTAAATCAGAACCTAGATATTTTGTTTCATGTACATTTGCTGTCTGAGAACCTGGTTTGACTCATTAACCAGGTTATATCCAATATACCACACACCCAAACATGACCCATATTATTGCCTGACATTTTCTATTATGTATTCAGACAAAAATATACAGTTTATATTAACAAGCAAGGTTAACAGGGCCTTATTCTAGAAACTGCTCTCCTTCACTCCTCAATTTAGGTTAATTTTAAGTTTCTTTTATATTTTATACTGCATTAAAATTATTTTTACAATCTATTTTTGTTAGGAATGAATAAACTTCTTTAAATAAGTGCCTAAAAATAACATATTTTAATGGTAACTGTAGATGGTGGGTTTACATTTTTAGATAATACCCATCTTAGTTTCCAAGATGCAGTGTTCAAGCAATATTTGTATTAAGACCTAATGCTAACATTTCTGTGCTGTCTTCACATTCTCCTGAGGTCCATATAAGTCAATCTTTCTCTGAAGCAATGGCAAAGCACCTGATGAAATTAATCTCATTAAATTTAAATCAGTCAGAACACTCTTAGTTAATGCCAATGACTCTTTGAGTTAAATTTCTCAACCCCCAAAATACAGAGTAGAAAACGGATTCTCAGAAAGTTTAAAATTGCTGGTGGTCAAATAAGTGATAGCGCCAGTACTCAGATCCAGGCTGCCTAACTACTGAGCCTATTGATTTTTCACCACACCAGGATTCTGAAGATCCAGCAAAGAGAGATTTGGGATGTTTAATTGCTTATCCAGAGAATTCAGGGCATAAGACCCAGGGTTGGTAGTATGTGGATGCATGCTAAAAGTATTGCTCCAGTGGGTTGGTTGATAGTAACATGGTCTTTTCTCCTAGCTGCAAAGGGTTGCTAGCAGCTTCCAGAGGAGCTGGCAGGCAATCATCATTCTGCCTCAGCCTTTCATTTATTAGGAAATTGTGTGCTTACCACATGCCAGGGACATAGTTGCATCCTGGGGATATGTCCCTGAACAAACACAAAAAACCCTCGTGGAGCTTTCATTATTGTAATTTTTTTCACACGTCCTGACATATGGCAATAGCTTATAGCTGATGAGCACTCCCTTCTCCCCCAGAAAATGAAGTGTTTTCATAAATTGCTGATCCCTGTTGGAGAAAGTCAGAACAGAAATTGAGGCCAAAGAAGAACTTCTGATTTATATCAGCCATGTAGAGATCAAAGAACACTGCTACCATAAATTCTGGGCTAGAGAAGAAAGATAATTGTGTTGTACACAGAGTATGTACAACATACTCTGTGAATTAATGAATTAATGAGTAATAAATACATGAAAATACTTATAGAATCAGTTTTATGTAATGAAAACCGAACAACTATACTTATTTTAAAGTTGTTACTGGTTATTATGGACATTTTTTTGGTCCATTTATGCTATATGATAGAACTCTCAGTGAAATGATATAACATTTATTAATTGCTTATGTTTGATCACTCACTGTGCTAGACACTGTGTTACATATTTCTCTTACAGTCTCTCATTTAATTCATTCAATCAGCAGATATTAATTAAGAGCATGTACAAGGCATACTCTTGTGCTGGGGATGTGGCAGTAACTGGGCAGATAAATTCCCTAGTGCTTACGTTCTGTTTTTGGGGTGTGGGGAGACAGAAAATAAACAAAATATA
Organism: Antrozous pallidus; assembly: GCA_027563665.1. NCBI lineage: Eukaryota > Metazoa > Chordata > Mammalia > Chiroptera > Vespertilionidae > Antrozous > Antrozous pallidus. Next base: position 55,229,433 of record CM050520.1, on the reverse strand, counting down.
TAGTATGCATGCTAAAGAGATGCATAAAGTAAGAAAGAGGGTAATACATATGGGGGTATGATTTTAAGTGGGAAAATGAAAAAAAGCCCAACTTAGAAGATTATATTTTAACAGAGACCTGAAGGAGGTTAGCAGTCACTCCTGTGGATATCAGGGAAAATAATATTCCAGGTGAAGGACAGTGCTTTGAGAATCTCACTATATTCTCTTGCCTTTTATGGATGAGAAATGAGAGGCTTGGTAATTTGTTTGAGGCCATACAAGTAGTAAATGGCAGAAAGTTGCTTTAAGATAGTCAATCTTACATGTATTTGGAGGAACATAAGATAACTGGTTGCTTGTTAGCTTAAGTAAAGCCATTGAGTCAATGATAGCCTCATCAAGCCCAACCAAAATGTTTTTATCATGACCATTTTGGGGTTTGCACATCTTGACTGGTTTTGATTTTCTAGGGACAGTCTATGCAAACTGCTAAAGATAGTGTTTGGGAGGGCTGATTGGTTGGTGCAATTTGTAAAGAAACAGTCTATTCCAAGGGGTTAGGTTTCCCGCTTCCACTTTCTACCTTCTGTCCCAACCTGAACATCTTTGTAAAAGTCCAGTCAGATAGAAGAAGTAATATCACTCAAGCTGGCCAACTATTCTAGACAGATTAGGTCAAAAGATTGTCTGGCTGTCTGCCGTTGGCTGAACTATCAAACTAAACCACGGGGACAGGAAGAAGCAGAGATGTCACCATTATAAAGCACACTTTGTATGTTGTAAAACAAGAAAGAGGATAATAAGTATTTGGGGATATATATAATGTTATTATTTATCTAGTGTCTGATATAGTGAGACTGAGATATTTATTGGCTTGGGGCCCAGAATTTTGCTTTAATTTAGAAGCTTTAATGTAGAATCCAGAGATTGTAAGAAATAAACTTGTGGATAACAGAAACATTAATGGGTAATCAAAAATGGGATGTCCTTATCAAGGATACTGTAAAGAATAATTCTGTGTTAGTAGGAGTACATGGATGACCTCCATGGGCCTAAACATTATCACAAGATAGTCCTGAGATTGGAGTCCTAGCAAAGGGAAACCACAGGGTGCAGGTCATGAGGAGGCTCAGAAAAGGCAAGAATATGTTCCTGTCAGCAATTTTAATCTCTCACCAAATCTGCTTTCCTTCATAAAAAAACAAAACAAAACACTCCCAGGTCTTATGTTGAAGAATTGACCCCTTAGGAATCCTGTCAGACGCTACTTCTTTCTACACTCAAAATCCTGCTCTGTCTTGGCTTCTGATCTAAAAATCCTCCTGATAGCTCATCTTGGTTTACCCTTCTCATTTGGTAATCAGACTTCAGACTGTTTACCTTAAATAAGGAGCTGAAAAACATTTTATTTTATTTTATTTTTTGCCTCTGATAGTCATCTTCAGCTCTCTGCCTAAAACCAAGGATATCTAACACTCTTCAGCACAATATTAGCTGGATCTTATGACTTTCTCCTTGGCTGAAGATGAAATAATAATCCCAAATTCTTTCACATCAATTAAACTAAAATCTATGAAGACTAAAATCTCTAATAAAATGAGAATTAGAATTTCATGCCAATGTAAACTGTTAGATATTTCTAAAGAAAAAAATCCTTTTACTTATCTGCTAATAAAAAATAAAAACATAGATTCTTGTATTCCAGTGAAATAATACTTCATCTAAGTATTAGATACTCCTTGGGGATTGCTCTAAAGTCACTTTCTTATTTGCCATAAAATCATCCTTCAAGCAATTATTTCAAGTGATTTTTCTTTTGTATTTTTATATTATACTTTTTGAATCTGAGATTCAGAGTGATTAAGTGCTTCTCCAAGCTCAGACAGTTATGAGTCTGAGTGGGGCTCACTGGAGGACTTTCTACTCTTCTAGGCTATGAATTCCTTAAGGTTGAGTCATCAGTTGGTACAGGATTTGAGAACAGAAACCACCAAAGGCAAGCAAGCAATTCAATTGGCAAAGAGATAAAGTTCAAAATGCCTTGTAGAAGCCAAGTAAAATATTTTGGAAATTAAGTTCCGGGTTTTATTAAATTACGTTCTCCTCCTTTACCTTTCCGACATACTTCTCTAAAATTTGTGCTAAAATACATAGTTTGAAATGCAGTAAGGAACACATGCTAGTCTTTATTTTCTGGGCCAAAGTCTGACTATGGATGTTTTTCAAAGGATATTTTCTGTAGTGTGAGCATAGTCTTTGAATGAAATTTTTAATGAAGAACTTGCCTCCCTCATTTGAAAAGATTAAAATTTAAAGGAGCTGGATTTCTTTACAGTAATTGTTTATTTTATAACTTTATTCACAACAGTTATTGTGTATCTGCTGGGGAATTAGTACACGGAAACACACATAAATAGTACTTAATTATTCTTGTTTTTGCATTTGCAAGATTGAGTAAGATTTGTTTTCTGTTTGGCTTGCAATGTGTGAAATCTAGAAAAGTTTTCTTTTCTCAATTATTGGCATATTTTGTAGGAAATGTGGTGCCAGATGCTCTTAAGGCATTTGAAATAGCACTGTGAGGAGATTGAACTTGAGTAGGCTGTTGAGACATCTCTACTTACTGTTCTCTGAATTCAAGTCAATTCTGTGTACAATTTATTAGCAAAGACTGCCTCCTTCTGACTGTTCCACTTGGTAAATTGTACATTATGTAGTCTTTATTCCAGTTTTTCCCTTCTTCTTTATTTTCTCTAAGCTCATTTTTAAGATATCTACATAATGGTTATAACTAGAAAGATGGAGTATAATACAACTTTATTACTTAAATGAATGACCAATAATAGTGACTCTGATGAAATGAGTACTATAATTTTATGCTCCTTAAAATATGTTTGAATATTTCAGTAGGGATCTTTTCACTTTCACTTATTCAATAAGGAAAAAAATCTTCTAATATTTCAGTGAAATAACATATAATCTGAACATCAAATAGACAGTTATTGAGAATTGCTTTAAGATCACATTATTATTTGCCATATATTTATCCTTCAAACAAGTTATTTCAAATAATTGTGATAATTTTGGAATTCATAACTTGGAAGATGCAACATTGGCTTTGTAAAAGTTATATAATGCTTCTCTGTGCATAGTTAAGGAAAAATACTCAATAGCTGCATAGAACATGGCAGGCACACCAACAAAATGTTTGGCTGAAAATGACTGATGGGCTGAAAAATATGAAAGGAAATTGTCTGGAAGAGTCTTCTGTGCATTTTCCTGTATTATTACTGTTGGGATAAAGATGAGTAGGTAATGGTAAGAAAATTAGGCTTTATTTCAAAATCAATAAACCCAAGGGCATTTTCAAAACAATAGGAATTGCTGAAATCATATTTTATATTCAGAAATATTTATAGATACAAGGTTTGTTTCTAGTATTCCTCAGAAACTAAAATGTAGACACAGATTAAAATTCTAAATTATTTTAGTGAAACAAGAGTTAGATATGAAGGGAATGAAGGAATAGTAATCAGTTGATGGAATTTTGTATTTTTGTGATCAAGGGTTTAATATGACTATTAAAAAAGGAAGATCATTTATAGTTGAATTAGCTATATGATACAATTCCTAGTCCATTATGGAGAATGAAAGAAATACTTGAAAAGAAGAATCTAACAAAAGTAAAAAAGCAGTAAAACAAACAAACAAAAAGGACAACAACTAAATATAGTAATAATAAATATAGTAAGAAAAAAACAAACCATCATATATGTAATAAAAATTGAGTGCCCTATGAAAAGATAGGCTGACTCGACTCCAAGGTTGATTTAAATTCACTGTCAACAACAAAATGCCAAAGTAGTCCCTTCCAGACCAAAAGAGTAGGTAAATCAAATGTCTGCAAATAGAAAAATAAATGAAAGAAGAAATGATACTGTATCCAATCAATTTGATTTCAAGGTCAAAGAAAAAAGCAAAACAGATAAAACAGGTCATGAAGAGCTCCAACAAAGAAATATACAAACAAAATGGCTCAGTCATTTAAAAATGAAATGATACTTTTTATTTTATTTTTAAAATATATTTTTATTGATGAGAGAGAGAAAGAGAGAGAGAGAGAGAGAGATCAATGATGAGAGAGAATCATTGATTGGTGACCCCCTATTTGTCCCCCACTGGGAATTGAGCCCAAAACCTGGGCATGTGCCCTTGACCCAAACCCAGGACCCTTCAGTCTGTAGCCACTCGGAAAAACTGACTAGGGTGAAATTATACTCTTTTAAATAGTCACCATACATAAAAAGAAACAAATATGAAATGACAAGTTACTCAGAAATCAATAAAAAATAGGATACTTCATAGAGAAACTTATGGGTCCGGATAAAGTGGAATTCAGATGAAATTATAGATATAATGTTTTTATTATTAAAAAAGAAATACTTGGAAAATTAAATGAAGGCACAAAAAGGAGAGGGAATGGGAGCATCTGTAATAGTGTTAACAACAACAAAAAAGAAAAAAAATGAAGTTAAAAAAGTGAAATTTAAGAAACTTAACAGAAAAGGGAACAACAAATGAATCAAAAGAAAATTAATAAATATCAGTACAAGGTCAAATTAATGAAAGAGAAAATAAAGCAAATAAACAATAAATAATACATCATAAAATAGAAATAACAGTAAAATGGATAAATTTCTTGGAAAAAATACATAAAATATAAAGCTATCAAATTCCATTAAGAAAATAATATACTAGGAATAAGAAAGGTGAAGTAATACACATTGAATATATTAAAATAATAAAAAGACAGCCATTTCTATTTTTTTAAAAAATTGATGTAAAATAGGATTAAAAGAAAGTTTTTCAGTGTGATAATGACTGCTGAACCCAACAGCAAACAACAGAATTAACCATAAAACATTTGAAGTATTAACGATAAAAATCTGATAAAATAAGTTGACTAGTACCCCTACTATTAGTCAGTATTACTTTGAAGATTTTAAATAAGGCAGTAAGACATAGCAATGGCATAAACAATACAGCTTTTTAGTAAAGTAGGAAATTTAACATTACTTCTGGGTTCTGGCTTTAGCCATGGCACTTCACAGAGGGCTATTTCCTCAATGTAGATTTCTACTAAAACTGTCTTGGATTTCTTAAACAATTAGTGGTAACTTGGTATCCCAAGATTCCTTTTCTAGTAAATTTTTATTTTTCTAACATGGCGATTTTCAACTGGTGTGAGGTTAGCTGCAAGAATTTTTCAAACATATAATACCTGACTTTTTAGTCAGGGGCACTGATCTCCTTAGATTGTCAGATAAACAGTGACATCAGACAGCACACACAATAGCCATCCAGTCTGAATATATCAGAATTATGCCCATTTTTTCCCTCAGATCGGCAAAAACACTTTTTTTTCTTTGCTGTGCCACAGAACTTTAGTAATTAGTTTATATGTGCCATGAGATGAGAAAGACTGAAAGTCACTGCTCTAACAAATTGGAAGTTATTGATTACAACTAATTGTTTTGTGCTTCCATATATTGCCTTTTAAACACTCAAAGGTAAAACCTTTTAGCAAACACTAATGTATTTGCTGCCTCTATTAGGTTAAAAGAGTAAATATTAATACCTTTATATTGCATTGTTTTTTACTGCTTCTAGATAAAGAAAAATAAATAATTCAATGCTCTGACATTACTAGTGTTAATCTACTGACAAATTTTTTTCTAATATATGTGTATGTCACATGTATTCAAATTCTATATGGTTTTGTATCCTAGTTCTTTACTAAATATATTGAGCAAAATAATTAACATAAGGTTACTCTAAATATGCTGTCCTATATGCTTTAATTTATATATTTATTACAGCATAAGTTTCTTAGTCAATTCTCTTCTTTTAGTGACAGCTACCTGTCATTTAATTATATGAGCAAACTGCAATTTACTCAACTATTTCTCTATTAATAAACATTTGTATTATTTTTAATGCTTTGCTGTTAGAAATAATATTGTATTAAACATTGTTATAGTTATAACTTTGTGCTCATAGACAAATTATTTCATAAAGCAGATTCCTAAAGTGAAATTGCAATTTCAGAGTGTGTTTATTTTAAATTTTAAAAGATTATGATAGGTTTTCCTTCAATAAGACTTTAATAATATATAGCATATTCCCACTAAAACATTATGGAAGTTTTAATTTCTATACATTTCTTACAGTGCTGGATATTATTAATGTTCTTAATTTTTTTGTTAAGTGTGAAAATATTACTATAATATTTTAATTTGTTTTTTGTTTAAAATTGTGATTGTGATTTGCAGTCTCTTTACTGTCAATTTCTGTTCCTATCACTTCTATGTTTCCTAAATTGTTCTTTTCTAATTTGTCCTTTTCTTAATACTCTGCATGACTTTTCCTATTTTAGAGTTATTTGACTACTATAGGTTCTATAAATGTTTTCTTCCAGTATATTATTTACAATTTAACTTTTTTTACTGCCTTTTATTTATAACTCAGAAAATTTTAACTTTTATGTGTCAAAATGTAAATTTTCTTTTCCCCTTTTTGGCTTCTAGTTTTTAAATATGTGTATGAAGCTCTTCTATGCCACCAAGGTTATACAAGTATCTTTAGGTATTTATTTCAAATTTTTTCTTGTTTTATTATTTACATTTAGACCACTAAGCCTCCTGATTTATTCTTGAATGTAATAGTAACCTAATTTTATCTAAAACTAATATATAGCCATTTATCACTAAAATGTTTACTGAATAATCCATCTTTTTCACTCTAAAATGGAATATCACATTTATCATAATATGAGTTCTGATATACATTTGGAACTATTGTTACCTGAATGGCAAGCTGGAGTTCTCATTCCATGTTCTTGTCCTACGAAGTTCGAAGAATAAAAACCACAGATAGAAGATTTTATGTGAAAGCATGGAAATTCATTGCAAGCATATACAAACTCCCTGCCTGGAGAGCGGTCCCAAAATGGGTAACCAGTGAGTCTCTTTGTCTAAGGGTTTATAGATACTGGCAGTTTCTTTGATGGTTCATGCCACTTTCTAATTGGAATCTTCCTCATCTTTTGTTCCCTCGTGTTTTTTCCTAATTGACTCATTTCCCCTTTCCCTGCCTAGTATCAGATTCAAAGTTTGGAATCCTACTTAACACTCCCCTTCTGTTGTATTATTCTGCTGCTCTGTGTGCTTATAAGATAAACATTCTAGTGGTTTGAAGCTGGCTCCGCCCATCACATAACACTTCCTTTCCCATGGACCTTACCCAAACTGCCTCTCTCATCTATCTCTAAGTCTTCTCACTACTTCTAAACTTGGTTCCATGGATACACTGGTGTTCAATATTGGGTTAATTTTTGTAATTTTTGAGAAAGATTTAATATCTGAATGGGCAAGCTTTCTTTCTTTTTTTTTTTTTTTTTTTTTTTACAAAATTCCTCTATAATGACCATAGGCGACTCCTAGTAAATTTTAGAATGATTTTTTCAATAATTTTGCAATTCTAATTAGAATTCTATTAACTTCATATATTAAACTTGGAGTTATGCTCATTTCAATTATAGTAGTGATCTATCAGAACTTGGTATATCTCAACATATTAATATTCATAAATTTTAAAAACTATAAAATTTATGTTTTTTTTTATTTAAAGGAACTACATTTCTTTCTTTTTAATCTTTATTGTTCAGTTTATTAATTACATTGTTCCCTTTTTTTCTTTTCCCCCCATAGTTCCCCTCCACCTGGTACCCATCCCACCCTCCGCCCTCACCCCCCTACACTGTCCTCTCCCATAGTTGCATGATTTTTGTCCAGTCTCTTGCTGAACTTCCCACACCCCCTTTCTCCCCAAGAGTTGTCAGTCCATTTCCTCTCTATGTCCGTGATTCTGTTACATTCACCAGTTTATCCTGTTCATCAGCTTATTAATTCACTTGATTTTTAGATTCATTTGTTGATAGATGTGTATTTGTTGTTCCTAATTTACAGTTTTATCTTTTTCTTCTTCCTCTTTTTAAAGAATATCTTTCAGCATTTCATATAGTATTGTTTGGTGGTGATGAACTCCTTTATCTTTTTCTTATTTGTGAAGCACTTTATCTGACCTTCAATTCTGAATGATAGCTTTGCTGGATAGAGTAATCTTGGTTGTAGATTCTTGCTGTTCATCACTGAATATTTCTTGCCACTCCCATCTGGCCTGCATTGTTTCTGTTGAGAAATCCGCTGACAATCGTATGGGTGCTCCCTTATAAGTAACCAACTGTTTCTCTCTTACTCCTTTTAATATTCTCTCTTTGTCTTTTGCTCTTGGCATTTTAATTATGATGTGCCTTGGTGTGGTCCTCTTAGGGTTCCTATATATTGGGGTTCGGTGCGCTTCTTGGACTCCTAAGTCAATTTCTTTCACCAGATGTGGGAAGTTTTTGGTCAGTATTTCTTCAAATAGGTTTTCATTGTCTTGCTCTCTCTCTTTTTCTGGCACCCCTATAATTCGGATGTTGGTATGCTTGAGGTTGTCCCAGAGGCCCCTTACACTATCTTCAATTTTTTGGATTCTTTTGGTTTCTTGCTTTTTCAGCTGAGTGGATTTTCCCTCTTTGTATTTCAAATCTTTAACTTGGTTCTTGGGGTGCTCCAGAGCACTTTTAGGTCTTTGTATAATATTTTTTATTTCAGTCAATGTATGCTTAATTTCTGGTTGGTCCTTTTTTATATCCTTGAGAGTCTCCTTTATATCCTTGAGGGTCTCCTTCATTTCCTTGTAGGACTCATTCATTTCCATGTTGGTTTTGATCATTTCCTTGTAGGACTCATTCATTTCCTTTGTGGTCTTGCTTATTTCCTTATAGGCCTCGACCTTTTGTTGGAGCCTCTTGAAAAACCCTATAACCGTGGTTTTGAATTCCATGTCCAATCGTTTTTTTCCCTCCATTTCTTTCACATCTGATTTCTTCCATGTCTCTGCATGGTGGCTGCTTCCCTGAGTTGGTCAATTAGCTTTGTGTGGTAGACTTCCTACTAGGGACAGTGGCTCAACCTCCCCAGTTACCTGAGGTGGATATGGGTTGCACAGTCTTGCTGAAGTTAAGCTCAGTTAATCGTTGTTAGCACTTGGAGGGGTTGACCTCCAGGCCAATTGTCTGTGAATCTCAGCTGTGCTCAGATTGGATGAGCGGAGTCTCCGGGCCAAGCAGACAGTGTTAGCTCCACCCTCTGCGGCCCCAGGGACTCTGTGCCGGGGACAATGGCTGCCAGCACCTCTGAGAGAGAGCCGCTGTGGAGCTCCACCAGCTGCTGGGGAATTCAGACTCTCCCCAAATGAGTCTGCACGCCCAATGTCTCACCCAGGGTCGTAAAACAAAGCAGTCTGACGGTTTCCCAAATGAGAGGACAAGTTGCAGAGCGCTCTCTGCGCGGTCACGCAGCTGAGCTGTTCGCGCAACCTGCCTTCTCCACAAGCCAGCAGACTCGGCAGCACCCGAGTTTCGGCGTGCCCTCTCACTGTCCAGTTTTCACCCCGTATGATAGTGGGTTCCCTGCACTTCGCCCAAAGCTGGAGAATCAGTCCAGTGGGATGTCTTTGTCTCCTCGTTCGAGAAAACTGGCCGGTTTTCAGCTGCCCGCCCTCTCCACTGGCGCACACTCTAAACCTCTCTCCGCGCGAATCTTTCAATGCTGTCCGCCACTGCTCCTCCTAGTCACAGTGTCTTATCTTCACTTTTATTTGTGTAATTTTCACTCGGCCAGCTTTCTGGTGATTCTGGAAGGTGTTTGTTCTTTTCTTAAGTTGTAGTATTAAAATTGTTGAGTATGACGGCAAGATAGGTGTTTTACCTATGCCGCCATCTTGGTTCTTTCCTACATTTCTTAAATTGTTATTATTTTGTATTAAAGTGATTTGGCCACAATTAAGACCATTGTCTTTGTGGGGGCCCTGTCCAGAGTATGCTGAATATTCCAGGCCAGTTTGTTATATGCAGGTACAAAAACAAGGACAGAGCAATTGTACTGTGTACACTGCCCAGGAGAGACTTTCCACAACCCAAGTATTGATGGCATTATTTTGTCAAGAAGCCTCTTTTGTCTATCCTATCTAATATAAGAGTAATATGCAAATTTGACAATACCTTTGCCACACTCACAAGCCACGCCCACAGCCATACCTACCAGCCAATCAGGAGCAGATTATGCAAATAAACCCCAACCAAGATGGCTGCAGCCACTGAGAACAGGAGGAAGGCTTGGGTTTCCCCAGCAACAGAGGAAGCCAAGTTTTCCGCCTGTCGTTGCCTGCCTAGGCCTCCACTCAATGTTATAAATTTTCAATTATGAAAGACACAGAAATGGAGGCAGCCTCTGAGCTGGAGAGAACAGAGGCTTAGCTTTCCCTGGCAACAGAGGAAGCCAAGCTTTCAGCCTGCCATTGCTGGACTAGGCCTCCACTCTAGGCTACAAAGTTTCAAACATAAATGCTGCTGCCCTGGAATGAGCAGAAGGATTGGCTCTACTCCAGGCTACAAAGTTTCATTGTAGACATAGATTAATCCCAGATCCCAGGGCCTCTGCTTGAGTACCTGAGGGGCATGGCTGGCCTGCAAACCTCCATAGGCCCCTTGCCCAGGCTGCCCCTGACCCCAAGAGATCCCCCACCCTGGTCTGGGACACTCTTCAGGGCAAATCAGCTGGCCCCCACCCATGCACCAGGCCTCTGTCCTATCTAATAAAAGAGTAATTTGCAGATTGACCATCGCTCCAACACACAAGAGGGCTGCCCCCTTGTGGTCAAAGATCTTGCCCCCATGTGGATACAAGATGGCCATCACAAGATGGGCAGCAGGGGAGGGCTGTTGGGAAGTTCCAGGCCCTGCAAGGGAGGGCAGTTGTGGGTGATCAGGCCAGCAGGGGAGGGCAGTTGGGAGGGACCAGGCTGGCAGAGGAGGGAAGTTGGGGGCAAGCAGGCTGGCAGGGGAACAGTTAAACATCAATTAGGCTGGCAGGGTAGTGGTTAGTGGGTGATCAGGTTGGCAGCAGAAGCGGTTAGCGGCAATCAGGGAAGCAGGCAGTGAGCAGTTTGGAGCCAGCAGTCCTGGATTGTGAGAAGGATGTCTGACTGCCTGTTTAGGCCCGATCCGGGCAGTTGGAATCCCTCGAGGGGTCCCAGTTTGGAGAGGGTGCAGGCTGGGCTAAGGGACCTCCACCGCTCCCCCATCCCCCTTGCATGAATTTCATGCACCGGACCTCTAGTGTTGGTATAAAGATGTGTTGTTGACCAGCCTGTGCTTGACCGCTTTATGTGATGGCTCCTATTTTTTGCTGAGGCTACTTTTATGTAAGGTGCGGCTGCTTGGTCGGCTACTATGTTTGTCGAGCTCCTAGTTGGAGGCTGTTTGGTAGAAAAGATGTAGTATTAACCAGACAGTGTGTAGTTGCCTACTTTATGGGGCTGCTTTGAAGAACTGTTTTTACTGATAGTCTCTTGTTAGCAATGGTTACTATTCTTGAGCTACAATAAAGACTCTCTTATATACCCATGACTTCTCACATCTTCTCCATCCAACACCTGGCATCTAAGAAGGTTGAGTCCCTGCCAATGAGCCTCTACTAATACATGAAGATGCATTAGGCTTTTTGTGATTCGAACATTTTGCTAAGGAGAGCTAAATTCCACAAAACTTCGTAGTTCTGGACAGGGCTTGAGGCCAGATGTCACTAGAATTGTGCATTCAGAATTGAAGCATCAGTAGGAAAAATTTATTGCCCTTCATGTTCAATGAATCTGACAGCATTCCCTGTATATTCAAATGTATAAAAGATATGGCACTGTTATCATATGGTGTGTGTTTGTGCATGTGTGTATACTAAACACAATGGAAAAATCTGTCTGCGATAATATTGTATCTAATTTTAAAATGCAATTCATTGTTTATTCATTTACAACTAAATATGGACTTAATCTGGCTAGGAAAGAGTAACATTGACTGTTGCATGCATGTGAGTGCTAGTGCTATGTGATCTTCAAAATAATAAATTAATAAACTTAAACAGGATTATATTTTTAGTCAATGGAATATTTTACTGCCTAATTTTTTTTTTATTTCTCTAGTTTCTGTCATATAATTTACTTTGAAAGAATGTTCTTGCCTCATGGAAAGAATAATCTAAGATCCCTTTGCAAACATTTTGAGAAACCTGAATGTATCAAAATAAGCCTTCCTATGGTAGTCTCAAAGAAGACTCAGAATAAAACATTTGCAGGGGGATGTTTCTAGGAGGAGTAGGTATAGGAAACGCCAGGCAATGTATGAAGAGAGTAACAATAGGAATAGACACAAAAGAGCACTTATCAAACTCTTGGATGATTTTCATTCTACCGCAAGTGGCACTATTCTTTCTGCTTGTTTAAAGGCAGATGGTGGCTGTACAGACAAAATGCAGTGAAGAGTCAAGGCAATTATTCATTTCCTTAGGACTGCTTCCGGAATGTGCTGCAGAGGAAAAGGTTGCTTGGGGGGGGGGGGGGGTAGTCTGTGTTATGCAAATTCCTTTTCTTTGCTGATTAAATTCTGAGAGAAAAAATTACACAGTTTTCTACTTTGCTTGTGTTTTAATTGTTACTGTAGTACTAATCTGATAGGAAAATACAGTTTCAATGCCATTTACCTTGAGGTTGTTTAGAAAGGCCATAATGTTCAAAGTATTTTAAATATATGAAGTTTTTTGGAACATTTGTTTGCTTGGGCTAAATTCCAATTATGGGGAAGAGCTTCATCTCTGTAATTCTGTGTCTCATGTTATAAATGGCTTAATTTGTCTTCTTTTCAGTAACTTTCTCATCAGTTATCATATTTGATCTTCCAATAGAAGGCTACTTTAATTACTGACAGCTTTTAGATAGAAAAGTCACAATGTGGCCAGATCCACAATCTTAGATCAGTACTATTTTTTGCCCCCAATTCTAGAGCTGATAATTCCTCAGATGTCTCAATTTAACAAAAACAATGGTGAGCTTTGGGGTCACATAGATTTACATTAATCATGCCTTTATCAGTTTATCAACCTGAACACTATAAATTTCAATTCTGAGCTTGTAAAAAGGGCGTAATAAGTTTTAACACACAAGGGTTCAGTGAGGATGTGAAATAGTACAGATAAAGCATCTAACAACCTATGTTGATGCTCAGTAAGTTACTATCCTATCTAATAAAAGAGAAACATTCTTTCAAAGTAACTTATACCCCAGAAGTCAAAGGACATATATAAATATGAAAGATCCAATTTTACTGGTTTTCTTTTTATTTCATTCTAAGATCTATGAACTTAAAAATATAGCATTCTTGTTTTCAGAATCTTATAGGTTGACTGATAAAAGTGAGATAAAGTATTCCTTTTTTTTTTCGGTTCAGCTTCTTGATTTTCTCTTAAATGATATGTCTGTGTATTTGCCTAATAAAAATTATATAGTGCCAAAAGCAGCACATTAATTACTAAGTATAGTCAAATATTATAAATCTTGTGAGTTGGGAAAACTGCCCTCTCCTCCCCACCTGCCCTTTGAGTAGGTATGTCTTTAAGGTTTTATATTCTCAGGTATAATATTTAAAGTAAATTTTCTCTATTGGTCTGGGTATTACAGAGGATTAAAGTATTGATTATAAAAGCCCTTCTTTGTTTTGCATTTTAGCTTAAGCACCTATCAAATGTTCATCAAAGGTAGTGAATGTTAACAAAGGAGAAAGAGGTGATAACTCAGATGAAGGTGACATAAACACTCCCATAGTAAGTTCTCATTTTGCAGATGAAGAAAATATGTCTCATAGCAACTTGGGAATTTATTTAAGACTAGAGGCCCAATGCATGAAGATTTGTGCAAGAATGGGCCTTCCTTCCTGGGCTGCCGGCACTGCCTTTTCTCTGGCTAGAGCCACCTTTCAGCCTTCCCAAGCTGCCTAGAGCAGTTGGGGCAATGTGGAACCCCTGCATCATCACCACAGCGATGATGCAAGTGTCCCAACCTGCTCCCGACCACTTGGCATCTATGTATGCAAATTACCTTCCATCTTTGTTGGGTTAATTTGCATACTCACTCATGATTGGCTGGTGGGCATCATGAAGGTATGGTCAATTTACATCTTACTCTTTTATTAGTGTTGATTATGCAACTAGCATACAATATAATTTACATTTAAGCACAAGTCTTTTTTCCTTTGACTAAATAACCACTTTTTGTTTTTATTTATTTATTTATTTGTTTATTTTTATTTTTAAAAATATATATTTTATTGGTTTTTTTATAGAGAGAAAGGGAAAAGAATAGAAAGTTAGAAACATCGATAAGAGAGAAACATTGATCAGCTGCCTCCTGCACACCCCTCACTGGGGATGTGTCTACAACCAAGGTACATGCCCTTGACTGGAATTGACCCTGGGGCCCTTCAGTCCACAGGTAGACACTCCATCCACTGAGCCAAACCAATTAGGGCCCACTTTATGTTTTTAGTTGTTAGTTTAGACTTATAGGTAAATTAGAGTAACATATGTACAATTCTCTTATAATTTAAGTATCCTATATAATAAAAGTCTAATATGCTGAATGTCTGGTCATCAGTCAGCCATTCAACCAATTAAGGTGAAATATGCTAATGATATACTAAGGCCTCTCAACCACTCACTATGATGTGCACTGACCACAGGAGGTAGAAGCTATGACAGACAGGTTAGTTTGCTGCAGGGTTCCGGCCTATCAAAACTGAGTGAGATGGTCTGGACACACCCTTCAGCTCTCCTGCAGTCCCTCCCCTGCTGGTCAACTACCTGTGTCCCACTCCAGCCCTGATCTGCATGGGTAAGGTCCCTTGGCCTGCCCTGCACCCTCTCATAATCAGGGTTAAGGGGACCCCTCTCCCCCACAACAAGTGCATGGATTTTGTGCATTGGACCTTTAGTTTTTTTATATTAGTCGTTATTTTTCAGCCCCAAAACATTATCTCTTTTTCTTTTGGTTAGATCTGTCATGAACTTATCAATTTTATTGTTAATTCTTAGGACCAAATGCTTTATTTCTTTATTAATTTTCCATGGTCTAATTATTAACTCTCATCTTATTTTCATTGTTCCTTTCTATTTTATTATTTTCTAATTGAAATTTTCTAATATCTTGATTTAAATAAACTACTTTTCATTTAAAAATGTAATTGTCCTTTCAGCCTATTAATTTATCTCTGAATATACTTAAAATAATTACATAAGTGTCATATGTTATATTTAAGTTTTTATAATTTAATTAATGGCCTGGAGTAATAATTGTATTTCCTTACATACAATAATTTTTATATTTTTTCTAATTTTGTAAAGGCTAGGATTTGTTCAGTTCTATTGCCATACATTAGGTTTTAATTTCTACTTTTAAATCACTATGATTGGAGAATATGTCTTTATGAATTATATGTTTTAAAATAAACTTATTTTGTGGCACATAAAGTAATAACATTTGTATAGTTACATGAACATGTTAAAATAAATACATATTTTGTGGTTAAATTTTTTTATTTACATTTATTAAATCTACGTTATTAATTGTATCCTGTCTAATAAAAGAATAATATGCAAATTGACCATACCTCAGATCAAGCCATGCCCACAGCCACCCCTATCAGCCAATCAGAAGGAAATTATGCAAATAAACTCCAACCAAGATGACTGCAGCCACTGAGAACAGGAGGAAGGCTTGGGTTTCGCCGGCAATGGAGGAAGCCAAGATTCTGCAGCCTTAGCATCTAGGCCTCCACGCTAGGCTACAAAGTTTCAATTATAGAATTTAAATATACCCAAACAGAAATGGCTATTGCCACAGAGCGAGCAGAAGGCTTGGCTCTACCCCAGGCTACAAAGTTTCAATTGTAGACATAAATTAATCTCAGATCCCAGGGCCTCCACTTGGGTCGCTGGAGGGCGTGGCTAGTCTCCAAACCACAATAGGCCCCTCTCCCAGGCTGTCCCATGCCCCAAGGAAACCCTCACCCTGATTTGGGACACTCTTCAAGGCAAACCTGCTGGCCCCCACCCATGCACCAGGTCTCTATCCTATCTAATAAAAGAGTAATTTGCAGATTGACCATCCTTCTAACACACAAGAAGACTGCCCCCATGTGGTCAAAGATCCCGCCCCTATGTGGACACAAGATGGCCACCACAAGATGGCTAGCAGAGAAGGGCAGTTGGGAGGGACCAGGCATGCAGGGGAGGGCAGTTAGGGGTGATCAGGCTGGTAGAGGAGGGAAGTTGGGGGCAAACAGGCTGGTAGGGGAGCAGTTAGACATCAATTAGAATGGCAGGGTGGTGGTTAGGGGGTGATTAGGCTGGCAGGCAGAAGCAGTTAGGGACAATCAGCGAGGCAGGCAGGTGAGCATTTTGGAGCCAGCAGTCCTGGATTGTAAGAAGGATGTCTGACTGCCCTTTTACACCTGATCCCAGTAGGATTGGGCCTAAAAGGGCAGTTGGACATCTCTTGAGGGGTCCCAGATTGGAGAGGGTGCAGGCTGGGCGGAGGGACATCCTCTGCCCTGTGCACGAATTTCGTGCACCGGGCCTCTAGTTACATTATAATTCTTTACATCTTACTAGAGGCCTAATGCACGAAATTTGTGCATAGCGGGGGATCCCTCAGCCTGGCCTGTGTCCTCTTGCTCCTTACTGCCCATCTGCTTACTCCTTACCACTTGGCTCGCTGTTCCTTAGCACTGCCACAGAGATGGAAGAGGCTGCTGCCACCACTACTGAACTTGCCAGCTGGAAGCCTGGCTTCTGGCTGAGTGGTGGTCCTGCTGTGGGAGCTCACTGACCACCAGGGGGCAGCTCCTGCATTGAGCATCTGCCCCCTTGGTGGTCAGTGCATGTCATAGCAACTTACTGTTTTGTTAATTGTGCTTTAAGGGTTGCTGGGCTCTTAAAGATATACATGTGTTTACTTGCTTGGATCATCATAGCATGAATATGTATATTTAGGTGTCCTAGTAAGTTGTATTTTTGTGGGATGAAGTTGTATAAACAGAAATATGAGAAAGGATTCTCCGGTAAACCTGAAAAAATTTTCCTCTATTAGATTTGTGGTTGCTGGGCTGTTTACTTAGGTATATAGATTCCACATATCTTGATAGGAATAAAGGACAGAAGTTGGGGTAAATGTCTTTCTACCAGTTTTCTATCTGATTTTGTTTTGCTTGAAAAATCAAAGTGTGTTATATAGAGACAGTTAATCTGCTTTCACCATGATAAAACTAAAGGGTAGTTTCCCCCTAGAAAGATGTAAATTGCTGGCTGGTATCGTCAGTGACTTTGTACATCTGTTTCTCCTTGTTGGTTTTCATTTTAATCATTACTTTCCATGCGCATATCCTGTGCTAACCATCATTATGAGAAGTGTTCATTTTGATTAATCCTGTAGATCTCTGGAAGGTTATTTCACCTCTCTTGGTTATTAATCCAAGGAGATGTCAGTTTTATAAGAGAAACCGTTCTTTGTCTTCATATAGTCAACATTCCTCACTCTAGGAAATACCTGAAGAAAACTGTATTCCAAAATGTCCTGGACTTTCTTTGGTCAGGATTTTAAAAAAATAGTCAATAGGTGGCAATAACACTAGAAGAGAGAGAAGGAAGGGCATTGGGATGAACATATATTGCACCAGTGGCAAGTGTTTGTTTTCATCCTATAAGGTGGGGATGAATTTTAATTATTGACAACTACCTAGACCAGGTATCCTTCTCTCATTTACTATGGTATTTTGTCCTAGTTACTTGATAATGTTTTATGCAATTGGAATAGCACTATTAATTTCTTATGTGAGACGAAAGAAAAATGTAATAGCAAAGATTAATTCTGGCTTGTGGTCAGCATAAGGATAGAAGCCTAGAGATGATTCTGATACACACTCTTTATTAAGAACAAAGTTCTAAGGGGAGAGTGCCTAGAGATGGTTCAGTTAGTTAAAGGTTATAATTTGTTTTTAAGCTTGATAAGAGGTAATCTAATCATTAATTTTTTAAGGAATAATTTCAAAAAGATTAAGATTATAAGGCCCAAGGACTAACTAGAAAACAAAGTAAAGAAAGAGAATATGACAGGCTTCCTGAACAAGTTGTATGAGGAAGAGATGAGAAAAACTGGTATGTAATTGTAAAGTGTTTGAGCCAGAAACAAACAAACAAAAACAAAAACAAAGAACACTAAAATAAATATTTTCATACTAGAAAAAGATGATCGTATTTTTTTGGCTAAATAAAGATAGAGGCTGAGAAAGATGTTGACAATATAGGTCAGAGGGCAGCCATTTTTTTCTGTAAAGCATAGTTAATACATATTTTAGTGTTGCAGGCCATGTAGTCTTTGTAGTTACTACCCAACTCCTCCATTGAAGTATAAAAGCAGCCGTAGGCAATAAGAAAACAAATAGACATGGCTATTTCAATATAACTTTATTTACAAAAATAGGCAGAAAACCAGATTTGACCAGGGGCCATAGTTGGCCAAGCTCTGACATAAATGGCAAATAACTGATGAAAGTGTGGGAGCGCATAGGATAAGGATGGTTGGGCTGTGGGTTAGCTTTTCCGTCTGCTTGCGGTATATATGTGTAGGAAGAACAGACTAATGGCCTTGAGATACAAATGAATAATTACAGAAGATTAAGAACTTACAAGGAAGATAGTAATGCTTTAAAAAAATTTTTTTTAGAAAAATGAGACAGGAAGCTGATACATGAAAAAACCCAACTCAGTGTGAAAACTGACGATGTAGAAGCTACCATCAGCACAAATGGAGATTTCCTCCGAGATGGACAGACCAGCTGCAGGACTGATCTGGGTTTGGGTTTTGCTGAACTAAGTTTATCAAAGATATTGCAGAGACAATAGGTCAAATGAACAACCATTGGGTTCAAGCTGGATAAAGATCAGAAGGGGCCTGTAAAGTGATAGAAAAATGAAGGGATTAAGGAGCTGGATATTGATCTCTGTGAGGTTAAAGAACAGGGATTTAAAGGGAATGAAACCTGTTAAGAGATTGAGGTTAAAAGTATAATGGTATAGGAAATGTTCAACACACAGTTTTTGATAGATTGTTGTCCTTAGTAAGCTCACTACCTGAGGCTGACAATAAAAGAGGGGCAAAGAAAGAACATGTACAGGTTATATATTCCTGACTGCTAGTATTTTGATTATTAAGAATAGAAATCAGTGACAATGTGATTATTATATGACATCACCCTGAGTTAATTTCAGTAAGAACAACATGAAGATGTGAAAATAACAGCTTCATCTGTGTTGTTCTTTACTTTAAAAATATTTTATTTGTAATAAAACTAGTTTTTAAAAAATATTGAAGTTCGATTATTTTGCTGTACTATTATATTGTTGGAGGTCTGGTCTCAATTTATAATTCTATTTCTTTTCAGAGAATCAAAGAAAACAACATTAATACTCTACACTGTTATTTCTATACTAGAGGCCTGATGCATGAAATTCATGCAAGAGTAGGCCTTCCTTCTCCTGGCTGCCAACATGGGCTTCCCTCTGGCACCCAGGATCCGGCTTCCCTTGCAGCCCCGGCTTCAATGGGAAGGTCATCCTGAAGGATGTCTGCTCTAATTAGCATATTATGCTTTTATTTATTATTGAAGTTACTGTAAAATGTTAAAAGAGTATTGGATTTAAGATAATGAAAAGACAAATTCATGGTACAGATTTCCATAAAACATTTGATCAGATTGGAGAAAATATTCTTGTTATAGAAGAAAAATAGCTACAATTAATTAGTATTGCTCTTTAGTACTTTCTAAGTGCTGGACTCTGCACTGTGAGCTTTATATATTTACCTGAGTAAGTTTATTGAAGCTGGAGACCTAAGTTTCATCAAGATCTGAAAATTGTGTTCTTTCAACCTTTTTCCCCAAGTATGATGTCTCACCACCCTGTGAATTTAAGAAATCATCTTATGTATGTTTTAAGTGGAGTAATTAGTATTCTAAGGTATGGAAGCCTGGTCATTTCCTTAAGATTAGTTTGTTGTTGTGGTGGTTTTTTTTTATAAAAAGGACTTTCCAAAGGAGAGGCAGCTTTAAAAAAAAAAAAGTTTAATCTCTTATTGTAAGAAGCATGTTTTCATTAGATGGTCTTCTATAATTAAAAATTAAATGTTGGACTGCAAGATAAATGTGTTAAATTATAAGACTACAAAGAGGACAATGTTCTTAAATAAATTTATCAAACTATGAAATTGTAAACTAGTATATATGTAGTGAATAATTAAGAATTTTCAAAGACGGAATAGACTATGTCACCACGGGGGGCCCTTTTGACATATGCCAGTTGAAAAGCAGTGCCAATCACAAACAATTTGGGCTCTTACTACTTGTGTAAATTTTTAAAATATTCATTTAAGTGATTTTCAGTCTTTTTGGTGGTTTCCCTAAGCATTATCCATGTTCTTTGACTAACATTATTTTGACTAGAGATTAAAAAACAATCAGTCTTTCAAAAGGAAATTTTTCCAACAACAAAAGTCTTACTTGCCTTTATGGAGGAAGAGAGAGAGAGCATTCTTCTGTATCAAGAAGAAAGGATTTACATACAAGTGTAGGTACAGGTCGGTGTGTAGGTATGGAAGCAGTTTATCTGGTGTTATTACCAAATCTTTTGCTTTTCTCTAGTAGCATAGATACTATGTTAGACACAGAGGTAGGGAATGCTGATTATGGAACCAATATAAGTTTGAAGTATATTAAGAGAGGTGTGGGGAGCTGACAGATGTTAGAGGTCTGGATGGGGCTTTTGAGTATGAAACCTTTTTACTTTCCCATCCTCCCCTGACGGGGATCTGTTGTAAAACCAAACCAAGGAACATGTAAATAAAGACTGTACTACTAATATCTGAGTAGAAATCTGTTCCTTACCCATGAATAGAGCCAGAAATATGGAGAAAAGGGACTAAATGTAACCCTTTCCTATAGCAGACTGCTGAAGAGGAATTGAGTTAAGGTATCACAAGATGAAGCTATGAAGATTCTCTTTAAAAAGAAATATGTTTTTTATTGATTTTAGAGACAGAATGGAGAGTGAGAATGAGATAGAAACATCAGTGATGAGAGAATCATTAATCAGCTGCCTCCTGCACACACCCCACTGGGGATTGAAGCATCAGCTTCTGGTTCATGGGCTGACACTCAACCATGGAGCTGCACGGGCCAGGCAAGATTTCTTACCATCTGTTTGCTGTACTAGTATAGTTTTCTCCTCTTAGAGTAGAATTTTACTTTTCACTGACAATGCACAAGGGTTCCCTTTTTCCCACATCCTCACCAGCACTTGATATCTCTTGTCTTTTTTGATAGCCATTCCAACAGATGTGAGGTGGCATCTCATTGTGGTTTCTAGTTGCATTTCTCTGATGACAGTGATATGGAGCACTTTTTCAGGTACATGTTGGCCATTTGTATATT
The DNA here is from genome assembly GCA_027563665.1 of Antrozous pallidus. NCBI lineage: Eukaryota > Metazoa > Chordata > Mammalia > Chiroptera > Vespertilionidae > Antrozous > Antrozous pallidus. The sequence continues at coordinate 55,207,919 of CM050520.1, read as the reverse complement.
GTCTTTGGAAAAAAAGTCTTTTCAGTTTTTCTCCTCTTTTTTTGTTTATCATCATCATTATTTTTTTGCTATTGAGTTGTATTAATTTTTTACATACTATGATTTGCATATCATATATATGATTTGCAAATATTTTTCCCATTGTGTAGGTTGAATTTTCATTTTGTTGATTATTTATTTTGCTCTGCAGGAGGTTTTTAGTTTGATGTATTCTACTTATTAATTTTTACATATATTTTATTGATTTTTTTACAGAGAGGAAGGGAGAGGGATAGAGAGAAACATCGATCAGCTGCCTCCTGCACACCCACTACTGAGGATGTACCTGCAACCAAGTTACATGCCCTTGACCAGAATCGAACATGGGACCCTTCAGTCTGCAGGCCCATGCTCTATCCACTGAGTCAAATCGATTAGGGCTTAATTTTTGCTTTTGATGCTTGTGCTTTTGATGTCAATGCCAAAGGCTTTCCCCCTCTTTTCTTCTAAGAGTTTTATACTTTCAGATTTCCTATTTAAGTCTTTGATCCATTGAAAGTTAATTTTTGTGACTGTTTTAAGGTTAAAGTCCAGTTTTATTCTTTTGCATGTGGTTATCCAGTTTTCCAACACCATATATTGAAGAGACTAACCTTTTCCCATTGAGTATTCTTGACTATTTTGTCAAATACTATTTGGCCATATATACAAGGGTTTATTTTTGGGACCTTGATTTTGTGTCTACTTTTATGCCAGCACCATACCTTCAATTATTATAATTTTATAATATAGTTTGAACTCTGAAAGTAAAATAGCTTCAACTTTGTTCTTTTTCAAGATTGCTTTGGCTATTCAGGAAGTTTTGTATTAGGATTTGAAAGATTCGTGTGAAAAATGCCATTGGCATTGCACTGAATCTGTAGATTGCTTTGTGTACTATGGACATTTTAGCAAAATTAATTCTTTCAATTGTAAACATTTATACCTTTCCATTTATTCCTGCCTTCTGTGTTTTATTTTTTGATCAATGTTTTATAGTTTTCATTGTACATATTTTCATCACCTTGGTTAAATTTATCCGAATTATTTTATTGTTTTTGATGCTATTGCAAATGGGACTATGTTCTACTTTTTCTATTTTTATTGAGCAATAATTTCGATAAAATATTATAGTTTCAGATATACAACATAATGATTCAGTATTTTTATTTGCTGTGAAATGATAATACCATAAGTCTAGTTAACATTTGTCATCCTATATAATAAAGCCTAGTGTGCTAAGTGTTTGGTCATCTATTCAACCAATCAAAGCATGATATGCTAATGATATGCTAAGGCTGCTCACTTGCTCACTATGACATGCACTGATCACCTGGGGGCAGACGTCTGACTGGTAAGTTAGCTTGCTGCTGGGATTGGGCCTATTCAGACCAAGTAAGATAGGCTGATCACACCCTGGAGCCTTCCTGCACCCCCCTCTCCCTGCCCCAATCGTGTACTGGTGGGGTCCCTCAGCCTGGTCTGCACCCTGTCACAATTCAGGACCCCTTGGGGGATGTTGGAGAGCCGGTTTCAGCCCGATTCCCACATGCCAGGCTGAGAGACCCACTGATACATGAATTCAGGCATTGGTATCTAGTCATATACATATATTTACAGAATTTTTTTTATTGTGATAAGAACTTTTAGTATTTAATCCCATAGCAATTTTTAAATATGCAGTATACTATTGTTAATGATAGTTGCCATCTTATATCTTACATGCATTTATTTTATAACTAGACATTTCTAACATTTGACTTTCTTTACTCATTTTACCCACCTTGGACCCTGACTCTGCCAACCATCAATCTGTCCTCTATATCTATGAGCTTGCTTTTTGTTTTGTTTTGTTTAAATCCCACACATAAGTGAGGTCACACAGTGTGTGTCTTTCTAAATCCGACTTATTTCACTTAGTATAATGTCCTTAAGATCCATTAATGTTGTTATAAATAGCAAGGTTTCGTTCTTTTTTATGGCAGACTAATATTCTAGTGGTGTGTGTGTGTGTGTGTGTGTGTGTGTGTGTGTATGTGTGTGTGTGTGTGTGTGGTGTGTATGTGTCGCATTTTTTAAAATAAATTCATCTATCAGTGGACATTGAGGTTGCATCTGTATCCTCACTATTGTAAATATTGCTGCCACGAGCATAGGGTTCATTTATCTTTTCAAGTCAGTGATTTTGTTTTCTTTGATAAATACCAGGATTTTTTAACCTTTTTTTAAAGATATTTTGTTGTATGTATAGAAACATAACTGATATTTTGGGGGGTTGTTTTTTTAATATTCTGCAACTGTACTGAATTTGTTTTAACAATTTTTGGTAGAATTTTTAGGTTGTTTTTTTTCTAACTAAGATCATATAATTTTAAAACAAAGACAATTTTACTCCTTTTTTGAATAGGGTGGTTTTAATTTATGTTTTCTGTCTGATTGCTCTATCTAGGACTTTTGGTAATATGTTGAATAGAAATGGGCAGCCTTGTCTTATTCCTGATCTTAGAGAAAATTCCTTCAACCTTTTACAATTCGGTATGTTAGCTGTGACCTTGTCATATATGGCCTTTACTGTATTGGGTATATTCCTTCAATATCCAGTTCATTCAGTATTTTTATCTGATAGAATGTTAAGTTTTTCAAAGTACTTTTTCTACCTCCATTGAGATAATCATTTAAAAATTTTTTAAAATTTTTGTTAATCCTCATCCACAGATATTTTTCCATTGATCTTTTAGACAGTGAAAGAGAGAGCAAAAGGCAGAAACATTGATGTGAGAGGAACACATTTATTGGTTGCCTCCTGCCCACACCTTGACCAGTGCCAGGGCCGGGAGGAGCCTGCAACCAAGGTATGTGCCCTTGACTGGAACTGAACCTTAGACTGTTTGGTTCACAAGCTGATGCTCTATCCATTGAGCCAAACTGGCCAGGGTAAGATGATCATATTTTAAATATTTTATTCTTTTAATGTGGTATGTCATATTTATTGATTTGCATATGCTGAACCATCCTTGCATCCCAAGGATGAATCTCACGTTATCATGCTGTATGTTACTTTAATGTGCTGTTGATTTCTGTTTTCTTACAACTTCTATATCAATCAGAGATATTGGCCTATAGATTTTTTTATTAGAATGTCCTATATGTTTTTGGTATCAGGATAATGCTGATCTTGTTGTGATTTGACATCTGTATCAAGTTCATCACTGTACAAAGTCATTACAATATCATTGACTGTATTCCCTGTGCTGTACATCAACCACATGCCTTATTTATTTGGCCTGTGTTAGCCTTTGAGTTTGACATGCTTGCTATACACTATATCTCAATGACTTTTGTACTGATAATTTTTCAATTACCAGGTGAGTAGAGCTGGTGAATTTTTTGTGGTTATTATATGTCTTGATTTAGAACATTAATAACAATGGGAAAATTTAGAGTTTTGAAGATACATTTTATCTAAGAGACAATAATTGTTGAATTTCTCTTTTTAACTGGGGTTTCTTTGATTTCTCTAATTTTATTTAGTTTTTCCATATAATTTCTCTACCATGGATGATTCAGGGAAGATAAAATTCTTATGTGTTGCCTGTTAGGGCTCAAATTTGGGAAGAGAGACAGAATGAGAGAGAGAGAGAGAGAGAGAGAGAGAGAGAGAGAGAGAGAGAAATCCCAAAGAGAAACTGTCTCCTTTTAAGACAAAGTCTTGGAAGGGAATCCAGCATCACTTCTACAACACACTATTAATTGAGGCAAGTCACAAGGGGCTGCCCAGGTTCAAGAGGAGGGGGCACAAACTCCATTTCTTTCCTTTTCTTAAAAAAAAAAATATATATATATATATAATTAAAAATAAAAAATATATATATACACACACACACACACACACACACACACACACACACACACACACACACACATATCCCTTCCTTTCTGAAATATGAGAGAAAATCATTATCTCCTGCATACCCTCTATTGGGGATCAAGCCCGCAATCTGGGCTTACGTCCTTGACCAGAATCAAACTCAGCACCCTTGGTTCTACTGGCCAATGCTCTATCCACTGAGCCAAACCAGCTATGGAGAAATTCCATTTCTTAATAGGGAATGGCAAAGTTCTATAAGAGCATGTAGAACAAAAAATATTGCTACTGTTTTTGGAAAATATAATCTTCCATAAGAATACCTCTGAAGGCAGGTAAAGACAAAATTTTCCACCTGAAAGAGGGAAGATGCTTAATATTTATAAAAGATCTTTTATGTACTTGGCACTTTATATGAATGACTTTATAGCTTACAACTATTCTCACTTTACAAATGATAAATCAGGCTAATGGGTGATGAAGTTTGTCTAAGGTTATCTACCGTCTAACTGGCAGAGCCAGAATGATTCAATACATGTTTTTACTTTTACTCCAAAACCCATTATTATTTTTTTATTTGCTTACTTTAGCAAGCAAGAGTTATGAGAGTAAAATCCTTACTTAATCTTTTATCAACTTAAATTCTCTATTAACCACATTTTTTCTGTAGTACTTCAGTATTTTATATCTATAATGGTATATCTATTTAATTAGCAAATGAATATTTCACTATTTTTATTACTGCTTTATGGTAAGTATAACTCATTGCTTAGTATAATAACTAGATTTATAATTATAATACCAATAGCATTGCATTATAATGCTCTGTTTATATATCTAATTCTTTGATCAGACTGTGGTTTCCTGGAAATAAGCGAAAGTATTTAATTCATATAAATGTCCCTACAATCTGAAACAGTAGAGAATACTAATTGTAGTAAATGTTTGAAGAAAGGATAAATTGAACTATTGGGACTACATGACATGTAGTCTTTAATTTGCCTAACCAGAAAACACTACTCCCTGTTTGTTATAGAAAAATGTATATAAATGTAAAGATAGGGAATTTTCTTACTTATCTTTGAATAACATAAAACAGACTTGAACTGTAATTAATGAAATCTGTTTATTTGAAAAGTATAAAGGCAAGCATTTCTTATAGAGGACAAGCCTTTAAGAATAATAAAACTCAAACATGTCATTATACATATGGAGAAACTGAGGCCTGGAGAGTTTATGTAAGTAGTGTAATTTAAGATCACATAGCTAAAAATCCAAAAAAGGACTCTCACCTACTTTTACCTACTGTCTCACTTTTTTCCTGAATGTTACATAGAGTGCTAGGAGAAGTCACATGTTTTTATCAGTTTTGAAATATTTTATCTCTGTGTAGAATCAAAGCCTTAGACACAGGCAGGGCAAAAGTAGGTATAGTTCTGAGTACATGAAATACAGATTTTATTCTTATATTAATTATTTTCTATGATTGTATTATTTTCTATATAACCTGCTCCCACCTCACCCCTATACATTATGTTATCATTCAACTCTATATATTTATTTTATGAAATAGCTCTCCATGGAGAAAAATAAAAAGAGCATTAAATGAACAGATAATTTTGGCACTTTCTAGTTCTGTATCATTTAGCAAAGCTTTAAATTTTTCTGAATATCTAATTCTTTATTACAGAATTAAGAAGTTGCAATAGTTCCCAACCTGAGTCATTACAACCCCATGTAATTGTTTGGTGATGTGTACAGTGAGGTAGGGTTTGTTTTCACTGTAACTGGGATACTGTTGGTCGTGGATAAAGCCCAGGAAGACAAATATTCTTCAAATGTGTGGCACCGAGTCACACAAGAAAATATTTTCTTGACTAAAATACCAACTGTGCCTATGTTAGAATCAGTGGGATCTTTTTCTAATTCTAAAACTAAATTTTCTAATTCCAAACACTTATTCATAAGGCAAATAGCTTGTAAAAAACCTGTCTTAGTCTCAATACATGATTAAAAGGTAAATAGAATATAATTCTTCTGCCTTGAAGATAAAAAAAAACAATTAACATTTTACTGTTTTGTTTTCTTTCAATGTGACTTTAATTTATCTTGCAAGAGTTTAAAACTCTAAAGAAGCCCATAAATGAATTGCTTTCTAGAATAAATTTCTGAATCAGGTTCTAGGATGATTTTTGGAGCAATCCTTTTGAGTTAGTGTTAGATCTTCTGATAGCTCAATGCACATATAGCTAAAATTACTTTCCCTTTAGACAATGCAGATGGGAGAGAGAGAGATAATGATAAAAGATAAGGCTTAAAAAGATGCAATGTGGAGCTACTTTACTACCTTTTAGGATGTTTTGCAAAGAGGACAATCCAAGGACATGTGAATCCTAATCATATATAAATCGGGTTGGGACTTGTGCTTAATGGAATTGGGTTTGAACTATGAGAACATCTTTCAGGAGACTGAGCAAGCTGTGCTATTTATGGTCTTTAGGTGGTAAGGATGCTGACACATCCTTTTATTACTAGAAGATAAAATAAATATATCATCAGAGTGCCTTTATCCTATTGGGTGCCAATTGTAAAGAGTGTTTTTACTGTGTCTTTGTAAGAGACAAATGCATTATACTCTTATATCAAGCAAATGCATATAATAATCTTATCATTTGCTATTATAGCATAGAAAGTAAAGTCTAAATCTAACTTAAACAATCACATTTATAAGTTTTAAAATATATTTCAGTTTGTACTGACTTTTGTTTGATATATTTTAGCCCTGTTGCTCAAAGGTAAAAATTTTACTTTAGGTACTCTACTTTGTAATTAGTGTTTATATTACTGAGAACACTGCTAGGTTTATGGTCAAAATCATTTGAGTTTAATTCATTCAATAAATCTCAGGATCTCTTGGGAAACTTGCCTTTCTATAGGAGATTCCTTTTGGAGCTATGATAAAGCAGAGATGGACTTGAATTTGCTGGTTTGGTTACTTTCTAACTATGTGACCCTAGAGAAGATATGATCTTGTAAGCAACAGGTTCTGATATGTCAGTTTATTTTGTTGTTTGTTTGATTGTTTTCTCTTTCTTCCTTTCTTTCTTTCTTCCTTTCTTCATTTTTTCTTTCTTTCTTTCTTTTCTTTCTTTCTTTCTTCCTTTCTTTCTCCTTTTTGCTAAACTGTATGAATTCTAATTACTGTATCTATCTAAAGAATTTAGTAGTGGTAGCCACTATCCTTGAGTTCTCTGTTTTACTTTTATTTTTATTTATTTATTTATTTATTTATTTATTTAAATATATTTTATTGATTTTTTACAGAGAGGAAGGGAGAGGGATAGAAAGTCAGCAACATCGATGAGAGAGAGACATCGATAAGCTGCCTCTTGCACGCCCCCTACTGGGGATGTGCCCGCAGCCAAGGCACATGCCCTTGCCGGAATCGAACCCGGGACCCCGCAGTCCGCAGTCCGACGCTCTATCCACTGAGCCAAACCGGTCTCGGCCTCTGTTTTACTTTTAAAATTAGTTTGTAAGAAGTTGTGTGAGTGAAATTGATGTGTATCAACTCAGTACTGGTAATAGACAATAAATTAATGTGTTGCCTAAAGCAGGAGAAAATTTTCTACATTAAATTTATTTGAGTTATGTCTTCTGATGTTTCAAATCCAAATCTTTCCAATTTATATGGCTTCTCACTTTTCCTCTTGTCTTTATCTGAATCCTGCACTTAACCTATAATACATGAAGATATACTGCCAGAGAATTATTCTAATACTCTTGCTGATAAAAATGTTTATGGCTTATGTCTGTATAAAAGTCCTAGAGACCATTGAAATCAATTCGCTTTACACCCCAATCAATAAATGATTCATTGCATTTATTTTATTTCTTATGGCTCTTAATTTGATTTTTCACTGGAGTTTTATTGGTATCATTGCAGTATATTTTCATTTTAACATTTTCTTGAGACAGACTAGAGGTTTTTCTCCTTCCATAATAGGTCTCTAGAAACCGATCAGTCTTATATGAGCACTCTTAAAGCCAAAGTCTGGTTTCATTCATCCTTCTTACTGTGATCTACAAAACCAATATAATCTTGTCCTTGTCCTTCCCTTTGCTTCATCTTCTGCCACTCTCCCCCGTATTTTAGTTCTGGATCTTTATTTCCTGCATTTGGGCTTTAATATATGCCATCTCCTGTTTCTGTTAAGCTCTGCCTGTAGACTTCCACAGGACCGGCTCATGCTTCATATTACAGTTCAATTGTCAACTCCATAGAATAGTTTTTCATAACACTGAATTAGGAGAAAAAATGTCACTCTTATAATGCCACCCTCTTTTATCTCATTATAGCATTAGTTAGTATTAGAAATGTTTTTGTTCACTTGTTTGTCTTTTTTTTATTATCCGTGTTTATTCCATCCAGATGATAAATGAAGTGAGAACACTTCAAAATCTATAAAATATATAAAAGTGCTGCCATATGGTAAATCCCAATAATTATATATTCATTGAATGAATAAGTTAGGTTATTGGTGAAAACCAATAGTGTTCATAGCTTCTTTGATTTAAAATAAATAAACTGTTACTCTTAGAAGGAACCCTAGAGGATAATTTATACAAAAATTTCTTTTGCAAATATAGAAACTGAGGTCCAGAAGGTAGAATTATTTGATTTCACAAAGAGAGACATTGAGAGTTAAGGTTGGATTTAGAGGTCCACAAATATGTTACCTGTAACCTGTAACTCTAAAATCTAATATCTCTAAACCATCAAATTGTTTGTATAATCTTGGCATCCAAACTCTGTGTGTGTGTGTGTGTGTGTGTGTGTGTGTGTGTGTGTGTGGCAAAAAAAACCTGAGTGAATGTGAGCTTATTTTTAGTTCTTGTATGTATCCTGTTTAGTGTGACTATTCACATATTTCATTGCAGCAATACTAATACATTTGATTACAGGTCTGTCCCAGATCCTGCTGGGGCCAATTATGTAATTCCTGGCATTTATACTGTTTACTGTCTAAAATTCAAACATTTCTCAATTCCAAAACACAACAGACAATAAGGTTTGTAGACATATTTCAATCAGGAGACTAAGATCACTTTAGTGACATGACAGGGTAAAGAAATTATTTGGTCCAACAACCTTATATTGCAGATAACAAAACTGGGGAAATAAGTGGTGAGGCAAAACTACATAGAGACACAGAGCAGCAACCCTCTTACTCCCAGTCTAGAAAACTTTCTATCAAATCATAAACAGGAATGAAGACCTAACTCTCTTCCTTGGTTCATTTCACATAGATCATCCTGGTAATCATTGCAACAACTGCCTGAAGTAGGTTCTAATATTATCTTCATATTTGGGTGAAGTTCTTTGAGAAGTTACATAAGCTGTCCAAGGTCACACAGGTATAAATAGCACATTAGAAATTTGGACTCAGGGCAGTGTGTCTCTAAAAAACTGTAGTTGCAACCATGGCTTCAAATAGAAGAAACTTTCATAAGAATAAGATCATCATATGATCCTTTTTAAATTGTTGAAAATAAATCAAGTTAAGGTCTCAAAAATAGAAAGGGGTTTAAAATTTTATAGTGGTAGACCACGTTTTTTTGCTGTTGGAATGCTAGGGTTTTAAGATTATTTGCTCAGTTCCCAGACATAGGTGATAGTAAGTTAAAAATATTTAGACATTCCAAATATACTGATTTTCCAGGTACTGTATAAAATATAGTTTGCCAATGGCAAAAGTCAATTGCTAAACAAAGGGAGACAGTACTTGTTTCTCAAACTATAGCACTATTCCCTTAATAAAGAAAAAAATAATTCTCCTAGAACTCCTAAATTTGAACTAAATTATTTTTGTATTACCAGTAAATATGCCTAAAATTAAATTATTTAAGATCCATGTGTTAATAGCTCCTATATAGCCATTAAGCCAAAATCAATTTACTACTTCAGTGCAATCAAATCTACAAATGTTATAATTTAATATGACAAATGATGTTTGCTGAAATTAAGTCACTGCCTTGCAGTGTCCATATGGTAATAAATGCTACTGCCTGGCTCATTTTACTTCGTCATGGCATATTACTGTGTGTTATGTAAGGACTCAATTTTCCTGGAACTTTTCTGTTGCTTGTATTATATTTAAACAATTGTGAAATGTTAGTCCACATAGTGATCCTTGAGGTCGTTTGGACTTCATTTGGCTTGGATTCATCATTGCATATTAAGGTCTCTTCTGTTCTTTTTATATTATCTCAGGTTAATTGAAGTACTGCCATTTGCCATCTGCATGGTTATAAATGCAGACACCAATGTGGACACTAAATTCTCTATACCACACTCAGGTAAAAGGTGGTCATTCAGGTGAACCAGCCCATAATTCTATCAGTACTTTTAGATTATTATCAAAAAGGAAAACCTCAAATTAAAAAGAAGTTATAATGGAGATATTGTAGATCGTTTCAGACTCCAGAAGGCCAAGGACACTAATTTGAAGAACACTAGACTAGCATTTAATTTTACAGATTTATCTTCACAGTGTTAATTATTATTTTCACTTTTTCTTTCAACAATCAAAGCTTGGTTTATTATTTCTTCTGAGTAAATCTGTTATGGGCTTTGCCATTTTTGCAGTATTTTTTAAAAAACTCAGTCTCAAAGTTCTTCACCAAAGATTAGCAAAATTACTTTAGATTACAAAGCTAAACCAGAGCATCCTTGTCATGATTAATTTATTAGGGGTAGAAATTACAATGTCTCAACCCCCTCATCAGTGGGGATCAGGGTTAAAAAACATTATTGTCTGAGCTATGATCAGAGCTTATGATTTAATTGGTCTCAGATTGGATATAAGTGTTTTTAAAAGCCCTCCAGGTAATTCTGGTGTGTCTATCAGGGTTGAAAATCACTGATCATTGAAGAAAAATTATCCATATAACTTCAAATAATTCTCTAATAGCATCTAACACCTAAAAGTTAAATCTGAGCTCCCTAGCATGAACTATTAGTATAACAGCTTCTTTTTTGGGGGCCTTTTTATTTTAATTTTTAATTTTTATTTATTCATTAAGGTATTACATATGTATCCTTATTTCCCCATTCTCCCGCACCTCCCTCCCCCACTCATGCCCTCACCCCCATGGTGTCTGTGTGTATTGGTTATGCTTATATGCATGCATATGAGTTCTCTGGTTGATCTCTCCCCCTTACCCCTCATCTCCCCTACCTTCCTTCTGAGGTTTGGTGCTCTGATCCATGCTTCTCTGTCTCTGGGTCTGTTTTTGTAACAGCTTCTTAAAAACCTAATCACTGCCTTCATCATGATCATTACATCTTAATATTCTTTGGTGAGTTGCCTGTCTCTGGTTTGGACATATATGATAATAGGGCTTATTCAAGCTCTCAAAAGTTCTTGTATAGCTAACAGTTTATTATGGATGAGACAAAAGTTGCTTGCTTTTCTTACAGTACCTATGGTAATTATTGCTAAAGATACATGGGATTTTTTTTTCTGTTAAACCAGATTGGTTTTAGAATTACTCTCATTGCAGTATTCCTGACAGCCAACAGTCACTGAGAAAAGTTGTAAGAAATGTATCTATTTGCATTTAATGGTTTAAATATTCTTTGTAATATGATGAAGCTGTATTTTGAAATGAAAGGAGTTTAGAAGCAGCATGTTTAATTTGTTCCTCTATAGCCAAGTTCTTGCCTGCTAAGAAGGAAAACAGGGCTATGATATTCATATTGTGAATTAATAAATTAATAAAAGAAAGTATAACATGTTCCAACGAACTTAAGTCTAATTCCGAAATAGTTACATCACTTAGGTATCCCTTAGACTGAAACTCTGTTATCCATAAATATATCTTAAGCATATTTCATATGTCAGATCTTATAAAGAGGTAGTCATATACTTTAGTTCATTAAAGTTATACAAGAAATATGTGAATCAAGTATCACTATTGTCTTTGTATAGGTGAGAAGACTAAAAATGTGAAATATTAACAGACTTGCCCAATATCACCAAATTATTAAGTTGTGTGTAGGGGGGAGGGCAGGATACAAATAAGTCTCTAAAACTCCAAGTCAACATTTCTGAAACTTCATTTATCCAACAAATATTTGTTGGGAGATTACACAATTGGATTAAATACCAAAAAGACTTCAAAGCTCTGGACTTGATAAAATGTAGCCTTCAGAGTGTAGCCATGAGGACCACATGAGCAAACAAGCAAATATGTTTTGAGAAAAAAGAAAAACACTGTAAATATGAGTTATTCTTAGGAACATAATAAGCATGCATTTCTTGCCTGATGTGTTTTTGCTGAACAGTGTAACTTTCAAGCAGTGCATTTCCCCAAGCACACTAGAAAGGAAGGTGAGCAGACAGATCCCATAGGGTGGTGTTAAAGGAATGCCCAGGCGGCTGTGTTAGAAATGGAGGACATCACGCTTAGTTCTCAGGTATAATACCTCATGAGGAAGATCTGAAATTTGTTTAAATGACAGATGCTTAACAAAAAGCCTGACAATGTTCATAGATTCAGGAGTCCCCTTAGGAATAGGATGTAGATCTGCCATGCTTCCCAAGGCATCTCATTATCTCTGGATGTATACAAGGTTTCTTGCTTTGTTGCCTAAGTGCTTAGGCTGATGTTTATTTTTCAGCTCCAGGCATGAGTTTCCTTTGTATCAATATGAGAATATACAGTCATGTGAGCTCTGGAATGTTAAATTGAAATCACGCCACTGCCAATAACTACATTTATGGTGAGAACTTTTCATAATGTGAAGACTCCAGCTCTTCCAATCACTCAAGTGTTTTTGAAACTTTTAGTAATAATTGAATCAAACAAACCGAAAAAAAACTTACAGTGAACCTTATTATAGAAAATACTAGAGGCCCAATGCACAAAATTCCTGCAATATGTTCAGCACCCCCCACAACTGCAGCGGCTGCCTCTGCCTTGGCCCCCACTGCTGCAGCTTCATCTAGGAGGTCGTCTGGTTTAATTAGCATATTACACTTTTATTATTATAGATATTTATTTGGTTATATTAATATTTTTGTTATCTGGTAGGAATAGGAGTCTATTGCTCATTTATTTAATGGATGTCCAAATTCTATCAGAAAATCCAAGTCCTATGTCAAGGGATGGTTATTTCCCTCATTTTGCAAATATATTTAAAGTTTCTATAAGATTAGATATGTGTCTCTTTGATGCAGGTCAGATTTAGAAGATGTAATAAGTAGAGTTTATCACATCTTGATATATTTAGATAAAGAAATGTTATAAGAGAATAAAAATTAATAAGAAATTCTCTTAATATATCTAGATAAATGGTACAGGGGTATCTGCCATGCAATGTTATCATAAGGGCTGCCCTCTGACCCACAGAATTGGCAGATGTGTTTTTACTACTTGTTTCTGTAGTTGTCTGGCACCACTGATTAATTTGTCCAAGTATAACCAGATAGAATATGAGCTAATTAGTCTTCTCTTCCTGATATTTGGAATTGGGACCAAGGGAAAGTCAATGAAAGCTCTGAGGGTAAACAGGAAAATGGTCTGCTATAAGAACTCTTCACTCTAATTCCCAACACAAAAGTTCTAAAAAAATAATGTATAATGAGTTCAAAGGAATAAATGAAAATCCTCAAATAGGAAAAACAGGGAGAACCCAACTGTGAATAAAAAATGAAATTGGACCCTAGCCAGTTTGGCACAGTGGAGAGAGCATCTGCCCTCAAACTGAAGGATCATGGGTTTGATTTTGGTCAAGGGCACATACCTTGGTTGCAGGCTCAGTCTCTGGCCAATCAATGTGTCTCTCTCACACCAATGTTTCTTTCTCTCTGTCTTTCCCCCTCTCTTCTATCTCTCAAAATCAGTGAAAAAATATCCTCAGTAAGGATTAACAACAACAGAAAAGTGAAATTGGATAACACACTTGATATATACCTCACAAATTGGGGCTTACTTCTTCATAGCAATGATGCTTGAGGCCAGAATTTCATACATAGTGGGCAGTTAGGACTGGACTCACTGTGTAAAGCATAGAAAATTCTATCTAAGACCTAGCAGGTACTTAAAAATGCCTGGTAATCTCAGCATTGGGATCTGTAAAACAATATATCTGATATGTCTTCTCAGATTCTTATGGTATCATTTTTTTTTGTATTCTCAACAACCATGATGCCACCACCTAGAAATATAGAAATCTAGAATATTTCTTTAGAAGGACAAATTTAGAGATAAAATTATAACACACACATCAGTTTAATATGAGAGGAGGTAATCAGAATAAGCACAAATATGATAAATCATATGAGAGGAAATAGAAATAATAGAATAGTTTGAAAGCAACTTCAAAATAAGTCTTTAACATTTTTAAAGCTTGCTTGTGTTTCTCACCCCCAAAGCTTCAGATGCCCTAAGTTCATGAGTGACAGAGCAACATCTACACTTGGAAGGTGCTGCCTAAATACCTGTCATCTGACAAACCTAATGTACTTTGTAGAACCTCTCTGCCACACAGCCCCTGTCTCAGAGCACTCTGTGAACCTTGGATGAGAGTTGCTAAAAGATGTCAGTGATTATCCTGATGGAGCCTAGGGTAAGCCCAGCTGGCCCACCATCTTGCCAGGAACAAGCTCCCAGAGAATCACATGGTTGATGTTGAAATGAATGAAAAGCAGGCAAGGTTAGCTTTATGAGGCAGCAAGGTCAGGACCAGCTGAGAGCCTTTTCTACGCAAACACTGAGATTATTATATTGTTTTTTAGAACACACACACAAAACAAAACAAAACAAAAACTGCTGTAAGTGAAATTGGGCCCTGGTTAGTTTAACTCAGTGGATAGAGCGTTGGCCCTTGGACTGAAGGGTCACAGGTTCCATTCTGGTCAAGGGCATGTGCCTCTGTTGTAGGCTTGGTCCTTGGTCCTTGGCCAATCAATGTATCTCTCTCACATAGATGTTTCTCTCTCTCTCTCTCTCTCTCTCTCTCTCTCTCTCTCTCTCTCTCTGTCTCTCTCTCTCTCTCTCTCTCTCAAAATCAATGAAAAAATAATCCTTGGGTGAGGATATGAATTCTTCATTTATAAACTTGGTGGGATAGAAAACCTCCCAGAAAGAAAGGAACCTAAAAGTATCAAGCATTTCTGTCCTATTGTGTACATCATCCTGATTGGGAACAAGAACCTTCTTCTAAAGGGTGTGCACATGAGGCAGGAGCCAGCCAAGGAAACCTGGTAAGTGCCTAGTCATATGACTAACCAGATCGGCACTTTTGAGTGCATCCAGTGTTCAGCAAAATCCAAGACAGAATAAGGGGATTATTTTAAATGGCCACAAGAGTGATTGTGTAAACTAGTTAAGGAAACAAAAATGCTGGGTGCATTCTTTTGTGAAATTTCACTATAAACAGAGCCCTCATGTAGTAGGTTTTTGATGTGCTATTTATCAATCTTGCTGGATGATAACTGCCTTTTTTCATTTATCTGTAATGTACCTTTAAGATTACAAATCAGAAGCCAGCTAGCCACTCTTTAGAAGTAAAGCATAATTACTGATGACTTCTATAACCAATATGTCTGCCCCACCAGGGTCCCTACTCTACCACTCTAACATTGCCTAGCACTGCCACTTGGCCAGGTAGCATTAATTCAAAGAATTTTATAATTTATTGCTCCTTTTCAGAAAAATGGAATACAGGTAACTTTTATGATTCAGTTTGTAACAACTTTATAAATAACATGTCTTGCCTATCTTTTAATCAGCTTCAAGGCACTCTGGAGAATGATTACTGCAGAACTTTTCTTCTAATCAGTTTTTATTGGTCATGTAAATTTCAGAAATGTGCATGGTCTGAAAGACTCAACAAAGTCCATGTTACTGGATCAAAGATATAGGTGTGGTTTCATGTTGGTTATGTTACATTTATGGAGTAATTAGTGCCTCTTAATGTATGTTACTACCAACTAATAGATCTATTCCAGACTTAATGTGGTAGTGTTATAAAAATGGATTTAATACTGATACTTGTTCTTTGTTGGAAGAATAGAGCAATTCCGGACTAGGAATAAAAAAACTTTCAGCCATTGAAAACAAAGAAACAAACACAGCCTTTATAGGTTAGTTAAATAATAAATAAGTCTTAATACTTAGCAATTGAAAGATATATGTGAATTTCTCAAATATAGTACAAGAGAATAATAGGAAATGTAAGGGAGAATTTAAAATACCCGAATAATAGAAGGAGAAATAGTGGCATGGCTAAAAATAGGGTAGAGAGGAGAGAATATAGAGGAAAAGTGGAAAAAATGACAACTTTGGAGAAGATATTGTCTGAGAATTTCCAGAAGAAAGACATGATATAATCTTTAGATTAAAAAATATACAAACTTCCAAGCAAGGAATAAATAAAAACAAAGCCATACCCAAGCATAAACTATAAAACATAAAGAATGAAGAAAATCTTAGTGGAAAGAAAAAAGAAATTATCCACAAAGAAACAGCAAGTAGGTTTCTTGACACAAATGAGAAACTCCAAGAGATAATCAGTCAGACTGAGCTAGTCAATAGGAGATGAAACCTCAGACAAATGTATCTTCTTCTTGTCATGTGCATGGAGAAAAAGAGCAAGGCAGTCAGCAAAGAGAAAGAACAAAGCAAACACCTCTGGAGAAAGCAGAGCGGGGACAGGTTAGGAGAGAGAATAGTTTGTATTCTTAATGATTTCTCAGGACTTGCCCCATCTCCAGGAAGATCTATCTGTCCTTGGCTTCCATAAAATAGGACATAAGCAACCAATAAAATCCATCACTGAAATCTGTTTTTTCTTAAGTTACTTTAATTTAGGCTCTATTATTTCTTTCTTTTTTTAAATATATGGTTTATTTTTTACAGAGAGAAAGGGAGAAGGATAGAGAGTGAGAAACATTGATCAACTGCCTCCTGCACACCCCCTACTGGGGATGTGCCTGCAACCAAGATACATGCCCTTGACTGGAATCAAATCTGGTACTGTTCAATCCACAGACTGATGCTGTATCCACTGAGCCAAACCAGTCAGGACTGAGCTTTGTTATTTCTAACCAGAATGTTAGTAAGACATTCTCTCAAAGGGTCCGAAGATTAAAACAAAAACTCAATTCATTGAGTATTTATTGAATATTTATATTAAGTCTGTGTGTTTCCACGTAGAGATGGTGGTGGTGTTGGAGTTGAGGTGGTGGCAAGAAGATGTGAGGCCATGCACGTGTATAAGTATTTAAGTAGCTTACACCCAGTAAATGGGGAATATGTAGGCCCGACTTTAATCTGACATGATTAATATTGGTGAGAACTACACTGAACTCTGTTAATTGATTTCCCCAATACTCATAACAACAGCTGAAGGTTAGAGAGCTAAAGTGACTTCTCCAAGATCACACAAGTTAGTAAATTGTGGAGTTGGGGTTTTAACACAGGTTTGCATAACTAAAATTCAGATTTATCTAACCTTAGACCAATGATTATATCTATCAATCATGTGCCACAGGCTCTGTAGTTTTACAACCATTCTCTCATTTTATTTTTACTTTATGTATGAGACTGCCATAAATAACTCTACTTATAGAAGATAGAAACAAAGTTTAACATTTAAAGTAAATTGCCAAGGTTTATCCACTTAGAAAATGGTGAAACCACAATTCAAAGTGGGATAAAGTAAGGGTTGCACTCATTATATTCTCACACACAACTCACCACTGGTCTTTCAAAGCTCACAGATAATGAGATTCCAGGGGAGAAGAATCAATCTCTATACTTGCATGAACCTTAAGAATTCAGAGGACATGTGTTAATTGCCTTAAGAATTTTTTCACCAATGTAATCTCCACTGCTATTAGAGTGGCCTTAGGTTCTGCAGCTCAACAATCTTATAGCCAGGGAACACAAGGCCAGTTTTCTTCAGGAACCCCCATTCTCTAGGAGTTACTCTATAATAGCCTTTGGGGAGTTGAAGAGTGAAGTTGGTAATAGCTTCTCACTGCAAACATTACACTCCCTAATGATTTTTCCCTTGGCTCCCCTGTTCTTATTATGTAACTGACACTTGGGTAATTGTTGGTATGTGCTCAGAGCTAAGGAAATAGCATCTTTATGTCATCCCAGCAGAGTTGTTTCTGTGTTATCTATACTGTAGGTAGCTAGCTGATTGCTCAATTTCAGATGTGATATATTTAGAATCATTTTTTCTTGCCTTTAATATTGAGCCATAGGAAAGGTCCCTCTCAATGTACCATTTCAGTAATGATGAAATGACTTATAAGTCGTGTTCCATAAACTTTGAAATGGTGGCTATATGAAGAAATAGTAGAGATGAGTAGGGCTGGAGACAGGGAGACTAAGGCTCAATTTGTAGCAAGGGTAAGAGAAGCTAAGCCTGGACCACATGTTTTTCTGTCCTTCCTGTTTTCAGCATTTGATTTTGTCACACTAGTCCTATTATGGGACTTTGAAATGTCAGTTTTCAAACTTTTTTTCCATAGAACCCTACATTTTAAATAAGATGCCTCAGGAGATGGAACTACAGAAAGAGATGGAAGGAACTCCAATGTGTACTTTAATCAGTCTTTGTTGTTATTTTACTAATCTTTCAACTTAACAACTACTTATTAAACAGTTACTGCATGCCAGGTTAGAATCTGGAAACATATTTGTGAATAAGAGTTAGCGCATGAAATTTATGGACTAATGGAGGAAACAAATACTAATCAAATAATCACACTAATTAATGCACATAATAGACATAGTTAAGCCCTTGAAGAAAAGCATACAATCATTTTAAAGACTTTTGAAATAATTTAACTAGACCTATAGATTAGAGAAGCCTTTCCCAAGAAAGGGACATATGAGTAAGTTCAGAAAAGGTGAGAGGTTAACTACATGAGGTGATGACTGAGAGGCAGAATGAAGCCAGAAGGGGACATTTCAGATAGAACAGCAGGTGCAAAGGCACAATCATAAAAGGAGAATGGGTTTAAACTTTAGGTGTTTGTATGGCTCAAATAAGGAAAGAAAGCTATGAGGTGAGGTTGGAGAGATGAATTTATATCAAGAATGGGCTGCATACCAGGTTAGTTAATTTTGTCTTTATTATAAGAATAAGTTATAGCTATTGAGTTATATTGAACATAGGATGAAACACTATAGATTGACACTTTAAAATTAAACATTATTTTGATATATTCTAGATTTATGTGCAATTCGTATGCAATTGTAAGTAATAATATAGCAAGATCACATATATCCTTTTCTCAGTTTTTCCCAATGGTATCATGTTGTAAATCTATAGCACGATATTGCAACTTGTATAGTAACATTGGTATAGTCAAAATATTGAACAGTTCCATCAACAACAGGATCTCTCATGTTGACATTTTAAAAAATATATTTTTATTGATTTCAGAGAAGAAGAAAGAAGGAAAAAGAGATAGAAACATCAATGATGAGAAAGAACCATTGATTGGCTACCTCCTGCACAACCCCTGCTGGGGGTCAGGTCCACAATCTGGCATGTGCCCTTGACTGGAATCAAACCTGGGACCTCAGTCCACAGACTTATGCGCTATTCACTAAGCCAAACCAGCTGGGGCTCATGTTGACACTTTATAGTCACACCCACTTCCTTGTTCCATCCTGTGTTTAATCCCTGGCAACTACTAATCTAACCTCCGTTTTTAGAATTTTGTCATTTCAAGAATGTTATATAAATGTAGTCAAACATTATAATCTTTTGGATTGACTTTCTTTTTTTACTCAGTATAATTATCTGATTTATCCAGCATGTATCACTAGTTTTTTTCTTTTTTTAATTACTAAGTAGTGTCCCAAGGTATAGATGTACTGAAGTTGGTCTAACCAGTCACCCAATGAAGAACATCTGGGTTGATTCCTGTTCTGGCTATTATGAAAAGTTGCTATAGATATTCATGTATAGGTTTCTATGTGATTATGAATTTTCTTTTTTTTCCCCTAAGATAAATGCCCAGGAGTATAATTGCTGGGCCATATAGTAGATACATGTTGAGGTTTAAAAAAACTAGAAATCTACTTTTTAATGAAATATTTTAGTTTTCATTTTAGATTCTTATAAGCAATGTTGAGTGACATTAATGAACTCATTTATTAGTTCTTGAAGTTAGGTTATTTTAGTAGATTCCTTAAGATTTTCTAAGTAGATAATCTTACCATCTATAAATAGGGAGAGTTTTATTTCTCTCTTACTTATCTGTATTCTACTAATTTCCTCTTCTTGGCTAGAACTTACAGCACTATGTCAAATGAGAGTGATTAGAGTGGGCATCCTTGTTTTATTCCCAGCTTTAGGGGGAAAGCATTTAGTCTTTTACCACTAAATAGAATGTCATCTGTAGGTTTCTATAAATGCTCTTTATCAAGTTAAAGAAGGTATCCTTTATTCCTAGCTTTTGAGAGTTTTTATCATGAATATGTGTTGAATTTTCTCAAATGCCTTTTGTATATCAATTGATATGATCGTGTGTTATCTTCTTTAGCTTGATAATGTGGATTACATTGATTGATTTTTTAAAATATTGAATCAGGCTTGTATTTTTGGAATAAACCCCATTTGGTCATGGTGTGCAATGTATATATTACTTATTTCTCTTTGCTAATATTTTATTAATGACTTTGCATCTATTTAGATTAACATTGTAAAAAGACATTTTTCTACCTGTGAATTCCAGGTTGGAGGTAGGATCCAGTTAGAAGACTATTGGGAAAGTTCACATGAGATATGATGGTACCTTGAACTAAAGTTGGGATAAGCAAAAAGGAGACTAAGAAAAGCAGATTGATTTGAGAGATAGTATAAGAGAAATTTCAAATCTGTTAATAAATTGTATATGGTGGCTGAGGGAGAAGATCATGTCAGAGATGACTCCTATATTTATTTTATTTTATTTTATTTTTTAATCTTTATTGTTCAGATTATTACAATTGTTCCTCTTTTTTCCCCCATAGCACCCCTCCACCTGATTCCCCACCCCACCCCATGCCCTTACCCCCCTGCACTGTCTTCATCCATAGGTGTAAGATTGCTGTCTAATCTCTTCCCACACCTCTCATACCCACTTTCCTTTGAGAATTGTCAGTCCACTCCCTTTCTATGCCCCTGATTCTATTATATTCATCACTTTATTCTGTTCATCAGATTTTTTATTCACTTGATTTTTAGATTCACTTGTTGATAGGAATGTGTTTGTTGTCATTTTCTTGTTCATAATTTTTATCTTTACCTTTTTCTTCTTCTACCTCTTCTTAAAGAATACCATTCAGCATTTCATATAATTCTGGTTCGATGGTGCTGAACTCCTTTAGCTTTTTCTTGCCTGTGAAACTCTTTATCTGACCTTCAATTATAAAAGATAGTATTTTCTGGGCAGAGTAATCTTGGATATAGTTTCCAGCTGCTCATCACTTTGAATATTTCTTGCCACTCCCTTCTGTCCTGCATAGTTTCTATTGAGAAATCAGCCGACAGTTGAATGGGTACATCCTTGTGTGTAACTAACTGTTTTTCTCTTGCTGCTTTTAATATTCTCTCTTTGTCTTTTGGCCTTGGCATTTTAATTATTATGTGTCTTGGTGTGGTCCTCTTTGGATGCCTCTCCCTTCTGGCCTGCATAGTTTGTGTTAAGCAATCAGCCGACAGTCGCATTATGGAAGGTAAAGGTAGAAATATGTAAAGTATTACCAAAAAGAAAAGGAATTTTAAACAATATAAAATAATGCTTAGAGAACAATTAAGATGAGAACTAAATCATCCATTGAATTTTGTGACAGGGAGGCCACTAGTGAATTTAATGAAGGTTCTTTAGGTGGAGTGAAGGGGTGGAAGCTTGAATGGAGTGAAATGTAAGTGGGAAGTGTGGAAGTAGAAACAGTGAATATTGAAAACCGTTTCAGAATTTTGGCTGTGAGGGGGAGGAGAGAGGCAGAACAGTAGCTGGGTGAGAATGTGGGAGTCAAGGGAACATTTTTTCATTTAAGGTGGAAATTGCTTATATATGTTTGAATATTGCTATATTGGGCTTCTTTGTAAGTTTTCATTTATGGAGGGCTTATAAGACTTTTAGAAAATTCCATCCATTGTTTTACAGGCAAAATAGGAAGTGTGAATCATCTCATGGAACTTGGGACATTGCTGTCTATAGAATTCCAATCAGAACTAAAAATGTGAGAATAGGCTCTTCTAAGTTGGATCTAGATGCAGCATTTGTCATACCTACCCAGTTCCAGAGCTAGACCTACTTAGGGCTACTCAGCACTGCTTCCTGGGGCTTGTGTCTTATTTGGGTTTGGCTTGATGGCAGGACCCCTCTCTTAAAACTTTCATCCTCAAGGTGATGTGTGTCTTTAATCTTTTACAAGATTTTTCAGTTATGCACATAAATTCTATTTCTTCCTGCACAGATAGTTAATATAATATGAAATGTGATATTTTCTCAATCTCCTATCTAATAAAAGAGTAATATGTAAATTTGACCATACCTTTCCTACACCCGCAAGCCATGCCCACAGCCATGCCTACCAGCCAATCAGGAGCAGATTATGCAAATAAACCCCAACCAAGATGGCTGCAGCCACCGAGAGCAGGAGGGAGGCTTGGGTTTCCCGGGCAACAGAGGAAGCCAAGCTTTCTGCCTGCCATTGCTGGCCTAGGCCTCCACTCAATGCTACAAAGTTTCAATTATAAAACATACAGAAATGGTGGCAGCCACTGAGCTGGAGAGAACAGAGGCTTGGGTTTCCCTGGCAATGGAGGAAGCCAAGCTTTCAGTCTGCCATTGCCAGCCTAGGCCTACACTCTAGGCTACAAAGTTTCAAACAGAAATGGCTGCCACCATGAAGCGAGCAGGCTGCTTGGCTTTGCTCCAGACAACAAAGTTTCAATTGTAGACATAAATTAATTTCAGATCCCAGGGCCTCTGCTTGGGTTGCTGGGGAGTGTGGCTGGCCTGCAAACGTCCACAGGCCCCTTGCCCAGGCTGCCCCACAACCCAAGGGAACGCCCACCCTGATCTGGGACACTCTTCAGGGCAAACCAGCTGGCCCCCACACATGCACCAGGCCTCTGTCCTATCTAATAAAAGAGTAATTTTCAGAATGACCATCACTCCAACACACAAGAGGGCTGCCCCCATATGGTCAAAGAACCTGCCCCCAAGTGGACACAAGATGGCTACCACAAGATGCCTAGCAGGGGAGGGCATTGGGAAGTTCCAGGCCCTGCAAGGGAGGGCAGTTGTGGGCAATCAGTCCAGCAGGGGAAGGCAGTTGGGAGGGACTAGGTATGCAAGGAGGGGGAGTTGGGGGTGATCAAGCCTGCAGGGGAGGGCAGTTAGGGGTGACCAGGCTGGCAGAGGTGGGAAATTGGGGGCAAACAGGCTGGCAGGGGAGCAGTTAGACATCAATTAGGCTGGCAGAGTAGTGGTTAGTGGGTGATCAAGCTGGCAGGCAGAAGCAGTTAGGGGCAATCAGGGAGGCAGGCAGGTGAGCAATTTGGAGCCAGCAGTCCTCAACTGTGAGAAGATTGTCCAACTGCCCATTTAGGCTCAATCCTGGTAGGGCAGTCAGACATCCCTTGAGGGGTCCCAGATTAGAGAGGGTGCAGGCTGGGCTAAGGGACATCCTCCCCGCCCCCCCATGCATGAATTTTGTTCACCAGGCCTCTATTGTGTGTGTGTGTGTGTGTGTACTCCAGAGACAAATGATAATATTTTTCAAAGTTCTGAGCTTAGTTCATTCTCACAACAAATCAATGGAACAATTAGGGCCCATTTCTCAATAATTTAACTAATATATTACAAATATATGAATCTTGCACTGTATTAGATGCTGGTGATAGAGAAGTATTACAGAAAGTCTGTGTTCTGCAAAAGCTTATATTTGGGAGGTAAAGATACTTATAAAACAATGGGGGTAAGCTCTATATAAAGAAGCTTTTTCCAGAGGCTAAGAGAATACAAAGAAGGAGCACATGCCCCAAACCAAGGAGGTGTGAGAAGGCTCAATAGACAGTGGCTCCTTGGAGAGTGGGAGGGAGCCAAGTACCAAAGTGACAACTCACAAACATGTACACATTAAGCTGTGAGATGCAGGTAACTAGAACAAAAGTTGCTACACATGGAAACATACAAAATGTGGCTGGACCAGAAAGCAAAGGCCAAGCTGTAGAGAACTTTGGCTGACTGTTTTTGTAAATAAAGTGAACAAAGGTTTGGTGGAATGTAGCCACACCCATCTGTTTATTTTAACATGAAAACAGATTACAATGACTCAACTGCGTAGTTGAGACAGAAACCATATTGGTGCACAAAGTTGAAAACATTTGCAATTTTGCTCTTTAAAGGAAATGTTTGCTTAACCCTTTTTAAAAAAAAAATCAATAATTGGTCTATGCTGTATTTGTTGAAAGTTAAAAACATTGCATACTATTTTTTTAAGTTTAATAATTTAAAATAGCTCAGCTAACACTAAACGTGCATTAAATGCTGCATTATTTGTGCTACAATGAAAAGATTCAGATTAATATGAATTAACAATTGTCATGATTTCCAAGAAAATAGGGCCTAAGAGTATCTGTTAGAGTATTTTCTGTAGTGGAAAGCTTAGCTCAAATTGACTTTAAATACAAAAATGAAAAATAAAAAAATTTATGCATATAACAAGAAGTCCAAAGAGGCTGGGTCAGAAGCTCAAAGGAGTCATTAAGAATGATGTACCATTGCTTTTTTTTTTTGTATTGTTTTACCTGTGCAAAATATTATGGCTTAGGTTTGGCTCCCTTCTTGGTTTCAAGATGATTGCCTGAGGCAATTCAAGCAAATATTGCCTTGTCCATATCCTGTGAGAGTGAGAACCACTCTGCCAGTATGATTGCACCAATTCCTGGCCATCTCCAGATCAGCCACTGTTACCAGGGAAAATGTGCCCATACGCTTAGACTAGTCAGCATATGCCCCTTGGAGTCAGCAAGGTCAGCTTCTCCTGAGTTACACCAAGGACAAGTAGATACTTGAACAAAATTACAATTGTGTTTAAAAAGAAGGAGGAAGCACAGGTGATGGGTGAGCAGCCAACAGTATATTCTATGCAGATACATTTTAACTGGGTTAGGAAGGAATGAGGAAGGTTCAGGGCTTGAAATCCATATGTACTTGATGGGAAATCCAAACAAGGGAATGAATGTAAAATGGGAGAGGGATGCTCTCTGAAAGTAAAAGTTTCTTCCCTTATCTACAGAGAGTCTGACCTAGACCTTAGCATTGATTATAAGTAAGAAATGTCTAAGAGTATTGATAATATGGTAAAAAATTAACAATTTATTTGTTTCCTATGTCCTTTGGGGCACATTTCTAAAAAAAAAATAAAATCACAATTTAAAAGGTCAAGGGTAGCTCTACAAATTTGTTACCTGGCAACATACCAGAATGTTTTCTTTTCTGAATTCTTATCATAGAAAAAAGCAATACATAAACATTCTTATAATAAATAGAAGATAAGAAACTCTTGGACTTTGGCTGAAAGAAAGCCACTAACTAACTCTGGTGCTTGATAAAAACATGAGGTCTTTTAAAAATGACAGGAAATGTACTCCTTGCATCATATATCCTAATTACATGTGCAGATAGACTATAAAAACTGTTGATCAAGCTACTCACGTGATATGGTTTATTTTCAAAAGTGTAAGAGGTTTTGTGTTATGTGTTGTCCATTTATCTATCCAGAACTGATATATCCAGCCTTGTAGTCACTGATCTAGCATACCAATAGCAACTGTTTTGATTAATTTACTTAAATTGGAATTAAATATTTTCACTAATATCACTGCATCTATCCTTTAATTCACTCATTGTTTTTTAATTCTAATGATCTTTTACTTTATTTTTAAATTACAGTTTACATTCAGTATTTTTCATTAGTTTCAGTTGTAGCATATAGTGGTTAGACAATAATATTCTGTATAATAAAAGCTTAATATGCAAATTGACCAAACAGCAGAACAACTGGTCACTGTGATGCGCAATAACCACCAGGGGGCAGGAGCTGCCTTCTGGTGGTCAATGTGCTCCCTCATGGGGAGTGCTGCTCAGCCAGAAGCCAGGCTCATGGCTGGTGAGCACAGCTGTGGTAGTAGGAACCTCTCCCACCTCCACTGCAGGTGGGCTTTAAGGAGCGGGGGTCCCAGACTGTGAGATCCCCGATTGTGAGATGGGTGTCTGCCTGCCAGCTTAGGCCTAATCCCCCCTTTAGTGCAAGGGCTGATGCTCTACCACTGAGCAACACTGGTCAGAGCTCCCTGCTATTTTTTTTTTTCATTCATATATTATGGGGAACTTCTCTTTCCATTACTGGAACCCTGGCCTGGAGGGTCTAATGTGGGGCTAGGAACTCTGACTCCTCAAGGGGAAGCTCTACAGCCGAGATATTTCTCCAGCTTTTTATCCTCCACACCTGGGCGTGGGACTAGCCCCTTCTGTCTCTCCACCCCTCCTATCAGTCTCTTCTTTTTATCCTAGTTCTAGGCCTTCTGTTCAGCTATGTTTCAGGCAGTTCTGAATGATGGTTGTTCTGTAGTGTAGTTGTAATTTTTATGTGGTTGTGGGAGGACTTGAGTACATGTACTTGAGTACATGCTACCATCATGACTCTCAATCAATTCACTCAGTTTTTCAGAGCACACAGATCAAGGTTCCACTATGTCATATATCAGGTTTTGGAGATACAGAGATGAAAACAAAATACTAGCCTTCAGTAATTTTATCATGTAGAGAGGAGACATACATATAAGTCAATGCCATATTATGTGACAGTTCTTATAGTTCAGTCACAATCAATGAGTTAGGGGAGCATAGAGGAAGACATGGCTAAGTCAGCTAGGTTCAGTAAGTGAAAGTTTTGTTGAGGACAGGATATTTGAATTGCCTCTTAAAGAATCATAAAGAGCCCTAGCCAGTTTTGCTCAGTGGATAGAGCTTCGGCCTGCAGACAGAAGGGTCCCAGGTTCGATTCGGGTCCATGGCATATGCCCAAGTTGTGGGCTTGGTCCCCAATTGGGGGTGTGTAAGAGGCAGCCAAATCAATGATTCTCCCTCATTGATGTTTCTCTTTCTCTTTTCCTCTCTAAAATCAATAAAAACATATTTTAAAGAATGAGGAATGAAGGGATGATAGAAGTTAGAAGTAATTTGGTAGAGTTGAAGAAAAAGATGTGAGCATAGAAGCACTGGAAATGAGGATGGTTAGAACATTAAGAAATCTGAAGAGAAGAGGGATCAAGAAGATGCAGATATTGTAAGGTCCCAAAAGGAAGACAATTTGAATTTGTCCAAAATTCAAATTATTTGCATATTTTCAAAGTCAATTTCTTCTGCTGCCAAAATGTTTGGGCAGTCATTTATTACCTCTACTTAACAAGGAATTTAGATTAAGATTTTTGGTCTATGAGTGACAAAAATCTTGAAAATATATGGTGTAAAATGTTTGGTATAGACAGTTCAGGGCAGATGTGGCAACTCAAGATGCCATTCTGAGTCATTCTCTTGAATATTTCTACTTTGCTGAGCTCATCAGTGTTCTGTGTTCCTTATGAGCACAGATGGCTTAAAGATCTGAGCATTGCATCCAAGTTCCAGGTTAAAAAAGAGAAAAAAGCAAAAGGCACATTCCAGTTAGGGTTGCTGACTATGAGGGAGCTTTCAAAGAATCCTAAAACTATGATTTTCATTTTTATCTTATTGCTCAGGATTGTAATATTATCACCCCCATATACAAGTAAACCATGGAAATTTATATCATTAGATAAGTACTGTTTGCAAAGAAAAAGGAGGATGGACAATTGATAGGTAAGTATACGTCTGCTATATAAGTAATGGAGGTGAATTGAGGGACTGAGCAAAAAAGAAAAAAAAAAGAGGGGGAAAATCATGGACACAGACAACATTGTTATGATTGCCAGAAGAGAGAGGTAGAAGGAGGTGGAGGAGGATAAAAGGTGGATAAATAGATGGAGGCTTGACTTGGGGTGGTCAACATACAATACAGTGTACAGATGATGTGTTGTAGAGTTGTGCACCTGAAACCTGTATAATTTTTTTATCCAGTGTCATCCCAATAAATTCAGCAAAAAGGGAGAAAAATGCCCAGAACTAGAATATAGGCCTTGGCTACTTTCCCTGAGTCACAGTATTCTTATATAAAATGTGGGAGTAATGGTATCTGACAAACTTATCTTAGTTGATTTGTTGTAAGAATTAAATTATATCATTTTATCTATCAATAAGTCTATAACCATGTATAACTTCATGGGTGCTCTTGTTTATTTTAACCAAATCTCATCTAGTCAATTTTTTTTGAGGTTTATTTGTTATACCGCAATTTAAAAAACAACAGAAAATATTACAGTACATTTCATAAAATCCTCCGCCAAATGGTACCTGTTGTGACAAACATAGACATCAAATGTGACACTAGTGAGTAAAGATGTGATTTGCAACAAATGGTGCTTCAGCTTTTGTGTACAAGTGCCCTTGGTTCACTGGCAGCTGACAGTCAATGCCAGCATTATCAGGGCAGGAGGGACTAATAATATGTTACTTTTATTTTATTTTATTTTCCATTTTAAACTTTTTTAAAAAAATTCTTTATTGATTAAGGTATTACATATGTGTCCTCGTCCCTCCATTCACCTCCCAAACCTCTCTCCACTCATGCCCTCATCTAGACGATTATTAAAATCTAGTTTGCATCTTAGTTACTTGGAGAGCTTTTTAAAACACGACTTATGGGTTCTGACTCTAGAGTTTCTGATTCACTAGATCTGGGGTGGGATTTGGGAATTTATTGTTCTTACTGCTGATGCTATTAAGTGACCAGACTTGCAAAACTAGACAAAAGGGGGTGGATATTCAGTACCTTTGTATTCTTTCTAATTGTAGTCACCTGAACATATGCTTTGCTCATAAAAGGTTTTCTTTTCTTCATTTATTTCTTTCACAAAGGTAACATCAGAAATGTTACTCCAGGAATGGGTGTGTGCACCACTAAATTGCCTTATCTTTTAAAATCATATTGTAAACTCACTGGTAAATTTCATTATTATGGCCATTTTATGAATGAGTACATTTAGAAAGTGAACTAAATTACCTAGGTTCACAGTAATAATGACTGCCTGAAGTGGGATTCAAAAGGCTGTAGTTTCCAGTTTCCAAGGTCTGAACTACTATATACAATACCACCACATGCCAGTAAATTGAATGGCAAAGATGTAATGTCACCTCTGGGAAGGAGCAATACTTTTCTTAAAAACACTTATGATGAGGATAACCTCTCGCATGAGTCACATCTTATTCTCCCTTTGAAAGAGATTTTTAAATTTCTAATTGGCCAGTTCGGTGTTCTGCCTTAGTTCAACCTGTACTCTCAGCTTTGCCTCTCCCATGTCTTCTGGTCTATATGGAAGAATACTACTGTGCCCTTGATATTTAATGCAGATAAATATGGGGTTCTTCTTCTTTCCTGTTACATTACGGTCAGGCAAAAAAAAAAAAAAAAAAAAAAAAAAAAAAAAAAGGCCAGCAGGCCAAATACAGCTTCCTCTCCTTCTTACAGTCACCAGCTAAGAATGACTTTACATTTTGAAATGGTTTAAGGAAAAACAACACAAAATAGTAAATTATTTCATGTGAAAATTATATAAAATTAAAATTTCACTATCAATAAATTGTTTTATTGGAACATAGTTATTCTCATGCTCTTAGGTACTGTCTGATTACTTTGCACTTTAACAGCAGAGTTGACTATTTGTAATGGAGACCATAGGACACCAAAGCCTATTTACTATCTAGATTTTTTTTACAGAAAAGTTTGCTGGTCCCATTTATTGATAACTATGTTTTTCATAAGCCGTGCTAGGAATACAAAGAGGTGTACAACACTGTCCTCAAGAAACTTATGTCTTTCTTATCAACATGGATCTTCATTGACTTTTAAATTAATAAAGAAACTTGATGTTAAATTGTAACTCTGCTTTTCTTTCGCTGATCCTCTTTTTCTTTAGTTTTTAACCCCATATATTAAGAGAGAGATCGACAGACATGACTTAGCTAGATAAGCAAATATCTGCTATCCAGGGATCTGGAAAACTACATGTTACAAGAGATATTAGTTGTGCTTACTGTGGTTCAAACACTTCCTGAATCTGTGATTTAATTCCCACAGTATTAGGATAAAGGCTAATTTTCATATCACACTGAAAATTAGAGAACAGGCTTCAATTACCTAACATTATAGCTAGAATGAAAACAAAAACAAAAAATTGAACCCTAGCTGCAAAGTCTGCTTTCTTAACCAGCTAGGAGAGGGGAAGACTTAAAAGGATCCATGTTTAGGGATATATCATAAGAAAAAGTGAGTGGTCATATTTTGAATAAATCCAAAGGTTGAAAGTTGTTCAAAGGCAGCATTTAATTTAATATTGGTAAGGACACTTGGCAGATCTTCCCATTAAAAACAATAGGTTATCTTCTGAAGTAGGTGTATGTAGGTGTTCAGGCTAAGAGCAGATATCAGGTATACCTACTTAAGATTGAGAAGTTGGACAATGTTCCTTTAAAATCTTATCTTTTGAGCCCCTGAAGAAAGCTTTCTAGCTGTTCAGAGAATCAATGTAAATCTCCACAAAGCAAAGAAGAACTCACCAAGGAAAAGAAACTTAGAACAGCATGAAATGGAGAACAATAGATCACTTCAAAACTGACCTTAAAACGTATTATTGTATGATATTGACTGCTTGAAAAAATGTGGAAAAGTAGATAAAAAGACCTAGATTTCTATAGGACCTATATTTTAATAAAAGGGCAATATGCAAATTGGTCACAGTGCCTTAAGAGTAACAACCAATCAGCAAGCTGCATGTGATGACAAGGCTGGCAGGGGGCTTAGTGAAGGATGACCAGATGACTGAACAGCAGGCTGTGTGGGGCAACTGTGCCAGTGTGGTAGGTATGGGGGCAGTGCTCAGGCAGAAACTGGCAGTTGGACATCCTCCAAGGGGTCCTGGATAGGAGAGGGTGCAGGCTGGGCTGAGGGGACCTTCTCCCCCCATGCACAAATTTCATGCACTAGGCCTCTATTATTATTATAAAACTTAAAACAATTTATTGAGAGTCTGCTGTACACACAACCCAAGTGACTACAAGGCCACAAAAATCTTGTGTCCTTCAATGAAGATCTAATATAGATTTTCATTTAATAATATAGTGGCTACTTTTTAAAAAAAGTACAAGTAAACAACAAAGATGATCTGAAATGATTGGTTAGGGAGAGATAAGGAATTATCACTTTTTTCTGTGTTATGTATCACTTGAATTATGTATGCTTTTCTTTACTCTGAGTCTGGAACCAGAATTCATCTCTTACTCATTAGTGTCAGGTTGCAAGAAATACAGTTTTCTTCCCATATATAGGTTTATTTTTAGTGTTTGTTTGAGTTATTTCACACTAAGAAGCTAAGTGCATTAGAAATATAAATTCTTCCTTGTTTCATTGGGATTTTATTTTTTTCTTATTAGTAGACATTCCCTCCTACATTCTTCCTTTAGTCTGTATCTCACCTACGTTTTCTCACAAAGCCAAAAGCTTTTTCAACTTTAATTTATTCAGTACAACAGAAAGAAATGTAACAGTAGAAGTTATAATATATAGTAGTAGGCTGATTTTGAAGTTTTTCTCTAGGTCATTTAACACAACTGCAAGGCCTTCCACACCATCAAATAATTGCTGTTATAAACTAATTAATACATGGAAGGAAAGTTACTTAGGAATTATTCTAATTTTATTTCTCTCTGTCTACAAATCAATCTATCGCAACATTTGAAAATCTCAACCGTTTGTTCTAAAATGAAAATGCATTTTCCTGAGATAGATATTAAGAAAAAAAGGCCATTTTCTCATATATTCTATTAACTTCTGGTTCTGATTCTTATTTCTCTACTACAGTTTTTATCTTAACTTTAAGTTTAATCCCAACTTTTATTTTATTAACTCCCAATGGAATCATGAATGTTACATAAATTTTAAAGCAGACGTTTATTGCGTCATCCTATTTTTTATCCTTTTAAAAATCTTTCCTTTATGAGAAATATGATATGTCTAACTTGATTGCTTATTGTTTGCTAAGCATACCTCAAACTTTCCTATGTGCTTTTGTTAATTGTTTTTCTCCTTTTAAAATTCCTGAAGGACAGGTTTTCACTATGTGTTTTATTGTATGTGGAAAATGGCAAACATTGGGAATAAACATTAAATTTCTTTTTAAAAAACATAATGCCATCTTGCCCTGGCCGGGTGGCTCAGTTTATTGGAGTATCATCCTGAACACCAGAAGGTTGCCTGTTCAGTTCACATATCTAGGTTGTGGATTCAGTCCTGGTAGGGGTGTGAATGGGAGGCAATCAATCACTCTTTCTAATCAAAAAACATATCCTGGGGTGAGGATAAAAAAAATAAATTTAATAATGCTATCTTTGTATCTATGAAGGCACAATACCTTCAATTCAGAATTTGTTCATCTTTCAGATACAAGAGCCCTAGAAGAGTCAGATACTTTGATGGTTAACCTGTAGAAATCAAGCTTCTTTCTATCCCAGTGCATTTACAATGTAGTAAATCCAATCTTCATAAAACTTAGATATAATTTACTTTATGGCAACTTGGTATATTCCTTGATAGCCAAAAAGGTCTATTCAACATTCCTAAATAAGTTTCCTTCCTATGGTTAATGTATCACAATTGGTAATTATTATTTTGATAAATGGTATATTTTTTCTAAAACATTTATTTTATAAATGTGCAAATGGAGAAAGGAATATTTGGGGAGGGGGAGTTTGGTGTTTTTATACTGGGTACTTAGGAGGCAGTGAAAAATTGTTGAATGAGTGAAAGACTGAAAGGTAGATGAAACTCTTGTACATCTAGAGAAAACTGGTCTTCAGGGTAGGAAGAAAAGGGAAAATGAGTGTAGGCTATGCCTGTTTGTTCACCCTGGATACTGGCATGAGGATGAGGCAGCAAAGGTAAATAAATTATAATTCTTTAAAAAATATTTTTGTTGATTTCAGAGATGAAGGGATGAGAGAGAGAATCATTGATCGGATGATGAGAGTGAATCATTGATCGTATGTCCCCTGCATGCCCCACACTGGGGATCAAGCCCAGAACCTGGGCATGTGTCTTCTCTGAGAATTGAACCATGACTTCCTGTGGTATATGCTCAACCACTAAACCATGCTGGCTGGACCCCAATTCTTTTTTTATGGTGCTACCTAAGTATTGTTAAATAATGTTTATTCATGATCCAAAATTATACCAAGGCATTATGGCTAATGTGATTTGTACCAAATCAGAAGAAAGAAGGAAAGACCAACTGCACTTTTTATTGCAAATGAAGAATAATGTTTAAGTTTTTGATTTCTAGG
Source organism: Antrozous pallidus (assembly GCA_027563665.1). Lineage (NCBI taxonomy): Eukaryota > Metazoa > Chordata > Mammalia > Chiroptera > Vespertilionidae > Antrozous > Antrozous pallidus. The sequence continues at coordinate 55,174,466 of CM050520.1, read as the reverse complement.
CTTTAAATAGAGAGGCTTTCAACCAAAGCCATTATTGTATATGTATATGCTCTCTACTCATATAAAAGCCTTGCTCCAGCAGAGAACTATTTTCCCCAGAGAACTAAAGATTAAAGGTAAAAAACTATTTTTTGGAAATGTTGAAATTAGATTTAAAATTGTAACATTTTGCAACTCCATAGGCTAATCAGGGCCTAGAAAACAGTGTTTTCAACCCAATGTTTTCACTAAGATGTTGGGTGGCCTGGAATAAGATTATAAAATTCCTCTGTTTTATTTTCCCCATATAAAAATCAAGACGTATAATAACTTGCTGGCTTCACTAAGAGATAAAAGGGACAGTTATTTCCAAGCATTTTAACATTTATAAAATCATATAATAGTCTTCAAAACTATATTGGTTGATTCCAGATAAGAAAATACATTCCAATAAAATTGGTTTGTAAAGTACAAAAGAATAGAAACTAAAATAAAAAAATCTTCAAAATACTATTACCCCCAAGAGGCTCATGTTGGAGGTCATGATCAGACTCCACGAGATCTATAAAGATCCTGAGGCTTTAGGCAGATTTTCAGTGTATCGGCCTTGTAAGTGTTCAAAGCTTTCATCATATTCTCAGAGGAACTTAACTCCCTAAAGTAAAGAACCATTTCACCGCAGAGAAATAACCTCTGTATATGCTCCCCCTCCATCCTTTTCCATGTACATACAAACCATACACAAGTATGTATTATAAAATATGCATTATGCTAAATATAGTATTACATACAGAGCATATTATGAATATTGTCCTATGTAATTTTATTCTAAAAACATGATTTTATCAACTGCATTATATTAAACTGCATTGATATCCCATGACGATTTTCATTTGTTCCCTTTCGTTTGGACGTTTTGATCATTTATATCTTACTACTATAAATAACTCTTTAAAGACTTCTATTTATATAAATGTTTGTGTGTGTTTCCATTCTATTGCACAATTGCTTAAAAGTTGCATTTTTTGATAATTTTATAATAATTATGGCTTTTTATTAGCTTTTCTAGATTATTCCACTGGAGTGTAGATTGCTCATTCTAAAGATAGCACCTTGTGTAAACTTGATTTTTAGAAAATGCCAGCTAAATTTAATAAAGTTTTCAGTTTATATGTTGTCTGCTGAAACAATGAATTTGATTATTTCAGAAATGAACTCCTGTGATTTTTTCCTAAATTATGCAGTTTTCATTCTGAGGGCATTGCCTTGAGAATTTTTTCAATCATGAAAAACTAACATTGGTAGGAAACCGAAATGATATGACTCCTTAGTTTTAGGTCTTAGCTATTTTCTGGTATATACATTCTTTAAGCAAGGTTTATTGAAACACCCATTTATCACTTCTAGAATTAGCATAGAAATACTGAAATAAATATATACTTTTAGTCCATCTCTTCTATGAAATAAAATAGAATTAAACCATGGGACAGCAACATATCTCCTATCAGTCAGATTCTCTTGCTATAGGGAAATACGTTTTTAAAGAAATTTTATTGATTTCAGAAAGGAAGGGAGAGGAAAAGAGAGATAGAAACATCAATGATGAGAGAGAATAATTTTTCAGCCTCCCCGCCCCCAGCCCCACACACACACCCTACTTGGGGATTGAACCTGCAACCTGCTATGTGCCCCCACCAGGAATTGATCTATGACCTCCTGGTTTGTAAGTCGATACTCAACCACCAAGGAACACTGGCCAGGTGGGAAAAGATTTCTTTTGATGTGTTTCCTGCTTGAAAATATTTGTCAGCACTTTCTTCAGAGAGCAACCTCTATTTATTTTATGTTTATTTTTTAGTCTCTTCTACCAGGGCTTCCTTGACAACGTTTTTGACCTTTTCATGACTTGTGGATGGTCCATTCCTTAGTAAGTAATGTTTACTGGCAACCAGCTTATTTCATTTATGAAGTGACCTTTCCAATTCTTGTTTTTTAACATGTTCCCAATAGTTGCTTTATTCTTTACAAAGCAAGTTACAGTCCACGATTCTGCAATTTCCATACCAAAGTAAAAAAAAAAAAAAAAGATTTCTTACTTTCTTAAAAACATTGAGCAGGAATTACAAAAAAATTGTTTACAATATATTGATTCCTTTGGAAATATTTAAAAGAATGTTTCTTTTCTGATTTTCCATTTTATAATCATACTAGAGGCCCAAAGCACAAAGATTTATGCAAGAATGGGCCTTTTTTCCCCTGGCTGCCGGCAGTGCCTTCACTTTGGCCAGAGCTGCCTTTTTGCCTTCCCACACTTCTCAGAGTCCTGGAGTGGCTGGAGTGGTGCAGAATACCAGCCACTCTGTGACTGCATATGTAAATTAACCCACCATATTTGTTGGGTTAATTTGGATACTCACTCCTGATTGGCTGGTGGGCATCACAAAGGTATGGTCAATTAGCATGTTACTTTTTTATTAGGTAGACTTGCCTATAGGCAATTTTGCTTAGTAGGTCCTGCCATTGCCTCAAATTCATCAAATCCAAGACTGATCAAGGGAAACTCATTGCTCTCTTCTCCTCTATTTCTGTCAGTAGAACTGTTGGGTTTCTAGTCTCCCAGGCTAGAAACCTCAGATTTTTAGGAAACACAGCCTCTCTTTTATCCTCTGTCTTTAGTAGTCTTCTGAGCCAGATTGTTAGAAAGTTAAAAATCCTGTTTTTTCCATGTATCATAAAAAGTCTCAGAAATGTCAGAAATGGGATGTTCTAATTCCACATCCTTAATTTACGTGTGACACAGAAACTTTTTTAAATAATGTATCCTTATTGTTGAAAATATTACAGATGCCACCCCTCCATTAACCCTTTCCAGCCTGCACTAGCCCACTGCACCAGACCTTCATGGGTTATGCATATATACAGATCAGTTCTTTGGTTAATCTCAAATCTTAAGAAAGATCAAGGATAAGCCCAATTTTGGTCCAGAATAAAATTGTAACTCCCTATAATGTCTGCCACGAAACCTGCCTCTCTAAAACTATCTTCCAACTATAATTCTCAATACCACCCCTCCTCGTCACATGCCAGGATTATGCTGTAGCCTCCAAATGGTCTTCTTGCCACCAATAGACTGATCTCCCAATCCTTTCTTCAAAACACTTTCCAATTAATCCCTTCAAAGAGCCACATAAGTCATATATTTTCCTCCTCAGAAGTAATAGCTGTTTACTGCTCTGTGGTGGTTTGAAACTATGGCCCATGACTCCTGTCTTCTGCTTTTAGTTCTTCAGGACATAAATTCTCTTAAGAAGACAGTGAGAAGAAAGTTAAGTTACTGGGTTCTGGCCCAATCTCTATTGAAACCAAAATGGCCTTGTTTTTTTTTTTTTTTTTTTTTTATCAGAATTATATACTCGGTAGTTCAGTTTGTTCATTAAATTCCATATCTGAGTGAAATTATATGGTTCTTATCTTTCTCTGTCTGGCTTATTTCACTTAGCATAATGCAAATGAAACAGACTTATAGATAGCAGGTTGAGGGGGTTATTGGAAAGGGTAGAGGGATTGAGCAAAAAAGAAAAAAAAGAGGGAGAACTCATGAACATGGACAACAATGTGATGATTGTGGGGTGAAGAAGGGAGGTTGGAGGTGGAAAAAGGCATAGAGGGGATAAATGGTGATAGGAAAAATAAAATAAAATTTAAAAATAGAAAAATAAAATAGAAGAGTATTTTATTCAATAAAAGAAAGACACATATATGGGCTTGTTTCTAATGCACATACTATGAAATATATCTATGTTTATTTATATTAATTACATTAATATGTATTATAAATTTATATTAATATAAGACCTTTTCAATTTTTAAACGAATTATAATGAAACAAGAGTAAACATTAATATTGCCACTAGGTACTATATAATATATATACTTGTTAGGTGCCCCATCAACTATGCATCTAGTTTATTAAACATTTATTGAAGGAACAAACTAATATTATTTCTTTCTCCCAATCCTACAAAGAAGATATATTATCTCATTTACTAACTTGGAAGCAGACTTAGGAAAGTTACGTGAATTTGAAATGTGGTCTGCCTGATCTACAAGATTCATGCCTTTTCCTGAGACAGATTAGATGGGGACAGGATGGGAATAGGAAATCTCCATGTTTCTTTTCAAATTTCAGACAAGAGGGCCTCTCTTAGTCACCAACCTCCTCATGCTCTCCTATTTTATTTTCCTTTGCTGTGGTCGGAGACTGTCAATATGTTCCCTTATCTTTAGTAACTAGAGAGACTAACTTTAGTATTTGAAATGTATCCCCTCACAAATGTAGCTATGGCCTGGAACTTGGTTACCTGGCTTCTCACTTTTCATAGGCATTTTGCCTCTTAAGATTTTGTTGCTAATCACTGGAGAAACAGAACTTAACATATGAACAAAATAGAGAAGTTCCAAATTATAGACTCATAAATTACTTCAGCCCTGACAATCCCTTGTGCAGAGCATTTGAATGACTCCAAACGGAGCTGCACAGATATCTGCCTCCAGATATTGCATTTGGTCTTCACCAAGGCTCTACTTTTCCTTTACTTCAGTAAGGGTGTTGTATCCCTTTCCTGTGATATGGCATCTCTTACCAAGTTGAAGGAACAACCCAGAGGAAATAATTGATATTTCCTTGTGTAGTATAGGCAGTTTTCATCTCTGCAAAGCTCCAGCAAGAAAACAAATCCACTACACCTCTTGCCTACCAAAATTTCCACCTTCAATTAATTTGACAAATACTTTTTTGAGAAATTACAATATGTCAAGGACAGTACTAGCAATTTCCATTCAAACTTGAAAGGACATAGCCCCTACTGACAATGAGCTTATATTTGACTTAGGGGAACAAATAAATATATAGTCAATATAATATAATTGCTATATTAGCAGTTTCCTGTGAAAACATTAGAAGACACAGATTTAAATATTTCAAGTGAAAAAGGGAAGGCTTTATGCAAGAGATTGCATCTGACATTTAAAAGACAGTGACACTTGAGGTAGCAACTGAGACTTGGAAGACAGGTACGGATAGAAGGTCCTCAGAGAGCAATCTAGACACATGCAAACATACGAGTCTGGAATAGCATAGAATATTTGGAAAACTGAAGTCATTCAAAATTGCCTAATTGTTGAGGTGGGGAGTTAAAGGAGATGGAATCCTATAGATAGAAGGGGCAGAGGAGCAAAGGTGATGTGATTATATTTTATATTTAGGAAAAATTACCTAGGTCTTCTCTTAAATATATGATGGCAGGTAGTGTGAGTAGTTGAACAGAATTAGAAGTTTTTCTCAAGTTTAACAATGTGGGCTGAAAAAGAAACAACCTATTGGGAGATGCAGAAGTCTGACCCAGGATCTAACCTGACCTCATTTAGTGCTGTGTTGGATATAATTGGGTTTAATGTGTTCCCCAAGAACCTGTGATGCAGGATGTACTGGGAAAACTTGCAGAGTTTGCCAAACAGTAGTAAGAACATTGCTGCAATCTTGTGAAAGATTTAGGCATCTTATGATCTATTTATAGTACATAATGCACAGTGTGCTGCATAAATATTTTTACTGCATAAATAATACTAAAATATACACATCAGATTTTTCTTCCAAGAAGATTATAAATTGTTTGGATATAAAAATATTGTTTTCTGACTGTCCCTTAGGGAATTAATCACACTTCTTATATGTGTATATGTTTATTCCCATAATATTGTGTTCCTATATACATTTATGATATATTGGGTTATATTTATTTTGATTTTGGTTTAAATGGTCATCTCTATAATAGTTTTAAGATCTAAAATACCAGAAGTAGACTTCTACTTCGATTGAGTTTTAACCTGAGCCTCTTTTTATATCTGCAAAATAGGTATCATCTTACTTGCGTCATATGAAATATTCAAGGACAAGTTCCAATAAAACATATGCACATCCTTAAATAAGTGCCTGCACATTTCATAGCCAGTCAATAACTATTGAGTGAAAAAAATTAACACCTTCAATGCTCAGTGGTATAGGAAGTGTTGTCTCCTTTACTTGCTCCACAGACAGTAAAGGAAAGTATATTTGTGGATCTCCATTTCTTTTCTTTTTTTTTTCATTCTTATTGTTCAGTTTATTAATTACATTGTTCCCTCCCCCCCCCATAGTTCCCCTCCACCTGGTACCCATCCCACCCTCCGCCCTCACCCCGCTCCACTGTCCTCTCCCATAGTTGCATGATTTTTGTCCAGTCTCTTGCTGCACTTCCCACACCCCCTTTCTCCCCAAGAGTTGTCAGTCCATTCCCTCTCTATGTCCGTGACTCTGTTACATTCACCAGTCTATCCTGTTCATCAGCTTATTAATTCACTTGATTTTTAGATTCATTTGTTGATAGATGTGTATTTGTTGTTCCTAATTTACACTTTTATCTTTTTCTTCTTCCTCTTCTTAAAAAATATCTTTCAGCATTTCATACAGTATTGCTTGGTGGTGATGAACTCCTTTAGCTTTTTCTTATCTGCGAAGCACTTTATCTGACCCTCAATTTTGCATGATAGCTTTGCTGGACAGAGTAATCTTGGTTGTAGATTCTTGCTGTTCATCACCTTGAATATTTCTTGCCATTCCTGTCTGGCCTGCTTCGTTTCTGTTGAGAAATCCACTGACAATCGTATGGGTGCTCCCTTATAGGTAACTTACAGTTTTTCTCTTGCTGCTTTTAATATTCTCTTTGTCTTTTGCTCTTGGCATTTTAATTATGATGTGCCTTGGTGTGGTCCTCTTAGGATTCCTATATATTGGAATTCGGTGCGCTTCTTGGACTCCTAAGTCAATTTCTTTCACCAGGTGTGGGAAGTTTTCGGTCACTATTTCTTCAAATAGGTTTTCATTGTCTTGCTCTCTCTCTTTTTCTGGCACCCCTATAATTAGGATATTGGTATGCTTGAGGTTGTCCCAGAGGCCCCTTACACTATCTTTAATTTTTTGGATTCTTTTGGTTTCTTGCTTTTTCAGCTGAGTGGATTTTCCCTCTTTGTATTTCAAATCTTTAACTTGGTTCTTGGGGTGCTCCAGAGCACTTTTAGGTCTTTGTATAATATTTTTTTATTTCAGTCAGTGTATGCTTAATTTCTGGTTGGTCCTTTTTCATATCCTTGAGAGTCTCCTTCATATCCTTGAGGGTCTCGTTCATTTCCTTTGTGGTCTTGCTTATTTCCTTATAGGCCTCGACCTTTTGTTGGAGCCTCTTGAGAAGCCCTATAACCATGGTTTTGAATTCCATGTTCAGTCGTTTTTTTCCCTCCATTTCTTTCACATTTTATTTCTTTCCATGTCTCTGCATGGTGGCTGCTTCCCTGAGTTGGTCAATTAGCTTTGTGTGGTAGACTTCCTACAAGGGACAGTGGGTCAGCCTCCCCAGTTACCTGAGGTGGATATGGGTTGCACAGTCTTGCTGAAGTTAAGCTCAGGTTAATCATTGTTAGCACTTGGAGGGGTTGACCTCCAGGCCAATTGTCTGTGAAGCTCAGCTGTGCTCAGGTTGGATGGGCGGAGTCTCCGGGCCAAGCAGACAGTGTTAGCTCCGCCCTATGTGGCCCCAGGGACTCTGTGCCAGGGCAATGACTGCCAGCACCTCTGAGAGAGAGCCGCTGCCAAGCTCCACCGGCTGTGGGGGAATTCAGACTCACCCGAAATGAGTCTGCACACCCAACGTCTCACCCAGAGTCATAAAACAAAGCAGTCTGACAGTTTCCTGAATGAGAGAGCAAGTCGCCAGTGCTCTCTACGCAGTTACACAGCTGCGCTGTCCCCAAGGCCATGCGCAAGCTTGCCTTCTCCACAAGCTGGCAGATCCTTGCAGCACCCGAGCTTCGGCGTGCCCTCCCACTGTCCAGTTTTCACCCCGTATGATAGTGGGTTCCCTGGACTTCGCCCAGAGCTGGAGAATCAATCCAGTGGGACTTCTTTGTTTCCCCGTTCGAGAAAACTGGCTGGTTTTCAGCCGCCCGCCCTATCCACTCTCACGCGCTCTCCAAACCTCTCTCCGCGGGAATCTTTCAATGCTGTCCGCCGCCGCTCCTCCGAGTCACAGTGTCTTATCTTCACTTTTATTTGTGGAATTTTCACTCGGCCAGCTTTCTGGTGATTCTGGAAGGTGTTTGTTCTTTCATTAAGTTGTAGTTTTAAAATTGCTGTGTATGACGGTAAGATAGGTGTTTTACCTATGCCGCCATCTTGGTTCCTCCCCTCTGTTTCATTTAGTAGTTGGAAATGAATATTTTGGGGACATGGAATTGGACCCAATGATAGGGCCTACATGGACTTTTCATCATTGTAGTACATTTACTAATGAAAATTTAGTAATGGTAATGAATATTGCTTAAGAATAAAAACACATTCCAACTGCAAAGATCAATTAACCTAAGTACCATTACTCCCTAGCAGAAAAAATTCTATGAAGATGCCAAGGTTCAGATGTTGTTTAAAAATTGCCCTGGATGCTATACATTGATTTTATTTTGGTGGGCAAGCCAAAGAGGTTTTAAAGATGAATTCCAACCATATATATGTCCCTGGTTAATATATATAATTCATGGGAAGGGGGTGAACACCTAGAAACTGATTTTTTTTTCATTTAAACTATAAATTAGTAAATGAAGTTAGCTTTCTTAAATTTTCCTTATTTTAATAACTCTGTATTCTATTAAGAATGATTCCATAAATTTTTCATTGATAATAATTAGCTTGACTCAGAGGAAGCATATTTTTGTTTGCAAAATTTATATTTTTAAATTAATACAGATTAGAAATGTGAGAAGAAAGAGATCCTGGTTCTTAAAGTTTCCATGAACTTACTGATTGACCTTCACCTAAGACATCCTTCAGTTTCCCTTCTATAAAGTTATGGGCTTAGACCAGGTGAGCTTCAATGTTCCTTACAGTTTGAATGCTTTGTGATGCTAAGTTGCCTACAGTGTCAGCAGGGATGATGATGATCATGAAGATGGTGATGGGTGCCTTTGACTGAACACTTACCATGTGCTGTAAACTGTGTTAAATGTAGCTATGTGTGTAGTGTGCCTTCTCCTGAATCATTTGAATATCTCTGAGGAGAAATTAAGTTGTTAAGAATAGCCATTTTCCTGTCTTTCTAAAAATTTACATTTCTACTTTTTAAAGAAATGTGTTTTTAATCTAAATGCAAAGAGGATTATCATAATAAATCAGGTTGTCTCTGTGAGAGTGCATGGACAATGAAATTAGAGTTCTTCCACTGATGCCTCACTGAAGTGGCTTAGAGTGGGGAGGGTTTGACACTGGCAGCTCTGACTCTGATGGGGCCCTGGTCAAAATGCTTCATGTGAAAGAGCATATCTGTGAGTCTTTGTTCTTAAATCACAATAGAGTGCAGATAATTTTCGCTCCAATTTGATTCTGGTCCTGAATGCTCAAGAATTAACGTGGGTGTTCGACATTTCCAAAAATAGGCATATGTTACCATAGACACATTCTTTAAATATGTCAGTGGTGCACTATTGCACAGCAACTCCTAAAGCTTTCAAAAAAGTTGTATTTTCGGTGATTCTGAAATGATTTACTTGTGAAAGATATTTGAGGTTCAGCTGTGAGGTGGTCCTCAGATGCTCCTTTAGAGTCCCGTGGCACTTTATTATGGGAGTCATTGCAATTTTCTATATAGAGAATATTTAGAATGCAAGGGATCAAGGATAATGAGTCTCATGGCTTTATTAAAGATGAAAACCTGACAAGACAACTTCGGTTGAAACAAATAATTGTTTCACGCTCCTCCTTGCATTTTAGGGAAAATAAATGATCCACTGCTAGGTTATTTTGCTCTCAAAAACCAACAAAAAGAAAGAAAAGGAATGCTTAGCCATCTTCCCCATATTTTTTTCAACTTGTTGTCACTACTGTTGTATTTTTTTTCACCATACCATAAGGGCTATTGTAACAGATGACTGTAAAATAATTTTTGTAAAGGAAATTCTATGGGTGAGAGGAGAGAATGCTAGTGAGCGTGTCCTATGCTGAGCAGTGTGGTGTTTCTTATCAGATGAGTATTGAGGTGCCTGCCTGGAACTACTCTGGTGATTTTAGAAACACGAAGAGAAGACAAGGCCTCTGCAGTCAGTAAACCTCACGTGTTATCTCTGGTGATCTGCATAGTGAACATGCAAATTTGGTATTCTAGTATCTTGTTTTTTTAAAACTTTAGGAAACCTAAGGCCAGGAGAGCAAATAATTTACCCAAGCTTATTTAGCCAGGAGGAGGTGGAGCGGAATCATATTAAAGGCCTATGTGTAGTTCTTTCACTATATCCCACTGTGTACTTGACCTCTGCTTTATCCATGGCAATAGAAGAATTGAATCCATTATTTTGAGTTCAAGTCCTGGCTTCATCTCTGCTACCTGTGAGACCTGGAACAAGTTATTCTACATCATGGAATCTGCTTTCTTGCCTATAAGATAAGGATAAGGAATAGGCTGACTTCAAAGGGTGGTTAAGGGCTTTGTGTGATGATGATTATAAAGCACGTTGTATGTGCTTCGTTGGCACATTGTGGGTTCTAGGTAGTTGGTGTTGCCTTTGTGGGTATTGATAATCTAAGGGGGTAATGTTAGAAATTTTTGTGATGTCATTGTGTCTGTTCATTTGTTTCCTCAATCTGAAGATGATAGCACCATTTGTCAGTGTCATAGGCTATTGGAGCAGTGATGCAGTGGTAGTGGGGCTGCCTTAATTTTGTTTGTCATTGTAAATGGCTACTTAATATGCTTTTATTTGGAGAATGTTTTTTTTAAACCACTGCCTTTAAATCATAATTATTGGGGGGGTGTATTTAGAAATTTTCCAATTCTTTTATTAAAGTGTATGTTTTGATTATTTACTAGTATTTTTGGCACATGATAAGGGTTCCATAAAGGGTAGTGAATGAATTCATAAACTAATGACTAAAATAAATAAGTATTTACAAAGCATCTAAATGAATGCATATACATGTGTCTGTATAGCTATCTGTATGTATATATGAAACCATTGGGTTAGAATTTGGGGTAAGAACAGCAGCTAAGTAAGAACCATACTAAGAGTGAGTAGGATACAGGAGAAGGGTTGGAACTGTGTATGGAATCACAGCTGGATGCTAAGACCCAAGCATTGGGCTAGGCTGATTCCTCTGCCTTGTATTTACACCATGCATTTTTGCTACAGACAGCTTTCACAATAGGCTAGTGAGGTGGGTAGGCAGGCTTGAGCTACACTGGTATGAGAACCCTACTGTTAGAATTTTTTACCCACCTGTGCTATCAATTATACATTCTAGTCAAACATCTATGCTGAAAATTCTTTTCATCTGAGCTTGTGGAGATTGTGTGACAGACAGGTACCTACCAAGCAGAAAACTACAAAAGTTGTATATAAAGGCCTTACTCACCTCCTGCCAATTAAGGAGGCATGAAGCTTGAGCCTGCTCTCTTCGCTGCTGCTCCACATCCCATTTCAATATATCTTTCACCAAAGAAACAGCAAATTCTCAACCAGGGAAACACTGCTTCATAAATATTGATTAGTGCTAGTACATCTGACCTGAGAGAAACCTCAACTTGTTACAGGACTGTACTTATTAGCCCTTAGCTTCTGAATATTATACATGTGGAGCACTGCAAGATTTTGAACAATGCAGAACCTGAAAATGTCATTATCCTAGTTAGCTTTTTTGTTACCATCAAAGGTTAGCAATTACTATAGGCTCTTTTTTTCTTAGATTGAAATGAAGAGATGATGGATGAACAATTGAAGGTCATATCTTTAGACAAAATGTTTTAAAAATTGACTTTTTTTGGTAAGTACAAAGGACAATTTATTTATTTATTTATTTTTATTTTATTCTTTAAAGTATTGCAAATAATAGTACATATGTTTTCCTTCCCCACCCCCCTTGTCCTCCCACCAGCATCCCCTATCCCCAGCACATGCCCTCACCTGCCCCCCTGCCCCAGTGTCTTGTATCCATTTGTTATGCTTATATTCACACATACAAGTCCTTTGGTTGATCTCTTACAGCCCCCGCCCCCCACCCTCCCCTGTCTTCCCACTGTAGTTTGACATTCTGTTCAGTGCTTCTTTGCCTCTGTATCCATCTGTGTGCCCTTCTGCAGTCCCCTTCTGGCTGGCCAACCTCCCACATCCCTCCCTGGCCCCGATCATGCACAGGTGGGGTCCCTCAGCCTGGCATGCGCTGTCTCACAATCTGGGACTCTTCAGAGGATGTTGGAGAGCCAGTTTTGGCCCAATTCCACAGGCCAGGGTGAGGGAGTCCACTAGTGCATGAATTCATGCACGGGGCCTCCAGTTAAGTGTAAGTACTTTAGGAGGTGTTTGAAAAGAACTATAAATGCACGTTCTTTCATGCAATTAACTTATATGCTGTTAAATGGCAGGGCCCTGTTTTTTATTCTTACTCTATAATACTTCCTTAGAACATCTAACTGAGTATTAAGTAGTTATTGCACATTTATTGCTTTGAATTCTTCTGTGGAGTGTTTTAATATTATGGAACATTTTTTAGATGCCTGATAGGATTCACCATTAAGAGTTGGTATAAAGCTTCCAGGCCCATGGAAACCCTAGGAATAAAAATAGAACCTTGATTCACTTAGAATCCATCATTTGCATTTGTGAAGCAAAAATTCCTGGGCATTTAAGCAAAGTTAGACTTAGTATAATTTTGTCTGTTGGAAAGGCTGTGTGACATGCCAGGCTCAGAAACAGGAGCCCACTCGATAAGTAGATAACTCTTACCTGTAGGGCTGACTAAAAGTCCGATATCAAAAGCATACCTAAGGGAGTACATTTTGTTCCAATAGATACTTAGTGTAAGTTTGTTGTTAAGCAAAGTTGTCTTAGATACCAGAGTTTGGAAGTTGTGTGTGTGATCAATTATGTGGAATCCTGGATGTTTATTAAGAATTGTCAGTTTGTAATTAGCCAGCAATATACTGGCTATAAAGAATACCAAGCCTACAGACACCTAGATATTGGCCACTGAGATTTTGTAAGCAAGACAGGGTCTTTTAAAGACACTTGGGTTGAACAGCCAGCTAGAGCTTGCAAACGGAAGTTCTCACAGGAATTTATTCTATATTTCATTGGAATTTCTTCTTCCTACAAGACATATCTGTGTCTTTCTGGCTGCATACTGAGCTAACTTTGAAGTCTAGAAATAATGATGCTTGAAAGATCACAGCTTATTAGGTTAATGTTTGCTTAGTCTTTTTGCTGGAGCCAAGCACAAACATCCTAGAAGCAAATTTTGAAGCTCTAAGTTCCAAGAAAGAGTTTTTGACCAATGGGACTAAGTAAATGGTGTGCATTCATGTGGGATTCTATAATCAGCAAGTGTTAAATGACCACAGAGCTGGTCTTTCATGTAAATAATATAAGCATTTTCCTATGCGATATGATTTGAGGATTCTCTAATCACTCCTCCTCCTCTCTAGAATTCATTCCTGTGGGTTCTTGGAATGACTAATGAACTTGGGGCTGGAAATAGATAATTGAAATTTGCTGGGATTGGGTAGGGCAGATGAATAAAGGTGCAGGAAAAGTACCCAATGCATAATCTTTTTTAAAAAGCAGTCCTATTATTAATAACTACTAATATTTATTGAATATATTGTATACTGAAATACAATATTAATTTTTTCTATCTATGAACACAGCATATGCTTCCACTTATCTCTATTTTCTTCAATTTATTTCTTTAGTGTCTTATAATTTTCTGAGGACACTATTTTTACATCCTTGGTTAAAATTTATTACTAGGTATTTTATTCATTTACTTTTAATTGCAAGTTTTTTGTTTTTATTGAATTTATCAAAGTGACTTTGGTTAAATAAAATTATATAGGTTTCAGGAATAAAATTCTATAGTAATTATCTATATATTGTATTATGTGTCCAACACTCCAGTATTTTATTTTGTTATAATTGTAAATGGGATTGTTTCCCTTTCTGATAACTCATTATTGGTGTATATAAGTGACATGATTTCTGGGTATTTGCTTTGTATCCTGCTACTTTACTGAATTCATTTATCAGTTCTAGTAGTTTTTGGTGTAATCTTTATAGATCTCTATATATGGTATTATGTCATCTGCAAATAATGAGTGCTTTCTTCTTCCTTCCCAATTTGGATGCCTTTTATTTCTTCTTGTCAAATTTCTGTGGCTAGAACTTCCAATGCTATGTTGAATAAGAGTGGTGCAAGCAGCCATCCCTGTCTTGTTCCGGGTCTTAAAGGAAACACTTTTAGTTTTTGTTCATTGTGTATGACATTGGCTGTGGATCATTAAAGTGTTGATACTACCCAAAGCAATTCATAGATTCAACACAATTCCTATCAAGATTCCAATGACATATTTCACAGCACTAGAATGAGTAGTCCAAAAATTTCTATGGAACCACAGAAACCCAGACCAATGAAAAACCTAGGAATAGAAATAGGTACTTGAATCCACAGTAATCTTGAGAAAGAAGAACAAATAGCTATAGCAATCTTGAGGAAAATGATGTGGGAATAATGCTACCTTCTATACTATAAGGTCATAGTAATCCAACACCATGGTACTGACATAAAAACAGACATGTAGATCAATGAAGCAAAATAGAGATCCTAGAAATAAACCAGGACTTTATGGTCAATTAATATTTGATAAAGGAGGCAAGAGCATGCAATGGGGTAAAAATAGTCTATTTAATAAATAGTGCTGGGAATATTGGACAGAAAACATGCAAAAAAAATGAAACTAGACCAATCAATCACCTTCTTACACTGTACATAAGAATAAACTCAAAATATATTAAAGACTTAAATGTTAGACTTAAAACCATAAGACTCCTAGAAGATAATATAGGCAGTAAAATTTCAAATACTTCTTATAGTAATATTTTTTTCTGATGTATCTCCTTGGGCAAGGGAAACAAAAGAAAAATTAACAAGTGGGATACATCAAATTAAAAAGGTTTTACACAATAAAGGAAACTATCGACAAATGAAAAGACATCCCACTGAATGGGAGAACATATTTGCCAGTGATCCTATCTAATAAAGAGGAAATATGCTAATTGATCCTCATGCCCTCACAAAGATGGCAGCTCCCATAGCCAATAAGGGGGGAATATGCTAATTGACTGCCACACTCTCAAAAATGGAGATGCCCACAGCCACAAGATAGCAGTGCCCAGTCCCCTTAGCCCTGCTGGGGCAGCAGTCACGCGGCACAGCCAGGCCCACTCCTAGGAAGTTCTGCCCACTCTGCATGCCTGCCTCCTGAGTTCCCCAGTCATCTCAACCCCCCAGCCGCCCAGGGCTGGCCTGAGGCACAGGCAAGCCACCAATGGTGGCTGCCCAGCTGCCCAGGGCTGCCCAAGGCTCAGGTAATGAGGGCTAGCCAAGGCTTGCATTGGTGGCAGTGGCAGCAGCAGAGGTGTGATGGGGACATTGCCTTCTCCTAATCACTGGGTCACCTCCCACCCTTAAGAGCTCTTGCCTCTAGGAATTCCTGCCCCTAAGAGCTCCTATACTGTGAGAGGGGGCAGGCCTGCCTAAGGGACTTCCCCTGTAGTGCATGAATTTTTATGCGCTGGGCTTCTAGTACAACTAATGAGAGGTTAATATCTAAAATATATAAAGAACTTATAAAACTCAACACCAAAATCCATAAAATCCAATTAAAAATGGGCAAAATACCTTAATAAGCACTTCTCCAAGCAGAACACACAAATAGCCAATGTTGAGCATGTAAAGATGCTCAACACCACTAATAATCAGAGAAATGCAAATTAAAACCACAAAGAAATATCACCTCACACCTATCTAAATGGCTATCATCAATTAACAAAACAAGAATTGGTGGGATATGGAGAAAAGAGAACCCTTGTGCACTGTTTGTGGGAATGCAGATTGGTGCAGCCACTGTGGAAAGCAGTATGGAGTTACCTCAAAACATTCAAGATGGAACTGCCTTATTACCCAGCAAATCCATTTCTGGGAATATCTATACTAATAAAAGGGTAATATGCTAATTAGACTGGGAAACCTTCTGGGAGACCTTCCAGACATTCTTCTAGACAAAGCCATGGTGGTGGGGCCAAGGCAGAAGTGGTTAGGGGCTATCAGGCCAAAAGGGGAGGGTAGTGGGGGGCAGTTAGGGTCAAGCAGGCCAGCAGGGGGACAGTTGGGGCAAGCAGGCCAGCAGGAGGGGGCAGTTGGGAGCGAGAAGGTCATCGGGAGGGCAACTGGGGGTGAACAGGCCATCAGGGCAGAGAAGTTGGGGGTGAGCAGGCCGGCAGGGGGGACAGTTGGGGCGAGAAGGCTGGTGTGGGGGGGAAGTTAGGGATGAGCAAGCTGGCAGGCAGAGTGGTTAGGGCAGGCAGGCAGGCAGTTGAGTGGTTAGAAGCCAGTGGTCTCAGATTGCAAGAGGGATGTACCAGATTGGAGAGAGTGCAGGCCAGGCTGAGGGACATCACTGTCCCACCTACCCTGCACAAATTTTGTGCACTGGGCCACTAGTATCTAAAGAAACCAAAGACTAATTTGAAAGAATACATGCACTTCGATATTCATTGCAGTGTTATTTACAATAGCCAAGATTAGGAGCAGCCCAAGTGCCCATGGTAGATGAGTGGATAAAAAAGTTGTATAGTTGGCAAAACCTTCTTATCCATAGTAAAAATAAAATCTTGCCTTTTGCAATAGCATGGATGGACCTGGAGAATATTATGCAAGGTGAAATTAACTAATCAGAGAAAGACATATACCACATGATTTCACTTATATATGGAATCTAATGAACAAAATAAACTAGCAAACAAAGTGTGTTATCTGGGGTTCATGCTTCCACTTAGGATATTAAGGGATCAAAACCAGTGAGTATAGGTTTTTTTGTTGGTGTTTTTTGCTGATACATGACATTCCAGAAATCTCACAGCAGTCACACACTGATGAGATAGGTCTTGGTAATTTCCACATAATTTTTTTTAACTTAAAAATGTTTGCAGTTACTCATTGAGGTAAGACATACCAACTTTTTGCCAGCCTTGATACTAGATGCAAAGGACTAAGACCATTTTCTTATTGGACCAACAGATATGCAAACAATTCAGTGTCATAAAGAATGCAACTCCCTGACAGTGCAAAGGAGTGACCCATTTTGCTGGTGAGGGTGAGAGAAATTTCAAAGAGGAGGTGGCATTTGAGTCAGACATCAAAGGAATTGGCCTCTGCCTTCAATGGCTGAGCAAATCAGCTCAGAATAACACCACCTGAAAACAAGCAACCCAATTAGCAAATGAAGTGGCCTTAAACAAATTACTGAAAGGTGGACCATGAAGTAGCTTAATTGTTGAATAAAACCCTGCCTTATTTTTAAGTATTACATTTAATGTAGACTAAATTATATATAGTTGCTAATAAATGAGGTAAGAAAATGAGTGCAATTTAAAACGATGAAGTTATAATTAGTAATCATGTAATGATAAAGGAAAATATGCTGAGACTGTGTAGTATTGCATTGAGAAAATACAATATATGTAGTGGTTAATAGTATACTTAAAATGCTTAAGATTATAGAATTAGGCTAGACTTGGATCTTGTAATTTTTGAAACTGGTAAATAGTTAATTTTCTTTCTTCGTCTGTAAAATGGAAATCATAAATGTATCTCTGCCTTAGAGTTGTTGTGAGGGTAAAATTGTTTAATTCATATAAAAAGCTTAAGGTAGTGCTTGGTACCTAATAGACATTTACTAGATGTTGGCTGTCGATATATTTGAAAGAGGAACATGAATATATGAACTCCAATATGAAAACATGATAGATTTAGCATGCAAAGTTGATCAAGACCCATTGTGGACATTTGTGTCTAATACATTTGGTTTCAAATTTGACCTGGGTTCATATCTAAGCTGTTCTATTTCCTATTGGTAGAACAGTGAATAAATTATATACAGTTGATGAGCTTCAGTTTTCTCTTCTGTAAAAAAGAAGGTTAATGATACCAATATGTTTACCTTAGATTCTTCCTACCCTTTCTCCTTCTCTCCATTCCTCCATCCTATTCCTCCCTTCCTCCCCTCCTTTCTTCTTTTATTCCTTCTGCTCTTTTCCATGTGGAGTTGTCTTCCTTGTGAAAAGCTTGCTATTTAAACTTTCTATACAAACAGTCACCTATTGTCAGGAACATTGTTCAGCTTTTTGCTCTGCTTAAGATTATTAACCAAGTCAAAGAGACCTCCAGTGGAGTGTCTGGGATTGTAAATCATTTATTAGACATAATTGGGTGTACCACACAGATAAGTGGTGATAGGTGGTGTTAAGAGCTGCCTGGCATCCTCAGCCACAGCCTGATGCCTGGTTGTGTGGAATTGGTGGCTTCCCCATAGGACCTCTTCTCTTGGAAACATGCACTGCCTTCCATTCCCTAGTAAGCCTTCTTCTGCTGTGCTCTTTCAGATCCTCAAAGTTAAATTTCAGGTGTACGTACCAATGTGTTCTCACTACAGCCAAATGTGCTTTTTCTACTTGCCAAACCAAAGATCAACTAATGGATATAATGTGCCCATTTAAGGGTTATTCTTCTACAACACATTTTTATTTTATTTTTATTTTTGGCCCTTGGTACCTCTGTGAGTTAGAAGAGTGCTGGCAGATAACCAAACAATTACAGAAGTAGCAAATATTCACAAACTCCAGAAATCAAGCCCCATTTGGCAGCTTCACTTTTGGAGAGAGCAGAGGTTATTTATATCTGTGTTTGATTTTTGTCTGTATATATATCATAGTCTTATATTCTGTTGGTAATTTTGTTGAATCTGGTTTATGAAATTAAATATATTAATAGTGTTAGTTCTTCTGAGTGCCCTGCTTTTAAATAATTTCAAGAAGCACTGCCCTATTTCATGAAGTCTAGAATCCTCTGCTTGGGGCTGTCAAATTAAGTTATTCTCATTTATTAAGATACCATATAGTATTATGATTAAAAGAACAGGCTCTGGGGTCCAACTGTCAGAATTCCAGCTCTTCCAATTACTAGCCATATAACCTTGGGCAAATTACTTACCCTACCTGGGTTAATGCTGTTTCACCTGTGAAATAATAATAAGACCAAGAGTTGTTATGAATATTAAATGGATCAGTACTTGCAAAGTATATAGAACAGTGACTGACACAGAGTAAACACTCAACCATATTACTGAGTGCCTGTTCTGTACCAGGCATTGGGTAAGAGACAGCAATGCAAAAATGAGCATTTTCCTTCCCTCATGAGCCTATAGCCTAGTATGAGGGTCTGCAAACCAAGCCCATAGGCCAAATCCAGCCCATCATTTGTTTTTGTAAATAAATTTTATTGAAATACAGCCATGCTCATTTATTTATGTATTAGCTATGATTGTTGTCATGCTTCAGTAGCAGAATTGAATAGTTACAACTATCATGTGGCCTGCAAAACAAAACAAAAAATGTTTACTAACTGGCCCTGTACAGAAAATGTTTGTCAACCCTGACTAATGGGAGAGACAGACATATCAACTAATAGCATTTTATGCAGTGTGGCAGATAAGCTCAGCATAGTGCCTAGCATATGCTGCCTGCACTGTGCTTGATAATGTTTCAAGTGCTAGAGATATAGCAGTGCAAAAAACAGGCCAAAAGAATTTAATCCACACAGAGCTAGGAGCCTTATGAGGAAACAGAGAATAAATGAGGTAAATGAATAAAGGTCAAATAGGAGCCCTGGTGTTTTGGAGTAGCAACGCACCAGTGTCCAGTGAGATTATGGTACATGTAAGCAGGTCCCACCCAAACCTGTTCAATCTTAATCCCTGCTCATAACCTCTGCTCAGTAAAGTCAATCCCTTTACCAATCTTAGAGTGCAGGATGCTGCTAGTATAGGGCCTTGCAAAGAATAAGTGCTTAATAAAGACTTGTTGAATGAATAAAGGAATCATCATTCTTTGACTTATTTACCTGGATAAGAAATTCCTCTCTTCTTTCCTTGGTTCCACTCATTCTTCAATGTCCACATCAGGTTTTTTTTCCTCCTCTAAGATGCCTACCTTGACTCTTGTTCCTGGACCTCCCCATTCTTGAAATTCAGTTTGCTATTTCATGGCCCAGTGGTGAAAGCCTCTAGATAACAGAGAAAAGGAGAGGTCAATGCAGAAGTTCAACTTGAGGTTGTTCTTATAGGAAGGGTAGGATGAGAGCAGGTAGAGGATTATAGGTAAGAGCTTTGTAAGAGTGTTGGGGATTCACAATGACCAAGACTGACATCAGGAGAAAAGGAATAAAATCAAGCAGAAAGAGAAGTGTGATAATAATTCATGCACAATACACATGAAGAAAGGCATGTGTGCTCATGAAAGAGGGAACAGCATATCCTAAGGCCTGGAGATAAGACAGACCTTGGTAGAGTTGAGGAAATTGAGGCACTTCAATTGGCTGGAGCATAGCATTGACGAAGTGCAGTGGTGCGAAATAAGGCTATATTAGAAAACAAAGGAGAACCTTGTAAACTATAAAAACAAGAAACCATTGGACTTTAAGAAAAGGAATTATAAACATAGTTTTGTATTGGACTTTAAGAAAATGAATTATAAACATAGTTTTGTATTCTAGAGAGATTATATTGCCTGCAATGTAGGAAGTAGATTAGAATAGAACATGAGTAGAGGAAGAATGACTAACACATGCCAGGTGCTAAATTTTTATTATTCCACTTAATATTCACAACTGCCTTGCAAATTAGGGATCATTAATTCCACTTTATTGATAAGGGAAATGAAATTCAGAGAGATTAAGTAAATTGTCTATGGTCTCAAGGCTGAAATGTGGATGGATGAATTGAGATTTTAAATTAGGTTTCTCAAGCAGTAATCTGTGCTTTTTTTCTGATTAACCCCTAACATCTCCCCTTGTATGGCATAGTGGGGAAAGAATGAGGAACTGGATAGATAAAAAAGAGGGAAGAGTATTTTAGGAAGACACACCTATATATGGAGAAGTATAGCATGACTGTGGCATTAGGTATTTAGCAGAAGATAGAGCTAGAAAAATAATGGTGGGGGGAAATAATCAAAGAGCCAGAAAGCATTGGATGTTATATAATGGAATTCCCCAAACCTCACCTCAAAAAAACATGAGCAGATTTTTAGAGTCAGTGTAAGCATGCAGAGAGTGGTAAGAGACTACAGCCAGGAAGATTGGTATAAATGTTATTATAATGGTTCAAGTAAAAAAAAATGATGAAGATCTAAGGTAAGGTAGTAACGAGAGATGAAAGGTAGGGAAGGATTCATAAAACTTATTTTACAAGGTGGCATCAATAAAGTGAGTTTAACCTCCTAAACCTGCAAGCACGTTGGGAGACTAGTAGTAATCAAGTTGGGGAGGGTAAAAAGGCTCAGTCCATGGAGGGCCTTGGAGACTGTTGACTTTAAAATTTAGAATGGGCTGTAATGGCAAGTGGGCAAATGACTTTTAGGTGACAATTGGTTTCAGGTTTTTGGGTAAATTATACAGCCCTCTCAGCCATGTAGCTCTGGGACTGTTACTACATAAACATGAAATCTTGTGTTTGACAAGCATCTTAAACATTATCATCTGTTTCTCATTTCCAATTCCCAACCCCTGAGCAAACTGAAGGTAGAGGCCTAGTCACAAACCCCAGGCTGTGTGATCAGCCCTTTTAATACTATGCTGCAACACTTACCTCTTGGTGAAGTTTAGAATTAAATGAAGTTCTAAATTTAATCTTAAGAACCAAGAAAAAGGTCACTCTAATGGGCCTGTTAGAGGTGAGTGATGCATTGTACCTTTTAGATTTCTCTGGATACTTAACGGTTGACCCAAAGTACATTGGGGAAGAAATAAGCATAATTAAACTGATACCCTGAGAGAAGAATAAAAGTATTTAATTATTAAATTGTTTATTTCAAAAGGGCACATTATAGGCTTTTAAGGTTACCCCTTACGAGCAAGGAACGCTCAAGAGAAAATTTATAATTGTGTAGCTTCTACATTCATGCTTTCAGTTACTGGCTTCTCAATAAGTGAAGCTCAGTCAAGCATTTTCAAGAGACAGAGCAATAATACTTACTCATAAAGTTTTAAATGCAGGAAGAATAAAAGTGAGTTTCTATGTATATTAATTTAATGCCTATATACATTTCATAATGGTTTCCATGTGTATGCATTCTTTAAATGAGTCACATGTATTTTTGAATATTTTTTAATGCAGTCTTGGATATGTAAACTAAAAGAATCACAGACCATTACAGATATATAAAATATACACCTTTCAAAGCCATAGTTTTATAAGTGAGGACCTTTGAATAACTAAAAATTCCATTCTGGTCAATATTTACAATAGGGGAATATATTGAGTAAATCAAACATTTTATTTCTGTTTATGCTTCTGGTCTTAACAACTAGAATCTAACTTGCTTACAAACATATACCATATACCAAGTGTTTACTATCTCATTTTCTCCTCACAAAACATAAAATACTGTTACCCTAAACTTGAACATGTGCTCTGAGTTTTGAAGTTCAGATACGTAATTCTATGTATCACACAAACTTAATTTCTCATATTTAAAATGCAGGTAGTTCTTCATACACAAATGTGTTGTAAGGATTAGAGATAATGCTTAAAAACCTCTCAACATGGTTTCTAGCATGTGCTGGGATCTTCTAGATGGTAATGAAGACTTGCAGTATAAACAGAAGCATCATTTTTAAAGTGCCAGTTGTTTCCTGATCTATGCAAGGTTTAATACAGATGTGCTTCTGGCAAAGGTGGGACAAGCAAGATAAGCATGACATTTTTATTACCTATCTGTCCTTTGCCCTTTTTACCCTCCCACCCAGACAGAAATGGAGAGCTCATTGACAGCTGGTAGAGTCTACCTTAAATATTGTCTGAAATAAGGCAGGATGAAAGTAAATTAAAAAAATAAATTTAAAATAATCAACACATAAGGAAGTAGTGTCCCCAAGTTACTAATCCCATCTTTAACTTTGAGTAATAAGTCATTTATCAAACAAACTTGCCTAAAAATTCATGTTATACAAGCCTGTCTTTGGGGTATAGTTATAAATCACACACACACACACACACACACACACACATAAGGTATGGGTGTGTGTATGTATATGTGTGTGGGAGTGTTTATGGATAGGGGGAGCAAGAGAAACAAAGAAACTGAGTCCACAAAGAAAGGAAGATGACTTTTTTGTTCACTCTGTGTACTCAATACCTACTTATTACAGTGTCTGACACGAAGAGCACTTAGTAGGTATTCAGTAACTGTTAGTGAACTCATACAAATGTATAGGTATTTATAGTGTATCTACATATGTTCATGAATATATATTAAATTTGCCTCCCCTCTCCAGGAAGCCTATTTGTCATTCACGGTTTTGTCACTGGATAAGTCAGGAAGAACAGGCGATTTGTGTTATATCTATTTTCAAAAGATCCTTATTTTACTTTTCTAGTAATGAGACTGAAATAGCCATATTTGCTCTGACTAGGGATGGGAAAAGGCAACACCCACAGTCAGCCAAAATATTTTTTTATTAATCTCATAATTAGGACTTGTAAGAATATTAAAAAAAAACAGTATAAAATCTAGCAAGGATCAAGAATATTCTTAGCACAGTGCAGATGCTTCAAACTTTAAAAATGCATAAATGTGAGTGACAGTTGAACAGGTTGTAGTCTAATTTGAGAGTCAACCAACTGTGAATAATAATATATTGTAGGAAGCATTTACTAAAAGCTCTACTCAGTATGACCCTCCTGAATAGGACTTCTTGAATAACAGCAACAAAAAACAAGAACAAAACCAGTGACTGTTTATCAAATATGCATTATATGCCAGGCATCTGTGTGGTATTTTCCATACCATATTTCAATTCAATTGCACAGCATCCCTATGAAGTGGCTCTATTTTTCTTACCTTACACATGAGGACATTGAGGCTCAGAGAAATTATGTAATTTACTGTTTGTAACTTGTGGATTCCAAGTCAATGGACATTCAGGGAACAGATATGTATTTTGTATCTACTAATTTCCTGACTCAGTTTACTGGGGTGGGCAGAGAGAAATGGTCTCTACCATCATACACATTATAGATGTAAGCATATGTGCTTCTGATTTTGAAGCCCGTGAGCCTATATTAATTAGTCTGCTCTAAAACAGGTCACTGCTTAGGGCAAAGCTATGTATATACAGGCCTTGGGCAGGTAGATTACAAAACTTTCTATTTTAATTTGAAAACACAACAATGGAGATAAACAAATTGATGAATCCTTACTTTCAGTGTACTTGTTCCAGCCCTGCCCTTACTTTCTTTGATCAGGACTCCTGTGGGCCCCATTTTTCTATATCCCTGTCAACAGGGTTGATGTCTGGAAATGCACAGTAGGCTGCAGAAAGGCGGGCAGACAGCAAGTTGCTTTCAAAGAAAAGATTCTGCAGAGAAAGTTATACTCTGAAATCTAGACTCAGAGTGACTTACTATGTAGCAGAGAGAGGAAAATGGGAAGAAAACAGAAGTTAGCCTGCAGTGGCAGGTCTTCCGGCAGCGTGGGAGAAGTATTTGCCATGGCAACTCTTGCATCATCCTGCAGAGGTGGCAGGAATGATTCGAGGGGAAAAGAGGACACCTCTTTAAATCCTGTACCTCATAAAATAAAGCTGAAAATCCCATAAAAAGCAAAATTGATACAGTAGGAAGGACACTTCTCTACCCTTAATCTGATAGTTGATTTTATGATAACAGACTAAGTTAGTTACCTAACAACTCAGTCTGCTTTTCATTGTCACCTGTCATTGCTCTTGGTTAGGTGACAAAAATACCAGTTTGCATGTTAATTCCTTTTTCTAATGAATTATTTGCTTAAATTCAGAATTCCCATGTAATTTATCCTCCAACGAAGAATATTTTTGTCTTTCCCCTTTTGTTCAATTACATTTTTTTCCAATTACAGTTTTTATTTATTATTATTTTGTATTAGTCACAGCAAAGGATAAGGCCATATTTGAAAGTAAAAAGGGGTGCTCTTATTAAACTGGGACAAGGGACTAAACCCAGTGCTAACCCTGGTAAATTGGGACAAAGGGTCATCCTACATAAAACTAATCTCCACTTGCTGCAAGTATTTGTGGAAATAATGGCTGCCCAGATGAAAATAAGCAGAAGATATTTATTCAGAACTTGTTATATAGCAAGAGAGTGAGCTGCTATCATACGGATTTAACCAAAAATTAAAAGTAGGTTTGGGAGTGGGAACAATTCACAGTGAAAAAAAAGGAAGGCTTCAGATCTGCTCTGGCGATTGTTGGTATGGGGAAACCAGAGATGCAGGGCATTCGGTGTGATTACTTCAGGGGTATATGTGGCTATCTCTGGTCCTGAGTTGGAAGCAGGGGCCAAAAAAAAGGGAAGTTCTTAGATATTGATCCAGCCCTTGCCATTTGGACCAGTTCCTGCAGAGTTTGTATGTCAAAGATCTACTGTCATCTATGCCCTGGCCATTGTCCATGGCATACTTAGTCTCTGGTATTGAATTGCTTACTTACTAAACTATCTTTGGGGATTTTTAAGGACATCCTATCTAATAAAAGAGTAATATGCAAATTTGACCATCCCTTCACCACCCCACAAGCCACGCCCAGCAGCCAATCAGGAGCAAATTATGCAAATAACCCCCAAACAAGATGGCTGCCACCACTGAGAGCAGGAGGAAAGCTTGGGTTTACCTGGCAATGGAGGAAGCCAAGCTTTCAGTCTTCCATTGCTGGCCTAGGCCTCCCCTTTAGGGTACAATGTTTCAAACAAAAATGGCTGCCGCCCCCGAGCAAGCAGAAGGCTTGGCTCTGCTCCTGGCTACAAAGTTTCAATTGTAGACATAATTTAATCCAAGATCCCAGGGCCTCTGCTTGGGTCACTGGGGAGCATAGCCAGCCTGCAAACCTCCACAGGCCCCTCACCCAGGCTGGCCCTCAACCCAAGGGAATCCCCACTTTGATCTGGGACACTCTTCAGGGCAAACCAGCTGGCCCCCATCCATGCACCAGGCCTCTATCCTATCTAATAAAAGAGTAATTTGCAGATTAACCATCACTCCAACACACAAGAGGGCTGCCCCCCTGTGGTCAAAGATCCTGCCCCATGTGGACACAAGGTGGCCACCACAAGATGGCCAGCAGGGGAGGGCTATTGGAGGTTCTAGGCCTTGCAAAGAAGGGCAGTTGTGGGCAATCAGGCCAGCAGAGGAGGGCAGTTGGGAGGGACCAGGTCTGCAAGGGAAGGAAGTTGGGGGCAATCAAGCCTGCAGGGGAGGGTAGTTAGGGGTGACCAGGCCGGCAGAGGAGGGAAGTTGGGGGCAAACAGGCTGGCAGGGGAGCAGTTAGACATCAATTAGGCTGGCAGGGTAGTTGTTAGTGGGTGGTCAGGCTGGCAGGCAGAAGCGGTTTGAGGCAATCAGGGAGGCAGGCAGGTGAGCAGTTTGGAGCCAGCAGTCCTGGATTGTGAGAAGGATGTCCGATTGCTCATTTAGGCCCGATCCAGGGGATTGGGCCTAGACAGGCAGTCGGACATACCTTGAGGGGTCCTAGATTGGAGAGGGTGCAGACTGGGCTAAGGGACATCCCCACCCCTCCTTGCACAAATTTCGTGCACCGGGCCTCTAGTTGTATATAAGTTGCCTAAAATCACTTCCAATGTCATTTTGTATTTTTAATAAGTATTTATTATAGTTGCATCATTTGTAGATAATTGCATTGTTTTGTATTGTGTGTGTCTTTCTATTTTATCTCTATTTGAACATTTAAAAGGAAATTTTAGCTTGTTTATAAACCTCCCATCCTATAATTATTTTAAATGTGTTTAATTTTATTTTTGGGATTATTTCACGAGATATAAAGCCACACATATAAAGGCTTTGTATTTCAGATAAATGCTCATTAGGCAACTTTTCTTACATAGATGAAGCATTGCCCCTAACAACCTTGTTCTCATTTCCCATCTATTCATATTTAGACACCCCTGGCGTAATTGAGGAAAAATAATTGGCAGGTTTGAGAGGACAGAAGCATCTACAGATGTGGCCAGCTTTGAACTCTTTTATATAAATTGCGCCAGAGGAAGAACACATAACATTTATGAACTTTAATTTGGATTATATTTCAGTTTTAAAGTCTAATTATAAAGTAGTTTCGGTAAATTTGTATATCTTTACAAGAAAGAAAATTTACCCATGGTGATCTGTTTGCTGAATTTGTATGTTTGATGTGAAATGTAAAGCTCTGGAAATGTAAACAGTTTAAGTTATTAGTGGTAGCTGGTGACCAAGGCAAAACTCTTGGAAATAAAAAAGAAAAAAGCATTCAGAATTGGTAAATAATGAATTGGATAATTTGTGACTTTTTAAATTATTTCCCATGCTTTAACCCCTTAGTGGTTTATGTCCACAAAATCTGTATATTATCGTTATCAAGAATAACAAATAATGCCTTTTACTTGATTGACTTATGCTGGGTATCTATAAACCTTATACTAGTGAACACAATAGCAAAATAAGGTAATATCTCCATTCATAAAATCATGGGTTCTTGAGTGAGATGGCTTTTGTACTGGTTACATAATATGTCTGAGCCTCAGTACCAGCTGATGTAAAATAATGATCATGATGCATATTCATAATCGGTTAAGAGAAATACACACTGTTTGTTGCTGCCTTTTCTTGGAAAAGTACAGAACTGGGACTCAAGAGATATGGATTATAGTCCAGTTTTATGACTTTGGATTTTTCTCATCTATAAAATAAAGGGATTCTGCCAGGTGTTTTCCAAGGTCCTTTTTACCTCTTAAGTTTCTTCTTCCAAAAACATAAGGATAGCACAATCTGATTTTGGTCATTCACTATACTTTTAAAACTAGTCTTATATTTCTAATTTGTTATGATATAATTGATTTTCTAGCACTCAATTTTTCCCCCATTGATTTTGGAGAGAGAGAGAGAGAGAAAGGGGGACACAGAGAGAGAAGCATTGATTTGTTGACATTCACTAGTTGCTCCTTGTATATACCCTGAACAGGGATTGAACCCACAACCTTGGTGTATCAGGACGACATTCTAACCCAATAGTCAGCACACTCATAGTCAATAGAGCCAAATATTAACAGTACAATGATTGAAATTCCTTTTGAGAGCCAAATTTTTTAAATTTAAATTTCTTCTAGTGCCACTTCTTCAAAATAGACTCATCCAGGCCATGGTATTTTGTGGAAGAGCCACACTCAAGGTGCCAAAGAGCCGCAGTTTGCCAACCACGGTTCTAACCAATTGAGTTTCATGGCCAGGACTTGATTTTCTAGTATTCTAACCTCACTTTTGTTTATGTTCATCTCAAAATCCTACCAAAGAAATGCTAAGTCCCTATACGTTTGTTTTCAGTATGCAGAGGCAAGATATTTTTGAAGAAAAGAAACAGGGGAGAGTGATTGATATAGAGGCAGGGTGGCCTCGAACAGGCTGTCAAACTACAGAGGGAAGGCTGGAGTGGAGGGGAGGCAGATGCTGGGGAAGATCAACCGAAGGACTTGTATGCATACATATGAGCATAACCAAGGAATGAAAGACTCTGGGGTGGGGAGGGGGGCAGGTGGGGACATGTGCTGGGGGGTAAGGGAGGCTGGGGGGAGGATATTGGGGAGGAGGAAAACATATGTACTACTATTAAATATAAGTTATATTGTAAATAAAATTTAAAAATAAATAAATAAATAAATATTAAAAAAAAAAGAAAAAAAAAAAAGAAATGCTAAGTCCCTTCACTGATGAAACAAAATTCCTGTCACTAAGCTAGGTATTCAAGCCAACCAATCTGCCTGTCAATTCCCAAATTCCATGAACTGTCCATTTAACACTTACCTTTGCTCACAGTGTTCCCTTGGTAATAAATGCCTTTCCTCATGCCTTACTTATTAAAATCCTTAGTTATTAAATTCCCAGTCATTCTCCAAGGATTAACTAATCTATGTATTCTTCCTTTGGCCTCTCTCTGTCAAGAAACCACTCATTCTCTGCTTTTCCTCTTAATTCAGAGTATGTCTCATAAATACCTGGTGAAAAATGCATGTTTTGAAACTAGAGAGTCATTAGTTTGAATTTTATTTCTATAATTTACTTTCCTTTATAGGTTTGTAATTTGCTTAACTCCCAGGAGCCTCAGTCTCTTCACCCATATAATGGGAACAAGGAAAGCTACCTAATGGCATTGTTTTACATAGTTCATAAATTAATGCGTGGAAAACCTGAGAAAATGCTCATCAGGTGCTTGATCATAATCTGTCCTGCTCTTACTTTTTTCCTTATCAAAGTTATCTAGATAGGTATTAAATTTTTATAATTAATTTGAAATTTAAAGATTATGTCTTATTCTTAATGATACAGCAAATTCTTACAGTCCCTTTACAGCTGCAAAGTTTTTTTTCTCACTCATTTACTATTTTTAATATTAAAAATCATGCTCATTATAGAAAAATTCAGGAATTCAGTAACTCAAAAGGAAGAAAATTTAATTATCATAATCCTATAATTGTAAGATAACTACTGCTGTATTTTATTTAGACATTTTTCTGTATCCATATGTACATGTTTATACATGTGTATGAAACACACACATAACATATAATGATTTTTTCCAAGTAACTTATTATATTGAACGTATACTCCACTAAATTTAAAAATCTTACAGGTCCCATTAATTTATTTAACTAATGATGAAATTCCACATCATCAATCTTTGCTTAACAATTTCTTTGTCATTAGTTCCTATAAATAAAATTCTTAATTAAAAAGATACACGTATTTGTCTTCAGTTTCAGTTCCTTCCCATGTACTTATATATCAATTTTTATTCTAACCTATAATAGCACTGCAAAATAGAATTCACCAACATATTTAATCATCAAAATCTTTGTAGTAGAAATTGCTATTCCTATTTTACATATTTTAAAATGAGGCCAAGCGAAAGGTTAAGGAACCTGTTCAGGAATACATCTAATTAAAGGGAAAGCTGGGGAATTCTTATATAGTGTTCAAAGCCTAACATTCTTTTTCTATATTAATATCTTTATTCATTCATCTGTTCACTTGTACATTTGACATATATTTTGAGTGTCTAGCTAGATGATAAGGATATTGTGCTGAACACAGTTCTTAAGATCATAGAACTTAAAAACTGGCAAGAAAAGTGAACATGAACTAGATAAGAACCTAGTTCCAAATTACAGTAAGGGTACTAAAATAAAATTAAAAAGTACCTGATTTAGAGGCAAAAATAGGGGAAGGATTATTGGATGGAGACCATGTAACCTGAAACAGGATAGGTCATGGGGGTCATTTGGGGTGCAAGTAGAAGGGAAAAACTTCCAGACCAGGGGTTTCTCAATCTCAGAATTCTTGACAGTTTGAATTGTATAGTTCTTTGACATGGGGAGCTCACCTGTGGCTTGTGGGAAGTTTAACATCTTTGCTGACCTCTGCCTAGAAACCTATATTACCCCACCTTTCAGTTATAAACAATATGCTCCTTGCAGGAGTGTATCTCACTTCTGATTGAGAACCACTATTCTAGGCTTAAAGAAAAGCAGTTCCTAGGGGGATATGGTAGTTTCTAGGAGTTAAAACAAGTTCATGTGATTGCAGAGTGGAATAAAATTGAAAACTGGCTTCAAATGAAGCAAGACTCACACCATGCAGAACCTTGAAGGTGCTGGTAATTATTTTGGGTTGTATTCAAATAGCACTGGGAGTCAGCAAAGCTTGTGAATGTCCCGGCTGGGTGGCTTAGTTGGTTGGAGCATCGTGTCCTGAACACCAAAAAGCTTGCAGGTTTGATTCAGATTCTGGTCATGGCACTTATCTGGGTTGAATTCCTTCCCCAGTCAGGGCATGTGCAGGAGGCAAGAGATCAATGTTTCTCTTTCACATTGGTGTTATTTTCTCCCTCCCCCCCCTCCCTCCCTCCCTCCCTTCCTCCCTTTCTCCTTCTCTCTCTCCCTCCTTTCCTTCCTCTCTCTCTCCCTCATTCCCTCTCGTCAATAAACATATCCTTGGGTGAATGATAGGATAACATAATTCAGATTTATGTTTAGGAAAGATCATTTTTAGAGTTTTGGGTTAAAAGTGGATTAGAAGATGCCAAGAAGGGAAACATTGAGGAAGCTTCTGAATTAACCTATATAAAAATATGAGTAATTACTGTGGATATGAAGAAAACAGATTCTAGAATACTTAAGAGAATTAGCAGATATAATAATTGTCTGTTGGAAGGATACAAAACAGCTTATCAAAGTTGATTACTGGATTCCTCACTCATGAAAGTGGAAGGATGAAAGAATCATTTAATAGAGTAGGAAAAGTGGAGGATGATGAAGTTTCAAGCAGAAATTCAATGTTTTTGTGTTCATAATGAGTTTGAGGTGCTAATAACATATTCTGCTACTCAACAAGCAAGTGGATAAATAAGCTGGAGCTCAGAGAAGAAATATGCATTAGAGAAAGATTAGGAAAAACAAAGAAATAAAAAGATTTAGAAGTCATCATCATACAGGTGGTAAATCAGTAACAGAGAGGAAAATGAAAATTTCAGAAATATGTGGTAATTAAAAAACATACTCCTGAGCAACAAAAAGGTCTAGAAAGAACTCAAAAGGTAAATAAAAAATATCATGAAAATGGGAAATGGAAACACAATATGTCAAAATTTATGAGATGCAGCAAATGCAGTTCTGTGACACATGTTGAAAGTAATAAATGTTTACCGTAAGAAAAAACGAAGGAACTCAAATAAATAACCTAATTTTCACTTTAAGTAACTAGAAAAAGAAGCAGAAACTTAGCCCAAAAATAGCAGTAGGAGAGAAATAACAAATATGAGAAATAAATAAAATATAGACATGAAAAATAAGAGAAAAGATGAACTAAGAGCTGTTTTTTTTAAGCTAAAAAATAGACAAAGTTTTAGATAGAGCAAATAAGGAAAAGAAAGAATTAGAATAATTTAAATGAGAAATGAAACAAGAGACTTTACAGCTGACACTACAGAAACACAAAGAATCATAAAAGTCTATTATGAACACTTAAAGCAAATTGGGTGACCTAGAAAAAAATGATTAAATTCCTAGAAATCTATCAAGACTGGATGTTGAAGAAACAGAAAATATGAATGATCAATAACAAGGAAAGGAAATTGAATCAGTAATCAGCAATTTCCCAACAAAGGAAAGTCCTAGGAACAGATGGCATCACTGGTAAATTCTATCAGATGTTTAAAGGAGAATTAATAGCAATCCTCAACCCTTCCAAAAAACTGAAGAGGCTGGAATACTTCCAAGCTTAGTTTATAAGGGCAGTATTACCCTAATGCCAAAGCTGAACAAGGACAATCTGAGAAAATAAAATGAAAGGTTAATAATATCCCTGATGAACATAGTTGAAAAACCCTCACAAAATAATAGCAAACTGATATCAAGGGCACATTAAAAGGTCATACATCATGGTCCAGTGATATTTATTCCTGAGATTCAAGAATGATTCAGCCTACACAAATCAACACATGCAATGTACCATGCCAATAGAATAAAAGGTAAAAAAATTATATGATCATCTTAATAGATGCAGAAAAGGCATTTAACAAAATTTACCATGCTTTCAAAATAAAAAGTCAACTAACTAGGTATAGAAGGAATATTACTCAACATTATAAAGATTATATACAACAATCCCACATCTGACATCATACACAGTGGTGAAATCAAAGTTTTTCTCTAAAATTAGGTATAACCTGGGTTTTCACTCTATCTCCTTTCAACATTATACTGGAGTTTTTAGCCCCAGAAATTCCGTAAGAAAAAGAAATAAAGGACATCCAAATCAGAAAAAAAAATAAATACAATTTCCTCTTTGTAGATGACACGATCGTATCCCATTTAATAAAAGGGTAATATGCAAATTGACTGAATGGCAGTATAACCAATTGCTATATTGCACACTAACCACCAGGGGGCAGAAACTCAATGCAGGAACTGTACCCTGGTGGTCAGTGCACTCCCACAGAGGGACCGCCGCTCAGCTAGAAGTCGGGCTTATGGCTGGCAAGCACAGTGGCAGTGGCGGGAGCTTCTCCCATCTCTGCAGTAGCACTAAGCATTTCCGAAGGCCAGCTAAAGCCCTCTTCCTAAGCCAGCAGTCAGATACTCCCCGGAGGGCTCCCAGACTGCAAGAGGGCTCAGGCCAGGGTGAGGCCCACCCCCCTTTCCCCAATATATATAGAAATTCTAAAAGACACCATAAAACTATTACATTTAATTAATGAATTCAGTGTATTCGCAGGATACAAAATAAGAAGTATTGTTACATACTGACAATGAAATGTGTGAAAAGTAAATTTAGAAAATAATCACATTTACATTAGCATAAAAATGAAATATTTAACAATAAATTTATCAAGGAGGTAAAAGATCTGTACACAGAAAATTATAAAGCATTGATAAAAGTAATTAAAGAAGACACAGATAAATGGAAAGATACCCTGTGTCCATGGATTAGAATAATTATTGTTTATATGTCCATGTTAACCAAAGTGATGTATAGATTCAATGCAATCTGTATCAAAATCCCAATGTTCGTTTTCACAGAAAAAACAACCCTAACACTTATTTAGAACCACAAAAGACCCAGAATAGCCAAAGCAATTTTGAACAAGAACAAAGCTGGAATCATCACACTTCAAAGTTGTATTCAAAGCTCTACTAATCAAAACAGTATTCTACTAGCATAAAAATAAACCAGCAGAACACAATAGTGAAACCAGAAATAAACTATGCCATATACACTCAACTAATCTTTACCACAGCCATGAAGAACACAATGGAAAAGGATAGTCTGCTTAATAAATGGTGTTAGGAAAAGTGAATATCTGCATGCAAAACTCTTATACCATGCACACACAAAAATCAACTCAAAATGGATTAAACACACTTAACAAAAAAAGAATTAAAATTATAAAACTTCCCAAAGAAACTACTAGGGAAAAACTATTTGAGATTGATCTTGTCAGTGAGTTTTTGGATATGACACCAAAAGCACAGGCAGGAAAAGCAAAAATAAACAAACTGTACTAAATCAAACTAAGGAATTTATGCTTAACAAAAAAAAAAACAACAAAATTAGAATGGCAGTCTATGGAAAGAGAAAATATTTGCAAATTATATATCCAATGAGAGGCTACTCTCAAAAATATATAAAGAGCTCATTTAACTCAACAGCAAAAAGATACATATCCCATTGGAAAAATGGGCAAAGGATGTCTTATTGGTGTAGTTCAGTGGTTGAATTTTGACCCAAAAATCAGGAGGTTAGTGTTTGTTTCCTAGTCAGAGCATATGCCCTGATTGAATGCTTGATCCCCAGTCGGGGGTGTGCAGGAGGCCGTGAACAATTATTCTTTCTCATCATTGATGTTTCTCTCTCCCCCTCTCCCTTCCTCTCTAAAATTTATATAAATATATATTGAAAAATGAGTAAAGGAGATAAGTAGAAATTTTCCTAAAGATCCATGTGACTGTCCAACAGGTGTATGAAAAATGTTCAGCACTACTAATCATCATGTAAAAGCAAATTAAAAACACAATGAAATCACCTTATACCTGGCAAGATGGCTATTATAAAAATGTCAAATAATAACAATTATTCACAAGAGTATGGGGAAGAGAGAAAATTTGTACACTGTTGATAGGATACAAATTGGTACAGCCATTATCGGAAACAATATGGATTTTTCTAAAAACTATCGTATGATTTAATGATTCCATATATATATATATATATATATATATATATATATACCCAAAGGGAATTATATCAGTATATTGAAAAGGTATCTGTGCATCCATGTTTATTGCAGCATTTTTCACAGTAGCCATGATACAGTAATGTCTGTCAGTGGATGAATAATTAAAAGAAAATGTGGTATGTGTACCGATAATAATAAAAGCATAATATGCTAATTAGACCAGACATTCTTCTGGATGAAGCCGGGGCTGTGAGAGAAGCCCAAGTCCTGGTTGCCTGCCAGCAGCCAGAGGGAAATCTGAGTCCCAGGTGCCAGAGGGAAGCCGGTGCCAGCAGCTGAAGGAAGGAAGGACAACTCTTGCACGAATTTTGTGCATCGCGCCTCTAGTTTATATATATAAAAGCCTAAGTGACTGGTCGAGCATTCAACTAGTTGTCTGGTCACTATGACATGCACTGACCACCAGGAGTCAGTCAACTTGGACAGACAAAAAGAGAAACAGGCAATTGAGTCTATGAAAGTTTGCAACCAGGTGGAGTTGAGCTGCAGGTCGCATTGGGAGGCAAGGCCATTGGCCCAAATTTCACCATTCCCCAGGCACCATTCTGGAGGTGCAGCACCCTAGACCCCCGTCAACCCCTCCAGCCGCATCCTCCCTGGGCAGCCAGGACTGAGGGACAGAGGGAGGGGAAAAAGAGACCACAAACTCTGTCCCTAGCACCTGCCACCTCCTATCAGACCATTGTCAACCCAGGACTTGCAGGACACAGTGTGAAGGAAGTGGCTTCACTTTGCAGTTACTGCAACTCCCTGGTCTGCCTACCCTGGGTGCCCCTCGGTCACTCACCCCACTTCTCCGAGCCTTAGTCTGCACCCCTAGTGAGGCCGTGGGACCTCAACTCTAGGGACCTACTTCTCCATAGCTGGGTGCAGCAGACCAGGAAATGCAAAGGACAGTGGTGGAAGACAGGGGCAGATGCTCAGCTGACCAGAATGAGCAGGGCGGGGATGAGCAGGAGTGACTCCTCCCTGGCTGCCTGTTGCTTTGTGCACTACTACATCCCTCGGGGCATGTTGGATGCTGGTTTCAGCCCAATCCCTGCAGGCTATGCAGAGGAACCGCACTGGAGCATGAATCTGTGCACCATGCCTCTCGTAGTTAATAATAATGTATTATATACTTGAAGTTTGCTAAGATAGTAGATATGACATTTTATTACCACACAGACACACACATACACAAGACAATTATGTTTTGGGAAATTTTAATTAGCTTAATTAATCATTTTACATTGTATATGTATATCAAACAAACTAAACATGTTAAATTATATAATTTTTTTCAATTACCTATTTTCATCATATATAGAAGGCTAATATGCAAAGTGTCCCCTCAGGAGTTCAACCAGGAGACCAGGAGTTTAATCGCTCCCTAGGACATGAGGTGACCGCCAGGGGGCAGCACGGAACGAAGGAAGGCCCCGGCCGGGAGGCAGCAGTGGGGAAGAAAGGTCCAGGCTGTCAGCTGGAAGGCGCTGATTGGCCCTGATCACTGGCCAGGCCTAGGGACCCTACCTGTGCATGAATTCCTGAAAACAGGCCTCTCATATATAGTATGAAAGCCTAAGCGACCGTTTGACCATTCGCCCAATAGCTATCATGCACAATGACCATCAGGGGACAGATGCTCCAACCAATAGAGGAGGGAACCTGATTCCTTGTGGAATCAACCATGGGTTAGGTTGCTGCTGGGGCACTACCAGACCTGAATCTGCTTCACCTGCACCCCGGACCCAGAGAAGAGGGAGGAAGGAGTTGCTGGGCATCTAGGTCCTGAGGGCTGGTCCTGTAGGAGGGGTCTCACAATCCGGTTTCCCTCAGGTGATGTCTGAGAGCTGGGTTCGGCCTGATCCCTAGAGGCCAGGCCAAGGAACCCCACCAGTGTATGAATCTGTGCAACGGGCCTCTAGTACCTAAATAAAAATGAAAATAATCACATTACATACCAGTACTTGTTTTTCAAAAAGTGAATCTGTGGCCCTACCTGGTTTGGCTCAGTGGATAGAGTGTTGGCCTGCAGACTGAAGGGTCCCAGGTTCAATTCCATTCAAGAGCACATGCCCAGGTTGTGGGTTTGATCCCCAGTAGGGGTGTGCAGGAAGCAGCCAATCAATGATTCTCTCATCATTGATGTTTCTCACTCTCTCCCTCTTCCCTCCTCTCTAAAATCAATACAATTATATATTTTTTAAAAAGTGAATCTGTGATTAGCAGAGAGTGTTGAAACTTAGCTATAGCTTTTTTCTATATTTCAAGCTGATCATCAATCTATTATGAAAAATGATTAAACAATTCTTTGTGTGTAAGGGAGCTATTTTTCAGGAAATTTAGGTCTTTTGCTCTTGAGAAGCTTAAAATGGGGTGAAGGTTATGAATCTTCAGCACAAAAAGCAATAAGAGAATACAAGGCAGTGTATGTATAATCAGGTACTAAAATGGGAAATGCAGACAATACATGCCATAGACAGTCAGGAAAAGTCTTTGTGGGCTAATGTTGTCAGGGAAAATCTCACAATAAGATAGGCCCTGATCTGATCCTTAAGAGATGATAGGAATTTCAGGTAGTTCTTCTCAAAGCCTTATTTTGTGGTTTGGTGTTTTGTTTTTGTTTTTTTGTCCTTTGTGTAAGACATGTCTACCCCACTTTCTTTCTATTCCTGAAAATTAGAATTGATGATTGTTGGGAAGCCCATGTTCTTAGATTTTTCTTTCCCAGAAGTCCCAAAGAGAAGGCTTTTTATACTTAAATCTGTATGTAGAAGCTCTTTAAGACCGTGCAGTATTGTTCAATAATTCTGGTGGGGAATTTAAGGGGTCTTTGAAACATGTATTTCTAAATTTACATTTATTCTCAGGCTGAATATTTAAGTAGTTCTCAACAGGGGTAGTATACGCCCTTTATGGATGTTCAACTGGCAATTTAAATCATTGTGAGGGTGTTTTTTTGTGTATAATAGCAATGTGGGCATGTACTACTGACAAGTCGTGGACAAGAGCTGAAGGGAGGTAAAGGCTATAGGAGACACTCCCACACTATAAAGAATTGTCCTTCATCCTGGACTTTAAAGTATCTAACTGAACATTCCTTTATATGAGAAAGTGAAATAAAATTACCTGAGTCCATAATCTATCTCCATTTTACATATTTAATACAAAGCATTTCTTACATGGACTTGGTAGACACTGAAAGTCAACAATACAATTTCCCTGTCATATAAGGCATCGTTGCTTAGACCCTTAACAATAGTTTTCACCAGTCCAGAATATTATGTCATTGATAGCAATGCTGCTTAAGATGTTTGAATAATCAATTCAATATGCTGCTTCTGTTTATATATGTGGGTGTAAGCCCTTTTCCATGTAATCATGCAAATGGAGTTTTGTCCAAGCATTTCAATTAAAATTTAAAAATTTTAACTGTTCCCTGGACAGAGAGCTCAGTTAATTAGAGTGTCATCCTGATATACCAAGGTTGTCGGTACTGTCTCCAGTCAGGGCATACACTAGA
Source organism: Antrozous pallidus (assembly GCA_027563665.1). Classification (NCBI taxonomy): domain Eukaryota; kingdom Metazoa; phylum Chordata; class Mammalia; order Chiroptera; family Vespertilionidae; genus Antrozous; species Antrozous pallidus. Next base: position 55,135,926 of record CM050520.1, on the reverse strand, counting down.
ATCAACCAATGAATGCATAAATAAATGGAACAACAAATCAATGTTTCCCCCTCTCTCTCTCCACCTCTCTTTCTCTCAAGTTAATGAATAAAATGTTAAAAATGTCAATTATTTTACTTATTTCTTTTATATGTTATATTGAATTTTTAATTCCTAAGTAAAAATATGTTATAATTCTTAATGTTTATCATAATAGTAAATTAAAATATTTGTATATAAATGGAGTGTTATATCTGAAATAGTTAAGTATCTTGGTCTAGGCACTGAGATTTTGAGAAATTTTCTCTGTTCTCTTGGAATCAGAAGATCTAGTGTTTCAGTTCTACTTCTAGCTTCTGTACAAATCTGAGCAGTTGATTTAATCTCTGTGCCATTTTTCTCACTGAATACAAAGAGGTGATGGCAATATCTTCACAGCAAATGTGAAGATTAAGAAAAAAATAGGATTAATATCTACTTTGTGAACCGAGGCATGCATATATAGCAGTATGTATGTCAAAGGATACTCAAAGCCATGAGATTGTAGTCTTCTTTTTTATTTTATAAATATACTAGAAGCCCAGTACATGAAATTTGTGCATAGGGGCGGGGGGAAGTGTGTCTCTCAGCTCAGCCTGTACCCTCTCCAATCTGGGACATCCAGGACTGCTGGCTCCCAACTGCTCAACTGCCTGCTTTCCTGATTTCCCCTAACTGCTTCTGCCTGCCAGCCTGATCACCCCTTAACCACTCCCAGCAGTTGATGCCTAACTGCTCCTCTGTCAGCCTGTTTGCCCCTAACTGCCTTCCCCTGTAGGCCTGGTCCCCCCACACTGGTCTCCCCTACAGGTCTGGGTCCCCCCAACTGCCCTTCCCTGCAGGCCTGGTCACCCCCAACTTCCCTCCTCTGCCAGCCTGGTCACCCCTAACTGCCCTCCCCTGCAGGCTTGATCACAGGCTTGATAAAGGCCTGTGCACAGGTGGGGCCAGCTGGTTTGCCCTAAAGGGTGTCCTGAATCAGGTGGGCGTTCCCTTGGGGTGTGGGATGGCCTGGGCAAGGGGCCTATGGTGGATTTCAGGCTGGCTTTGCCCCCAGGCAACCCAAGCGGAGGCTCTGGTATCTGGGATTTATCTATCTTCTATAATTGAAACTTTTTAGCCTTGAGTGGAGCCAAGACTCCTGCTTGCTCCATGGCTGCAGCCATTTCTGTTGGAATTCATTTATCTTCTATAATTTAAACTTTGTAGTGGAGGTCAGCTTGGCTTCCTCCATCACTGGGGGCAACCCAAGCCTCCTGTTCTCTTCAGTTCTGTGGCTGCTGCCATTTTTGTTGGGATTTATTTATCTTCTATAATTGAAACTTTGTAGCCTTGAGTGGAGGCCTGGGCCTACCAGGGTATGCGGAAAGCTTAGCTTCCTCCATTGACAGGGAAACCCGCGCTTGTTCTGTGGCTGTAGCCATCTTGGTTGTGTTAATTTGCATACTCATTCCTGATTGTCTGGTGGGCATGACTTGTGGGTGTAGCAGAGTGGTGATTATTTTGCATATTATTTTTTTTATTAGATAGGATATTTATTGATTTCAGAGAGGAATCAAGAAGAAGAGATAGAAACATTAATGATGAGAGAGAATCATTCATCAGCAGCCTCTGGCATGCCCCACACTGGGGATCAGGTCTGAAGCCTGGGCATGTGCCCTGACTTGGCATCGAACTGTGACCTCTTAGTTCATAGGTCTATGCTTAACCACTGAGCAATCCCAGCCGGGCATGCACAGTCTTTCTGGCTTATTAAATCCACTATTCGGAAAGTAGCATCAAACCTTACTTTATGACAAATACAGTGATCATGGCAACTTGAATTTAACATTTACATGAATTTTAAGATGACAAATTAAACATTGAAGATATCCCATTTTGTTTCTACAACTGCAAGGGCAATCAATGTATTCTCTCCTGCCTTTAGGGATACTGCAGTGGAAAATCATGAGAAGCTCTGAAATGCTTTGTGCTTTGTAATCAGTTATTATCTCAATAAACTTCAAGAGAATACAATAAATTCCAGTGATATTAAAGCAATTAAGGGATTATTAGATAGTCAAACTTCCTGAGAATTATTCTCCTCAAGGCTAATTAGTAAGGATAGGAAAGTCCTACAAGGTCTTCAAACCCTTCCAGGGTATCTTCTAGGTCAGTGGTCGGCAAACCGTGACTCGCGAGCCACATGCAGTTCTCTGGCCCCCTGAGTTTGGCTTATCCACAAAATACCACATGGGGGCACACATATAGTGTGATTGAAACTTTGTGGCCCATGTGCAGAAGTCAATTTTCAGCCTGGGCTAGTCTATTTTGAAGAAGTGGCGTTAGAAGAAGTTGATATTTGGCTCTGTTGACTAATGAGTTTGCCGATTACTGTTCTAGGTATTTAGAAGTTAGTCAAGAGGAATTATAACATATTTTTATCTTTCTTTTTACCTCTATCCGTCTTCTTATCACTAAAACTACCACTGATTAAATTTCCTCTGTACCAGGCAATAGGCCAAGCAATTTGCACACCTTATTTATTTTAGTGTTGACAACATCCCTGTAAAGTAGGATTGTTATCTTTATTTTATGGAAGAATACTCCATGGCAGAGAGAGGTTATGTAAATTGCTCAACATCACACAGCTGGAAATGGCAGAAAAGGAATTGAAACTCAAGTTGTTGTTATTATTATGGCTTCTCTTTAAAGTCTAAGAGCTATTAGTTTCTAAGAGGGAATGGATTTTAAGTTCTAAGAATGGATTTTAAGTTGTAGCACTGGTTCTTAAACTTTAGTTTCATGAAACTCACCTGTAGGGCTTGTTAACTCAGATTCCTGAGGCACATGCCTAGGGTTTCTGATTTGGTAGGTCTGGACTATGACCTGGTAATTTGCATCTTTAACAAATTTCCAGTTGATGCTGATGCTGCTGGCCCCAAGACCACCTCTAAGGGCCACTGCTGGATACTGTAGAGCAAGGACTGGCAAACCACAAACTAAGTAATGGTTTTTACATTTTTAAATTGTCGAAGAAAATAACAACCATAATATTTCCTGACATGTGAACAGTATGTGAAATTTAAATTTTAATGTATATTAATAAAGTGTTGTTGGAACACACTATATAATGTCGATGGCATCTTGCTCTCTGTAACATCAAAGTTGAGTTACTGTGGGAGGCATAAAATATTTGCTATGTGAACCTTACAGAATCAGTTTACCCTTCTTTTCCCTAATTCTCATCCTAGCTGCACATTAGAATTACTTGAGAAGCTTTATAAAATACTGATGCCTGGGTTCCCCTGCTTAAGATCCTGATTTAGTTGGTCTGGAAGATAACCAACTGGGTCCTTAACATTGAAACATATCTCCTCTGTCCTGTCTAAATAAAACAAACAAATAATGCAGGCAAACCTACCAGAATTATTCTGCTTATAAGAAATGACTAGGTAATCCAATCTCCTTATTTTATAAGGAAAATATACAGAAATATGAAATATTTGTCCCTGTTAACATTGTTGCAATTATTATTTCATTATTGGCTAATCATAATTTTATACTGCTTTACTATTTTTTAAAAAATTACAAAAATTAGGTTAATTCTAAAAATTATTACATACTTAACTTAGTCTGTTTGGGCTGCTATAACAAAATACTATAGAGTGGGTGGCTTATCAACAACAGAAGTTTATTTCTCATGGTTCAGGGGGCTGCAAGTCTGAAATCAAGGTGCTGGGCTGACTCATTGTCTGGTGATAGAGTCCAGTGTCTCCTCAAATAGTGGAAAGGCAAGGGATTTTCTGGAGGTCTCTTATATGAGGACACTAAACCTATTCAGGAGGATTTAATCACCTCTCAGAGGCCATACCTGCAAATGTCATTGCATTGGGGATTAGATTTCAACATGAATCTGGAGGAAACACATTCATTTTATAACAAGATTTAATATAAAAAAATAGGAAAAATTAGGGGTGGGTGGGAGTAGGTAGAAGAGTAAAGTTGAGGGGAGGAGACTGCCTTAGGATGGAGAGAACATACTACAATACACAGATGATGTATTATAGAATTGTACAGTTGAAACGTATACAATTTTAGTAATCAATGTCATCCCAGTGAATTCAATGAAAAAATAAATTAAAAAATAGGAAATATATGTAGATGTCTGGTTCTAAACTCAGTGCTGTAGAAAAAAAATCAGCTCGAGTCAGGTTTGCTCCATAGTCACTTTTTCATTCAAGAAGCAAATAAAGTAGTTGGCTTGTGTTTAAGAGCCATGCTTTAAGAAAAAATAGATCACACATGCATTCCAGGTAGATGTCATACCCATAGAATTCCGTGCATTCTAGGTAGATGTCTGTATTATAAGAGGCACACAGGAACTAAGATGAATTCAGGAAAAGGCAGAGTCCTATTCCCATGTCATGGCTATTCTCTGACATGTGCTCATTGGGAGCATTCAGAGGCAAATTCCCCCACAAGTCCTAGAATACCCTCCCTTCCTGGGTCTTTATTTCTCTCATTCACCCAGAGAGGATAGTTAGATAAATAGTTCATTATGGGGAGGACACTGTAGTGTATAGAAGGGTATAAAATGAATAATGAAAGGTAATATCTAACTTATCTTCCTAAACCAAGTTCTAATCCCCAGTAATCAGTGCTATCCAAATTTTACACATACACACAAATACACTCATCTAATAAATTATATATGCTTATACAGACAAATATAGGCATAGTATACAAACTCTTCAGCAATCTTATGTTTGCATTTACATTATAACTTGGAAATCTTTCCATATAAGAATATGTACCATATATGTTTGTAATAACTGCATAGCATTTGGTGGCATAGAAGAGCTGCTGTTTTACACATAATCCTTTCACTAATGGATATTTACATTATATATAAATATTTTATATATATATACATATATATATTCCAATCTATACCTAGACTTAACTCCTAGATATTTTATATAAATTACCTTCCAGTAAGTTTTCACTAATTCATGCATTCCCATTAGTACTTGATATATCAATCAATTAAAAATCTTATTTTTATGATTTTTCTCTAAATATGAATGAGGTGGAGCATGTTTAATGTGTTTTGTGGTCTTTGGGTGAATTTCTACTTTGTGTCCTTTGCCTTTTTTAAACTTTATTTTATATTTTTTTATCTGTTTATAAAAATTATTTGTATTTTAAGAAACTTTTTCATTAAGTATGTTGCAAATATTTTCCCAGTTTGTCACTGTATATCATTTAGCTAAATGGAAGTTTTTTAAAAAAAATTATATAGTTATATTGTTTAACTTTTCTTATATAGCTTCAGTCTTCCCTCCAATATTAGATAGGCCCAAACAAAATCCATTTTCTTCTAATATATTTATGGTTTCAATTTCCATACTTAAATCTTTGCTCTGTTGTGATGATGGGAGATTTATCTTTCACCTTCTCAATGACACTGTTAAGCATTATCCCCATTTTATAAATCTCCATTGTACAAAGGATAAAAGAAAGGGTCTAACATGGAAGTAATTTTCCTGTGTTATTTGCTTGTGAGAGTTAGAGCTTAGATTTACTACATTGCATCCAAAATTAAGTAGCCAGTTACAATTTCCTTCTACAATAACAGATGTTATTCTGTTAGCATGTATTTGGGTCTGTTAAAAAACCTTTGCCTAAAAATAGAGAATACTTTTTAGTGGGGCATTGTCATTGTAATTAATGCCTCGTTTCCCGCATCTGTAACATGAGACTAATAAGTTATCTGTCCTAGTACACTGACAAAAATCAGGCAGTACTTCTACAGGTGTAGCCCGTGTCTGCACTGGGATGCTGTGGGATGGCTAAGTGTAGATGGGAGTGAAGTACATCTGCAAGTCTAAGCCTTTCTTTAGAATATACACACACGAACACTGTATCTGAAGCCCTCCTGCTTCCCTCCAGGAAAACCTGCATGTGTTTTTTTCACCTATAACTTCACCTGTGAACTGTTCTGAGATTTGTAACATTTTCCAGTTCTTCTGCTCTCTTTCTCCGGGGCTGTCCAAATGCTCTAGGGCAGTGGTCTGCAAACTCATTAGTCAACAGAGCCAAATATCAACAGTACAACCATTGAAATTTCTTTTGAGAGCTGAAAACCGATTTCTGCACATGGGCCATGAAGTTTCAACCGCACTGTACGTGCGCACCTGCACGTGGTATGTTGTGGAAGAGCCACACTCAAGGGGCCAAAGAGCCGGATGTGGCTCTCTAGCTGGAGTTTGCTGACCACTGCCCTAGGGGCTCTTAAAATAATAAATACAAAGATGTAAAGTTGCCCTTTTCTCACATTTCCTAATGGGAGAAAATAACAATGCTTATTCACAGATTAAAATTTTTAAAAAATCCTCTGAACCACCAATAAAATAGACATTTAAAAATTCTCCTGTGATTTCATGACATCAAGTTGCTGGGTTTGGATTCATTTATTGGGAAGAGCTGCATGGAATGTGACCTGCTATGACCCCAGAAGAAGGAGGTGTTAACTTAATGTAAAAGTTATGGAATGAGGAGAGTTGGGCATCTATGTCATTTTTTTTCTTTTTTAATGTCCTGGAAGTCACTGGTTATATTGCAAGTACTTGTAATTTGTAATTACCTAGATTTATCTGACAGACAGAACTGGGAATCAAATTAAGTAGCTGCCTTCTTTTACGATTCTAAAGAATCTCCAGCTTAAGACAAGATTGCCTTTTTTCTTTCCTAAAAAAGGCACAAACAATGACAGCCCAAAATAGCTATTTAGTCAGAACTGAGGACACTTTCTGAATGCTTGACATTAAGAGAGAATTAGAAAGCCCTGCCTTTTCTCCTTCCTTTAATTCCTCTCCCTTAAATACCTTGCTTGCCCCTGAAGCTGCCTCAGCTCATTGCCCAGGAGAAATGTCCAGTAGCTCTGCCAGTACCTCAGCACCACTGCAGGCTCCAGAGTGGGGAGGTGGCGTATGCAAAACACATTAAAGAAAAATCCTAAAAGTCACTGCAGCTTTTTCTGGTGAGTTATGCTGATCTTCCCTGTCGCTGTAAGCTGATGGGGAACGTCATGGCAAAGCCATAACCACTCTTTTTCCTCCCACTGTTTTCTGCTGCAGTGAGAACAGTTCATTTCTGCGTGCATTTTGCCAGAGAGCTTTAGAATTCTAGCTGAGCATTAGGGCTTCCAAAGGCTGGAAATAAGAGTTTAGAACGTTAAATTGGAGTTTGTCCTTTGGCTCAGGAAAAATTGAGTTAATTTGCAGCATTCGGTGCCTGACTAGAATGACAACAGACAGTAGCATCAGAGGATGGTTTTAAGGTCCCCCCCCCCCGCCCCCTTATGGACTCATGGGGGCAGAAGCTTTTATTTTCTCTCCTGCTCTCTGCCTTTTGGAGCCAGCTGAACACATTACATTCAGCAGCAGTAGCTACTGAATTCATGGTTATGTTATCCTTGGACTCTTCCCTTTCATTCTGAACTCATCCTCTCTTGTTGTCATTTACTAATAAAGCTTCATTTTGGAAAATAGGGTGCCTGTTTTATTAGTGATCCTGGCAACTTTAGCTACCCCGGGAAAAAGTGAGTAGATATCTCAGGACAGGGAAGTGAGAGAGGGTGGTACTTCTCAGCCATGTAACTGCAGATCACCCCTGGGGAAACCAGCTTACATTTTAGGGGACTTTATGAGACAGTGATCTTTTGATCTCAGTGCTATTTCACACTGAAAAGCAGAATGAGAGGTGTTTGCAGTGATTTGTAGTATTTGCCAAACAGGGTGCTGCATCAGACTAGCCTGGAATACAGTGCAGAGCCCTTATTCAACCTCCACAGGGAAAAGGGTTTCCTCTTCAGTTACAGTCTGCCGGATGCAATCCCCTTGTAAAGTACCTAATAGGATAACAGCAGAGCTCTCCAGAAACATAAGTAACTCATTGGTTAAATTTCAGTTCTTCACCTTCCTCCCCCCCACCCCATCCTTCCTGGGTGAGCTCATTCCCTACTCCCGTTTTTTTTTTTTTTTTAAACCCAGAGATTTAAAATGCTAGAAGGAAAAAGCAACTGAAGTCTTAACTTTCAGATGCTGAATTCTCGGCTAATTGAAATTACTGGGCACAATGCTATATATAGCCAATGAAGAGATGTTGGGCTCTCACTCAGTGCCTTCAAGATATGTCGTTTTGTAGTCAGAGAAAGCAGAGATCAATGCATTTTCAAACTGACAGAGGGAACGGATGCTCCTTAGTAGCACATGCCCAGGACCCAGTGTGTGGGGCTTGCGCTGTGCTGAGAAGCTGAATACCGGTCCATATGCTCCTTATTTACTGCAATGTTCTTTGCATGTTACTGTGCACTCCGGACTAACGTGAAGGTAAGAGGAGGCGAGCCGGCAACTGGGCACAAGATACATGTTAAAGCAGCTGCAGAAAATGTCTACCTTATGTAGCCTCAGGACTTTTCAGATTGCTAGCCGAGCAGGCAGATTATTACAGGTGGTTGCAAGGGCTTTGTTTTATTGTCGCCGTGCAGCCTCGCTGAGGGGGCAATTTGGAACGCCGCTGTGAAGTGACCTTCAGGTTTAACTGTTTGTAATTCAGGTTCACGCTCACACTTGGGGGCTGGAATGGGGGGAGGAAAAGATGAAAATTATGAAGGTAGGCCAGAACCAATAAATTGGGGGGTGGGGGGGAGGAGAAGCTATAGAGCATGCTTTAGAGGAGGATTGAAAGTCTTTCTTTTTAAAAGTGTTGGGAGCTGGCTGTCTGTGCAGCTTAGTTGTTTGAGATGGGGATTACATGTAGAGGCTGTCATGGCAGTAGGACGGGGTCTGTGGGACAGCTGATCATCCTGTCCATACAAACACAGCGTTAGCATTGGAAGTTGGTGATATTGAGCATACCCATCCTCAGCTCTGTTTGCTTTGGCTGCAGGGGTGCTGTTGCCAGGCGTTATCACCCCACTGACATTCACTTGCTGTGGATAATGAGGCTCTGTCTGAAGTTGAGCCTAAGTTTGGGAGATTTACCCCTTGTCAGGAGGGACTGCAATATTATTGGAGAGGTTTTCTGACACTTCATTCAACACTAAGCCAGTCAGACAGGCTAGCTGTGGAATTCCAGTTGCATAATTTAAAGTGAATTACGTCCTCTGTTAGCATTTTGAACTTGGGTTTTCCAAGGAAGTTCAAAAGGAAAGTAATTGCCTTTCAAGAGGAAAAAAAAAAAAAGCTGGACGGGCAGTTAAGATTTAATACCTAAAGTAAGATCTTAAAAATATATATCAATGTAAAGCAGTTCCCCATTTTATTTAACTGGGGGAGTATTTTAATATGCCTGGGTACTAAAGTTTCATTTCCTGTGTTTACAAGTTTTATTAAAGAACTCCCTGCTGCTCTCCGTTGTGTAAGCCTTTTTGTTTTCTATTTGAATTTCAAACAGGTAGTATTTATGTTTTGATGACCAATTCTATTACAACCATTGTCGGAAGCATTTCTGTGGATCATTTTGCAGACTTCTGCAGACTTTACTTTTTACTACTCTTAAGATTAAATTCAGCAATCAGTGTTCCCCCATACATATGCTATAGTAAACATGAAAAGAGATATTTAAAAACCTAAAAACAGTGCCCAAGTATCAACTTGAATTTCTCCACCATCATCTCTTATTTCAGATTTTGGGTATGCAATACACTGGTTTGTAAGCTCAATGAATTTTAAATGTTTTCCCTCCTTATCTTTTTTTGTTTGTTTGTTTTAAGGGAAAAGTGCTTTTTTTTTTTTCCTGCCCCAGGGATATCTCTATAAATAATTTAGATAAAGAGATAATTTTTAAATATTTCATTGTTATGTTTCAGAAGTACAGAAAAACTCAAGTCCCAAGTTCCTTTGGTATGGGTTTTGAGAAATTCCCTTTTTACTCTTTACTCAGTGGCCTTAGAGGGGGTAGCTTTAAATTTTTCTTACTTATATTCATAAGCAAAAGAATGAAAAGACTTTTACCAACAATATCTTAATTCTGATGACTTTTGGATAATAAATTCTTAGTACTTTGGCTAACCTGTACTGAACGATGTAAACCTTCTTAATCAATAGAAACCCCGACCATGTATATTACCACATACAATATCTATAACCTTGCTTTGAATAGCTTAACTTCAGTGGTAAGTATGCTTATGCCCTTTCAATAACTACACTTCCCTGCAAATGTTATAGGCTTCTCTTTTTCTTCTGAGATAACAAGTTTTGCAAAAGAGTTGGCAAGTATATGGTCTGATATTTTACCAAGTTTCACAATAAAGTCTTACCTGATGTTTGTATTTTTGTTTTATGTTATAATTTTTAAAGTATTTAATTTTATTTTCATTATGCTCAGAATTACTTGTTTAGTTCTGGTAGAGTCTCTTGTATAGTTTGTAGCTTTTCATGTTGCCATGTTTTAATATGATTGGTGTTCCAGTGACCCAAGACTTTCAGATGTTTAAAATTCAAAGGATAGTAACAAATATTGTTTATTTTTTTCTGCACTCACAATCTTTTATCCTAGAATTATTTTTTTTGTTTTTTGTGGATTGGACCTTTATAATATAGTGTAGTCAAAAGGACTTTTTGAGAGTGGTATGTTTTAATATATTTCATATGTTTTCATGTAACAATGAAGGCATTACATTTGGAATGAATATGCATGTATATATATGTGCACACACATAAATTTATAGATATCAGAATGTGACTCATGGGTCATCATTTATTCATTCATTTATCAAAAATTTTTGCAAGGACAACTGTGATTTATGCACTGTGCTAGAGTCTGTGCAACTAAAATCAATAGAAAATAATCCTTGCTTTCAAGAAGCTTCCAGTCTTGGAAAGGACACAGACATATAAGCAAGTAAGAGGTGTGAAGTATTACAGGACCAATAATGAAAGTCTACACAGGACATTGTAAGGACAAAACAGAACAGAACATTGGCTAATTTTACATGGACTGTGAAGTCACCTCTGGGTTGAAAGGTTTCCCTGTGAAGTCACCTCTGGGTTGAATTTTGACAGCTAATGGAGTTTTGCCAAGCAGCCTGGAGTGAGGAAGGTATGCCTGGTAGAGGGAATGACAAAAGCATGGAGTTAAAAAGCAGAGCACTTTGAAGAGTTGCAAATAGTTTGAAGTGGATGGAGCATGGGGTCTTAGAAGACTGAAGAGTGAACTAACAGGGTCTAACAAATAAAAGCCAGGTAAAGCCAATACTGTGGGAATTGACAGCAATCTTCACAATCTAACTCTGTGTTACTTTTCCACCTGTTTCTAGAAAAAGGGATTTCTACAGAAGGGAAAAAAAAAGAAAACTTCTAACCAGAGAGTATTATATATGTTTTGTGTTTTCTTGTCAACTGTAAGTTGTTTAAATTTGATAAACATTCATAGCATATTGGCTTGAGTTTAACTTTTTAAAGACTATGATTAGAACAATCTACTGTGATTCTGTTCACACACAAAAAAAGAATAATGTGATCATTGTTTAGGTGTACAGTTTCTCTTTCATCTTAGATTGCATTTGTTGTACACAAAGTACCTCTTTAATAAAACATATAAGAAGCTTGTTGCACCAGATGTCCATTATCATTTTTTTTTTGCCTATAGAAATGACTTTTGAAAAGTAACAATTCTGATGATATTAACTTACATTCAGGTGGTATCTGTTGCTTTTCTGAATAGTTTTATGTTCCTCACCTCATTTCCCTCTTTTTGTCCTGCTACTGTAAACATACCCATGTACAGTCACAAACCCACAATCTCTGAAAGATAAATAGGAAGTATGAGACCCATTTTACAGGTAAGGAAACTAACACAGAGAGAGGAAATGGACAGTTCCTCTGTTTCACAGTGTGTGTCCGAAGCAGACTTGATAGAGATGTTTCCTGACCCCTGGTTTACTGGCTTATTTAGTAAATCCTGTTGCTCACCCCATAGATTCAAGAATTTTGCTTTTACTTTTGAAATTCCTTGAGGGTAAATATAAGAAAATCTTGGGAAAAGAGTGTAATAGAATGTTTCTAAAGCATGGGTTTTCATTACTCCAAAAGAACTAATTTTGGTTTATCTTCCTCATTTATTACATAGAAATGCTTTTGTTTGCACAAGAAACTTTCTGAAGTAAGTATTTTTAATGTCTACAACAAGGATAATAGCTATTATAAGAATTATGTGATATAAGGCATGCAAACATTGTATAAAATGTTCTCAGAATATAGTAAATGCTCAGTTTAACTCATAATTGATAAAGTTTAGGCCACAAAATAGGAAAAGACTTAAGGGTTGCCTTCAGTAAAAATAGTGTTAACAAATTCTAGAATTTGAGCCCAATTGAAAGATATCTATAATTAATGAGAAATGTATTCAGCTATAAATTCCCCTTTCCCACCACTCTCAACATCATAGCACACATGCACATATGCTAACATATAAGCTCCATGGAAGTCAGGATTTCCATTTGTTTCATTTACATCTATATCATCAGCATCAAGAATAATATGAGTACATAGTAGGTGTTCAATAAATATTTGTTAAATGTTGCATCATGTCCCAGATTTCTCTTTATTACATACTCACCTTCTTCCCAGATTTATTTATTGTAATGCTTGTCAAATTATTTTGAGAGAAATAAAAAAGTACACAATACTATGGACTTTTAAATCACATGGGCATGGGTTTCCATAGTAGGTTTGGTAGTCATAAACCACTTGCACTCAGTCACATACTGTTTTGGACCTGCATAGCCAGGTTATAGAGCTAGGTTGGAGGGAATCAATAATTCAAACTAAAACAATTTGTTGGATGCCTAACCACTCCAGAATTCAGACATTCATCATGATCATTTCTACTGTGTTTATTCTGTGAAGTTCCTCTTTTCCAAACACCCCCACCCTTTTCTGCCTCTGAGCATTTGCTTTGTGCAATGGGCATCCTTTCTCTGCATGGCCATGTCCTGTCTAAATTCTATCCTTCCTTTAAGAACCAGTACACACTTGCCACACTAACTTCCTTACTTTATCTCTCTCCTTTGATTTAATGAGTGTAATTTTCCCATTATTCATGGCAATGAATCTTATATTGCCTTATGGCATCACTTGCAATATTTATCTTACATTTCTAGCTGGTTTGGCATTGCCTTCATGCAAACTAGATTTTAAGCACTTTGAAGACAGGAAGTATATACTATTTTCTTCGTTTTTTTTAACTTTAAAAATGCTTGATTTACTCTTTGAAAGGGAAACTTTCAGAAATTCTATCTCCTTATGCTGCCAATGCCTATTCTTTGCTAGAGTCCATGATACATCCCACATATCAATGCTTTTAATAAACACATTATTTGTTGTAGGCAGATCTTGGAATCATGAATCAGAATTTTGGGCAGTGTGCATAATACCTACAGCTCATGTAAATCAGGCATGCTCCCTCTCAGGGTTCCAATTGAGTAATTATCTCTTTCCAAAGGTTAATAAGATACTAATCGCTCACTGGGCCCCTAAATTATGGCTTCCAAATGGTTGTGAGCTTACTTAGTATGTTGAGTTTATAATACCTAATCCTACTTAGTATATTGAATTTATAATTCCTGATGAGGCTATTTAATACAAATCCTTAAAAAGTAATATAAGGAGTTAATTTGTAAAGAAAAAAGATAGCACAATGGACAATAGCAATCATAGCTACAATTTCTCAAGCTCTTACTATGAGCTATAGACTACACCAATAACTAAACACAAGTCTTCAAAGCGCTTCCCAGACTTAAGATGTAAGCATTATCATTATCATTATTTCATAGGTGAGAGAAACTGAAGTTTCAGAAAAAAAACAATAACTTGCCTAATATCACACAATTAGTAAGTGCTTATAAAGGCAGCTTTGAAGTCAGATCTATTCCAATTTTCTAAAACTTCCCTAAATAAATAATTTAGTTTTATTAACTATGAGTAATTAATATGTTGCAGACCACTAAAATATTTGTTAATAAGGTAAGGAATTAAATAAATAATAAAATTACATGTTTTGCGTAGTATGACGTTACCATTCCTTTGTATTCTATTTTGTTTTTCTTTTTTCATTAAAGTATAGTTGGCATAAATATTACATTAGTTTTAGGTGTACAACATAGTAATTTGACATTTATATACCTTGCCAAGTAATCATCACAAGTCTAGTAACCATCTGTCACCATATAAAGTTATTATGATATTATTGTCTATATTCCTTATGCTGTATATTACATCTCCGTGATTTATTTATTTTATAACTAGAAGTTTATGCCTTTAAATCCCCTTCACCATTTTTGCCTATGCCTCCCACCCCTCCTATCTGACAGTCATCAGTTTGTTCTCTACGGCTATGAGTCCATATCTGTTTTCTTGGTAGATTTCACATATAAGTAAAATCATATTGTACTTGTCTTTCTCTAACTTATTTTACTTAGCATAATGCCCTCTAAGTCCATCCTTGTTTCACAAATGGTACAATTTCTTTTCTTTTATGATTGAGTAATATTACATTGTATATATGTACCACTTATCTTTTGATGGACATTTAAGTTGCTTCTGTATTTTGGCTATTGTAAGTAATGCTGCAATACACATAGGGGTGCATCTATCTTTTCCGATTAGTGTTTTCATTTTCATTTTTTTTTTCTAATCTGTAAACATTTTTTTATCTTTATTGTTCAGTTTATTAATTACATTGTTCCTTTTTTTTTCACCCTATAGTTCCCCTCCACCTGGTACCCATCTCACCCTCCGCCCTCACCCCCCTACACTGTCCTCTCTCATAGTTGCATGATTTTTGTCCAGTCTCTTGCTACACTTCCCACACCCCCTTTCTCCAAAAGAGTTGTCAGTCCATTCCCTCTCTATGTCCGGGATTCTGTTACATTCACCAGTTTATCCTGTTCATCAGCTTATTAATTCACTTGATTTTTAGATTCATTTGTTGATAGATGTGTATTTGTTGTTCCTAATTTACACTTTTATCTTTTTCTTCTTCCTCTTCTTAAAGAATATCTTTCATCATTTCATATAATATTGGTTTGGTGGTGATGAACTCCTTTATCTTTTTCTTATCTGCGAAGCACTTTATCTGGCCTTCAATTCTGAATGATAGCTTTGCTGGATAGAGTAATCTTGGTTGTAGATTCTTGCTGTTCATCACTTTGAATATTTCTTGCCACTCCCGTCTGGCCTGCATAGTTTCTGTTGAGAAATCCGCTGACAATCGTATTGGTGCTCCCTTATAGGTAACCAACTGTTTCTCTCTTGCTGCTTTTAATATTCTGTCTTTGTCTTTTGCTCTTGGCATTTTAATTATGATGTGTGTTGGTGTGGTCCTCTTAGGGTTCCTATATATTGGGGTTCGGTGCACTTCTTAGACTCCTAAGTCCATTTCTTTTATCAGGTGTGGGAAGTTTTCGGTCACTATTTCTTCAAATAGGTTTTCATTGTCTTGGTCTCTCTCTTTTTCTGGCACCCCTATAATTCGGATGTTGGTATGCTTGAGGTTGTCCCAGAGGCCCCTTACACTATCTTCAATTTATTGGATTCTTTTGGTTTCTTGCTTTTTCAGCTGAGTGGATTTTCCCTCTTTGTATTTCAAATCTTTAACTTGGTTCTTGGGGTGCTCCAGAGCCCTTTTAGGTCTTTGTCTAATATTTTTTATTTCAGTCAGTGTATGCTTAATTTCTGGTTGGTCCTTTTTCATATCCTTGAAAGTCTCTTTTATATCCTTGAGGGTCTCCTTCATTTCCTTGTAGGACTCATTCATTTCCACATTGGTCTTAATCATTTCCTTGCAGGTCTCGTTCATATCCTTGAGGGTCTTGTTCATTTCCTTGTAGGACTCATTCATTTCCTTTGTGGTCTTGCTTATTTCTTTATAGGCCTCAACTTTTTGTTGGAGCCTCTTGAAAAGCCCTATAACCATGGTTTTGAATTCCATGTCCAGTCGTTTTTTTCCCTCCATTTCTTTCACATCTGATTTCTTTCCATGTCTCTGCATGGTGGCTGCTTCCCTGAGTTGGTCAATTAGCTTTGTGTGGTAGACTTCCTACTAGGGCCAGTGGCTCAGCCTACCCAGTTACCTGAGGTGGTAATGGGCTGCACAGTCTTGCTGAAGTTAAGCTCAGGTTAATTGTTGTTAGCACTTGGAGGGGTTGACCTCCAGGCCAATTGTCTGTGAAGCTCAGCTGTGCTCGGGTTGGATGGGAGGAGTCTCCAGGCCAAGCAGACAGCATTAGCTCCACCTATGCAGCCCCACGGACTCTGTTCCGGGGGCAATGGCCGCCAGCACCTCTGAGAGAGAGAGCTGCTGCCAAGCTCCACCGGCTGCCAGGGAATTCAGACTCTCCCCAAATGACTCTGCACACCCAATGTCTCACCCAGGGTCGTAAAACAAAGCAGTCTGACGGTTTCCTGAATGAGAGGGCAAGTCGCAGAGCGCTCTCTGCGCAGTCACGCAGCTGAGCTGTTCGAGCAAGCTGCCTTCTCCACAAGCTGGCAGACCCGGCAGCACCCGAGCTTCAGCATGCCCTCCCACTGTCCAGTTTTCACCCCGTATGATAGTGGGTTGGTTCCCTGGACTTTGCCCAGAGCTGAGAATCAGTCTAGTGGGACGTCTTTGTCTCCCCGTTCGAGAAAACTGGCCGGTTTTCAGCCTCCCGCCCTCTCCACTGGCGCGCGCTCCAAAACTCTCTCTGCACGAATCTTTCAACGCTGTCCGCCGCTGCTCCTCCGAGTCACAGTGTCTTATTTTCACTTTTATTTGTGAAATTTTCACTCGGCCAGCTTTCTGGTGATTCTGGAAGGTGTTTGTTCTTTCGTTAAGTTGTAGTATTCAAATTGCTGAGTATGACGGCAAGATAGGTGTTTTACCTATGCCGCCATCTTGGTTCTCCCCAGTGTTTTCATTTTCTTAGGATTAATATCTAGGAGTGGAATTGCTAGGTTGTAAGGTAGTTCTATTTGTTATTTTTTGAAGACCTTCCATACTGTTTTTCCATAATGGCTGCACCAATTTGCAATCCCACCAGCAATAAAGTGAAGGAATTTATTGAAAGCAAATCCATTCTCCTGTTCTATATTTATTCTTATTTGGTTGTACCATACACATCCTCATCAACACTTGTTATTTGTTGTCTTTTTTATAATATCCATTCTAACACATGTGAGGTGGTATCTCATTGTGGTTTTGATTTTCATTTCTCTGAATGATTAATGATGTTAAACATTTTCAGGTGTCTGTTGACAATTTGTGTGTCTTCTTTGCAGAAATATTTATTGAGGTTCTCTGCCCACTTTTTAACCATGTTTTTCATGTGTTGTGTTAGTTCTTTATATATTTTGGATATTAGCCCTGATCAAATATATCATTTTTATTTTTATTTTTTTTGGAGTTTTCACTGTGTTCATCCATTCTTCTCCCTAGTTCAGTGAGCACCATTATGACCATTACTTTTTTGTTTGTTTTTTTTCTAATTTTTTTATTGTCAAAAGTTTACATATATCTCATTTTCCCCCAATTGACTCCCCCCACCCCCAGTCATTCCCATCTTGGGCAAGCCCCCACCACACCAGCATCTGTGTCCATTGGTTATGCTAATGTGCGTGCATACAAATCCTTTGGTTGCTCTCTAACCTCCCCCCCTCCCCTACTATTTGTCTCCGGATTTATTCTTGTTCATCAAATTACATTCATCATTATATTCCACATAAGAGTGAGATCATGTGATATTTATCTTTTTCTGATTTGCTTATTTTGCTTAGCATAAAGTTCTCCAGTTTCATCCATGCTGTTGGAAATTGTAAAAGTTTCTTCTTTTTATCGCAGCATAGTATTCCATTGTGTAGATGTACCACAGTTTTTTAATCCACTCATCTGCTGATGGGCACTTAGGCTGTTTCCACATCTTGGCTATTGTAAATTATGCTGCTATGAACATAGGGCTGCATATATCCTTTCTGATTGGTGTTTCTGGTTTCTTGGGATACAGTCCTAGAAGTAGAATCACTGGGTCAAATGGGAGTTTTTATTTTTTATTTTTTGAAGAAACTCCATACTGTTCTTCAAAGTGGCCGCACCAGTCTGCATTCCCACCAGCAGTGCAGGAGGGTTCCTTTTTCTCCCAGTCCTTGCCAGCACTTGTCCTTTGTTGATTTGTTGATGATAACCATTCTGACAGATGTGAGATGGTATCTCATCATTTTTTTGATTTGCATCTCTTGATTATTAATGACTTTGAACTTGTTTTCATGTGGCTTGGCCTTCTGTAAGTCCTCATTTGAAAAATGTCAGTTTAGATCCTTTGCCCATTTTTTGATTAGATCATTTATCTTCCTTTTGTTAAGTGGTATGAGTTCTCTGTAAATTTTGTAGATTAAAACCTTATCAGAAATATCATTGGCAAATATATCCTTCCATGCAGTGGGCTTTCTTGTTGTTTTGTTGATGGTTTCTTTTGCTGATGACCATTACTTTTGACCGTATTATTTGGTAGACTGCTTATCTCCATTTTCTTTATTTTTTTAGTTTTTGTCTTATTCTTTTGTTTGGAAATATCCATTTTTCTCCTTATTTTGCCCAACTTTCTGTGTTTGTTTCTGTGTATTAGATCAGCTCATTCCTAGTCACAAAAGGGTGAACAGCTTTATGTCGAAGGTGTCCTCGGGGGCCCAATAGCACAATCTCCTCTGGTCATGAGAGGCAGGCACTCCAGGGGTGTCCCCTGTGTGGACTGCATGCACCCTCCTGTTATGGTTACACGACAATTGCTGTGGGCATGCTGAATATTAAGATGCCCTTTGGCCCGCCAGCTGTGAGACCCAGCCATGACTACTGCAAGCTTGTTGATGAGTATGGCTGAATTCCACTGCAGCTGTCAGTGAGGCCTGGCCAGGACTGCTGAGGACATTCTGGTTGGTGGGCCTGGATCTCAAACTCCCCTCCCAAATCTCCCAGGTGGGAGCTGCTTTGGAAGGGAACCTCTTAATTTCTTGCTAATATATAATGATTAGAGTCAGAGCATGAGGCTTTCTTATGTATTCTCCATTGATTCATCCACCAAATATTTAATAAGCATCTATTATTGTGACAAGCATTGACCTAATTGCAAAAAACACAGGGTGAAACAAAACAGATAATAATCTGCATCCTTAGGTAATGTACATACTAGTAAGCTATGTGAGCAATAAAAAGGAGAGTTAAGTAAAATACGTCATGTGTAATGATAAATGCTAAAAAGAAACAAAATATGGAAGGGGTATATAAAGTGTGAATGTGAGAAGGGATCAAAGTTACATTTCCAATAAAATGGTTAGTTGGAGTCTCACTAGGAAGGTGACCTTTGTGTAAAGACCTAAAGGAGGTGAAGGGAGCAGCCATGTAGGAAATGCCCTGGGGTGGGAGCCACCTGGCGCTTTAAAAAATGTCTAAGAAGCCAGTGTGGCTGGCAAGAGAAAGGGCAGGAGAATGGCAATATGCGCAGATCATGGAGGGTTTTGTAGGTTAGGCTTCTTCTCTCAGTGCAGTGGGGAAGCCAGCAGGGTTTAGAGCAAAGGAATTATGATTTGACTAATGTTTTAACAGGGTCACTCAGTCCCGGGTGTTGAAAAGAGACTTTAGCGGGGGAAGGGCTGGGGCAGGGAGAGCACTTGGAAGTCCCTACAGTAATACTGGGGAGAGATGTTAACCAATTGGGTCCAGTTGGGGCCTACTGGAGACACGTTGTCCAGTTCTGTCTATAATTTAACTTTTTTTATCTTCTTCTTGTCCTGCCCTACTACCAACTTCTCCTCAACTATTGGGTACTGTTCTCGGCTCTTCTGTATTTCATCAGCATTGGTTAGAGAAAAATACTTGGATATATGGTTACCACAGCAGTTTGACTAATTATTAATTCTCTGAACATTTGAATGGTAGATAGCCCCAAAAGTATGTTGTATATGTACATTCGAAAGTCCATTTTATTTTTGGCTTCAGGTCTGATCCTCAGTGGACATCCCCCCTCCCCTCAGTTCTGAACGAATCTACTCTAAGCTACTCAAGTGCCAGAACCAGGCCTAATGGCAAATTATTACCTCTTTTATGACAGTATTTCTTTAACATCAGAATCTAGGTAAGCAGCCTGGAAATGTGGAAATGGCCTTAGGTAATTCTTATAAGACAAGTTTGGCAAACACTGTGTTATAGCTTCTGTTGGGAATTAAAGCAGTGAGTCAACAAGTTTGTTGAGAAACTGTTATGTGTTAATATTTGCCCAAGTAACATATATATCCAACATTTTCAAACTTTTTGGACTGTAACCCAGAGTATGAACAAATTATAAATTACAAATAAGTACATGTTTCACAAAACAATACTTAACATTACCTAAAGCTATTCATTCTGATATTTCTATTCTGTTTTTACATTTTAAATTTTATTTTTTAAATAATTTTGGTCAAGATTTACTAAATGTATATAATCAACATGGTTGAGGAAATGGAGTTCATACTGACCCATTTAAAACTGATTTCTTAATGTATCTTTGCTAATGAGTTTGAAAGAGTGCAGAATGGGTCATAACTCACAAATTGAAAAACATTGTAACATGCTTCCTCCATAAGGAACATACATCCTCAATTGGGAATATACAAATGAAGGATGACAGATTATAATAGCCAGCCCATATGAGGCAGGAGATGGGCAAAACAAAACAAAACAGAAATAATGAATAGCTATCCCTGAAGTCTGGTCCATTTACTAATCCATATACTCACTTAGAAATTCATGGCTTAGTACTGCCTTGGCCCTTGAGGTTTGGCCCAGCCTCCTACGTACCTCAGCATTCCTAGTAGCAATTACTAAGGTCTATGGAATATTTGTGATATGTCAGGCACTGAAGGTTTCATTATTAAGCCACTGTATCGGTGAAGGGATTGACTCAGATTGTTAGTTGTCCTGGCCCTCACAGCAAGTAACTGGTGGTGGTACTGGGTTACATTCCAGAGGAAGGAACCGGTATCTGCTCAGGAGAGGTTAGTCCCTGGAGGAACACCTCTCATGCTCTTGACCCATGCTCCAACGGTTCCTCTTCTGGCTTTTGACTCCCTTCTCCAAAGGGGTCGTTTTGTATCTCTTTAATTTTGATAACTCTGTTGGACTGTCTTCTGGCTTGTTAGATTTAGCTTCGGATCAGGTCCCAATTCCCCCTGGTTTGGATGTTTCATAGTTTCTTCCTTTAATCAGGGCCCAGAAGATCCCCATGGGTCTGATGATTTCTACCCTCCCATGAATCTGGGGGTGCTTATACTGAAGACATTCATAAACAATTGAAGTATGGACAAGCTTTGAAAGAGGCCTATTTGCTCAACTCTGCACAAGTTATTAGTGCAGTAAAGAAGGTAATGAAACTCCCCCAGATGTATTAGTATTGTTTGGAGGACTTAACTCGAGAAAACAAAGACACAGTTGGCCCTGGGAAGGTCTAGTGCCTACATATTTCTCAAACTTAAAGTAGATCTTTTCTTTTTGTTTAGACATGTAAAAGACTTTGGGGCTTTCAAAGTAGGCATAAATTTAACTGAATGAAGCTGAAGGAATGTCTTCCTTTAAAATGAAAGTTAGCTGAATAGTAGGAGACACATATTTAGTCAGGTTTTGTTTATTATTTTTTTCCAGTTGGATTTACATATTATTTTAAAACCTATACATATATTTGTTTGTTTTTAAAGGACCTATCTAGATTTATTTTTTAAAGATTATGCCTAGATTCAAAAAAGAAAGGAGACCATAAGGTATGCAGTAGTCAGAAGGAAGGGGATAAGGTGGATTTTTGAAGAGGATCCCTGAATCTTATTTGAGTAATTAAAAGAGACCTTTGCATTTGTGTTGGATGTGTAGTAAATTAAATTATAACCTGTACTCTTTTGAATTCTTCAGGAAAAGTAAACCAAGGAATCTGTTTTAAATGAGTCAGAATGCATTGTGCTTCTCAGCTATTTTGAAGATTTGAAAGTAATCACCTCATTATAGGAAAGATGGAAAGTACAGAAAAGCACAACACATTCATGCTTGCTCACAACCTTGCCGCTCATACATAAAGGCTCTGTATTTCTTTCATTTGTTCCTCACGTACTTGTGTGTGTGTGTGAATGAATATATGTTATATAAGAAGACATTTGGGATCAAGGTATATTACTTGTACCCTGTGTTTTTGCTCAATACCATATCATAAGAACATTATCACATCATTAGTAATTCTTCATAAGCATATTTCTAAATGACTGCATGGTAGGAAAGCTTTTTTAAGTAAATAAATAAAGGTAGCCAGAGACTAAAAGCATTGTTTTCCTTAGACCATTACTTTTCAGCAGAGGATAGAAAGCTTTCAAGTGTAACCTTGGAATAGTTTTGAAATGAGATGCAGTTTGAAAAAAAATATATGGTGAGTCTGAATTTCAAAGGATCATTGCCGTTGTATTTCAAATACGGAAAAATTGTATATTTGATGCAAATATGTTTCTAGCTAGTCCCCTATCACTGTTTCTACATCCACCCTGTGAAATAATGTGCTTTGGAGGTGATTGTGTGTGTGATTATTTTATTTATATTTTTAAAATATGTTTTTATGGATTTTTAAAGAGAGAGAAAGAAAGAGGAATAGAGAGAGAAACTGATAAAAGAAAAACATCATTGCCCTAACCATTGGCTCAGTGGATAGAGTGTCGGCCTGTGGACTGAAAGGTCCTAGGTTTGATTCTAGTCAAGGACATGTACCTTGGTTGCGGACACATCCCCATTAGGGAGTGTGCAGGAGGCAGCTGATCTATGTTTCTCTCTCAACGATATTTCTAACTATCCCTCTCCCTTCTTTTCTGTAAAAAATCAATAAAATATGTTAAAGAAAGAAAGAAAGACTGGAAGCGTGAAAGAAAGAAAGGAAGGAAGGAAGGAAGGAAGGAAGGAAGGAAGGAAGGAAGGAAGGGAGGGAGGGAAGGGAGAAGACAGGACAGGGGGAAGGGGGAGGGAGGGAGGGAGGAAGGAAGGAAAAGGAAAGGAAGAAAAACATCATTGATTGGCTGCCGCTTGCATTTTCTTTACTGGGGATCAAGCCCAGAACCCAGGCATGTGCCCTGACTGGGAACTGAACTGGTGACCTCTTGGTTCCTGGGTCAATGTTCAACCACTGGCCATGCTGTGAGTGATTATTTTAATCAGATACCAATGGACAACTTCCTCTTTAGCACCATTTTCGTAGGTATTTTGAGTGAAAACATTGTAGTCATTTTTAACTCTACAGCTCCCAATGGAAATCTGATCAACCCACAAATCCTTTATATCTACCTCTGAATAATTTCTTCTACCTCTTGTCTCTCTACCTTTTCTTCAGTGGTGCCCTCATTACCTTTCACTGTATGACCACAGGAACATCTTGGCTGGCTTCCCTATTCTCTCTTTGTTTCCCCTCCAAATTTATCCTCCCGTGGTTGTATCAAACATATTTTTCTAAAACACAGATAGGAACTGGCCATTCATTTCTGTGCTCAAGAACTTTCTGTATTTCCCACAGTTTTCAAAAGTCTTCTTCCCATGTTCTGGCCTTCTCCACATTTTTTATTTTTATTTTTTAGAAAAATGGTATCTATGTTTGTACAGTAAATAGTGCATTATTGAATTTAACATGAAATTTTAAAAAATCTAAAGAAAATTCTATAAAAATTTTAAGAAAAGCAATTTGTTAATTTGAAAAAAATCAGTTAATGCAAATAGGAGATATGAATAATTAAAAATACATTAAAGAAAAATTCTGACTTGTCCAGGCTAGGCAAAAGCACTTATTTTTTTCTGCTTAGGTCTAAAACATGTTTTCAGTTCAGATAAACAAGTCAGAGGACAGGTTTACAAAATGATTGGAGAAGTACAGGCTGCAGGCGGGTGGAGATTGGTAAGACAGACTGTTGATCTGTAATGAGACTCCCTCAGTCATGGCTGACTGCCCATTCTCATTATGTAAACTCTGTGTCCCATCTCCCATCCTTCCCTTCTTCCAGTCCACCATGATCAGCAAGGCTGTTTTTCCTTTCCTCTGGCCCAGCAGTCAATAACATTGATTTTCACAGCACTGTTTGCTGCTCTGTTGACTAATGAGTTTGTCGACCACTGCACTAGGTGATTCTCACCTTTTCCCTCATTACCTACTCCTTCAGGGCTAAACAAAGTCAAGCTCCCTGGTGTGTGCCCCAGCCTGCAGATCCTGTAAGACAGAAATGGCTAGAGGCAGGATGTAAGGTTTTGGTCTGGTGGGAGGGTCAGTCAGTGTCCTAAAATCTCTCAGTAGAAGCTTGGACAGAATATTTTTGATACAATATAAGGGATAATATATTCTCCAGGGAGAAAGATAATGTCTATTCTCTTCAGTACAGTACCATTGAGTAGGCTGAGGCGGGGAAAGCCCTGAGGTCCTATTTCCATGTGTAATTCTTACTGAACCTGTTCAAATAGACAGATACTACTCCTGGGGAAGAGGCCAACTGTTGGGAATAGTTGAAGAACAGAAACACATAGCAGGGCCATCCATGACTGCTGTATTGCTGAAGAAAAGAGGGCATTGGCTCAGTGAGTGATTATTATGTGTTCGCGATTTCATAATCTTTATTGTAATCCTTTTAATAACTGTCAGATGATTATTACTGCCCTCATTTAACAAACTCTAATACCAAAACTAAGGAGGCATTCCTGTGTCCAAAGCCAAATAGCAGAAAGATGAAAGAACCGGACTTTCCCATACCCACCACACTGCCTTCTAGAACCACCATCTTTTCTTGTTGACAGTTTGTGCAAAAGCTTTGCTAATTAGGAAGTGGAGACCTGGCCTCCCTCTTCAATGAGGAAGGGGAAAGTGCTGGCATCAGTTTTGATTCAGTGGTCCTGTAGAGAATGAGGGAGTTTTGTGGCCTTCCCAAGCGGAGAAGTGACAGAAACGCCAAGTACTGTTCAGGAAAGATTTCACCCAAGCTTGTGAAGAGGTGCCTAGACGCAGGACTTTAGGAAAGCAGTTTTGAGTTTGTGGACTCTTTGGACTATGATGCTCTGGAATCTTATAAGACCAAGCAGGGTCAGCTCTGGAAACTCTGCCTCTTAAATAGCATAGCCCTAGGTTTGAAGTTTTCTCTACCTCTTTCCATCAATGTGAGCCTGAGCTAGTTAGCCTGTCTTATCCTTAGCTTTTATATCCATAGAATAGGATGCTAACATCATTAGTCAACAGAGCCAAATATCAACAGTACAATTGAAATTTCTTTTGTGAGCTAAATTTTTAAAACTTAAACTTCTGCTAATGCCACTTCTTCAAAATAGACTCACCCAGGTTGAGGTATTTTGTTGTGGAA
This sequence comes from Antrozous pallidus, assembly GCA_027563665.1. Taxonomy (NCBI): domain Eukaryota; kingdom Metazoa; phylum Chordata; class Mammalia; order Chiroptera; family Vespertilionidae; genus Antrozous; species Antrozous pallidus. The sequence continues at coordinate 55,110,505 of CM050520.1, read as the reverse complement.
GAGCCACACTCAAGGGGCCAAAGAGCTGCATGTGGCTGGTGAGCCTCAGTTTGCCGACCACTGATCTATCCCATAGACATATGTTTTATCATACGATTTACATGTGCTAATATTTCTAAGCCTTTCAAGTTTCTTCTACAGAAGAGAAACTGAGTCAATGACAGATTCCTCTCTTATTCAGTAGTGTGCCCTCCCATCCCCCTAAAATAATATGGAAGTTAATTTCCAGTATTCCTTTCTGCTGAGGTATAACTAAGAGAAATGTTACTACTCCTTGGGGAAAGTACTTAGGAATCAAAGCCTTAACTATCAACATCAAATTCATCTGTGATAATTAATTCAAGCCTAAACCCTCAGGTGGTAGAGGAAAGTAGTTGTCCCTAGGGTTAACTGGCGGTCTCTGAAGATACAGCCTATGGCTGTGGGGTCCAATAGAGTAGTTCCTAGCCACATGTGGCTGTTGAGTGCTTGAAATGTGGCTACTATAAATTGAGGTGTATTGTAAGTATAAAATGAGTATCATATTTTGAAGACTTAATACAGACAATAAAGTATCTCATTAATAATTTTTCCCTTCTTGATATGTTGAGATTAAAATTTAGATATATGGGATTAAATAAAATGTAGTATCAAAATTAACTTTACCTATTTCTTTTTACTTTAATGTGGCTACAAGAAAATTTAAACTTACATATATCACTCATATTTTGGTTCTACCTTTGTGTGTAAGTGTGTGTATGTGTGTGTGTGTGTGTGTGTGTGTGTGTGCGTGCATGTGCACACATATTTAAATTGCCCATACTTGCAAAATGTTATCATGTGTTAGAAATGCCATTCCTAAACACTTATCTACATCTCCTAGTCATATATTGAATTTCCTCATCAAAGATATCTCTATATAAATGAAGTGAAGCCTGACAGGGGCGGATTGAGTAGGCCTGAAGAATCCATGATTCAGACAATCTCATCTCCATGGTGGGTGCCTTAAATGCCACATCTTCAGTCAGCAATTAGACTCCCATGAAAACAAAATTGAGCTTTGCATTCCCTTTGGGTTTTGAAAATGCACTTTGAAGTTTGTGCTAAGCAGTAGAAACATGTATCATGTCAGGAACTGGCAATACATTCCTTTTGGTCTTCTCAAAGTGAGATTTATAAATGGCTCTATTTCCCAAAAAAATGATTAAAATTTTACTTATGCCCTGTCTATGGACATCTTCACTTTAACATTAAAAATATGCAATAGCTCAAAGAAATAAAGAATTAATATTTTAGTTTGGCACTTATATTAGAAGATCTGACAATCATATCATGGAATCTCATTTATTTATGTATTCAACTTTAATTTATTGAAAATAAACTATGTTTTAGCCTAGAGGCAGACATCTTCAGATGTATTTTTATTTTGTTTTGTTTAAGTCTCTCTTTTAGAGTTGAGGTAACCAAAACTAAGAGACACCTCCCCAAAGTCATTGCACTTTAAGTTGAAGTCTTATGGTGTGAAAAATTTGTGCTCATTCTATGACACATACTACTGCTCCAGAATATGAAGCAGATTGTGACTCACAGTGCTTATGAGGGGGGTAAATCTGGATTCAAAATACCTAGGTTCAAATTCAGATCCTACTTCTTGATAGTCCTCTGATCTGAGGCATGGAACTTACTATCACTGAGTTTCTAATTTCCTCATCTGTAAAATGTGGCTGATTATGTTGCTCACTTTATGGGGTTATATTAAGGATTAGGTAAATTACTCCATATAATGGTTTTAGCAGAGGATTTGGTATTTAATAAGAGCCCAGTAAATATGTATTATTATTATCATCACCAAAAGCAATAACATTTGGTTGTGACTCCTTATGATAATGATTAATAATTTTTAACACTATAAGCTGCCATATTAGATATTTTAACTATATTAATTCTACTTCTCATAAGAAATCTGAGGTAAATGACATTACTATCTTTTATAGACAAGGAAACGAAAACTTTTAATTGTAAGATGATAGAGTTGAGACGTGATAGAGCTGGAATCAGAATAAGTGTGCAAAAGCTTTGACAATTAGAAATGGAGACATGGTCTCTCTCTTTAAAAATGAAGGGGAAAAGGCTGGCATCAGTTTTGATTCAGTGGCCCTATAGGGAATGAAGAACTCTGCCTCTTAAATATCACAGCCCTAGGTTTGAAGTCTTCTCTACCTCTTTCCAGCTGTGTGAGCCTGAGCTGCGTAATTCCAATTTCTTTCTTAGTATGCCTTTCTGACTCCTGGAATTTCTCCCCTGCCATCCTAAATAGCTATCTCTTCACATATAGAAGCTGTCAGAGTTATATTATCTTACTGATGTTGTTGTTGGAGCCTCATAGGGTAAGAAGCACATGAAAGCTGATGTGTAGCCCTCTGTCTACAATAGTGATGAACTAACATTGCGGCCCCATCACCTCCACTCTCATGCACTCTTCTTGATAAGATTGCTCTGATGTCTGAGTCTGTCACCAGCGCAGACCTCTCTTCTGTTCTCAGTTCCAAACTGCCATCTCTCTCGGTTTTGACCCTTCACCCTATAGGTCAAGATGGAAAGACCCTCACTCAGCTCTTTTAACTTAGCTTCAGAGACTTGGTCTGCCACTGTTTAATTTTGGAGGCTCCAGAAATAGTCTGATTCTTTGGTGACATTGTTGGGCAGTGTAGAAAAATTTTCTTGCTGTCCACAACAGTTTTGCAAATGTCGTGATTTTTCTTCCATCTCTACTGTTATTGCTCTAATGTAAGATGCCTTTTCTTTCTTACTGGGACTCCTGTAATATATTCTTAACAGACTTTCTCCATCTACTCTTGACCCCACACCAGCCTGTTTTTCATAATGCAGAAAGATGGAGTTTTCAATTATGAATTTGATCATGTCACACACCTGCTTAAAATGTGTAAAAGGCTTCCCTTTCTTCAACTGTATTTTACAAGGTCTTGTGAGACCTGGCTCCAGCTTGCCCATCCAGTGTCACTGTCTACCACAGCCCTGTTTTCCCTGTGGGAGCCATACCTTCTGTTCTGCCTCCAGCCTGGGGACCACACTTCAGTTCCTCAAAACATCAGACTTCTTTCCAGTATAGCCTTTGCTATATTTCCTCCCTAGCATGTCCCCACCAACTCTGTAACTGGTTAAGTCCTACTCAGTTCTCTAAACTCAACTTAAACCTCCAACTGTCATAAAAGTCCCCCCCCCCCCCAGCCTCTCTATTCTAAATCTGCTTCCTGTGTAAAATCTTCTGTCATGTGAACCTTTTTAGAACTTACCTCACTTTGCTAAAATATCTTTTTTATTATTATTTGATTGCCATCTGTTTTCCAAATCAACTGCAAATTCATGATGGTAGGAACCATATTAGTTTTGCCTACATTATATCATCAGCCTTACACACAGTATTGATATACAACATGACTCCATAAGTACACAGTGTATATGTGAATGATTAAATGACTTTTTCATTTTCTTCCAAAAGTGGTTATAGCACACCGATTCAGTTTATATTTCTTACCTCTTTATAGCATTGGCCTTGGATCTAGAAAGCAGCTCATTGTAGTTGGTAGATCTTAACTCTGGTGAGTAGGAAAAGTACCTACTTACTTCTCCCAGCAGTCCAAACGTCATCGTGTAAATAGATCCTTTGATGGCTCTAAGGAGTGATTATTGTATAGCGAGTATCTGTTTTCTGCAGGATGTTATCTTTAATGGTTTGCATACACGATGATTTCTTCATCTTCACAACTTTAAAAGTTAAATTTAAGCTCAATTTTGTTGGCTCTGAAACATTTGATCTTTCCTCTACATCAGTGTACTTCAAAATTTACTTTAAGAATCATCTGATAGCTTGTTACCATGGAGATTCCTGGGTTTCACTCTCAGAGATTGTGATTTTTCAGGTTTGGGGAGGGACAGACATGTGCTGCTGCTGCTTCTGGCCTGGGGACCACACATGCAGTAGCTCTGTACCTCCAGGAATTTCTGATATCCCAGCCCTGGCTATAATTCTTAGGCAAGCTCTTTAATCTCCCAATCTTCTATTTTCTACTCTATAAAATAGGGAAAGTAATGGTATCATAGAACTATTTTAAGAACTCCATTGATAATTTCATATGAAGGGTACATGAAACCTAACACTGATATTCTTTGTTTAATGCTTCTTATCTCAATTGTAAGGAGTTATGAGCATGATAAAAGACAGAAGGAAGTAACATTTTTTAAAAAAAAGCTGTCAGTTTATTTTCATCAAATTATCATGTCTCCTGTACCAGATAATATATTTTTGTTGGATAAGATATCCATCATCTTCCCTTTTTTGACCTAGAGCACACTAATTATTGCCACCCCTGGGCTCTGTGTGTGTTACACCTGCTGTGGTCAATGGGCAACATGTGTCACATCCTCAGGTGTTTTATCTTTTTTCCCTGCCATGAGCACATACCCCTGACCTATTTTCTGTATTTTAATGTATGTGAGTTAATTTCTCATGAATGGAAAACAAAACAAAAACACCCTTATTTTATTAATAGTTCAAAATGAAGGAGAGAAAAAAAGGCAAGAAAGTATTTTCGATCTCTTATCAAAGAATGTAAAACTTACACAGTATATTCTTAAGGCTAATATCTTAAATGGCATTTGACCGATGAAACCCTTTGATACCCCATGTGACAACATTAGCACAATTGCTAGAGCTGAGTGTGTTAACTAGGGACCTTACCCTAGACTAGGATTTACATTTCAGGTGATATTTGCATAAGGCATTTTTAGACTTTGAAGGAATTAGATGTTTATCATTGGTTTAATTGCTGATAACTTAGAAAATCTTTGGCTCTAGAGGTAGTATGAAGAACCAATTTTAGGGACATTTTAAACTGGACCATGTGTCTACAGCCACCAAATCCAGACCAGGGGAAACTGCACTGGTCAATTGGTTTGTCTCTTCAACCAGTGAATCATAAGAAAAAGAAAGGGATGGAGTGGGAACCTGAAAAGTATAAGACCTACAAGAAAACTAAACTGTAGTGTCCAGAAATGCTTACTTGGGTTAGTAGGCAATAAACAAATAAATATAAGAAAGGGGGTATTATAAAAGGATATGATGACTTTTAAGGGAAAGGGGGTTTAAGTGGCTTGAAAGAATTCTGTGATAACTGGCAAAGTTCTAGACCTGAGATGGTTACAGGATTTTACCTTATATAATTCTCCATCAAATTAAATATTTGCCATTGTTATCTGTGTTTCTGCCTTATTTTACAATAAAATGCTTTAAAACACAGAAAAAAAGGATGAAATAAATTTTATTGTCATTCTTCTTTTGTCTTTCAAATTAAAAGATCCCAGAATATGGCTGTGGCTACTTCCTTTGATCACCCCCCAATCTCTGGAAAGAGACCTAGTTCACCAAGTCTCCCTATCAGGAATTCACTGACCACGTTGTAAAGACCCATGCCAGAGTTCCTGTACAGAGGACTCAGCCTTCAGCTATGGCCACCACCTAATTTTATACAAGAATAATAACATGAATGAAATCTGTTTAAGAAAATCCCAGGGGAATATTCTTTTAAGAAACAGGTTTTCCTGCTGCCTGTCTTTCGATGGTGTAAAGAGAGAGCATTAGATTTTTCATTTGAGCATTACATTTTATAAAATTCTTTGGATTTAGAATCCAGAAATGGAATAATATATATTGATGTGTAAGGAGCATTGGGAAAGAGCATAGTCTAATCTTATTGGAAAACGAGATCAGAAATAGTAAATTAGGGCCATATTATGAATATTAAGGTGAGAAGTTACTATTTTGTAAATTATGGAAAATTATGGAAGGCTTTTGAGTAGAAAAGCAATACATTATGAAATTTTACTTTGCTCATAGCACGTCTGACAATATAATTAGATAAACAAAGGCATATAATTACAATTAAAGTGTAGTTTAAAAAAGGATAATTTTAAAATAAAAGGAATTGCTTCTTTCTATATGAGGTAGAATATAGATATAATATTTTATACCTTTATATATATAGAAAGATGGTATGATATTTAAGGTATTGTGTATGTGTTGTTCAGTTGTTCTGTCAGAAATGTTTTATTGGTTTTTCACTTTCATCAAGGGTATATGATAGTCACAATTTTAAAGAATGATTATTAAAAATGACTACTTTTATATCTTTTTTGTAATATTTTCAAATGTAGTTAAAATTTTATTCTGGTGTTGTTTTATTTCTTATATTTATCAACAATGTTGAACATTGCATAGGCTTATTGACATTTGTATTTCTTTATTTGTGAATTGCCTTTTATATCATGCTATTAAAAAACAGTAACTCTTTTCTCATTTATTTGTAAAACATTTTTATACATTAAGTATATTAATCACCCGTTGCAAATATTTTGTCTGAGGAGGGTATAATGTACCTTTAATCTTTATTGGCTATGAGTTTTTATGTACATTTACGTAGAAATTTTCTGTATGTTAGGGTTTATTTTACTTTTAACTCCTTCCAAATTTGATTTGAGCATCATGAAATTCAGTAATTTAACTCTAGTTTTATGCATGTAATTAAATGACTTTTCCAAATCTCTGTAAAGTGAAGATATTGGAGTGTATCTTCCCCAAAATATACATTACATAATTCAACTGAGTTCTTGTAGAATGCCAATTACCAGAGATACCAGATGAATAAGAGATTCCTGCCTCTGAGGAGCTCATATGGTAGTGCCACTTACTGTTACATATGCCCATAAAACATTATGATTTTGTAAGCAAACTGTGGGAATAGAGAGCTTGGGTACCTATACCTAGAGGAATTGGGTGAATCTTGAACTAGACATTAATAGGATGAGTAGGAGGTAGGGGATTTGTGTTAATTAGAACATAAAGCATGGATATAGTGAAAGTCAGTGATTCTCTATTAGGAATAGCAGATATATATCTTCTACTTCTTCCTTAGTGTAAGGAAAGCGAAGTTAGCAAGATAGGGATTGGGATAATACTGTGAAGATCTATGCATTTGCTATCAAGAGGTTTGGGCTTTATCTCATCATGCTTCATACCACTATCAGTTTAATCTTTGGGGTTTTAAAGTAGGGGGGTGTCTTGACCAGATTTGTGTTTTTAAGAGGATGGTTCTAGAAGGAGAGTTTGAAAAGGCCTGAATATGGAATCAGGCAGGAAATGGAGAAAAGACTAAGGAAGCTTTTGTAATTATTCAGAAAAGAGAAAGGTAAAAGAGTTAACTATGAACATGTCTTGAGAAAAGAAGGGAGAAGCCCTGCCACAGAGATATTTAAGGGAGAGACGGCAAGACTTAGTAACTGTATGTGAGAGCAGGAATGAGAGAGAAGCTCAGACTTTCATATGTTCAGCTTAGGCAACTGATAGATTATGTTGTTATTAGCTATTCTGAAAATTTGAGCAGAAAAGAGATTTGAAGAATATCAGTTTGCATTAAGTTGAGTGTGTGTTGCCTATAACAAACCCTAGGAACTGTTCATTAGACAATTAGCTACATGTTCCCATCAGCATCTCTAGTGTGAGCATTAAACTAAAAGTAGAAATTTGGGCATCAGCACAACATGGGTGGTGGTTGAAACCACAGGTAAGGATAATATTCCCCAGGGAGACTATGAAGAATGAAAAGAGATAAAGTGCTATGAACAGACCCCTAAGGGGAACACCAGCATGGTGCGTAGAGATGTTGGAGTGAAGATTAAATCAGCTCCTGTCCGTGAAAGCACTTTGTGAGTGGTAAAGCACTTTTTGGATACAAGGGGTTATTATTATTATTGTTGTTGTTGTTATTATTATTATTATTATTATTATTATTATTATTAAGAATTGCAGCCTCCATAAGAGAACAGAGATAAGTACCTGTTCATGTTAAATTCAGTGCTATGCAGAAGAACAGTTGGCACTTCAGCTTCGGAGGCATTGCGAAAATCTATAAAGCAGTTTTCCAATGACAGTGTTTCAAATGCTAAGGTTGAAGAAGCCTTTGTCAAGACTACATAGGAGACAGAGTTTTTAGTTTTGCTCATTCCAACTGTGGCCATGGATTTGCCATCTGGGAAGCTGTAGTAACTGTAAGCAGGTGTGTCACCACTGAGTCATCCCCATGGAGTGCTGGAGAAAAAAGGCCTGGGTCCAGATTTCCATTCAACAATTTTACAAAAGTGCCTTCTAAGAAAGCCCTGGACATTGTCAGGAACCAGACTGTACATACTGTTTGCACAGATTTGCAGTATTGAAGGCATTTGTATTAAGGCTTTAGAAAAAATAATTACCCACCTACATGTTCATCTCCCCAAAATGTTTTCAAAACCTATGTTATGTATATTATATTGCAAAATGAGCATTCTTTGCATTCCTTTTTATCTTAGTTTGAACTGAGGAAATAATCATTCAGTAAACTACTGTGTAATACCTGAGACACAGCTGTGTAATTTGAAGTAGAATTCATGAGGTGTTTATATTCAACCTTTAATATTTGTTGACGTGGGACTTTGTTTCCATGATCTTCCGTTAAATTAATCTGCAAAATGGCAGTAATGACAGCTAACTTACAGGTCTGCTGAATAAATTAAAATTTCCAACAACAGCAGGAACTTAAGCCTTAAAAAAACGTTATACAATCTAAGGGACTCTCTAAATATAAAATTATAATGGCTAACTCTGTCATGCGTCTGAAAGAAAGGATTCAGCTTTAAAATATTTGTTCAATGGAGTTGTAAAAATTTAAGATAAATTGACTTTTACTAAATGTTGAATTGCAAAAAAACACAATTTACTACATCTCATAAAGACAGTAGTATGTGGAAAATCCATGATTGGGTATTCTTTAAAAATACATTTTATTGATTTTTTACAGAGAGGAAAGGAGAGGGAGAGAAAGTTAGAAACATCAATGAGAGAGAAACATCAATCAGCTGCCTCCTGCACATCCACTACTAGGGATGTGCCTGCAACCTAGGTACATGCTCTTGACCAGAATCGAACCTAGGATCCTTGAGTCCACAAACCAATGCTCTATCCACTGAGCCAAACCTGTTAGGGCCATGATTGGATATTGACAGTGGTACCAAAGCTCAAAGCCAACCTTGTCTCCCTAATGAAAGGTGTCGGTAATTTGGCTACAGCATCTCTCCTCCTCATGATTGTGAGGATAGATTGCATACACTGGCTCTTAGCCTTGTTATCCTCCCCCTCCCAACTCTCTCAGTTGATGACCCTCCTGAGTCCTTATAATACCAAATTTTTGGACTGGAACCTGTATTCCTTGTCAGAACCGAAGAATGAATCCACGGACAGAAAGTGGTATATAGCATAGGTGGAGATTTATTGAAGAACAAGTAAAGAGTCCTATAAGGTTTGAGGTGCAGAAAACAGAGTCAGAGACCAAGACAAGTTAAAAGAGGAAGTTTATTCCATACTAACAGGTGAGATTCATTATGAAAGAGGGTAGAAAAATCAGGATTAGAGGAGACGGATGACCCAGCTGGGCTGTCTTGAAAGGGAAGAGCAGCAACATGTGCAGGGGTGAACATGCCTTTTGAGAGGAGGAACAAGAAGGGGTGAGGCCCAGGGCACTTGGCACACATGATTGGTGGTTCAATGTCTTGGGAATGTCCTGGCCACAGACACTGGTTACATCATACTCTGTTCACCAGTTGGGGAAGGGAGGATCTATCATTCCAGGCTTTTGGTGATATTAAAAAAAAAAAAAATTGAGAGTCTGGGCAAGGTCAGCGGGTGAAGGTCCATTTTCTGTAGCTACCTCCTGCTGTGAGGGGGCGTGTTCAGGGGTGTCTACCCAGGGTCTCAAGGATTCTGGTGATATAGGTATCTCTAGGTTCTGAATTCAAGGCCAGATAGATCTCTCCCACCTTCTGGTTGGTGAATGCCTGCATTCTGTTCTGCAAAAAACTAGTGAAACAGCACATGAGACAGGGGCCAAAGAGCAAAATTAAAGGAATAAATACCAGTGAGCCTAATGATGGGAAGAGCCATGGGGTAAGTGAGTGAAAAAACAAGGTGTTTTCTGTGCTGGACAAGGGGCGCAACAGCATGATTTTGCCAAGGGACTGGTTGGTGAAGTCTAGAGAATGATCCTATTGAGTCACATGGGAGGTAAAAGTTGATCCTGAGGCTGCCATAGCATCACTTGTCTGCTTTTGCTGCTTTCCTGGGCCAGGAGCTGAAATACAACCTGGGGGTAAGGTTCTTGAGGAGGACTGAGTTCCCATGCTGGAGGGCTGGTGCTGAGGAGTCTTGGTTCTGGTTTGGGCAGAAACTTGTCACGTGTACCTGGAGCAGTTGCCTGAGTAAGGGCAGGTATGAAAGATAAGTAGCCAGGAGAGGAGGATTAGTAGGGAGACATTGGTTGAGCAAGAAGGGTCTCCCATATAAGGGTTCAAAAGGGCTTAAGAAGGTGGGACTCCTTGGCATAGCCCGGATTCCAGTCAGGGCCATGGGCAGAAGGTACAGCCAGGAACTTCTAATTTCTAGAGAGAGTTTAGTTAGATGGTCTTTAAGAATGCCGTTGATCCTCTTAATCTTACCCTCTGATTGTGGGCGGTAGGGTATGTGCAGTTTAGTTAAGTCAGGATTAGAGAGAGAAAAATCTGAGAGTCTTGGCCGAGGTTGAATGAGGCCTCGATGACCTTGGGGCAGGAGTGCATTGCTACAGGCTGGGTGGAGGCATCGGGAAGGAGAGTGGCTGGGTTCAGGGCTGGGGACTGAGTTAAGGCTATGTCAGGACTCTGGAGGAACAGGAGATTGGGAGTTCCTGCATGCGAGAGAGGGCAAGGGGAGATAAGGAGAGGTCGGACAGAAGATCCTGTAGCCTATGGGTGGAGAAAACCTGTAAGGGTTTCTGGAGGCAGATCCTCTGAGCCTTCTTGGTGAGAATGGTAGCTGCAGCCAGAGTCCAGAGCCAGGGCTGCCATCCCTGAACCGTGGGATCAAGCTGCCCTAACAGGTAGGCTACAGGGGTGAAGGCTGGCCCTAGGGGCTGGGTAAGGATCCCCATAGTTATTCTCTGTTTCTCATCAGTAAATAGTTGGGAAGGATTAGAGATGTCTGGAAGAGAGAGACGGGGAGATGCCAGAAAGGCATGCTGGAGCTTTAAAAAGCCTGGCAAATGAGGGAGGGTGAGTAGAGGGAGCCTACTGGTATTTCTTTAGTGGCCTGGTATAGGGGCTTAGCTAGGAGAGCAAAAATTGGGACCCAATGGCAGAAGAATCTTACCAGCCCTAGAAAGGACAAGATCTGTTCCACAGAAGTGGGATGCTGTAGATCTTGTATTGCCTGTGCTCGGTCAATTGTCATCCCTCAGGAATTGGGCTTTAGACAGATCCCCAAGTAAGTGATGATGGGGACCTACAGTTGCATCTTGGCAGGGGACACACAATATCCTTTGTCACCTAGAAATTTTAGGAGGCCAGGTGTCTGCCTCTGAGAAATGTCTAAAGAGGTGCTGCAGAGAAGGAGATCATCTACATATTGGAGAAGAGTGCTGGGTTCAAATGAGCATTGTTGGAAGTCTCTGGCTAAGGCCTGGCCAAACAGATGACTGTCTCTGAACCCCTGGGGCAGAAATGTCCAGGTGAGTTGGTGGAATACCTGCTCATCTGGGTCCTCCCAAATAAATGCAAACAGATGGTAAGAGTCTGGATCCAGAGTGATGGTAACGAAGTCGTCCTTGAGGTCAAGGATGGAAAAAATGGGTGGTTCCTGATGAAATGCGGGAAAGGAGACTGTCAGGATTGGGGACCACCAGGTGGATGAGGACCACCACTTCATTGATTAGTTGGAGGTCCCGCACCAGCCGGGAGATCCCATCTGCCTTCCTAATGGGGAAGATAGGGGTGTTGCAGGGAGATTCAATAGGTATGAGGAGACCTTGACCCAGAAGTTGAGTAATGAGGGGTTTGAGGCCTCAGGGATGAGTTAGAGAGATAGGAAACTAGGGACGGGAGGGAAACGAGGTGGGGTCATTAAATTTGATCCTGACTGGGAGATGGTGTCTAGTAACCACCGGGGTAGAGGTATCCCATACTATTGAGTTGACAAGGGATACAGGCAGTGGGGGATCAGCATTCCCGTGAAGGGCAGGAATCAGGAGTTGAAGAAGCAGGGAGGCTGAAGGGCTCCAAGTGAACTGCAGAGTGGCCCCTAGTTTGGTGAGGATATCTCATCCTAAAAGGGGCACGGGGCACAAAGGCATGACTAGGAAAGAGTGGATTATAGGGCTATCGTTAAGGAGAGTGGGAAGGGGCCTGGTAGCTAGTGGGCAGGTGGATTTGCTGTCAATACCCATGACTGAGATGGTGGAAGGGAAAAGTGGCCCCGTAAAGGAGGGCAGGATAGAGAAGGTAGCCCCCATATCGACCAGGAAGGAGACCAACTTACCCACCACCTTGAGTGTTACCCTGGGCTCGGCAAGGGTGATTGGGGTCATCGAGTGCAGGCATCTTCAATCTTCAGCCAGTTCCAGCATGGCCAGTGGTAGGTCATGACCTGGAAGGGCGGCCCCTCTACACTGAGACGTAGAGGGCCCATCACTTTTCCAGTGGCTGTTTTGATCAAGCAGGGCTTGGTTCAGCCCGGGGCCAGGGGCACTGCTTTGCCCAGTGGCCTTCATTTCCACACTTGAAGCATCCTCCAGGTGGCTTCATCCTCTTGTTGCATCCCCACAATGCACAGTCCCCTTGGGTCCATGTGTGGCTGCTGTTGGCCTCAGAGCTGCAACCAAGGCTTGGGTTTGCAGGTTCACCTGTTGAAGGCGGGCTTCCCAATCTGACTCTGCTTGCTCCTCATTGGCATTAAAAACCTTAAAGGCCATATTCACTAGATCTCAGACCAGAGTCTGAGAAGGCATTAGGGGAGGGGGTGGCAGAGCAGGCAGTAGGTCGTGGGCCAGAGGAGGTAGAGGAGCGTGGTTGCAGGTGACCACACCAGGCCGGGTCCGTGGGAGTGGGCTGTGGGAGGTCTTAGTAACTTTATTCAAAGAGACGGGTGAGTCTTGCTGTTTTAAGATGGCAGCCCCCATGGGAGTGGCAAGCCATGCGGCCATCATGGCAGCTGTTCACAATACATAAGGAAAGAACAAACCAAAATTTCTATAGACACACGGAAATCTCACTTAGCTGTTTGGAGCAGCTGGTGGGATTGTTGGTGGGTGGCTCTTGTGCTGCGCAGTGGCCTCTGCTTGGCTCACAGCCCAAGGCAGTGATGGCAGCACCCTTACCAGTGGCCACGGGCCTGGAAAGGGTCAGCTGCTGGGTGAGAAAGTAGGAGGAGGGAGAGAGGGAGCAGAAGGAAGGGTGGCAGGAGGGGAGAGGTGGAGATGAAAGATGAGCTAGGTCGAAAGAGTCAGAAGACAGAAAGGGACTGAGGACAGGTTTGAGGGGGCGAAGCAGACTTTATGAAAAGGATTTGATGAGTGGAACATGAGGAGTAAAGCCAGGGGCGGGAGCGAAGGGCCACTTCCCTGTTTGCCGGCAAAAATTACTGAGGTCAGTGAGGATGTTAAAATCAAAAGTCCCGTTTTGGGGCCAGACCTTGCTTAGCCTGATTGGTGAGAAGACACCTTAGAGTGTGCTAGGACCTGGTTTAGATTTTTGATTACCCATATCTAATACCTGGGGTCACAGTAGCCGGGGCTAAAGGACCAGCGCCCCAGTCATTCAGCCAAAGCTATGGACTGAGGGACCCAAGGGACAGCAGGGATGTCTTCACTACCTCCTGGGGTCTGAGAACTCCTTCCTGGAAGTGGGTCTAGAAAAGGGAGGCCAAAAGGCCAGAGAACTGAGGGACGGCAGGAATGTCTCTGCTGTCTGTCCAGGTTCAGAACCCCTCCTGGAGGGGCCCAGAGGGCTACGTCCGGAAGGCAGTCTCTGACACGGGCTGCAGTTTATGGACAGAGATGCTGGAGGCCACCAGGGATCAGCACAGGCCGGAACTTATCACTGGCACTGCCGAGCCAGGGGAGAGGCCTGAGGATCCCGAGCCACGAGGAGAGGGGGGCATCCCAGTCTGTGAGTAGTCAGATGGAATGCTCTCCCCTCCCGGGTGTTCGGCACCAAATGTAAGATTTGAGGCACAGGAAATGGAGTCGGAGACCAAGACAAGTTACAAAAGGAAATTTATTCTGCACTAACGAGCAAGATTCATTATGAATGAGGGTAGAAAAACCAGGATTAGAGGAGAAGGAGGGAGGGCCCAGCTGGGCTATCTCGCAAGGGGAGAACAGCAACATGTAAAGGGGGTGAACATGCCTTTTGAGGTGAGGAACCAGAAGGGCTGGGGCTCAGGGTTCTGGGCACGTGCTGATTGGTGGTTCAATGTCTCGCAATGTCCCAGCCACAGATGCAGGTTAGGTCATACTCCGCACACCAGTTGGGGGAAGAGAGGATCTATCACCTGGGAAAGAGTCCCACAGAATTGACTCACACTTAGGGAGGGGGAGAAGGATCCCAAAGAACTGACTCCCATTAGGGAGGAAGAGAAGGGTCCCCACTGGGTTCTCTTTCCCTATGGCTTATATAGACTGCAGATCCTGGTGCCTGATATCTCTTCTGATTGGTCAATATTCCCCTCAAGTTAGTTACTACTGTAACCCCTGGCTCAAAGGTAGAACCTCACTTGGACTTAGGAGGTTCACCCCTCTCCTTTAGTATTATTTTCCCATTCCCTTTGGGCTTTCTTCTTCTCCTTCTGAATGAAGGACTCCCTTCTCTTTATTTTGTAAATATGATCTTTCTTGGCTACTTCCAGTTCCCTTGTCTTATGTAAATATAGTTGCTGCTGCTTCTTTGTCTTATGGAGATGTAACTGCACCTGGCTTCCTTGTGTTGTGGAGATGCACTTTCTCCCAGTCTGTGGCCCTGTGTTTTTTACACGGACCCCAATTTTTAAAAGATCCCTAAGCCTGCCTGTGTTCCCACCAAATTGCTGCATCACTTGGGATTAGTAAAAGGTATTCAATGACAGCGTGTTTCAGGAAATACTAAATATGAACATTTTAAGGGCATTTTACATTTCCCTCAGGGCATGCTGGGGGTCTGTGCTTCCAGGACCCGGGTGTGACTTTGTCTCTGGAGGAGACCCTCTCAGTGAGGCCCAACAGCGCAACTGGGGCCACCCGAAGTGCTTCAGCCAGAATAGCCACCAGCCGTCCCCCCTCCTGAGATGGTGGTGAGCAGGTTTGCTCTGTACCTTCCCCACACAATGGTTAAAAAACGCACATCTGTCAAGAAAAGTTCCATGGCAGAGAGAGGACAGTTGGTCAGAAACTTTCTGTTGTTTAAGGACAAGGTTTACAGGCTGTGCAGTGCCCCGTGGGAAACCCATGGTTCTTACATGCTTTTTGTTTTAGTAGGGTTGATGCTTATCATCTAGTGAGACTTAAAATGCCACAAACTAGAGCGCAAGTAATATAATTTATATAATTTACAAGTTGACTAAAATTGGGGTAGTATGGTATTGAAAGCATAAATGTGTTTCTCTGTATTAATACAAAGGTCACCAGGTGTCCAGAACTGCTAACCCTGGACCCTGACTGTGTACGGCTCCTCCCAGGCGTGGGCGAGCTGGGTTTGCCACCACCAGGAGCCCACAAGGAAGCAAAGTGCTGGCCCTGCTGCTCCTCCCTAGGCATAGCTGCGGACCCCACCCAGTGTCCTCATGTTCCTCATTCCTTCCTGTGGGGCCGCGGCCTTGGGTGGCTAAAGGGCCAGTTGCAGGTCAGCCCTGGTGGCACCACGACCTCCCTGGAGCAGTCTCTTCCCACCGAGAGTCCAAAGGACCTTTTCCCCACTGGTCCTTGCCCTGTCCTCCAGCATCGGGTTTGCTGTCATCTGGAATAATACTTGAAGTTTTGTTATTTGTAAAAGAAAAAATGTTTTTTTATATTTTTTTTGTTAAAATCACCTGTTATGTTTGTTTGCAAAATTGTAACCTCTTTGCTTCTCAGGAATACAACGGTTGTCTTGCTCTTGATACAGACTGAGAAGCAGCAGTGTGTGTGAGAGAAGGCTGCCTTCCCACATCTAATAAACAAGCCACATATGTTTCTCTCAAAAAAAAAAAAAAAAAGGTATTCAATAACTTCTACTCTGGTCATATCCAAATGTTGTTGTGATTTTTTATTTATTGCATTTATCGTATAAAATTACATGTTATGATTATTGGTGAGGGCCTTGTCTTTTCTACTAAGTTAAAAACATGGCATTGACAAGGCACATCTCTTCACTTTAATTTTTTAAGGTTTATTAATTTTTTCTTTACATTAAAAACATTTTATTTCATATTTGGTTTAATTATATATTTCACATAGGGGTTCACTAAGTAAGGGGGGGATAAAAAATGATAGAAGAAAAACATAGACCTTAGGGTATCAGAGTAAATTTTTGTAATGAATCTGAATGGCTTTGAATACTGTATACTTCCAAGTATTCCTCAGGTTGATGACTTGATCTAAAGCAGTGGTTCCCAACATGAGGCACATGCTCCACAGGGGGCAAAAAAAATCAAATTTCCCCCCTGTGGAGCATGTGCCTCATGTTGGGAACCACTGCTTTAGATCAAGTCATCAACCTGAGGAATTTAAATATATATATATATATATATATATATTATTGATTTTCCACAGAGAGGAATGGTGAGGGATAGAAAGTTAGAAACATCAATGAGAGAGAAACATTGATCAGCTGCCTTCTGCATGGCCTCCTACTGGGGATGTGCCCTCAACCAAGGTACATGCCCTTGACCTGAATTGAACCTGGGACCTTTCAGTCTGCAGGCTGATGCTCTATCCAGAGAGCCAAACTGGTTAGGGAGGCAATTTGATTTTTAAGGGGCCAAGTCAAGAATGAATTATTAACAGCCCTAATCAGTTTGGCTCAGTGGATAGAGAGTCAGCCTGCATACTGAGGGGTCCCAGGTTCAATTCTGAACAAGGGCTTGTACCCTGGTTGCAGACACATCCCCAGTAGGGGGTGTGCAGGAGGCAGCTGGTCCATGTTTCCATCTCATCGATGTTTCTGGCTCTGTATTCCTTTCCCTTCCTCTCTGTAAAAATACAATAAAAATTTTTTTTTAAAAAATGAGGTATTAACAATGATTTTTTTTGCATTTCTTATGGTTTTATCGGCCTCATATACAGTATATAAATATATATTGTGACATATTTATGCATTTCAGTTCTCTATGTTTTGAAACTTTATTTACTATTTTTGTATCTCTTCTTCTTCTTCTTCTTCTTCTTCTTCTTATTATTATTATTATTATTATTATTATTAACAATTTCATAGTGATTTCTTCCTCGGTATTTCAACTGTCCTTTTATTCTATATTTTTCTCTTACATGGATGCTATGTTCTCTGGAAGCTTGTTTAGACCAAGGCTTCCTTCACAGGAATAGGAGTTCAATATTTGAATAATAAGAATTATATGTCACAGGGGCGGAGGTTGGGGGTCAGGATTTTGGAGATGCTTATGTGGGGCATGGTCAAAAGAAGGTTGGGAACCACTAGTCTAAAGGGTTTAGAATAAAATATCATTAAGGCCTTAGATAACTGGTGGGTATAAGAAGTGGATAAACAATAAAAAGGGAAAACTTCTTCCTAAAATAGATTTTCATTTCTGTTGCAGGAGATTATCTTTAAATGTGTGAAAAGTGAATTGAAGAGCTGAGTTCATTTAGTTTTATCTTAAGTAAGCCAGTAATGCATGCTCATAATATTGTTTCTTATTATGAAAATATCACCACATTTAACAGAACAGTTAACACTGTGAATATATGTGGTATTATATCTATAGTTGATTTTTTTATTATTGATTTCTTTATATTTTAACTACTGAGTTTTGTGATATCAATGTAATAGTTGACTAATGGAGATTTTCAAATTGCTAAAGTATTTAGAAAAATATATACTTTTTGTGCAGATGAATTTAATTCTCTAGTTACTTATTTATTTCTCCCACATAGTGAACATAGCTTATAGAGATACTTTTACTTACCATTGTATCCCCAGTGCTTGTCATGTTTAGCACACAATTAAGGATACAATACTTATAAATTGAATTAATGTCTAGGTCACCTAGTTTATTTACAAGGAATAAGGGTAGTTTTGATATTTGAGTTAGATTTTATGGGCAATTCTAGGTCTTTAAATTAAATATCAGTATTCTTGATAACTAAGATGATCTGAGAAAGAGAACTTTGAAGTATATTGCTTTCAAGAGAAGAGAAGTTTCCAGTAATGTATGCCATATGGCATCTAATGAAATGTACAAATCATTAATCTTTTAGTTTTACAAAATAGGTAAGAACTTTTTTTTATTCCTAGCCATTGTAGGAAGCCAAAGGTCGGAGGAAATGTACTTAATGATCTGAGGTAGATTCTCTTAGCCTAGACATAATTCCCAAAGAGCAGATTCATGTACCACTAGATGCTGCATTAACTCTTTCAGGCCACAAGGGTACCATTGAGTGCACTGAAGCTGCTGTTTACCAAATGGCACCCCAGTGGTCTCACTCAGTTACTGAAGCTTCCAGAAGGGTCTGTGTCTTTCCAGAGAGCAGTTTAAACATTGAAAAAATCTGATCCACTCTATATTGTCCCAATGTGATGCTTAAAGGAAATAGCTAGTGCATAGCTTTACCATGTAGCATACACAGTCAATTCTTTGTGTAAATGAAGATGATCTTGGCTTCTCTTTTATTCAATACCATTTCTGAGGGAATTAGAATGGATTACGGTGTAACTTGGTTTAAAAACTGAAATCTACATGACATAATGGCTTATATAATTCAATAATATTGGTATTTTGGAAATTCTCTAAAGGCAGTGTTGAGAAGAAGTTATGAAAGAAAAATGTCACATGTATCTTTGAATGTTACCAATATTTGTTTTACTGCAAAGTCCCTTGGGCCTCGGCATTGCTAAATACAAGGGAAATTAGTAACATTTTTGGTCCTTTGTCTTTTAATTTAGTCATGTGTGCTAGCTAGGAGGCGGCTTTGTTGAAATAATTATAGCAATGACTCAGATTTAACATTTGCTACACAATTAGATTTGCTTTAGGTCAACCATGGGGGAGAAAATCTTGCTTTCAGCAAACCTTCCTCAGATCTATTGTAATTTCATCAAAAAGTGGTGAACATAATGCTAGATGGTCTTTAGTGTTTGAAAAACCATCACACATTCATTTTTACATTTTTTATGGGTTTTGATGTTTTCTCTGTTTAGTGTAATATTAGTTTTATTCATTTAATTCTCTTTTCAAATATGAGATTATACAAAGTTCCTATTGGCCAGAGGTTAAGCCATTTTTTTAATGCCTCATTTCAATATGTCTTTACTCACTCTAACTCATTTACAAATCATTTGATGAGTTCCCATCTTGTAGCTTCTGAACTAGTGATAGGGGTACAAAAGTGAATAAAACTCAGCTGTAGCTCTGGAGGACTTTTGTAGTTTAGTAGAGAGAGGCAGGTATGTGAATGAATAGTTAATGAATAGTGAAGAGCTATCATACAGTATACAGAGAGTGCTAGAGTGCTATAGAAACAAAAGAACAAGTTACTGGGTTTAATCTGAGCCGTGGTGATGGTGGAGAGGTATACAGAGGAGGTGATGTTTTAGTTGGGCCCTGGAAGTTAGGTTGAGATTAAAAAAAAAAAGTCAGAGTAGGGTGAGAAAAAAATTCAGTAAGAGGTAGTGCCATGTAGAGTAGAACAGAGAAAGAGGGAAGGGAACCTGTTTTACCTGAGAATGACAGCCATACAAAGAGAGTTTCCAGGAAAGGATAAACACTGGTGTCAAATTCTCCAGAAAAGTCAAGTCAGGTAATAATTAAGAAATGACTCTGAATTTGGCATTTTGGAGTTCTCTGGTATTGAAAAGCATTTTCAGTAGAAGGATAGGGACAGGAGATAGTTTTTTTCTGTAAGATAAGAAATGGAATTGTTTAATGCAGTTGGTGCAGGAGGTATTGAATACTCATTTAAGACCATTTACAGGAAGGAGATGATAGCTGGAGGAAAGAGCATGGTTTGTAAAAATCTTTGGAGATTAGGTAGATTTGACATTTGAGACCAAGAAAATAAATCAGCAAAGCAAATATAGAAGATACAATTTTTAAAAAGGCCTTGTATAATAATTTAGTTGTATATTACAGCTCATTAGATATTTATGTACTCCACCCCTCTCAATTCTATGTTTGACTACCATTGACATACTTATTTAACAAGGTTAGTCATGTAAAAATTAAGTAGGAAAAAAGTTCATTTTAATTATATGTAGTGACCATTTGTAGTGTTATATCTTTCCAACCTGACTCCCATGTTTCTGACTTGAAATGATTTGTCACACCAAGCTTTGAGTTAATTAGTGAATAATTATGAAGATTCACCTTCAATTGCATCTGCCTTGAAGTTTGTTGTCTTGAGGATAGATAATCAGGGTCAAATCAGAAATAATGTTGAGCCTTTTTTTATATGTGCTCATGTATTTTCCCAACAATTACACTTCATATTGGCAGAAACTATGTGTTTTACATTATCTGTGAACCCTTTTACACAATGTTTTGCACACAGCCAGACATCCGGTCATTGTAAGTTATCTTTAGTGCTTTACTTTAATGGTGCTATAAAACCTTAGACTACTACTTCCCAAAAGCCTATGTGAATGAGATGTATTTTTTTTTCTTAAAACTTAGTATATACTTTTTATTTAGTCTTTTTGTTTTTTTCAAGTGAGTTCACAGCAGAATCTAGTATTTCTCCCCTCCTAGAACTTCTAGGAAGATGTGATGATAACCATTTTTCAGTAGAAGGATATATGGTTTTAAAAGTCTTGGAAAAAAAGATCTGATTTTGCAAATATTAGAACAAACTCATGATTAGTGTATAAAGTTTATTTTAATCCAAGGAAATTTTTCTTGCAGAGTATGAGAGATAAGAGCATATCTTACCCCTAGGTTCACTTAATATCCACTGAATAATATAAAGTCATTTAATAGCTACTAAATTAACAGATATATCTAACCATATTGTTTATAGCAGTATTGTTTATAATTGGAAAAACTGGAAATTGCCCTAGCAGTTATCCATTGTGGCTTATTTAATCAATGGAGTACTATGCTGTAGTGAAAATGAATGAAGTAGCCATATGGGCTACAATATAGATGAATTTTAATAAAAATATTGAATAAAATAAAACAAAATGTATAGTATGATTCTACTTACATAAAGTTCAGAAACAGAGAAATTTTTACACTTATTTAGGAAAATATGTATGTATGACAAGTACAGAAAAAAAAACAATGAATAACACAGTTCTCTAGAGTGTATGAGATTATATTGGGTTTGGGCACACTTGATGTTTCTGGGGCACTGTTAATAATACAGTTTTTAAGCTGGTTGGTTGATACATGGAGGATCATTTTATGATTTTTTTAAAAGTATGAATTATTTAGGCTCTTTTTATATGAAGCATATCTATACTAATAAAAGGGTAATATGCTAATTAGACCAGACATCTTCCGGATGTCCTTCTCGACAAAAACACGGTGGCAGGGGCTGAGGCAGAGGCAGTTAGGGCTGATCAGGTCATCAGAGGAGGGCACTTAAGGGGAATCAGGCTGGCAAGGGAGCGCAGTTAGGAGCGATTAGGCTGGCAGACAGGCCAGCGGTTAGGAGTCAGTCGTCCTGGATTGCTAGAGGGTTGTCCAATTGCCAGTGTAGGCCTGATCCCGTAAGGACATCCCCCAAGGGGTCCCAGATTGATTGCAGAGGGTGCAGGCTGGGCTGAGGGACACCCCCCACCCTGTGCATTAACTTCATGCACCTCTAGTATTTTATAAGAATTACAATATTGGAATAAGATGAGAACTCAGTAAGCAGTAGCTGTATTATCATTACTATGATTACTACCTATTATTATTACTCAATAAATACTTGTTAAATGAGTTACCACTTGTATCAAAGTTCTGTTCTATTTTTTCAGATTGCTTGCTATTCATCATAATAAGAAATCTTGGAAGGAAAAGGGTGTAGTATTTAAGCATCTAAGTTTTTAATGAGCATCTAACTGCATAGAAACATCTGGGTGATTGGTTAAGTTATTCATTTTCATCTCTGTGTTGGGCATAATTTTGGTAAAATCTATACTTGTAGAACTTGAATACAAATTTGGATTATAAATATATTACAGATTATGTCTTCCTCCTGAATTGACAAGGGAAGCCTACAAAATGTGTATAATGCTAATAGTTTAAACAATTTGATTTGTCATATCTCACTTGCTATGTCTCCCCTTCACAGACAACCTGACTGAATCCCACTCTCAATATCATTGTTTTCTGTGCTCACTCCTACTTGATCCATCAACCATTTAATAATTGTATATTGGATATCTACAATGTGCCTATTAATACATTAATATATTCAATAATACCAATGATAGTTATTTATTGCAAGTTTAATAAGTTGTAGGGGCTTATATGCAGTACAAGGTTCTTTATATTCTGTTTAATTTCAGCGATTTTATAAGATATCAGTAATTCCTCATTCTCACTAAAGTGAATCCCTCTTCTTTTAACTTGATACATGAACTCCAACTACTTGAGGTAAGCTATAACCTCAGATTAATCAATACTCAATAAGTACTTAAAGCTTGACTGAGGTAAGTGGTGATTTTGGAAAATTGACTTAAAGCTGCAGAACTCCCCCTGGAATATCTAAAATCTATGTGCCTCTCAATCTATCACTGGTCCTTCCCACTGCCCCCAAATGATTTTTTGAAAAATATATTGGAATGGTATAAGTGAATGTGGTAAAAGAACCTAAGCTATAAAGTCATTGTTCTCCCTGCTCTAGTATGCTGAGAGCCTGTGGGAGTAATACTTACATGGTCTCAGATGATTTCTGAGTATTTTGCTTACTATTCACTTCTCTTTTGTGAATAGTATCACTGTGGTATTATCATACCATTCCTACTTACGGTATTTCTTTTTTACCACCTTGTTTAAATTAATCTTTATTTTAAAATTCTCTCTCTATAAAAGGTAATAGGCTAAGTGTTTGACTGTCTGACCCATTGCTGTGATACACATTGACCACCAGGGGACAGATGCTCAACACAGGAGCTGCAGTGATGCGCACTGGCCTTTTACAGAGAAATGGCACTGTGGACCTGGTGCCCATAAAGCAAAACTCGACTGCCCTCAAGTGGGACACAGGCTTCACCACCACCACCCTGGAACAACAGCCCACCAAATAACAGCTGACGCTGCCAAGAGGTCATGGCACAAAATGCAGCCCACAGCCCAGCCCAGCCCAGAAACAGTGGCTGTGGGTACTGAGTAATGATGTCATGTAGCAACACCCAGCTTCCTCTCCCTGGTGATTAGCCTCCTTAGAGTTTCTTCAGCCCAGGAACATGACTTGCTTTATAGCCAGGTGAAAACATTTTACATTTTAACCAAATGTCTGTGAAGCGTTTCGTCGTGCATCATCATCTCATTTGATCCTCACAGAAGTCCTGGAGTAGGTAGATAGGACACTAGCTAGAATCCCATTTTCTTTTCATTAGCTGAAAAATAGAGATTTAGGAAGCTTAGAAACTTGACTCGACTGAAAAGAAGTAAGAAATAGTGGACCTTGAAAATGACTTCAGGTTTTCTCACTGTGCATAATATAGTCAAACACTGCTGCAGTTAAATATTTTACCCTTTGTTCTCCCTGCGTGATCTACAATAAAGATAGGTTTCATGTTGATATTTACTGCTGTATTGCTAACAATTACCTAAAAGAGAAGTTGGGGTGCTTCACTGGGCTGGAAAAAGTTTAGCTAAACCAGAAAGCAGGTCTAAGTAAGCAAGTTTATTCTATATTTATAAAAGGCTAAGTTGACTTGTACATGCATGATACATATAAAGCTGGTGCCAATTGAATGCCTATGTTTTGATCTGTCATTGTTGATCATGAATTTGGTTGACACATTATAGAGAAAGGGCAAAGAGCAATATTAAAATATTCTAATTACTTTTCTTTCAATGTGCACAAATTGGACCACTAGTTTTATTATATCTATGTTTCCATAAATTATCTCTAGAATAAGGCAAATCATGTAAATACATTGGGTAATTTTCTATAATAATAAAAGCATAGTATGCTAATTAGACTGGATGATCTTCTAGACAAAGTCGCGACTGCGAGGGAAGCCCTGGTTTCAGGTGCCTGCTGGCAGCCAGAGGGAAGCCCAGGTCCCAGGTGCCAGAGGAAAGCTGATGCTGGCTGCCAGTGGAAGGAAGGCCTACACTTGCATGAATTTTGTGCCTCAGTCCTCTAGCAATTGTATAATTCTAAAATTTGATATATATTTTTTAGATAAGAAGGTTTAAATAGTTGTCATACAACTTATAAATGATCGAACTGATATTCAAATCTAGTCTGATCTTTCTGACTACAAAGCCTGAACACTTTCCACATACCACATTGCTCTTCATTGAATACCCATTATTTGCCAGGCACATATAAAGCTCTTGCTGGTGCCAATCACATGCCTGTATTTTGATCTCATTGTTGATCATGAATTTGGTTGACATTTTTATTATAGAAAAAGGACAAATAGCAATATTAAAATATTCTAATTAATTTTCTTTCAATGTGCACGAATCTGTGCACTGGACCACTAGTTTTATTATATTTATGTTTCCCTAAATTATTTCTAGAATAAAGCAAATCATATAAATACATTGGGTAATTTTCTATAATAATAAAAGTGTAGTATGCTAAGTAGACTGGACGACCTTCCAGACAAAGTCTGTGTACTGGGGGTTTACGAATGAATGAGATTGTCCCTTCCCTGTGGAGCCCTCAGCTTTGTGAGGTCAGTGCTAGAACTAAGCAGAATAGCTAAGGTATGGAGCTCAGAATCTGCAAGAGGTCTCAGTGCTATGCTGCAGTGAAAGACCCTGACATAAGCTGTGGATAAATGACATTTGTCCTGGGTTAGAGGCAGGAGGTGGGGCCAATATCCCTCACCATGTGGCTTTAGCAGTGAACCTTGTATCCACCTGTATTCCAAGAGGCACATGTTGAAGAGTTGTCTTTGCCTGACCCATGTGATGCAGACTATGAATGGGCCCTAACTCCTAGCAATGGTTTCCTCCTGCTTCTTCCAACAGTATGGCTACTTTCCTCTTCATCATGTTCTCTATTTTAGAACCTCACGGTTGTTCAGACAATCCTCAGATCTGATTGGTCTCAATTGGTCTCTCTCTGGGAGTGAGAATATGGAGCACATTTCCTTGTATACTGTTTGTTAGTAGCCATTCTTTACTAAATCCTCCGCTAAGTGCAGGAGAAGTGTGTGTGTGTGTGTGTGTGTGTGTGTGTGTGTGTGACTAAATTATGTGCTATGATTAGGAGCTGAACAGATCAGTGTAGAACAGCAGAGGGACTGATCAACTCAGACAATGTGAGAATGTGGTGAAGAAGAGTGGGGAGAAGAGGGGGTGGGGAAGCTGGAAGAAAGGGGCGATTTACAGAAAATTGTATAAGTGGAATGCAAAGCAAGATTTCTGCCTCTGAGAAATTGTCACCATAGGAACACAGACCAATTAACATGAAACAGTTAAAGAATAATTAGAAGCTACAATTTTGTAGATGGCCTGGACTATACCAGGAGTTCAGAGAGGAGCGATGGAGGGTAAAGGGAGCAGCCAAGAAGCTTTTACTCAGGGGCCCAGGCTTGAGAGCCTTTGAAAGATGGGAAAATTTAATCAGGCAAAGGAGGGATGGCATTGCATGCATAGATTTATAGAGCCCTGGTGACCATAATTCAATTGAGACTGTGTTCTATAAGCCTCACAGAAAATTGGTTTCATAAAATTCTAGACACTTCTGAGATTATTCTTAAATTTCTTATGTGCATGATTTATAATATTCAATCAGCTCATAAGTACCCAGAAGCCTCAGCTGTTTTTCTGTTTCTTCTGTGTGGCTGCCCAAATGTGCTTAGGACAGTGCTCTAAGCTTACAGTTTCTAACAAATGCTTATTAACTGACCGTATCATCACCTTGTGAAGGAATAATTAGACTAGCATCAACTTTCACATAGTGTCCCACAGAGATCCACCCACACCATTTGTAGAGCTTGAAGCAAAAGTCCAAATGGAGGACATGTATTAAATATTTACAAGTTCTAAATCAAGCCAGCAAATGGTTACTGAATACATTTAATCTTCTAGTTCAACAAATATTCCTTCAAAAGAAATACAGGAAGCCCAGTTTAAAGTGGTACTTGAATGCATTCTCAGATTCTTCAGAGTTCCTAGGCATGAGGAAGCAGCTTAGAAGAATGGACCTGAGCCCCTGGGGCAAGACCACCTTGTTTTCTTCTCTGTCCCCCCAGACTCTATTGAATATTGTCTCAAATTTCACACTTGAATAAGAGACACTCCAGCCTAGGTTTCTAAGCGATACCTATGAGGTCTACTCCTTAATCTTAGGGTGCCCACACCAAGGAGAGGATCCACTATCAAAAGAAGGATGAGGGACCTATTTAGGGTTTAGGAGCAGGACCACTTGAGGAGGAGGTTCCAGTGTATGGAAGGGTGATGCTTGACTCAGAGTAAGTATATCACCTAGATCATGGGAGGAGTCCCTGCCAGGGATGGGCAGAATAAGGCATTCTAAAGCATATGGCCAGAGGCACAAGGTCCCACATGCCCAGGACGATTGCTAGGTATGGTGCTAAGCATTTGAACATTTTATTGATAAAATTAGTTATCAAAATTATTTAACTGGTCAACTCAAGTTCTGACAGGTAATATATAAATTAGGGTTGGGATTCTAGTCTGTTTGCCACCAGAGCTCTTCACTTGAGTGTTTTTTCTGGTACTGGAAAACCTTAATTCTCTGTTCTTTCTTTTCTTTTCTTGAAAAATAAGGTTATAAAGGTTGGGTGAGGGAAGGAGCTAGAGGTGGCAGGTGGAAGAAGGGAAGGAGTGAGAGTGGGAAAGAGCAGGTAGGAGTTTTGAACTTGAAATGGGTAGGAACCAAAATTGGAAGGGGAAGAGTCAAGAAAGTAAAATCACAAAGAGAGAAAGGATTAGGTTAACCCTTTGGTTTTAAAGGACTGGCAATGCCTTTTAAATATTCAGATCTCTCTTAAGGGGGAAAGATCCTGCAAGTTACTTGTATAATATTTTTATTACAGGGTGCTATTTAAATATAAACAGGTATAATTTTTATTCAACTACATATGGGTAAATTTAGAAACGAAATATAAAATAAAACTAGTCTATTATTCATTCATTTGTCAATTCAGCAAATATTTGGTAGGCATTTATTTTGAGCCAAGAATTGGAGATACAACAAGGAAGAAGGCATATAAATCCCCTTCTACCATGGAGTTGCCTTATGGCTGGTTGAAATTAATATTAACATTTATAACTGGCAATTTATACTTCTTAATCCCTTTCACCCCTTCCAACTGTCAACTACCAATTTGTTCTCTGTATCTATGAGTTCATTTATGATTTGTTTGTTCATTTATTTTGTTGTGTATATTCCAGATATAAGTGAAATCATATAGTATTTATCCCTTTCTGGCTTATTTCACATAGCATAATACCCTCTATGTCCATTCACTCTGCTACAAATAATAAGATTTCATTATTTTCCAGTGGCTGAATAATATGCCATTGTACATATGTAACACATCTTCATTATCTATACATATCTAATATAATCAATTATCAATCCTATCTAATAAAAGAGTAATATGGAAATTTGACCATACCTTTGCTAAACCCACAAGTCACGCCCACTAGCCAATCAGGAGATTATGCAAATAAACCCTAACCAAGATGGCTGCCACCACTGAGAGCAGGAGGGAGGCTTGGGTTTCCCTGGCAACAGAAGAAGCCAAGCTTTCCGCCTGCCTTTGCTGGCCTAGGCCTCTACTCAAAGCTACAAAGTTTCAATTATAAAAGATACAGAAATGGCTGCAGCCACTGAGCTGGAGAGAACACAGGCTTGGCTTTTCCTGGCAATGGAGGAAGCCAAGTTTTCCACCTGCCATTGCCGGCCTAGGCCTCCACTCTAGGCTACAAAGTTTCAAACAAAAATGGGTACTGCCACAGAGCAAGGCTTGGGTTCAGTCCAGGCTACAAAGTTTCAATTGTAGACATAGATTAATCCCAGATCCCAGGGCCTCTGCTTGGGTTGCTGGAGAGCGTGGCTGGCCTGCAAACCTCCATAGGCCCCTCGCCCAGGCTGCCCCTCACTCCAAGGTAACCCCTGCCCTGATCTGGGATACTTTTCAGGGCAAACCAGCTGGCCCCCACCCATGCTCCAGGCCTCTATCCTGCCTAATACAAGAGTAATTTGCAGATTGACCATCACTCCAACACACAAGAGGACTGCCCCCATGTGGTCAAAGATCCTTCCCTCATGTGGATGCAAGATGGCCACCACAAGATGGCCAGCAGGGGAGGGCTGTTGAGGGTTCCAGGCCCTGCAAGGGAGGGCAGTTGTGGGCGATCAGGCCAGCAGGGGAAGGCAGTTGGGGGTGATCCTGCAGGGGAAGGCAGTTAGGGGTGATCAGATGGCAGAGGAGGTAAATTGGGGGCAAATGGCTGGTAGGGGAGCAGTTGGACATCAATTAGGCTGGTAGGTAGTGGTTAGCAGGTGATTAGGCTGGCAGGCAAAAGCGGTTAGGGGCAGTCAGGGAGGCAGACAGGTGAGCAGTTTGGAGCCAGCAGTCCTGGATTGTGAGAAGGATGTCCGACTGCCCATTTAGGCCCGATCCTACCAGGATCGGGCCTAAATGGGCAGTCAGACATCCCTCAAGAGGTCCCAGATTGGAAAGGTTGCAGCTGGGCTAAGGGACATCCCACCCCCTGTGCACAAATATCATGCATTGAGTCTCTAGTCTTATATAATAAAAGAGAAACATGCAAATTTGACCGTACCTTTGCTCCTGATTGGCTATGCTACCAGCCAATCAGGAGCGGGGACGAGGCCAAGTGGCACAAGTGCGGGCCCCGGGGGTGGAGATGATATAGCAGTGATGGCGAGCACCCAGCCCCCGAGTGCTATGTGGAGAAGCGGCAACAGCAGCAGCGGTGGTGGTGGTGGCAGGGAGCGCCTGGCCCCTGGGCATTGTGAGTGGAAGTGGCGGTGAGTGCCCAGCCCCCGGGCCTGGGTGGTCGAAGGCAGCCGGGACTGAGCTGAGCAGGGTGATGGCTGGGTGCCCAAGGCCTAAAGGCTCATCAGCTTGGACAGGCTGGGGGTGAGCCATCAGTTGGACATCCCCTGAGGGCTCCCAGTATGTGAGAGGGGGCAGGTTGGGTTGAGGGACCACTCAACCGCAGGGCACAAATTTCGTGCACTGGGCCCCTAGTATATATATAAAAGGCTAAGTGACCAAATGACCATTACCGGTGGCTAAGATGTGCACTGATCACCAGGGGATAGACACTCAATGCAGGAGCTGCCACCAGGTGGTGGGTGCACTCCCACAGGGGGAGTGCCTCTCAGCTGACTGATGGGCACCATATGCTGGGCTCATGGCTGGCGAGTGATCCTCTCCTGCCTCTGAGGTAGTATGCTACAGAATGGAGGCAGAAGAGGCAGACACAGTAGGGCCAGGCTCCAAACCAGCTACCTGCCACTTCCCTCACTATTACATCCCTCAGTGGATATCAGACTGCCAGTTTTGCTCCAGGGCCTGCAGGGATCAGGCTGAAACAAGCAGTCTGACATCCCCCTAGGGATCCCAGATTATGAGAGGGCACAAAGCAGGCTGAAGGACCTCACTGGTGCATGAATCCATGCACTGGGCCTCTAGTATTATCAAAACTATGTATGGTGTCAGATAAGTACTAGACTTATCAGGATACTCACTTTATAAGACATATAAATGTCTAATCACCATGTTACAACCTGCATGTTAACTGTAATTGAAAAGTAAAATGTAAGAAAACCCACAAAAATATTAACAGCATTTATTTAATATGAGGGAATGCCATTTTGCTGAAATTAAGTCTCTACTCACAACTTGGATACAATTCTGACAGTTTTTCAGTTTGCTGTGACATACCATACTATAAGCCTAAGATAACTCAATTATTTGATCATTTGTCACCATATTACTGCAAAATATCCCACAATACCAGCTGGCTTCCATGAGGCATAAGCATAGCATTTATCTTTAAATCCATTTCTCGTTAGCCATGACAATTCAATAATACTTGATGCTTAATACAACTATAATTACAAGCATAAATGTAGACTCTGAAGTCAGTTATAGCATATCATTAAAATGATTCTCAAAAACTTGTTTTATTAAATAAATTATTAAATAAATAAAATATAAAATTTTAAAATATACATTTTAGGTAATTCTACGATGCATAGGAAAAGATTCACAAAGCCTGGTTTGAAAAATATTGCAATAAATATTGCAACATTTTTCTTCTTAGTTTAAATTTTAACAGTCTCTGACCTCTTCTAGGAGAAAGACCCACTGCTTTACTAGTAGCTCTACATTTGTAATGCACCTGTCTAGCACCAAGTTTTTAAGTGCATGAACAAAGAAATGACTGCATAAATTCTGGATTAAAAATGCATTTTAATATCTGCTGTTGTAATTTCCCATTTAATCCTTAGCGTGATAGAGATAATTTTTCTCTGCATTTGTAATATTTGGTCATATATGGGGCAACATTATACATATTTTAATTAAGACTAGTTATTTTAGGTACTGGCGGCTGGCTTAGAATAGATCCATGGTCGGCAAACTGTGGCTCTTTGGGCCCCTAAGTGTGGCTCTTCCACAAAATACCATGGCCTGGGTGAGTCTATTTTGAAGAAGTGGCGTTTTAAGAAGTTTAAGTTTAAAAAATTTGGCTCTCAGAAGAAATTTAAATCATTATACTGTTGATATTTGGTTCTGTTGACTAATGAGTTTGCTAGCCACTAGCTTAGATCATCATCCTGGTCTGCCAAGTTTGAGGGTTCAGTCCCCCATCAGGGCACATGCAAGAATCAATTAATGAATACATAAATAAGTGGAACAATAACAAATCAGTATTTATCTCTTCCATTCTTTCTCTCCAAAATAAATATATTAAAAAAGAAATTATTTTAAAACTAAAATTACAAAATTTGGGAAAGGATTTTTCATTTGAATGGAACCCTTTTTATTCATTGATATTCCTCCCATTTGTATTTTCAGATATACAGTTGAAATTTTGTTATGTGTATGCGTCCATGTATTTCTTTCTTTACCATTACTTTCTATACAGTTTAATGTTGAGTAATAGTACATAATCTCAACAGATATCACATTTAATTTAATATTTACAAAATGAAGACACATAGTAGAAAGAACAAAAACACAGATAAGGAAAGTAATAAAGTAGCACCAATTTTCCTACCATGAGAAGAAAACCACTCTTATTGTATTTTCTGGTGCCCTTTTAGTCTTTTTCTAATACCTGCATATGTAGTGCATGTGTTTTTATTAAAAAATAAAAACCAGCGGTATATATTGTTTTAGATATAGTGTATTTTAAGCTACAACGGAAGTGCTGGTGTGTAAAAAGTACAAGAGGGATGCCAAAAGGAAATCTAAGATGTACACTGCTGCCACATAGCTAAAATAACCAATTATACAGAGCTTTGAAGCACTCAGATGTCCAGGGAAACTGGGTGAAAATGGGTAAGAAAAATCTGAGGATCAGAAGTGTCTAAGCCAAAGCCTAGGAATTAGAATTGGAGACCGGCTGGATTTTGTTGCTAGGCAATCAGCATTCCAGGGGAAGACTTCCAGACAGACATACATGCACAGCTCTGACCTCCAGCAAGACATGTGCTGAGCAGTTGTAAGGATGGTTGGACTCCCTGTACACACTGGCCTCCAAAGTCCAGCATGTGTCTTGCCTGGAGAACATGCCCCTGACCTTCTCAGCTCAGTCTGTAGCCCAGATGGAAAGACAGACAACTCTGGAACAGACCTTTCAGTAAAGCCCCAGAGGCTTACAGTGCAACCGTGCTTGGCATGACCTAAGATCTGACTGTCATCGGGCTTTTCCTGTCAATGGCTTCAGTGTGGTTGGGTTGGAGAGGAGTCTAGATTCAGAGCAGGAAAAGTCCAAATTATAAGTCTTTTTAACCATATTCAGGACTTGCATAGAAATGTTTGGAGTAGGGGAATGGGCACTGAACAAAGTTTATTCTCTGGGCAAAAAACACACATCATACTGCTATGGATTTACCACTGTGACTTTCTTACTCAAACTGTTTAAAGTGGCAAACTCTGGTTTTTATAAAAATACCAGAGGCCTGGTGCATGAAATTCATGCACTGGTGGTGGGGGCCCTCAGTCTAGCCTGCACCCTCTCCAATCTAGGACCCCTCAGGAGATATCCAACTGCAGAATTAGGCCTGATTCCACAGGCATTCACCTGCCTGCCTGATCGCCCCTAACTGCCTCCCCTGCCAGCCTGGTCACCCTAACTGCCATCCTGCCACCCTGTTCACCCCTCACTGCTCCAATTGCTGGCCTTCTTGCCCTACACAGCCTGCTGTTCAGTTGTTGCATGAGGGTGTTCAAACCAATTTGCATATTATCCTTTTATTAGTATAGATGACTAATCCGTGTCCCAGATACAGTGTGCTAGAGGACCCGACCACCCTACAGTACAGTTAATTATTGCCTGACACCTGAGAGGTTCTTGTACTTTTTTTGAAGTACAAGAGGAGGAAACTACTAATTATTGAACTCTTAATGTGATTCTAGTCTATTAACCATATGTCCAATATTCAAAAGTACTGAAAGTAAAGTTTTATTTTTAGTCCCTATTTTTAAAAAATTAGAGAAAATCTGCAAAAATAGTCTAACTAATACTGTATACTCTTCAACTAGATCCATTAATTGTTAGTGTTTTATCATATTTATCCAGAAAATAAAAAGGGTTAGATAAGTTTCCAGCAAACTAGTTTTACAATAAAACTGTACCTGAAATAGTAAGTAGCTTTATCAGATCTTTAGTCAATCTACAATGGTGAGAATATCCATATATATTTCATTTTAAAACTATTAATCATTTGATTATGTGGTACTATCTAAGTTTCTATTGGGGTATTAGGTAATATAAGGCATATGAATTTTAATCTTTTTAAATTCATGTTCATTCTGAATTTCAAAATACATCTGGGTGTAAGAATTCCAGATGAGAAGTTATGAGCCTATACTATGTGCTAGATAATGTGCTGGACAACTGACTTTTAATCTTATTCTGCTTAACAGTTCCATAGAGAAGTCTTATCTCCACTTTGTAAGTTCAGAAACATTAAGAAACTCCACTAATATTACTGAGTTAGTAAGTGGTAGATGCAGAATTTGAGTCTAGATACTTTGAACTCTATCAGCTCCTTCCAGTACACAATATTGCTTCATTGCACTCTCTCTGTTGTAACCATGAGGAAATTTAGGTTATGAAATATCCCAAGATTACAATGGTAGATGTAGGGCCAGATTAGAATCAACTCCTGCCTGAGGGAGCCACGCTGGCCTGCTGCCTCCTCTGTCTGTGTTTTGGCAAGCTGGAGAATTGTGTAGATATCTCAATTGATCCCCAAGTCAGGGACAGAGGAATCAAAACAAAGGAGAAAGATCTACATGTTCAAATATCCTAGCCCTCAGCATGATGGCTAACCACAAGGACGTTGCTTTAGAAGATCTCCAATGTCCATGGTCTTCCAATATTGCTCTCAGAGATTGAGTATTGTAAATCCTTGGCGAGTTATTCAGTTTCCCAAGCTTTTAATCTCTAAAAAAAGATAATCTTAAATTATAAAATTAAAAAATATATATCATTTATTGATTTTAGAGAGAAGAATAGAAGCATCAATAATGAGAGAATTATCGATCAGCTGCATCGGCTGCCTCCTGCATGCACCTTACTTGAGATCAAGCCTGCAACCTGGGCATGTACCCAGACCAGGAATCAAATTGTGACTTCCTGATTCACGGGTCGATACTCAACCACTGAGCCACACTGACTGGGCATAAAATTTCTTTAAAATGAAATATTTATTGAATTTATTAGGGTGACATTGGTCAATAAAATTATATAAGTTACAAGTGTTTCTATATATATAAAAACCCAGAGGCCAGAACGCCAGAATGCTGGAACAACCAAACGACCTGTCACCAGGATGTGCATTGGTGGGTTCCTGCCTGTGGCCGCGCTACAGCGTCTGGAATCACGCCCTTGGCATCATGGTGGAGTCTGAGTCTCATGTGATTTCATGCACTGGGCCTCTAATAATTCTATAATACATCACCTGTATATTATATTGTATATTCACCATCCCAAGTCAAGTTTCCTTCTGTCACCATTTATACCTCCAGCACCCTCTTCTACTTCACCTTACCCCCATTTCCCTTTGGTAATCACCATACTATTGTATCTATGAATTAAAATTAAATTAAATAGATAGTGAGTATCAAAAGTCAGCACCAATCAATGTAAAAAATAGCAAGGTACATGAACACAAGAAACTCTGGTTTGATAATCAACCTGCAATCATAGATGGAAAAATATAAAGGAAAGAGAAAAGAAAAATAAGAACAAATGGGAGTGCCAATATATTATTGTTTTCGTAGTTATTAATAATATTTTTTTTCTGATAAACTTTTTTAAGTCCTGGAAATAGTCTTTGAGGAAATGGGTTGCTATGAGGAGCTTTGAATTGGTTAAGTGTAGTTGGTTAGTTGTGGTACTAGTTAAAACAGGTATAGTTGTCATGCTAAGGAAACTGAGAAGAACAAACAAATTCCATTATATAGATTCAGAGACAGTCCACTGTAGGAAAACAAATATATGGTGGAGGCAGATAGACTGGATTTGAATCTACCAATCTCTAGAAATATGAACAAGGGCAATATATAACCATTTGAGGCTCTGTTTTCTTATATGTAGGAATCAAAGGATGCTACTTGGTAAATTGTTATTATTGCTATGGCTTAATGAAAAAAATGCTTTTTATATATTTTGATCCTGATTAAGTGGACTGGACTTGATTAAGTGGCTATTTCCCCATCCATGTGTCCCCAATACATTAAAATGACGTCGCTAATGGAAACTGACATCCATATCATAAGGGGATACAAGATTAACAGAAGCATCCCAGTTGTAATGAACTCCTTTTAGGCTATCAATGACTTTTTGGTATTTTAAAATTTTGTCTCCAAATATGAATATAACCAGATGGTCGGTGATAAAATCCAAATTCCAAGACTTCCCAGTATCTATAGATGCCAACACTTCCCCTCTCATAATCAGCTCTCCAGTAAGTCTGAATTAAAGTTTCTCTTCTTTTAAGGTAGGTTGTTTTGCTTTTATTTTTAAATATAACCCCACATCCGGATGTTTCCAATACACTTCTTTGGAGAACAATTTTTATGATTAAGAAGTTAGCAATTTTTTGTCTTCAACATGAGCAGATGGTTCTTTGCAGTGTCCTTTTGAAGGTGCTCTGTATCTCTTATGCAGCAAAATCTGAAATGTCAATTGGACATCAGCTAACAGAAAATACATGCAAAAGGAAACTTTATATCAATTCTTCTTCCTTCCTGGTGATTTATTCCCTTCAATATAGCATTATTCTTGGGATAGTCTGACATTATTGAAATCTCAAGAGAAATGGGTTGCTATGGAATCTCTCAGGCAGAAACTTAAGATAAACTGAAATGAGTAGATTTGTAAAAATTTTAATTTCAGATAACTGCACTTGATAATAAATATCCCAAAGTTAGGCTTTAATAGGCTTAATCTTTAAATTGGTGATTTGATAATGTCTGTCAAGGTTACCTGTAAAGAGTAATGTACAGAAGTGTATTTCTTTAAACATTTTTCATTAGCTTCCCCTGAACAATATGTTTTCTACCTCTATAAATTATTGGTTCCCTGCCAGGCAAACTGCTTAATTAAAGCGATGACAAGTACTTGGCAAATGAAGTGGCTTGGCTCCTTACATGTTACACTATTTAAGATACATTCTAATCTTATATAGGGAGTATGCATATATAGATAATTTCATTAGTTGTGGCTGTGGGCCCATCCAAATCTTTTCTGACAATGGCACCAAGAGACGGTTGAGGGTAAACATGGGTAGTGTTCCTATACTTCCCAAGACAGACATAGGGTCTGGAATCTTTGTTTTTAAATAAAAATAACTTCTAGTCATTTTCTTTCCCTCCTTCCCCTTTCACATTTACCAGCCATAATAGATGGGTAGAAAATACAT
Source organism: Antrozous pallidus (assembly GCA_027563665.1). NCBI lineage: Eukaryota > Metazoa > Chordata > Mammalia > Chiroptera > Vespertilionidae > Antrozous > Antrozous pallidus. The sequence continues at coordinate 55,074,146 of CM050520.1, read as the reverse complement.
GACATAAAAGAAAAAAAAGACTTTTTTTTCTTATTTAACTTTGACAGTCAACAGGTATATATGTTATGAAAATATAAACCCCAAGAGGCCTGGGCAATTTGAAAATATTCCTAGGATCTATCTTGGGTATGGAGCAGGAAAGAGGCACTAGACAAAGATTGAAGGTAACACACACACACACACACACACACACACACACACACACACACACACACCCTTTGCACATTGGCAACTAACACCAGCTGGTATTTCAGCACCACTCATTATCCACAGCCTTCTTTAACCTTCCCAGATTAAGCTGAAGCCTTCTTTCCTTTGAAACTCCTATAAGGGATTTATATGTTTGTGCATTTACCTCTCCTTCCAAACTGTAAGCCATATGGGAACAAAATTCCTGCTTTACAGGGCTCCTGAACCTAACACAGGACCTAGTGACTAGTAGGTACTCATTAAACATATGTGGGGTTGATCTGATTAAATTTTCAAATGGGGTATCATTCCTTGTATCTGTTGAATATCATTGAATCATTCTGTCGGTGCTTAAGTTTTTGCCATGGTGATGACTTGAAAATCCATTTAGTCCTTCTGGCCAGTGGAACATTAAGTCCTTCCCTGGATTATTGTATCCTAAAAGGGGTAATTTTTACTGGGGTGGTTTTCATTGCTAAGAGCAGGAGCAACATGTAATGAATACTCAGGATGTGTTAGGCATACTTCTTCTAAGAGATGGGTATTTCTAATCTCCATTTGACAGATAGGGAAACTGAGACATTAAGGAACTAAGCAATTTGCCCATCCTCACAGAGCCAGTGCTACGCAGAGCCAAAAATTAAAGTAGGTTTTGTCTGACTGATTCCAGGGCAGTAAACATAATTCTGCATTGCCTTCCCACAGAACTTGCCTTAGCCCATGCCAGAAAATCATTAGATGTTGCAAAAACCTAGTTCACTAAATTGTTTTCTGAATACTTGTGAAACTTTTTAAAGTCATTTCAGATGAAATGTTTTCCCTCTAACATGCAAACAACTTGTGCATTATGATACAAAAAAAGTTGTTTTGTTCTGAGAAGTTGATTGGTATGCTTTCTGTTTTACCATCTAGATTTGCTAATGAAAATAACAAATCATGGTGGTTAGGATAGTAAGAAAGCCCTCTTAAAGCTGCACTGGCATCATCTTCCACCTTGTATTTAATAATTTAATGACTATTATTGAAAATGAGTCTGAAGTTAGTGAATAATCATTTAAAAGTTTGTTGATCAGGGTTATATTGAATCTCTTATTCCTTGATGACATTGCTTTTGAATTTCTTTGGAACTTCAAGGCTAAAATGCTAAATAGCTCCAGGATGCTTAGACATAATTTTATAATTTCTCTTTTAGTCTTTTTATTCAATCCAAGTACCATATCACTCTTTATCCCCTCCCCATAATATTTATAAATATAATTTAGTCATTGCTTAGAGACATACTTGTTTTCCACTTCAGGTAAGTCCATCACTCTATGACCTAATATTCTAAAGATGAAATGATCCAAGATTAGCCAGAAAATGCTTAACAGAGTTCACTCTAAACCACCAGACTCTGAGGCCATTTGAAATGATTATTTTCTTTCTCCCCAAATGGTTTATAGTAGTGGAACTCTTTCTTTTATAAGTAAAAAAGTGAATATATATCTTGATTTCAGGATAAAAAACAGTCCAAGGTCATATATCCATGTGTGCATAGCTTAGGTTCCTTTTTGTACCATTGTTCTCAGCTAATTAAATAATCCTCTTTGGGTTTAGAGGTGCCAGGCCAATGTATGATATTTTGCCACAAGAAGTGTCATGGTACTCACATTTCTGCCCAAGTTCCTGCCACAAGAAATTAACATGTCATAGATTACAAGTTCTACAGAGTGAATGCAGGTGGAGACGCAGGATTCAGGTTAAAGACGCAGCACATGTTGGCATCCCTCACTTGCTTCTTATATTCTGCTGGGAGTAATGAAACACAACCTCAGAAGTTGTCTGCTGCTAAGAACTCAGTCACTTAAGAAAATGACATTTTCAGTAAGACGATGATTGAAATAAGGTCTTTGAAGAAGTGACTATCTTACTTAGCAGGGGTCAAGGATTTGAACTGCCAGAAGTTTTCCTCCAACCACACAGGTTAAGGGATACCATCAGAATTAGCAAGAAGAGAAATTGAGGAATAAAGGCTGATATGTGAGCAGTAAGTGCTCTTCAAAAGTTCTGTATATAATTCTCCTTTAGGAGTGTGGATTTTGTCATCCTCAACTTTTTGTCATCTTAAGCAAGTCCTGAGTTAAAGGGCCTTTGTAAATTCTATTGAGGACATGTACCTGAACTTGGTTGACTCTAGCTAAGCTGACTATTATAATCAAGACTGGTGCCCAGGAAGGACAAATCCAGACAAAATAAATGTACTTCCTTCTCTTATATAACAATAAACATGATTTGCTAAACACGTTAAAAAAAAAAAAACAAGGCTGCAAATTTTAGAGTTCAATCTTAAATCACTAGCAATCACTGAAAAAAGAAAAAAAAAAAAGAAAAAAGAGGGATGAGCAGGAATTTCTCTGACTCCTGGGCTTTGGGGTCCTCAGTGCTCTCTTTCCAACTCTTCTCTGATTCCTTTTTCTGCCTTTTGCAGATGACCATGTAGGTGTCTTTTCTCAATCTTTCTCATTTTGTTAATGTAAGTTCTCTTATCACATTCTGACTTGAAGAAGACTTCATTGCTCTTTCTCAAGAAAGAAAAAAACAAAACAAAACACCTTCCTCTGTTCCTAGAAGGGTATATACAAATTATTTCTTCTGTCTTTATTTTGGTTTCAGCCACAAGTTCCTTCCCCACCAGAATCTGATTTTCTAAGTGCTTAGAGTTGGCATGCCTTAGAGCATGCTGTTTGTTTCCTCCAAGAAGGGTGGTGTCAGTCAACACAGCCTTCATCCTTTGTTTCCTGTGAGCTCTCTCTCCTTAAGGAAGGTGTATCATGGTATTTAAGGACATAGGATTGGAGTAGTACCCGTTCCATTTCATTTCAAGGGTTGCAATCATTCCTTTAGAGTCCATAAGAAACTTCTGTAAAGTACCCAGCATCTTATAGGGACAACTCATATCTGAAAACAATAGCCACAAATCAATAAATGCTGACATTTAAAAGATGTATTTTGAAAAAAAAGGGGCATATAAAAGAAATAAAAGATGGAGCATGGGTCTGTTCTAGAAACTTTAAGTAATCTTGGATAGCATTTGGGGCTAGCCCAGTCCAGGAGAGCATTAAAAACCAACAAGGTATAGGCCTTAGACCTGGGGCCACACCCAGCTGCTTACTTCATTACTTCTTACCATTGGCCTTCCTGATTCCTCCACCAGGCATCATTATCATTGCATGGTGGTTTACTACTGGGGGCAGTGCCATCCCTGTAGGCACCTTTGGAAATGTTTGATCATGTTTTATTTCTTGCAGTGCCCGGGGAAAGCTCCTGCCTATAATAGAAAGAGTCCACGGGTGGGACAACATGCACAATTGTCTGCCCAGAATGCTAGCAGCATCCCCACTCAGAAGTACAGCATCTCTTGAATTGCACTCCAGTTTTGGGATGGCTAAGCTGGCTCTTGTCTTTGGACAGGTTATTGATCCTGGATTCTTACAATGTGCTTTAGTCAAGGTTAGTAATTGGCCTATGGTCTCCACCACTTGGCTCCAACCTGAGCAGAGAGGAATATTTGGCAAAGAGAAATTCAGACGCTTGCCTCAGTGTGCCCCATCCCTTCTGTTGCTGACCAGGTGAACTAACCTTTAGGCACATTTACAGATACCTGATTGCTCATAGGCTTCCTGCTGCAAAAGTGAAAATTCACACCAGGTAAAGAAAGTGAATGTAAGAGCCATTTTTTATTGCTTTTAAGCTGCTTTAAACAGAAAAGACTGAAAAACGTCTCTGCTGGCTGATGTTGTGAAGTTGTATGCTAGGGTGCCTAGAATACAAGGTCTATATAAAGAAGAATATAGAGAAGATTCTGGACTGATCTATGAGATAGTTTTTTACTTTTTCATAAAGATTTAAGTCACTTGTGGGGGGTGAAGAGGTTTGATAATAAAGTATCAAAGTGGTGATTCAAGAAATAGCAGGAAAGAACATAAAAGGTAAGTTCTGAAAACCTGAGAAATTGGAGAGCTAAAGGAGAAATTGATAGACAAGCAAATTGTGTGTCTGTCAGTTAATTAGGGATCTGAGCTTTATCATCACACCGTGATCAACTTTGAGAAACTGGTTCTCATTCATCTCATTGAGGGTAAAAAAAAAAAAGAGAGAGGGAAATAACAAAAAAAGTATATTCAATTTTTATCTAGTCCATAAAACAACAATATAGCTTTGATATGGTTTACATCTACTTACAACATCCCTCAGATCAGTATTTTAAAACATTTATTAAGAACAATTCAGATTGGCCAGAGTGCCTGGCCAGAGTGGCTCAGTGCTTGAGCATCAACCTATGGACCAGGAGGTCATGGTTTGATTCCCAGTCAGGACATATGCTGGGTTGCGGCCTTGATCTCCAGTGTGCAGCATGCAGGAAGGAGCTGATTAATTATCCTCTATCATTATTGATGTTTCTACCTCTTTCTGAAATAAATAAAATATATTTTAAAAATAAAAGCAATTCTGATGTAAAAACTGTTGCAAACTCTTTTTCCAGATCTTTATTAAAACATTGTCTACAAGTAAGAATCTTCAGAACCAAAACCATGCTGAATGTCTGAAATCATGTCTACAATTACCTCCAGAAATGTTTTTTTATAGCAAAATGCAGAAAAATAGTTGAACCACTTCCTTTTAACTCCTCAATTGGATTTAAAAAAATTGAAATGTTGAAAGTCTTGGAAGTGAACAGCACATTATTTTATTTGAGTTTTTCAAATTATAGCTGGGAATGTTTTTGAAACATTGTATTGTTGTCAGGAAGGGATACTAGGAAGAAAGGTTAAGGGAAAGGGCATGTTGGACACATTAATCTCCAGGTCTGATCAGCAGGTACTTTCTAATTTTTGTTGTTCCCAACCTATGTTATGACCTAACACCATTAGAATAGTTTGAAGATCTGCTGTTTTATTTTTTGATGTGTTCTCACTTTTCTCATAACTATTATTTATAACTATATCTGGCCCACCAAATATAAGCTCCATTAAATTTTTATCTCTGCAACTCTAGTATCTAGCAATGTACCTTGACTAATATTAGGTGGTCAATAAATGCTTTTTGGATAAATGAGTAAATTAAATATTCATTTCCTTAATTAACCATTTTATACCACAAGTTCATACTTTGTAAATTCAGAGTTTGGGCCCTAATAAGATTTTATCTATGTTCTCCTCAAAGCCAACCAATGCCAGTGCAACAAGCATTCTGAACACTCTTGAGTCTTATGGGAGAAAATTAAATTTAAAATTTAATTATGCCCATGACCTTAGTTTTTTAAATTTTCTGCATTGGAATAAAGAAATATCATGGTTCAAATACTTGTTACATGGGAAATAGGATTTCTGTTACACTATTTATTAGTTCAGGAGATCATCATTTATATGATAAGCATCTTCAAGGCAATATACTTACCCTTTAATCCTTTTGTATTTATGAAACCTAAAAAGATTGAAATATATCTTTCAAAAAATTCAGGCTGTTTCAGCCCTAATGGCATATGCCATTTAATTGTCTGGGCTGATGGGTGACGGCCATCGGGAGGGATTCTGAAATACGTTGCCAGGATGGCATTTTAATGTCTACAAGTTTTAGTAGGGATTCACTGTTGAAATTGATTGAATTTTCAGTGAGCTCTCAGCTCTATAGAAGGCAGCCTTCATCATAGATAGGCTGGGGTGAGCCGATTCTGCCGTCTGCTGATTTTTTCCTGCTTATTTCCTTAGTCAGACTTGGGTGCTCTTGGTGTAGCCTTTTAGTGATTTATTTCTCCCGTAAGTATTTGCCCTCTCCTGGGTGATCCATTTCTGCTCCACTCATTCTTAGCCACTATGATTACTGTATCATCTCCATCCCAAGTGATTCAGAGTATGGTTCTTGTCCTTTGAACAAAAACAGCACATCACTTCATAGTACTCTTCTTATTTTCAGCTTGCTTATTAGAAGCCTTTGAAGTGGGTTGTTTTCCTAGACTGTCAATGATTTGGAATTTTTGTAAACACATCTGTTAGGATAAATTATGCTAGACTTGGAGTTTTTTTTTGTCATTTGAGTACCAGAATTCACTAGTACAAGAAAAAAAGTTGGAATTAAGAGGAACTTGACATCATTCACACTTGGATTGAAATGTATTCTGTACCTATGTTATAGTTTCAACCAAAGTATATTTTGAAATAGATATGATACTTTATAATATATGTTAGATAACATATAACATATTTTGAAGCTTGATTGTGATATCATATGAATCAGCAATAAATAATGATACTGACAATGAATATTCCCAGCAAAATATTTTTCTTCACATGAACAGCACTACTTCCTAACTTCCAAAATCTCAAAATCACATTGTCCTTTCTTAACTAGATTGCAAGTGTATCTCTCCTCTTACTCTGTCTTTTTCCATCTTTGTCATTAGAATACACACACACACACACACACACACACACACACCAGTTTTCCTCCCAAGAGCTCTCACAAACCACTCTGTTCTAAATGCATAAGCTTTATTGCCCTTCTAAACTATTGTCTGGTGACATGTAATTGTCCCGAGCTATCAATACGTTATGCATTTCTGAAAGCCAAGAGTTATTTTATGCTTCTTAATAGCCCAAAGTGCCAAATATTTCATTTTTGGGGGCACTTGGTAACTATTTGATTTTTAATTGAACTAGAAATTTTATTCTTGTGGGGTAGTAGGTATTTTATGGAGTCCTTAAAGAAATGACCTATCTTTGCTGACTCACTTATGGCCATTTTGGTGACTGACAGAGACCCAGAGGAGCTCTGGACCATCAGAGCTATCAGACATAGAGCTCAAAGGGGAACAAACATTTTACAACTGTAGTTTTATGGAGGGTTCATCCTTAATACTTTGTGTGAAGCTCCATATTCATACTGATTTACAGAGAAGAGCTAGTAATTCATATTTTACTAATTTAATTCAAGCTCAAGACCACACACTGAGTTTCGCTCCCAGTCACTTGGAAAATGAGAATTCTAGTATTTGCTGTCCTACTGAAGGACAAATATTAGGCTTTAGCATGATGAACCCATCTTTGGAGTAGGAAGTCAAAGGAGAAAAGATGATCATCATGTCTTCCTCCAACTCATTGACCTTTGGCTAATTTGCTATATTTTCATTTTAAAAGGATTCTCCATTTCCATAATGATTAGGTACAATATATTTTTATTGTCCAAAATAATGAGCTGGCAGCTTTCTATATTAAAAAGTGTTATTATATTAGCTCTATATTCTTGGACAAGTTGCTTAATTTCTCTTATTTTCAGGAACTTCATCTTCAGATCTAAAGAAGGGAGTTCTAGGAAATATAAAGAAGCAATTTTTTAAAAAAAAAGATGAAATGGATGTGAAAATGAAAGAAAATTATGATTTTTATTCTACTTTCATTGAAATCTAGTTGTTCCTCTGTTAGATTCCATATGAGAACAATGAGAGAAAGCAGATAAGAGAAAGGTAGATCTTGGTGTTGATAGATGATGAAGTATCATCAGTGATGCCCCTCCCTCAGGAGCTCTAGTATTCATGTTGGCTTCAAAGCCCTAAAGTTCTTTTTTTTTTTTAATGTATTTTTATTTAGAGAGAAGATAAGGGAGAAAGAGATAGAAACATCAATGACGAGAGAGAATCGTTGATCAGCTGCCTCCTGCACGCCCCACACTGGGGATCGGCAACCTGGACATGTGCCCTTGCCAGAATCAAACCCAGGATTCTTCAGTCCACAGGCGGATGCTCTATCCACTGAGTCAACTGGCTTAGGGCCTAGAGTTTTTAATATTCCATTTAATCATGTGCTGTGTATATTTTACAACCAAGGTCCTTAGCACTCTTAATTCTAGATCCTCTCCCAAAGTGAGCTCATTCACATCCATGACATCACTTATCATTTACTTATGACTAGGTGCCTGATGCATGAAATTTGTGTACTGGGGGGGGGGGTGCCCTCAGCCCAGCCTGTCCCCTCTCACAGTCCAGGAGCCATCAGGGGATGTCCTACTGACAGCTTAGGCCCGTTCCCCATGTGGAGTGGGCCTAAGCCCCAGTCTGGCCTCCCTTTGTAGGAGGCGACCAAGCTGATCAGGGAAAGACTTAAGCCCATCACCCCACTGCTGCAGCTACTGCCAATCACCGAAACCACCAAGGTGTTTTCATCAACACGGACTCCAGTCCCTTCACCGTGAAAAAATGACAACTTTATTTTTTTTACTCTCATCTGAGGATATGTTTCCATTGATTTTTAGAGAATGTGGAAGAGAAAGGGAAAGACAGAGAGAAATATCAAAGTGAGAGGAACACTTTGATTGGTTGCCTCCTGCATGAGCCCTGATCTGGGCCCAAGCCAGAGAGGAGCCTGCAATGTAGGTATGTGCCCTTGATCAGAATAAAACCTGGACCCTGAGGTTGGTAAGCCTACCCATTATCCACTGAGCCAAACAGGTTAGAGCAAGATATGAAATTTCTTAGCCCTCTAGCAGCAGACCTTCATTGTTTTGTTTTGTTTTGTTTTGTTTTTTCTCTAGGAGTGTGGTGGAAAAGCCTTAGATCACCTTTTTGGATTATTATACCCAAGTTCCTAAGAACATTACCAGTGGCCTACAGGGAGCTTAGCCAATGAGCAGTCAGAAAAAGGTGTTTCCTCTGTAGTTCACACCTATTGCCTCTGATTTCCAGCTCCACCCAGACCATGGCCTAAAGCCTTCGGGCCTGGGCAGGAGGCCCCAGCTCCCTCTGATTATGGGTTCTGCTCCTGCTCCCTCTGATCGCCGGGTCCACCCCTGCCCAGGAGCCCCCTGGCTCAGGCCTTTCCCAGGGTGCTTAGGACCCACGTGGGGCCTACCTTGGAGTGACCTGGGTGCTGAGAAAGTTCCCAGGACCCAGGCTGCTGGGCGCCTACATATGCAAATTAACCTCCATCTTTGTTGGGTTAATTTGCACACTCTTATTGGCTGTGGGTGTAGCAGAGGTATGGTCAATTTATATGTTTATCTATTATTTGGTATGATTACCCTAAATGTGTATCTCCTACCAAAATCTCTTTTCACAACTGCTGACCTTCATATCCAACTGCCTTCTCAGCATTTTAACTTTAATGTCTTATAGAACATTAAACCAGTATATCCAGAACAGAGTTTATGATTTTCTGCTTGATAAATCTACTTGCCCAGTGTTCCCCATATGAGGGATTGGCCCCATTACTTGACCTTTAGTCATGCCAGATACCATAAGTCATTTTTTTCTCTCACCACCTTTTACATATCAGTCAATTTTAACTCCTAAATATTTCTTAAAAGTGTCTTTTTCTCTCCATTTCTATGGCTATCAGTCTAATTCACCTATCATCATCTCTAATGTCAACTGCTGACTGATTTCCCCACATCAATTTTGTCTTTGCCAATCATATTTCACACAGAAGCCAGAGTGAGATTTGTAAGTGGCAGACTGGTTATAATTTGCCCCTGCTTAATATTTATTGATAGCATTCCATTTTGTATATACTGTATAATCTTTAATGATAGCCAACAAAATGCTGGGTGATCACCTCCTGCCAATCTTGTCTTATGCCAATTCCTTTCTCTATCCTTGCACTATAGCCTCTCTGCCTTTTCTCTCAGTTCCTTAAATATTATCATTTTTTCCCATATTGAATTTTTTGTACATGTTTTTCTCTTTATGTAGAATATTCTCCTAAGGATTATCTTTATCTCAAATATTATCCTAAGAATTTTCTACTCTTATTCTATTGTCACCTTAATTCACACATTTTAAGACAGCCTTCCTTGATGCTATGAAATAAATTTTGTTCTTCCACCCCTACCTGAAATTCACATGTTGAAGCCTTATGTGCTGGTATTTGAAGATGGGCCTTTGGGAAGTAATTAGGTTTAGATGAGTTCATGAAGATTGGGCCCTCATGATGGACTGAGTGCCCTTATAAGAGATACCAAATACCTTAGGTAGTTTGGCTCAGTGGATAGAGCATGGGCCTGCAGACTGAAGGGTCCTGGGTTGGATTCCAGTCAAGAGGACATGTTCGGGTTGTGGACTCGATCACTAGAATGGGGCATGCAGGAACAGCCAACCAATGATTCTATCTTATCATTGATGTTTCTATCTATCTCTCCCTCTCCCTTCCTCTCTGAAATCAATAAAAATATATTTAAAAGAATAGAAATACCAAGTCTCTCTCTCTCTCTCTCTCTCTCTCTCTCTCTCTCTCTTCTTCCGAACACAATAGGAAAGCAGCTGTCTGCAAGTCAGGCAATGAGCCCTAATCAGAAAACAACCATGCTCGCACCCTGATCTTGAATTTCCAGCCTCCAGAACTTTAAGAAAATTAATCTCTATTGTGGAAGTCTCCTAGTCTGTGGTATTTTGTTTTGGCAGCCTGAACCAACTAATATACATAATTAGCCACAAACTGGTCAGGGTTTCCTTTATATAGTCTCAGAGTCCTTTATAGTTTTCTCTGTTAGACTTTAAGGTTGGTAAGGCTAAGGACAAGATATTTGTTGAACATTGCTCTAGTTCTAGCTCCCAACACAGTATCTGGCATATAAAAAAAGGTATGTTAAATGATATTTGCGTGAAGTATACAGTTACTGTTATGTTCAGCAGTCCTTACAAACAAATATAACTTTCTAGTATGGTCCATATCCATTTTCTAAAACCTTGTCACAAAGGGGTATCCCGTCCTAGAATTATTTTATTTACTGATAGCTCACGTGCCTGATGCCACAGCAATCTTTTTGTTTGCTGGGTGCACTCTGTGCCCCCACCTGCTACTAGTGGAAATGGAGTTCTTGGTGTATTACTGGGAAAATAATTTCCTGAGGCCCCCACAGGAGTATAGGATTTTGTGGAAAGCTTATTGATGATGTAAAATTAAGGGGGTTCCCTTCCAAGGTCCCATCTCCCTCCATCTCGTCATGGAAAAAGTCCAGTCTTGGCTTCAACAGCGCTAGGATTAAGCCACTCCATATTGAAGTCCATCCAACATCTGGCTACATTACCTTGTGTTCTCAGCTATAATCCATTGCATGTGGGGTCTACATGGCCACGGGTCATGCAGCTGTTTAAGGCCACAATGGCACGCTAGCATGTAGGAGATTATAGGACATGGAGCAAGAGAGTAAGGAGTAAGGAGCAAGAGAACAAGAGAGCAAGAACTCTTTATTTGGGGGTTATAACCAGGAGCTTAACTCATTAACCCTTCAGGATTTCACATGCATGCAGTGGATTTACCCCCTAGCCAATGATCTTTTTCCTAGGTTAGAGTGACTGGCAAGCACCTGCCTGAATCACCCTGACTTCACTGCAAAATGTGTCCATCTTTCCCCAGTGCTTTGCATCGAATGGACCAGTGGTTCCCTAGGGAGTGTGAAGTTGTAACTTACTGGTGAAGTTGCCCAGCTGACCATGCTTATCTCCCCCTGCTTTGTTTTCTTCCTATGTTAATATTAGAGGGCTAGTTATGAATTTCATCAGGGCTCTTGTTACTAGGAAAAAATGGTAAAAGAGGCCAAGGTTTAGCTTTCTCTAGGGTTTTTATTCTCTGTCTTTACTTGTACTTTGACAATCTCTTTGAGCTTTTTATGTAAGGTTGTTAAAGTGAAAGATAGTGCCTGTGAGATTTGACTATCATGATAATATTATCCTGCTGCTTATCTTATAGACTAGCATTATACCATTGGTCATCCCTGAGTTGTCAGTTGATCTGATAACTTTATTCAGATAAAGGACAGTGGCTTATCCGTAACACCATTCAGATTCAAGTGAGAGCATTTGGCTTATCTATTATATTGTTCAGATTCAGGTTATTTTCAGGAAAGATCTATTAAGAACCCGAAGACTGCATGTTGTTCAATAGACCTCAACATACTTTTGGAAAATTCTAGGGAAAAGAGCTATAGCTTTATTAAACTTGACAGAGTTTCTGGATAACAACCAGGATTGAGGAAACTTCTGTCTAGTCCCTTAAGGAAATGTTTGTCCTTTCACATAGAAATGGTGTAAGTCAGGGTGGAGAACTTTCTGCTAAAGGGCATTTGGATATTTATAACATCATTTGCTGGCCATACAACATTATCAGCTTAAAAATTAGCCTGCTGTATGTAATCAAACATTTAATTAACTCACCCCTAATGCCTTGGCAGGGCCAGACCAAATCATTTTATGGGCCTTATATGCCCATGGGCCAGTTGTGCCCCACCTCTGGAGTGATGCACAATGATATGGCATTTCATGCTTAAAGCTCTAACTTGGCTGCTCTTTTTAAGGCAGCCAGATGAATTAGCGCAAATTTAGTGGTTTAAAACAACACGTATTTATCTTGAATTTCCTCAGATCAGAAGTCCCAAACAAGTGTCAGAGGAATGAAAATCAGTGTCAGCACAGCTGCATTGCTTCTAAAGGTTCCAGAAAAGACTGTTTCCAGCTTCTAGGGGCCACTTACAGTCCTCAATTTGTGCCTTATTTTTTCGCCTTCAGAATGCTCCTCTCCAGCTCCCACTTCCATCTTAACATCCCCTCTTCTGACTCTGACAAGCCCGTCTCCCTCTTATAATTACTCTTGTGATTTCATTAGGCTCACCTGGATAATCCAAGATAATGACAGTTTTCTCATGTAAAGCTCCTTAACTTAATCACATCTTCAAAGTCCCCTTTGCCATGTAAGGCAATATATTCAAAGGTTCTGAGGATTACTACATGGATACCTTTATGTGGGGTGGGTTGACATTGTTCTGTTTATCATAGTGAAATAGATCAAACAATGGCGTATTTAAAAAAAAACCAATCAGATAAGATTTAAATATAGAAACAAAAGTTATAGTGTTCCAATTTTTTATTGTTTGTTTTTTTTTTTTGTCTTACTGAAGGTCTTGATTTTCCCACATAAAATGCTATCTACATATTGCAAGTGCTTATTATCAGCCTCCTTAATTAAGCTCCTATATTAGTGAAGGATAATCATTTGTTAGCTTAAGTTAGATCTGTGATCTAATGGAATTTACCTTGTGACTCTGTTAAGGAGATTAAGATGGTTTAAGAATGTGAGATCATGCATTTTATACTTACATATGAAATTCTGGCATATGATAGCTCGTTAAAAAAGCAATAAAATTAGAGGAAAATAAATATCCAATTCAATCATATATATCTATATCTCTATATCTATCATCTATCTATCTATCTATCTATATGCAAAATATCCCATTTTGCATATATGCCACATTTTATGTATCCCTCTGTTGATAGACATTGTGTCATTTACATACTTTGGCTATGGTGAATATTGATAAATGATCATGAAGGTGCGGATAACTCTTCCATATCCTGATTTTATTTCTCCTTAATTATTAGCTTCACTATTTTGGTTATTTAGCAACCTTCTCATGGTTTCTTCAAGCTCCACTGTAGCTTTCTAGAAGTTTTAACTTATATGAAAATGTTTTAATGTGTTACTGGTAGTGCTCCTCCTTGAACTTCCAGGATCCAGGTAAGGATTTTAAGCCACTGTCTTTAATGGTTCTTTCTACCACCTCGGCAGATGTTTTCAAGAAGTCCTGAGAATACCACCATCAGTAATTGCCAATACTCAGCATCAGAATCCCTTGTGATTCTTTATAGAAACAAAAGTCTAGGAAACCACTTGAGATCTTTATTTGGGAAGTCTGGAGAAAGGTCTGATTAGTTTGCAAAAGTCCATGGAAAATTCTGATGTATAGCTAGTGTTGGAAACCTATGTGTAAGTTTAAGCATGGAGTGAGGTGTTCCAAAACTGAGAGGAGAGAATAGTATGAAGAGGCTGGTCTGAGGCAGAGGGTACTCCAGCTCACATGCTCACAAAACTGTTTCCCATACAGTTAACAGCGACTGTCAATGGAATCCATTGTGTATTCAATGCCAGTGAATTTTTCAAGATGATGATTAAATGAAATAATGAATATAATAAACCTGGAATAGTTTTCTTTGTAATACATACTGAGTAAATATTAGTTTACTTTTATGTTTGTTTGATTATTTTTTGTTTGTTTGTTTTTTGGTCAGCTCAAGTCACCTCTATGATAGGCTCTTCTATCCATGGCATGGCTCTTCTCATACTACTCCCCAGGCTCCTCTTTCTCCATCAACTCGTAAAGCATTTGTCCCCAGCTCTCAATATACTGCACCCATTCTCCTTGGGTGATATAATTCTTCATATTATGCTTGAAGTGATGCTAATGACTTAAATATTTATATGTCAACCTTGAGAGCATATCACCCCATACTTTATATATATAAAATTAACCTAAGTATATTTTCATCAAAATCTCTATTTCCGTCAAAATCTTTGTTGTCATTGTACTTTTATTTTTTCAGTTATCCAAACAATAAACCTGGAAACCTTCCTACCCTTCTCCCACTCCTCCTCTCTCATACCTAACTCTCATATGTTCTACTTGCTTAATTAAGGAACTTGAAACTAGAAGTTCCCTCTCTGCTTTCCCTCCCTTACTGCCTTGGTTTATACTTATAGCATCTCACATAGAAATACTGAAGTAGTATCTTTAAAATTCTCCCTGCCACCCAACTCACAATCTATTTTGTCTGTTGTTGAGAGTATTCTTTCTAAAACATAAATCTAATAATGAGATTCTCTTGGACTCTCCTCCCATACTTAAATTATTCTCCATTGTCCATACCATAAAGTCTCAAACTCCTTGATTGGCATATGAAGCCCCACAAGTTTTGGTCTCTCCTTTTTTCTTTTTTAAAAATATATTTTTATTGATTTCAGAAAGAGGAAGGGAGGGGGAGAGAGAGATTGAAAGATCAATGATGAGATAGAATCATTGATTGGCTGCCTCCTGCATGCCCCCTCCTGGGGATTGAACCCACAACTGGGGCATGTGCCCTTGACTGGAATTGACCCTGGGACCCTTCAGTCTGCAGGCCAAGGCTCTATCCATTGAGCCAAACCAGATAGGGATGGTCTCTTTTTTATACCCCTCCTGATTTATGTATTTTCTCAATACTCTCTCTAGGTATTCTGAACTCTGCACATCCTCAAATTCCTGAGGCTGTTTCATATCCCCACATCATTGTGCTTCTTGTAGACCCTTTAGCTGGTAGTGCCTGCCATGCCTCTCCCTCGACACCTGAAGAACACTCTCTCATCTTCCAGAGTTATTTTACAGCCACCTATTCATAAGACCTCATCCTTCAGCGGAATTGAGTGGTCCCATTTTCGTGCTGATGCTATGCCACATTTTTTTTTTTATAAAAGTGACAGACCGTATAAGTGTAGGGAAAGTGCCATAGGTAATTAAGTCTTGGTTTTCTGATTAGTTTATGATTTTCTCTTCTTTTACTATCCCAATCTGAAACTATGCATCTCCACTGGCATTTTTCTAAATACATGTCTTCTACCAAATTGCAGGGAATATTCCAAAATATCCTTAGTATTGAAATATCAAAATAAAATTCATAAAATAGATATATTAGTGACTGGTAATTTATGTTTGTTACTAAACACTGGCACCCATCTCTTAGATCAAGCAATCATAGTGCTGGGCACTGGTGTATAAAAGTTGAGAACTCACAGTCCCTCTCCTTGGAAAGCATAGTCTAGAAGAAAAAATGGAAAAATTTGTTATACAAAATTATCCTATATAATAAAAAGCTAATATGCAAATTGTTCCCATGGGAGTTCGACTGACCAGGAATTTGTTTCACCACCAGGGGGTAGCATGGAATGACAGAAGACCCCAACTGATAGCCAATAGCTGGCAGCCAGTGGCCAGGGAAGGAAGACACTAGCCAGCAGCTGGAAGGTCCTGATTAGCCCTGACGGCTGGCCAGGCCTAGGCACCCTACCCATGCACAGATTTTGTGCACTAGGCTTCTAGTTTATTATAGGTTTTTCTTGCAACAATTATATCAGGAGATTTTAATGTATTTTTTTTTAATCAATACGGCATCCGTTCTGTATGCTTTTGCTTGTATGTCATATTTTTAAAATCTTCTGCACTTAAAGATTCCATAGAATCACTATTCCAAATTGAGGATGGAGGAGTTTTATTACCTATTTTGATTTATACAATTCAAGCTTTCAGAGTATTCCACAGCCACACTAATTAAAAAATGACATCAAGAAGGACCGTCTTAACCTTGTTAACTTGCCTGTGACACATGAAGGCACTAAAAGCTCAGCCATCACATCCAGCTTCTGTTAGGTGATGCTCGCTACATCTGAAACCCCAAAATAGGACAAGCCTCTCACTGGGCAGGAGGCAGCACTGCAGACACCACAGGTTACTCATTAGACCATCTAATGGCTAGTCTATCCCATTAAGCCTAGAAGAAAAATGAGTGGTATTCATGACTTGTAAGTTCCATGCCATAGAGTGAGCACTGTGGACAGATTAGGGAAAAGCCAGATACTTAGAAATAGTGATCTCACATCAGTTTATAACAAGTAGCAACATAGAAACCTGGATGTACAGTTTGCTCTTCCCTGTTCTTAGTGGTAACATTTCTCACAGTTGTGCCATTTTCCTGCTCCCATCATTTAGACAGTAGTAACCAAATGCTGCATAATCAAGTCACGGTCACCAGGACCTTCTCTCCAGACCTAGAATCTGAAAGCTCATAGTATTGCCAGATATCACCACATTTGGTTACTCGAAAATCATTTGCTTCTGCTATATGCAGCATTTGGCTTAGTAAATGACCTTTGTAGTCCTTTCTTCTCTGACATATTGGCCACCTCCCTGAACTACAGATTCCTTTTGTGCATGAATCATACAGTTCAGTGTAGGAGGTCCATGTCTCCCCAGGCCCCCGCTGTGCTAAACCTGAGAAGTCTCTGCTTTTCAAGTGTTGCAACTTTGATAATCCCTTTGATTCTCTTCCAATGTCCTCCTCCTGGCCTAGGGGATTTTTAGTCATGGCAGTGGGAATCTTTGGGCTTTTCTCATTCTGTATTCCCCCAACCCATGGGAAATTATATTTGTTTCTCTGAGGAAGATACAAACTTTCAAAAGCCAAAAATTGAATCCTTGTTTGTTTATTTGATTGATTGTTTTGGTGTCATCTCTCCTTCCTTGAGGCAATAAAGGCAGTGACCCAGCTGAATGAGTGGGGCAAAGCCCAAAGGATATTAAAATATATGTGTGTTTAAAAGACTTGCTTGTTTATTTAAAATACTAGAGGCCCAGTGCACGGATTGTGCACTGGTGGGGTACCTCGGCCTGGCCTGCACTCTCTCGCAATCTGGGACCCCTCAAGGGATGCCAGACTTCTGGTTTCATTCCAATCCCCACAGGACAGGCTGAAGGACCCCACCAGTGCACAAATCCTTGCACTGGCCCTCTAGTATGCATATAAGATTCTTAATCTCTTCCTGCCCTCTCCCTTCCCCCTTTTCCTCTGAGATTCATTAGTCTGTTCCATGTTTCTATGCATATGCATTGAGCATCTGCCCCCTGTTGGTCAGTGTGCATCATAGCTACCAGTCGAATGGTGGAATGGTCACTTAGGCTTTTATATGTATAGATTTTTCTATCCCTGAAAACTGCTTGGTGAGCCTAGAATGTGACAGAGATTTGGTAACTTTATTGAATATTCTGTCTAGATCAGGAAGATACCTGATAAAACTTCTCTGCTCCATAGAAAATTCTCAGTAACCATGACAGTGACCTGTCTTTTATGATCATTATCGGACAAGGCACTCACAACTTTTCCTGTGTTTATTCCTTTGCTTTTGATGCATCTGCCTTCTAAAGATTTGCCAGATTTCTTGCTGCCCATGTTAGTCCCAAAGATGCTTACCTCTCTTCCTACTAAGTAGTAGTATCATTACTACTTTGTGCTTGTCAGGTTTCTTTAATTCCTTGCATGTCAAGTCCTCTATAATTTTTATATTTTTAATTGAATTTATTGGGGTGACATTGGTTAATAAAATAATACTGGATGCCTGGTACATGAAATTCTTGCACCTGGCCTGCACCCTCTCACAATAGTTCTGGAGCCCTGAAGGATGTCTAATGTTCTACTGATGGCTTATGCTGAAGTGGACCTAAACTGTCAGTCAGACATCCTTAGTGCTGCCATGGAGGCAGGAGAAGCTCCCACCACCACCGCTGCACTCATCAGCCATGAGACCAGCTTCTGGCTGACCGGTGCTCCCCCTGTGAGATTGAACTGACCACTAGGGAGCAGCTTCTGCATTGAGCATCTGTCCCCTGGTGGTCAGTATATGGTTATTCCGCTGTTTAGTCAATTTGCATGTTAGCCTTTTATTATATAGGGTAGATTTCAGGTGTACAATTATATAATACATCATTTGTATATTGTATTGTGTATTCACTACCCCAAGTCTCCTTTCATCACCAATTATTCCCCTTTATCTTTTTCAATCTCTCTTCCCCCCCCCCCCCCCCCCCCGCTTCCCTCTGGTACTCACCATACTGTCGTCTGTGATTATCAGTTTGTATTTTTTCCTTAATTCCTTCACCTTTTTTACCCAGGCCCCCAACTCCCTTTCCCTCTGACAGTTATGAGTTTATTTATATTTTGTTTGTTAGTTTCTTTTGTCCTTTAGATTTTACATATAAGTGAAATCATATGGTACTTGTGTTTATCTGATGCTACTCTATAAATTTTGACTTCATTTAAAATCCTTCTTTATTTTACTTGTGTTGATGATGTTTAACTTTATAAACCAAACCAGAGGACAGAAAATCTGGCTTTAAAAGCATGGCAAATACTTCTTTCCACATACATTTCAGTCTTGATCCTTGGGGCTCAAATGGTACTTATGCAACAGTCCTGGCATGGTAAAGAAAACAGCTCTCTTAGCTCGCAGTGGCTCACACTCTGCTACAAGCTAAGCACCCCTACTCACATTTCTGGTTAGGCCCCAAAGGTTTTTAGAGAGGTAAGTTGTGGCACTTTCAACATGTGTTTACAGTGGAATCCATGAATTCTCTGAAACTGCAGTGGCAACTGAAGGTGGATTTGTTTCTGTAAGTCTGTCTCTATACCATGAGTCCCTTGAAGGCAGGAAGTGCATATTATTTACCTGTGAATCAAGAGCTCTCAACTTGAAATAAGACAAATAGGGTGTACTCAGTCAATGTTTATTTAGCTAGGTTGAGCTCAACCAATCTGTACAGTTACAAACATTCATTTGTTCATCCAGTTTGTACTGAGCACCTGCTATGTAATATATGTGTTAGGTACTAGGGATACCTGAAGAACTCAGTCGCATTTCTACCACTTATCAACTGGGTCTTTAAGATGCATGTGAAAAGGACATTAACTTTGGAGTCAAGACTAAAACTATTTCTACCATTTATCAATTTGGTCACATTGGACATGTCACTTAACCTCTCTAGACCCTAGTTTCCTCACTTAAAAAGAACAACAATGGTGCAATAATTACTTTATAGGATTGTCATAAAGATTAAATGTGACCATAAGTGATAAATTTGATCTACAATTGTTGTTGCAATTGGTCTTCCCTCCTATTCCTTCATCAGTACTCTGTAAATAACAGAAAGAAATATATTTTACTTGCCCAGGTGGGAAGAGTGGTTCAGTGAACCTGAGTGATGCTTCTAGGCTCATACAGCTATTGAGTGGCACGACAAGATTCCCACCAGCAGTTGCAGAATCAGAGTAATTTCTGTCCTACATCTCACACCTCCTGGAATTCTGATTCTCTCATGAAACTCAGTCACCTTTACTCCCTGTAATCTTACTCATATCAATCATTACTCCCAAGTGAAGTCTTATTCCCAGTCCCTTTTTTTATGACAGGCTGAGAATCCTTTTGATCTTATCTATTTCTATAGTCTTGTGGGCTATTCTTATTTTATGGTTTGAGAGAAACAGAGAAATACTTGGTCAGGCTCAGGTTCTGGCTGCAAATCACCTTGACTTTGATGTGCTCCTATTGTCACTTTGCCCAGAAGACTAGAACAACAGGAATTCCCATAAAAGGAACACAGAATAGATGTTGTACATGTAATTGGTGGAAATATGAGACTACCTACACTTCCATCATTAATTACCTCACCAGAAAACTGATTGTTTAGAAAGCATGGAATCTTGCTTAATCATTCCGTCAACCTTTTGATCTTCTTCCCTGTTGATAATCACTGCCTAGCATATTTCTTGCTTCTAGGATGGTAGACAGGCAGATTCTAAGGTTGCTCCTAGGGGATTGGCAAAGGATACCTTGTGAAGCTGAGGATTTAGAAAAAAAGGTGTCTGTTTTCTTTACCCTGGTGAGTCTGAGCAATCAGTCCTGGGCTTTTCCTTTCTCTAAACTGTTTATGCTTATAAAGGAAATAATTTAATCAGGGTGTGAAGGTGAATTTTCTCTAAGCATTTTTAGTTTGATGGCTAATTTGCATAAATTCTATGGGAGCTTTGCAAATTGATTGGGAACTTTGTTCTATGCAATGTGTATACTAATCGTGTTGTTAGGATATTTTTATGAAGTCATGTTTTTATGGTAACTGTTTATCACTTTCAAAAAGCTAGCCGGTTAGATATTAATTTGACTACATTTGTAATTCTGAAGGATTGACATTTTCCATTTTCTTCCAGGTATTTAGTGTCCAGACTCCCTCCCCTGAGAGGACCACTCTAAGCCACTGAGTCACACAGACTAAGATAAGGCAGAAAAGCATTCATGGGCTCTGCATATCCAACTATGAGGCATTGTGAGAAGATTTCTTCTGGGTTTGCACACCCAAAGTTTCACTCAGGGTTGGAAAACAATGCATTCCGGTGGTTTCCCTTCTTTTTCTTTTTTTAATTTTTCCTCCCCAATGAGAGAGCAAGTAATGTATTCTCTCTGTGCGCTCGCACACCTCTGCAGTTCCCAAGTTTACACTGAGAGCTCGTGGACCTCTGCATCTCCCGAGTTTCAGCATACTTCCTCCTTATGGTCCAGTTTCACCTTGTATTAATCTGGGTTCCCTGAGACTCGCCCGGAACTGGGTAATCAGTGTGGTGGGATGCCTTTGTCTCCCTCCACCTTCGAGAAAACCAGCTGGGTATTCACCAGCTGCCCGCCCTTTCTGCTCGTGTGCACAACTCCACACCTCTTTCTCCGCACGTCTCTGATACTTTGCTCTCCATAGCTCCTCTGAGTCACAGTGTCCTTCTATTTGTGGAATTTCTACTCAGCCAGCTTTCTGGTAATTCTGGATGGTGTCTGCTTTGTCTTTTAGTTGTAGTTTTGAAATTGTTGTGTGGGGCAGCAGGATAGATGTTTACCTATGCTGCCATCTTGGTTCCCTTCGAGGCTCTTTATAAATGCATCTTTTAGAGTAGCCCTCCCTCTTAATGCATACCCTAGAACAGAGATGAAAATAGGTTTTATTTCAAGTGCCAACTCTGACTGATTGATAGTAGGCCTTACAGAAATGTCTATGGGAAGAATTCTGAGGCTGTATCCAGACTTAGAGATAAATGCCTTCATTGATTAGCAGTGTATGCCATGGATGCAGCAAGATTCAGAAATGGTCAAACCCTGGCATCATCCCTGTTGGGCCATAAAGTTTTAATTTATCTGCAGTTGTTTTACAGGAATAAGAGCAAAGAATCTCTCGTGCATTTGTCATGATGGAGCCTTATGCAGGATTCCTCTAGCCTCTGTCAAGCCCTTTGTACAGATGTTGAGGCAGGTATTCCTTAAAGTAGTCTTACTGTGGTTTATTAATTTGTCCTGGCAAATTACTTCTGTGCATAAATAATTCATTCTTCAATATCTTAAATCTGCACATCGTCATTCCTTTGCTTTAAGCTATCCTCTCTCTCTATAAACACTGTCCTTTGTTTCTTCACTTGGAAATTTTTCTCACCGTCCCTGGGCCACCTCCAGTGCTGTCTCCTCCTCTGCAAGGCTTTATGTGACCTTTTCAGGCAGGATGAATAACTCCCTTCTTCATCTCTCCAAAGCAGCCCATGGACTCTATTACCACAGCTGCCACATTGCTCTGTGATTACTTATTTACATGCCAGAATCAAGCTCAGGATATTAGACATATGTTTGTAGATTTGAAGTAGATTAAGCAGTATTCTAAAAACCCGTATTTTCTTACTTAAAGCTGTTGAACTTCTAAAGTATATTTATAGAGAGCATAATAGCAAATATGATGACAATGGTGACTGGAGAGCGGGGACTTTGAAGAAAAGAGAAAGGAATGATTAATGCAGAGTCGATAGATAAAACAATAAAACTATAAGTGACCAGAAAAGAACATTATAGACAGGAGAAGGAATCAGTTCCAGGCCAATGCAAGTAGTGTGTGTAGAGCTTCTGAATAGCCTCAGAATGATAGGATATAGTTGTCTCCACCCTAAGGGGGTATGCTCAGTAGACTCAAAGCTTCTTTGCAAGTGTCTGATATCAATAAGGTAAATTTCTTGCCTAATCAGAAAAGAACTAATGGGGGCTCTGGTGAGTTAGAAAGCATACTTTCCTGCTAAAGGCTTTCAAATTCTCCTTTTAAAAAATTCTATGGGCATCACGGGAAAACATGTCCTGGGAGAACTGAACTGAAGCCTTTGGAACACTTCTGCCTATGTTAACCAGTCCTCAGTAGGGTGTGTGGAAGTGAAGAGCCTGTGCAATCAATTGCTGTATTGCTCTCCACTGTCTTGAAGAAAGAACCCCTTCCCAGGTAGTGGTTAATTCTGTTCAAATATAAACTTTTCAGTTTATAAAGAAATTGCACATGCTTCATTTCAATAAAATGAATATTTTGCAACAAAACCAACAAAGACATAGAACTATCTCCATTTTAAACATGTAATAGCTCAGAGAGCAAACACGTGGTTCAAGGCTGACATAAACAACCCAGCTAGCCTTTAAACCCAGATCCTCTCTATTACAAGTCCCAGGTTCTTTTCCTTTCTTTTCTTTTCCTTTCTTTTCTTTTCCTTTCTTTCCTTTTCTTTTCTTTTCTTTTCTTTTCTTTTCTTTTCTTTTCAACATCCATAATAATTTTCCTGTATGTCTTTTATCTTAATTAACTTTATATGTTTCTGTTATATCTCTTCCATTTGACTCCAAACTCCTTGAAGTTCTTCATTATCAGTTTCTTCTATGGAAACCCACAAGGTTCTAACATAGTACCTTGTTCTTCTTTATAAGTATTAAATATACATGTTAATTTAATGAGTGAATAGAACAGTGGAGGGATTCAAGAATGACAAATAATGAAATTCATAATCACACAATAATGACAATTTAGATGGTTTCCCTTTTCTAGAACAAACTAATGTATGTTAGAGGGTAAAAAAAAAAAAAGCCTACCTGACGTACATAACTGGGGAGGCATATGAAGGAAGAAAAGAGATCGAGCTTAATGAAGGACTTTAAGACTTTCTCAGAGAGTTCCTGATGGAGAAGGCAGCCTGGGGAAAGGTCTAAATGGCAAGACCTGTCACTGGGTCAGAAGCATTAGAAGAATGAAATTGGACAATTCATTAGACTGATGGCTTTAAAAAATGGAGTTATGAACTTTTCCATCCATATGAACAGCCAGGCCTGTTCAGCTTTAAACCATGATAAAAGAATCTACAGTAAATGGTACAGCTATTTAATTGCTTAGGTGAACCCTGAGCAATGTGCATTGGCCGGGAAGCTCCCTAAGGAATGGAAGGTTGGGAATCAGGAATGGGGGAGGGGTGTTGTCTCTTTTCTCAAGAAAGAAAAGGAAGGAACCAATACTTGCTAAGCTCCCTGTGGGCTCCGGTTACTGTCCCAGGCATATGAGTGTTAAAGTGTTCAAATGATAGGAAATGGAGACTCAGAAAGGCATAGTGATATAGAAAGTGAAACAATTGGTAGCAGATCTGGACTGTCAGTCAAGCCACACTGAATTTTTATAAGGTTGTGAACAAATGTCTCATACTATCTCGTTTCCAGGATTCTTCCGCACAATGATTCCCTTTCTCCTTCCTCACCTGGCCCTCTTTGCCCAGCCATTGTGAATATGTGTATATCTTTTACCTCTCAGCTTACATTACTACCCCTGGAAAGAGTTCTCTGACTTTCAATCGTAAGAAGGGTACCCACTCTTGTGTTCCTACAATAACCCAGAACACTACCAAATACAATTTATGGTATTTTTCTTACTAACTGTGAGCTCCATAAAGGCAGAGCATGCATTTATTTTTTCATATTTATCTCTAGTACGTAGCATAGCTCATGGCACATAGTATGTATTCAGTAAATATTTACTGGATGAATAAGTAATTAAATGTTCTTTCTGACTCAGAGCATATGCCTTCTCCATTCTCATTGCTACTAATATCTCCCTTGTTCTTCCCATTTTGGCTAAGCCAATACTCATTTGGCTTTCAGAGAAATTCTCTTATCTTTAATGTTTTGCTTTCCTCTTACTTGACTTTTATATTTCATGTTAAGTGTTTTGTATTAGATACTAAAACACAGTATTCTAGGAGATTAGCTATTGTGTTTAACTGACAGTAAACCAGCAAATGCAAAGAAGACAGAGTTTGGTCCTCTGCTACAGGTGACACAGGTATCTTTTATGACTTTTTTGAAGACACCATTAGATAATTCATCAGATGAATTTCTTTTTTAAAAAAATATATATATTATTGATTTTTTATAGAGAGGAAAGGAGGAGGATAGAAAGTCAGAAACATCAACGAGAGTGAAACATTCATCAGCTACCTCCTACACACCCCCTACTGGGGATTTGCCCTCAACCAAGGTACATGCCCTTGACCAGAATCAAACCCGAGACCCTTGAGTCCACAGGCCGATGCTCTATCCACTGAGCCAAACTGGTTTCGGCAGATGAATTTCTTTTACCAGCCAACCTGGAAGTACTGGCACACATGAAATAGCTTTCCAACAGGGGTTAAAGAGGTGGTGGTGGAGGAGAATGTAATTAATGGTGTGAATGAAAGTACCCTTAAAATAGACTTTAAAAATTTAAACAATGGGAAATCCTAGTTCAAATACATAAAACATATTCTGCCTACAAATGAAGCCCTTGTTTAAACTGTCAGAAAAATTATGTTCTAAATGTAAGTCAATAAGTGCTCAATGAGCTTTCTCTGCTTTTATGCTGGGCCCCATTCAGGTAGAGTTGAGGTGGTGACAGAAAAAAAGAAATATAAATTGTAGGCCACCCCTGAAGGAGCTTACCATATCATTGTAGGTGTATGACTAATACATGTGAAATGATTAGGAAAGCAAGAAGTCATGTTGTTTAATGCTAACTCGCAATTCAAGACAATAAATATAAAAGAATTTTAAAGAAGGTTGAAATTCATTTTCTCACTTGACCCATATTTATTGATTTTTGATTGTACACAAAGCATTGTTTCAAGCCCTGGGGGCTCTAAGATCAAGTCGACTGATCTCTGTCACTAAAGAGATGCCGAAGTGTTGAGGTAACCCGTATAGATGTTGTGATAATGATGTGGGGGATAGAAATGCCAAAAGCACACAGAAAGCTCTATCTGAAAAGTCTGGGAGGCTGAATAGAGGAGATGACTTTTGACTAAATCTTAAATCGTGAATAGCAGTTGCATTTTTCTCAAGAAGAAAGTAAACCAGTTGTTGTTGTTTAACCTTGCCTCTACATTTTTTTTTTACTGTCCTGGTTCACTACTGTCATCATTAGTGATGGATATTAAATCATATGGTGCTGAGAAGGCTGAAGAGATCCAGAGGTATTTTGTTACAGGTGTCACATTGTCTAGAAGAACCTTGTGGGATGGAGAGAGAAAATGAAGGAAAACAGTTGCTTTCTATTACTTCTCTGTATTCTGTTGTGTTTACCATTTGCTACTTCCACAAATAAATTGTAATGTAATATTCTGTCCTTTTAATCTTCTAGCAATACTTTTACTTTGATGCTTTAATTACAATATATTTTATGTTATTCATGAAAGATGAAACAGAAGGAGCAGAGAGAGAGAGAGAGAGAGAGCAGGGTACCAGGACACAGACTTTATTGAGGAGACCCTTCCCAAGGGAGAAAGAGCTCATGTGTGGGGTGAAAGCAGAGAAACCAAAGGAGACGAGGAGGGGACCCAGCCGGACGGCCTCCCAGACTGCCTGGGAGAACAGTCCGGGGGAAAAGGTGCCACGTGGTGCACCGAGACACCCTTTTTAAGGCAGGGGTTGGGCCCAGGGCGTAATGGGAAGGGGTGGGACACAGGGCACTCTGGTATGTGATTGATTGGTGGCTCAATGTCTCTGAGGTAGATGTCAATTACATCCTAACTCCGCCCACCAGTTGGGAGGGGGATACCTATCATTCCAGGCTTCTGATAATATTAAAAAAAATAATTGAGAGTCCAGGCAAGGTCTGGGGGGCGAAGGTTCATCTTCCGTAGCTACTTCCAGCTGAGAGGGGGTGTCGTTAGGGGCGTCTACCCGGAGTTTCAAGGATTCTGGTGTTGGGTTCTGAATTCAGTGGCAGATCTGTCTTCTGGTTGGTGAACGTCTGCATTATGTTCTGCAAGAAACTAGTGAAACAAGGCATGAGGCATGGGCCAAAGAGCAAGATTAAAGGAAGATACCAGTGTGCCTAATGAGAGGAGCCAGGGAGTAAGTGGGTGAAAAACAGGGGGTGTTTTCCATGCTTAACAAGGGTGCAGCACCATGGTTTCCCCAAGGGACTGGTTGGTGAAGTCTCAAGTACGATCCAGTTGAGTCACTTGGAGGTAAAAGCTGGTCCTGAGGCTGTCACAGCGTCACTTGTCTGGTTTTGCTGCTTTTCTGGGCCTGGAGCTGAAATACAACTTGAGGGAGAGTAAGGTTCTTGAAGAGGACTGGGGTCCCTCGGCTGGAGGGCTGGTCCTGGCCTGGTTAGAAACCTGTCAGGGTGTTCCCGGAGCAGTTGTCTAAAAAGGGCTTAAGAAGGTGGGGTTCCTGAAAAGGGCTTGCAGGAGGTGGGGCTCCTTGGTGCAGCCTGGATTCCGGTCAAGCCCATGGGCAGGGGGTCCGGCCAGAAGCTGTGAATTTCTAGAGAGAGGGCCTCTGACAAACTGGGGCAGGAGTGCGTTGCCACAGGTTGGGTGGAGGAGAGTGGCTGGGTTCAGGAGATGTCAGGATTCTCGAGGAACAGGAGATGGACTTCCTACATGTAATGGGGAGGGGAGGAGTACAGAAGGTCCTGTAGTCTATGGGTGGAAAAGACCTGTAAGGGTTGCTGGAGGGAGCTTCTGGGCCTCCTTGGTGAGAACAGCGGCTGCAGTCAGAGTCCAGAGGAGGGTTGGCATCCTCAAACCATGGGATCAAGCTGTCTGGACAGATGGGCTACGGGGGTAAAGGCTGGCCCTAGGGGCTGGGTGAGGACCCCATAGATATTCCTTGTTTATCATTAGTAAAATAGTTGGAAAGGTTTAGAGATGTCTGGGAAAGAGGGCGAGAGATGCCAGGAGGGTATCCTGGAGTTAGAAAAAGCCTGGCGAACAAGGGAGGGTGAGAAGAGGAGGCCTACTGGTGTTTCTTTAGTGGGCTGGTATAGTGGGTCCTTTTACATTCTTGCCCCTTCCATTAAATAATTGATAAGCTTGCGCCAGCAAGAAAGTTGTTCCCTAGGAAGGGTGGGGCAGGGAAGAGGGCAAGGTGAGGAGGCGCTGAAGCCAGAGCAGTTTTCAGAGCTGAAGGGTGATTTGCCATCAATACCCATGACTGAGATCACGAAGGAAAAGTGGCCTGGCAAAGGAAGGCAGGACAGAGAAGGTAGCACCCGTGTTGACCAGAAAGGAGACCTGCTTATCCGTTACCTGGAGCATTAATCTGGGCTCGGCGTGGGTGATGGGGGTTGTGGAGTCTGGGCATCTGCAGTCTTCAGCCATTTCCAGCATGGCCATCGGCTGATCAGGACCTGGAAGGATGGCCCCTCTGTGCTGAGACACAGAGGGTCCGTCACTTTCCCAGGGGCAGTCACTTTTCCAGTAGCCATTTTCACCGCAGGGCTTGGTCGAAGGCCAGGGCCTGAGGCACGGCTTTTTCCAGTCGGTGGCCTTGTTTCTGCATGTGAAGCATTCTCAAGGCGATGCTTGTCCTCTTGTTGCACCCCCACCACGCACAGTTCGTGGGCCTCAGATCTGCTTCAAGGCTTGGGTTTGCAGGGTCACCTTCTAAGGCGGGACTATTCTGCCCGCTTCCCAAGGGGAATTAAGAGTTAAACGCCATGTTCGGATCTCGGACCTGGGTTTGAGGCATAAAGAGAGGGAGCGGGGGAGGGGGGGTGGAGCAGGCGGCAGGGCAAGGGAGGAGCATGGTGTGGGCGGCCACACCAGGTGGGGTCCAGAGGGGGCGGGACTTGCCAAGCCAAGATGGGGAATGAAGAGCCACGTGGTCAGGGTCAAAAGAGCAAGGCAAACCAGAAATTCAGAAATTCCCCTTAGCTGTTTGGGGTGGCAGGAGGCTCTCCCCGTGGAGTTGGTTCACACAGAGGCCTGGCGGCAGCGGTGGAAGAAGCAGGAGAGGGACAGCCGCAGAGTGGCAAAGGAGGAGGGAGAGGAGAAGGAGAGGCAGAGAGGAGATAACAGCTGGGTCGGAAGAGTAAAGAGGGTGACAGAGGGGCAGTTTGAGGGAGTTTCCCGTGGGCTAGGAAAACCTGGCGTGTGGAAGGAGCAGAGAGAGGGGTAGGAGTGGAGAAAAGACAGGCTGCACGTAGGGAATCTCTGGAAGCTTTTCCCATCCGGTGGCAGAAATCATCTGTGCTTAACGAGGGTGCAAAAAACGGGGGTGTTTTCGAAAAGGCACCTAAAGGTGCCTAGGGGGTTCCCTTGACCGGAGGAAAAAGGCCACCAGAAAGTTGGAAAAGGAATAAGAAGCGTCCTTCTTTTCCTAGGCCAACCTGTAGAAAGAGGGACGGGAAAAATCTATGGGTCGTCACCCAGAGGTCTTTCTTGTGGAGTAGAACAGTTTCCCGGCCAGGTACATGGGCTTTCGTAGAACGTAGAACGTGTAACGTAGCCGAGTAAGCGGAGTAGACAGGAAACTCTGAGGCCTTTCCGGGTCAAGGGAACCAGGGAGAGGGGAGGGAGTACCCTGAAGCCTACCGGTTAGGAGGAAGCGACGAGAGATTCCCACGTGTCCTGGTGCAGCAGTGTTTGAGAAGTGTTCTGAGCGGGCCAATCAACTCACAACCATGCCACCGAGCAGAGCCAGAGCAGGAGTCAGAAGCTGGGGCTAGGTTTGAGGATCGTCCACAGTCACGTGGTTTCGGCACCATATGAAAGATGAAACAGAAGGAGCAGAGAGAGAGAGAGAGAGAGAGAGAGAGAGAGCAGGGTACCAGGACACAGACTTTATTGAGGAGACCCTTCCCAAGGGAGAAAGAGCTCATGTGTGGGGTGAAAGCAGAGGAACCCAGGGAGGGGAGGAGGGGACCCAGCCGGACCGCCTCCCGGACTGCCTGGGAGAACAGTCCGGGAGAAAAGGTGCCACGTGGCGCACCGTGACACCCTTTTTAAGGCAAGGGTTGGGCCCAGGGTGTAATGGGAAGGGGTGGGACACAGGGCACTCTGGTATGTGATTGATTGGTGGCTCAATGTCTCTGAAGCAGATTTCAATTACATCATAACTCCGCCCAACAGTTGGGAGGGGGATACCTATCAATTCAATAGCAGTTTTAGGTGTGTATATTCTTCCTTTATTGGATTGGGATTTTTAGGTGGCAGGAATTGCATTCTATCCTTTTTATTTTCATGGTAAAAAATAGAAAGGAACAAATTTATTGTATGCCTACTATGTTACAAGAACTGTGCTAAGTGCTTTACATGTGATACTGTAATCCCTTCAATAATTCTATAAATTATGTTGTATTAACCCACTTCACAGATATGAAAACTAAGATAAAAAATATTAAAGGTTTTGTCCAAGGTTATATAGCCAAATAGTAAGTATCTGAGATGTGGTTCAGACCTAGATTATTTGCCTCCTCTCCTCTTTATACCACTTCAAATCATGTCCATTTAAAAATATATAGAATATGTAGAATATATTTTGATAAAAAATAATTATCTTAATTTAAGGTTTTTGTCTTATTCATTAATTCACAAAATATTCTACCATGTACCAGAAGTCTTAGATTTTTAAAAAGACATTCATTGCTTTCAGGGAAATTACTGTTTAGTAGAAATAATGTATCTTGAGACCACTGGGAACTTTCTTAAATCATCTCTTATGAGAATAAAATGAGAATTTTAATATAATCCACAATGTCTTATTTTAATAAAGTCTGTAGCAAAACAAAACAAAACAAAACAAAAAACAGACAGTTGTTTTAAAGGCATTTCCAGTCAATCACCTTTTTGATCCCCTAATCAATTTCAGGCCAGAGGTTTTTGTATCAAAACTGACTTTCTCTATTTGCAAATAGACATGATCATTTTTTTTTCTGGGTAAGCATAACTTCCCAGATAACTTCCCAGATAAGCATAACTTCCTAGCCCTTAGAGATATTATTGGGTAAATAACAACATACTTTACTGGTGCAAACTTTAAGCTATCTGTGAGTTACAGGTTTATACAGTAGGTCAAAGGCCTTGGTTTGTCCTCTAAGACAAAATGAATTTGTGAAAAAACAATCTCCAACTTGAAGTGGGGTTTTCAAGTTGTGATACAAAGAAGTATCCTATGAGAAGACATAGAAACACAGGAGTAATTTTTATATTGAAGACTGGTTGAAGTCTGAAAACTAGAGTGAATGCATTCTTATTTAGTGTGGAAAGTACACTTATTAAAAAGTGTACTTTCACAGGTAACTTTCACAGGTACTCTTATTAATAAGTGTACTTCAACAGGTAACTTTCTTAAATCTATAGTATATCATATATTTAACGTATGTGATAATAATAAACTCTTCCTCTATTTTAAAAGCTTACTAGTTTTCCTTCTCATAAGTAAAGCATTAATATCTCACCTTCTTACCAATTTAGGAACCTGGTTTAATCAGTTAACTCCTTTTGTGTTTCTTTAGCCTCTCATTTGCTAATAGGATCTTCCTGTTTAAAGAAAGAAGAAAAAACATTTTTGTTTTGATTTTGCTTCTTTTACTAACCTTTTCCTACCATCCTCACTTTACTTGCATCTCCAATTTACACCTCACCTCACTTCAACCTGTTTGTGCCTCTAATATTTTTGCCTAGAAACTTGTTTTATAAAGGTATTAGTGACTTTCTAGATACCTCTTTAGAACATAGGTAATAGGTTATATGTGAAAGGCAAGAGAGAGTTCATGTATATCTTCAACAGCCTGATAGAAAACAGGTCCATCTGCTGAGAAATGAAGACGTTTGTTGTATATTATTGGGAAGGAAGTTAGTGAAGCTGGTGGTTGAAGGGTATCCTGCTTGATTTCCTCATATCTGTCTCTCCCATGCTAACATAGCCCACCTGGCATGGTTTCCTAATGGCTTTCCTGCTGTCGAAGTGCATGACCTTTCTGCAACTCTCATTTTCCTCAACATTATTGTACATATTTGATAGGATGAAGTATGTAACAGCTCTTTAAATATTGAGGAGACTATTATTTGAAAGAAAGATTAGAATGAATTATGTGGCCCTAGAAAGGAGAATAATAACCTATGGGAAGACAGATTTCAGCTAAGCACAAATAAAGAATTGTATAATGATTATTAAAAAGGAATATGTCAAGATATGGTAAGTAAGATTCATGTGACAGAAGTTGTTTGTGCAATCCTCTGTGGCTGTTTTATGGAGATTATTGGAGAGAGAATTTACACATTGGGTAGGGGAGAATTTGGGAAGCGGTGAATGGATGACCACTAGGCTCTGTTCTAACCCCAAGATTCTGTGGCTCTGTGAAATTTCCATGTTCTTCTTCCTCCCATTGTGACAAATACAGGGAGTTCTGAATAACTGTGACCCAAAGAATCTCTCCTGCGGGCTGACTGCTTATTCATTCAGAATTTTGTCATCTCTTTGAGTGCATCTATGAGAGCACAGTTTATTCAGAACAGTCACTCAGCAATAAGACACCAAGAATGCATTAATGAAGCTATGGTAATTGAGGATTTTACCCAACTGTATCTCCCGGCCCTAACTCATGCATAATTCTTCAGTATGGATTGTGCCTTTCTTAGCTAGCTTGGAGTGGAGTGGCTGCATGCTTTAATTATGCAAGAAGATAGTTCTTATTTTGATGATCCCAACAAGGGAATTGTTTACTTCTGGTTTTAATACCAAGATGCTTTGGGACATTGGGGGAACATGATATCTCCTATCCTCAGATATTTTACTAACTCTACAGCTACATTATCTTAAGCCTGTCTGTTACATAAGTAAAAAATAGGTATTTGATATTTTAAATCATTGTTTATATTAAGCCACTATGCACATTTGAATAACACCTCTGTCAATAAACAGTGAGGAGCTGCATTCAATATCCACAGTTATCTTGGGAATCTTTTCATGAAGCAGGATGGGAGTGGTTAGACTTTCAAGGCTGAGACGACATTGCTCTTTCCAGTTGCGTATGCTTAAAATAGGGCAGGGACTGTGAGTTTCTTGAAGAATAATTTTATTCTTATTCACTCTCTGAGACTGTTCAAAGTGTCATGGTTGCTACTAATTTTCAGTCTCAGATTCATTGTAAGTTTGTGAAAGCAGGCCCCATGCTGTCATGTTTATCATTGTATCTTGTATATCTGACAAGGGGTCTGGCATGTAATAGGCACTCAATAAATATTTTTAGAAAGCAGAAGAGGATTGGGATAGGGACTGATATCAAGAAAGTAAGTGTGGAGTGGGTGCCCACATCTTGTTCATGATGGAAGATAGAAGTCACGTTCATGAGGAAGGTCAGGTACCATCCTTGAATAATGACAGATGTCAAATCCAAGTTAGAGGTCAATATTTCATGACCAAAATTCTCTGCTTACATCAGTAACAGTTTACATGAGCAGAAACATGATTGGCAGGTTGAAGCTCCAACTTTATAAATAAGTCTCTTTGCTTTGAGTTCATGAAGGTTTTTATACAGATGTCATGCTTTCTTCTGCCAAGTAGTAAGAATGTTATAAACCACCCTATTTCCTCTTTTTGTTCTTTTAGGAAGCTGTAAGATAATCAGGCTAAATTTACCTCAGAACTTACTCATTCCATTTGCCATAGCTTTATTTTCTTAATTTCTGTTCTAATTTAATTTATTGTGAAGAACCAGAGGTCATTTTTAGAAGATTAAGGGACACATCAATATAACAGATAAATTTTTAGATTTCTTCCAAAATTGGTATATAAAATAAAACTCCAAATATTTTTCTTCTTTATTCTTCACTTTAGTCAACTGATTTTTAAAATATTTTCAATTTCTGAGCTCCAGAGTTTCTGAAAATCCTTAATGACCCCTAAATATGCTAAGAAAGTCACATTTCATAATTTATTTTTTTAAAGTTCAGAATCCCCTTTTGTAATATAAATTGTGTCTTCCTAATTTGACTATTTTAAGTTTGGATTTTTATGAAGTGAAAAATAATAAACAAATGACTAAGCCTCTCTGGTTGTTTTAAAGGTAGGTGGGGTTGTCTAGCCCAATGTTCGGCAAACCACAGCTTGGGAGCCACATGTGGCTCTTTGGCCCCTTGAGTGTAGCTCTTCTATAAAATACCACGGTCTGGCCAAGTCTATTTTGAAGAAGTGGCATTAGAAGAAGTTTAAATTTAAAAAATTTGACTCTCAAAAGAAATTTCAATCATTGTACTGTTGATATTTGGCTCTGTTGACTAATGAGTTTGCTGACCACTGTTCTAGCCCATGGGCCATGTAAGGCCAGTGAAATCATTTGGCCAACAAAGCATTAGGGGTGAATTAATTAAATGTTTGGCCAAATATAGCAGGCTAATTTTTAAGTTGATAATTTTGCATGCCCAGCAAATGATGTTATAAATATCCAATGTCCTTTGGCAGAAAAAAAGGCTCCACACCCCTGTTTTAAAGGCTTAGTTAGCTGTCTGAATCCATCAGCTCTCAGCGCCATGGAAACTCAAGGGATTGTTCTAGATGATTGAATAGATTTAAAAATAAAGTAGACAATTTATCTTCTGTCCTAACAGGGCTAAATCTTCTCAATGAGAGAAATCTTTTGTACAAAAATACAATAGAAAGAAATATGTGATAAGCATCAATGTCAGCAGTATTTCACCATAAAGCCATCACTGTGGATAGCAGGGAGCAGTCCAGGATTCATGGGAAGGCAGAATTTGTACTCGACTTTAAATGCATGCTTTGGGCTTACCTCAACCACAAGGAATGGAATCAGTATTTAGGGTAGGAATCAGGATGCTGGAATGCTTAAATCATGCTGAAAATCCACATGACCAAATTTTAAGATGGCTCACATTTGAACTGCCCTTGAGTACAAATTATTCCATTTATGAACACAGGATTAAACTTCACTGAAGTTGGTTTACTCTATGAAAAAAAGGAGATTGGATTTTTCAGTGGACATGTTTGCTCTTCGTAAACATAATGCTGAATTGTGAGTCTAGCTGCTACCAATAGAATGATTCATAGTGACAGCAACCTCAGTTGTTATTTCACTAAGCTATTATTATGTTGAGTTATTTAATCATTCAAGAACTATAGAGGTAGGTCCAAATATCATTCCAATCTTGCAGATGAGGACACTGACGCTCAGAGAGGTTTAAGAGAAAAGATAACAAACTTATCCATGGTCCCTGAACTAGAAAGTATCTACTTATAACACAGGATTTATATTGCAGAATAATAAGAAACTGAAAGAGAAGCAGTGACTTGATGCCAAAATCAGATTAAGAAGTATGGGTTTTATTCCATCACTGTGGGTGGTTGCTAAAGACATTTCTGTTCTAAATGCCATGTGGGAACTAGGCTGGAACCCAGTTCACCTCATCCTATCAACACATAAGCACTGGTTGGCTAATCTCCAGTATTATGAGTCTGTAGCAAACTAGGTCAATGGGATTTCCCATTCCCTGGGGCTGTTCATGCCAATTGCAGGCCTCCAGAGCTGACACACTGTATTTCAGTTGTTCTCTCTTTGATTCTTTGAGGCATCTTAAAATGAGATCATCTAATCCCATTAAGATCAAATTCTCTATTAGTATTCACCAGCTTGCTTTACTTCCCTGTCCAAATCGACAGGTGACTACATTTCAAGTTGCTCACTTTGGAATTTTGCTTGACTACAGATGATTCCATTTCTGAACAGAGCTTTAGCCTAACTGGAGAATGGTTTGCTTTCAGAAGAAAGGAGTCTGGGAGTTTTCAGTGGAGATGTTTGCTCTTTGTAAACCTAAGGATTATTGCTAATGTCATGTGTCAGGAAAACATCCCCTGCTGGACTAATGTTCTATAGTGCCTGAGACCTAACAAGTGCTGGATGCATGGTAGACACTAAATAAATATTTCTTTCATAAATGGCAGGGCATATAAATTAGAATGAGTGATTTGTATTCTGTTTTTAAGCATCTGATCTGAGAGAAATTTTGGAGGTATTGGAACAGGTTTGAACAAAACAAATAAGAACTTGTTATTCTGCTATCATTGAGGAAGCTTGGAGGTAGTCTTCAGTGAGTAATGTTGTTGATAAAAAAAACCTCCCTTTTCTTATTTTATATTCTACTAAAGGCCCGGTGCATGGATTAGTTCATGAGTGGGGTCCCTTGGCCTCGCCGATGATTGGGGGTGATTGGGGCCATCTTGCCCAGCCCCAATTGGGGCCAATCAGGTCTGGCTGGCTGGCCAGGAAGGAGGAGGGACTGCAGGAGATTGGTTCTGGGCACCAAGAGGCAATTTCTACATTGAGCACCTGCCCCTTAGTGGCCAGTGTGCATCATAGCTACCAGTCTGTTGTCTGGTTGTAATAGTCTGTTAGGCTTTTATCCTATCTAATAAAAGAGTACTATACAAATTTGACCATACCTTCACTATGCTACCAGCCAATCAGGAGCTGGGGCCAGGGCCGAGTGGTGCGAGGGGCAGGGGGCAGGGCCTCAGCATGCAGGAGGCAGGCGGGAGGCGGGGCCACAGTGTATGGGATGAGAGGTCAATCTGGCATGGCGAGCAGAGCTTGGGATGGGAGGCCAGCACGGTGCATGGCACGTGGGGTGGGAGGCTGGCACATGCAGTTGCTGAGTACAGGGTGCCCCCAGGGCTGGGCAGTCACCACCAGGGCTAAGGCCTGGGCTGGGGGGCGGGGCCAAGAAGTCTGGCGAGCATGGGGCCCCCCGGGCTGGGTGGTCACTGGGTGGTCGCTGGGTGGTTGCCAGTGGCAGGGGCTAAGGCCAGGGCTGGGTGGGTGGGGGTAAGGCAGCCGGGGCAGAGCAAGCCATCAGCCCCATTGCAGAATGATGGCTGGATGCCCAAGGCCTAAAGCTTTGGCCAAGAATGAGGGTCAGTAGGACATACCCTGAGGGCTCTCAGTATGTATGAGGGGGCAGGTTGGGCTGAGGGATTATCCACCCCCCAGTGCACGAATTTCATGCATGGGGCCCCTAGTATATATATACTAAAGGCCCAGAGCATGAATTCGTGCTCAGGTAGGGTCCCTAGACCTAACCTGAGATCAGGGCTATCTTCTGCTCGCTTGCCAGTCCCCAGTCCAACCCTGATGCTACCACCTACCCGGTTCTCCTTGCCAGTCCCCAGCTCCATCCCTCTGCCACCACTCACACCAGTTCCCCATTCACCATCCAGTGATTGAAGCCTTCAGGCTTGGGGGAGGGACCGATATGTGGTCAATGCACCTCGTAGCAACTGATCAAGTGGTCATTCTGATCTTTATGCTGTTATGGTCACTGGTATTTTACTATATAGGAGTAGGGGCCCAGTGCATGAATTCATGCACCTTGAAAGGATTTGTGGGCCGCAAGGCTGTGATAGGCATGGGAGCAGATCTCGGCCCATCCTCTTTGCCCTCGCCTGGCTCCTCCCGCTGTGGACCCCTGTCTGTCAGCAGCCCCACTCCCACTGCCGCTGCTTCCATGCGCTGAAGGCACTGGCCCCACTCACACCCACTGATGGCTTTGAGCAATTGTGACTGGAACCAGGCACCAGCAGAAGGTGTGAGCAGCAGCTACAGTGCTGGCAGCAGGTGTGAGTGGCGGCTTCTGGCACCATTTGCTTTCAGGAGCAAAGGGAGGTGGAGAAGCCCTGAGGGACGATTGGGGCCCATAGCTGCCACTTGCACCTGCTGATGGTGTAAAGTGATCAGGGCTGGTGCTGAGCGCCAGCAGTAGGTGCAAGCAGCAGCTCTGATGCCTGCAGTGGGTGTGAGCAATGGCGGGACCACAGCACACAGGTATAAAGAATTTTCAGTAACCACTAGAGGCTTGCTCCGATGATAGCAACTGCTGCCCCACACCTTGGTCCGGCACCCCACTCACCTTTTCCACCATCCTGCTGCAGCTGATGACCACCATGTTCTGTGCACCTACTGTTGATGCCTGCCATGTTCTGCATGCACTCCCTTGTGGTCAGTGCACATCATAGCAACCAGTTGTTCGGGTGTTCCACCATTTGGTCTATTTGCATATTAGGATTCTATAGATATAGATATAGATACTGTTCATTGGAACACACTTGCCTTTCAAAATAGCAATAGTGTCTTTCTGTAGCCTTCAGAAAGACAGCGCAGTGTTGTTCAGTAAGGAAGCAAGTATGGTTATTTAAAGTTCTCTAAAAATACAGGTTTTTAGAAGACCTATTTTCAGAAATCTTCTCCCACAACTATTCTGTGACATAAGGCAAGTAAATAGATACCATGGATCTCAAATTCTTCATTTGTGAAATGGAAGGTAACAATACCTTCCTGACTAGGTTCTTATGAGGACTAATGACAAAACTGTGCCTGCTGCATAGTAGGTACAAAACAAATCTCACTCTTCATTTCTTTGTCAAGTGAATAGTTCATACAATTAAATAATAAGCATAGCTCTGCTAAATCTGGTCTGTGTGGAGGTTCTTATACTAAGTTACTATGACAACTTACTTTTTTTCTGGAAAGCCATTTCTTCTAGACAGTAATTTTTAAAGTTAAATTGCTTTATTAAAAAGCCTGAAATATCTGCCAAACACTATTTGTATTCCATCCCTATTGAACAGTTTTCTTAAAGTATTTTCATTTCATTTTACTCTAAAGTGGGAACTGCTTTTTCCCCTCAGTGAGCATACCTGGGGTGCTTTAAATGATTCTGTTAAATATATACTTACTATATATCTATATTCTCTTTAAGATATAGGGATTCATAGAAGAGCAGGTCTGTTTATACTACTTAAATCAAGGATGGCAAATACATACCACAAATTCATGTACTTCATATATCTATGCTCATGGCATTCTTTCCTAATATCCCAGTTTTCATCTTAAAATCTTTCTGAACACAGCACTACAAAAGGCAATTTACTATCCGTAAGTTGGTTTTCCTGTGTAAATTCATACCTAGCTGCCCTTCCTAGATTAAACCATCAGTGAGGTTCAGATGCCCATAAAGGTTGATTGATATTCAGCCTGAAATTATATCATTTAGTATATAGTACTTAGGTTATCATTGCCTTCCCTCCAAGGATCTCTTTGAAAATGTTTTTACCTTGTGGAATTGGTACACATTGACCCTATGATGTTCATTGACATTTATCAGCCCTAATTGAATAGAGGAATATTGGATCAAGACATGATGTAAAAGAGAAAGAGATGCAGGTGCAGGTTTACTGCAGGTTGGCTCACCCTTAATCCAAAAAGGTGAATCTAAAGCTAGCACTTACACTTAAATAAAGGAAATAAAGTTCAGCTATCAAGTCTGTTAATTCAATGTTTCCTAAACTTAAATAATTTCCTTGCCAACTTAATTATTTTGTCATATTAATTTATGCTTTGAATTATTATTTAGTTATTCTTTTTCTTTATTGTGGCTTGATTTTACTTAAAGTTTGCTTAAACAGAATGTTTTATTACAATAAACATCTACATTATTGAATATTGTAGAATGTAACTATAAATATAAACACTTCAAACTTTAGCCTGAAGCCCTGGCTGGGTAGCAAAGCTGGTTAGAGCATCTTCCCATTAGACCAGGGTTGTGGGTTCAGTCTCTGATTGGTGCACATGTCAGAGGCAACCAATGAATGCATAAATAAATGGAACAGCAAACAACAAATTGATGTTTCTCTCTCTCTTCTCCTTATCTAAAAATCAAGAAAATAAAATTTTAAAAATAAAAATATAGGAAATTAGCCTGTGTCAAAGCATTTTTCTCAATCAGTTGAGATGTTGCTTCCAGACATATACTCTGGCTCAAATAAATTTTATGAAAAACCCCAAATCACCAAGGTAGCCTATGTCATCAAATTCCAGCTAGAAATCTTGACTATTAAAATTTTTAAGAAGGTAATTCTCTCTTTGTAATAAAACATATATTTCATGTCATATATCTATATATCCTTGAGAGGAAATGACTGGGTGGAAGCAGGTAATGTTCTGTTTATTGCTCTGTGTGCTGGTTGTGTATGTTTTGTTTTTGAATGTTCATCCACTTGTACTGTTATTATGTACACTTTTCTGTATGTAGAATTTATAAAGGCACTATAAATTCCATATGAAATTTCCCTGAAAACTATAAAATAAAAAAAATTCCCACACATATACCATAGGGAAACTGTAGTATGTCAGAATAAAAGAGCCAGAGAGCTAAGGATGCGGATCTTTATAGGATCTGTAATTAGATGGAGAATGGCTTTCTATCAGCTACAATAGTCAAAAGTCAGTGGTGTAACATCTTCAAAGTACTGAGGAAAAATTATGGGTATTTTCAGAAATATCTATGTAGTTTAGCCATTATTCAAGATTGAGGATAAGAAAAAACAAAGAAACAAACAAAAACAGGCATTTTCCAACAGCTCACATTTACTATGCATAGATTCTGGCTAGAAGGAAGTACTTGAGTACAAAGAGAGATGGATTTATATTAAACCAAAATACTCCAATTCATTATAATATATTTGTAATCAAATACTTACTGTAAAACATAACTTTAGGTATAAACAAAAATTGGAAGTAACATTTAGACAAATAAAAAGACATGGATGCTGTAAGACGGAATATTTGAGATAAGTTAAAATTCTTGATTCTTGAATTTTTCAGAAAAGAATAG
Source organism: Antrozous pallidus (assembly GCA_027563665.1). NCBI lineage: Eukaryota > Metazoa > Chordata > Mammalia > Chiroptera > Vespertilionidae > Antrozous > Antrozous pallidus. The sequence goes on along the minus strand of CM050520.1, from coordinate 55,033,753 downwards.
AGATAATATATAATTTTAGACTTCATTAAATTATGTAGTGAAATGTACAAGTTAAAATTCAAGTAATTGACTGAGAAATTACATATCTAGGTATATATCCAGAGGAAAACTTGTATATATCTACATAAGAAGACATATATGATATATATATATATATATATATATATTTACCTTTATTGTTCAGTTTATTAATTACATTTTCCCCCAATAGCTCCCCTCCACCCAGTACCCATCCCACACTATGCTCTTACCTCCCCCCCTCGTCCTCTCCCATAGTTGCATGATTTTTGTCCAGTCTCTTGCTGTACTTCCCACACCCTTTTTCTCACCAAGCATTATCAGTCCATTCCCTCTCTATGTCCATGATTTTGTTCTATTCCTCATTTTATCCTGATCATCAGGTTGTTAATTCACTTGATTTTTAGATTCATTTGTTGATAGATGTGTACTTGTTGTTCATAATTTATATTTTTACCTTTTTCTTCTTCCTCTTCTTAAACAATACCTTTCAGCATTTCATATAGTGTTGGTTTGGCGGTGATGAACTCCTTTAGCTTTTTCTTATCTGTGAAGCACTTTATCTGACCTTCAATTCTGAATGACAGCTTTGCTGGATAGAGCAGTCTTGGTTGTAGATTCTTGCTATTCATTACTTTGAATATTTCTTGCCACTCCCGTCTGGCCTGCATCGTTTCTGTTGAGAAATCTGCCGACAATCGTATGGGTGCTCCCTTATAGGTAACTAACTGTTTTTCTCTTGCTGCTTTTAATATTCTCTCTTTGTCTTTTGCTCTTGGCATTTTAATTATGATGTGCCTTGGTGTGGTCCTCTTTAAATTCCTATATTTTGGGGTTCTGTGCACTTCTTGGGTTTTCAAGTCAATTTCTTTCACCAGGTGTGGGAAGTTTTCAGTCACTATTTCTTCTGGTTGGTTTTCATTATCTTGCTCTCTCTTTTTCTGGCACCCCTATAATTCGGATGTTGGTATGCTTGAGGTTGTCCCAGAGGCCCCTTATACTATCTTCAATTTTTTAGACTCTTTTGGCTTCTTGCTTTTCCAACTGAGTGGATTTTGCTTTTTTGTATTTCAAATATTTGACTTGGTTTTTGTGGTCGTCTGGACTGCTTTTAGGTCTTTGTATAATATTTTTTTGTTTCAGTCAGTGTATGCTTAATTTCTAGTTGGTCTTTTTTCATATCCTTGTAGGTGTTGTTCATTTCTTTGTAGGTGTTATTTATTTCGGCATAGTTCTCATTAATTTTCTCGGCCTTTTCTAGTAGTCTCTTCATAAACCTAATTACTGTGGTTTTGAACTCTATGTCTATTCGTCTTTTTTCCTCCATTTCTTTCACAGCTGAGTTCTTTCCTTTTCTCTGCATTGTGGTTGCTTTCCTGAGTTGGTCCCTTAGTGGTGTGTAATAGGTATCCTCTAAGGAACAGTGGCTCAGCTTCCTTATGCAGCGCCCGGTGTCAGCCTTAGGTCCGCCCTACTTGGCGCACAGCTTCAGCATCTAATGGGCACGCGGCGTCAGCCCTAGGTCCGCCCTTCCTGGTGCACTGCTTCAGGTCTATGGGGCTCGCAGCGTCAGCTTATCTGTGCGGCTCACCGGTCTCGGTGTTGGGTGGCAATGTAAATCCACCGCTGGTCTCCCTGTTGCCAGACAACTCTGCCTCTCCCCCAATGAGTCTGAACAGCCAAAGTCTCACTCAGGGGTGTAAAACGAAGCAGTATGGTGGTCTCCGAGCAAGTGAGTCGCACGTTCTCTGCCCGCGTTCTCTGTCCGGTTGTGCACTCCAATTTACTCGTGCATTCTCCCCAAACACACAGACCTCAGCCGCGCCTGGGATCCTCCTTTCCCCGACCTGGGAGCTCGCCTGGAACTGGGAGGTCGGTGCTGTGGGAGGCCTCCGCCCTCCCCGTTGGAGAAAACCAGCCGGGCTTGCTGTCTGTCGCCCGTCCCTCACTGCTCGCTCATGCTCCAAACCTCAAAGCTGCGCACCGCTGCTCCCGAGTCACTGCTGCATCCCACCTCTACTTTTATGTGCGGAATTTTCCCTCAGCCAGCTCTCTGGTGATTCTGGACATTGTTCTGTTGTTAAGTTGTAGTTTCAGAATTGTTGCGTGAACAGCTAGATAGGTGCTCACCTATGCCGCCATCTTAGTTCTCTTCCCATATATGGTATATTATTTAAAATAATAAAAAGTGAAAAATAGCTCATATGTCCATCAACAGAAGAATTATATGTGTACTAGTGGCCCAGTGCATGGACTCATGCACATTGAAAGGAAAATAATTAGAATAAATATTTTAATATTGCTATTTGCTCTTTCTTTGTAATGGAAGTGTCAGAGCTGCCACTAGTTGCCATCTGCAGGGCAATCAGTGGGGTGATCAGGCCCTGCTCACACCTGCTTTGGCTTGGCTACACCTGCTCACCTGCTCCACCATCTCGCAGTGATCTGATTCTCCTTGGAGCCCATTGGGGCCTGCAGCACCTTTACTGCTGTCCGCTGCCAGCATCTCCTTGCTGATGCCCACCATGTTCTGAGTTGCCACTGGTGGTCAATATACTTCACAGTGAGGGGTTAAAATCCTGGTCGAACTCCCAGTTGACTGCCTGCCCAAGGGCCTAATTTGCATATTAGGCTTTTATTATATAGGATGAGGGAATTCTATAACAGTTAAAATGAAAGAACTAGAGCTATGTCTATAAAGATATGTAAATATTTTAAAAATATTGAATAGTAAGTTGTAAAAATACATATGACATGATAATATTCATGTAACTTTCAAAAATAATATATATTTATAGAAGAGCATTTACTAAAAGTTCAGAAATGAATTAGATACAAATTATTGATAGAGATTGCTTCTGGAGAGGTGAAGTCAACTACTTTTACTGTATGTAAAAAATAATTTGATAAACCAATATCAAAATGTTAATATTTTATTATAGATGGTGGGTATATTGGTTGGGTATTCTTTATTCTTAGCATTTTTAATAATTTTAATTAAGAATTAAATGGCTTTCTTATTTAAAATAATATTATCTAGTACTCTAAATAAATATCCTCAAAAACAATTTCATTGATATTGGCAGAGATAATGTAGCATGATGTAACAATAAAAATTTCTGGGAATGAGAGGCTGGAACCAATTGATCAGAATCAGTAGAGTCTGGTTTTTGAGAGATTATTATTTTCCCTATATCTGGAAGAGAAACACGTTCTTTTAAAAAATCAATTTTCTGTTTATTTTGCAGAAAAAACGATATATGGCTTTACTTTCCTTTAAATGTAAATCTTTTATACCTATTTTAAAAACATATATATATATATATATATATATATATATATATATATATCTCCTATATAATAAAAGAGTAATTTGTAGATTGACCATCACTCCAAAACACAAGAAGGCTGCCCCCATGTGGTTAAAGATCCTGTCCCCATGGGGACACAAGATGGCCACCACAAGATGGCCAGCAGGGGAGGGCCATTGGCAGGTTCCAAGCCCTGAAAGGGAAGGCAGTTGGGGGCAATCAAGCCTTAAGGGGAGGGCAGTTAGGGGTGACCAGGCCGGCAGAGGAGGGAAGTTGGGGGCAAACAGACTGGAAGGAGAGCAGTTAGACATCAATTAGGCTGGCAGGGTAGTGGTTAGGGGTTGATCAGTCTGGCAGGCAGAAGGGGTTAGGGTCAATCAGGGAGGCAGGCAGGTGAGCAGTTTGGAGCCAGCAGTCCTGGATTGTGAGAAGGATGTCTGACTGCCCGTTTAGGCCCGATCCTGGTAGGATTGGGCCTAAACGGGCAGTCGGACGTCCCTTGAGGGGTCCCAGATTGGAGAGGGTGCATGCTGGGCTGAGGGACATCCCCCACTTCCCATGCACAAATTTTGTGGACCGGGCCTCTGGTATATATATATTTCTTCAACTAATCACTCTGACTCTTCTCCCTCCTCATTGATCTTTTTTCTGCTACATCAAAAGATAGCAAATATTTTGATTTAATGAAAAGACAATCAGACCTGTGGAAATTCAATGTCTGGCAGAGACCCATAAGTGTATCTATACTAATAAAAGCCTAAGTGGCCCTCGTATGGAAGGTCATCATAAGATGGCCACCACAAAGGTGGCCATCACAAGATGACCACATACACCGCAGGGCCTGGTGGTTGTTCCACATGGTGAGGTGTTAGGTCCTGCAGCTCTGCATGGTGTAGAGAAAGTCGGTCCTGGCATCTCTGCCACCTCATGCAGAGGAGGTAGGTCCTGGTGGTAGAAAAGGGTCGCAGCAGGGGAGGGCAATTGGGGGCAATACGGCGAGAAGGCCAATGCTTAGGCCTCAATCAGGCCAGCAGGGGAGCAGTTAGTGGGTTATGAGGCTGGCAGGCAGAAGCAGTTAGGGGCAATCAGGCAGGCAGTCAGGCAAGTGGTTAGAAGCCAGCAGTCCTGGATTGTGAGAGGAATGTCTGACTGCTGGTTTCAGACATCCCTTGATGGATCCCTTGCCTAAGAAAACATATTTAATCTCACAATCCAAGACTGCTGGCTCCAAACTGCTCACCTGCCTGCCTCCCTGATATTGGATATCCCCCAAGGTGTCCCAGATTGGAGAGGGTGCAGGCCATCAGACATTCCCCAAGGGGTCCCAGATTGGAGAGGGTGCAGGCTGGGCTGAGGGATACTCCCCCACCGCCCCTGTGCATGAATTTTGTGCACCAAGCCACTAGTCTATATAATAAAAGGCCTTCGCTGTAAGGCTTAATAATGATGCTTAATAATGATTATTAAGCATCTTTCCCAACTAACCTCCCTTGCAAGCATGGTCCCTCCAAACTGCCCTCACCTGCTGGCCTCATCATCCACAACTGCCCTTCCTTGCCAGCCTGGTCCCTCCCAACTACCTTCCACTGCTGGCCATCTTGTGGTGGGCATCTTGTGTCCACATGGGATCAGTCATCTTTGATCACATGGGGGCAGCCATCTTGTGTTTTTGAGTGATGGTCAGTTTGTATATTTCTCTTTTATTAGGTTAGAGGCCTGGTGCACAGGTGGGGGCCAGCTGGTTTGTGTTGAAGGTTGTCCTGGATCAGGGTGGGAGCTCCCTTGGGGCATGAGGTGGGCTGGGTGAGGAGCGTATGGTGTTTTGCAGGCTGGCCACACCCCCTGGTGACCCCAGCAGAGGCCCTGGTATCTGGAATTTATTTATCTTCTATAATTGAAACTTTGTAGCCTTGAATGGAGGTCTGGGCTGGCCAGGGTGTGTGGAAAGCTTGTCTTGTCTTCCTCCATTGCCAGGGAAATCCAAGCCTCCTGCTTGCTCTGTGGCTGTAGCCATCTAGGTTGGGGTTAATTTGCATACTCACTCCTGATTGGTTGGTGGTATGGCTTGTGAGTATAGTGGAGTTAATTTGCATATTAATCTTTTATTATATAGGGTTATGTTATATCATATCATATTATTATATTATATTATATTTATGTTGATTAAGTGATAATGTCAAACTTTCCACTGCAATATAACATAAACAGCCTTTCTCTAGCCTCCAGCTGCAATGGAACTCCTTTCCTTTCAGGTTTCACTAACAATCTCCTAGACTTTTGCTACCCACTTCTAAAGCCAATGCTATACACTGAGTGGCCAGATTATTATGCTTTCAGAAATCATAATAATCTGGCCACTCAGTGTATATCTTAGGTTTCTGCTATGACAGGACCTACTTTGACATCAATTTTTTTTTATTGCTACATAACAAACATCCCAAATCTTAGTGGGTTAAAACAATAATTTTATGTGAGCTAGGATCAGCCAGGAAATTCTTCTGTGGTTTGTTTGGGGTCTCTCAACTGGTTGAATTCATTTGGCATCTGGAGCTGAACTTATCTGAAAGTTTGAATGGATATTGAGATAACTGCCTACGAGACGTTGGGAAGCTTCTTTTTCTATGTGTGTGGTATTTTCTCACATAATCTCTACACCTGACAGCTAGACATGGGGTTTCTAATAAAGTAGTCAGAATTTCTACAGGAAGAATAAATGGCTCTGCAAAACACAAGTTGCTGTGTATTCTTAAGGCATAAGGTAACTTCCGACACATTACATTAGTTAAAGAAGTCATAGACCAATCCAAATTCAATGTTGGAGAAAACTACATAGAATTTGAATACCAAGAGGCAGATTTTATTGAGGGAAATCTTTAGAAACTAACTACCACAAAGCACACATGCTATGAGTTAAGCCATCAAAAGGTTACCCTGATTGCTCCAGAGAGAATGAACTGCATGGGGCACTGTTGAAGTAGTATTATTAAGAAATACTTGTAGCTTATTACAGAGAGGAGGTAAAGGAGACGGAGGGGATTAAACTGTTTCAGATATATCTGGAGATAGATTTGGAAGGACAAATTGGTTTATTGATTGTGAGAGATGAATAATAGAGAGAAATCAGAAAGTAATTCTTAGTTTTTAGGGCTATGCAATAGGATGGAAGGTGTTGCCGTTTACTGAGATGAGTTAGGTTTGGGTAGAAAGGTGTTTGGGGCTTTGACAACCAATAACTGTTTTTGGTTTGTTAACTTTGAGAGATGTCTCAGACATATATGTAAAGATTTTAAGTAAAGGGGTAAATACACAAATCTGTATGTAAGGAAAAGAAGTCAATATATGTCCACTATACATTATATTTAAAATCTTAAGATTCTAGGTGAAATCACCTTGGAATAAGTATAGGTGAAGAAGAGGGCCCAGGACTTATTCTAAGAAACTCCAGTGTTTAAAGGCCAGGAGGAAGGAAAGGAGCCATCAAAAAACAATGAGAAGAATCTTATATACAGAGAACAATCTTACAGTTGTCAGAGGAGAGGGAAGTAGAGAGGCTGTGTGAAAAAAGGTGAAAGAAATGGGAAAAAAACAAACCCACACCTCATAGACAAGTAACAGTATAGTCATTACCAGAGGGACGGGGGTACAACAGGGTATAAGAGGGATAAATGGTGATGAAAGGAGATTTGACTTAGGGTAGTGAACACACAATACAATATTCAAATGATGCATATGGAATTGTATCCCTGAAACCTGTATTTGTTTATTGGCCAATCTAATCCCAACAAAGTCAATGTTTGAAAGAAGAAAGAAGAAGCTTAGAGTGGGGAATGATGATAGACAAAATACTGGAGTCACAGAAGCCAAGAGAGAAAACTGTTTCAATATGGAGAGATGAATTAACTGATTTAAATTCTGCTGATAAGTAGAAGATGAAGACAGAGAGTTGTCCATGGAATGTCTGTAGTGACTACCTCACTTCATCCTAATAAGTAATTTATTAATATAATGAATACAACAATAAACCAGACATATTGTGTAGTTATTTTTTTGTGGTCTTTGTTCTCCATTAGAATGTAAACTCCAGGAGAGCAGGAACTTTTGTTTGTTTGGTTTATTGTTATATGCAGCACCTAAAATTGTATCTGACCCATAGTATGTGCCATTCACTTACCCAATCACTCAATGACCATAAAAAAGTTAATATAATTATTCTCACTTTCCATAAAAGGATACTTGAAAATCAGAAATGTTAGATTCACACAGGGAATACATTAGATAACCATGTTTCCAATACAAAATCTGAATCTAGAATCTTTTGTTATTTTCACTAAACAAAATATTTTCACTATTCGTCATCTAATAGTAATATTCTGTCACATAATCATAGGTAGTTAACTGGGAATATTTCAGTAGTTAACTGCTAGCTATATTTTTAAAAGATATCATTGTAGTAAAATTGCTGTTTAATTAAGTCTGTGATTGGAATAATAAAATCTGTACTTGAGTCTGTGGAAGTTCTTTCTATCTTAAAATGCAACTGTTCTTCAAAAACAACCTTAATATTCATAGTTTTAATTTGCATATGATTTACATGTTGATCAGTTTATTTTACACTTCAAGTAACAGGGGAAGTGTTCACATAAGTAATATATTAAATGTATAACCAAAACAGTTATGCATTGCAAAAACAATAGATAATTTGATCTATTATATGTATCTTTTTAAGTGCATAATTTTTAAAATGCCCATACATCTAACATTCAAGAGACTTTACTTAAATTTTTCATGTATGTTATTATATTTTCTTAGTGTTCTTTGGCTTCCATTTAATTTATCTTATCTGGAGACACAGAGACAGGGTAGCTGGTAAGTGAAGATATTAACCTCAGGATGACAGAAGATAAATGAAAATGAAGGAAGAGAAAAAAAGAGATCTGGGGCAGCAGTGACTCGAAGAGGAGGAGGAGAAAAGAGGGAGGAGATTTGAGGGAAGTGAGGAAGAGCCAGAGAAAATCCTGAGACCATTTAGGTACCTGAAGATGGGTAGTCTTTTGAATGATGAAGAGAGATTCTGGAATGTGGAGAATATGGGCCCTTCCTTCCCATATACCTGAGATCACCAATATAAACTCAAATTGATATATGCATTTTGTATATACTCTATGCTACGCTAGGTGCTATGCTAGCCACTTTATATGGAGTATCTTCATGTGTCCTTCAAGATTCATAAGTGAAAAATCCAAGTCAAGTAGCCTCATTTAAGATCATACATTGAGTAGTGGAATGGGAATCTTAAGACAGATCTGATTCCAAATTCCATTCTTACCATCAAGTCATGCATAATTAGAAAGAATGTTCCTACTTATATCTCTCAGAGCTCTGCCACTTACATATCTGACCAATATTTTACCATGTGTGTATGTTAGGTCATGGGATGTATTTGATAATTGGAAAGTATAGCAATACTTGCAGACTGTGTAAACACATACATGCATATACTTTTTCCCTTGATGATCCCAAAGCTCCAGGTATACTCAATGTCATTCTCTCATTACAAATCTCAGGAACCATTTATTTAGCTCCTTCTGCTACTACACACAACTTTTCTGTAAGAATGACTTAAACTGGTGAGTAGGTAGAGCTCCAGAATACTTCTTTAGCCTTGATACTGCTCTGGGCAGGGGCATTTATGTGTGGCCATGTGAAGCAAAGTGGGGTTAGGAGCAAAAGACAAGCTATTTGTTCCTTGACTTATAATAGTAAAGATTATCTAGAACTCATGTTGTTGACGCCATTTTGCTCCAATAGTTTAAATGTGGGTTCTATCTCAGACCTTGTTCAATGAAAAGATACTTTGAAATAATGGGAAGATTTTGAACTTTTAATCGTTATACATCATGCATTAGCTGGTGACCCTGGAGAAGTTACTTCTCAGAATTTTGGCTTAACATTTATAATGTTAAGATAATACTAATAATGTGAAGATAATACTAATAATGCCCCCAGGCAGGGTTGTTATGTGAAGCAGAAATAATTCATGTAAGATGGTGCCATGCTTATAGTAGAAACTGAATAAGTGTAGGTCATCCTTATTATTGGCAAGTTGAACTTCCTGGTCTGTGTAGTCCCTCCCAACCCTATGATGAAACAGAGACTGCCAGTCTAGGAAGATGAATAGGAAAAGGAAGAGATGACATGAAACACACATGCCCTGCTGTGGCAGCGTAAATTTGTTTAATCATTTCAGAGTGTAATAGATGAAAATAGCCATAAAGATGTTCAAGCCCCATTGACCCAGGAATATCATTTCTGAAAATTTATTTTTAGGAAATAATTTAACGTAAGGTGAAAGCTCTTAGAACAAAACTGTCCAAAGAACAATATTTATGACAACATTATCCATAATAGTAAAATATTAGAAACCTGTAGAGGAGTGGTTAAGTAAATTATGAAATATCAAATGAGATTTTTCTTAGGTATAAGAAAGATTAGAACAGCAAAGTGTGTTGTTATGTAATGTTAACTGAAAATATAAAAAATGATACATGCCCATCGATTATCCTATAAAATAATATGCATATTGGATAAACCTAAAATTGAATTCAGAAAAATGGAGATTTTTTTGTGGTGTAATAGGATTAAAAAATAAAAATTTTTAAAGATTTGTATTTTTAAAATTATAAAATAAAAAAATCCATTTTATCATACAATAAATATTTATTTATGGGATGTCATCTATTTATCAGTTACTCTTCTAGATACAACAAAAAGACAAAAATGCCTACCTGGTTTTGTCAGAATACTTTGTAAATTTTTCAAAGTACTTATTATTTCCAAACTAGAACTTTATTTTGTAATTCAAATTTTCAAAGTTAGACAATATTGGAAGCATACCGAATAACATGGAAAACAATACAATACTCATCCATGTACTTAGGACACAGAGCTAACAGATGTTAATCTTTTTTATTTCCTTCCCGACCCCACTGCTAGGAAAAAAAACAGGCACAACAAAAGCTGAATCCTCTCATCCCTTTCACCTTCTTTCCTATCCAAAGATAGTCCTAGTCTTAGTTTGTTAAGTACCCTACCTATCCATGTTTTTATTTTTTTCTATATACATGTATAACCATAAGCAAAATATGTTATTCTTTTGAGGGTTTTAAAGCTTAGCATAAATGGTATCATGTGGTGTTTTTCTTTTCATGTGATTGTTTTTATTTCACTCATATTTACTGCTACATATTACTGCAGTGAATGACTGATCAGTTTATTAATCCATCTCCTTACTGAGAGTTTCCAATTTTTGCTACTGTGAACACTTCCAAGGTGAACATTTTTATGCATATCTCCATATGCAGCTGTGCCAGAGTTTCTATAGTTTTATGCATAAAAGTGAAATCATTGGATGATAGAAGTATGTATCTTCAACCAGCCTGTTGCCAAGGTGCCTTGCCAGGTGGTTGCAACAATTGACCCTCCCAACAGCAATGTGACTTTCCCCACAACCTTACCCATATTTCAATGCTTTTTTGCCTGCTTGATATATGTGATTATCATTTCATTTTACCTGTATGAGTCTGCACAAAATAAAGACAGCTTCTGCTCTTAAGTCCAGAATGAATCATTGGTGAAAGAGGCTTTCCTAGGCTTACAAAGGCCTCATCCGGGAAATGAGTGATGGAGGGTATCTTGAAGGAGGCTCTGATTGAGAGTAATGTTAGTGCAGGCTCATGCCACAGTGATCTGAGGTATATGGGTATTCTTTAATATGTGACCATGTGGGTATTGAATGAAATGTGAGGTGTCTGCTTAGTTAATGTCACTTCCCTTTCTTTCCCACTTAAAAGAGTACTCAGGGTAATACCTACATAGCTTTCTCCTGATACCTGTGTGTATATATTCTCAGGTCAGTGATCCCCAGCTTTAGCATGCATAGGAATCACCTGGAAGGTTTGTTAAGGCACATGCTGCTGATCCAGTTCCTGATTCAATAGGTCTGGCATGGTGCCTGTAAGTTTGCATCTCTCAGAAGTCTTCATCTGGTGTTGATCTTGCTGATCTTAGAACCACACTTTGTGAATGACTGACTATTCCATATGTAACAACAAAAAAACATTATGTCACTGTTGTGTGAGGGGGATGGAGGGTAAATGTTGTCAGGGTTGCACTGATTATTCCACTGATCAGTTTCTATTTAACATTGGGGCTCCTCTGAATGCCTTATACATTGTTTAGGTGACAATTTCTGTAGTAGTGGGACACTGTTCTACTTTTCTTCTTCTCTCATCACAGTTGTCTAATGACTCAACAAATCACAGATGGATTGAACTTTTTCTTCTTTCTGCCTGTCCGACTCTGATTAAAAATGAGCCAAACTAAGCAGGTCCGAGATCTAGGGCAGGGAGCTGCTTGGTACTGGGAGCCATCTAGGGGAATTGGTAGGGGTTGCAAAATGTTCCTTTAAACAATTACTGTGATAAAATTACTATACCAGATTATACTTATTTCAGGTGTACAATATTATAATACAATATTTGTTTACACTACAAAGTGTTTACTTTATAAGACTAGTTATCTGCCATCACGATACAGTTGATCCCCTTCACCTCTTTGTCCTCCCAGTGATCATTAAGATGTAACGACTGGAAAAACCAGAACAAACGGTCGCTGTGATGCACACTGACTAACAGGGACAGATACTCAACGCAGGAGCTGCCTCCTGGTGGTCAGTAGCTCCCACAGCAAAAGTGCCACTCAACCAGAAGCTGAGCTCATGGCTGGTGAGCGTAGTGATGGTGGCGGAAGCCTCTCCCACCTCTGTGGTAATACTAAAGAGTGGAAAGCCAAATAGTAAGGAGCGAGTAGGTGAGCAGTAAGGAGTGGTGAGCCAAGAGGTAAGGATTGAGTAGACAGGAAGTAAGGAGTGAGCAGGCAGGCAGTTAGGAGCAAGTTAGGCGGGTTAAGAGTAAGGGATTCCATATTGAAAGAGGGATGTCTCAGTTTAGGCAATCCATCCCCCAGAGGTCCTGGATTGCAAGAGAGCACAGGCTGGGCTGAGGAACACCTCTCTGCCCCAGTGCATGAATTTCATGCATCAGGCCTCTAGGATATATATATAAAGAGCCTGGATCCATAACATCCAAAATAACCAAAGGGATGACTGAACACCAGGCTTTGTGCACAGCAGGCTTGGGTTGGCAGGGACTGGTGAACAGGCTGAACTGCTGACCTTTTGGTTTCTCCCCCAACCTCCTGTGGACTGCTGAGGGGGTGGTGGGCCCCAGCTGGGGCATGATGAAACTCTGGGTCTCATGTGATTTAGGGCATGGCCAACCTTCATATCAGATCATGTCAGGAGGGAGGAGGAAGCCTTATTCCTCACAAAATCGGCTGTTGGATAGCTTCCTATCAGTGGCCTGCCAGCCTGAAATCCCATTTACCTACACCCCAAACCATGGTGATCAGCCAGGCAGAGGCAGTTCGGGGCAATCAGACAAGCAGAGGAAAACAGTTAGGGGTGAGATCAGGCCAGCAGCTAAGTGCAGTTAGGGGCAATCAGACAGGCAGGCAAAGGCAGTTAGGAGTGTTCAGACAGGCAGGTGAGCGGTTAGTAGCCAGTGGTCCCATATTGCGAGAGGGATGTTTGACAGGGATCAGACCTAAACTAGCAGTCAGACATTCTTCATGGGATTCTTGACTGGAGAGGGTGCAGGCTAGGCTGAGGGACACCCTCCCTCCCCTGCTCTGGGCACAAATTTTCATGCACCGGTCCACTAGTGTGGAGATATATATATATATATATATATATATATATATATATATATTACCTTCTGGACAAAGCTGGGCTGCGAAGGAAGCCTGGGACCCATGTGCCTGCTGGCAACCAAAGGGAAGGTGAGGTCCCAGGTGCCAGAGGGAAGCCAGTCCTGGCAGGTGGGGAAGGAAGGCCTACTCTTGAATGAAATTTGTGTAATGGTATACACACACACACACACACTAGAGGCCCAGTGTACAAAATTTGTGCACAGGGGCATGGTGTCTCTCAGCCCAGCCTGCACCCTCTCCAATCTGGGTCCCCTCAAGGAATGTCCCGACTGCCCATTTAAGCCCGATCCACCCACTGGGATCAGGTCTAAACGGGCAGTCGGACATTCCTTTCACAATCCAGGACTGCTGGCTCCCAACTGCTCGCCTGTCTGCCTTCCTGATTGCCCCTAATTGCTTCTGCCTGCCAGCCTGTTCACCCCCTAACCACTCCCCTGCCAGCCTGTTTGTCCCCAACTTCCCTCCTCTGCTGGCCTGGCCACCCCTAACTGCCCTCCCCTGTAGGCCTGGTCTTCTCCAACAGTACTTTGCTGCAAGCGTAATCAACCCTAACTGCCCTTCCCTGCAGGCCTGGTTCACCCCCAACTGCTCTCCTCTGCAGCCTGGGTCCCTCCCAATTGCCCTTCCCTGCAGGCCTGGTCACCCCCAAATTCCCTCCTCTGCTGATCTGGTCAACCCTAACTGTCCTCCCCAGGCTCAATTGCCCCCAACTGCCCTCCCTTGCAGGTCTGATCCCTCCCAACTGCCCTCCCCTGTTGACCATCTTGTGGTGGCCATCTTGTGTCCACATGGGGGCAGGATCTTTGACCACATATGGGCAGCCATTTCTTTTGCTATTTATTTACCTTCTATAATTGAAACTTTGTTGCCTTAAGTAGAGAGTCCTGGGCTGGCCAGGGCTATAGAAACTTGGCTTCCTCCATCGCCAGGGGCAACCCTAGCCTCCTGCTCTCTCTAGCTCCATGACTGCTGCCATTTCTGTTGGAATTTATTTATTTACTATAATTGAAACTTTGTATAATTGAGTGAAGGCCTAGGCTGGCAAGGGCAGATGCAAAGCTTGGCTTCCTCCATTGCCAGGTAAACCCAAGCCTCCCTCCTGCTCTCAGTGGCCACAGCCATCTTGGTTGGGTTTATTTGCATATTTTCTCCTGATTGGCTGGTAGACATTGTTTGTAAGTGTTGCAGAGGTATGGTCAATTTGCATATTACTCTTTTATTATATAGGATTACACACATACCACATCTTCTTTATCTATTCCTCCACTGTTGGACACTTAGGTTGTTTCTGAGTTTTGGTTACTGTAAATAATGCTGCAATGAACATAGGTTTGCATGTATCTTTTTTATTTAATTTTTCACTTGTCTTTGGTTAGATACTCGGAAATGGGACTGCTGGATCACATGGCAATTATATTTTTATTTTTCTGAGGAATTTCCATGTTGTTTCCATAGTGACTGCACAAATTTACAATCCTATCAACAATACACAATGGTTTCTTTCCTTTGTGTCCTCTCCAACAATTGTTCTTTCTTATCTTTTTATAATAGCCAGTCTGACAGATGTGAGGTGATATCTCATTGTGATCTCAATTTTCTTTGTGTCTTTCTTATATTTGAATGACCTCAAATAGTGATAATCCTTGGCATAGAGCAAGTATTAAAAAATGCATGAAACATAACAATAAGGAATGTTAGAGTAGTATAGTGAAAATATAGCAGATTTGAAGTCCATCAGATATTATTTAAAATCTAGATTTTTCCTGTCTAGGTGTCCTTGAACAACTTTCTTGATTTTTCTGAATTTTAATTTTTTTTCTTAAACAAAGACTGTGTTCCCTGTCTGACATTGTCTATTCCTGTCTGTCATCGTCATGGTGGAATTCAAATGAAACTCAGAGACTGGCACATTGGTCCTCAAGTAATATTGATTTTCCCACCCTATCCATCCCTAGTTTCCTAACAAAAAATACAATATTAATGTTATTGGTCAATTTATGGTTAATATGATCTGTATTTTCTAACTCTTTGTATAATTATTAATTGTAATTTCCATACAGAAATCCTATTAAAAAATCCAGATTTTACAGAGATAATGACAAACTGAGTTTCAGGATAGTGCACTCTTGCCTCAGGGTAAGTGAGTGAAGCAAACCCAGAACTGAGTTTCTGAGTTCCTGCTCTCCTGTCTTTTTTCTTCTCAGGCTGTGCAGCCCAACTATAATTCTCTATTCTACCTGAGCAGCAAAGATAATTTGTGGGCCTAGAGAAGTTTTTAGAGGTTTTGTTTTTAAAATGGAAAAAGCAATCCTAACTCAACTATGCTGAGGAACCTTTGTGTGCTGTGGTCACTATCTTAGAGATGCACATTACACATTACTGTAGAAATGACAAGTCTTGCTCTTTCAAATATTAGCATTTTCCAAATTTATTTGATGACAGCCTTTCTGCGAGGGGTATATAAAATACTTAGAGCAGTGCCTGGTGTGGGTAGGGAGAGATGAATGAATGTTAGTTTCCATTCCATTTTATTTGTTATCCCATGGGCAGTAAATAAACATCCTGCTGAATTAAAGTTCAGATGGTGAACTGGTACTGGCTTTTAGCTACTTTTGCCCACTGCCATGAATTCATGAGTTCAGTAAACTTAGTTCTTTTAACTTACTGGAAAAAAGAAGGGGTGAGGGCAGAGCACTCTCTGGGATAGAGAACTCAATCACAAATTTGCTCTCTCTCTCTCTCTTCCTCTCCCTCTCCCTCTCAGTCTCGCTCTCTCCCTCTCTGTATATCTCTCTCCTCCCTCCCTTCACTAAATAGAAAAGGCTTTGAATTACTTTCACTGGGTTCAATGAGAGCAAATTATGAAATCCTTCTTTCTAATTCATTTTGAAAATATAACTTTTGCTCATTAAAAAACACAGTGCAACATTCCAATTAAGCAAAATAGATGCCATACATTCAGCCTACAGTTCTTGTGCTTCATCTTTGGATGCTGTGCCCTTGCGCTGATGAGGCTTTGAAATGCAGATAGTAAAAGCAGTGGAAGTTGCTAAGCAAAATTGCTATTAGCAGTCTAATCACTTTTGTTAAATGCTATGGATATAATACAAAGTGGGGGCAATAGTCCTCCTGGAGTGCAAAGGCTTCACCAGTTTTGTAAGCTTAAAACATTTTCTCTCAGCAGAGTATTTGGGTTTCAATATTAGGTCTGTAAACAATATCTATATATTTAGAAGTCTATATATATAAAAGCCCAGTGACCATTATGGTGTAACTACCAGAATGACTGGTTACTATGATGCAAACTGACCACCAGGGGGAAGATGCTCAATGCAGAAGCTTCCCCCCAGGTGGTCAGTGTGCTCTCACAATGGGAACACTGCTCAGCCAGAAGCTGGCTCGCAGTTGGTGAGCCCCTTGGTGGTAGTGGTGGTGATGGTGGGAGCCTCTCCTGCCTCCACTGTAGGCAGGCAGTAAGGAGTAAGGGGTCCTGGACTGCAAGAGCTCTGACTGTGAGAGGGATGTATGACTGCCAGCAGGTGGACATCCTCTAAGGGGTCCTGGACTGTGAGAGGGTGCAGGTTGAGCTAAGGAACCCCCACCCCGACTCCAGTGCACAAATTTAATGCACTGTGCCTCTAGTAAATAAATAATATAGTCAAGTACAGTGACTCATAAGTGGAATCGGGCCTTAGGATTAGTTTGTTACCTAATAGTAACAATTTGTTCAATTTTATTATGTTTGTGGTTCTGCTTTATTTTGCTCGAATCATAAGCTACGGTTCTCTATCCCTGAAATTGTCCCTGTCTCATGTTACAGTTAATATATCACAATTTGGAAAAACAGAAAGGCCCTCCTAGACTTCTGAGAGGACCGGCCTTTTGTTTGTCCTACTTCAAGCACATTCTCTTTTATTATCTGTAAAATAAACTTTAACCCAGAAGACCAAAAAGATTCACTGCTTCAAAATCAAAATCAACCTTATAGAAACTAAGCATCTCCTTTAGTTCCGCGTGTGGTGTTAGACTGGTGCTGACCAGAGATTTAAGTGTCTGATACAAACAAATGCATTTGATTTGACTTCTACCCTTGAGATGTCCCTGGATTTCTGGCTTTAATAAAGTTTTTTTTTTTTTACTGTGATATTAAAACAGACAAAGAAAAAAAAGGAAAAAAAATACAACAGACAAGAAAAGAAGGGAGGAAGATACCAGAATTCCTCTTCATGCACAGGATAGGAGGTGATAGAGAAGTCATGACAACACATGTAATGAACACATTATACATGTTGTCATGACTTTTCCTGTCCCTTTGGAAGATATTGTTCAATCATAACACTTTCCCCCAAACAACAGTTTTTTGTACATTTAAACAGTACCTGGCATTTAAGATCTCCTTAATTAGTTGTTGAATGAGCTTATGCTCTGTTTCCTGAACTTAATTTGAAGTTCTCTGTGAGCAAGTAATCACAACATCTGCTTCATTAGGGGCATATATCCAATGAAAGGACAGGGAAAACAATTAAACTTTTAAACACTTAAACCCTTAGAGAAAGCTTCATTGCATATGGCTTGTTGTCTTCCATTTAGACATTGGAGGGAGGAGGATTGTGAAACAAGGTGGTAGAGGCATCTAGAAATGCAGGGTAGAATATAGACTCTGACGAGGCTGAGTTGAGTTAGGAAAACAGTAGAGTGTCAAAGACCCATGAACTGTCAAAAAGGGTAATTTTACTCTCTTTTCCTTAAAAAATATTTTTATTGATTTCAGAGAAGAAGGGAGAGAGAAAGAAAGATAGAAATGTCAATGATGGGAGAGAATTATTCATTGGCTGCTTCCTGCATGCTCCCTACTGGGGATCAACCCCACAACCCAGACGTGTGCTCTTGAGCAGAATTGAACCCAGAACACTTCAGTCCACTGGTCAACATTCTAACTTCTCAACCAAACCAGCTATGGCTGTTTTTTACTCTCTTATTTTTTTCTTTTTAAATTATTTTTATTTTTTTTATTGATTACCATGTTACATATGGCCTTATTCCCCCATCACCCCCATAACTCCTCCCTTATGCCTTCACCCTCCCTCCCCCGCCCCATTGTCTGTGTCCATTGGTTAGGCTTACAGGCATGCATATAAGTCCTTTGGTTGATGGCTCTCCCTTACCCCTATCCTCCCATATCTTCCCTCTGAGGTTTAATGGTCTGATCAATTATTCTTTTCTTTTCTTTTCTTTTCTTTTCTTTTCTTTTCTTTTTTTTCTTTTCTTCTTTTCTTTTCTTTTAATACTTCATTGTAAAGGGAAAATAACACAGGCTTTTGAGTCCATTAAATTCACTCCCTCCCCTCTACTTACTTGCTGTGTGACCTTAAATGAAATTATAAATTGTTATATATCCCCTTATCCAGTTTGCAAAGATATAAAGAAAATGATCATTATCTTAGTTTATTTTTTAAGAAAATCAAGTGATGTAACATAGGTAACATATTGTCCATACGTTAATATTCAGTGAAGACTTTAGAGGAGGGGCTGAGGCACTAAACAGCAGCTATTAGAAACAAGTAGCAGAAAATAATATGGAATAGATATACAGCTATGCCCCAAACTGGTCTGTCTCATCTCTGCCTTGCCCTTTTAAAATGATCTAAATTGCCTTCATGCTTCCCTGTGCTGACAGTTTCTACAGAGTTGAAAGCAAATCTGGACATCTGCAATGCTTTGGTATTCAGAAACATCTTCTGCATCTGCAAATGCATTCTCAAATGAAGGTTTTCTTTAGAGACATGTCGCTACATTGCCCTTTTCAGGTTTTTAAAATGCACTGTGAAGTTCTCCCTTTTTCTATATTGGGGAGGGTGGGAGCAGTAGAGGGAGGGGCAGAGGGGGTAGAGAAAGACAAAGAAATTGTTTCCTTTGATAAATAGCATGAATTTCAGTAGCTTCAGGGCTCTAAAATCTTTCGTTTTTTGAGCTTGGGAAATGCGAAAAGTTTTATTCATCTGGATGTTTGTTGTAAATGTTCTTGTGTGTCATTAAGAGAGGTACTTTTGGAAGTGAAGCCAAGCTAAAATTGTCTTAAACATTGAAAAGCAAAGCTGTTCTAAGGGAAAGTGTTCAGCTGTTTTTCTCTAGGTATCTAGGTATGCGCTAATTAGTAATAAGTTTGCTTATTACCAAGTTCTGCTCATGTTTATAGTTTTACAGAGGATCCTTGCATTTGAGTCATACCAGCTTTCTTCTGACCCAGCTTAGGGCTACAAGTCTGAAGGGTGAAGCCAAGTATCTGCATATTGGCATAAATGAGGACTTGTGTGGAAAGGCTTTTGCTTTGCCTGATTTCACAAGGTGCAAGAGTTCACTTATCAGCTGGAAGATAGATGAATGCAGCACTATTTTTCACACTTTTCCAACCTACTCTTTCCTTTTAGATTGGCTTCTGCCTATTCCTTTGAGTTCCTCCTGCCAAACAAAGAGTAGAGGAGACCTGCTGCTAAAATTTTATTGAGGTCCCCTGGGAATGTTTCACCCTTGAAAAGGCAGAGAGAATCCTTGCATAGTCCCTCGCTGCAGGAGACAGGATCCATCTCACAGAGTAGTTAAGCTTCACTCCTTTCTGCTCACCTCTTCATACCAAGGCACCTAATGCTTTTCTTCATGAAAAGAAAGAGTGGGTAGGAATTCTGCATAGAAACCTGCTTTTGAATGCATCTGCTACCCCCTAGTAATGTGACAACCTCAGATTTTCCTTCTCTAACCTCTAGTGCCCTCACCTGTAAAATAGAGTTGGTAAGGACTAATAAATACATACATATATATGTGTATGTGAACACACACACACACACACACACACACACACACACACACACACACGAGAACTGGGGAGGGGGATATCCCTCAGCCCACCCTGCTCCCTCTCACAGTCCAGGAGCCCTCAGGGGATGTGTGGCCTCCCTCTGAGGGAAGTGACTGGGCTGATAAGGGGAAGGCGCCATCCCCATCACCCCACTGCTACTGCTACTGCCAGCCACAACAGCTGCCAAGGTGCTTTCATCAACATGGACACCAGTCCCCTTACCACGAAAAAATGACAACTCTTTTTAGGCATTTTTAAGATGTATCTTTCATAGGATATGGCATTTCTTTCTTTTTTTTTTTTTCCTCACCTGAGGATATTTTTTCGTTGATTTTTATTTTATTATTATTTTTTTAATCTTTATTGTTCAGTTTATTAATTACATTGTTCCCTTTTTTCCCCTATAGCTCCCCTCCACCTGGTACCCATCCCACCCTCCACCCTCACCCCCCTCCACTGTCCTCTCCCATAGTTGCATGATTTTTGTCCAGTCTCTTGCTGCACTTCCCACACCCCGTTTCTCCCCAAGAATTGTCAGTCCATTCCCTCTCTATGTCCGTGATTCTGTTACATTCACCAGTTTATCCTGTTCATCAGCTTATTAATTCACTTGATTTTTAGATTCATTTGTTGAAATATGCGTATTTGTTGTTCATAATTTACACTTTTATCTTTTTCTTCTTCCTCTTCTTAAAGAATATCTTTCAGCATTTCATATAATATTGGTTTGGTGGTGATGAACTCCTTTAGCTTTTTCTTATCTGCGAAGCACTTTATCTGGCCTTCGATTCTGAATGATAGCTTTGCTGGATAGAGTAATCTTGGTTGTAGATTCTTGCTGTTCATCACTTTGAATATTTCTTGCCACTCCCATCTGGCCTGCATCATTTCTGTTGAGAAATCCGCTGACAATCGTATGGGTGTTCCCTTATAGGTAACTAACTGTTTTTCTCTTGGTGCTTTTAATATTCTCTCTTTGTCTTTTGTTCTTGGCATTTTAATTATGATGTGCCTTGGTATGGTCCTCTTAGGGTTCCTATATATTGGGGTTCGGTGTGCTTCTTGGACTCCTAAGTAAATTTCTTTCACCAGGTGTGGGAAGTTTTCAGTCACTATTTCTTCAAACAGGTTTTCGTTGTCTTGCTCTCTTTCTTTTTCTGGCACCCCTATAATTCGGATGTTGGTATGCTTGAGGTTGTCCCAGAGGCCCCTTACACTATCTTCAATTTTTTGGATTCTTTTGGTTTCTTGTTTTTTCAGCTGAGTGGATTTTAACTCTTTGAATTTCAAATCTTTAACTTGGTTCTTGGGGTGCTCCAGAGCACTTTTAGGTCTTTGTCTAATATTTTTTATTTCAGTCAGTGTATGCTTAATTTCTGGTTGGTCCTTTTTCATATTCTTGAGAGTCTCATTCATATCCTTGTACATCTCATTCATTTCCTTGTAGGACTCAATCATTTCCACCTTGATCTTGTTTATTTCTTTGCAGGTCTCATTCATATCCTTGAGGGTCTCATTCATTTCCTTGTGGGTCTTGCTTATTTCCTTATAGGTCTTGACCTTTTCTAGGAGCCTCTTGAAAAGCCCTATAACCGTGGTTTTGAATTCCATGTCCAATCATTTCTTTTCCTCCATTTCTTTCACATCTGATTTCTTTCCATGTCTCTGCATGGTGGTTGCTTCCCTGAGTTGGTCAATTAGCTTTGTGTGGTAGATGTCCTACAAGGGACAGTGGCTCAGACTCCCCAGTTACTTGAGGTGGATATGGGTTGCACAGTCTTGCTGAATTTAAGCTCAGGTTAATCGCTGTTAGCACTTGGAGGGGTTGATCTCCAGGCCAATTGTCTGTGAAGTTCAGCTGTGCTCAGGTTGGATGGGCGGAGTCTCCAGGCCAAGCAGACAGCGTTAGCTGCGCTCTATGTGGCCCCAGGGACTCTGTGCCTGGGGCAATGGCCGCCAGCACCTCTGAGAGAGAGCAGCTGCCGAGCTTCACAGGCTGTAGGAGAATTCAGACTCTCCCCAAATGAGTCTGCACACCCAACGTCTCACCCAGCATCACAAAACAATGCAGTCTGATGGTTTCTCGAATGAAAGAGCAAGTCATGAGTGCTCTCTGCACAGTCAGGCAGCTGCGCTGTTCCCAAGTTCACGCACACTCTACACAAGCTCGCCTTCTCCACAAGCCGGCAAACCCCTGCAGCACCCGAGCTTCAGCGTGCCCTCCCACTGTCCAGTTTTTACCCCGTATGATAGTGGGTTCCCTGGACTTCGCCCAGAGCTGGAGTCAGTCCAGTGGGACGTCTTTGTCTCCCCCGTTTGAGAAAACTGGCTGGTTTTCAGCTGCCTGCTGTATCCGCTGGCGTGCACACTCCTCCAAACCTCTCTCCGCATGTATCTTCAACGCTGTCCTCAGCCGCTCCTCTGTGTCACAGTGTCTTCACTTTCATTTGTGGGATTTTCACTCAGCCAGCTTTCTGGTGATTCTGGATGGTGTTTTTTCTTTTCTTAAGTTTTAGTTTTAAAATTGCTGTGTATGGTGGCAAGATAGGTGTTTTACCTAAGCCGCCATCTTGGTTCTCCCCTTTCCATTGATTTTTAGAGAGCATGGATGAGAGAGGGAAAGACAGAGAGAAACATCAATGTGAGAGGGACACTTTGATTGGTTGCCTCCTACATGAGCCCTAACCTGGGCCACAGCCAGGGTCAATCCTACAACCTAGGTACATTCTCTCTCTTTTTTTAAAAAAAATGTTTTTTATTGATTTTTTTACAGATAGGAAGGGAGAAGGATAGAAAGTCAGAAACATCAATGAGAGGGAAACATCAATCAGCTACCTCTTGCACACCCCGCACTGGGGATGTGCCCACAACCCAGGTACATGTCCTTGACCAGAATCAAACCTGGAACCCTTCAGTCTGCAGGCCAATGCTCTACCCACTGAGCCAAACCATTCAGAGTTAGGTACATGCTCTTGATCACAATTAAACCTGGATCCTGCAGTCTGCAGGCCGAAGCTCTATCCACTAAGCCAAACCGGCTAGGGCAAGTTATGAGATTTCTTAGCCCCTCCAGCAGCAAACCTTCATTCTTTCCTCCAGGAGTGAAATAGAAAAAGCCTAGATTACCTTCTTGGATTATTATTACCCAAGTTACTAAGAACACTGCTAATGACGTACAGGGAGGTTAGCCAATGAGTAGTCAGAAAAGGTATTGCCTCTGCAGCTCACAAGCAGAGGCAGGACTGCTGGCATGCTGCACTATGTTTGCTACGGGCCTGCTCTAGCAGTGCCATGGCGTTTGGAACAGGTCCCCCCCGTGTGTGTGTCCTGCTTCAGGCATGCGCCATTTGTGGCTTACCTCACCATGCATACAGTCCTCTCCTGCCCATTTGCATATGCAGCCTCCTCCTGAGCCTGTCCTGACTGTTACAGCATCCTGGCTAATTTGCATATTACCTCTTTATATATATATAGACTAGAGGCCCAGTGCACGAAATTTGTGCATGAGAGGCAGGGGATGTCCCTCAGCCCAGCCTGCACCCTCTCCTATCTAGGACCTCTCGAAGAATTAGGATTGGGCCCAAACGGGCAGTCGGACATCCTTATCACAATCCAGGATGGCTGGCTCCAAACTGCTCACCTGCCTACCTCTCTGATTGCTCCTAACCTCTTCTGCCTGCCAGGCTGATAACCTCCTAACCGCTACCCTGCCAGCCTAACTGATGTCTAACTGCTCCCCTTCCAGCCTGTTCCCCCCAACTTTCTTCCTCTGCTGGCCTGGTCACCCCTAACTGCCCTCCCCTGTAGGCTTGATTGCCCCCAATTGCCCTCCCTTGCAGGCCTGTTCCCTTCCAACTGCCCTCCCCTGTTGGCCTGATCACCGCCCACAATTGCCCTTGCTTGCAGGCCTGGAACCTCCCAATGGTCCTCCCCTGCTGGCCATCTTTTGTCCACATGAGGGCAGGATCTCTGACCACATGGGGACAGACCTCTTGTATGTGGGAATGATGGTCAATCTGCAAATTACTCTTTTATTAGATAGGATAGGGGTTTGGTGCATGGGTGGGTGTTTGCCCTGAAGAGTGTCCCAGATCAAGGTGGGGGTTCCCTTTGGGGGATGGGGAAGCTTGGGAGAGGGGCCTGTGGTGGTTTTCAGGCCAGCCATGCCCCCAGCGACCCAAGCAAAGGCCCTAGGATCTAGGATTAATTTATGTTCTACAATTGAAACTTTATATTTGCCAAGCCTTCTGCTCACTCCATGGCATCAGCCATTTCTGTTTGAAACATTGTAGCCTAGAGTGGAGGCATAGGCTAGGGCTGCAGAAGTTTGGCTTCCTCCTTCACCCAGGCAACCCTAGCCTCTTCTCTCTCCAGCTCTGTGGCTGCCACCATTTCTGTTGGGATTATGTATCTTCTATAATTGAAACTTTGTAGTGTTGAGTGGAGGCCTAGGCCAGCAAGAGCAGGCAGAAAGTTTGGCTTCCTTCATTGCAGGGAGGAAGCCTCCCTCCTGCTCTCAGTGGCTGCAGCCATCTTGGTTGGGGTTTATTTGCATAATTTACTCCTGATTGGCGCATGGGTGTGGCTGTGGGCGTGACTTGGTTGGAGGTATGGTAAATTTGCATATTACTCTTTTATTAGATAGGATGTTTTTCATTGATAATTTTTGTGTCATTAGCAGTTACCCAACTTCATTGTACGCTTCTTTAATGCCGTATTTATGACTTAGCTTCAAATCATTTCTTTAGACTTATTAAAAATATATTTTGATTCTTAGTACATACCTGAATTAGGATCTTCTACTCTAGTTATTTGTAAACATATGTCTCAATATGTAGTATAGAAGACATGATCACTTTTGTTATAAATAATGAGGATATAATTTGTGCTACAGACCTTTTGATATAACTAACACTTATTGAGGGCTTTACTTGTACTATGTGCATTGCATATGATACCTCTTCATCTTCAACAACCCTTCCAGAAGGAAGGTCACTATCAACTTTAGGGCTGGAGAGGAAATCAGTGTCTAGAGAGATTAAATAATAACTACTCAATGGACTTGAGTAGTTACAACAAGATTAAAACATAAGCCTGTTTAACTACTAAACTCATTGTCTTTCACTACACTATGCTGCTGTTCCATACCCAAAAGTAATGTAAAAGTGACTTTTCATCAGAGCAGACAAGATTATCCCAAACTGGTTATATCGACAAAATATATGGTTTATGTTGACAAAATAGACTTCTCATTTATTTTACACATCTACTATAGGTCACTATTCTGCAACCCAGGCTGAAGAAACTGTCCCTATATTATGTTATGAATGTCTTAAAGCAGTGAGAAATATAGTAATGATTACACTTTTGGGTGACTCTTAAAGATTCTAGAGAGAAGTGGCATATATTATTTCTGCTCCCCGTCAATTGAACAAAAACAAATCACATTGCCAATCTCAAAATGTGTGACACAGGGAAGTATATTTCTCAGAAAAGGAGGGAAGTGATTATTTAGAAATAATAATAAATCTATCAGAATTTTATATGTGATTTGCTTATTTGCCTTGCTAATTTGTTTTACTGAGTTTGATATAAAAACTAGGGGCCCAGTGTATGAAATTCATGCATGGGGAGGTGTGTCCCTCAGCCCAGCCTGCACCTCCAATCTGGTACCCCTCGTGGGATATTCAACTGCCGGGATCGAGCCTAAACGGGCAGTCAGACATCCCTCTCACAATCCAGGACTGCTGGCTCCCAACTGGTCGCCTGCCTGCCTTCCTGATTGCCCTTCCCTGCAGGCTTGGTCACCCCCAACTTCCCTCCTCTGTCAGCCTGGTCACCCCTAAATGCCGTCCCATGCAGTCTTGATTGCCCCTAACTGCCTTCCCTTGCAGGCCTGTCCCTCCAAACTGCCCTCCCCTACTGGCCATCTTGTGGTGGCCATCTTGTGTCCACATGGGGGCAGTCATCTTTGACCACATTGGGGCAGCCATCTTGTGTGTTGGAGTGACTGTCAATTTGCATATTATTCTTTTATTAGATAGGATTAGATAGGATAGAGGCCTGGTTCACTGGTGGGGGTCAGCTGGTTTGTCCTGAGGGGTGTCCTGGGTCAGGGTGGAAGTTTCCTTCAGGTGAGGGGCAGCCTAGGTTAGGGGCCTGTGATAGTTTGCAGGCTGGCCCCGGCGACCCAAGCAGAGGCTTGATATCTGGGATTTATTTATCTTCTATAATTGAAACTTTGTAGCCTTGAGCAGAGCCAAGCTAGCTGACCGCTCTGGGTCTGCAGCCATTTTTGCTGGGATTTATTTGTCTACTATAAATGAAACTGTGTAGCCTTAAGCAGAGGACAAGGCAGGCCAGGGCAGGTAAAGCTTGGCTTCCTCCATTGCCAGGGAAACCCAAGCCTCCTGCTCTCCCCGTGGCCGCAGCTGCCTTGGTTGGGTTAATTTGCATCTTTGCCCCTGATTGCCTGGTGGGCATGGATTGTGGGTGTGTGTAGCAGAGATATAGTCAATTTGCATATTACTCTTTTATTAGATAGAATATATTTGTATTCCCTGAAGTGCACACCACTGATAGTGGTAGGAGACAGTCCAAGGAGGGCTCAGTGGAAGAGAGACTCACCATTGATTTGGCATGTCCAATGCTCTATGGTATCATTAGGAATTGATACTATGCCTTTTTCTTGGCGGCATTCATATACAGGGACTGTCCCATTAATGCCAAGTTTGTTTTTTCACTGCTCTAATCTTTTAGCATATAGCAGTTTGATAAATGATTGTTTTGCATTTTATAGTAGCCAGTTGAGCTAAAATTGTATTTATGTGATACTGTACTAAGCTAGAATTGCATTTATATTTTCAACCAAGCTACTGGTATGAAGATGAGTATATTGTGTCTTAGCATGGCACCTACACATCTACCTTTTCCATCATAGGAACACTACATTGGCTTCACTGGCAGAATAAATATGAGAAGATCAATAATAAGAAGATAAGCATAAGTGTTAACTGGAGAGCAAAATCAGAGACAAATCTTTGATGTGATTTTCTTCAAGCACTCTTTCCTTCCATCATTATTTAGTTCTAATTCTTCTTTTAAACCAGAAACCTAAGTTCATTTTTCCCACTACCTCATCAACTATTCTAGTCTTGGTCTTCAACCTTTCAAACTCTAACATTATATATGCCTCCTAGCCTGTCCCCTGCCTCTAGTAGCTTCCTCTGTCCTTAGTCATGAATGGAATCACATACAACTAGATTATTTTAAGAACCAAATTTACAGTATGCTGTAACAGATCATGTGGATATAAATCACTGCAGCTCCAATAAGAGCTCCATCTTCATCTGTCTTACCTGATAACACTTGTCCTATGTCCACCTCTCCCACTCTTGCATACCCAGTCCTTTAAGACTTTATCTTCAGCTTTCTGGCCTAGCATGGCAATTGGGTGTTCAATTTTACAAAATTCCTCCACTTTCATGTCAAAACTTGTCTATCAGTCTTTTTTAATCTTGATTTTTAATTCTGAAGTATTTAAGGCATACAAAAGCATATATATGACATTGTATAGAATAAGAAAAAATAATAAAATAAAGAAAAATTGGATCTCAGTCTTTGCTTTCAAGTTCTGTCAGTCTCTAAAGTTTGTTCTTCTGGCCTGATCCTATTTTGACTGTTTGCACTGTCATCCCTCCAGTCCTCCTGGGAACCTCCTCTGTTCCTGCAGCTTTACCCTCTGGCTTTTGTTCTGGAATGCTCACCTCAGAATCCCTAAGAATGGGTTTACATTGACGCTATCCAGACTACTCTTCCAAAAATTCTACTTTGAACCATCAATACTGCCCTCCTAAGTTCAAAACCTAATATTTCTCTGTTTTCTATTGAGTCAAGCCGGAACACTCGCTCTTCTATAAAATCACATCTGAAAGTGAGTGTGACATACATAAAATTCTTAGTTTTTTTAGCTTTGTTTTTCTTTAAATATATTTTTATTGAATTTAGAGAGAGGTAGAGAGAGAGCAAGAGAGAGAGAAAGAAAGAGAGAGAGAGAAGAGAAAAACATTGATTGATGGAGAAACATTAATAAGCTGCCTTCCAAACATTAATAAGCTGCCCCCCTGAGTGGGAGATCAAACGAACAACTTGGGTATGTGACCCCAACCGGGAACTGAACCAGCAACTTTTCGCTACATGGGACAATGCTCAACCAATTAAACCACACTGGCCAGGGCTTAGCTATTTTTTTTTTAGCTGACTTTCAGTTGAGGTAAATTTCTATTCGTTTTTTATTTAGAATTTTAAGCACTTTCCTATCTAGCTCATGTTTTTTCCTACTAACCCTATCAGGCTCCCTCTAACATGATGTGGTAGGAGTGGAAAGTTCAACAGAGGGAAAGTTTGGCCCTCATAACTTACTAACTATGTAACTTTTGTCAAATATGTATCACTTATCATTTAGATAATGATTTCTATCATCTATCAATGGAATTATTAATACTCTGCAGCATTATTGAGAGTAAGGCAATGGTTTCTTTAAAGGTTGTGAAATATTGTAGACAGTCTAAAAACTGAATTTTGCCAATATTCTTTCCTCCAGTCCTAAAGAGAAACCTTGTTAGAAAGTCTATTTTCATTCTTCAGGCTAGAACTTTATTATATAGAGAAAGAAAATTATTGAATGTGTTTGGACAGGGATCTGAAAATATGATTTTATTTTGGAAAGAACACTCACATGCCTATGTGCAGGAAGGACCAAAGGGATTGCGACTGGAGGCAGCTGCAGAAATAGTGGGTGCTTCCCTCCTTAAACCACTTCATGACAATGACAGTGGCAGTTCGCTTCCCTTTCTCTACATCTCCTGCACAGCTGAATACAGCACTGTCTCCGGGTCCCTCCCTGGGCCTCAAATAGGACTGGACTGACTAACCCAAGTATAAATGTTAAAGTTAATAGAAGTAAAGAGTTCATAAGTTGGGATACATACTAATTTTTCAGACTGAGGAATTATAGAACAATTTCAAGAGGAAAATGCAGTTATTTGTTTGGGAATGGAAGCACAGACTGCAAGCCATGTGAGAGGAATTAGTTTGTGTTTTTTGCCTCCAAGGGTCTTCTAGTCCATAGATTATCTATATATATAAAGAGGTAATATGCTAATTGGTCCCAAGGGTGTCACAGTCATGACCACTAAGGAGGAGGCTGCCTGTGCATGCAAGGTGGGGTGCTGCTCCCAGAGATGGTGTAGAAGTGGGGAGGCACCCGGAGGAGGCCTGTGCCTGAGAGGGCAGGGGTCAGAGCCCACAGCACCACTCTCACCAGACCTTTGACACCGACCGCTCACATTCAGAGCATCCTGTCGCTCACCTGCCTGGGGAAGGAGCACAGCGCAGCAGGCGAGAGGTTTCCACGCTCTCCCTGGTGCCATTATGGGACAGAGCTGCTGCATTGCTCTGGAGACAGGGCAGAAGTGGGGAGGCACCAGGAGAAGCCGGAACCAGCCCAAGATGACTTGAGGGACTGAGGGAGGGGCTTGATGAGGCCAGAGAAGGCCAAAGGGTTGGGGGCCTGGGTTGGGGGGCTGGGCCAGGTGCTCTGGAAAGGTTAGAGTGTCAAGGCAGAATGGCGGATAGGTGGGTGGATGGGCCGCATGATTTTGCACACTGGGTTCTTCGTGCTTTAATAAGGCTAATAATGCAATTATTTGAGCATGTGAGTGGAAATTGAAATAGGAGGCAGGCTGAAGACTAAACACAAAAATAAACAGCCCCCAAACCCCAAAATAGACCACTGAGGATATGTGCTATACATCAAAGCATTCAATGTTTTTCTGTTTGGAGAATGAAAAAGCTGGGAGATGAGAGAAGGCATGGGACAGGTCTCAGGCCAGGCAGGATAACAAAAGCATCATTTAGAAGAAATTAAAAGCAGGGAAAAAAACATTCCGTGAGTGACTGACGAGGAGAATAAGGCAAGGGTGTATGTCTATGGAAAAGAGAGTAATTGAAACACTATATGAGCCCATATAATTTTGCATCCCACTGGTTTATAATGTGATTTGAAATAATAAAGATGCTGAACAGAAGTTGCTGAAATCACCTACTAATCCACACAGAGGAAACTCTAGGATACCGTTGGATGAGATGGCTGCCCTCAGTAATTATCAGTCTGAAATGAGTCTGACAGGCAGAAGAGAAATAGCAATATAAACACCAGCAGGAGTCAATGAACACACCTTTATCACAGCTTACTGCATTCCGAATTTAATTGCTTTTGTTTTTCAGTGTCTTTTTAAATAGCTCATTTCTCAGAGATGGCAACTTTTTCAGAAGAAACAGTTTACTTGAAAAGAGTCTCCTGAGGTCAAGAACTATATGGCAAATTCCAAGGTCTTTTATGGTTTACAGAAGCTGCCAATGCGTGTATTTAGTTTGGTAGCTCAAGTCTTAGGAAGTGGAAGGACAGTATATTCTGTGTACCTTCACTTCCTTGTTATACAAATGTGAATAGAGTGAGATCTTGTCGCAGGACTTTCAGTGTGTAAATATCATGTCTTCAGGCCCTGGGATGAAGTCCATAGAACTGTGGCTACATCACACTGTCCCTTTGTGGATGTTCAAAGACCTCTGAGCCTGGAGCTCCAGCACATGAGTCCCCACCAAACAGCGTTTCTTGTTGGACTGTAGGAGGTGAAACCATGATTTATAAGCAATCAAGTTAATTTACAGATTTTGAAGGGCATTTCTTATACCCACATTGATTTTTTTCCTTATGGTTCTAAAGGTTCTAATGACTTAAGCCTACAATAAAAATCAATTTAGATAGAAGCAATGTGTCTGATGGAGAACACATGTCCGACTTCCTATAATATGGAAGGTGTGGTTGACTGGGGAGACCCCCTGCTGGCAACAGCCCTTGTTGCTGCCACACATGCATGTTGGAGTCTGCTAATTGTTAGCTTTGACTGTTGCCACACTTAATTCTCAGCCACACATTCTAGTTCATAACTGTACACAGCCCTTTGTGGTCTTTGGAGCATGGCCATTGGTGACAGGCAACTCTGTAACACCTGTGGCAAGTAGTGTAACCTTCTTGAGCCTCAATCCTATCTAATAAGAAAGTAATATGCAAGTTTGATCATACCTTCGCTACGCTACCAGCCAATCAGGAGTGGGGGTGGGGCCGAGGTGCATGCTAAGGGCGGGGCCGCCTCAGTGCCAGCAGGCCAAGGCAGCCACTGGGCCGGTGGGGGTCCATTCACAGCCCCAGAGCCAGCAGGGGGTCTGGAACTGTGCTGCCGCCCCCAGACCCCGCCACACCACATTAAAGCTTCTTTTATTATTAGCATCTTAAATTAATGTGATACATTTATTACAATTGATGAGCCTTTATTGACACATTATTAACAAAAGTAAAATCTGCAGTTTACGTTAGGGTTCATTCTTTGTGTTGAACATCTTATGGTCTTGACAAATGTACCATTAATGTAGTATCAGACAGAACAGTTTCATTGCCCTAAAGATCACCTGTGGCCCACCTATTCATCCCTCGCTGATCTGAAACCCTGGCAGCCAGGGGGTGATCAGGCTGACAGGCAGAAGGGGTTAGGGGCAATCAGGAAGGCAGGCAGGCAAGTAATTGAAAGCCAGCAGTCCTGGATTGTGAGAAGGATGTTTGACTGCCCATTTAGGCCCGATTCTGGTAGGATCGGGCCTAAATGGGCAGTCAGACATCCCTGAGGGGTCCCAGATTGGAGAGAGTGCAGGCTGGGCTGAGGGACACTCCCCCCTCCCTCGCCCCATGCAAGAATTTTGTATGCCGGGCCTCTAGTTTTTTATAAAAATGGGACCCAGTTTGCTGAATTGTAGCAAGAAGCATATAAAAATGTAGGTGATGCCTAAGCATGATGCCTTATTCTTGGTGGCAGTGGAATAACATTGATCTTCTTTTTCTAAGTTTCATAGAAACGAGCTTCTTAAGAATAGCACATATGGCCTGGCCAGTGTGGCTCAGCAGTTGCGCACTGACCTATGAACCAGGAGGTCATGGCTTGATTCCCAGCCAGGGCGCATGCCTGGGTTGTGGACTTGATCCCTGGTGGGGGGCACACAGGAGGCAACCAATCAATGATTCTTTCATTGTTGATGTTTCTCCCTCTTCCTCTCCCTTCCTCTCTGATATTAATAAAAATATATTTTAAAGATAAATAAATAAGTAAATATATACAATGTTTAAAAATAAATAAATAAAAATACTTTTTTTTTTTTCAAAAAAGAGTAGCACTTACAAAACCTCCAACATCCTTACTCACTTTATCCAAGATGAGAGTTTTTTTCCCTTCCTTGTAAATCCCAAAGTACTTACTGCTTGGAATCAAATATGTTATGCTTACTGAGAGAATATTTTTCATCACCTATTCATAATTTTAATAATGTTCCTTCTTCTATGAAAGTCAGCGACTATTGTCCTCAAGTCTCCTGAATTCCCACAGTGCCTAGCAAAGAGCCAGGCCCTTAGTAAGCCTCCATGAAATGTTTATCAGCTGTCTGAATTTTCGGAGATATGAGCAGAGGATAAGAACACAGCTTGAAGTTTGTTTCTCTGCTAGGCTGCAGGTTCTGCCTGCAGGGCATTTGGCTGTTCGGATTCTTGGATTTAGATTGGCTATGGGTGAGAGGGGCACAGAGCCAGGGCTGAGTTTTGGGCAAGAAGGAAAGAGTGCTGCTGAAACTCATCATGCCAGCTTGTTAGCTTCATACCCCTGTACAGAGTGTCAGTGTAAGAATCTGCCAAATCCTTAGAGAATTTTTATGAGTTTATTTGAGCCAAACTGATGACATATGCTAGGGGAGCAAGATCTCAAATGCTCCAGAGAGCAGAATGTAGCTCCTTTTAGGCATCTGAGATTAGGAAGGAAGGTCAGGAACCTTACCTGAATGTGGGAGGAAGCAAGAGGGGCATGGGTTACAGGATAGTTATCTTTAAGTTCTCTCTTGAGGGTGGTGCCTATTAGAAGTAGGGGTCTAAAAGGGGGCATTTCAAAGGTGTGTTCATCTAGATGCATAGAAACAATGGACAGGGCTTCCTTTAGACAAAGATAAACCTTATTGTAAAGGATTTATAGGCTTGGGGCCTGACTCCCCAGCATGACCAGTCCAGTTAGGAATTTATGATCAATGGACCTTGTGAAGTTACTTTCCCTAGATCTCCTTTTATAATTTAAAACAGGTTATTTCTCTCCTCTACAGAACCCACTCAGGTGTCTTTCACAATTCCTGGAGCATAGTAACTAATCAATATTTTTGTAATCAATGAACAGAGCCATGCTACATTTGTTCTTTATGTTAGAATTGTAGGTCTGCATGCTTTCATTACTCATTCAGTAAATCTCACTGAGCACCTACTATATACCAGACATTGTTCTCTGGACTTTTGTTCTAGTGAACAAAACAGACAAAAATCCCAGACATGCTAGAGCTTACATTCCAAGTGAAAACAAATAAGAAGTATTATCGTGTCATGCCAGGTGATGCTATGTGTGTGCTATGTGGAGAGAACGAAGCAGCATAAGGGCATGGAGAATATGCATTCAGGGTGGAGGGGAGAATGGAGGGTGCAATTTTAAATAGGATGGTCTAGGAAGGCCTCTCTGAGAAGGACATTAGAGTAAATATCTTTAGGAGGTGAGAGACCAACCTGTGTAATTCCCTGGAAAAAGGCAGGAGACTGTATGGCATTTTCAGGACAGCCTGGTGTAGCTGGAGTGGAATAAGGATGTGATAGGGAAGGAACTGCTATCCTGCAACACCTAGCGCTCAGTTTAAGGACTTGATGGTGCTCTTCAGTGGATTCCTAAGAGTCAGGTGAGGTTGCAAGCCCCACACAGTAATCAGATGCTGCAGTGCTATCCATCCATCCATTCATTTATTCCTTCTTTCAACAATTAATTATTTAATGAATACTTGGCACTGTTAATTAGTTTACATTTATTGAATACTTGCTATATGCTAATACATGTGCATTTTTAAGTAATCTTCACACAAGCTAATAAAGTAACTTCTTTTACACTGCCATTTTCAGATGAAGAAACAAATGCATCAAAAGTCTTTTTAAAACAAGGTATTTGTCTTCAGAGGATTCATTGCCTCACATGGGACTTGCTATCACTACACACATAGAGTGCAAGAAGGTTTGTAAGTACTATGGCTCAACCAAGCTGGGAAAATTTAGATAAAAGAACAAATTCCAGAATTTTTTTTAATACATTTTATTGATTTTTTTACAGAGTGGAAGGGAGAGGGATAGAAAATCAGAAACATCGATGAGAGAGAAACACCGATCAGCTGCCTCTTGCACGTCCCCTACTGAGGATGTGCCCGCAGCCACGGTACATGCCCTTGACCAGAATCAAACCCGGGACCCTTCGGTCCACAGTCCGACGCTCTATCCACTGAGCCAAACCGGTCTTGGCCAGAATTTCTTTTTATCTTGAAATTATAAATGTGGTGACGATATTACATCTGTGTTCTTTGTGTCTCTGAAAAGACCAGACACGTGTCAAGGTTTCCAAGTGCCAGTCCTCCTCTTCCCACAAGAAAATGTCATGTAATTTAGAAGTACTATCATTTTAGCCATACCGAGTTCCTGGAAAGACAGAAAATGACCCTGCCATTTCAGCTTGACAGTTTCTTTAAACTTCATAGAGCTTCATTTCTAAAAGGAAAGGCAGAGAAAGATGGTCCCTTAAGTTTCAGAAGAAACTTTTAGGGGGAGTGTAAATTTTTAGAAAATAGACTTTAATAATTGAGTTTCGTGCTTCATTGCATTTAATACACTTCCACAATCCCTATCTAGTTAATTATTTATGCTCCTTGCCCATTAATCTGCCTTAAAAAAGAACCTTGCTCCTCCTTCTCATTACCATTTATTTACTAATCATATCAGCCACCTTCTTTAGGTAATAAATGTTTCGATTTCACCATTTATAAAATCCTGACTCAACACCCCTGGGAGTGGGAGGAGGAGTTAGTGAGTTGAATTAACTGATAAATAATTCAACGGTACTTGGCCACATGGAGTGTTTTTGGACATTCCTCGAATAGACTGGATCTGGCTTCTGCTCAGAGTTGAGCTTCAACAATGAAGTTGCTGCCTATGGGCTACATCTTCTGGAAGGCAAGGACATTATTCTCCAAAATGATTCTTTCATAATTTTGCTTTGCTAAAATACTGATTGTGTCATCAGTATGTGGCACATCTCACCAGAAAGATCCAGTTATATTTGGCAGTGAATTTGTATTGTGGGACATTTTAAATATCTCATAAATAGTCACCCAGCCAACTTAGGCTGGTCATGGCCAGTCTGTTGGTGTAATATTCTGCATTGCTTTTCTAGAAGGGGGAAAAAATTAACACCATTTTCTATCCTGCAGTGTGTATATACCAAGCCCAACACTGCTTAGGCCTTTATAATCAATGCAACAAATCATTTGTCTTGCTTTTTTTTTTTCCAACTGTATAATTTTACTATTTTAAATTATACCCTTAACTATGAATCAAAAGCCATAATGCAGCTCTAGCTGGTTAGCTCAATGGTCAGAACATCAGTCCTTGGACTCAAGGATCTCTGGTCTATTTCTGGTCAAGGGCATAATTGAGGTTATATGTCCAATTCACAGGCATATAACCCCAGGCTCAATTCACAGCCCTTGATTGGGGCATGTGTGGGAAGCATCAATTGTCATGCCTCTCTCACATCAATATTTCTCTCTGTCTCTCCCCCTCCCTTACACTCTCTTAAAAAAAGTGAATGGAGAAAATATCCTCAGGTGAGGATAACAAAACAACAACAATAACAACAAAAGAAACCATAATTAGATGAGAGAACTAAGATTTAGTTGACAGCATTCAAACCAGAAAAAAAATTTAATATATTAGTTTTCTAATGGGTTAAAGTTTAAGTTTTATTAGTTTTTCTTTTTTTTTTAAATATATTTTATTGATTTTTTACAGAGCAGAAGGGAGAGGGATAGAAAGTCAGAAACATCGATGAGAGAGAGACATCCATCAGCTGCCTCTTGCACGCCCCCTACTGGGGATGTGCCCGCAGCCAAGGTACATGCCCTTGCCGGAATCGAACCCGGGACCCTTCAGTCCGCAGGCCGACGCTCTATCCACTGAGCCAAACCGGTCTTGGCTATTAGTTTTTCTTAAAGATTGAAGTCTCTAAAGAATCTCAAGGGATGCTGAAATTCTTTTAATTCTAAATACTGAGAAAATAGATTTTATAACAAAGATTTTTCCCCCCACTCACTAGAGATCAATTGTTTTACTCATTTATTCTGGGTCTTTATTATTAATTAATAATTATTAATTCCAAAATATAATAGTGTACCACCAGACAAAACCAGCACAGATGAGATTCAGTGTAGGATATTAATCCCAGCTAACTCCTAGAATGACCCTGTGTACATGCCTGGTCTCTGCTGTTTTTGTTTGTTTTTGTGTTTTTCTTTTGCTTCTTATTTCACATTTATAATTCTTTGTGGTGCTCAAGAAATTATTATTTCTCATAGCAATTTTTTTTATTTTAGAAATGAAGTTCACAAAAAAAAAAACAATAACTAACACTTAAGCCAAAGTTTTAAAAAATGTATAAATTACAAGTCAGCAAACTATAGCCGACAGACAAAATCTTTTCCACCAACTTTTTTGTACAACTTATTTTAAACTTGATCTTTTAGAGTTTTAGTTATTTGAAAAAAATAAAGTAAGTAATATTTTGTCAAACATAAAAATGATATAATATTTATTGGAACACATCATGTCCATTTGCTTATGTACTGTTCATGACTTCTTCCATATGATAGGACTACAGACCTGCAAAACATAAAATACTTGCTCTTTGTGCTTTATATAAAAGTTTGCTGATCCATAGTGTAGACATGATTAGAGTTCTATATATTGGTGGATTGCATACTTATAGTGAGTAAAATTGCCTGTATCTCAAGGGGAAAAAAAGTTGTTCATCTATTCTCTCTTTCTCTATGGAAAAGAAATGCAGGTTAGCACTCAAATGAAGTTATTATGGAAAAATGATTATTATTAGGTAGTTATTTTTAAAAGGATGGTACTAACTTACATGGTATCCCTTTGTGTCATAGTTCATGCTTTTTTCTGCTTTTACTTATATTTAATTCTACTATTATGTTTGTTCATTTGCTCATTCATTCTACACAGTCCACTTACATTTGTAATCTAGCACTCCATGCCAAGTGCCCAGACTAATGAAAGGAGAACAAAACAGAACTCAGCCCTTGCTAAGTTCACAGTCTTTGGGGGAAGATACCCATTTGAACAAGTAACCACAATGCACAGTTATAAATCTCCCCATTGTTCTATGAATTCCCAATAGAGGGAATGATTCATTATGGGGGAATGCAGTTCAGTTTTAAAAAGCAAGTATTTGAGTTGGGTATGAAAGATAAATAGTACTTCTCCATGCTTCAAAGTGGAAGAGGTCATTTTAGGAGCAGAAGCCAAGATCCACTGGACAGAGATAAAAAATAGTATGGTGTATCTTGGAAACAATAGGATCATTATGTGGCTGTAGTATAAAGTGCATGAGAAGATTATAAACAGCATTTGTCAATGAGACCAGGGGATCTCTATTGTACCCTTCAGGCAATAGAAAGCCAACAGATTGAGAGGGGCAAGGCATGGCTACCTGTGACCTTCAGAAAAATACCCCAGCAACAATGTAGGAGATGGACTGGTGGAGAAAGAAACCAGATAAGGAGGCTGTTAAGAGGTGAGGGTCATTGCGATCATGAAGACATGACTGAAAAGAAATAGATTGTATTATTTCCTGTTTTTATTTGAAAATCAGCTTTAGCCTTGCTAATGGTTCTGAACACCTCAGATTTTAAGTCATGGGGCAAGGAGAGGGTTGGGAGGCAGAGGGGAGTCCTGCTGGTATTTTCAGTGGTTGATAGAGTAGTTTTAATAGCAGTTGTATTTAATTTTTGTTCTGTGTTCACGTGTAACATTCTGTGGAATCTTGTACGTTTAATTCCATGATGGGCAGTGGCCCTACACCCAGTCTGAGGGACCACTTTGATCTGGTCGCCATGGTTCTGGCTTTCCTGATACTGTTCCCTCTTGGGAAGGGCCTGAGAGGCCAGCAGATATAATCATCTGCAAGGAAGACTATGCAGGTTTCATCCAGAGGTGTGTCAGATGTGTTGGGACCTGGGGGCATTTGTTGGGCTCGGTGCCACACAACAGTGGTGCTGCAGCTCTCTTCAGGTAGCCTCAGGAGGTCACACCTTATATGATTCACACCTTAGGTGATTACTTGCCAGGTGTGGGACTCAGCCACTGCCAGCTTTCAACTCCTGGGCTGCAAAGCCATTTGGCTGAATCTGGGCATGTGCTGTCATCATTTCTAACATCCCAAGTGAAAATACCATTTGGCTCTTCAAATGAAATCTGCTTCTTGGCAGGACAGTGGGTGATTTAGATGTCTTGTCTTATCTGGGATGTGAGGTGTGGGTCTGGGGATTACAGCAGGCCTAGATTCAGGAAGAGGTTTTTATAGGATTATCTTCCATGTCTAGGAAATCAGAACAGTGCTAGAGATACAGGCACACAAAGATTGCTTTTCAGTAGATGGACTGTTTGAGTGATCTCAAACACTCACCTGTGACATCTGAATCTGAAAAGGACTGGACAATGGCTTTTTTCTTGTCATTATCATCCACAAAAGTCACTGACAGGCACTGGAAGTTCGAAAGGCAAAATCTTTTCTGGGGTGTCTGCCCAGATTTGGCACAGAAAGAAGCAGCATCCTCATAGAACAGAACAATCGTTGACCTCAGAGTCAGGTCCCTATAGGTTCAAACACTACACCTCCTTTTTTTATGAGACTTCCAGCAAGATGCCCACTTGGTACCTTGTTTTCTCACATATGTACCTTCACTATGTTGTTTTGAAAATCAAAATAAATTGTGTGTGTGTGCATGTACACAAAAAGGATCTGGTAGCAGCCTAGTGAGTAATGGACTCTTGATAAATTAGTTTCTGACCACCTTTCACAGATCACATGGTTGATCTCAGTGGTGATGAAGATTCCCAGCAGAGCATAGACATAGCAGCGTGTTCATATGTAAATAGGAGGCAGCATGCCTCTTCATAAAAGAGTCCTGGATTTAGAGGCAAAAGATTTCAGCTTGATTTATGAATCTGTCCCTCGAGATGAGAATTTGAATAAGTCATTTACCTCTATAATTCTCAGGCCCAATGTCTATAAAACATGTACCTTACATGATTAAAATAAGCACTAATGTTGTTTTTGTAGAGATGGACCCACTTTTTCTCTGGCCCCAAACCTTGCATAAACTGGCAGGGAGAACCCTGAGAAAATGAACACAATTATAATTCCAA
Organism: Antrozous pallidus; assembly: GCA_027563665.1. Lineage (NCBI taxonomy): Eukaryota > Metazoa > Chordata > Mammalia > Chiroptera > Vespertilionidae > Antrozous > Antrozous pallidus. The sequence continues at coordinate 54,994,296 of CM050520.1, read as the reverse complement.
AATTAGCTTCAGTGCTCGGTAAGGGACTCGGCAAGAGAGAGATCTTCATTAACTTTATGGAAAATGTGCCACTGAGTTTCTGGTATGTAAGTATATATTGATATAATCAATCTAGTTAATATATATTTGTTGATGGATTGGTGCAAATATGAATATTAATATGTTAATGTGACAGGTTTGAGTTTAGAAACAGTAAGTAGAAGAGTGATAGGAAAGAAAGGGAAAGGATTCATTTGAGGGTTTTGATTTCTTGAAAACCTTAAACATTTTCTGTAGCTTTCTGTAGGATACATCATCTTCAAAACAAATAAACCTTCCATGAGTATGGAAGTCTGAGCACTGTACTAGGCATTGGGGAAACAGGGTATTACTTGAGTTATTAATAGAAATAGAATGTTTTTAAAGGCAGAATACTATCAGTTACTGTTGTCCACATGAAAGTTTTAAATTCTCCTGACTCATGGAGAAGCATTATGATACAGTATAAAAATATTTCAGAGCTGAAGAGCTGTGAGAGACCAGTTTAGATTATTAGAAAGACTTTTTCATGTACAGAGCATTTGCCTGGCATGTACTGGTGCTCTGGATTGAAGGAGGTCCTGGGAATTTATTAATAAAATATTAATATTAACATGTCCTTTAGTGCGATGATTGTTTTAAAGAAGAAGAAAAAATATTCTCAACAGGTGACCTTCCTAGAGTCTGTTTAATTATTTTCTCACAGATTTAACTGCAGTAGGACACACCCCTTCTTCTTTAACTCTGTTTCATAAATGTTTTGTTCAAGGCACACCCCTTCCCTCTGACATTCTGCGACATTCAAGGTGAGAATGCCTCCTTGCTAGAGTAATGGTTTTAACTCACTCTGCTATCCTTACACTAGCAAATTCCCCTGGGAAACAGTAGCTCTTAACCTAGGAGTAGAGTTAGATGGTCACTCTGTTCCACACTCCTGAGCCCATTACTGGCTAGGGCAGAGGTGCAAGCTGTCTGTAGCAGAGGTCATCATAGTAGACTCGAGATTCAGACTTTCGTCTGTGGAGTCCAGGGGTTTTTTGTAGGTCTTTCCCCTAAAACAGCTCTTCAAATCTGAGAATCAAGCTTAGGAATGTGCATCGGTAGTTAGCTATTATGTTGGGCACATCCAGACCTCTCCCTGGGAAAGAAATGGGATGTGAGTCTCCTCCAAACCTAAAGGGGCTGCTTCTCTGGAGAACAAGGTCTTGATGAGCAGGCAGCCTAGGGGTGAGGGAAGCACTAGCACTGATATTAAAAAAGGCTGCTCCCTGGGAAAAGCACTTTGCTTTGGGGCATACAAATAATTCAACTGAAATAGTTTCCTCCACAACCTAGGCAGCAAGTTAGATGCCAGTCTGAGGGGGTCTGTCTTCTCTCAAGACCTAAATTGCCCTGAATGCCCTAATTTATGATTTTCTTTTACATCAGTGAGAGTACTACCTGTTTGTATGGGTCTTACCAGTTTCCAAATCGCTTTCACATTCATTATCTAATGTGCTCTCAGCACCAGTCCTGCAGGCAAGGAGAACATAAGAGGAAGCAGCCACTTAAGTAGGTGATGGTATCTGTATGTCACAAATGCAGAAGCTGAAGTGCAGGCAGGTTAGGTGGCTTGGGAGAGGCCATATAATAACAGAATGGCTGTGAGAGTTGTATATAAGTCATTGTAGTCCAAAATCACTGTTTCCATTATATTTCCACCTTTGATTTACAGTTTACAAAGAGCGCCCATGTGTATTATGTTAGAGACTTCTGAGGCAGCCTCCTGCAGTGATTGAGAATATTAAATCTCTGCTTCAGCTCCAGCGAGACCATGTAGTAGTCGTGTGATCTTGAAGCAAATACCTCATCTCCCTGAGTCCTGTTTTCTTCTGGGTAAAGTTGGCATAAAAATAGCCTTTCTTTTGCAAGGCTACTTGTGTGAATTTGAGATCCTATATAGAAGCCACATAATATAGACTCTGGCACCCAAGAAATACTCAAAAAAATGGCAAGTACCATTTTTCCTATTAACCATTCTATGAATAAAAAAATACTTTGCAAATGAGAAAAGTGAGACCCTGTGGAAATGCAGAAGGAAAATCAGTAGATTTCAAAGGTCCCTGAGAACAAAGTGTGTATGTTGGTGGGATATGGGAGGTGTGGGACCCTGGCTGTGGCCACCATTGCCAAAATTCTCTGTCCAGTTTTATCTCAGGCAGAAGTATTTAACCACTTGTCCTCCAAGGGGTTGCCTTGGCCAGTTTAGTTTTCGGATGAATGGAGCTGGGGACAATAAAATGGTACCAGGTGTTTCATTTTTCTTCTCCTCTGGAGGCAGCCCTGTCCAGTTTACACCTTTAATAAAACCAAGTCAGCCTACTATCAAATCAAGTTCTCTCTGGGCCAGGGGCCAGAGTGTGTGCAGAGCAGCTCACAGAGGTGTTACATTTGTACTCCAAAATGAGCTGGTGATCCCCACAGTGTCACTCCACTGTACAGAGGATGTGAGAGAGTGTAACTGTGTTGAGATGTGTTACTCTATCCATTGATGTTTGCCCAGATGGGTACAACTTGGTAGGACAAATTGAAAGCCACTGTTAGCAAAATGAAAGAGTAACAGATGATACCAGGGTCATTCCTATAGGGACAATTGCTGCATCGGGTTGCTGATATGTGAAAAATGCCATGGATACATTGTCATCTCAAGGTGACAGAGGGTGCTGCTTGAGTCCCCACTGTGAGATGGTGCACTATGTTTAACAACTCAAATCTCCCCACATGTGAGAGGCATCTCATCTCAATTCATTCTCTACATTCTTCCCAGCTAATAGATGTGAGCACTGGGGCAGATAATCTAAGACTCATATATGGCTTTGAAAATATTTAAATGAAATTTTCAGCACACCAACCTTCTTAATTTAGTTTTGCTTAGGCTCTTAATTTACAATTCACATTATTCTTAACAAAAACATTATCTCTAGGGTCCAGGAAACATTCTCAAGATGCAGTTCTTGTGAATTTACTTCAAATCAGCAATTCATAGGAGCTATAATTGATTTACTTAGTGCTTATCGAATGTCTATGATATGCCAGGAACTGGGATAGCCTTGGTAATGTGGCAGGTAGGGTATTTCCTAGGGAAGTGGAAATATTTCATATAATTCCGTAAGCCGGGGATATTGCTGAGACTTCTTCCCCTTGGAGATGTTGTCCAACTTCACACCACAGTTCCACAGCCTAGGACAGTCAAAAACTCACTCACACTTTCTGCAAGTTGCTGTAACTCACTTTCTATTTCTACCTGTCTCCAGTGCTCTGGTATATCTGTATCTACACAGATACTGTTCTCTTCTCTCCCAACCAGGAAAAAGCAAGAGGGGAAACCTCTGGGATTAGATAGAAAGTGCAGGTATAGAGCAAAGACTCTTTCCTAGTTTTGTTTCCTGCAAACAATTTGAGAGTTGCATAACTGCTGATGAACTGGATAGGCATGCTAAGAAGGTCACACATTTCAGACCACAGGGTTTTCCTATCATATTGCTGGCTTCCTTTCTACCTCTGCCTCTGATGCTGGCTCCCTCATGCTGCTCTTGCCCTTCCAAAGCCTTCTCTCTCTTCTGCCTGCACCCCTTTCCCCCTTTTCATGCTGTCTTCTAGGAAGCAGCCCCATCAGGCAAGGCATCTATCTACATAGGATATGGGCTTATCAAAGTGTCAATGTAAAAAACATTCAAACCTGTAAATAATTTTTGAGAGTTTATTTGAGCCAAATTGTCAGTTGCCTGAAAGAAAAATTTAAATGGATTGAGATAATGCTCAGAAGAATGCAGTTTTGTTCCTTATTTTATACATTACAATCAAAAGAGGAGTCATATTCGGATTACATGAAATCCATTGGTGATAGATTAGGGAGGCGGGAGAAAGCAAAGGATGGAAATCTCTGGGATTGGATAAAAAGTAAAATAATAGAAATATACTTCTCTTACAGAGGTGGGTATAAGATAGCTAACAGTCAACAATGAACTCATTAGCAATGAGGGGATATGTGGCCTCTGCAGAGGGATGCCTGTGCGTTGAGGGGTCTGGAAAAAGGAAAATTATTTAGACATTCCAACTATATGTTACTGTAGATGGGAAAAGACAATCAGCAGGCTCAGTTAAGTTAAAGATTGGCTGAAACCACTCTGGCTCAGTGGATAGAGTGTTGGCCTGCAGATTGAAAGGTCCCGGGTGGTTTGATTCCGGTCAAGGGCATGTACCTTGGTTTCTGCACATCCCCGGTGGGGGAGGGGGGTGCAGAAGGCAGCTGATCAATGTTTCTGACTTTCTGTCCCTCTCCTTACTCTCTAAAAAAAATCAATAAAAATATATATATTTTTAAAGATAAAGATTGACCTTAGTCAGGAAAGATACCAGCTTAGGACATGACTATCTACCATAAACTGCTTTTTGTTTAAAAAGTTTTGATTTCAGACCATCCTTTGTGGTTACTTTTGGTCTCTGAGTTTGCAAGGCTGCCACTCAGGCCTTCCCTGAAATAATCAGGTTAGCATGTGGCCCCTTTTTGTCCACAAAAGCCTGTCTTTCAAAACAAACAGATAGATTTTGTACTACAAGAGACTTTCCTGAGGAAGTAACTAACCCTTTCTATGTTGATGAAATCATGATACAACAGTGCTACACAATCATGAACTAATTCAGTCTAGGAGCAACGGTGATTCTAATCAGTGAGTAAAGTTGGCCAGACAAATGCAACAGGTGGGGGTAGGGTAGGGAGATCAATCTTTTTATAAAAATATATTTTTATTGATTTCAATGATGACAGAGAATTAGATGCTGATGAACTGGATAGGCATGCTAAGAAGGTCACACATTTCAGACCACAGGGTTTTCCTATCATATTGCTGGCTTCCTTTCTACCTCTGCCTCTGATGCTGGCTCCCTCATGCTGCTCTTGCCCTTCCAAAGCCTTCTCTCTCTTCTGCCTGCACCCCTTTCCCCCTTTTCATGCTGTCTTCTAGGAAGCAGCCCCATCAGGAAAGGCATCTATCTACACAGGATATGGGCTTATCAAAGTGTCAATGTAAAAAACATTCAAACTGATCAGTTGCCTCCTGCACACCCCATACTGGTGATCAAGCCCTTGATTGGAATCTAGCCCTGGACCCTTCAGTCCGCAGGCTCTGAACCAACCTGGCTAGGGCAAGTAGGTCCTTCTAAGCAAAGTGGGAAATATGAGCAGAGAAGCAACATAACATGTAAAGGGAATTGAAAGTAATTCAGTTTCAGAGCAAGAAGGGAGTGGAGAGAGTGGTAGCAACCGAGGCTGGAGAGGCCAGAAGGACTGGGTCAGGGAGGGCCTACAGTCTCATGTTAGGGAGCTTAGGTCTGACCACAAAGGCAGCGGAGAACCATTGACAGGCTTCAGCAAAACGAAACACAGTGAAATTTTTGGTTTGGATTGATTGCTATAGTGGCTCTGGGCCTCTAACCCAGAGGTCCAGAGCAAGAAAGCTTAGATTACTATCTACTCCATAACCAGTTCACATTGGAAAGGAGGGATTTGAGGTCCCCCCTAGTGACTTCCTTTAGGGGACCCCATCTATGGCAGTCTGCTCACTGACTGCCCGACTGAGGTGCAGGCCCAGAGACTCCTGGCTCTCTATCCAACTGACCCACTAGGAGGCCAAATGAGAATGCTCCCCTTCCACCCAAACATTTATGAGAAGTCTTGAAAGATGAGAAGTAAATATAATATCCTACAAGCATAATTTTTTTCTACATGCAAAGCTATGGGATTTTAAAGGGTTGCTTTCTCTTAGTAGTGTTTTAGGGATCAAGTAGGCTATTTCTCCCTAGGGATTGTCTCTGAAGGTAAATAACAAAGAAGTAAGTAAAGTATGTTTCTTTTCCTTTTCTGTTATAGCATCTGGCTCTGAAACGGGCCATAGCCTGTATTTCAAGATGATTAAAGGACAAGAAAAGCTCAGTCCCTTTTCAGGGGGAAGTGTGTGTGGTGATAGGGTAGATGGGGAGTAACACTGGAATACTGAACACCTAAGTAACAGCAAACGTTTCCTGTTAGGTTTGTGATCAGAATTAAAGAAGTTAAGGTTTTTACAATGATTTAAATATGTGATGTGTAAAGAATCTAGGAGAGCCATGGATGATGGAATCAATGCTTACTTAACTGAGGCCAACATCCATCTGAAGACCAATTCTATCAGTCTCATACCAGCCTATCTTTGTCTCAGTATCTTTTACACCACCTGGCATTCTCAGCAGGGGTTCCCATTCAATCTGGGGATATGGCTTTAGGTACCACACTGGGCTCTTTCTTATGGTCCATATCTCTTTGCTCCCCCCCCCCATATATATCAGAAAATAGTAGAATGAGTTTGGTCTTACACCTGGCTTTTGATCTTGTTCTTATTATTTCCTGCCAGGTTGTTTGGCAGAGGTGGTACAGATCTTCTCTGTGCCTCAGTTTTCTCATCTATGAAATGGTCTGCCATTTCTCACAGGGTTGCTGTGAAGTCTCCTTAGAGTTGATCTGGATTACTATCACATTGCCTGGTGGGTAAGTACTCAAATAATGACAGCCTCTGGTAGTGTTACCCTCAAGTAAATTCAGCTCAGTTCCAGGACCACTGTTCAGGCCTAATTTGTGTGTGTATATGTTTAATGTATATGGGTAAGCCTAAAATAAATGAATGAAGCATCTGGGATCCAGTTCTTATGTATATATTCCCTCTGTGTACCTATATGCATATGGGTCCAGAGGCCTTTTAACGATAAAAGGCTTTTCTATTGAATATCAAAGATGAGATTAATATAACTGGCTGGATAACTGCTCTCAAAAGACCAACAAGAGAAGGGAAAATTCTAGCTCAGTTTGGTACTTGCCTTATAGTTGAAGGCAGGAAGTTGTAGCAATACAGTGAGCCAATGAAAATGCCAAATATGCATCGCACCACCATATGGAACTTCAGTTTGCAGATTGCATTCAGATAGCACCTCTCATCCTCCTTAACTCCTTGTTGTAATTCTCCGCTGTAGATGAGGCACTTCACCCGCTTTCTAGAAGGAGCCCAGAGAAAATGCCTCTAAACCATAAATGTTATCTGTTCCCAAAGGGTTTCACATTTCCAACAGGAGTTGCTGAGATAGTCTAAAAGAGAACCGCCCAGAGGCTGTGGCATTTAAAAGTCAATAAGTGAAGCCGTTTTAAAGAAAGATTGAAAGGATGATGCCAACATGTATATTTCATACTGCTGTGGAATTGCTTTCAATTCCAGCTCACCGAGATCTCTGTACATTAACGATTCCTAGGTTGCTATGGGAAATATGCACTTAAGCCGACTGCTATGTCAATTAGTCACATATGGTGGAGAGGCAGAACAAGGCATAGGATTTGCATAACTAATTTGAACAAGTTACTGAACAGTGCAATCTGTGCATAGCATAGGAGGCTAAGCAATCTGAGGGTTTGGTTTTATTTTATTTTATTGTGTACACAAAAGTATGAAGTACTAGCTTCTGCTTTTACAGGGTAAGTTGTTGACTCCTGTCTAATGAATCCACAGAGTATATGACTCTACAGGTGTAACTCTGTGTGTTTGTGAGCTCATAAAGTTGAATCAGTCTCATTATATTTCATTCATCTGGAATCCCAAGTCCTAAGCCTCTTTTTCATAGCCAGGAAAGGATTTAATTAAACATTTTATAGTTTATCACTATTTAATATAATTTAACTAATATTGATTTGAGGTGCTGCCACTTGCCTGGATCATGCCGTTTCTATCTTCAAGGCCTACAGTACTTGTGTTAGTCTTAACCTAGAATGGTGACTGATGCAAGGGACATACGGAGTAACTGGAAACATAAACAGGCTCGGTCTGGTTTCACATTCTCCAGGTTTCTTCTGTGGCACCCTCCTTTTCAGCCAGGTTAAGTTCCCCACTCTGTTTTCCCATGTTACTCTTTTCATAGATCAATTACAGAATATTCACAATGTTCTAAAATTGACAGTTTTAAAATAATTTATCTCTCGGGGAGAACCAAGATGGCAGCATAGGTAAAACACCTATCTTGCAGCCATACACAGCAATTTCAAAACTACAACTTAATGAAAGAACAAACACCATCCAGAATCACTGGAAAGCTGGCTAAGTGAAAATTCCACAAGTAAAAGTGAAGATAAGACACTGTGACTCGGAGGAGCGGCGGCGGACAACATTGAAGATATGCACAGAGTCAGAGGTTTGGAGCGCACGCCAGCAGATAGGGTGGGCGCCTGAAAACCGGCCAGTTTTCTTGAACGGGAGAGACAAAGATGTCCCACTGGACTGATTCTCCAGCTCTGGGAGAAGTCCAGGGAACCCACAAACATACGGGGTAAAATCTGGACAGTGGGAGGGCATGCCGAAGCTCGGGTGCTGCAGGGGTCGGCGGGTTTGAGTGCGCTTGAGCTTGGGAACAGCGCAGCTGCCTGACCAAGCAGAGAGCACTCAGGACTTGCTCTTTCATTCTGGAAACCATCAGACTGCATTGTTTTGTGACCTTGGGTGAGACGTTGGGTGTGCAGACTCATTTGGGGAGAGTCTGAATTCTCCTGCAGCTCGGCAGCGGTTCTCTCTCAGAGACTCTGGGGCCGCATATGGCAGACCTGACACTGTATGCTTGGCCCAGAGACTCCGCCCATCCAACCTGAGCACAGCTGAACTTCACAGACAATTGGCCTGGAGATCAACCCCTCCAAGTGCTAACAGCGATTAACCTGAGCTTAAATTCAGCAAGACTGTGCAACCCATATCCACCTCAAGTAACTGGGGAGTCTGAGCCACTGTCCCTTGTAGGACATCTACCACACAAAGCTAATTGACCAACTCAGGGAAGCAGCCACCATGTAGAGACATGGAAAGAAATCAGATGTTCAAGAAATGGAGGGGAAAAAACGACTGCACATGCAATTCAAAACCACGGTTATAGGGCTTCTCAAGAAGCTCCTAGAAAAGGTCGAGACCTATAAGGAAATAAGCAAGACCTACAAGGAAATGAATGAAACCTGCTAGGAAATGAGCAAGACCAATGTGGAAATTAATGAGTCCTACAAGGAAATGAACGAGTCTTAAAAGGATATGAACGATACTCTCAAGGATATGAAAAAGGACCAACCATAAATTAAGCATACACTGACTGAAATAAAAATATTATACAAAGACCTAAAAGTACTCTAGAGCACCCCAAGAACCAAGTTAAAGATTTGAAATACAAAGAGGTAAAATCCACTCAGGTGAAAAAGCAAGAAACCAAAAGAATCCAAAAAATTGAAGATAGTGTAAGGGGCCTCTGGGACAACCTCAAGCATACCAACATCAGAATTATAGGGGTGCCAGAAAAAGAGAGAGAGCAAGACAACGAAAACCTGTTTGAAGAAATAGTGACTGAAAACTTCCCACACCTGGTGAAAGAAATTGACTTAGGAGTCCAAGAAGTGCACTGAACCCCAATATATATGAACCCTAAGAGGACCACACCAAGGCACATCATAATTAAAATGCCAAGAGCAAAAGACAAAGAGAGAATATTAAAAGCAGCAAGAGAAAAACAGTTAGTTACCTATAAGGGAGCACCCATATGATTGTCAGTGGATTTCTCAACAGAAATGATGCAGGCCAGATGGGAGTCGCAAGAAATATTCAAAGTGATGAATAGCAAGAATCTACAACCAAGATTACTCTATCCAGCAAAGCTATCATTCAGAATTGAAGGCCAGATAAAGTGCTTCGAAGATAAGAAAAAGCTAAAGGAGTTCATCACCATCAAACTAATATTATATGAAATGCTGAAAGATGTTCTTTAAGAAGAGGAAGAAGAAAAAGGTAAAAATAAAAATTATGAACAACAAATACACATCTATCAACAAATGAATCTAAAAATCAAGTGAATTAATAAGCTGATGAACAGGATAAACTGGTTAATGTAACAGAATCATGGACATAGAGAGGGAATGGACTGACAATTCTTGGGGAGAAAAGGGGTGTGGGAAGTGCAGCAAGAGACTGGACAAAAATCATACAACTATGGGAGAGGACAGTGGAGGGGGGTGAGGGCAGAGGGTGGGATGGGTACCAGGTGAAGGGGAGCTATAGGGAAAAAAAGGGAACAATGTAATTAATAAACTGAACAATAAAAATTTAAAAAAATTTAAAAAAAGAATATATCTCTTTTAATAGATTCTGAGGTCTGTAAAAGGAGGAATCTGGGTCTTGTTCAAATTTATATCTGCCTGGGCTGGCATAGTTCCTGTGAGGAATGCAGCACATATTTTTGAATGAAGAACTGAATGAAATAAATTAATAAATGAGTGAATGAATGATATATTTTAGTCATATATAACATATAATCACTTAGGGGAGAAATGTTATTCAGAATCTTTTCTATTTGTCTCTTTATTTTTATAACCTCCATCTTGCTCCTAAAATGGTATGAAACTAGATAAATGGCCTAATTGTCTTTTTTGTTAGTATTCTCATCCTAATGTTTTTTCCATAGAAATATCTACATTATGGGGAAATAGGTGTACTTAATAAAATGATACTCATTTCCCTTCCCTAGCATCCTGTGCCTAAATTTCTATCTATATTCCTATGCTGAAGGCAGAATGTACCTGCGCTCACATGAAGTCTTCTCCACATTTTTCCTAACGCTCCCATGGCTAGTTGGAGCCATCAGTTTCACTGAGGGGACCATCCACACTCTCCTCTCTTTTTCACTCTCTTTCTTACACAACCACATACACACATATACACCTCCCATATCAGCTAGTGGTTGTAACAGCTGCAAGATAGAGGTACAAGGAGTGAGGTAGAGAGAGGTTAGAGGATGACAAGCAAGGAGCTTCTTTGTATTTAATACTTTAGTAAATTAAACTTATTTTGACACTAGAAGCCCGTTGCATGAATTCATGCATGGGTAGGGTCCCTTGACCTGGCCGGCGATCAGGGCTGATCAGGGCTGTCTTGACCAGTCCTGATTGGGCCTGATGGGAGCTGGCCAGCTGAGGGGGGGAGGACTGCGTGAGGGCTCCTGGATATCTCCAGCCCTCTCACTCAGTCCCAATCAGCAGACCCCAGCAACAAGCTAACATACTGGTCAGAGTGTCTGCCTCCTGGTGATCAGTGAGCATCCTAGTGCCTGGTTGACTGGTTGACCAAATGATCAACCAATTGGTCAGACTCTTAGCATATTATGCTTTTATTATATAGGACTAAAGATTGGTCCATTCATGCACCTGTGGGGTCCCTCAGCCTGGCCTGTACCCTCTCACAATCTGAGACCCCTCGGGGGATGTCAGACTGCCAGTTTTGCCCTATCCCTGGCAGTCCAGCATCCCCTGAGGGATGTATTAGTGCACAAAGCAGCAGGCAATCAGAGAGGAGCCCACACCATTCTGCTCATCCCAGCCCCACTGTGCCTGCTGCCGCCACCATTGAGTAAGCTCACTGAGCCGTGCTCCTGCTGTGGGAGCACACTGACTGCCAGGGGGCAGCTCTTGCATTGATTGTCTGACCCCTGGTGGTCAGTGCACATCATAGCGACCAGTAGATTGGTTGTTTGGTCGCTTTGGTTTTTTTTTATATATAGACTAAGGGCCCAGTGCATGAATTTGTGCACCTTGAAAGGAACTGTGGGCCATAAAGCTGCATTGGGCACATCCTCCATATCCCTGCCGGACCCCTCTCTTCATGGCCCCAGTCCACTGTCTCCTGGAAGTCCCTTTCCTGCCGCCGCTCCCACACACTGATAGTGCCAGCTCCGCTCAGACCTGCTGATGGTGCGGAGTGATTGGGGCCAGTGTGAGTGGGGTCAGCACTTTCAGCATGTGTGAGCAACAGCTGCTGGCCCCAATAACCCCTTAGGAGCAGGGGAAGGTGGAGAAACCCTCAGGGGCGATCAAGGCTGGCAGCCGCCTCTTGTACCCACTGTTGGCGCCGAGCAGTGGGTGCAAGCACAGCCAGTGCCAGCAGCAGGTGCAAGCACCTGGTTGGACCACGATGCATGGGGCAAAGAATTTTCAGTAACCACCAGAGGCTTGCCCTAATAACAGCAATCTGTGCCCTGCCTTGGCCTAGCACCCTTGCTCACCTGTTCCACCATCCCACTGCGGCTGATGCCCACCATGTTCTGTGTGCATCCTCTGGTGATCAGTGCATGTCATAACAACTGGTTGTTCCACCATTCAATCTATTTGCAGGAATATATGTATAGAGACAACTGTAGGTTCGCATGCAGGAATATATGTATATAGACAACTGTAGGTTCACATGCAGTTATAAGAAGTAGTATAGACAGATCCCATCCATTAACTCTTTACCCAATTTCCTCCAATGGTAGTGTCTTATGAAAGTACTGTACAATATTACAACCAAATATGGAGATTTGCACAGTTAAGACACACACAACTTTCATCACCACAGGATCCCACATGTTGCCCTTTCATAGCCACACTACTCCCCTACCCCTAATTCCTCCGTAACTCCTGGCAACCAGTAATATCTTCTTCATTTCTATGATTCTGTCATTTAAAGAATGTTATATAATGAAATTATACATAACTCTTAAGATTTTTTTTAACTCAAAATAATACTCGAGTTTTATCAATAGTTTGTTCCTTTTGATTTCTGAGTAGTGGTCCATGGTGTAAACATACTGCAGTTTGTTTAACTATTCACTTGAAAACTATCTGGGTTGTTTCATCTTTCTTTATTATAAAGTTAATTCACTATAAGTTTTCATTTCTCTAGAAAAAAATGTATGAAAGAACAACCGCTAAGGTCAAATCGTAATTGCATATTTAGTTTTTTAAGAAATATTTCCAGAGTGGTTGTACCATTTCACGTTCACAACAGCAATGCGAGTGATCCAGTTTTCCACATCCTAATCAACATTTGGTGTTGTCACTATGTTTTACTTTAACCATTTTGTGTGTAGTGATATTTCATTATAGATTAAATTTGCATTTCCATAATTCCTAATGATATTAAGCATTTTTTCATGTGGTTAATTTTCAATCTGTATGTTTATCTTTTACCTATTATGTAATTGAATTTATTTTTATTGTTGAATTTTAAGATTTCCTGATATATTGCAGATACTAATCTTCCCTAGGATATGTGCTTTGCAAATATTTTCCCCATCGTGTAGTATGTTTTTTCATCTTCTCAACATAGTATTTTTTGGAGCAAACTTTTTATTTTTATGAAATAAAATATTTTTTATTGATTTCAAAGAGGATGGGAATGGGAAGAGAGAGTGAGACAGAAACATCAATGATGAGAGAGAATTACGGATAGGCTGCCTCCTGCATGCCCCTATTGGGAATAGAGCCCAAAATCTGGGCATTTGACCAGAATAGAACTCCAGACTCTTCAGTTCTCAGGCCAATGCTCTATCCACACAGCCAAACCAACTAGAGCTGAAATTCAGTTTTTAGTTTTCTTCATTTATGGATCATGTTTTTGGTGATAAGTCCAAGAACTCTTTGCTTATACATAGATCCAAAAGATTTTCTCATATGACTTTGTCTAGAATTTTATAGTTTTAAGTTTTATATATAAGTTCACAAGCCATTTTATTTTTTACATAATGAGATTTAGATTGAAAATACTTTTATTTATTTATTTATTTATTTATTTTAGTTTTTTCTATGGATGTTCAACTCTTCCAGCATAATTTTGTCAAAATTAGTTGGGCTTATTTTGTCTGTCCCATTTATTAATGTGTCTATCTTTCCATGAATTCCATATAGTTTTAATTATCTGGAGCTCAAGTAAAGATAGACAGATAAATGGAACACATAAAGTGGTTATTTAATAAGTATTGAAAATAGTATGGTTTCTCCCACTTTATTTTCCATTATTTTCTACCTATTATAGTTCTTATCTTTTCATATGAATTTTAGAATAATGTTATCTATAGACACCAAAACTTTGGTTGATATTTAATAGGAGAGAGAACCAAGATGGCGGCATAGGTAAACACCTATTATTCTGCCCCGCGCAACAATTCAAAAACTACAACATAACAACAAAACAAACATCATCCAGAATCACCGGACAGCTGGCTGAGTGAAAACTCCACAAATAAAAGTAAAGGTGGGACACTGAAACTCAGAAGAGCGGCGGGAGCGTAGCCTTGAAGACACACGTGGAATCAGAGGTTAGGAGCCATGGCCGCGCACGCGGGCTGTAGGGCTGGCAGCAGCAACCCCAGCTGAATTTCGCCAATGGGGAGGGCGGAGACGTCCCACTGCACAGATTCCCCAGTGCCAGGTGAGGTCCAAGGTCCGGGGTACGCACCCTGGAAGACGGGCGCGGCAGAGGTCTCCTAGTCTGAGAATCCAGGTTGCTCAGAACAGCAGTTTGCACGCGTAAACTGCTCCCTGGCGACTTGCTCCCTTGCTATAGCACAGACGCGCGACTTGCTCCCTGGCGACTTGCTCTCTGGTCCCAGAGACCACCGGACTGCTTTGTTTTACAACACTGGGTGAGACTTTGGGTGTGCAGACTCATTTGGGGAGAGGCAGAGTTGTCTGGCAAGGGGTAGAGACTAGCAGCTTTTTCTTGGAGGTGTCTGCAACCATTCCTGTCCAACAGAGACCTACGCGTGAGCACCACATAGCACATAGCTGACGTGGAGGCTGCCTGTTCAGCTCAGAGACTCCGCCCATCCAACCTGAACACAGTCTCCCTTCACAGCCAATTGGCCTGGAGGTCAAACCCTCCTAGGGCTAACAACAACAAGCTGGGTTTAAATTCAAAAATACTGTACAATCCATAAAGGATTGCAGTAAGAGTACTCACCTCAGGTAACTGGAGAAGCTGAGCCATTGTCCCTTAGAGGACATCTACCATATAAAGCAGCCACCATGCAGAGACAGGGAAAGAAATCAGGTGTGAAAGAAATGGAGGAAAAAATACGACTAGACATAGAGTTCAAAACCACAGTTATAAGGCTTTTCAAGAGGCTCCTAGGAAAGGCCGATGAATTTAATGAGAACTACAAGGAAATAAACAAGACCAATGAGGAAATGAATGAGACCTACAAGGAAATGAATGAGACTTACAAGGAAATGAACAAGACCTCTGAGGATATGAACAAGGCCCTCACAGATATGAAAAAGGACCAACTAGAAATCAAGCATACACAGACTGAAATAAAAAATATTACACAAAGTCCCAAAAGCAATCCAGAGGGCCACAAGAACCAAGTCAAAGATTTGAAATATAAAGAAGCAAAATGCACTTGGCTGGAAAAGCAAGAAACCAAAAGAATCCAGATAATTGATGATACTGTAAGGGGCCTCTGGGACACCCTCAAGCATGCCAACATCTGAATTATTGGGGTGCCAGAAAAAGAGAGAGAGCAAGGTAATGAAAACCTACTTGAAGAAATAGTGACTGAAATCTTCCCCCACCTGGTGAAAGAAACTGACTTAAAAGCCCAAGAAGTACACAGAACCCCAAAATATAGGAATCTAAAGAGGACCACACCAAGACATATCATAATTAAAATGCCAAGAGCAAAAGATAAAGAGAGAATATTAAAAGCATGAAGAGAAAAACAGTTAGTTACCTATAAGGGAGCACCCATATGATTATCACCACCAAACCAATATTATATGAAATGCTGAAAGATATTCTTTAAGAAGAGGAAGAATAAAAAGGTAAAAATATAAATTATGGCCAAGACTGGTTTGGTTCAGTGGGTAGAGCATCATACTGCAGACTGAAGGGTCCTGGGTTCGATTCCGGTCAAGGGCATGTACCTTGGCTGTGGGCACACCCCCAGTAGGGGGCATGCAAGAGGCAGCTGATCGATGTTTCTCATCGATGTTTCTGACTTTCTATCCCTCTCCCTTCTGCTCTGTAAAAAAGTCAATAAAATATATTAAAAAATAAAAAAATTAAAAATATATAAATTATGAACAACAAATACACATCTATCAACAAATGAATATAAAAATCAAGTGAATTAATAATCTGACGAACAAGATAAACTGGTGAATATAACAGAATCATGGACTTAGAGAGGGAATGGACTGGCAATTCTTGGGGAGAAAAAGGATGTGGGAAGTACAGCAAGAGACTGGACAAAAATCTTGCAACAATGGGAGAGGACAGTGGGGAGGGGGAGGTGATCAGGAGGGTGAGATGGGTACAGGGTGGAGGGGAGCTATAGGGGGCTAAAAAAGGGGGAACAATGTAATTAATAAACTGAACAATAAAGGTTTAAAAAAAGAAATTTAATAGGAATTGTGTTAAAATGGCATATAAATTTGGAGAGAACTAATGTTTTACTATTTGAATCTTATTTCATGAGCATAGCATGTCTATTGTTTTGCAGTTTGGGGTATACAAGTTCTGTACATGTTTATTAGATTTATACTTCAGTATGCCATTTGAGGGTGGGTAATTATGAATGGTATTATATTTTTAATTTTGGTGTCTACATGCCATTGCTAGCATATATTATTAAATCTAATTCCTGATATTTTTAAAAGATTTGTTTGCATCTGTATCCATGAGGGAAACTGCAGATTTCTTCTTTTGCGCTATCTTTGTCTGCAGTGTTTGAGTATTATTAGAAATGAATTAGGGAGTGTCCTTTCCTCTTCCATTTTCTGGGAGATTAGATAGAATTGGGCTTAATTTTTTCTGAATATTTTGTAGAATTTTCCTATGAAATCATCGGGACTTATAGATTACTTTGTTGGTAGTTTCTAAGTTTATAAACTCAATTTTCTAGATAGTTATAGCTCTATTAAAAGTAGTTAATTCATATTAAGTTGTTTGTGGTTATTTATGTTTTGTGAAGAATTAGTTCATTTTTCCTAAGTTGTCAGATTTATATATGTAGAGCTGTTTGCAGTATTCAATTGTTATGCTTTTGAGAGGTATGCAGGATCTATAGTTACAAGTCCTATTTTATTTTTGTATTAGTAATTTATACTTTTTTTGTTAGTCTTGCTAAAGGTTTTTCAATTTTATTAATCTTTTCATATAAGCATCCCTTTGTCTCATTGATTTCATTTATTCATTCTCAGTTTTTAATTAATTTATTTTTACTATTTATTATTTCCCTCTTTGTGTTTGCTTTGATTTTATCCTTTTACTAATTTCAGTGAAGTGTAAAAAACCTTACCTCCTTTATATTCCTTTGCTCTTTCCTACTTATAACTTTCTTAAATATTTCTTCTACGTTAATTTAGAACTACATCAGATGCATGATGATTTTTGTTTCTATCAACAAATATAATTTAGAAAACCTGAGAGAAGGCAGGAAGTCTACTTTCTTACCTAGATTTTTTCTTAACATATTGTTTCTTTTTTTATGATATTATGTTCCCCTTTTTAAATTGCCTTTCTGTTTAAATAACTATTGGTTAAGGGTAAATCTGGAGAAAAATTTTCTTTATCAGAAAAAGTCTTGATTTTCCCTTAGTTCCTAAAAATTTTCCCTGGGTATGGTATTCTGAATTGACAGTTCTTTTCTTTCAGCACTTGAAAAATGTTGTGTTGCTTCCTTATGCCTCCAGGAGGATTTTTAATGTAGTGAAAAATCTACTGTCATTCAGATAGATTTTCCCTTAGGTAAAATGTCATTTTTTCCTCTCGCTGCTTTTACAAATTTTCTCTTTATCTTTAGTTTTCATACAATTGACTATGATTTTGGTGTAGACTTTATCCTATTTGTTGTTTTCTCTCAGCATCTTGTTCTGGAGTTGTGTGTGTGTGTTTGCCAAATTTGAGGTGTTTTCAGCCATTATTTATCTGAGCACTTTTTCAGGTCTGCCCTATTTCTCCTCTCCTTCTGGGACTGTGATGACGCAAATGTTAGATTTTTTTGTTACAGTCCACAGATTCCCTGAAGCTCTTTTCAATTTGGGATGGGGGTTAATTTATTCTGTGTTGTAATTTATGGTTTTATCTTGTAGCTCACTGATATTTGTTTCCTCTGTCCTCTCTCTTCCCTTATTGAGCCCATCCATTAAGATTTTTATTTCATTTGGAAAAAATTCCATTTGATTCTTCTTTATAGCTTCTATTTGTTGTTGTTTTGAGATTTTTTCACTTCTTTGCTGAGAATTTATATTTTTTCATTTGTTTTATATATGTTCACAATTGCTTATTGAAGCATTTTCAGGATGACTGCCTTATCATCTCTGTAGGGTTGTTTTAACATCCCAGTGATCTTGGTATTGTGTCTGTTAATTGGCTTTTTGCTTTCAGCTTTAGATCTTCCTGATTCTTTGTATGATAAGTGATTTTTCTATTGAATCCTATACATTTTAAGGCAGGAGAAAAGAAGGGGCAAGTGCCACCTCATTCCTGCCACGTAGGGCCAAGGAGGCAAGGCTTCTTATTATTGCTGAGGGAAGTGATAGTTCCAGCTCTCCACAGGCTTCCACTGCTACCTGCCTGGCTGGAAGGGGCAGCAGCACTTCTGCTACTGTTCTCTCCATGGCCTCTACTGGCACTATGGTGGCTGGAGGTGAGGGGGGGCATGATCTTATTACAGTAAGACTATGGTGAAACCTTGGCATTCCATCAGCCCTCCTCTGATACCACCCCATTGCGGAGCGGAAGGGATGCCTTGCTACTGTCAAGTGGGTATCAAAATCCAGGCTCCCCTGCTGGCCTCCAATGACATGGCTGTGGATGGAGATGGCTTTCTTACTGCCCAGTGTGGGTAGAAGTCACAGGTTCCTGCGAGGCCATTTTGGGGCGTTGGGGAACCTTGTTAGAGGCTGGCAAGTGTGGAAGTCTAGGCTCCCCACTTGGTCTTTACTGGGGTTAGGGCTATATTTTTTGTGTTTGGTAGGAGGAGAATGATTATAACCTAAAACTCTTCTGTCTCTCTAGGAGGCTCCTTTCCTGGTGCTATGGTTAGAAGAGGCAGGCTTGTTAGGGTTTTGTGTATATGCCCCTGTTGACATCTTTGGGTTTCCAACTTCTTCAGCTCTAACTCTTGAATATATAAAACAAAAGGAAAACCCAGGGAACTTACCATCATGTTGGGGTCTGCTTGCATTTCTGCACCTTCTAGAGTCTTATTATGATGGTTCTGGTACCATGCCCAGGGTTTCTGGTTGTACTTAGTTGGAGGAATTGGGGAAAGTACTCTACTTCTCTTCCAAGAAGCAGACTTATGTAGGTTTCACTTTCATTATTTGTTTATCCTTGGCATTTGAGGCATGATATTTTTCCTTGGATCTGGGACATTATTACCACAATTACTTGAGAGAGATCATTCTAGGCTAAAAACCTGTCTGGCAATATCACTATAAACATAAAGTTGACTGTGGTCATAGGCCGACCACTGACAGTCTTGCTCTAAGTAAAGGCATGGATGACAAACAGTCATTGAAAAATAATACTATCTGTCATTACCCATGCTATTTATCATGTGTGCACCATTTTATCATTGTTCTTAATAGTACCAATGATAATTAAGACAAAAATTATAATGCTACCATATTTGAATGGCTGTTTCAGTGATATTTGAGTGACTGTTTCAGCGTTTGCATAATCATGTAATCTAATTTGCATATCAACCGCTTTTATGTGCATGCTTTTAGGTATATATGTGAGCTTATTTGGTGTTTACTATCAGGTTCTGTCCTAGATAGTATTAGACGTAAAAGAGAATAAGATAGCCAAAGATCATGCTCTCAGAGAAGAGACAAATAATGTATAGGCAGGAAACTCAACAAAGACTACTCGATAGTATAGAGACATGCCTTAAAACAAGAAAACTTGGCCCTGGCCAGTGTTTCTCAGTGGTTAGAGTGTCAGCTTGTACACCAAAGGGTCATAGGTTCCATTCCTGTTCAAGAGTATGTACTTGGGCTGTAGATTTGATCTGATCCTCAACTGTGGGGCACATGCAAGAGGCAACCAATCAATATGTCTCTCACATTGATGTTTCTCTCTCTCTTCCCCTCCCTCACTTCCATTCTCTCTAAATATCAATGGAAAAATATCATTAGGTGAGGTTTAACAATAAAATTAAGCCAAACAAAAAATAACAAACCTGGATATGTGCAGAAAGTGCTTGTGGTTTAGGGACTACTTCTCAGACTTGGGAAAGACCTGTGCAACATGGGTGCTCTATAAGAGCAATACCTCTCCACCAAACTTTAGGATGTCAGATGCTTACTAACAATTTTAAATGTAAAGATTGCAGGCGTATACCTAGCCTCAAAAAGGACACTTTTGCTTTCTCTTGGAATCATTATTTCCTTTCAGATGTTTCCTTGGTTAGTGATGAAGTGTAAGGTGAAAAACATTTAGATCCTTGCCCACCAGTGCTCTCTGGACAGGATTGTGCTGGTCAGAAATACATAAAAACTATTTTTGCAGGACCCTTATAACAAAGCTAAAGTATATGAATCATATAATCAGTTAACTTATTTTTCTAGTGCTTTTATCTCTCTGTTCATGGTCTTCCTATTTTATAAAGGAGTAAAAAAGAGCTTCCTTTGAAAAAATAACCAGAAACTTTGTGAGGAGTAACCTTGTTGGATGGTTGCTGGATTTAATAGAGAATATGCAACCACTTTCACAATGATTAGTTATTGTTAAAAATAAGAGTTGGCTACTGTTTATTGAGCATCTGCTATGTGACATGCACTGCACTATGCACCTTGTGTATATTTCCCTGAATTTTCACAATTATTTTATTGTACAGGGGCTTGCTCAGTTCAGTTTATACAGGAGGACAAAATAACTCAGAGAGTAAGCTGCTTTTCTCTGTGTATACCCTTCCCACCCTGAAAAATTACTTGTTCTCTCCACTATTGCTTACCCCATCTAGGGCTTCCTTACTGGCTTGTTTTTGGTTTGGCTTGGACAATGGGCAGCCCCTGCAGGAGGTCAGAAGGCCAGAAAAGAAAAAGACTAAGGCTGTATAGTTGCATTGGTCACCCCTGATTTTAGTTCCTGCCTGGCATCAACACTCTGTAAAGGCTCTAGCTCTTAATAGACTCAAATTCTCTATTCTCCAACCCCCCACAATCCCATCGCACCCATTAACTCTTAGCATCTCTATCCTGCTTTTGAGTCCTGAGTGTCACTATTCCTTCTCAATTTCCTTAACCCTGCCCATACCTCCCTCCCTTCATTAAGTTATCTTCAAAATCCCATCTGAATTACCTTTTATTTCCTTGGTGGACCCTATAGGCTATTATGCAATTAAGGTGCGCAGTGAGTGTTAGTAAACCTGAGATTCCTAAGATTCCTTTTACAATTTCCTTGATGTGCCTTTTTCCATTAAAATTACTGTAAGCTCCTCTATCCCCAGATCTTAGTTATGGAAAGAGTTAATCACGCACCTAAAATAAAAGTGATCAACAGAAACCTATGAAGCCACCAGGTTTTTAGAAATGTGTCCTCTATAGATGCAGAAGCAGAAAATCTGCACATGGAGATGTGATGAACTACCCAGGGAATTCTTTTGGTGTGTTCTCATTACCAAATTCATCCACAATTAGGAACTTTTCTGATCATTATGGGCGCCCAATGTGGTGTTTTTATTTTAATTAAACTATATTGGATCTGTGATCAGTGTAAAGTGGTTTAAAGGCTTTGGCCATTTAAGACTTTAAGTATTTTATAGTTATGTCTTATGATGATCATAATAGCTCTTCTCACCACGAAAATTAATATGAAATAATTGACCTTGGCTTCATGATTTGCTTCGAGCTTGGGGACATGGCTCCCATCATGGTCAATTATCTCACGATAATTCCAACAACAAAGCAACTATTGCTTAATTAAGTAATTTTCTAATCACCTTCTGGGACTGGAGAATGTAGCATGGCACATATCAATATGGCTGTGTCTGGAGACTTTGTGCCCTACCTCAGGTAACTCACACATGATTGGAAGTATTTTATGAGACAGGGTGATTGAAACATATTAATATCAGAAAGATAATTTCATATTGGAGACACTTGGAGGATGAATTAGGTCTTCCTATCTCAGGGCCTCGTGCTCAGTGCAAATGAGCAAAAGTGCTTTGTCTTTGCCTATAAAATTCAGCTCTCCCTCCTCCACTCCAGGCTTATGCAGCTGAGCTGCTCAGAATTCCTACAAAGTGCATTTTAAGAACACTACACCCCCATGTGGTGGCAATAATATTCCTGGAATGTCATGTAAGGTCAGTAGGGATTTGCCTGTTCTTTATGAGTTTTCTAATCTCTCTAACTATGACAGTTTTAGACCTCAGTAAAGTTAGAATATTTTTGTATGTCACAAAAAACAACAATTTTAAAAACATTCTATGTATAAAAATTGTTAAAATCTATTTGGGAAATGTAACTTCCTTTCTTAGCTCAGTATAGCCATATATCAACTAGAAAAAAGAGACTGAACCCATAATTTAGATAAATACTTTAAGAAGTGTTTTTTGTCACCTATTATAATAGTCTATTATATTTCAACAGAGGTGGTGGGAAAATGTTGGATTGTGCATCAGAAGAGATGGTTTCCAGATCTTGGCCCTCTACTTACTTGCCAGTTATGTGGCCTTGGATATCATTCTTAGCCTCAGCATCTTTATCCTATCTCATTTGTCACTTTAAAAGTTGTCAAGTAATGCCTTATTAAATTATACTTCAAGTACTTTTAATTGAATAACAAGTAATTTTTATCTGGACAGCCTTAAATTGTATAACTGGATAATGTATAATTTCAGAGGCTCTAAACACTGCATTTTGAAATACCATCTTCACAATTTTTTGTATTTTAAAACTAAAATGAATACCCAAACCTATAAATCTATATTTCAGTAGATACACACAAATAATGGTGAGAAAGAGAAAATGTTGAGCCTGTTGTATTTCTCTTCTAAAATAACTACAGCTATATTTTATGTTGCTATGGACTGGTTCTTAATCTCTTTTTCAATTTGGTGTCTTTTTACAGAGGTCTGTAAAATTGCCCAGTCTCCCCCCAACATAGTATAAAACCTGTTTCTTTGGCAACAGTAATGCTTTTACTTCATCAGAATAGATGATGTGGTATTGATTGGCTCTCTGTTTTATCCCTGGTTTGTCTTATACAGGTACTTTGTGGTTTAGGCAAAATGTGTGGAGAGTCATTTATAAAACACAGTGTAAATGGAAAGCAGTATTATTATTCAAGATTCAGTTAAACAATGGTTGGGGAATATTGTTTGTTACTAGAGGCTCAGTACACGAATTCATGCACAGGTGGGGTTTCTTGACCTGGCCAGTAATCAAGGCCCATCTGAGCTGGCTGGCCAGGAGGAGGGACTGAGGGAGGTTGGCTGGCTATGGGAGATTGGCTGTGGGAGCACAATGACCACCAGGGGGAAGCTCCTCCATTGAGTGTCTGCCCCTGGTAGTCAGTGCACATCATAGCTATCAGCTGGTCATTCAGTCATAACAGTCGCTTAGGCTTTTATATATATAAATTGTTCCTATTTAAAAATAGAAAAAAAAATAGAGCCAAAGTTAGAAAACAGTTGAATGGGTATAGGACAGAGAAGCCTGGGCAGGAAATAAATGACTATTCCTTGAATGTTTCCTGGAAACCTTTGGATTTAACACTGTGGTGAAGGTTCATAGGTGAAATCAAGAAGGTGGAGAAAGTACAAAGTAGAAGAAAGAGTCTAAAGGTATCTTTCCTCTGGGCCTGAGATTATTGATAGGAGATTGCAAATATAGCCTCACTGTAAAGAGCTTTATCCACCCTTACCCTGAAACTCTTTAACAGGCTTTGAAGAACAGCAGATAAAACTTAAAGGAGGGGGTGGCGGGGTTGAATGCTTTGTATAACTTTGGGTAGAGAAAGATCACTATGGCCTGGGGACTGGGTAAAACCCAGGGCTGAATATGTATCAGTGCCTTGTCAGAAACTCCAAGCAAAGCAAATGAGTGTCAGACATACCTGCCTAATAATCATCATGAAAAGACTGTCTTTCTAGGCTTGCACCATATAAACTATTTGCAAGAGAATTGATTTGCAAAGTCTTGTACCTATATTATTTTTTATATATCTCTCTCTTTATTTCACTCTTCTGCAAAATCTTCTGGGTGATTCTGTAGAGAAGCCATAGGGCCAAGTTCATGTTGCAGTTAGAAAACTTTTTGATAGCATTATCTTCAATCTTCCTCTCATGAGCAAAATGGAGCTGCCCTGAGGTCTGTCAGTAATAGGCTTGAGGAGGATTTCAATGTGAGAAAACCCAGGTGGCTCACATCTGAGAACTTTGATACATTTATTTAATTTGACTCACTTTATTGAGGAACAGTGGTACCCCTGAGATTTCTGGGTAATTGGAGAACAAAAATCTTGAGCAAAACAGTGAACTTTTCCCTTCTAATGGAACTTTCACAGTAATATGGGGGTTAGGGGGGCACATAGTCATATTGTAATGTATCATTTAATATATGCCACACACTATCAATCTATATTTACATTGAACATACATATACAGTGGAGGGAGACATTTTATGTCTGTGAAAAAACCTAACTGATTATATAATGGCATACAAACAGAAGTAACATAAACAAAAGAGAAAAAAGACATTAGAAGATAAGAGAGCGTGCTTGGAGAAAAACTCAGGGTCATATGCAGGTATGTTATGACCCTGGTTGGTATTACTGGGTCATGATGACAGAGACATTCTGAAAGTGGTGTACAATTTAACTTGTCACAGACATTTATTCAGTAGTTTTTGATCAACTATTATGTCCCATGTAACAAGATGAATGCTGGTCATAGGTTATAGGTTGGATGTCAGAGTGTTTTCTCTCTGAGTCTCTAAGCAGAGAAAGTGAGAAATGTGATAAAGATCCTACTTATTTGCTTTTTTATTTTCATCAACCATCCTTTGATCTAGAAGTTAGTCAGTTGTGTCTTATGTCTCAGATCTAGCTTCTCCCTTCTTTATATGGCCATAAAATTTTAATGTACCTCTACTTTGTTTACTGATGTTGTATAATATATTTTCCACTATAATATATTTTCCACTAGCAAGAAACCCTAAATTATTCATGAATGCCCTATGACCATACCAAGAGATAAGGTAGGAATTTGGGAGAGAAAAATTAAATTCCTACATTTTTCTTTTTTAATATATATATTTATTGATTTCAGAGAGGAAGGGAAAGGGCTCGATAGAAACAATCAATGAGAGGGAATCATGGGTGGGCTGCCTCTTTCATGCCCCTACTGGAGATGCAGCCCACAGTGCTGGCATGTGTCCTGACCAGTAATTGAACCTGATTCATAGGTTGACACTCAACCACTGAGCAACAATGTCCGGAACACTTTCTTTAAATTAAATTTATTGGGGGTAACATTGGTTAACAACATTGTATAAATAACTTTACAATACAAATCCTTTATATTATGAACATTTCTTCCCCCTGAGTAGAGAAGGAGTAAAGAGATGGGTTTAGAAAACCTTTAGTAGAGAAGCTATGAAAATTTAGAAGGAAGAATTATTTCAGAGAAAGAAAGGCCTTTGACGTAGAAGGAACATCATGTGCAAAGGTTCTGAGTCATAGAACAAGTGATTGAATTTGGCTGGAGTAGGACACAAGTTAAGAAAAAAATCTAGCCGTGGAAATCTGAAGCATTCCAGATAAGGAAGGGAATAGAGGAAAAGAGAATAGTGGAGGCTAACGCAAAAATAATGGGAAGTGGAAGACAACCCCCCGCCCCCCGCCCCCCAGAAAGGAAAGCTCACCAAGGGAGGCTACAGAGAGCTGGTCTAGGTCTGCTCCTGGGCTCCTGAGCAGGAGTGAGTGTGGCCACATTCACGGCTTCCTGATGGCACTCAGAGCAAAAATCATATCCGTATTTGTTCCTTGAGCCTCATTAGCGATTGTCCCAGTGCTCAGCTGATCTAATTAGATTGGTTTGGGCTTTGATAAAGAGATCTGGGTTTTAATAACATTTATTTCCCCACTAAAACCATTCCTCTTCAAAAACCAGAGCAGTGCTGGGA
Source organism: Antrozous pallidus (assembly GCA_027563665.1). Taxonomy (NCBI): domain Eukaryota; kingdom Metazoa; phylum Chordata; class Mammalia; order Chiroptera; family Vespertilionidae; genus Antrozous; species Antrozous pallidus. The sequence continues at coordinate 54,968,246 of CM050520.1, read as the reverse complement.
CTTCAATTTTTCCCAACCCAAGCCCTAATTAAAGGAACATCTGAACAAAAGGGGAGCTTTGACCATCTTTCTGGACCTAAGAAGGTGGTGTCCAGGAGAGTTTATAATGCTGGTTAACTCTGAGATGGAAGGCTTGTTTTCAACTGTGCAGCTCTGCCTTATGCTGTAGTAATGCAAATATTTGGTTGAGGCAACCCAGCTCAAGGGAAGCAACACCTCAGGGTTGGGGGCGTTTTAACTCTGGCTCAGTGGACCTTCATTCAGACCTCATGTGAAGAGGGCCCCAAAATGGAATTAAGGTTTTATTTGGGATAGTTTTCTGTGACTGGAAAGAAGACAGAACAGAATAAGGAGCTCAGTACTCTATCTTAAGAGCTTGTGATGAAATCACCAATCACCCTATAATTTCTAGAAGACCTTCCTATCTGTATTTAATTGGTAACTTATGGAATGTCACATTTTGATTTATATAGTTAGCTCCATATATATATCAGAGATATATGGTATTTACTGTATTTTCTATATGGTTAGGAGAAACCAAATATAATCTTTTCCCCCTTCTTTATTTTTGAGTGCTTCTTGTAAGGCTCATTTTGCTAATCTCATTTTTCAGGCATAGAATTTAGAGTTTAGAATAGTGACAAATTATATCATTTGTTCTGCAGGTAACTGGCAGCATTGGGATGAGAAACCAGGTTAGAAACCAGATTGATAAGATGAAATAAAATTTAAATTTTATGTTCAGGATGAGTCATGATGCATCTTAATCTTTAAGAAAAGAATACTTCCTAGTTCTGTCTATTGAAAGGGGCTAGAAGCAATGACAGCTGAGCAGCTATGAGCAACCCTGCTGCTTCTCATATGGTTTCTATATACCATTTTCTAAAAATCAGAGCCAAGGCTGCTTAAATATATATGTATATACATTTCAAGAAGAAAAAAAAAGCTGATTCCAGCTCTGGTATAGAATTCAATAGGAACCTGGAATACCTTACATCAGAAAGCAAGTAAGCTCCCTACCACGATATGTAGTATGTTAAATGGAGTCAGAAGCCCACTGAAGAAGCTGTTGTGGACCAAAATAAAGCAATCAGAACAATAATAAGAATAGTAATTGTAATGAATTAAGACACAACATTTAAATCTATAACTCCATAATGATATTGTTTAAAAATCATCTCATCATCAGCTTTGCAGGATGGTAAGCAATTTATTCATTATTTTCAAAATCTGTATATAAGAGGTAAAAATCAAACACTTATCCTGTTGATCCTATAGAAACTGAAATTTAAGGTAAGCAAATAGTTGAAAGGGATGCCTTTTTATAGCAGAATTCTTCCTAATAGATTGAGAAAGAATGATAGACTATCACCATTTTAAATGAATAGTTCTAGAAAATATTTGTAATGGCTGCAGCATCATAATAAGACAGTCAGACATGGTGTGACTTCTGATGGAAATATTCCTCACCACTCATGAAATAGTCTAGCCCCAAATATAGAACTTGAGTGTGACCAGGTCCCTCCATCTAACTGCCACTCCACAGATGTTACAAGGGACAACAAGATAAAAACAATACAATAAAAAAATCCAGTCTGTAGAATCTCTACAGGATAAAAAATCCCCACCCTCCTCCTCACAAATAAATTTTGCAAGGAGCTGAGCAGAGGGTGGAGAGAGCGATTCTGTCAATTTTGAGACTTAAGAGATGTGTAACCCACACATCTCTGGAATTGTTTTTAACGCTGATTTGAATAAGCTTTTAAAAAAATAGGAAAAGTTTAATCTTGATGATATTAAGGAATTTTTGTTGGCATAGAGTTATGTTAAAAATAAAGATTCCTTATATTTATGTCTTCTTACCAATGTTTGCAGATAAAGTAAAAAAAATGCTAATTTTGCTTCAAAATAATTTGAGGGAATGGTTATGTGTCCATGAAATAAGATTGGTTGTGAGTTGATTGATCATTGTTGCTGCAGACGGGTCAGGATGTATACAGAGGTGCATAATAATATTCTTTCTTTAAACATTTTTAAATTTTTTCTTAAGAAAAAGTGAGAGAGAGAGAGAGAGAGAGAGAGAGAGAGAGAGAGAGAGAAGAAGAAGAAGAAGAAGAAGAAGAAGAAGAAGAAGAAGAAGAAGAAGAAGAAGAAGGAGGAGGAGGAGGAGGAGGAGAAGGAGAAGGAGAAGAAGGAGGAGGAGGAGGAGGAGGAGGAGGAGGAAGGAAAGGAGGGAGGGAGGGAGGAAGAAGGGAGGAAGGGAGGAAGGGAAGCAAGAAAGGAAGGGGGGAAGTAAAGAGGGTAGGAAGGAAGGAAAGAGAGGAAAAGGAATGAGAACTTAGATATTTGACTGCATGGTCAGTGTTTTTATTCCCTATGCTCTGTGATATTTAATATGTACTTAGTTAAGAGTTTCAAGGATACAAAAGTCTGGTAGAAAACTCCACTTGGTCCCCACCTACTTTAGCCATAGCTTATAACTAAGCAGACTGTGCAAAGTGAGGGCTTGAGACATGTTTATTGAATTAAATCACATTACGTATGTGAAATATATAAATAATTACTTGACGTGTATGACAAGAAATTTTTGAAATAAAAATTAGGTTTTAATTTTGACCTTAGGTCAGTTGCTTTATAGCTCTTGAGTTTTAAGCTGGTCACTTTGCTTCTCTGAAGCTAAGATTTAAACTGGTCACTTTGAGTAAGAATAGTAATTACTTTATCAGGCTTTTGAGAGGCTGATATTATAAAATATTATATAATTGAAATTGATTAGTATGGAATTTAGATGCCATGAAAACCCAGAGAGTGAAACCTCTCTCAAAGATTCAGGAATTGAGATTTCATGGAAGAGGGAGGGCCTCAGTTGAACCTTGGAGAACGGAAAATGTTTATGCTGGCAGAAAGAACTCTGCAGAAGAGCTGTGGAATAAATGTTATATTCACTCCACTGTGGGAACATGGATTTACAGTGTAATGCATATAATATTAAGGGACACAGTGTCATGAACTCATAAAATATCAGATCTGGAAAGGATCCTGGAAATTGTTTAGTCCAAACTCTTTATTTAAGAGTTGATAATAGGGAGGGCGAACCAAGATGGCATCATGGGTAAACACCTATTGTTCTGCCCCGTGCAACAATTCAAAAACTACAACATAACAACAAAACAAACATCACCCAGAATCACCAGAAAGCTGGCTGAGTGAAAACTCCACAAATAAAAGTAAAGGTGGGACATTGAGACTCAGAAGAGCGGCGGGAGCGCAGCCTTGAAGATATGCGCAGAAACAGGTTAGGAGCCATCCTGGTCGCGTGCACGAGGGCTGTAGGGCTGGAGCAGCAACCCCGGCTGGATTTCTCCAACAGGGAGGGCGGAGACATCCCACTGCACGGATTCCCCAGCGCTAGGCGAGGTCTGAGATCAGGGGGACGCACCCTGGAAGCCGGGCGCAGCAGAGGTCTCCTAGTCTGAGGAGAAACCAGGTTGCTTGGGAAAGAAGTTTGCGTGCACGTAAATTGTGTGACAGCACAGACACGCGACTTACTCCCTGGAAACTTGCCCCCTGATCCCGGAAACCACCATACTGCTTTGTTTTACAATGCTGGGCGAGAGTTTGGGTGTGCAGACTCATTTGGGGAGAGGCAGAGTTGTCTGGCAAGGGGTAGAGACTAGCGGCTTTCTCTTGGAGGTGCCTGCAACCATCCTCATCCAACAGAGACCCTCGCACCCGAGCGGTGCATAGGACGTAGCTGACACTGAGGCTGCCTGCTCAGCTCAGAGACTCTGCCCATCCAACCTGAACACAGTCTCCCTTCACAGCCAATTGGCCTGGAGGTCAAACCCTCCTAGGGCTAACAACAACAAGCTGGGCTTAAATTCAAAAATACTGTACAACCCATAAAGGATTGCAGTAAGAGTACCCACCTCAGGTAACTGGGGAGGCTGTGCCACTGACCCATAGAGGACATCTATCACATAAAGCAGCCACCATGCAGAGATATAGAAAGAAATCAGGTGTGAAAGAAATGGAGGAAAAAAGACGACTAGACATAGGGTTCAAAACCATGGTTGTAAGGCTTTTCAAGAGGCTCCTAGAAAAGGCTGATGAACTTAATGAGAACTACAAGATGAACCAGATCAACGAGGAAATAAACAGGACCAACCAGGAGATGAATGGGACCTACAGGGAAATTAATGAGACTTACAAGGAAATGAATGAGAACCTCAAGGAAATGAACAAGACCTCTGAGGATATGAATGAGACCCTCATGGATATGAAAAAGGACCAACTAGAAATCAAGCATACACTGACTGAAATAAAAAATATTACACAAAGTCCTAAAAGCAGTCCAGAGGGCCACAAGAACCAAGTCAAAGATTTGAAATACAAAGAAGCAAAACCCACTTGGCTGAAGAAGCAAGAAACTAAAAGAATCCAGATAATTGAAGATAGTGTATGGGGCCTCTGGGACAACCTCAAGCATGCCAACATCCGAGTTATAGGGGTGCCAGAAAAAGAGAGAGAGCAATACAATGAAAACCTACTTGAAGAAATAGTGACTGAAATCTTCCCCCACCTGGTGAAAGAAACTGACTTAAAAGCCCAAGAAGTACACAGAACCCCAAAATATAGAAATCTAAAGAGAACCACACCAAGACACATCATAATTAAAATGCCAAGAGCAAAAGACAAAGAGAGAATATTAAAAGCAGCAAGAGAAAAACAGTTGGTTACCTACAAGGGAGCACCTATACGATTGTCAGTGGATTTCTCAACAGAAATGAGCAGGCCAGATGGGAGTGGCAAGAAATATTCAAAATAATGAATGGCAAGAATCTACAACCAAGATTACTCTATCCAGCAAAGGTATCATTCAGAATTGAAGATCAGATAAAGTGCTCCTCAGATAAGAAAAAGCTAAAGGACTTCATCACCACCAAACCAATATTATATGAAATGCTGAAAGATATTCTTTAAGAAGAGGAAGAAGAAAAAGGTAGAAATATAAATTATGAACAACAAATACACATCTACCAACAAATGAATATAAAAATCAAGTGGATTGATAGGCTGATGAACAGGATAGACTGGTGAATGTAACGGAATCATGGACATGGAGAGGGAATGGACTGACAATTCTTGAGGAGAGGAGGGGTGTGGGAGGTGCAGCAAGAGACTGGACAAAGGTCTTGTGGCAATGGGAGAGGACAGAGGGGAGGGGAAGGTGGGGGTGGAGGGTGGGATGGGTACAGGGTGGAGGGGAACTTAGGGGGATAAAAGCGGGGAAGCAATGTAATTAATAGACTGAACAATAAAGATAAAAAAAGAGTTGATAATAGGAAGTATAAATGGAAGGAGACTTGGCTTGGGGTGGCGAATACCCAATACTATATACAGAAGATGTATTATAGAATATCAACTGAACCCTGTATAATTTTATTAACCAATGTCACCTAATAAATTCAATAAGAAAGAAAATAGTTGAGTAAACAAAGACCCTGATGGAATAAGTGCTTTGTCCAAGATGAAAATACCTAGTAAGTGGCTGAACCAAGCATTCTAATCACTATTTTTCCTCCTGTGAAATCTTCCTGTTAGTGACTGGAGCTGAGGAAGTAAGATTGATTAAGACAAACTGATTTTATAAAAATGACTTTGACCATTAGGTTTGAAATCTCTTATGTAATGCAATTGAGAGCTTTAGTAGAATTTTAAGCAGAAGAATTATAGGAAGAAGCAGTGGGTTGAGGATAGCATATTTTATGCATGAGAAGGGTTAAAGCAATGAGGTAACATAGAATGCTACTGCAGTTCTTCATATGTGAGCATGAGGACTGTCCCAAAGGTATGCTGCTGCTAGTTGGATACAGAAAAAGAGAGGATCTCTTATGGGAATAACTAGAAGGTATTGATGACAGATAAAAAATAACTATGGAGGACCACATAGAAGTTTAAGTAGATTCATATATTATAGAACTTTGTGTAAAAGATTGTATAGAAGATAGAATTAAATGAATTATATAGTCCTTCCTACCCAATCCCTTCATTTAATAGTCCTTCAACAAACACAGGTAGGAATCTGAAATTCAGAGAAGAGTTGATTTGTCCAAGCTGACATGGATGACACACAATTTAATCAAAATTCAAATCTAGTGCCATTTTTTACCTCTAGGAGTGATTAACTGCAATACATGGAGTCTCAGATTTGCTGACTGGGCCTCATTTATTCTCTAAATCCTGTGAAGATATATGCAAATTTAAAAATGTATTTAGTTTAGTGTATCTGTTGGGGATGGGAACATAAGGGAGTTTTTGAGAGGGAATTATTCTTTTCAACACATCCTCAAATTCATCTTTGATTCCTAAAAGGTTAAGAAGTTAACTGTGTAAGGTGATGTATTTAAACAATGTCATGTGGGATAAATATTAAATCAAGTTATGTTTCACTCCTTTCAAAACATTTTATCTTTCCATCTTTATCCTCTTGAGAGTGTTATCTGAGGGTGGAGGAAAGTTTATATGCCCTCATGGTGAGCAATAGGACCACATGTGAGTGTCTGTGATATTTGAGGCTTTGCTGATGTCCATGGAAGGTTTTGTTGTCCTGATTTCTAGGAATCATGCTGATATCCACAACTGGGGATTGTGGCTAGTGACATTCCCAGAATCTTTCTTTGGCGTGGATGGAGCTTAATGATACAGCTTCAACTTGACTCTCACTGGTATTCTGGTCTGTCCCTTGCATCCTTGGTTTGTCCTCCATCCAGCCTCTGGCTTAGACTCTCCCTTCTGCCATCTCTGCTCTGTGATCACCACAGCAGTTGCGAAGGTATGCTTGAAAGCTTTTAGCTGCTAAATGTTATTCAACACTGAGGCTATAAAAGTATCTGGTTTGCTTCCATGCCATGTGACTGCAAAGACTGACTCTTGAATGGCATATTCAGTACACTCATAACCTAAATATGCCTTGAAATTATTTTTACCTCAACCATAGTTACCCAAGTTGGCCCAGAGTCTTGGTCTTCACATCTGTAAGACAGGAACAATAATATCCTGTAAGTCTTCGTTAAGATGAAGAGTAAAGTAGAACAATGTTTATAAAGTCTTAGAATAACAATAACTCCTGGTACTTAAAGGGCAATCACTATGCTATCATCATCATCATCATAGATTAGGTCCTTTTCCTCTTACTAGTCCTACTATCCAGCACAAAGCTTAGAATGTAAGAGGAACGCCGAAAACGGTTTGGCTCAGTAGGTAGAGTGTCTGCCTGCGGACTGAAAGGTCCCAAGTTCAATTTCGGTCAAGGGCATGTACCTTGTTTATGGGCATATCCCCAGTGAGGAGTGTGCAGGAAGCAGCTGATCGATGTTTCTCTCTCATTGATGTTTCTAACTTGCTATCCCTTTCCCTTCCTCTCTGTAAAAAAAAATCAATAAAATATCTTTTAAAAAAAGAATGTAAGAGGAACTTAGTAAACATTTAATTAATGAATGAAATAAGTTCAGAGAAAGGTCCTATATAGTGCTAAAATTACAGCAACAAACATGAAAAAAGTTATCTAACAATTCTGTTACAGCTGTCCTAGAAAATGGTCAGTGTGGTACCTTAAAACTTATAAATATCTGTATTTCAAAATATATTATTAAAAGTATATGTTATCTAAAGAAATTAGTTTAAGATTCTGAATGATGTTTACTACAAAGAATTTGCATACCACATTTCCATGATTTATGATCAAAAGCACCTTAATTTGTATTTTTATATGCTGTGTTCCATCCCCATTTGGTAGTTCCAAACTTAGATCAGAATGATTTAGAAAACACACACATTAGGTTATGATGAGCTCTGACTTGGCCGTCAATGAAGTGTTGTCTTTTTTTTTTTTCAAATGTATTTTACAATCATGGAGTAAAGTACTTCACAATTCATAGCCTGACTCTTCATCCTTTTATTACACAATTTCCTCTCTGTCTAGATAGCAGTTCCAAACAGCTGAACATTTGCCATCTAGTGGGCAAAAACTATAATGGTATAAAGGAAGCTGAGCATAAATTTGGAACATTTAAATGCGCATACTGCTGAAGAAATTATTAAACCCAATCACAACCTTTGCAATAGTGATATTATTTGTTACTAAATGCAGATATAGAAGCATAGGCAAATATCTCAACATTTGAAATGATTTGGAGTAAAATGTAAAAGAAAATTAAAGCCACAGGAAATGAAACTGCATATCTATTAGAATGACTCAAAAATAACAGTAACAAATGACAATATGAAGTGTTGATGAGGATATGAAATAATCAGGGTGCATACACAATGTTGATAGGAACAAAAAATGGTATAGCCATTCTGAAAAACAGTTTGGTGGTTTCTTATAAAGTTAAACATGACCCCAGTACTTATATTCTTAGGCATTTAGACAAAGACATGAAAAATATTTCTTCATATAAATATTTGTATATAAATATTTAGATTAGTTTTATTCATAGTCATCAACAACTGGAAACAACTCAAATATCCATCAGCTAAAAAGTAGACAAAGGTGTGCCACTATGAAAAAGGAGAATTACATTGTTTAAAACAAGAGATTAAACAACTGAGCAGGCTTGGTCATTAATCACTAAAAACAACCAGGAGAGTTATCATGAACCAGCAGTTGGAGATTCAGACAGACAGAAGAGAAAGAACTCTTCACACAGACCCGGCAGAAAATTCAAAACGACTCATCTCATTTCTAATAATTCTATGAAGTTTTCCCCAAAAGTTCCATTCATTTATAATACATTCTAGGCTTTTCAGATGTGTTTAACTTTTGTCTCTGGGCTGCTTTTACTTTATAACAATTAATTGGTTTAGCACTGTTTTGCATAGTATGCATCCACCAATAAATAATATTTTTATTATATTTTTTAGTTTACCAAACATTTCTACTATTATCTATGGCACAGTCCTGTTAGGCAGGTCAGGCAATGATTACTATTTGAAAGATCCTCTTTTGTCAAACAGGTTAGGCTCTTTCAGAATTCCATTTATTTTTATTCTGAAGCGACATCATACTAGTAACCATACATGTGTATGAAAACGTAAACTTTACTACTGTTTTCACATCTAACGGGCATTGGCAAGTTAAGTTGTTTCATGATAGTATTAATAATGTTTTTTAAATGTCTTTAAATAAGCATAAACACAGCAAATAAGTATAAGCTAGGATATAATGTGGTGGCTCAGACTAAAGCACAGTCAGCCCTCCCTATTCATATTCATAGATTCAACCAACTGTAGATCAAAAATATTTATTTTTTAAAAATGTTATGTTGCTAGTGATGTGTACTATGTAAATATGTATTTGATAGTTGCTCTTGTCAATATTCCCTAAACAATAGAGCATAACAACTATTTACATAGCATTTACATTGTATTATGTATTATAAATACCCTAAAGATGGTTTTAAAATATACAGGAGGATGTGCATAAAAGTATGCAAACACTATGCCGTTTTATACCAGGGACTTGAGCATCCTTTTAGATTTTGGTATCCCCAGGGATCCTGCAATCAATTCCCCACGGATACTGAGCAGCAGTGACATCTTGAAGTAGGGCAGCAATGGTCTGTCTGTGGAATTTCCCTTCGTGCATAACTTTATTCGTATGTATAAGTGCATGTACTTTGAAAGTTGATATGCTGATATGCATATAAATTTTAATTTTAGAGTTGAAGTAAAGGGAGTTGAGATGATAGGTTAATTTCTTTATGATGGCTGAGAAGTGTTAGGACTTGACTCAAAATGAGTCCTCCTTCTCACTGTGCTCATTTCATCACTCCAGCTCCCTCATCTTGATGCAGGTACAGGTGTGCCCCGCACTGGGTTCTCCTGATAATAGATGTGATAGCTTGCCTGTCATAGAAGAATCATGGGGAGAGGAACTCACAGTCATAAATACCTACCATAGGACAATTGGGGGAAGAAGTCTTTCTTCAGGTCCCAGAGTCTTTTCATGTAGAAATACAAGCTGCCTGCTCTGGGGACCAGGGTACAACTAACAATTTTACAAACAATGCTTTTTACTTCTCCAAACATCCCTTTTAATGTCTACCTTTTCTTCAAAGGCAGCCTCTAGTGAGACTTTTATTCATCTTGTTTCCCAATGGAATCAATTATCTTATCACATAGCTTAAAAAATTTTGTTGGCAGAAAGCATGTTCTAGGTTTGTCAAGAATCTCATCAATTGGGATTACAGTTTTAAAATGGAAAGTGGGGACTTTAGATCTTTTGTCTCTCTCTTCTCCCCATGTTTGAAATCATATTTTGACTATTTACTATGAGACAAGCATCTTCTTTCATTTAAATACTATATGCTTTGTGTAGCTCCGAGGTACAGATAAGGAAGTCAGAGTTTTACATACACTTAGGAATGTGCTCCAAGTCATGGAAGTAAATCATGGAGTAACTCTCTCTGGGTCTGTCTGACTCCTAAACCTTTGTCCTATGCAATATGAATTCTTAAAAGCTAAAACTTTCTCTTCCCCTTAAATAATAACACCATCATTCTACATTTCAACTTAAGGTGCATTGAACTTGCATATTCAAAAAAGCTTCATCTCTCTTGAGCATCTACAATATACAATTTGTGCTAAGCATGCATTTGACTTTTGAACAACACAGGTTTGACCAGAACAGGCTTATTTAGATGCAGATTTTTTTCATTTTAAAATCTTTATTGTTGGAAGTATTACATATCTCCTCCCTTCCCCCCCACCCGATGACCCCTTCTAGCCCCTTACACCCTCTACCCCAGGCCTTCACCATCTTTATTGTTTGTGACCATGCGTTATGTATTTATGTATACAACTTCTTTGGTTGTAGTTTTTTTCAATAAATACCTTTATTGTTTTCAGATTGCTAGTAGGACTCCACATATGCAGAAAGCCAACTGCAGGCATCTATGACCTTTTATATAGGAACTTGAGAATGAATGGATTTTGTTATCTGTGGGGAGTCCTGGAACCAATCCTCTGTGGATACTAAGAGGTAATTTAAGTTTTGGGGAAAATAAAAAATTATACACAGATTATTAACTGTGTGAGATATTGGTGTCCCTAACTTCTGCATTGTTCAAGGGTCAACTAATTGTATTATAGTATTATTATATTTAAAACTCACACATGCTGTAAGTGGTAGACATTATCACCCCCATCTTAAAGATGATAAAACTAGGATTAAAAACAGGTTAGTGATGTCCAAGGTTACCTACCCCAGCAGGAAATGATGGAGCTGAGATTCAAACCAGGTCTACTGGAATCTAAATACTATGTTTTATACAGAGGGGAATATGTGGACTTTGGTATTTAACAGATCTAGTTATACCCAAAAGTAAACCACCATTATTTTTTATTCTATTTTATTCTGTCATTATTTATGAGAATATCTTATCTTCAGTTCTACAAAGACTATAAGCATCTTGAGTGCATAAATTATTTGTTTCATTTTCTCTTCTTCCCTTCCCACTAATTAACCTATACAATGAACAGAGTGCCTATTTTGTAGGGATTCAATAAAGTGATTTAATAACTGAATAGAATGAAAGTATTAAAGTACTGAATGATTTGAAACTACATGAAAGTTAATCTTCATCCAGTACATTAGTTAATTCATTTATCCATCTATTTATTTAAACAATTATTTCTCCACCCATTGCCAGGCACCAAGTTGATTCAAAGCTGGCATACAACAATGTGGTGACTCAGGAAGCATCCATCCTAATTGATTAGTTCCTGTGCCAGACCAATTGATAACTATATTTTAAAGATTACCCCCTGCTGAAATCTTAGCATATGAGCAAAAAAGAATTAAGCGATAATTACTCTCCTCATGAAAATTTTCAAATAAGTGTAAGATTACTACTGTGAGTGAAGAAAAGTGCCAAGTGCTCTGATAGTGAATAGCAGGGTCACCTGATCTAATACAGATGGAAAAGCACTTATGATGAAAACCAGGGAGAGAAAAATCCAATCAGGTCCTCCATCATATAAATTTACTTTTCACCTGTGAAGGCTAAGATTATACTACTGTTTTATGGGATCAGCGGTCTTCTATAAATAGCACTGTTCAACTATTTATCTCTACAATGTTCTTGCATCCTATGATGGATGTGTCAATAATAGTAAGTTCATTGGTGCTCAAGGCCCCTACAGAAGGAGCACTGCACTTCATTAAATGTCTGTTGAACTGAACTGAAGGTGTTGTGGGAATATTTGTTAATGTCCTTTTAAGGAGTGATCAGGTTTCTTTATGAATGAATGCTGTCATCTGGGTCCAAAGCTCAGGAAAAAGTCAAGAAAAGGTTATGCTTGATATAATAGAATGAATTTATTTCACTAGAGAGGAACACCAGAAAAAGGTAGAATTTCTCTGTTGAATTCCTCTTGACTGCTTAAAGAAACATCCTTATCCCAAAATGGAGGGACATAGGATGCTGAATACCTTATTTCTATGAGTTATTTTTTTATGTTTGCTAGCATCCATCATTTTTCAATAGATAGATAAAGAATGAGTTTCTCAAAAAGTTTAAAAACTAAGTATGACAAAATGATTTCATAATTTACTGAGCTAACTGCAAGGCCATTATATATATCTTTTGGCTCAAATATATCTGATATTTTCTTTATATATCTTAAAATTACTCAATAGGAGACCTTGAAATAAAAATTTCAGTCTGTTGTTCATTTCTTATGTGATAGGGCATAATCCAGGTTCTTGCAAAGGCAGCAATTAGATGAGGGGAGACTGTCTTCATGTGAAATAGTCTGGGACATTGGGTTAGTACTGCCAGAATATCCAGAAGTTTTTGCTTAACCTCTGAAAATCTAGAACATCCCTTAGGTTAATATTTTGTGCCTGTGCTCAGCCTGCTAAGATAGGAAAAGATGGGAGGTTTCTGAAAGAGGTCTGATGCAAGTGTAAGAATAGAGACTGCTCAATTCACTTAAATCCCACAAGCATTTACTGAGCACATCTATATATAGAAAAGCTAGGTGACTGACCATACATCTGTCTGACCATCCGACTGACCGACAGATACATGTGACTTGCACTGGCAGTTTAAAAATGAACATTGACTCGCCCATGTGTGATACATATAAAGCTCTCACTGGTGCCAATCACATGTGTATGTTTTGATTTGTCATTTTTGATCATGAATTTGAATTTGGTTGACCCTTCTATTATAAAGAAAGGTAGACTAGTGATATTTTTCTAATTAATTTCCTTTCAATGTGCATGAATCCATGCACTGGGCCACTAGTTTGAGCACAAAGTACAGTCTGTTCAGTGTATAATGAAGGATATAAAGACCCAGCAGTAAAGTTTGTTACCATTAGAAACTTAAAATCTTATTGCTATTTAATATAAAATCTGTTTTAATTATACTACAAGGTAATATATGATAAATAATAAGAGAGGTAAAAAGTACTGTGAAAGTATAGGAAAGAAGAGATCACTTCCTCACATTAGATATACAAATATTCACCTTCAAATTCTTTATTTTAAAGTTCCTTTGTTTCCCCTGATACCTGTTGGATCAAGTCTAAGGTGTTTAGTGTTTGTTGTACACAGGACCATTCATAAACTGACCCTGTGTACAGTTTCACTTTAGTTTTTACACAGTAGGAGTAAACTGCTCACAGCACTGTGTTCTTCCCTTGCTGCTCATCACTCCTGGAACTCCAAATTGAGCACAGAGCTTAGCACAGAGCCAGTGTGAAAAAAATTTTTTAATAAATTGCTGAGTACTCATACGATTATTTTTCATGTCTTCTTGTCTTTATGCATGCTGTTCTCTCTGTATGGAATGTCTTTATTTATGATCTCGTTTTTCAAGACTTACCTACTCTAACTTCTAGGCTTGCTCATAGCATATCATACTGAAATGATCAATTTGTATATATATGCTTACATCTTATTTTTCTTGCTACTTCAAGTAGCTATGTCTGAGAGTAAAGTATAAGACAGTTAAGGGTACAGATTTTAGCATTAGATTATTTATCTTTAATCCTGACTCTTTCCCTTTTCTGATTTTGGATGAGTTACTTCACCTCTCTGTGCCTCAGTTTCCTCATCTGCAAAATGGGATACTAATAGTATCTACCAGATAAGATTGTTGTGAGGATTAAATTAATTATCTCCCTATATATAAGCCTAATATGCTAAATGTCCAACCAATCGGTTGACCGTTCTGTTGACTGTTTGATCAGTCACTATGATGTCCACTGACCACCAGGGAGGAAGCCGCTCTGACTGGTAGGTTAGCTTGCTGCTGGGGTCTGGTTGATCAGGACTGGACCAGATAGTCCAGACACACCCTGGAGCCCTCCTGCAGTCCTTCCCTGGCCAGTTGGCCCCAATTGGCCCCAATGGGGATTGGGTGAAACAGGATCGACACACCCTGGAGCCCTCCTACAGTCCTTCCCTGGCCAGTTGGCCCCAATTGGCCCCAATGGGGATTGGGTGAAACAGGATCGACACACCCTGGAGCCCTCCTGCAGTCCTTCTCTGGCCAGTTGGCCCCAATTGGCCCCAATGGGGACTGGGTGAGACAGGATGAACACACTCTGAAGCCCTCCTGTGACCCCTTTCCAGCCTTTAAGACATTTCTTCTAATTAATTTCTTTTCATTGTGCATGAATTCATGCACTGGGCCTCTAGTTATAAATAATGTGCTTAGAACAGTGCCAACATGAGCAGTATATGATTGTAAGTTATTATTGTTTAGTGCCTAGAAATAATCACTTGCACCACTGTGAAATTGTATGAAGTAGGGAGAGACATTAAAGTATTTGTACATGAAATTAAAGTGTAGGTTAGGTTATTGGTAAGTAGAAGTGGGTATATACTGTGGAGAAAAGTCATTACAGGATAAAGTTGGAATCAGAGTATAGCACTGGGACAGTTAGATACCTCCATAACCCCTACTTCTCACACACTCCCAACTGAGTGCCAAGTGCTAGAATTTGTTTTTCATTTCTTTGTTTTGTCTCTCAGTGTCTCCCATGGGAGCCAATAATATGGTGAGATCAAAAGAAATTGCAGGTTTGTGGTGCTGACTGAAAATGGCATAACCACAAGCTCTCTAGGTAGCTAGTCAAATACTTTACAACAACTGTAAGCTAATCAGATTTTATAATAAGTCCATCCAAGTCGATACCTATAGAATAGTATGGAATATAATTACTTGCAAAATCTTTCCTGGGATTATTGCTAATATAGTTCCTCCCCCCAAAACCACCATTTCTAACATTCTGTAAGATGTTTGGAGAAGGCAGATGATATAGGTATAGCTCACAAAATGTCTGAAACAAATTTTTTAGTTCAAGTAGTACTCTTACATTGACTTCCACTGTAAAATTGATGACACTTGAAGAAATCAATTCAGTGGAATGATGACTGTATCCCAGGCTCTGATATGAATACTTATACAACCCCTTTCTTCTCCTGAGGCAAGGGCCGGGTGAGAGGTACATGTTAATAGAGAGCAGGTGCACCTCAAAGTGCACTATCAGAGCACTTTGTACTTTTCTTCAATTCTCATAAACAGCAAGGTTGTTTATGTGGCCACAGATGTAAAAAATGGAAGTAGTGTTCCAGAGGAAGCACTGAGGGTCAGAATTCTGAGTGAGTTCAAAACAGAGTTGAACAGAGAGTCAGATCATGGGAACATGGGTCCAAATGGGGGCAATAGGGGAAGGAAACTGGTACCAAGAGTGAAAAGCCAGAAAATAGATAAATGGAAGCTGACAACTCCAGAGAAAAAAGTTAGTGATTTGGGAAAAAGCAAGAAACTATTAATTGCCTTTACCTTTAGAAGCTAATTTAAATCCTTTTAGGAAAGAATATTAAGAATGGGATAAAAATAAATTTAAATTGTCAACAATTATAAAATATACAGATTCCAAACATTTAATTAATTTCATTCATTTATTCATATCCCCAGTATTATTCAGTAGTTCAGATTAGCTTCTTAACTCTGACCACCACATATTTCCTAATTATTATTACTCTAGTGGCCCAGTGCGTGAAACTCGGGAATGGGGGGGGGGAGTCCCTTAGCCCAGCCTATGCCCTCTCACAGTCCAGGACCCCTCGCTCCTTACCTCCTGCTTACTTGCTGTCCCTTATCACTCATGTTGTGTCTCTTTAGCACTGCAGCAGAGGTGGGAGAGGCTCCCACCACCGCCACTGAGCTTGCCAGCTATGAGCCTGGCTTCTGGTTGAGCATCTGCCCCTGGTAGTTTATGCACATCATAGGAACCAGTCATTCTGGTCGTTTTGCCGTAATGGTTGCTTAGGCTCTTATCATATAGATTTCTTTTTCTGGAGGTAAAAAAATAAACGTAAGAAGGTTTAGGACCATGATGGCGAACCTATGACACGCATGTCAGCATGACACGCATAGCCATTTTCGATGACATGTGGCCACATGCGGTCACATACAGAGAAGTATGGGGCCACATGCTGAGACGGACGTTTCATCCTCGGGTACTGCACGGCCAGGTGCAGTAGTCAAGGATAAAACATTTGCTGTAGTGTAGTGTAGACACTGTGCCGGAGGTCTGTAGGCCAAAACAACAGAACTCTGGCACAGAGTGTCTAGTTCTGGGAATTCCAGTTAGGCCGTTAGGGGATCTTTGACCTCACTTCTGGCCAGTGGAGCAGGGAGCAGCGGAATGCCATGGAGGATGCATCTCTGGGGGCCCTGTGATCGCCATTACCAGCAACCACATAACCATAGCAACCATCATGCAATCTACTGTTCTGGGGTGTCGTGGATTTCTAATTGACCATCATTACTGAGATAAGTGAGGGGGAGGCTGGCAGAGGTGAAGGCCTCTGCTATGGGTGCAATTTCCTGCCATTAGAAATAGCAGCAGCCATCTTAATTTGTATAAGGAATGCCATTTTACAGCACATTGTAAACTCCATTTCACCACTATTACTGTTGTGCATCCTTATTAACCCCTATTTCTGCTTATTAACCCTGCCCTTTCCTAAAAGACAGTTACATGTGCCATCTTGTGGTTTGTTAGGCTAGTTAACTCCTAACTGCCTGCAGGGCTAACAGGCTATCTATTAATTCAATCTTCTGTCACTGCCGCCCTGATGGGGAACCCAAAAAATAAAAAAACAAGGTTAAGTAAAGGAAGTGGTAGTAGCAGTAGCCGACCCTTTCAAGAGACATGGACTGAGATGTATGGCATTATAGAAAAAAATGGCAGATCATTTTGCATTCTATGTACTGAAACAGTAGTAAGCAGAATGTGGAATATAAATAGACATTTTGAAACTAACCATTTTCAGGTCTTGAAAAAAAGTGAGGATGAAAGGGAGGAATACATTTCCAGGCAGCTACACCTTTATAAGAGCCAATCTAATTCCATCCTTAAATTTATAAAAGGCTCTACAAATTTAACATCTGCAAGTTTGAGCATTGCTCACTCCATAGCTCAGCATGGAAAAGCACTCAATGAGGGAGAATTTATTAAAGAAACTCTCCTAAAATGTGCACCAGTTTTATTTCATGACATGCAGAATAAAGATGCAATTATTAAGAGACTATCTGAGTTACCACTCAATAGAAATATCGTAAAAGACTGAACAATGAGACTGAAACAAACGTACAACATCAATTAAAGAAACATAAGTAATTGTAAATATTTTTGATCTCTCTTGATGAAACTACTGATGTCACATCACATGCTCAGTTGGCCATTATTGGTCAATATTCTGATGGTCTCATAATGAGAGAAGAGTTGTTAGTATCAGTGCCAACAAGTACATCAGGAAGCAAAATATGTAAGGTTGTTATACAAACATTTCGTGACCTAAGCAAGCATTGATATCTCTAAAGTTGTGTCAGTGACCACAGATGAGGTACCAAACATGGTGGGGAAGAATGTCGGATTTGTCAAATTGTTTACGGAAACTACTGAACATCTGATTGTGCCTTTTCATTGTATTACCCATCAGAAGGTTTTATGTGCCAAGGCAGGATTTATAAACTTAAACGACTTAATGTCAGTTGTTACAAACATATTTAATTTAATAGCTACTTGCCCCCTTCTTAAGGGAGAATTTTCTTCACTTTTACTGGAGGTTGATTCCACCTACAGTGAACTGCTGATGTACAATAATGTAAGATGGCTGATCCGAGGCAAAGTTCTTGAGTGCTTTGTAGAGTGCTTTGAAGAAATTAAGGTATTTTTTGAGGATAAGGATCTGGGAAACTTTTCTCAGCTCAATGATGATAAGTGGGTCAACACCCTGATATTTTTTACAGATCTCTCTGTTCATATTAATGAACTGAACTTAAAGTTACAAGGTTTTGGCAAAAGTATTGATGTTATGTTTGGGTGCATAAAAGCTTTTGAAAGTAAACTTAAGATTTTCAAGCAAGATGTAGAGTAACAAAGTATTTTGAGAAGGCCAATGCAGCTATACAAAATGAAATAGAACCCTTGCATATAAAGTACCAGCATGTTTTAGACTCATTACTTGATCAGTTCAGTGATAGATTTAATCAATTTAGAAGCCTAGAACAGACCATAAAATAATTAAGTATCCTGATGTAGTAGTCTCCAGTAGTTTGGAATTAAATGGTTTCCAATGGATGAAAATTGATGATTTGGAGATGCAATTTGTAGAATTTCAAGACAGCATCTGGGCTCAGGTGTTTGTCAACTTGAGGTCAAAGCTTGAGAATCTGGAAAGGTGCCGCTTGGAGAATCAAGAGGAGTGCCACTACGAACAGGAAATTTGGAGTGCCTGACACTTTTAGCAGACACTTTCAGCAACCTGAAATATATAGCAATGGCTTTACTTGCAATTTTTTCCTCTATGTACTTTTGTGAGACCTTATTCTCAGCGTTAAATAATATCAAATCCAACAAAAGAAACAGATTGACAGATGAAGTTAGTAGTACTTGCTTGGGCTTGAAGTGTACAAAATACCAACCTTCAATGGAAGGTATAGCCAATGAAATTTAGCAACAAAAAAGTCACTAATAGGCAGGTTAGTTAAAGAATTCCCCTCCCCCTCACTTATCTTAGTTCACTGCACCCTACACAAGTTAAATAATATCAAGACCAACAAAAGAAACCAACTGACAAATGAACAAAGAAGTCGCTAAGCAGGTAAGTTAAATAATTAGTTTTTTGTTTATTAAGTATAGTTATATATTACAATTATACATGTTTGTTATTTCAACTATAAATATCACAAAATTATGTTTTTTTCTCAAAGAGACACATCACCCGAGTTATGCTCGTTTTTTTTGGAGAATTTTGACACACCATGCTCAAAAGGTTGCCCATCAGTGGTTTAGGAGTTCAAAATGTGCACACTTGTAATTTTTTAGATATTATTTGGACACTTGAAAAGAAAAATAACAATATTTAAATGAGATCTTTGTCAGTTAATTTTATTATCATCCTGTTCACTGAAAAGTTAATAAGTTTGATTCCTAGTCAGGGCACATGCCCAGGTTATGGGTTTGATCTCTGGTGGGGGTATGTATGGGAGGCAACCAATCAATGTTTCATTCTCTCTCCCTCACCCTTCCTCTCTCTCTAAAATCGATAAAACATAAAAAATAAAAATAAAAAATAGGTACTGACAATTAGATTTTAATGCAAATATGTTATCTGTGGGCAGTACAGGAAACACCAGTAGGGATATGACCCAGTGTAACAGGAAAGAAAAGGCACCCAATAAAGGGTGTTAGCTAGCCAGCTCTCACTGTGAGTAACTGGAGATTAGTCCACTGAGGAAACTCTGAAAAGTCCCCCGTAGAACATACACCTCAGAATTATCCAATTACACATCAACATCCATCATCATTGAGGGCTATTTTTAGGGCTGATAATCCCCTGGTACTCTGGCTTGCCTGGGCACTTAGGGAAGGAGGTCTTCAGCTTTGGAGGCAAAAATATTCTGAAACTGTCAGCTGTTTGTGGTGCATGGTGAAATGAGAAAGGCCCTTTCATCCTAATTAATCAACCATACCTAGATGAGGCAGTCAGTTACAGAGTCAATGTGAGTACATACCCCAAACAGTGTATAGTATATAAATGCTATGTGACTTCAGAGACAGAAGAATATGCTAGTGCTAGTATGGTATGTGTCTTGAAGGATGAGGCAAATATGTTTTATCAGTGATCTAGGCCTAAAATGAGAGAATGGGCAAATGCAGGGAATGTAGGAATTACTCAGGCACATGGAACAGGCTAGTGAAGTTGTGAGTGGGAGATCAGGTTGGAGAAGTCCTTCAAAATCACATAAGGACAGCTTAAAAGCAGACTGAGATGCTTGTAGTTAATGCATTAGGTTATATAACCCGTAGTGTCTTGGGGCCAACATTAAGGTAAGTTACATTTTTAATCTCCAAACTTTTAGTACTTACTTTTACAAAAGCCCATGTTATGCCATAGTTCACATTTTCAATTTTATGTAAAGACTTTTATTAAGTTTGCTTGTCGTTTGTTCTACATAAGGCAAATGACATATTCATTATTAAAGTGGTATAGAATGTTATTAAAGGATCAAGGCTATATTTAACCATTTTTATAGTGTGTGCTTTTGTATAGAAACTTTCCGGTAAGTATTTTCCTGGGGCCAATTATTAAAACATGCTGAGAAGGAAGTGTAGCCTCTGGTATTAAACATTCATCTAACCAACACTCGTTGAGGGCTATGTTCTTAACGTGGCACAGAACTGCACAGAAACATCAGTTACTGTCCCTGCAACCCAAGCACTGATGGTCTCACAAAACAGGTAGGTAAAAAATGATTTCAGTGCAAGGTAAAAAGTGCACTAGTAAGGGTGTGTACAAAGTGTTTGGGGAGGTTGCTAACTCACTGAGGACATTGTCAAAGAGGTGCAGACCATCACCTCCCAACTAAAAGCAGAGATAGAGGAGCTGAAACAGTTGTTGGCCAGGTTGTTTTTCTCTCTCCCCTCCCCAGATTATTGGTAACCATGTAGCATTTGGTAATGAAACCAATTTATTGAATGGTTTATGAATCCTTTTTTTCTTCTGAGTTTGCCCTTTGCATTGGATAAATCTCTCAGAGGGCAGACAGCCTGGCAAACCTGTTAGAAGGAGCAGGAGGCTGAGGCTGACCCTTTCTCAAAACCAGGACAGTGAGTTTGCATGCCGGCCCTGGGATGGAAATTTCCTAGCTAGGGAATGAAGTCCCAGGAATAGGCAAGTAAAACTTACAACATACTGGCATTATTGATCCAAATCCTTTGGGAAGGAAGGATATTGGTGAGATGCCTAGATTTCTAAATTTAAATATCTTTTATAACATGTTGCATTTAATTTTAAAAGCTTGAAAGAAACAAAAGCGATGATTGTTCTTTCTTGTGACTAATCTATTATATCATGAATGTAACTGCACTATTGGGTATCTGTTAAAGCTGTAATTCCACAGCAACTATCGTTATTGCAAGGCAAGTTTGGAAAGATTTCAGAAAAGATACCTGGATTTCAGGTATGTACTTTCAAAGGATAATCATTTTCTTGGCTGAACTTAACAGAATTAAAAGTTATCACTTCTTTCTGAAATTCCCAGTACCATATGGAGAAGTGTTTATGCTGCATTAGGGAAAGTGTTGTCATCATTATGCCTGCTTCTCTTGAGGAAAGTATGGTGCTTTTACTAAGGGGATTTTTGCTGTTGTGTCAACAAATTGTTTTACTGTAGAACAGCAGGGTGGCCCATGATTCCCAATATTGCCTTCAAAACGCTTGTTTTCAGAATCAGTTGCCTGAAGTTCTATCATCACTTAAGGGGATGGAATGTCCTTAATGACTGGGCCACACAATAAAGTATGGCTAGGTAGAAGAGAGACAACTCTATGATATGATTGTGATAATTATGATATTATTTAAACTACCAGTGGTTCTGATTGAGGACAATCTATTACAAACCAATACTTTTATAAAATTAATAAAAAATAAATTAATAGAGAAGTGAAATGGGGAAGCAAAATAAAAAGTGCATAAAATATAATTCCACATATTTTATTTTCCAAAATACATGAATTTTAAGTGCTTACTCTTTCAATATTTCCCCTTGTAGTACATGGGGAAATAAACACCTGTTTGTAGACTAGTATTGCTCTTCAGATCATACTTTAAGTAGCAATGATCTAGCTCATTCACCCTTTACACAGAGAAGAAACCTAGAATTCATAAAGGACTTGCTCATTGCTACATTCCTCTAACTTAAGTGTTCTGTGGTATGTGAGTGTGTTGAATATTATTTAGGGCACTTAAGCTTTAGGGATCTGTGTAAAAAAGCTAGTTATGGGATATGATTCTCCTAAGTGCTGTAGGCCAATTCCTCTACTACCAACTTAAAAAGTGGTAATAGTTTTTCACCACATTATTAAGTGTTGTATTAGAAATTAGTATTTTGCTCAGCTGGCATGGCTCAGTGGTTGAGTGTTAACCTATGAACCAGGAGATCACTGTTCAATTCCTGTCAGGGCGGGTGCCCAGGTTGCAGGCTCGATCCCCAGTGTGGGGTGTGCTAGAGGCAGGAGATCAATTATTCTCTCTCATCATTGATGTTTCTATTTCTCCTTCCTTCTTCTCTGAAATTAATAAAATATATATTTTTTAAAAGAAATTAATATTTTGTCAGAGAAAAGAAAATAGTGACTGTTATGTATCTGCTTTTATGTACTAGTCTCTGTATATAAATTTCATTTAATTCCCATAATAACTCTCAGATGTGGGTTAACTGTCTACATTTTTAAGAACTTAGAAAGGCTAAGCTAGAACACAAATGAACACAACTAAAAAGTGGATAGGCTAAGGTGTGAGTGTGTTTGTCTACAACGTCTTTCTTCTTCTTCTTTTTTTTTTTCCGTTTCATTGTATAAACATAGTCACTTGGGTGTATCATCATACACTAGAAGGAAAATGCTTTCTTTAATAGTTATTACCATTTATATAACATTTTGTGTTTGCAAGAGACTTTACAACCCTTTATTACTTCATTCTCTTTATGTTGTATAACAAAGCCGTCCATAGAGCCTGGGAAACAAAGACATAAAAAGGTATTCTTTAATTATAATAATTTTAAGTTGTTTGGAAACTTATGATGGTTTATATTGTGTAATAAGTTTTGGTAGAGTCATCCATATTCTCATCTTTATTCAGTAGTCCATCTTAGCTTCTTCTACTGTGACCATCACATATTTCCTAAATATTATTACATTCTTTTTGATAATATATACTTATGGATACCAATAATTTTATTAAAATAATGTTTACATACCTATTCAAGAAATTCATACTTTTATTCCAATATATCTTTGAAATGAGTGACATATAGAGGGTTACCTACCTAAATTTCACACTGAAAGTATTGTAAGTTGGTCAGATTTTCTTTTAATTTTTTGAAACATTTTTCAATATGACATCTATTGAATTACCTTGGATAACTGGGTAAATAAAAGCTCTGTATGCTGAAGATCTTAATGACTCTGAGATGCAATGACTGAAATCATAGACCCAGCCTATAAATTGGAATGAGTCATGAATAAATAGGGAAAGATGTCAGATGTGTTGCAAAGATTTATCAAGATATGAAAATTATTTTTTTCTTACAATCAAGAAGCAAGTAAACATTCATCTGTTCATGCAACCTACACTCTCCTTTAGCAAACATTTATTGAGCATCTTCTATGATCCACATGCTCAACTTATTAGACCAATACATTTTTCTAACTCAAACTGAATTTGTGATTAACTGTGTCTTTTAAACTATTTACTTTGACATCTGGGTTACTGCCTGTGTTTTAATATCTACATATTTTTAATTTATGTTGTTTTAAATCTAGCTTGCTTCCTGTTGTGGCCTTGAATATGATACTGAAAGACAGATTGAAGCAATTCCAGGGATTTGGGGTTTAGTTCAAATATCATTATATTCTTGTGATGCCCCATGAGTTATCTAAGACTTTTGTTTTATTGATTTTTTACAACCAGACTCCAAATGAATAAATCTCTTAAAATAAGTTCCCTATGAAACATATCTTTTTAAAAAATATATTTTATTGATTTTTTTACAGAGAGGAAGGGAGAGGGATAGAAAGTCAGAAACATCGATGAGAGAGAAACATCTATCAGCTGCCTCTTGCACGCCCCCTACTGGGGATGTGCCTGCAGCCACGATACATGCCCTTGACCGGAATCGAACCCGGGACCCTTCAGTCTGCAATCCGACGCTCTATCCACTGAGCCAAACCGGTCTCGGCCCTATGAAACATATCTTATAGCCCTGGCCAATTGATTTAGTGTTGTCCCATGCACTGAGAGGTCACCAATTCGATTCCCTGTCAGGGCACCTGTCCCAGTTTCACTTTGGGGATCTGTGTAAAAAAGATCCCCACACTGGTTTGCAGTGTGGTGCATGCAAGAGGCAGCCAATTGATGTTTCTCTGTCATAGATGTTTCTCTTCCTTCTTCTCCCTGACTCTCCTTCTCTCTCTAAAATAAAACAAAACAAAACAACAACAAACATATCTTGTATATATTTATTGGACACCTTTTCTAAGAGGTTCCCCCACATTTATAATATATAACTGCTCTTTATCTGTTCAGTAGGATCATTTACTTAAACATTTCCAGATTATTTTATCCTACCAGATTATTATTGGATGTAAGCAAAGGAAACATCTCCTTCAAACATTCAGAATAGAGTAGACAGAATCAGTGTCTGAAAGGATGCTGTTCAAAAGGCCTCATTGCCTTTCCCTGCCCATTCTTCCTTCCCCAAAATAACAATATTTGCATAGCACTTTATAGTTTATAAAGCTCTTCTACACACACTTAAGCCAGTTCCATGTGCTTATTATTCCAAATATTCTCTGCACAATTTCTTCCTCTCCCTGATCTCCATATGTGTATACATATTACATAGTCAAAATCTCTCCTTGGATGATTAATAATGACCTCAAACTTACACAAAAAACCAAACTTTTCATTGTTCCCACACTCAGCACCTTTCCAGGCCAAAAACATAGGATTAATCATGGACCTTTGTTTTCCCTCAGAGACCACATCCAATCTATCAGCAACTTATGTAGACACTAGATTCAAGGAATGACAAATCCAGCTGTTTCTCACCATTGCTACCACTGCTAATATGTCTCTGTGCCTTCCTGATGACTGAAACCACTAATCTATGGAAAATGTTTTGTGTCTGTTTATTCTGCCTCCATTTATTTTCTTTTCCAGTCAGAACCCCCACCTCCCCCACCTCTCACCCCCTCACCCCAGTAATTAGAATGATCTGTTTGAAAAGGGAAGGAAGGAGAGGATGGGTGGGAAGAGATCAACCAAAGATCTTGTGTGCATATGTGCATAACCCATGGACAGACAATAGGGTGGTAAAAGCCTGGGATGGAAGGCAAGGGTAGGCTAGAAGGTTCAATGGGGTGGAGGGGAGGGGAGAGGAAATGGAGGACATATGTAATACTTTCAACAATAAAGGTTTTTTTTTAAAGAAAAGGAAAATTAGCGAATTAGCTTTAATAGCTTTATCTCACATTCAGAACACCCATCTCTCCGCTTTCTATTTTTGCTCTAGCCACACTGGCTATTCCTTGAACAAACCAAGTTCATTTGTTTTCACTTCACAAATCATTTTTATTAATTTAAATACAAAGTTAATGAAGAAAAATTCGGTAAGACCAAGATGAACTTTGTCTTCTCAATCTGCAAAGTACAAACACATAAAATGAAAATGTTAAAACAATTGTGAAATTCTCTTTGCTTCAAGCCAAAAAGAAAAAAAAAAAAAACCTAAAACGTCAATTGTTAAACAATTTGGAAACTTTTCAAATGCCTAATTCTAGCAGCAACATGAAACTTCAGAAAGGAATATGGTACCTCTTTAGCTACTTTGAGTCAAAGCTGGTGATCCCCGCCCCCCCCCAAAATATAATATTAAACAAAATTCATCCAAAAAGTAATTTCATGGCAATGGAAGGCTTTATTAATGAGAGAAAGTAGTAACTAAAGTAATCACTTTTGGAGAAACTCTTTTTATGGTACAATAAAGAAACCAAGCTCATTCTTGCCTAAGAATTCTTATGTGTATTGTTGACTGATAAGTTGTTCTCTCATTTTCTCAAATCTCTGCTCAAATGTTTCTACTCGGAAATGCCCTCATTGAGTACCTTATCTCAGGTAGCATTCCCTCTTTTTATGGTATTTTATTTTTGTTTTCTGTTGTTTGTTTGTTTTTTTACAGAACTTACTTTTATACGATATTTTATGTAGTATGTTATAGTTCGTCTGTTTCTTCTATCAGAATATAAGCTCTCTAAAAGTGTCCTGTTTATCATGGGATACCCAGAACAGTATCTAGCAAATAGTACTAGTAGATACTCAATAAACATCTTTTGATTGTGTGAAGGATAGTGAAGTAAAGAGATTAAGTGATTCAAGGCAGGAGAACCAAGCAAGAAAATGGGAAAAATTAAATCAAACCACTTGAGTCTAAAACCCACACTTTATCAGATTGCCTTTCTGATGCAACCGACCATTGAAATGTCTCTGTTCCCCTAGTTTCAGCCATCCCCTACTGGCCAGTGGGTCAGTCAAGACTTTGTATTCTACCCTCTTGGGAGGAGAATGACTGTGAAATAGTCTGAAATGTGCTGAAAACCAAGTAGATGAGACCTTCTGCTTCCTCTATGCCTGTAGCCTACCACTCAAATAAAATAAAGAAAAATCAATTTATCTGATTTTGTTCTTTGTACCATGTTTTATTTTATGTTTTTTCTTCCTGGCCTGTTTACCTTTTCTAAGCAAGTGTTCTTAAACACAGTGTTGCTATACATTCCTGCGTTGTGATTAATTGTAATTTGTTAATAATGATTAAGTACTGATTTTGTTTACTTAAAAATAAATTAGAGTCTACTCATGAAAATCAATAAAATAAAGCTCTTTCCACCTTTCTGTGTGCTTTCCTAAGTGCTAAGAGAATTGCATGTAACCGCCGCTGGCTTTTTGTTGCTCTTTGAGTTGTGGATTTTTATTTGTTTGTTTGTTTGTTTGTTTTTGCTGTGCTATAGCAAATAAATTGGGGATGCCCAGAAAACTGTGTCTTTCTGTAAAGGCCCTGACTTTCTCCATGTGTGTGATAGCATGCAGAAAGAAGGGAGAACCATTCTCAAAACATTTTTTACTTTGTATGAGAATTTCTCAGGATATAATTGCCTGGGCAGGGATTTTTTTTTTCTTTTAAAAATTGAATACCTGGTCCAAACCTGGGCCTTATACTTCATAAATTCTCATAAATGATGACTATGTTTTTGTGATAAGAACAAGCACTGCCACTTTTAACTGCTTGAAATCTGAGGCAAATTACAGTTTATGAACCTCATTTTCTTCCAATACAAAAATGGAGATAATGATAATTGTATTTCATTGTTGTTCTTTCAAGGATTAAGTGAGATAAAGTGTGTAACACAGATAGAGACATACCTTTCTCAGAGCTTAATGGGTGTTAGTAGTTTTCCCACCTCAGTGTGTGCTTGAGTCACCCTTTCTGATTTTTAACTCTTCCAGAATGTGGTTGCGATGTAAGAACTGAATGTGGATTTGCCATCAATTTTTCTAAAAGCATAGATAACTCAGCTACCTAATAGTCTGATTTTTTTCTAATTATCTATTCTTTGTTGTTGTTGTTATTTGTACCATCTCTACCATCAGGTAAATATATTGGCATCAACAGGGAACTTCTTGGGTTAATTGGATGCCACAATGCATAATGCCTAGTTTAAAACTTTTAAGCATTTATTTTTCAGTTACCCAACCCAGAAACAACCAAAGAAGTGTTAATTGGGTAATAAAACCAAATTGGATTACCTTAGGGATCTTTTAACAACAATTTTACACTCAATCAGGTGGTAAGGACATAAATTACACATACCATTCTAGCAACCAGTCCAGCTGTGTTTCAAAATCTTTGACTTTGTCTGGTTTGTCCTTCAACTTCGCAACTTTATAAAGAGCTTAAAAAGTACCCCATCTTCTTAGGGAGCATTGGTGGGATAGAAGTGGGAAATCATGATAGTTATGACAGCCAACTTTAGATTTCTACAGTCTCAGCAGGCACAGAGTTAATTATGCCAAGAACATAAGAGTTTCATTTGGTATAGAATTGTTTTTAATAACTTTAAAAGAAACCTTTATTTAGATATAATTTGTAGGTGATATTTAATTTTTGAGTAAAGGTTGGCACAAAAATATTTCTCTTTACACTCAACAACAAAAAAATCTGTATGCTGGCCTATGCCAGACCAAATCTTACAATATGTTGTAATGAATTATAGAACCAGGATTGCTGACTTCAAACCTCAACTTTTCCTCTTCTCAGCTATGTGTTCTTAGAAAATCAGTTTAATTAAATGAACCTTCATTTAATGATTTATTTACAACACTTACTATATGCTATACACTCTTCTGGACATTTTGGATATTATAGTGGGCAGAACAGACAATGATCCTGCCCTTGCAGTTTTTCTAGTTTACATTGATTGAATGCCAGGATATGCCAGGTAGAATTCTAGACATGTACTAGGAATAAAGAGTGGGAGGAATGTAAAGACACTGAGAATAACATGCTACCCAGGAGGAGCTTACTCTGAAGCCTGCATTTTCTTACTTGTTAAAAATAAGAAATACACAAAAACATGTGAAGGTTCTCAATGTCAGTTATTATCAGGTCTGGTACTCAATTCAAGAAGCATGAAAACTAAAGCTCTTTTGCTTGTTTGTTTTGTTTTTGAGATGGGAAAGACTTTGAGGATGAATAGGACAGCTTGTTCAAAAACCTGGAGTCAGGGAAGAGCAGGGCTTTCTCAAAGAACAATGAATATTCTAGTTGGCAGAGAATAGTGTACATGTAAGCAAGTGGTGACTTCAAAAGCTTGAATGATCATTTCAAGTACTCCTCTAACATCTGTCTTTCAAGCTAGTGGAAACCACCATCATTTTTTTTCAAGCATCCTCCAAAAAATATATAATTTTTGACCTGATTTGCCTTCTTAAAAGCCAAAAAAGAACACTGAATTTTAAAGGAGAGAACATTGAATTAACAGGAGACCCCACAACTCATTTTACAAAGATGTCCTAAAGTCTTTAGAAGTTTTTGCTTAACTGTGAACCAAGAATAATATTGACCTCATCACCCAAGAACAAGGGACTAAGATTTATTTATGCTTCAGATCACTTTAGGAAGGGTAGACCCAAATAAATTAATAACTAGAAAATGAATATATGACATACTCATTTTTATACTTCTGGATAAAACAGTAGAGGTTCAACTAAAATTATATTTCATAAACACATCTATAAATGCATGCACATCTCTGAGGAGAAAGGAGATGGCATGCAAAAATTTCTATAGTGACAATGACCATGTTAATTATCAACTCACTGTTCTCCACTTTACATTCTAATTATTGGTGTACATGTGTTTTTGAACACACACGTGACTACTAGCTGTCTGAAGGTAAGGGCCAAGTTTTCTTCATCTCACATTTGTGGATGCTTCTCATTCAGAATGGCTCAGTGAATGCCCATTGGCTTGTCGGGGCCACAGCAGAAGTTGGTGGGTCATCTAACTGAGAGGCTTTCTAAAAGCATCTAGCCTCTAAACAAAAGAACAGGTTTTTCACATATAATTTCCTGTCCTGGGATACAAATGGGAGAGCCCTGAAGCTGCACAGCCTGAGAGCAGATGTTGCCCTGTTAGGTGTCTTTGATTCTACTTGAGAAACCACAGGAAGTTGGTTGCAGACAAAACATCAGCACTGTAGGAACAGGGGAAAGGCAGCCTACCTTGTACACTCACAGAGGGGGCGTGGCACATGGCCACACAGAGGAGAAAATGACTAGGGCTGCTAAGGAAGTGCCAGTAGGTGGGGCCTAGCTGTTGGTACAAAACTCCTTCCACTCTGCTTTGTAGTAGAGTTGATTATTGAGACATTTGTGTCCCCCTTTTAATTAAAAATCTTTTGATGAGCACCCACTAACCAGGATACCAAGCACGTAAAGTAATGCAAATAAGGAGTATGTGCCAGAAGATATTTTTAGATTTCAATTAGTTGAGCTGTACTGATGCCTGGGGACAGTTGGAGTGATGGAGAAAAAAGACAGCCAGTGGGATCTCAGCTAATATTTATCAAGTGCCTTAGTGCAAGGATTATTTCATATTATAGCATTTTTTTTTCATTTTAATGGCAAATGTGGTGGCTAATGTCATTTCTACTTTATCCTGAAGAGGGTTGGAATGTCTAAATGAATTTTTCAAGGTCACTTAGGTGGTATGTTACAGAATTGGGGCTCAAATCCATGTTTTTCTGACAACCAAGTCCATGCTGCTTTTTCTACCTCAAAATCGCTAGATTGCTTTGTTTAGTATAATAGTCAAAATTTAGTTCTAGCATGGTAAATGCATTTTTACTGTAACTTCAAACCAGTTATACCCACACATTCATGTGAATATGAATGAGTTATTATATAACAAAATGTTGGCCAATATTTCTGGTTATTGGCATGGTTTTCCAGTAAGAGAGTTACATGTTCCTTTCAGGAATATTTTTGGTTGCCTATCTAGCACTCATCTGCCCCTCCCTTCTTCCTCACAGAATCTATGATTCAAGTATTTATTTCTCCAGCACAAAACCTGTGTGCCTCAAGAGAGGATGACCTACTCAAGCTCCAAGGGTTGGCCTGATTTGTCTAAATTTAATCCCATCCCAGTGGGACTTATCTAAGGTTAATCCCTTCCCTGTGTTTGGTTCTAGATTGGCTATATGCTCTATTTGAAATCTATAAAATGCAAGGAGGGGTTTTCATGAGATTTCTGGAAAAGGCTGTTTTGGGTCTTCTGAGAGAACTTCTGGCAGCCAACCTCCTTTCTTCTGCACAGTGCAGCCCATGGAGGTGAAGTCCTGAATCGCTACAGCCATCTCCATATGGAGGAAGCCAGGCCAAGATATTGGCAAGGGAGTGGACCTGGGCCCTTTGCATTAAGTGATATTTCATTCTATGGCCAACAAATGTTCTTATTATTTAAGCATCTTTGAGTTGGGTTTCCTATAACTTGCATCCAAAAGATAAAAAATACCTGCACTCCTAGACAAAGACATAAGTGATACATTTGATTACTTTTGCTGGATTCCTTTTGGATCATCATTTTATATATTATCTTATAATTAACAAAACATTGGAATCTACTTTTTCTCATCAGATTCTTTTCATTAGCCTTATTGTACAGAAACAGAAACTGAGTTTCAAAGTTAAGTGTCTTGCTCAAGGCCACAGTCTCCTACTAAATAACTTGAACTTTAAGGTTTCTAATTCTTAACTTAAAATATTTTACTTTTTGTCTAGTCTAAACTAAACTAAACTAAAGTAAAGAGCAAGGGCAGAGTTAAGTTCATGGCCAATTTCTATGTAAAACCATAGAAACCATATTCAATAGTAAAAAATTATTTCAAGGCATTATTTTCTGGAATTCAATAAATATAAAGAATAGCTGTTGCTATTCTTTTCTTTTCTTTTTTTCTCTTTCTCTATTCTTTTGCATCTCCTCTACTCTTCTCTCCTCTCATTTTTCACTCCCCTGTCCTGCCCTTCCTTCTCTCTCTCTTCCCTCCCTCCCCCTTTTTTTTCCTTTTCTTTTTTCTTTTTCTTTCCTTTCCTCACAGAATCACCTTCATCTTTGGGTTTGCATGAGCAGCCCTACTCCAAGTTCTCAGTGATCCTCTGCCTACAAACATACAGTTATCTGCTTCTCTGCTTATCTTACCCACAATCTAAACTACCCAGAAAAGAAACAATATCTCATTTATCTTTGTATATCCACTTCTGACACGGAGTTATCAGGCATTTCATATTTACAGATCTAAATGATACCTCCAAAAGCTACCTAGAGTTTTTGAGGAATGAATCATTCTGGCGGCTAAGTTTTTTGGATAATTTGGATAGTTTAAGATTATAAACATATACATTCAATGTATTTCTGAAAGGCAAACTTTATTAAATTCAAAGCTTTATTTTGTTTTCTTAAAGCTTAGAGGATATAGTTTAACCATTTCACATACTGTTATTTTTTTTTTAGAAATTAATCAAATGTTGAAAAACATTTAACCTGATGATAACATACAATCACTGTTAATTTTTAAAATTCATATAGCAATTGTTCATATATTTCTTCAAACACACCCCTTTTTCTCTTTATACCTGCTTGCAAAAAAAAAATTCTTATTTGTATTTTTTAACCTAATATGGACTTGAAATTCTGCTATAGACCTTATATCTGGAACTGTATGTAAAATAATAATACACTGATTATGACTAATGGGTAAGAATGTTTTATTTTTATGGATCTTGAATAGTGAACTCTAAGATGTAAACTTTGAGCATTTCTATTTTAATTTTCATAGATTTTTTTCCTTTATTAGTAGTTGTCAGTGTTTGGAGTAAGTAATCTTTCTGGAGACTTCATATCTCAAAGGATGAGGGCAGTGTTTTATGGTGGTGTTTATTTATTTACTTATCTATCTATCTATCTATCTATCTATCTATCTATCTATCTATCTATTTATTTTTAACTCCAGGACTCAGAGCAGAAATGGTTGTGGTTTAAAGTAATGTCATATTTAGTGGCTCCCTTTCCTAAAAATGCAGGTGGGTTTTCCAGCTTGCCCCTCAGACTTATTGATTTGCCTTTCTTCTCAATTTGTTTTCCATTTATATCTGGCTGTGAGAGAAAGCTTTTTGAGAAACTTGATGTACTTTTCTTAAATTGAAAGGAAGAGTGCAAACATTAGCTCAGGTGGAAACTGGACTTTGCTCCTGCCTGCCTTATTTTAGCTTAGTATCTTAACTTTAAAATAGCTTCAAATATGTTTAGCATTTTTATAGAAAAGTGCTACCTATTCCTTTTGGCAATATAGAACTATAAATTCTGTAATTAGTACCGTCAGAACTGAAGAGGTCTTCCTAAAAACCTGTATTCACATAGGAGGTGTTTGCATAAAGTGTTTTTCAGTGAAGTTTTCAGAGTTTGTTTCACGTTGAAATTCGCCACAGCATGGTACATAAGAAAAGAGCATTAAGGAACTGTCATGAGGCCTACATATTCCAGCCCCAGCTGCACCTCAAATGCATTGTGCAAGAGTTAAAAGGTTTGCGTAGTCTTAGCTATTTCTATGTGTAGAAATTACATATTGTCTGGTATACAAAGATGTGATTCAACTTATTTTCTCTCAATTCAATATTTTAGCAGCTCATTGAGGGTGCTGGGACTGTGCTGTTTTTATTCAGAGTTCTTCTATGGATACTTTGATGAGGGGATGGAATTTAAACTCCTTATCCTGGTTAAAATCTTCCAAAGCAAACGTGTTGTCTCATTACTTCCCGCAAAGAACCTTGTGATCCAACCACATGAAACTTCTCCCCACTCTTTATGCACACTAGACTTTCACTGTATATCCTGTTTCCTTTCTGTGTAGCCTGTGCCTTCTTATTCACATGGCAAATTCCTTTCCCTTATCAAGATCTAATCTAAGGTCTCTCACTCCCTTGTCTTCCCAAGGCCAAATTAATTGCCTCTCCCTTGCCTTTCCCATAGCATGCATATATGGACTATCAACCCTCAAGTTGTTTATTTATGTGACTATTTTCGGTAGTATGTGAATTCTTTGGGGGGGGAGGGGGGGAGGGATGTGTTTCATTCATCTGTGTAATTTTAGCTTCCAGCCCAAACATGAAATGTAATCAAACCCAACAAATATTAAATGAATGGATGGAAAACTAAGCCAGAATAGAAGTAAGTAGAAGCACTTTGTTATAAAAAAATTTTTTAGGTTACTCTAAAGGTGGTAAACAGATTAAATAACCTCTTAATTTTAAGCATATTTTGAGTTGTGATGGTATTAATGTGTATGGACTTCCTTTTCTGAAATGTTTTGAGAATAAGGTAAACTACTCAATTGCAGATATGTTTCCATGTAATTCCTATTAAGAATGCCAGGGCTGCCAAAAGTATTTGCAGATTAACAGTAATACTCTGATGATCAGAAACATATAACCTTATTAGCAATGGTCATTGGAATGTTGGCTCTGGAACCCTACATAGTTATTCACGTTGACCCTTTAAAATAATTTCTCACTATTTTAATTACCTTTTCTCTTCCAAAGATCTCATTATGTTTTTCTAAGAAAGATGATTTGAACTATAGAAAGATTTTATCTGAGAGAATCAATGTATCTTTATTATGCATTTTTGGCTTACCTTGATATAGATATATTGATATATCTTATCAGTAACAACAAAATGCTTCTTGTTAAGAGAAATTTTATTAAAGATCATTTGCACTATATTTATTCACTTTTTATTTAAATGATTGATAGGGAAAACAAGTAATTTCTGAGCTTCAATTGTGTACCTAACATTGGACTAAACACATATTAGTGGGAAAGAGACTTAGGTAAAAAAGGAATATAATAAATACAATAAGCTGGGAGGCAGAATAGAGTAGTACAAAGAATGCAGCTATCAGAACTCTGAAGCTGGCTCTGTATCCTAGCTTCACTCCTCACTTAAGTGATCTGAACAAACCTTGAATCTTTCTAGTTGTCTTCCACATTAGAAAAATGGCTCCAGCCGAGACCGGTTTGGCTCAGTGGACAGAGCGTGGGACTGCGGACTGAAGGGTCCCGGGTTCGATTCCGGCAAGGGCATGTACCTTGGCTGCGGGCACATCCCCAGTAGGGGGTGTGCAAGAGGCAGCTGATCGATGTCTCTCTCATCGATGTTTCTGACTTTCTATCCCTCTCCCTTCTGCTCTGTAAAAAAGTCAATAAAATATATATTAAAAAAAAAGAAAGAAAAATGGCTCCATAGGGTAGAGTACATTTCCTGTTTGTCTCATACCATTACATATCTAGTACCTGTCACAGTGCCTACTTACATAGCTTTTTCCTAAGTGTTATAAAGAAAAAAAATATCAAGAGTCCCAAATGACTTTTAGGAGAGGTGGTTGTTGTCTGAGTGGGAAAGAGTCAGCAAAGGATTCAAAGGGATGATATTCAAATTGATTTTTAAAGACTTAATAGAATTTTCTACACAATTATGATACAAGGGTGATAGCAATTAGGGTAATAATAACAAGAACAACAATAATAATACTGAATCATACTTTACTGAATGCAGGCAGTGTTATGCATTAAATCATTTAAATCTCTGAAGATTTTATAATAAACACTTTCCTAACACCATTTACAGATGAGAAAGACAAACTACAGATACTTAGAGACATTTGCCTAAGAACCCTTTACCAGTAAGTGGTTGGTGCTGAGTCTTTTTCTTACTTTCAACTGTGAACAGCTTCCCTCTCTTTTTGGTGGATGCCATAGAATGCAACAGCAGTGGTGATCTGCCAGTTTCTCAAAGTTGGGGCTGAAGGTCCCTCCCATATGGGTTTGAACTATATAATATGGACCCAGGCATTATGAGGCCATGAG
This sequence comes from Antrozous pallidus, assembly GCA_027563665.1. Classification (NCBI taxonomy): domain Eukaryota; kingdom Metazoa; phylum Chordata; class Mammalia; order Chiroptera; family Vespertilionidae; genus Antrozous; species Antrozous pallidus. Next base: position 54,932,611 of record CM050520.1, on the reverse strand, counting down.
TCTCATCAATATCCTCTGAAGTAATGTAGTCTAGGTTCTAGCTGGGGTCTGGGCCCAAGGAACAACTATCATATATTGTAAGATATTATTTAAGTTAGTATCATTACCCATACAGATGAGCTAGTTTTATGTAATACTATATGAGTTTTATGCTATTTTATGTGAAGTGGGTGGGCCTTTCACCAGCTTTTGTTTCCCTACTCTGCTATCAGATGTCAGGAATGGAGACAACATTAAAACAAAAACTCAGATTTATTTTTCTAAATTCTCAACTTTCAAACATTGGGCTTTCATCACTAAAAACTTTTCATTTTTAAAGATACATCTTTTCCTAGTGATATAAAGTCTTTTTAAAAATCTGGTAAAATACACATGAGTGAACAAAATAATTAATTATGAGAGTGGTCTTGGCAAACTCATACGATGAATGTTTTTCTACTTCTAGAATACTGAACACTGGAATTTATCTTCTAACAAAGTAGAAAATCACAGCCTATATAATATGTACAGAGAAATTAATTTGGAAGTAACTTTGTTTAAAACCTACAACATTGGTGTGTAATTTGATAATTTACTTAGAAAATCAATATAATTCCTTGATCTTGAATACTAAACCATCTAAGATATTTTAATAAACATTAATGAGGTATAATTTCTATTTAAATGCATATATTTAAAATTTACAATTTGGCGCACTTTGATAGATATGCACACCAGTGAAACCACCACCTCAATATACCGATCATTTTCATCACCCTTGAAAGACTCTTCATGCTCTTTTTCAGCTCTTTCCTCCATCTACCACTAGGTCTAGGCAGCAAGGGATCTATTTGCTATCGTAATAATGTTACCTTTTATTTTCTAGACTTTTATATAAGTGGAATTATACTGTATGCATACTTTTGTGCCTGTATTCTTTCAAGTGGAGTAATGATTTTGAGTTTGTATGGATGGGTCTTGTTTTGTTTATTCCTTTAACTATTAATATACATGTTGGTTGTTTCTATCTTGGGAATATTATGAAAAAAGCAAACCCTTCCTACATATTCTATAAGGACAATATTATGCTAATATCAAAAATGAAAAAAATGTCTTATAAAATACTACAGAATAAATCCCTCAGGGAACATAGCTGCAAAAATTCTAAACAAAATTTTAGCAAATGGAATCCAATACTGTACTGAAAATATAATATATCATGTCCAAGTGAGATTTATCCCAGAGCATGAGGTTATTTAGCATTCAAAAATTATCACATTAAAAAACTAAAAATATAGTCATCAGAATAGCTATAGAAAAAAATTAGAGACAATTCATCATTTATTTCTGATTAAAAAAAAAACAACAACTCTCAACAAAGTAGAAGAAACTAGAAAGGAATTTCCTTAATCTAAGATGCTTATGAGCATCTATGAAAAAAAAAACACACACTATACCTAATATCAGACTTAATAGTGAAATAATACTTTCCCCTTAAGATCAGGTTCTATGCAGCACTTACAGTTTAGAAAAAGAAACAAAGGACAAAGTAAAACTGTTTCTGTTTACAGATGACATGATCTGATCTGATGGAATCTACAGAAAAAGCTTCCAGACTAATTGTTGAGTTTAACAAGCTTGCAGAATAAAAGGTCAATATACAAACACAATTGTATTTCTACATATTAGGAATGAACAGTCAGAAATTGAAATCAACAGTTCCATTTACAATAACAGGAAGATGAAATACTGAGGCATAAGTATGATGAAAGATGTAAAAAAGCTGTACATGGAAAATTATAGATATTATTGAGGGATATAAAAGATGACCTAAATAAATGGAGAGAGACTTTACTTCTGAGTTAGAAGTCTCAATATTGCTAAGATGTTTAATTTCTAAACTGAATGAGAGGTTCAACACAATCCTATAAGTCTCAGTAGAAATCATTGTTGACCTCAACAAGCTAATTATAAAATTCTTATGGAAATTTAAAGTTTCTAGAAAGTCAAAACAGCTCTGAAAGAACTTGTGTAAAGGTAGACAAATGGGTCAATAGAATATAGTTGAGAATCTATAAATAAACCATGCATAAAAGGACAACTGATTTTTTTATATAAAACCAATCAGTTCAGTTGACAAAAGATAGCTATTATAACAAGAGGCGCTGGAACAATTGAATATACATATGCAAAAAAAATGAACTTGGATCCATACTTCATACTGTATACTAAATTAACCCTAAGTTGACCATAGAACTAAATGCAAAACTTAAAGTCACAAAAGCTCAAGATGAAATCAGAAGAGAACAGATTTTTTTTAGATGTGACACTAAAAGTATGAACTACAAAGAAAAAAAAAACAATTTGGACAAAGATACTGTTAGAAGAATAAAAAGGCAGACTACAGACTGGGAAAAAACATGTGCAAACACATATCTAATTAAAAGCATAAATCTAAAATATTAAAAGAATTCAAAACTTACAATAAGAAACAAAAAACTCAATTTCAAACGTGAACAAAATTTACATAGACACTACCAAAGAAGACAGCAAATAAGCACTTGAAAAGATGTAGAACACTGTTAGTCATTAGGGAAATACAAATTAAAATTATGATGATATACTACTATCCCTCTATTAGAATGACTAAAATTTAAATAATTGACCCTATCCTGTGTTACTTTACATATGAGGGGATTAGAATTCTCATATACTGCTGATGGGATGTAAAATGATGCGATCACTTTGAAAAACAGTGCGACAGTTTCTTAAAAATGTAAACATGCATCTACCTTGTGATCAACCCATTACAGTCCAATAGAAAAGTACCTGTATGTCTGTACAAAGACTTATTCACAAATATCCATAGCAGCAGTCTTTGTTTCCAAAGACTGGAAACAATCCACATGTACAACAACAGATGAATGGACAAACCAATAGTATTACAACTTTATAGTATAATATTATCCTATCTAATAAAGAGGGAATATACTAATTGACTGCCATGCCCTCAAAAATGGGTGCAGCCCACAGCCACAAGATGGTGCCAGCCAGTCCTTTCAGCTCTGCTGAGATGGCAGTTGGGTGACACGGCCAGGCTCACCAGCAGGTGGGTCCAGAAACTCCGGACTCCAGGTGGGTCCAGAAACTCCGGACTCCTGTCTCTGGTTTCCCCCAGTCTCTTCAGCCCCCCAGTCACCCAGGGCTGGCCTAAAGCATAGGCAAGCCTCGGATGATGGCTGCCAAGCTGCCGAGGGCTGCCCAAGGCTCAGGTAACCAGGGCTGGCTAAGGCTTGTACTGCTGGCAGTGCCAGCAGTGGAGGTGTGATGGAGGCATTGCCTTCCCCTGATCACCAAGTCGCTTCCCACCCCTGAGGGTTCCCAGAGTGTGAGAGAGGGCAGGCCAGGCAGAGGGACCCCTCTCCAATGCATGAATTTTTATGCACTGGGCCTCTAGTTCAGCAATAGAAATGAAATTACCTATTGACACATGCAACAGCTTAGATAAACCTCAGAATAAAAATATCGGACAAAAAACACATACTGTATTATATAATTACTAGAGGCCCAGTACACAAAATTTGTGCATGGTGTAGAGGGGGTTGTCCCTCAGCCCAGCCTGCACCCTCTCCAGTCTCAGTAGGACAGGGCCTAAAATGTGCAGTCGGACATCCCTCTCACAATCCAGGACTGCTGGCTCCCAACTACTTGCCTGCCTGCCTTCCTGATTGCCTCTAACTGCTTCTGCCTGCCAATCTGATCACTCCCTAATCACTACCCTGCCAGCCTGATTGATTTCTAATTGCTCCCTTGCCAGCCTGTTTGCCCCCAACTTCCCTCCTCTGCCAGCCTGGGTCACCCCTAACTGCCCTCCCCTGCAGGCTTGATTGCCCACAACTGCCCTCTCTGCTGGCCATCTTGTGGTGGCCATCTTGTGTCCACATGGGGGCAGGCCATCTTGTGTGTTCAAGTGATGGTCAATCTGGATATTACTCTTATTAAATTGGATAGACCCCTGGTGTATAGGTGGGGGCCAGCTGGTTTGCCCTGAGGGGTGTCCCAGATCAGGGTGGGGGTTCCTTTGGGGTGTGGGGTGGTCTGGGCAAGGGGCCTGTGGTGGTTTTCAGGCAGGCCACGCCCCTTGGTGACTCAAGTGGAGGCCCTGGTATCTGGGATTTATTTATCTTCTACAATTGAAACTTTGTAGCCTGGAGAGGAGCCAAGTCTTCTGCTCGCTCCATGGTGGCAGCCATTTCTGTTTGGATTTATTTACCTTCAATAATTGAAACTTTGTAGCCTTAAGTGGAGGCCTAGGCCTGCCAGGGCTGCAGAATCTTGTATTCCTCTATCGTTGGGGCAACCCTAGCCTCTTCTTTCTCCAGCTCCATGGTTGCTGCCATTTCTGTTGGGATTATGCATCTTCAATAATTGAAACTTTGTAGCATTGAGTGGAGGCCTAGGCAGGCAAGGACAGGTGGAAAGCTTGGCTTGCTCCATTGCTAGAAAAACCCAAGCGTCCCACCTACTCTCAGTGGCCGCATCCATCTTGGTTGGAGTTTATTTGCATATTTTGCTCCTGATTGGCTGGTGGATGTGGCTGGTGGGCATGGCTGGTGGGTGTAGCGGTGGTGCGGTCAATTTGCATATTACTCTTCTATTAGCTAGTATATTAGAGGTCTGATGCATGAAGATTTGTGCAAGAATGGGTTTTCCTTCCCCTGGCTTCTGGCATTGCCTTCACTCTGGCCCAGAGTCACCTTTCCACCTTCCCATGCTGCCCAGAGGTCCAGAGCTGCTGGGGTGGTGTGGAACACCTGTGTCATCACCATGGCCCCACCCCCAGCTGCTCAGTGCCTGCACATGCAAATTAACCTGCCATCTTTTTTGGGATTAATTTGCATGCTCACTCCTGATTGGCTGGTGGGAGTCATGAAGGTACAGTCAATTTGCATCTTTCTCTTTCATTAGTGTAGATAAATTTCTAAAAATTATTAACTATTCAGTGGTGACAAAAAGCAGATCTGTGGTTGCTTTGAGATGCGGGAGAAGGGCAGACTTTGAGGGCCAGGGATATAAAGACATATAAGCAAACTTCTGAGGGTGATACATAAATTCACTCTCTTGATTGTGCTGGTGGTTTCATGGATGTATAATATATATGTTGAAACATCAAATTGTGCATTTTAAATATTTGTAGTTTATTATACTTCACTTATAAACAATAAAGCTGCCTTTTAATTATTCCTTATGTAGTTTCCTAAGAGTTTTAGAATTAAAAAGAAAAATCTTAGGTATAATCCCCATCATCTGCTCTTTTCTTTCTCTTCAGCTCTTCTCACTTTGATGTTTCCCCTTGCTTCCCACTATTCTGAGTTTATCTTATTCCTTCCTAAATTCCTTGTTTTCAGGCCTCACATATTCTTTGCATACTCTATTTCCTCTATTTGAGATATTTTTTCTTCCTCTATTTGTCCAGTAAATTTTCATTCATCCTTATGATTTCAACTCCCTTATCATTTTTCCAATTATGCCTTCTCTCACTGCCACATGGCTCTGCTCAAAACACTCATCCATATAATTTCCTTGAGGCTTGAATTGATCTATAGTTACCACTATGTCCCAAACTTAGCATAGTGCCTAGCATGTAACAGACACAGGAAATTAATTTTTGGATGAATGAATAAACAAATAGTGATTGGAAACCAAAAAGTGGAAAATGAAGCCCTAGCTGGTTTGACCAGTGGTTAGAGCATTGCTGGCTGACTGAAGGGTTCCATATTCAATTCCAGTCAAGGGCATGCACTTCAGTTGCAGGCTAATCCCCCACCTGAGTTAGGACACATGCAGGAAGCAACTCAAGTATGTGATAGATGTTTCTCTCTCTCTACCTCTTCCTTTCATGCTCTCTAAAAATAAATGGGAAAAACTTAGCCAGTGGCCAGATAAGTTTCTATTGAACCAGTACAAAAAACATTTTACATAAATGTTAAATTCACGCTTTAAAATTAAATACCCATTGCATTTTGAAGTTATCTATTACATGTTCTTACATGCTAATATCTTTTTAAAGAATTCTTGTGATTAGCCACAAGCCTTAGAACAGAAAAACATGAGAATTCTTATGATCCGTCTTAACATCATGAACCCAGCAAAGGCTTTTCCATGGTCAGATGCAAACAACTTGAGCAAACACAATTCAGATATTCAAATTCACTGTATTTGAGACTGACTGTTCTGATAATGAAGGAAGAGAACACCAGCATTCTTACAAGAGGAATAACTCACACACTGTTCTAGTAGATAGTTTTTTTCACAATGATCTTACAGTATTTTAAGCAAAAAGGAAATGGAAATCTAGTTAGGCTATATTTACAATTTGGTGCTATTAAGGACTTTAGCTAGCATGCTTCCAGGTAATTAAGAGAAAAGAAGATAATTATCATAACCTTAATTTTATGGTATGTAGCTGGAGATTGCAAGATAGATCTGATGTTTTCACAGTTTTAGGTGAGCAAGTGTTTCATTGAGGGCTTATTTCATTTGGTTCAGGTAGGAAGGCTCCTGCTTGTAATACAATAGCATGGAGTTCTTCAGTCACCTCATTTAGTTTTTGCAGTTAGAAGAGCCATCTATTGTTCAGATGAAAGAAAGCCTATAATGAAATTCTATTTGTAGTAGAGAAGCACAGTGACAATATAAGCCATTTAAATGAGCCATATTTTGAACATAGTTTGCTCATGAATTGCTGTTCATGAAGTTGAACTCATATTATATATATATATATATATATATATATATATGTATATATATGTATATATATGTGTGTATATATATCCTATCTAATAAAAGAGTAATATGCAAATTGACCATCGCCTCTGCCATACCCACCAGCCACACCCACGAGCCAATCAGGAGCAAATAACCTATATAAGGGGGGGATAGAAAAGATGAAGAAAAATGCAAAATGATATGCCTTTACATTATTTTCTAAGTGATTGAAGACATAAATCCTTAGATACAGCCATCACAATAAGATCTCAAGAGGATTAAGAAAATTAACCCCATGTCTAATTAGTTTGAAGTGAATCTTTAGAACAATGAAACAATAAATGAATAAGATAGATCAATGGGAAACACAATTAAGCACTTATAGATAAAAGAACCAGATCAACTCTTCAAAATACTGGGGAAAATTAGTTGGCAATCTAGAATTTATGCTAAGCTAAACTATCATGTAAAAACCAATAAAATAACCAAATAAAATAAAAGCATCTTCAGACAAATCAAAATCAGAATCTACCAGCAGAGTTTTGTTCAAGTATCTCTTATAGGATATTATTTATGAAGAATAAAACTGAGTCTTATAAGGATTTTTAATGGAACTTTAAATTGATAGAAATATAAATAGGCTATTATACATTAAAAATTTTTAAATGTCTAAGCCCTTTGCACCAAAAAAATTTTAATGTGTTGTTATGGATCTGTGCAAAGATTTATCCACAGGAAAATTTCAAATTTCAAATGTTAAAATCAGAAGTATTTTTTACCTACAGCAGGAAGGGACTTATGAAATTTGCCATGTAATATCAAAATTCTATGTCACTATTCATGGTGTTTTTGTTAGGCAGACATGTGTCTAAAAGCAGGGCTAAGTATCAACGTTATATTCAAAATCAGCCTACACTATATACATTTTGAACATAATTTTGTTGAAATATTCATACCCTCCAAAATATTAAAATTACTTAGCTCTGCCAATGGAACTATAATTTCAAATTTCTTTTTTTTTTTTTTTTTTGGTGCCTGGCAATATTTTAAAATTATTTGTACACTAAAATTTTGCTTTTTTACTTAGAATAAATATTACTAAAATAAAGACTATCTTTGGCTATGAAAATATATATATATATATATATATGGCAATTTGATAGGTAATTTCCCAGATGTTATTTTTGTGAATTCTCATAGGAACCCTGTGACATAGGTGTTATTATTTAATAACCTTTCCTCTTTTTTATGGATGAGAAAATTAACTCTCAAAGAGATTAACTGACTTACTCAGAGTTACATAATAAGTGTTAAAGCTGGGACTGAAACCAAGACCCAAATATTATTCTTTCAACATTGAAATAAAATTTGGTGAATAAGAAGACCTAAGATCTTGTTTTTTATTATTTATTTTTTTTCTACTGAAGAAATGCTCACCTAGGTGGTACAGAGGGTGATATTTTGGGACTGCTTTTTCAAAATGGCAATACGTATGAAAATGAATATCATAAGCAGTTTTACAGGCAAACTGTTGCCTTGCCTCATTGTAGGTGAGGGCAATTATTATTTGAAAAGACTTGCTGTTAAAATGAATTGTCAAAATTGACTGGGAATCAATGGGCTGGCATTTCCTCAATAAAGATTGTAATCCTTCCCACTAGGCTAGAGGGTGAGGGGGGCTGGATTAGGAGACAAAGATCTATACTTGTTCAACCAGAGCCTAGTTGGAGCTGTAGAAAGCCTGACTTAACCCACACATTCATTTGTTCTGTATTCACTCATGAATTGACTCAATCATCCCAAAATACAAATAATCAAGAAACTTATTTCAAATGGTCAAACAAACATGCCAAGTATGATTCAAATAAAGGTTAACCAGTCATTAAGTGTGACTAACCAAATGGGTTTATGCTCCAGGGCAGGTGAGTGGAAATGAAAGACTCAGAAATTGCAGAAAACACAAAGCCTGGACAATCATGGGGAAAGCTTAATATATACTGGAATCAGTTGAATCGGACCTGATTGTAACACAAACCCTCACTGCACTGATGTGTTCCTCAGTTAGAGGGACATAGGAGGGCTGAGAAAGGGGCTGAGGACTTGGGGGCAGATTATAATTTGTGAAGAAAGGTCAAAGTGTTGGAGTTGTTCAGAAGAAAGAGATTATATGCATCCTATCTAATATGTTTATTCTCTCTGATAAACTTTTATTGAAACAAAAATTATGAAATTAATATAAAGCTTCTCTAATTTACTGTTTAGCATGAACCAGTTGAGTAACAGGCATATTGAAATACATTTTCTCATGTAAGCCTTACAACAATCCTCTAGCATTATCAACTTTTTATAGAACAGGAAATGGTAGTTCAGAAACATTAATTGGGGTGGTCAAATATTATTGTGAATTTAAAGTACATTAGTATGTAATTACATATACTTTCCTACTGTCAGGAAGAGCCTTTATTTCTTGACAATCTGTTTGTAAATTCATTGATGGTAGAATGCATATATTTATATCCTTCTCTGCCTTAGATATTTCAGGAAGTTCAATGACAAATATATAGCTTGTGGTACAAGATTATTGGCAAATTAATTGCAAAAAAGCATCTCTACTACAAGATTAAGTGAAAATAAGTGGACTTCCATTTGCAGTGAGAGGAAGAGGAAGGGAAGGAGTGTAAAGGTTGAATTCACACACTAAACAGTGGCAAAACCTAGTGTACCTGCCTCGTTAGTTCCAAAGCTCTTATGTTTTCAAAATCTGCCTTCTTTTTTATAGGAGTCACAGGGAAGAAATCCCTGATGGAGTTACTAAATAGCAAATCCTATTATGGAAAGCAGGTTAAAAATTGAGATGTGTTAGCTGTAAGTAACAGGCAAAATGGCCTACTTGTTAGGAATGTGGGTCCTCAAGTCAGATTGTGTGGGTTCAATTCTAATTCTAACACTCAGCTAAGCTGTTATCTGATTGTATTATTGTTTCCACTATTTTCTCCTTCCTCCCTGTGAGAGGAGTATTTTTTTTCCTTTCCCACTAACATGCCTTGGCTAATAAAATGTGAACAGGGAGATGTTTTTAATGTGTGAACAGAAATATTGAGAGCCATTGATCATTTTCCTTCTGCCATCATGTCCCTGATTGAAGCTGCTTTTCTATTCATGGAACAACATGGACTAGGGCCACAGTCCAGCCATGAAGGACATCTAACGTGAGGAAGAAATAAACCTTTGTGGTTGAAAGCCATGGATACTTTTGTTAGTTACGTATTTAACAAACTAGTATATATGTTTTATTAACCTGAGCAAAGTTACTTAATATCTGTGGTTCAGTTTTCCTTTTTTAAAAAAATAATATTGAGTAGTTGTGGTGATTAAACAAGTAAATATAGATAAGGTATTTAAACCACTATTGTGTTGGTAAGGGTTTCTCTGAAGAAAGAAAAAAAATTGATCTGTCATGTTGGTCAATTAATGTTGTATAAGTACTTCCTTTATGGCTGATTGGAAGCTGCCAACATGATGTCACTGAATGAAGAGTTTGAAAGAGGTACAAACAACCCCCTATCAAAAGTGGGATCTGATTTCAGTGTTGAATTTATAACAGTTTACATAACAAATACTATAGTAGAGCATATCAAATAGTAAACACCACAGAATAGTTTATTTTCTGAAGACAGGTGACTGAATAAAATGGCTTCTCAAATTCTTAAGATCTTATATTTGAAAGCCCACTGAGAGAACTTCAGCATTGGAACAAACTTAGAGATACTTTAGTATATCTGTTTCATATTAGCAGACAGGTGGATTGAGGGTCAGAGAGGCAGAGTAGATGGCTAAAAGATAGTCAGTAGGAAGAAGCACCATGGTTCCTACTGTCCAATACACATGTTTCCCTTCCAGCACAAAACACCTTTTTTAAAAATTGCTATGGAAAGGATTTTCAAAGAAAGGAAAAGGTGAATAAGTAACTAATGTTTCTTTTCTCTCAATTTCTGACTGGTAGTAATAATAATAATAACAATAAAAGGTTAAACTTAAACACTGGTCATATTTACTGATAATCCTGTGGGCTTATTTTTTTGTATGTGATTTTCAGTTCTCTTTGAAGAAAGTTGTCATTAGGAAACATGTTTAATAGTATGTAGTTGTCATGTATCATTTTGCAAAAGTGATGATTAGGAAAAACTGTAAATGTTACCAATCACCGAAACGTCTAATTAAGGGTGGTTATTTTGACTACTAAAATCAGTGCATCCTCTCTTGACATTCCCTATTAATATCTCCTCCTCAAAATATTGCAGTATACACCCATGCAGTATACTCACAAATGAGTGCTTTCCAGACCAATAATGCAATGTGTTCATATCTTAAGGTAACAGTGATTCCTTTTTTTAACCATAGTGGTTATGGGCTGTAACTATGGAATGCATTGTCATGGAAACCACATTCCCCTTTCCATTTCCCTCCCCTTCAATTTACCCCAGAGCTATTACTGAGAGACAAAAATGAAGAGAAAACATTTTGTCAGATGCATATAAACAGATAACAAATACACACACACACCTCTGTGTGTTTGCTTGTGTGTGTGTGTGTGTGTGTGTGTGTGTGTGTGTGGAGAGAGAGTTAAATGAACTCTTATTTATTAAAATTAAACAATAAAAGGTCAATGAGATTAAGTATACACTTTTAAATATATATATATATATTTTTTTTTTCATGTGGCTGTCTCAATCTAAACCAGCACAAACTTTAAAATGAGAAATAACTTGAACATAGCAGCCTTTAATTCTGCCCTAGAATAGGAGGTCAGCCTTAGCCTGGGTAATTCATTAGGGAGAGGCTGTGTTAGATATTATTGGAACATCACAATATAGAGCATACAATACTTTTAGGGTGTTTAAAATCCAAATTATAGGCTAATGAATAAGGGAAATGTTGTACAACATTTTTAGAATCCATTCTCCTTTGGAAAAACAGCCATAATTATAGATGCTCTGTAGGTGGAAATGCTCACACAATCACACATTTTATGGTAACATAAAGGGATAAAATGCTAAGGGATATACTTAATTCGTGAATGTGGCTAAGATTCCACAGAAGGCATCAGACCAGAGTTCTCCTTAAATGTGATCTGCTGTGTTTAAGCCCACACATATTAGACTTCCCAGCCCCAGCAGTCCTTAGATAGAACTTGACTGAAGCAATCTTGATTCCTAATAGGGAAACCAACTGGGTAAGGAGCCTGGCACTTAGGCACTTAGTGTAAGGATCCCCAAGCCTGAGGCATAGCTGCCCTCTTCAGTTAGAACCAGATTTGCCTCAACTTCCTTTAAGAGGTCTTGATGTTGTAGGCAGGACCCATATTCCTCTCAGCAGGGGTGGGGGTGGGGGACTGGGGAAAAATGTAGACTCTTTGATATCCTCCTAGTCTAAGGAATGAGAATGTAGGTTTGGGCCTGAGAATCCATTTTTTATTTAAACACCTCCAGAGAATTCTGATGTAATCAGGCCAGTTTCCATTGACTTGAGGGTGAGGTATTTTGGACATGGGCAAGTGAACAAGCTTTTATAGGACAATGCATTTGACTGGACAATTTGCAAGTTGTTTTGTTCTTTTGTTACTACTGGAACTTTGTAAGGCTGCAGAGTATAATATCATTGGGGCTCTTATAACGTTAGAGTACAGTGGTATGGCATTCTGGTGGAAAAGCATCTGAGACTATGGTTCTGTCAGAGTCTGCTGTAGATGTTCAGTACTATGTTGTTACTGTATTTCAAGATCTGAGTTCAACGCCCAGGCAGAAAGAGAACTTCGACACTATCACATTTATGCAAATGTGACAAGCCTGGCTCTTCTCAAATAAATTTGGAGACTTTGGAACTAGCTTCTGGAGAAGTGGGCCCCATCCCCTGTGAAGCTGCCTTTTAAACTCTCTCCCACCACTGTTCTTTCAACCTCATCTTCATGGCTTATTGATTGTGTGACTTGGGCAAATGATAGAAACATGTTTTCCTCCTCTAAGAAAACATGTCCAATAACTTTTACCTCTCAGGTGAAGACATGGAAGAAGCCATGTGAACCAACAGCAGCTGCCAGGTACCAATGGGCTCAGCACAGAAATGTGTTGTTTATAATCTCTAGTCTTTATGACAGCTCTGCAGGGAAGGGGTTAATAGCCCCATTTATAGAGAGGCAAACAGAGGCTCAGGCATTGTAATTTACAAAAACCCACCCACTCTCTTCACCAGAGTCCAATTCTGAACCCTGATATCTTGCTCTCTTTCAACCAACCGTCTGTGAAGCATAGTGCCAGGCGCTTAGGTGGCATTCAGAGGGTGCTAGTTTTATCCACTTTCTTGTCTGTACCCTTCCTATGATTTTTTTTCTCTCCAATAAGCATTTTTGCAGCTGGGCCAGCCACATGCTAATATTTTTTGGTCTTTTGCAATTTTGACAGCCTCACTTTAAAAAAGAAGGGGAAAAAAAAAAGGAAAGGAAAAAGCCAATAAAGCATCCACCAGCCTTGACATTCATACTGCCGGAACTACAGAAATACTTCTGAGCCTTCTTGGAGCTTCGGAGACATCAACGTGGGGAGGGGGCGGGCTCTTCTTTTTGAGTTGTAAGAAAAATGTTGTAGGAGATAGAGCCTTGGTTCTAAGGCTGAATCTACCCTCCAGGCTCTAGGAGTCCATTTCCAGCTCGCTTCTACCTTAGGTCCCTTGGCAAGCCATCAACCCGGGCACGCCTTTGCCAGAGGGCCTGGAGGTGGCACGCAGCAGGGTTAGGCGGGCCTCCTCCTTCTCAGCAACTGGCTTCAGAGGTCGCCTACGCTAGGCGGCAGCAGCAAAGAGGGCTGAATGTGAGGGCTGGAGGTAGTCACTGGGGCACATCGGTGCTGACAGCCCCAGCGCGCCCACCCCAGGGACTGAGCGCATGCCGGCGGCGGGCTGAGCTAGGCTGGCCAGCGCCACACTCCCTCCCTCTCGCGGCCCCTCCCTCCCACCCCACTTGCCCGGCCAGCGCTCCCCACGGTGACTCGGGATTGCTGCAAGCCACTGGCTTTTTACCAAATCAGGAGCTGCAGTATATAAATATATATATTTTTCCTTCTGAGAATAATTTCGGCCCCCTTCAGCTCTCATGACAATCTTGGTGTGACTGGGGCGAGTAGGCGGGCACATCCTTTTACATGCTAATACTGCCCCACCTCCTTTGAACCCTCCGCTCAGAGCCTGGTTCCTTTTTATTTATTTTTATTTTTTTACTTATTCATTTATTTAATTATTTAAAATTTTTACCTCCCTTCCCCCACCTCCCCCATCCCCAATTCACCATTCGTGGGTGAAAACCCCGTCTCGTTCTGTCCCTCCCCCGACGCACCAATTCCCCAAGGAAAGGGAGACCCTGAGACGCTCGGTTACTTGCCCTCCGCGTGGCTTCTACCGGGGCGGGCACTGGGATGGCTGTGCCGGGCGCAGGGGGCAGCGATCCGAGCGGCCGCTCGGTCTAGGCTGTCGCTCCACATGCCCGGGGAGCAGCGTGTTCGCGTCCCCCAGCAGCGAGCTGCCACTGCCGCAGCCCGAAAGGAATGTCCCCTGTTGTTAAGGACCCTGACTGTTTTACACCAATGATTTGCCACTGCAAAGTTGCTTGCACCAACAACACTTTGTCGTTGATGTTTGGATGCAAGGTAGGACGAGGTTCATGTCTTTTTTTTTAATGCATGCTGCCTCCCCCCCCGTGGGGGTGCGAACAATTCTCCTGTTGTTTGTCTCCGTGTCTGCCTGTCGGGAGAGGGACAGAAGCGAACGAAAGACTTGCTCTGTGCTCCCTGGGTGCCGGCTGGGTTTGGGGGCCTGGAGAAGTCAGGGATTTTTCTTGGTGTCCGATGTGGGGTTGCTGACTCGGTAGTGACAGGACCCTGTGTGTGTGTGTGTGTGTGTGTGTGTGTGTGTGTGTGTGTGTGTGTGTGGTGTACAGAGGCTCCAAGAGCTGATACGCTTCGGAAAGGGGGCGCCTTAGGTTGCTCTCCGCTTGCTGGGATCTCATTTCATATTTCTCATTTCGTTAGCGACTGGGCTTCTTTGGCTGCTCTTCTGGGAGCTCCTGAACTCATCACAGGTTACCGCCGCCTGGAGCCCTGCTCCACGCGACCCGCGGTCAGCCAGGGTTAGCTTCCGTGGTACCCGTACCTGGAGATGAAATGGAACATACCAATGTGCACTTTGGCGCTTTTATAGCTGAAGAGCTTTTTTTTAAAATTCTAGATAGAAAAAACAAATAGAGCTAAGCTCATGTTGCCCCCAGTTGTGTATTTTTTTTTCTTTCTGAGCTTATACAATCTACTTGAAATCAACACTCAGAAATTGTAACAAGAGGTGGCGCAGTCAGTGAAGTTTCTGGTGAATAACTGTCCCACCCCAGATTTTTGTAAAGGTGATTGGTGTTCCCAAGGAAATGAGGTGTGAAGGTTTTTGAAGAGGGTTACCTACCATTCATTGCTCCTTGTCTGAAACTTTTGTAGTGAACTCAATAATGCATCTCCTGAAAAAGGTGCTTGGTATTGGGGCAGATTTAGCCCAGAAAT
The DNA here is from genome assembly GCA_027563665.1 of Antrozous pallidus. Lineage (NCBI taxonomy): Eukaryota > Metazoa > Chordata > Mammalia > Chiroptera > Vespertilionidae > Antrozous > Antrozous pallidus. The sequence continues at coordinate 54,917,273 of CM050520.1, read as the reverse complement.
GGTATGAACTCACGTTCCCTTACTCCTAGGCATACACCTTCATTTCTTTTCATTGTGAAAAGCTGGTGTAATTGTCTGGCCTGTTTATATAAAACACTTTGGCTTCCATGGTGACTCTCTCAGGAGAGAGAGCATTATCTGCAATAACTGAAAATTCACATTTCTAAGTGAATAATCACAGGATTCCCTATTGTACTGAAGTACAGGAGCAGCGACTGGATTGGACAGCTGGCAAGCATGTTAGGCAGTCAAGTTAATGAAACTTATATGTTCAACTTCATGGAGAGTGCTCATAATAAGGGGTGTAGGCTTCATGAGAAAATTTCGAGTCAGGATTGGGAGTCTTACACTGACTATACCTATAGAACCTTCTCTCTTTTCTGAGCCTCAGGTTTTATTCTGTAAATTGACATGTATAGATGAGATGATTCTCTTGAGCTCTAACATTCTGCAATGATATCTTTCATAAAGTCATTTAATGGTAAAGTTACTACCAGAGATTATTATTTTTTTTACTCAATAAGATAGCTGTACCATAGTTATATATATATATATGGATTATACTCATTTGGAAATCCCTGAAAAGGTCTTAGAGTTGTTGAAGGTTTGTGTGCTCACCACTGTCAGGATGATGTATGTGAATGAATACCACTGAAAACTAAATTGTTAGCTCCTCTCTAACACAACTTGCCACCCTCCCCCCATGAAGCTAGCCATTCACTTTCTTAATTGCATTTACAGCAGCATTTTAGCAATGGCTACTATTTAACATCTATTCCTGTAAACTTGCAAGAAGTGCTTTGCAGTGCTAAATGATTATTAATAAAGGTGAGTTATTTATCAAGGGAAATTAAACACAAGCTAATAATCACTTTATTTGTTGTTATGGAGAATATTTTTGAATATGAACTCAATCATTAAAACTCATTTTCAGAGAGGTTTCTTTTATCCTGTTGTTAAGTTTCCCCCTGCTTTTCAGATTATTGAAGGAAATTGGCATAATTATAAGCTTGCTTACTTTTTAAGGCTGGGGAATTACATTAGTTTAACTTACTTTACATTCTCTTCCTTTTGGTGTTCTGGTTTAACAACATAAGTTCATGAGATGAACCATGTCAGTAGAGTGAAACACCCAAATCATAGGTGTTGGTAGACATTATTCTTTGAAAAATAAATTAGGTCTCTAAAAAAATGAAGTAATACTTTTAAAGGGTCTTTTCAATTTCATTTTGCCAAGCATTTGAATAATATACTTCCTATATAATGGAATTGGTAATTACATCATAGCTATACTTAATGGTTGGTTTATTATAAGACTGTTTGTTATAAGCCTTCCACCTTAGAAACTTAGATATGGAGAGAATACTAGAGACTTCGCTCTTGTGAAATTCTTCAATACTATCTGACATATGACAACAGAACATAAATTGTTTGTATATAGGCTTGGATTTCAGTACACACACACACACACACACACACACACACACACACACACACACAAATATATGTATAATATTTCTCTAAAGTTTCATCTTTCTCAGGTAGAATAGCCACCATAATAACTACTGCATTATGTATATCATTGTAAGACATGTAATTTTGAAAAGTATGTATGCATTTATCAGATGATATTTTTATATTGCCTCAGTTATTTTCATAGTTCCATTAAGGGAATTCCTCACTTTTAGAAGGAACCGCTTTGATTGTTGCGATAGTTCTTTGATAACTTGTTAATCTTTGCAATGAGCTTGGTCATTATTTTTCTTAGGTTATTTTTGTCTATGCTATGTGTTTATTAAAAATGTAGGAAACATTTGATAAAACATTCACAACACAAAATGGATTTTTGAAAATTAATGAAAACCTGATACTATTGTTCCATTAAACAATAAATAACCATCCATTGAGCAATAAATGCTAGCCACTGGAAATGTGACAATAAACAGCTCTTATCCCCCATGGTCTCAAAGTCAAAAGAGGTGGTAGGCGACTCTATTAATTATAAGATTGATTTAAGAAAAAATATAAAATAAGGATTTTAGTTGAATCTTTGAGTAATGAAAGTGTAATTTAAATAATTATTTCCAAAAATACTCATTGAGATGTAGCTGTCAATATGGAGCCTCCAAAAATGTGTGCTTTCCATTAGTATCTAGAAAGTTTGAAACTAAAATTACTAGGACAGATATTTGTCTATTCTGGAAGATATTTAGCATGACAAAGTCTAAAGCCATGTGCATGTGTAGGCCAGACTTTTTCAGTTTCAAAATTACTTAAACTTTTTGTTCTTATTATTCCAAAATCTAGTAATGGCTTGCAGGGTGTTGAGTAACTTGAGCTTTTAAGGCAGAAACCTAAAATAATTTTATTTTTTCACTTAGCAATTTCCAGTGCTCCCTTAACCCCCTACCCTCGCTGTCATTCAGTTTAGTTAATAGATGATGACTTAGGACTATAAATGTGAAGTGTCTTTCCATATTATGCTCTGTCCTGGGCACTAGACACCATTCTAGTGCCAATGGTGAACTATGACACCATTCCTTTTGTAAGATTCTACACCGCCGTGAGAGAAACTGCAAGCAGGGAGTCCAAATAAGTGAACGAATTAATCAGGCTTTATTGGGGGTCTCCGGGCAGGTTCACAGGTTCTGGGGGGATGGAGCCAGGGAAGACGCGCCCTGTGACTGGGGCCAGGGGAAGGGGAAAAGCGGGGACCCAGCCAGACCTCCTCCCGGAATGCCTGGGAGAACAGTCTGGGAGAAAAGGGTGCCACATGGTGCACCGAGACACATTTTAAGCCGGAACAGACAGGGGTTGGACCCAGGGCAGAATGGGAAGGGGTGGGAAACAGGGCACTCTGGTATGTGACTGATTGGTGGGTGGCTCAATGTCTCTGTCAATTACATCATAACTCCGCCCACCAGTTGGGGGGGGGTACCTATCACCTTTCCTTCAAGAATTTTGAGTCTGTTGAGGGAGGTAATTCCACTTGATTCCTCTCCTTGATCTTAAAGTCCCATAGGAGAAAAAGATTTCATTGTTCAAAAAAAAATTTCCCCCTATTATATCAGTCCTCTTTTTGCTCCAGACCATACGTCACTACCATAAAATGCTATTTTTGAACTTTCCAGGGAGGAGGAGGATTTTGGAAAGGCTTTCTCATCTTGGTTGTGTTTGTGTCATTATTGGAAAATAGATATTTGCTTTATTTTTGCTTCACTGTTTTCTCCTGCAAAATCTCAACTTCTGTATGTAATCCCATGGCCAAGCCTATGTATTGTTTCTCTTTCTTTATCTTGTCTGTAGCTGCATTATAAAGGTCAGCAGCCCCTGTGAGTCCCCTTCCACTCACTTTCCTCTTTCCAGCCACCATTTCTGAGGCAAAACAAACAAATAAAGACCCCATGGAATATTTCTTATTTCCTCTAACATTCTAAAAGTTTATTTTTAAAATGTAATGTCTCTACAATTATTTTTTTGCTCTTTTTAAACTCAAAAGAATGTGTTATTGAAATATGGTTCATATTTTAGGGAACTTCTCCCACATTCCTCAATAGCCATTTGTTAATATAACATCTTAATGGAATCAAATAATCAAGTTCCTAGGCCACATTAGGTACCTTTAATATCCTGTTACGTGGATTAGATAGGAAAAAGTTGTTGGAAATGTTGTAGAGTTCTGGAATCTCACACCCACCCAACCACCATCAAGGGAATGTTTAGACATTGCATGAACTGCCTCACACTCAAAGACAAGGATCATCTGGTAGAAAGCAACTTCCCTGTTGCCTCTATGGCGACTCTCCTTACAGAAAGAAAAGTGAGCATAAGAAAGAGATGAAAATGGGAGAAAATATAAAAAAGGAGGATGAGTTTAAAGGTGAAAGGGAAGGAAAAACATAATTTAGCTTGATTAAACATCTATAAAAGTTAGAAACTATTCTAGGTGCTTTATAAGTGTTATTTCTTTCAACCTCCATAGTTATCAGGCAAACAGAGAAAGGAGGGAACAAAGGAAAGGAAGGATGATAGAAGGATGATGGGATATCAGGAAAGAGGAGGAAGAGCAAAGGGAAATGGGCCGTGGAATACCAACTTCCAGAGGTGCTATTATAATCTCCCAGCATCAAAGTGCTGGTCAGAACCTCTCTGATGGACAGCTCCCTGAAACCCTCTGGATTCTCAAACTTCTCCCAGCATTCTTTTCTTGCCTAGAAAGTCTCCCTGGTGAAGTGGTTTTGTTTGCTTATGTGTTTATTTATACATAACCAACTTTGTTATAAAAGAGTGGTGGTCACAGAGGATTTATTCATTAAGCGATATATCACTATGTATCTTTTTGTCATTGGTAGGACACGGTTCTCTAAGGGAATATTTTGAATATTGCCAATGTTTGACTATTTTGCTATGTTCTTTGTTTTTAACTAAAGTAACACCTGTTCATTGAAATAAAATTTTAAAAGTAAATAAAATAGAACAAATTTCAGAAAATATTATCATCCTAAAAGACTGGAGATTAAAACTGTTATTATTTTAGTATATATTACTCTGGTACTATTTTGTTATTGATGATGTTCATAAATGTCTTTTTAATGTAGTTGCAATCACATTAAGTTTACTTTTAAATGTTTTAAGATTATATTAAAATTTATATATATATATATTCATATATTTTCATTGATTTCAGAGAGGAAGAGAGAGGAAGAAAAAGAGGAAGAGGGGTAGGGAGAGGGAGAGGAAGAGGGAGAGGGAGATAGAAACACAAATTATGAAAGAGTCATTGACTGAGATGCCTCCTGCATGTGCGCTAAGCAAGAATCAAACTATGGCCTCCTAGTTCATAGGTCAACACTAAGTCACTTAGCCGCACCGCCCAGACTTGTGTGTATATTTTCATAGCTGTGTGACAGATAACCATTTTTGAATATATTGTTTTCTAATCCAAATTTTGTACTATTAAAAGTCAAATAAATATATAACTTGGGCAATAGGTATTTTGGGGTTTGGCATTATTTCTTTTAGATAGTCTAGAACAAGTAGAATTACCAAGGCATGTCTTTTAAATGTTTTAAGAATCTTGATTATGGGTATTGGTACATTTATTTTAATGATACCTGCATAGATTTGCACTATCACAAGTTACTTCAGATATAATAATATTCTCTAGCTTTAAATAGTTTTTCTCTATTTTATGGACTTATTAATAACAGGTAATTCATTTGTTTTCCTGTGATAAGGTTAGATTTTAGGTTAATATCAATTTCATGACTATATGGGTGTATATAAGTTTAAAAATACCTTGTATTTTAAAAATATAGTTGTTCATGTTTAACATGGGTACCTTAAGGTAACAGCTATTTATAGTCAAGACATAAGTCCGTATCCCAACACACACACACTAACCTGTTACCATGTTCTACATGCTTTACAAATGTTAAGTCACTTAATCATCACAATAACCTTTAGAGTTGAGTATAATAGTCATCACCAAGTTAGAGATGGGGCAATTGAGGCATATAGAGTTTAAGTAACTAGTCTATAGTCACATTGCTTTTAAGTAGCAGAGCCTAATTAGAGCCCAAGCAATTTTATGTCTAGAGCCTACATTCATTTCTAGAATTAACTATAGGGCTCTTTTAAATAGCAACTTCCTATAAGTGCCTTTAATTTAGGAGTCTATTTGTAAAAGTATTTTACACACCTTTCTGGGAATAAATCTGAATTTAAATGTAAGGCACACCTATCAGAGGACTCAGTCTTGTAAAGCTGTTTTTCTTTTCCTTTGATACACCCTTTCCTAAGTATTCATTTTGATACACTTAATCCTAAGTATTCATTTTCTTGTGGAGGAGGTGACTTTCTCAAGAGCACACAGAAAGTCACAGGATCATAGCTAGAACCAGGCCTCCTAATTTCTAACTCAGTGTAATTTTTCTGTCATGATATCTAACTTTGGAGCAGAAGTTGAAAATCAAGGTGAGAGAAGAGAAACTGACAAGATTTATCTGCAAAAAGCAGGAAAAATAACACCTTGCTTACAGGACTGTTGTAAGAACTGATGTAACACTTATGAAAACATTTAACACAATGCCTGGAATGTGGTAAATAACCAGTGCACACTTTTGTCTTCCATTTAGTTCAAGCCACTTTGCAAGATGGTGAAAAGTCAGAGATTGTTGATAGTCAACTGGACACTTTCTTTCAGTCAATACATTTGTGTACTTTAACCTATCAACGCATTTTTAAAATGTGTTTATGCAACAAAAGGCAAAATCTAAAAGATTATGTAATTCACACCAAAATAAATCCTAGATTAAATATGACCCAGAAAGAGAAAATGAAAAATGAGCTAATGAGTAAAACAGGTGCTGAGTGTCCCAAAGAAGCAGGTTGCATAGGCCTTGTGTCCCATTTGAAAAAAAATGTTCTTGCCAGTTTAATATTTAATAATAAAACAATTGAGGTGGGGAGCCTAACTGTCAAAAGATAAGGAGGGTTAAATGTACTGTCACTAAAATATGTTCACCAAAGGGAATGTTGTGTCATAGAATCTAGGATCTTGAAAAACTTCAGACTTATTTTATATTTTCATGAAACCTGTTGCCAGGTACTCATGAATGTCCACATGAAGTTCCAAAGTTCATATGGTAAAATTATCCCAACTCCCTTCTAAATAAAATTACTTAATCATCACAATAACCTTCAGAATTGGATGCCTATGACATCTAATACTTAATTTTTAAATATTGATTCTAATATTAATTCTAATGTGTTACTTATTCTATTTGTCTGTCTAAAAGATGAGCTCCTTAGGGTCAGTGGCAATATCACATTCATTTCATACAGTGCCTAAAAGATCTAGTAAATAGACTGTCCCATACAAGGCAATCGATACATACTTGTTGAATGAATGAGTGAATTATATAGGTGTTTGTCAATGTTTACTGAGTGAATTAGTGAAAAAATAAAATTGTGTGTATTTTGTTACAGTTTATATATCATTTTCTTTTAACAGATTGCCTCAAAACTTCTTGTGCTATCAAACTTCCTAGAGCTGAAACCGACTATATGTTATTCAATGTGTTATCCTAAAGTGACAGTTAATTTTATATATGAACTTTATTGGTTCATGAGGTGCCCAGGCATTTGGCTAAATGTTATTTTGGTTGTGCCATGAGGGTGCTTGTGGGTGAGCCTAACATTTGAATCTCTGGACTTAGTGAAGCAGATTGCTCTCCTTAAAGTGGGTGGGCTTCACCTAATCAGTTAAAGACCTGAATAAAACAAAAAATCTGAGTGAGAAGGACTCCTTCTGCCTGCCTACTTTGACTTAGGATATCAATATTTTCTGGCTTTAAGTCTTAAACGGAAATATCAACTCTTCTTGGGTCTTGGGCTAGCTGGTCTCAGAATGGAATTTATATCATCAGCTCTCCTGGTTCTCAGGCCTTCAAACTTATACTAAAACTACCCTGGGCTCCTCTTAGATCTCAGCTTGCTAGCTACAGAGTTTTGAATTTCTTGGCCTCCATAATTAAATAAGCCAAATTCTTATAATAAATATCTGTTCCTCTCTGAAAAATCTAGACTGATACATTTGGTACCTACTAGGGTGAGATGTCTAGACATGTTATCACTAGTAAATTATTATTGTCTAGTAAGATATAGAGGAACTAATAGATTATAAATTCAATTGAATCTTCATGTCATGGGTATCTTGTTGAATGGGATCTATTAGCTTATTTTATTTAAGGGGTCATGAATTTATTTAATTATAAATCACAGATTATAACTGCATATATAGCACAATATAAATCATTCAATGCTATTTTCATGAATTTTCCATTTATATTTATATATATAAGAATGTTCTTGTCAGCCTTATGAACACATTGTATATTGCAGTGATGATTAAATATTCAATAATATTTTTTCCTATAAAAAAGTAAGTGATTGGGTCAAATGGAATAAGAATATGCCCATAAATTATGGCTTCTGGAAACCTCATAAATAATGTAGTATTTTTAAACATTGTGTGTGTGTTTGGAATTTATAATATAAAATATATTATTTGTGATTATATTTTATTCCATTATCTTTATTAAAGTTTTGTCCAAGTTTCTGAGGTATTTGTAAATCATTTTATTTGAGGAGTTAACACACTAAAAGCAGTATTAATCTGCAAAAGAGGGGCCTAATGCATTCTGACTTTCTTAACATCCATATTATAGGTTAAACCACCCAAGGATTAATATCACTGCATTATCGCTCAAATAATGATTGCATCAAACAATGATTAATGAATTACTTTAATAAGACTCAAATAACATGGTGTCTACTACCATGTGAATTGGCTTGTTATCTAACATTATGAGACTGAATTTTTCCCTGGAGCCATATCTTCAGTTATCTCCACAGTCTTTGGCAAAAATCTCCATTTGGGGAATGATAGGTATACTAGCGAGTTAATCAATTTCTAGCTCTCTCTTGAGTATATGTATTAGTGTCATAGTGGGCATGCAGCTCATGGTAAGTCAAACACAATAAGACAGAGTCCTTCCCTTGGGATTCTTTCAGTTTCACTAGTGTGCCAACACTAAGAAATACACATGGAAAAAAATAGCAAACAGGGCAGGGTGAGCTAATTTTGGCCTCAGGTCTACTGTTGATATTTATGATCCAACACTTCTTTGCTGGTGTTTAAAGGTCATGGTATCAGACATTAGTAGCATGACATGAAAGGTATACCTTCTTCTTAGATGGAAGAACTGAAGGGAAAAAGGAGAAGGTCTGGAGTGGGTGAGAGTTATAGACTACACCTTATCATGCCATCTGGATGAAGCAGAGAGTTACCCTTAATGAGTCATATGCCTGAATGCACTCTTGAGCAGGGAAATCTAGAAGTAGGAAGCAGATCCTGAGGGCAGAAGTTGATATTTAAAGGTGTCTTGTGACTGGACCATCTCTCTGTGATGTTGGAGAAGCGCTCTCGCCTTTCTGAGCTTCAATTTCCTCATCTGTACAACAGAGATAATATAGATTTAGTGGGCTGGTTACACTAACCAAATCTATACTTATAAAAGGGCATTATGCTAATTAGACTGGGAGACCTTCTGGACATCCTTCTGGACAAAGCCATGGTGTTGAGGCTGAGGCAGAGGCAGTTAGGGATGATCAGGGCAGGAGGGGAGGGCAGTTGGGGAGTGATCAGGCCAGTCGGGGGAGAAGTTGGGGCAAGAAGGCCAGCCGGGGGAGGGGGAAGAGGAGTTGGGGGCGAGCAGGCTGGTAAGCAGAGTGGTTAGGGGCGATCAGGCAGGCAGGCAGGTTAGCAGTTAGGAGCCAGCAGTCCCATATTGTGAGAGGGATGTCCAAATGATGGATTAGGCCTAAACTGGCAGTCAGACATCCCTCGAGGGGTCACAGATTAGAAATGGTGCAGGCAAGCTGAGGGACCTCCCCCACACCCCCTATGCACAAATTTTGTGCACTGGGCCACTAGTAAGAAAATAATGTCATACTGTGTGGCATATAGTAGCCGTTAAAAAGATCTTAGTAGTTTTCTTTCACTCCCTCAGATACAGTTCCTTCCCATTTCACTTTTGTGTATGTTAGCATGGAATGAAATGGCCTAGAAAGAGGCTTTTTTTAACTTACACCTAAGGTTCAGGAGTGGGAGAAACAAAGTTTACTGTGGGAACCAGATTAGATATTAGTTATATTCAACCCCTCTTTATTGAGTATTCAGTGTGCCATCATTTTGCTAGGGAGATCTTATTTTTAAACCCTAGCATATTATTACTATATCCGATTTTCTCCCCTTTGAAGTAATGCTGGCATAAGTTTCCCACCAAGATCTTATCTCAGAAAGTCTGTGAGAGAATGCCCACAACCCTCAAAGCACCTCCAGTGAGCACAAATTCAGTTATGTGAGCTGTTAGAACTGTTACAGGAGCCATTGCTTCCTGGAGTATTAAGTAGATAACCTTTTCCCTACATCTGCTGCCTGAGAAAAGTTTATTTTACATATCAGTAAAAAATAATTTAATAAATCATATAGCTTTTTTTTATTTAAAAGGCCAAATGACCACCACAAAGACATGCCCCTTGGGATTCTGCAGCCTGCCTAATTCCCAAGTAAACCTTTCTCGAGCTCTGTAAAATGAAAATATTTTCTCTCTGTGCTTGAGCCTTGCTAGAGCTATTTGCCAGCAAATTGCTATGGTTGATCTCTCAACTCAGAGGGAAGAAAAAGGTTTTATAATGAAAATGCTGACAGGTTCTTATCTACGGCAGTATTAGCAGGGAAGCTATGATCTCATTTATTGTCGAAACCGGATGCTTGTTTTGACTGAAGGGAGATCAGGCATCCTCCAGAGCTCTGGGGTGTTGAATTTTATCTTGAAAAGTTTGCAAAGAAAAAAAAAATAACTATAGGGAAATAGGAAACCAGGCTGTGCAAACTGCACCTCTGTTTTGGAGAAGTAGACGTGGAATTTCAATGAGGTTCTCAGGTGAAGGTGGTCAAAGGGTTTAAGAGGCTGGGATGGGGGTTGTGCATTTGCTTGCTGAATGCAGGGCTCACTTCTTTGCAGAGCTTTTATCAGACTACTTGGGAAAAAAACCTTTAATATTGCTCTTACTCATATTTAAAAATAGTGGACATCATTATTCTATGGGTGTTATTTTGAAATAAATTATCTTTTGTCCCTCAATACAATAGCTTTATGAAGTAGATATTTTATAGGTGAGAACAACTAAAGCATGTTGAGTTTAAAATTTTCTTCGCTAGAGATTTTCAAGTGTCAGGCTCTTTTTCCACAATACTGGGTGATGAGTTAAAGAGTTGGGGTTTGGCCCTAACCGGTTTGGCTCAGTGGATAGAGAGTCGGCCTGCAGATTAAAAAAAAAAGAGTTGGGGTTTGATTGGACATCTTTAAAAGCCTCTTTCATATTCTTATTTCCTAAATGACATTATACCTTCCCAAAGTCACAAAGTATGTAGTGATGGTTACTGGGGGCCAAGGGCAGGTTTCTGGGAAAGTCTCTGTTTTCCTTGTTTGTCCCACTTTAAGCAGTTCCTAGAGACTGACCATGCTTCCAAAGCAATCAACCAAGATATTTCTAGGATCCTGCAAGAATAGAGGGCAGTAACGTGATCAAAATGAATATGTACTACCCCTATTAAATCTTGAAGGGCTGAGGGTGCACAGTGTGGGAGCTCAGCAGAGGTGGACGAAATAAAATAAAATTGTAGCTATCATGGAGCATGCACATTTCAGATGGTAAGGGCAGAGTTGAATTGAATGACTGAGTTATTGGTTGGTCTCCTTCTTTCCTATGATTTCTAACCTCTAACAAGAAGGCCTTGCCCTGGAACTGTGATGTTTTATGTGTCCCTGGTAGCAGTGAGCATATGTAGTTAGGCTAGATGAAGGCACTGTCTGTCGACTCTCTCTTTGATTATTTTAGGTCCCACTGTGGGAGTTCAGGACATGGATTTAATTTCCTTAATTCCAGTCAAATCAGTTTCATGTACAGTTCCATGATCAGTTATTTATACATTTAGCTTTAAGCCAAGAAACTTCGTAAGAATTTTTATGTGCCAAAGCCCTGCTCCTTCTGTCATGAGGATTTGTGGACCCAAATAGACATTTGAAAAATGGAAATCTTCCTTTTAGTGTAAAGATGATCTAGATGGTAAGATTTCTGAGTTCTAGGGAAGCACAGAACAATTACTGTAAAGTTGATTTGAGATGAACCAGCTTTCTACTAACAAAATCAAAATCTAAGCCTAGCAAATTTTTGATGTTGCCAGACTTCATACATATATATTTTCTGTTCCATTCATATGGATTCAGGAAGATAATTTCTAAGTTTTCTAACCAGAAAGGGCAACTCAAAATGTATATTTTCTCATTTTGACTGAGCATTTGGCATTGGCATGTCTGTCTTCTCTATATAGATATTTATAGATGAGATCTATCTGGAAAAACCTAGAATTTTTTTGTGGTTAATTTGTCCTCTTTACATTTAATTGAGGATGTTTGCTTTCACTTGATTTTCTCCAGAAACAGTTTAGAAAAAATGTGCAACAATTTCAACTTGAAGTTGAATTTAAACTCAATTATTAGCATATTAAGAGATAATGAATAAGCTTATGTAGATTTACAAAGATACAGCATTAAAAAACAAACAAACAAACAAAAAAACAAACGAAAATACCTAGCTAACATATCAAGATGATTTCCACTTTGGAAGAGCAGATTTGCTAAAATAAATCTTCTCAGTCTCAGAATATTAATGTTAACGACCTAATACTGTGCTTCAGAGGTAGTGATAGCTTGGGAAAGTTTTTATTACCTATCACAGACTCGATCCCATTTAATGTAATCCTATGTTACATTGTAATGAATCTATTAAGATGTCCCAATATACCATTTAGAAAATATTAATGAGGTGGTTCACATGGTGTGGCTACAGTTATTTTATTTTTTAAATATATTTTATTGATTTCAGAGAGGAAGGGGAGAGAGAGAGAGAGAGAGAGAGAGAGAGAGAGAGAGAGAGAGAGAGAAGCATCAATGATGAGAGAGAATCATTGATCAACTGTCTCCTGCACACCCTGGCCGGGAATCGAACTACGACCTCCTGGTTCATAGATCGATGCTCAACCAATGAGCCATGCCAATAGGGCTATGGTTGTTTCCTTTTAAATTAATAATCCTGATGTATTAGAAAGTTTGAGGTCCTTGCCTTGGGTAAAACCTGTCCAGAACCTTGAAGGCACTCTCTGCATAGCTGCTTTTGGCTATGAATCATCTAGCACCTTGCACTGTTACTTAATGATTGCATATAAACAATCTTTAAGGAGAGAACAGATCAATAAAATTTTAATAGTATGGTTAATCCTTTCAAAAGTCAGTTTGTGTCATCTCCTCATAGAAGATATTCCTAGCCACCATATCTCCTCCCTGCTTCCATGGAATTGTGGACTTCTTTCTGTCATCCTGGGCTGAATTGTCACCAGCCTATAAATATCACAAGGTGTCAAGAGTCTGGGACTTGACATCTTGAACATTTAACAACTAGTATAGTGCTTACAGCATACTAATACTAACTATATGTTTGTTGAATGAATGGTTTATGTATCTTCTATGTTTTATTGTTTAGGCTAATGAGCCCTACTGTTAGTTTCAAAGAGGTAGAACCTGGCCTAGTTTTGTGAAAGCTTCATTTGCCTCTTGCATAATTATACCCATAATACATTATTTTTAGGTTATTTTTAGCCTCACACATTTCTACAGAGCTCAACTTTATGAGAGAAAGGGGCAGATGAGATATTCAATAAATACACGTTGATTGAAGAAAGAAATTAATTCCTCAGTCCTTAACACTGACATCTAGATGTTGGTTAAGGAATGAATGGGTAAATGAATGACTACACATGGCATCCCTTAGGAACCTCTATTTGGGGAGTTATCATCTTAAAATAATTTATCATTTTCTAGCTGCTGGAAGGAATTTGTTTTGCTTTATACTCCTTATAAACTGACACCAGCTTTCATAACTTTGACAACCTCTGAATCCAGGTATTGTTTGTGTCTTTAATGGAGTTGAATGATTTATAGTAGAACTATTAAGAAGAGTTAGTCAAGTACTCTATAGGATGAGGGCCAGCTTCAAAGATGATGCAATAACTCAGCTTATTGGTGTTCTGGGAAAGGAGATCACTGGAAATTCCCCTCTGTGTGAAGTGCTTCTCAGCACCACCGTTTTCTCTAGCCCAGCTAAACTAGAATCATCAAACCCTGTATAACTCTTTCAGAATTAAGTCCAGTTAAAACCAGCTTATTTTCCTTTTATTACCCAACCTATTTTTGAATGCTCCATTCCCTTTAAGAAATTGTTCTGGTTAACTTAACTGCTAAAGACTGTTGCGAAGAGCAACCAGCTAGGTTCTTAAATTAATTAAGAGGCCACCTCAGATACTTCTAGAAATGAGTGTGTGCATATGAGCATACTCACATACCCAAATAACAAATGTATATATAAATGAGCAAACCAGTCATTACCCATAAATTCGGGTTAGAGAGGGCTTCTGTGTATAAAACATAATCAAGAAAAGAAAAATGAGTCTTTTGTGAATGTAAAAATAAAGAAGTAATTAATCAGGGTAGGCCCTGGTCAACAGTGGTCACACCACTTGAAAAACTTTTAAAAATCATTATAGTGGTATGCATTCTGGAAGACATTTAGAAAATCTAGCTTGTGTACTTCATGAGGGCCAGGGAATGATCTTTCTATCATTCTTTCCGTGCTGCCCAACATGATGCCTAGCACACAGTAGGTGCTTATTAATATTTTCTGTATAAATGAAGGACTTAAGTGGTAGGCAAACTGTGGCTCATGAGCCACATGCGGCTCTTTGGCCCCTTGAGTGTGGCTCTTCCAAAAAATACCAATGCCTAGGAAAGTCTATTTTGAAGAAGTGGTGTTAGAAAAGGTTGAAGTTTAAAAATTTTGGCTCTCGCCGAAACCGGTTTGGCTCAGTGGATAGAGCGTCAGCCTGTGGACTGAAGGGTCCCAGGTTCGATTCCAGTCAGGGGCATGTACCTTGGCTGCGGACACATCCCCAGTGCGGGTGTGCAAGAGGCAGCTGATCGATGTTTCTCTCTCATCGATGTTTCTGACTTTCTATCCCTCTCTCTTCCTCTCTGTGAAAAATCAATAAAATATATTTTAAAAAATAAAAAAAATTGCCTCTCAAAAGAAATTTCAATCGTTGTACTATTGATATATGGTTCTGTTGACTAATGAGTTTGCCAACCACTGGTCTTTATCAGTGAAGGATTGGAGGGCAATAAATAACATCTCACGAGTTTATAGAGAAAAATGGACTAAGCTAGTTTTCAAACCCAGGTCTAATTGTGAAAACTGTAATCTGAAGAGAAATGTTGTTTCTTCTTTTAAAATAGTTGGCAGGACCCAAGTCTAGACACTGCATGACTTAAGACCTGGCACCTGTGAGGATAGTGTATCATAGAGGTAAAGATGCGAATTTGTAAATTTGAAAGATCTAGGTTAAAAACTAAGTTCCTATCATTTATTAGTAGTAGGAAAAGAAGGAAGATACTTAAAGTTTCTGAAGACAAGTCTTAAAGTGCAAAATGGAAATGCTAATGGCTTATAAAATCACATATTATAAGAATTACATGGGATTGTAAATTAAATTTATAAGCACTTAGTAAGGTATATGCTGAGAAATATTGACTGTTATTACTACTACTTAAAGTGGTAATGTGTTATTCTGGGGAATAGATTAGACTTAAACATATATATGCATGTCCTAATGCATACATTTAAATCTTACATAATTGAATATGTATAGCACTATTTTTAATCTATGGTTTCAGTTTATAAGGGACAAAAATATATTATCTAGAAGCTCTTAATAACCTACCTAGCCCCAAAATCTATTTTTCAGTTTCTTATTTAATATTGTCACTGAGAATATCATCAAAGTTGAAGACTTGGCTAATTTGCTTATGGTAACTTTTATCATTTATATGACTAAGCCAGTTTTTCCCTAACCCCAGCTCTTGAGACCCAAGTATCCTATTATATGCTCGTGTTTAGATAAAAGTCTGATTTATGGTGGGGTCCTTTGTAAGCTGAGCTTTATTTGCTTATCTCAGAGAAGCATTTGTGGTAGAGAACTGCTTGACCCTGGCAGGTGTGAATAGTAAATGTTTGCTTCTTTCATTTGCTAAACCACTTGCTTCAGCACCCATGGCTCATCTGGATGGAACACATCCTTTTTTTTTTTTTTTTTTTGGTTCTGTTAAGATCTAAGCTCTGAAGGAATAAAGGTCATTGATTTAGCACAAGACAGGATCTTGGGGTTTTCTGCAGAGAAACTGAGGAAACCCTTCTACAGTGCACACAACTGAAACCATGATTCAAGTGAGCCATGGCACTTTGCAGCCTTTCTTGTAATGACAGCACGTTCGTTTTTGAAAGAAAGATGACTCAGTCACAGCACAGGGACACCTCATTCATCTGGCATAATAATGAAATGGCAGGTTCTGCTCAAGTATTCTTTCCTCAAATAAAATAAGTGTGTAAACCATTTTTATTTTTAAGCATTTTTGGTGGAATTCTTTAGAAGTTTAGTATAAACATACCTGCTTCAATGACACTGTGAGGCAGGCCCAAATGAAAATCAGCTTGAAAGCTCTTTAGGATAAAATGATCTAAATAAATAGTTGTTTATTCAAATTCCATGTAATGTGCATGTACATATTTTCATGTGTCAGATGTTAAGTGAGACTCTGAGAAGGCAATGGTGAAGAATATAGTGATGGTCTCTCCTTTGTCAAGTTTATAGTCAGAGGACTTAATACAGAAGGAGAATACATGATAGGAAGTGATTTAAACTGGGAGGTGATGCAAGGTTTTACTACTGAAATAATATTTAGAAAGGATGGATTATAATTACAAAAGTCAATAAGAATGGTTGTGGGTGGTAGGGAGGAGGGTGCTGTGAGGGAGTGGAAAAGGAAATATTTGAGGGGATTATAAAGATTTAGTGAAGTAAGAGAAGGAAAACCAAGAGAAAAGTCAACTGACATGTCAAAGTTTTAAGCCTAAAGTTTAAGATGACAGTGAGACATCCACATGTTAGTGAAGACCAGTTTCAACCAGCTGAAACACAGCACTGAGAGAATGAGGGTTGACCTGCAACTACTGATTTGAACATGAACCATTGTTAATGCTGTGAGAATGGGGAGCATTCAGAGACAACCAGAAGGTTGAAAATTCCTACTATGAGGGGTGAATAAAAGAAGTTTAGTAGAGAAGACTAAGAGATTCAGTACTGCAGCAATACATTAAGGAGAGAATTTCAAGAATAGAAGAACTAATGTTACTTGTGATTCATTTATCCATTCAATCACAAATATAGCTCGACCAGTGTGGTTTAGTGGTTGAGCCTCAAGGTATGAACCAGGAGATTATAGTTCAATTCAGGGTCAGGGCACCTGCCAGAATTGTGGGCTTGATCCCCACTGCTAATCTGAGCAAAACCAGCCAGGGATATAATTTTGCATCATGAAGAAAATAAAAAATGCTATGTTGAGATTAAGAGCAGGGGTTTGGAGACAGGGGCCTGTTAAGGGTGGAAAAGGTCTAGGATAACCATGATTGGGAATGGATCAAAGAGGAAGAAAAGACAGCCCCACCCAAGTGGTTGTGGCTAGGTCTGTGGTGTTTGCCCAGCCATGTGACTGGTCTTGTGTGTGGTGGCATTTTGTTCTACAGCTCGAGAGCCAGAACAGAGAAACAGAGATTGGAGCCCATCCAGGATCCAGGACTGACACATATGTCTTGGCAGAAGTTTAAGTGGGAGACCAGGCATCGATGACAGGCTGTGCTGCCGCAGCTGACGGCAGGCTCAAGACTGGGCAAGGAGTCAGGGTAGCTAGAAGCTGACTGACACAGTGCATGTGCCTCTGACTTTCTTGCTGGAGTTCTCTAATGTGTCCTCTGTAACAATTA
This sequence comes from Antrozous pallidus, assembly GCA_027563665.1. NCBI lineage: Eukaryota > Metazoa > Chordata > Mammalia > Chiroptera > Vespertilionidae > Antrozous > Antrozous pallidus. The sequence continues at coordinate 54,899,717 of CM050520.1, read as the reverse complement.
ACAATGCAAACAAAGGGAGGAGGACCTGGAATAAGACAGACCAAGGTTCAAATCCAGATACCATTCCTACTTACCAAGTGATCTTGAAAAAGACATCAAACTTCTCAGTCTGTTTTCTCCTCTACAATGAGGGGCTGTTAATGCCAATCTTACGGGTTGTTACAAATAGTGTCTGAAATGCCTTTAGGATGTGGCTCATAAATAGTGTTACTATGCCATGTTGTTATTGACATTATGTTTGAATAAGATCCGATTTTGTGAACATATTTATTCTCCTGATATTTCAGTTAAACACATTTGATCAGTTTTCCTCACAGCATAACAGAATTTTCTCACTTTAAAAATCTCGTCTTATAAAAAGCATTCCCCAAATGTCTCAGTATGAATTAATTTTTATATAATGTTCATGATAATGATGACAGGCTTTTGTTGCCTTGCTTGCTTTTTATACTTAGCATTCATTTATGTATTCCCAAATTAGCTTCACTGGATACTCCTATTTTATTTCACTGTATGCCAAATTATCTTTAGTGATTATTTTCTCAGGAAGCTGTAATGAATAGGATAAATAACATTAGCTTTCACTATCACTACATATTAAATGATGTAGTTAATTATGACATACAATAATGTCTTTTATAAACATTGTGAGGTTTTACCAACCTCAACTTCTTGCTGGGTTAGGAGACAGTTTTAGTTAATAGGAAATAAAGTCAATGAAGAAGAGTAACATTTATTGTATACCTACTCCATATCATGTATGTAATACATCTGTAAGAAGCTGTTTAAAGTGTTTCACCTGGAGTATATTTAATACTCCAAATGAACATATGAACTAGGCATTAGTCCATTTTAAAGATGACAAAATAGATGGGTTAAGTGAATCACCTCATGTCATAGTGTTACGAAGTGTACAGCTTACATTTGTCCCAAAGTTGTTCAGACTCAAGTTCATACACTTTTTCTAAAATAGCCTGTGCACTATTGTCACGAGTGCATGAGACTTGCTTTCTTAAATTCCAAAGGCCATTCTATATGAAGCCCCTTTTCCAGTTACCTCAAAACAAAGTAGGTGGAAGGGAGGAATCATTTAGAACTGTATATTCCAAATAAGAAAGAAGGTAGCAAGTCAGTGCCCACCCAATTAGGAGAAGGTGGAAATGGAATATGATGAAGAAAAAAGAGGTGGAAATTAAAAGTTTTTGGATCACCTTTTCTCTAAGCTAAGCACTGGAACTGTAGGATGGGACCAGATCAAGGGAGAATTCTTCAACCATGTTTGGATTAGAAGGATCCCAATAATCTTTCTTTATTTTGCTTGAATCTAGGCTTAGTCACTGTTCAACCTTTTCTAAAGACTTTCAATGACAAAAAGCTCTTTCCTTCCCAGACAGGTCATCATGTTGGGCAGGTCTGAGCATTGGAAAGGGCTTCCTGAGATGAATAGTAATTAAATTAAAGCCACAATACTTTCCTGTGTATCTGGCATTTTATAAACATTATTTTCAAGGTTTACTCTAAACCCTGCAAGCTAAGTATATCCCTATATCACAAACATTAGGAAAGATTTAGGTACATGCCCAAGCCCTGTCAGTTGATAATAATCAAACCCAATCTCTTTGGCTCTTCATTACACCAAGCTGCCTGCCTACAAATTCTATCCTCTGGTACTTTTCCAAGATGAAATTTAGGATATGGAGTCCAGCTGAATTCTGCAAAGGCTTGGAGATTCTGAATGCTGAGCGATGAGATGGGAAAGGGATAGAGAGAGGCCATGGGCTCATGGTGGTAGTAAGAGTAGACAATGTAGTGAGATTTTATCCTTAAGAAGATGACTGACTATAAAGCTCGAGTTATAAAAATAGCAATGTAGCAAAGATTGATACATATGAGGAGATGAAATTTTATTTTTAATGTCTGAATAACAAGGTATTTTTGGAACTATCTAAAATGTCCCGAAGGAATTCAACAGTGATGAATTATGGCAGAACAAAAAACATATGGTATTTTCAATTGATGTTTAGAAATTAACTGTGTCCTCATTTTTAAAGCTATACATTTAAAAGTATTCTTATTTATGCTATTATTTTCAGATATCTTACTGATTACTTTGAAAGGATATATGCTATAAAGAACATTATATATGCTATAAACTCAGAGTTGCGTCTAAACACTCATTCTGCATGAGAAAATAGATTCTCAAATAAAATTGGACTAAGTGTCTTTACTAATACTTACTATTTTTTTTAAAAAAGCTGTTGTTTTTTATCATCTAATAACCACAGTTTGAATTTTTGTTTTGTCACTGATTTCTGTGTGGCCTGAAATGAATACCTTAATCTCTTTGAGCCTTAGTTTTCTTATTTGTGAATTTGATTTAAAATCTACTGTATTGTTTTGCTGTGATGTATGCAATATGACACCAGAAACAGAGAAAGTGAATCAATTTTGTATATAAAATGAAGACAATGTGAATTTAAATGTTTGGCCTATATGGCTATATCTCACTATTTGATTCCCTGTCTTCATAATACTTTTGTATCATCTATTTAGTGAGTTATAAGAAAAGGCCCTGTTCAAGCACTATTGTTTATTTTTCATAAAGCAGATCAAATCCCATGATAGATTTAGACTAATTAAGTATTTCATGTGAAATATGTTTAATATTATACTGTTGCATGTTTCTTTGTTGACAGACATTAAATAAGATAACTAATTGAAATGAAATTTGAATTTTCAAAGCAATTCATTGATAAAACCTAGCAGGGCAAAGCAGTCATGACTAAGAACTTCATGACTCAACACTTTGCTCTTTATGGTGAAAACAAATATATTTTGTACTTATTGTACTTACTTAATTTGCACTCTAACTTATCATGAAAATGCTAATAATGATATTTCTGAGTGGGATAATTTGAGATTGGATATTCACTCTCCCCCAGAAATTATGCTGGATAAAGACATTTTCTAAGCCTTAGTTTCTTTATTATTTAAATGGGAATAATCATAAACTCATGGAACTGTTGTAGTAATTAAATGATATAATACCTGGAAATCATCAGGCACAGCACACTAGTCCACATATATGCATTAGAGAGATATTGTCTTTCAAATATATTTCATTGCATTGGGAAGGCTATACAAAGACAATTTTATTGTGTGTTTTTTAATAACAAAATTTGTTTTTTAAGAAGTAAATAATAATTGCCTGATTGCATTTTATAAATCTGAGTAATTATAGCAGCATTTGATTAAAACCAATTTCACCTGTAAGTGTGCCTTTATTTAGAAGAGCTTGCACACCCAATAGTCCAGGAATGAAGAGGCTTATTCCATATGATGCTGGTTTGTCATATTGGACTCTTCAGGGTTATATTGCCTCAGGGAATCTAGCTGTAGTCACACAATCACAGAAAACAATGCCTTGTTCCATTCCAGCAATGGTCCCTTATGGTTTTTGAAACAAAACTTAATAACTGGTTAGGTTTCCTATATCTTTCCTGCAGCTCCTGTGATGCTTTTGTTTACCATTTTGATGCAGGCAGGGGGGAAATAACTTTTATTTCTCCGTGGTCTAAGCGAAAAAATTGCAAGTTATTCTCAACTCTTCTATTTCTATTAATCCTGCAGTCTACTCAGGTATATCTAAGTTTCACTAATTTGCTTTCATTGATATTTTGAATCCTTCTTCTCTCCTATTTATCTTCTTAGACACTGACCCTACTTAGACTCTCAGCTTCTCTTACCTGAATTGCATTTACCTTTGCCTAAACTCCTGCTTCAGATCTTTTCTTGCAGTAACCAGAGGGGATTTTCTAAAATTGAAATTTGGACTTCTCTGATTAAAAGCCTCCAGATTGGCTATAGGAAAAACAAAACAAAAATCCTCTGAAGTCCTTGGTATTGAGCTCTAGGTTTTCATCATCAGCTTAGAAGGTCATAACTCAGGCTCCAGAGTCAACAGAATTGTCCCTAAATTCTAGATCTATCTGATAATATATGTAGGCAAGTTAATCTCTTTATGCCTCAGTTTCCTTACATGGAAAATAATAGTATCTATTTCATTTGGTTGTTTTAAGGACTAGATGGAATAATATTTACTTACCTGTTTGCATATGCTAAGATTCTCACCTTTCTTTCATTCTCTTTTCTCTCTTTCCCTCCCTCCCTCCCTCCCTCCTCCCTTCCTTCCTTCCTTCCTTCCTTCCTTCCTTCCTTCCTTCCTTCCTTCCTTCCTTCCTTCCTTCCTTCTTTCCATCCTTCCTTCCTCCTTTTTTTTAATAGAGTGCCCAGGGCTCAGGCCCTGAGACTCTATTTAAAAATATATGTTTTATTGATTTTTTACAGAGAGGAAGGGAGAGGGATAGAGAGAAATATCAATGGATGAGAGAGAAACACCAATCAGCTGCCTCCTGCATACCCCCTACTGGGGATGTGCCCGCAATCAAGGTACATGCCCTTGACCGGAATTGAACCTGGGACACTTCAGTCCACAGGCCGATGCTCTGTCCACTGAGCCAAACCAGTTAGGGCAAGATGTCTCACATTTAAGGTCCATAATATTTCTTCTTAATTTTTCCTCCATATGTATCCAATACCTTTGGCATAACAAAGTGCATTCTGTTCACTCAACAAGTGACATTCTCTCTTGTTTTGATTTCCATGACTTTGTGTTTACTGTTTCTTCTGTTTTGTCACTACTGTTTCTATCCCTTTCCTCCCCAACTCCCTTGTCTGCCTGGCAGATTCTGCTCACCTCTCAGACTTAGCTCAAGAGGCATTTCAGACCCTCCAAGCTCCTTATTTTCAAAGTTAGAAACTCCCTTTCCTGCCCTACAGTAGTAGGTCTAGGTTAAGAGTGTGCAGTCAGGAGTCTGAATGCCTGGATTTACATCCCTACTCACTATGTGACCTTGGATAAATTACTCAACTTCTCTACACCTCATTTTTGTCAAAATTTTCTTGTGAATAATGGAAATTTTCTAATGAGATTATGTAAAGATTAAATGCGACAATACAGATAAGTGCTTGGCACAGTGAATAACACATATTAAAAGCCCCAAAACCATGAGTTAATAACTAATATAACAAATAGGCCAGCCTTCATTGTTCTGACAGAGAACAAATTGCCTCATGTTATTATAGTTCTGCGTATTTCCCCAACTGTATATCCACCAGACAATAAATTCTTCCTAGACCTTATCTTCATTTATTTTTGTGTTCACTTCATGGTTTGTAAAATGGCTCATGATAGAGCATTGATGTATGTTTATTGACAGGAAAAATGGATGAAGATCTCATTTGAAATCTAGTAGGAGATTGTTTTTTTGTTGGTGGTGTTTTTGTTAGTATTTATGGAACAGACAGCTTGATATAAGGAAAATATTTTATTTTAATAAACAACACCCACTAAGCAACAATATCTTTGAAGTGGTGTTTATAGCTCATCAGTCCTAGTATGTCCAAATGCCTATATGTATAGCTCATTGTATGTTAATTATTTAATAAATAATTGTTGTGATCTTCCTTATGATACAGTAAATGATAAGCAGAGATGTATTTCTCCTGTCCAGTAGTACCATTCACATAGTGTGAAGCCAATTGTAAATACTTTATGATTCTTGTTCAAATTATAAAGACTATATTTAAAAATGATACCACAAACCATTCCATGCAAAATGTTGAAATCTCATACAACACTCTCTGACAAAACTATTATATATATATATATATATATATATATTTAATACATTTTACTGATTTTTCACAGAGAGGAGGAGAGAGGGATAGAAAGTCAGAAACATTGATGAAAGAGAAACATCGATCAGCTGCCTCTTGCACACCCCCTACTGGGGATGTGCCCGCAGCCACGGTACATGCCCTTGACCGGAATCGAACCTGGGACCTTTCAGTTCGCAGGCTGATGCTCTATCCACTGAGCCAACCGGCTTCGGCAAAACTATTATATTTTTATAGTACCAGTTATTTTTACTTTATTTCTTTTGTACTTTTGTCTGTAATTTTTAAAAAGTGCATGCTACCTTTAACTTGAGGAGGGATATGTTAAATACTCTAAATGTGATATTTTCAAAGTGAAGAGTTTAGGATTATTATGATTCAGAGATACTTCTACTTTGTTTTTGTAATATCAAAACCCACACAGAATATCCTATTGGGCAAAGTGATTTGAAGCTATAAAGCTCAAGGTTGAAGTTATACCTTTGCTAATAATGCAGTCTTGAAGAGATCACTTAACCTCTGTGAACTCAATTTACTCCTCTGTAAAATGGGTCAGAAAATGCCTACTCTGCAGGACTGTTATGAAGGCCATGTGCTCAATAGCTGCTCATCAAAACTAGCCATTATGATTTTTTTTAAAAGAGCGACCATTTTACTGAAGCCTAATTTATTTTATCTCAATAGAAGTCCTTGCTGACCACTAAAAAGGTACCCCAAAGTCCAGAAGCAATAATGTAGTAATTTACCCATGTTATGTACATTAACAGTTGAAGAACTGCATACAAGACATGATTTGGAATATACAAGATGTTCTTGGATACTATTCCTAACTTAACTATAACTAAATCCATCTGCTCTGCTGGAGTTTCATTTATATTACCCCCACTCTGTATTACAAATGCATTCTTGGACATAATTGATTCTGAATTAATACCTCTGATTTGTTGTCTAAAAATTGAAATGGAAAAGGATTCAGTGGAGAGATAAAAATCAGGTGATAGGCCCAGAGATATTAACTCTTTATTTTTATCCTTTTATTTAAGGGTTTTGGGGAGGAGAATTTTTACAATTATGGCTTATTTTCTGATCAAGTGGGTCAGTAAAAATGCTTATTGAATTAATGTCATCGTCTATAGAGGGAAAGACTGAGGTTAGTGTTATTACTCTATGCCTTTAATTTCTCAATCACAAAAAGAGATCTAAAAAATAAATATCTGCCTACCTCAAAGCTATGTGGATATTAAATGAATTCAATAAAACCGATAATGTTGAAATGCTTAGGAAATAGAAATATTGTATGTCTAAATTAAAGTTTTCTTATAAGTAACAATTGTAAGGCTTATCTCTCAAGGTTGTAAGACTGTAAAATTTATTCATTCAAGTGTTGACATGAACATTTTCTATTAGGTATGCAATAGTGTTCTTCCATGGTGTCTTATGTCCTCACATCACAATATAACCACAGCTGTTTTGTATTTTTTAAAAAATAATTTGCTTGAAGAGAATGCCCACATCAATGGCTAAGGTATCTCTGTCTCAGATAAAGTTTCCTTCCCTTTTATTTCCCCTTCTTTCTGCAGTATTTGTGTGGCTCCTTCTCTGCGATAGGGAGTAAAAAGTTATCAATAATATGATATAGAGATGACTAAGAGACAATTATGCCCATAGTAACTCTGTGATCTATTTGAAAGAGAAAACTTAAAAAAATTATATATGGTGTGACAAGTGCATCAATCATGGGGCCATGAACTAAAGGTCCATGTGAACATAGAAAAGAGTTAACTTGGCCCAGCCACTGTAGCTCAGTGGTTGAGCATCAACCTATGAACCAGGAGGTTATAGTTCGATTCCAGGTCAGGGTACCTGAGTTGTGGGCTCAATCCCCAGTGTGGGGCATGCAGGAAGCAGCTGATCAATAATTCTCTGTCATCATTGATGTTTCTATATTTCTCTCTCCCTTCCTCTCTGAAATCCATAAAAATATATTAAAAAGAAAAAAGAATTAACCTGAATTTGTAGTTTGGGAGGTTTTTGGAAAAAATCCTGACCATCATCTTAAAAACTGAGTCACAATTTTCCTGATGACTAATCATAAATACCATTCTAGGTGGAGGGAGTAGTATGTGAGAGGCAAAGTTCTGACACTGTATTGACTCCTTGGGAAGTAATTCAAAAATCCATATGGCAGGAATGCAGTGTTCATAAAAAGGGAAGTGGTGGGAAAGGGACATGAGAGATAGGTGAAAGTCTGTTCACATAAGGCATATGAAGGAATTTGCACTTTATCCTATAGGAAGTCTAAGCCTTTGGAATTCTCTTACCACAAGAGTGCCTAAACTTGTTTTTAGAAAAGTTTTCAATGATTTTTTTTTCTTTAACATGTGCAACATGGATCTGAGACACCGGTGGCAAGACTATCAACTATGAAATTCTATAAAAACGTTGCAGGGAAAATAATAATTCTGAGTATATTCAGGTTATAAAATTTTCTCATGTGCCTCAGTTTTACCACAATTCCCATTTGGCCTTTATGACATGGTATTGCCTGCCAGAGGGTCCTGGCAGACTCAGTCAACAACAGAGTAATGCCAGCTGCTAGCATGGCTATGCCTAAATATCAATCATAGGAACAACCAAGAAAAACAGTCCTTGTGCTAAAGAGAAAATTGTAACTAAATGTTGTAAGTCTGTAAGCATGTAAATTATAAGTTGGTCTTACTTTTAACATCAATTAATTGAGATAATAACACCACCTACCAACATGTTTTGAGGATTGACTAAGTGAATACTTACACGAAAGTCTTAAGATTTTTGACCCACAGACAATTTGAGAAACTAATGAAAGCAATGGCCATTCCCCAGAAATTTGAGGCAAGTGTGGTTAGGAATATAGAGTCTGGGTCAAACAGATCTGGGCTAATTTCTCAGTTCAGGTATTTATTGTGTGGCAATTTATATAACTTCTTTAAGTCTCAATTTTCTCATTTAGTTGCAGTGAAAATTAAATGGGAGATAATAAATATAAATTGCTTAACTTAGTCCCTGTCAAATAGTAAGTTCTCAGTAAATGTTAACTATTATAATTTTTATCATGTATCATATCACAAAATTTTGCATAAACTGTTGGGTGATTTCAGCACACTATAGCTAGTGTAGTGACCAGTGATGCCTGTTAAAAACTCAAATTAATGTGTGTACTTGTTGCTTAGTTTTATACTTCAATGGTTCTTAATAAATGTTTAATTTGAATTCACCACAATAAATCTTCTATTTATGTTTAATTTTGTTTTGTTTATTTAACCATGAAATTGACCGGGGCCAAAAAGAAAACTGGTTTCAAATGAAAATGTTTACAGCCAGATTTTATTTTCATTCTAAATGAAATATAAAGGAATATACCTGGTATAAACTGGGAAAACATCAGAGCAAAGACTGAATTGAGGCTCTGTGATTATAGGCAACAAAGTGAGTCATTCTGCGTTTTCATCTTCTAGGAGGGATAGAATGAACCAATAATATATTTTTTCCCAGAATTTTCAAAATAATTTATTTAATGACTAAGTATGGAGATAGTTGCAATTTTACAGCTGAAAAAGTACTATATATAGCATAGCTCCCTGAAGTTAAAACTTGTTTAAAAGAGCAGGATATAGAAAAGGAAAATAAGGTGTGGGATTTTGTGTGTGTGTGTGTGTTTTACCTGAGCCCTGAGCCTTGAGAATTCTAAGTGTGTTCACATTCATGAATACGTCTGTGAGCACCCACATGTACTGCGAGCTGAAAATGATGCTAATCACTGAGACTAACAGAAGGGTTTGTGGTCTGTTGGTGGAGATGAACATGCAACAAGTACCAACAGAGGCCTATAAAAATTACTGCATGTGGAGAGAATGGCATGTTTAGGGAATATAAGGAATTTGCTTACTAATATCATGGGATGCTGGAGAATGAGATTATGGGTCTAGAAAGGGAGACAGGACTGAATTAGTGGATTTTATATGCTGCACTAAACTGTTTGTATTCCAAATAAAATGCCTACTTCAATTAGTGGTGACATTCTATATAATAAAAGAGTAATATGCAAATTGACCTTGCCTCCAATCTAGTCAAGCCCACAGCCATGCCCACCAGCCAATCAGGAGCAAATTATGCAAATAAACCCCAACCAAGATGGCTGCCACCACTGAGAGCAGGAGAGAGGCTTGGGTTTCCCTGGCAATGGAGGAAGCCAAGCTTTCTGCCTGCTGTTACTAGCCTAGGCCACCACTCAATGCTACAAAGTTTCAATTATAGAAGATATATAATCCCAACAGAAATGGCAGCAGCCATGGAACTGGAGAGAGAAGAGGCTAGGGTTGCTGGGGCGATGGAGGAAACCAAACTGCTGAAGCCCTAGCCTAAGCCTTCACTCTAGGCTACAAAGTTTCAAACAGAAATGGCCATTGCCAAGGAATGAGCAGAAGGCTTGGCACTGCTCTAGGCTACAAAGTTTCAATTGTAGAACATAAATTAATCCCAGATCCTAGGGCCTCCTCTTGGGTCACTGGGGGCCATGGCTGGCCTGAAAACCACCCTAGGCCCCTTGTCCGGGCTGCCCCACACTCCAAGGGAACCCCCACCCTGATCCAGGACACCCTTCAGGGCAAACCAGCCAGTCCCCACCCATGTACCAGGCCTCTATCCTATCTAATAAAAGAGTAATACGCAGATTGACCATCACTCCAACACACAAGAGGGCTGCCCCCATGTGGTCAAAGATCCTGCCCTCATGTGGATACAAGATGGCCACCACAAGATGGCCAGCAGGGAGGACAATATGAGGTTCCAGGCCTGAAAGGAAGGGCAGTTGTGGGCCATCAGGCCAGCAGGGGAAGGCAGTTGGGAGGGACCAGGCCTGCAAGGGAGGGCAGCTGGGGGCAATCAGTGCAGGGGAGAGCAGTTAGGGGTGACCAGGCCAGCAAAGGAGGGAAGTTGGGGGCAAACAGGCTGGCAGGGGAACAGTCAGACATCAATTAGGCTGGCAGGGTAGTTGTTAGGGGGTGATGAGGCTGGCAGGCAGAAGTGGTTAGGGGCAATCAGGGAGGCAGGCAGGTGAGCAGTTTGGAGCCAGCAGGCCTAGATTGTGAGAAGAATGTCAGACTGCCTGTTAGGCCCGATCCTGGTAGGGCAGTCAGACATCCCTCAAGGGGTCCCAAATTGAAGAGGGTGCAGGCTGGGCTGAGGGACACCTGCTCCCCACTCCACTAATGCATGAATTTCATTCACCGGGCCTCTAGTTTAATAATAACTATCCAAACTCTCAAAATTTCCTACATTGTATACATGTGTGTGCATATGACATCTACATACATAAAAGCATTTTATATTTGTTTTTGTAGAAGCTTCTGTGTTTGGTGCATACATGTGCATGTTGGAAACTTATAGGGACAGGTGTATTATTGCTATAAAAGTAGTATGTGTACACATGTAATTCTAACATTACCAGTTGCCAACATTGTTAATTGCAACCACTTAAACTAAAAGGGAAAGAACAGTTGAATGGGTGAAAACATAGAATAGGATACTATTCTATTACAAATTATTTTATGTACTAAGTAAGATACCCAAAGGCCTACTTCAATGAATATGTAACAATGATTTGTAACTATTGAGCAATGTGAATAAATATATATTAAGTGATTTAATATAGTTCGTTTTCTACTTATTAAATAATTTTATAAAATTTTTCTTTTTATTTGTTTTATATATTTTTTCACAGATAATTCAAAATAAATTCTAGTGAGTAAAAAATTTCATATATTGTTGCCAACTCTAAACACTTACATATCCTTTGTGAACTTAAAAGAGATTCAGAAACGATTCAGGCAGCCTAGTGGGGAAGAAGTGTTTGTATTAAAAACAGAGGCAGTAAATGAAAGTGTTAAGAGTTCAAAATTGGAAGGAATTACTTCCAACTGGAAAATATCATAGAGGACTTAAGAAAGGAAGTGTCATTTGAGCTCGACCAAATAGGATGGGTAGGATTCATACATTTGAAAAAGTGTTAAAGGTGAGAGGGCAGAACATGATTTATTTTTTATTTTAAAGGAGCAGAGCCTTGTGGAACTTTCCTGTGGAATATAACAACATTTTATTGTTACATCTTATATGGCCAAAAGCTATTTCTTTGTGTTATGAGAATTATATGAATTCTTATATGAAGGGAAAATATCAGGTAGGCCACAGCTACAATGACACCTGTGAGTTTCATTTGCTTTCAGTGGGTATGGTAGTTAAATCTATGGGCCTTGGATTAAGACAAACCTGAGCCTGCCTCTTAATTAGGTATATGATTTGAGATAAATCATGCAACCTCCCTGAAACACAGTTTCCTTAAATGAAAACAACAGGAATTATAACAACCAGAGCACACAACTGGTATAATGATTAAATGTGATAATGAATATTAAGTGCCTTTTACTACTGTAACTGACACATAATAATCTCTTTATATAAAAGCCCAAGTGACCATTCCACCATTCAGCCAGTGGCTATGACATGCCCTGACCCCCAGGGGGCAGATACTCAATGCACAGGCATAGAAACATGGAACAGACTAATGAATCTCAGGCCAAGGGACCCCACCAGTGCACAAATTTGTGCAATGGCCCTCTAGTTATTCAATGAGCAGCTGTTTTGAAATGGTACATAGATCCTTAGAAAGAAACTGACTTTTTAATCTCTTTTTCATACTCTACCTTATTTTCAGTCAGAGAAGGGATGGAAAGGTGTGATGTTGAGTTTTCTTGATAATTGATACAAGTAGAAGGAAAGTGGAGGAAGGAATAGAAGCACTTCCAAGACCCCTCTTCTCATTTTGTTTAATACACTTACATATTAACATATTTCTAATCCATGCACTATGTTTTCTAAGAGTTATTTACATGTTTCTATTCATAGTTTAGAATTATTTATCTCTTCTTATTCCCCTAACTTAATTATGTAGAAGTAGGAGTGATCACGCACATTAGCTATTCATTTCTGCTACCTTCTATTGAACTAGGTCAGTGGTCGGCAAACCACAGCTCATGATACACATGTGGCTCTTGGGATCTTGGGCCCCTTGAGTGTGGCTCTTCCACAAAATACCACAGCCTGGGCACATCTATTTTGAAGAAGTGGCGTTAGAAGAAGCTTAAGTTAAAAAATTTTGGCTCTCAAAATAAATTTCAATCACTGTACTGTTGATATTTGGCTCTGTTGACTAATGAGTTTGACGAGCACTGAATATTCATGTCGGTAGCAAAATTTTGCTCTTAGGGTATAAGGATGAGACAACTGATGTATGACCAGTCATACTAAGAGAGTTGTCAAACCCCTTTTCAACTTCTGTAGTATAAGTACGGAAGATTTTTAAATAGAATTAATTACAAGAAAGATAATGTCAATGATGCTCATATTTAAGTACTTAACTATATAAATACATAAAAATTACCTAGGGACCTTTTCATTCTGAGATTTATATTTAACACCAGTACAGTAAGTCATATCCTCATTATCCTTGACTAAGTATCAGCTAAAGCTAAACATTCTACAGTATATTTCTTATGCTCTTTATTTTTGAAACATTGCTTCTCAATGGACACACTCATTAATGAAATCAAAGGATCTGAAACAGTCTCGCTTTATTACCTCCCATTCTGGATGTTGGTCCTACTTCAGGAGGATGGATAATAAAACAAAATATCAGACATTCTATCTCTAGAAGTACTAGTAAAAGTCATTAAATGATAATTTTATATGCAGCTTTTTTTTCTGATGAAGCCTTGTAAGCAATTTCTCATTTCATATCTATATCTATATATCTATACACAAGGCATTATAAAAAGTTTTGAAAGTTGAAAAATCTAGCTGAAAAATACTACCACTTCTTGAATAACTGCTACCTGCCAACCACTGCACTATCATTTTATATACTTAATCTATAATTGACTTATAAGCATAGTGAGGAAGGTTTTATTCCACATTATACAGAGTAAGAAATTTAAATTCAGGCTTATTTGATTTCTATGTAGCTAACTGAGTACATGCAAAAATTGTTCAGAGATTATTAAAATGATGTCACATTTGTGCTTGAGGATCTCATAGTCCATGAAGGAGAGGATGAGGGTCAGAGTAGCTCCTGAAAATGTACAGTGAGTACATTTTCTACTGTGGTAGAGCTGTGGGGACACAGAATAGGTGTGGGTTAGGGTTAGGATCACATCTAAGCTAATCTAGTGTTAAGGACTTTTCTCCAGGCAATGGAATAGAATGGACATTCTAAGCAGAAGGAATGGGGCTTCTGATTATTAAATGAAGGAAAATCTACCACAAATAAGGACTTACATTTGCATTATTTTTGTTTACTGAATTATATATAGCTGTACATTCAAAGAGCTTGGATGTATGTAGCCCTTTAAGAGATAATATGATGCTATTAATATTGATTATTATGTGGAAGCCTGGCTAGTTGTAAAACAACTATGAGAAATGTTTCTGCTCAATCTTTTGGAATGTGAGTAGTAGGTTAGCGTACTACCTTGAGCTGGTTTAAAGATTTAGGACTGCTAGGGTTCTTGTCCCAGCATTAAGAAAAGTTTAGCAATCTGGAGAAAGGCTGTGCATAGATTAAATAAGAGTCCAAAGATGAAAGATAATTTTGAAAGGCATTGGAGGTCAGAGGATCTTCAGCTAAAGGAGCTAAACTTCCAAATTCTTCATTCTTCTCTCCTTGTCTCAGGACCTCTGCTTTTTATTAACATAATCTGTCCTAAGGCAAGATAGAGACAAATTTCAAAGGGTAGCATTTACAGAAGTATTATCAGATAAGGGAATAGCCTACAGCTGTTCAGGTGTTTGGCCAACAGGAGGCAATAACATGTAGATTGAGATGCCCTGAACTGTCTGGCAGTAAACAATCATTCTATTCAGTATTGGGGGAAGTGCCTTTCAGCCATTCCAACAGGTGATTACATAAGTGACTCAGCCCTTGTTGATCCCTCAAGTTTCATCAACCTCTTGATGAAACTCTTATAATTATGGCATGCTGGAATTGGCTTTCAGCATAGGACCATTGGATTATCACCTTGTATATAAAGGGAAATTTTATTCATCATTCTTTAGATTAATTCTTTTTAAGAATTTAGTTGTAGAATTAGAAATAATATAATGATTATATAAATGGAAAGTTGAGTTTCTACCTCATTGTTTGTATACACTGCAATTGAGTTGTTTAAAAATTCAGTCTATTAGAAACAGAAATAGCTATAGATATGCTCAAGACATCTCATACTCATGAGAGATACTCATATGGAGACACTCATTCAGAGGAACCAACGTCTTGCTACAGGTCCAATAGAAACCAAGGGTTTGACTCCCTGTGCTTTTTCCTTTATAGCATTCTATCTACACTTTCAGAAAATGAATATTTAACAGAATTATTTCAAATAAAGTCACGAACTGAATTGTGTCCCCCGAACCAAAAGTTTCATATATTGAAGCTCTTGCCCCTAGTACCTTAGACTATGATTATATTTGGAGGTAAGGCCTTTAAGAGTTAATTAAGGTTAAACGAGATCATCAGGGTGAGGGCCCTAATTCAATATGACTGGTATCCTTATAAAAAGAGGAAGAGATAACAGGGATGCACTGTACAATGGGGTGAACATGTCGAAGAGGCAGCAAGAGGGCAGCCATCTGCAAGTCTAAGAGAGGCCTCAGGAGAAACAAACCCTACTGGCACTTTGACGTCAAATCTCCAGAACTAGGAGAGCGAAAATTTCTGTTGTTTAATCCAGATAGTCTGAAACATTTTGTTTGGCAATCCTTGAAACCTAAGACACTATTAAACATTCAAATTAACAAAGAGCACTTGTTTTCTTATTCTATGTTAATTCTAAGTGTATGTTATATATTTTGACACTTCTACACAATATTTTTTAGCATTTGCTATTTCAGGGGAGTGCTTCTTTTCTTTTGGGCAAGAACTATGTTTTTATTCATTTTGACCAATACCTAAAAAAATACTTGAATGCAACTAGGGCTCCATGCCTACATGAATAAATGAATAAAAAGAATACAATTTTTCCATGAAAGCATATCTTTCTCATAACTGAATCATGTGCCTTTGATGCCAATTAAAGAATTATTTGTTTTTTTAAAACCAGAAAAATGTCTTTTATAACATATACCTTTATAAACCTTAATTTTAATAATTTTGATTTATTTTAGATATATTTTGGCTATAAAAATTGTGAGCAATAATGAGACAATCTTTCTATATTGTGAAGTTCAAGAAACTTTTGACAGCTATTTTCTGATATGTCAAGAGGTCTTTATGTCAGGATTTTCTCTTGCTTATGATGCTTATAGGAGGTTACCCAGCAGAAATTACCTCTATACTTTATAATAGTTCTTGTTCTTGGGTTGTTTTGCTGTTGCTCTATTAGATAAAGGAAAGAGCCAGGGATCTCTATTGTTTGTCTCTATTTAGTAAAGTCATCTGAGGCCTGGGGATCATGATTTAGTCTTCTCAGTTACCACTTTGCTATCACACACACCTGATACATCCTTGAGCATGGCAGTGAATTGCGCTTGCTGATAGACAATTACCACCTCTGAGGGGAGCAGCACTTACATGGCATCCATCTGGTGTAGTACTTGTTAGCACCTGAACCCCTTCCATCCTCAATTTTCAGTTCAATAGCAAAAACCATTCTTCTGACTATATATTTATCTCATTGAATAACTGGCATCATGTTTTTTCTTTCTTTCTTTGAACTTTTTTTCTTATTTTTGCATCTAATGTGTATATGGATGAGTTAGAGAGAATTAATAATAGCTGCAGTTCTGAACCTCAAGAGATATATTCAAAATGACACCCCATATGTAGAAAACAAGGTGATATGAGTCATTAAAAAATGGTGCAGGAGGGCAAAGTGACCTGGTACATTTTCAGTATCTGGAGGCTATAGTGTGAATGAATCATGGGAATGAAATAGAGACCATTTAAGAAAGCAAGGAGAGCCGAGACCGGTTTGGCTCAGTGGATAGAGCGTCGGACTACGGACTGAAGGGTCCCAGGTTCGATTCCGGCAAGGGCATGTACCTTGGTTGCGGGCACATCCCCAGTAGGGGGCGTGCAAGAGGCAGCTGATCGATGTCGCTCTCTCATCGATGTTTCTGACTTTCTATCCCTCTCCCTTCCACTCTGTAAAAAATCAATAAAATATATTTTTAAAAAAAAAGAAAGAAAGCAAGGAGATTTGAAGAAGTCCATAGCATAAGTTGGAGAAAAGAGAGGAGGGATTTTAGAACAGTCGGTGATACCAATTGAAGTAATCATGTAGGAATTAGAAAATTTTATATAAGAAAATATATTGAAAGTTGAGTGACTGAAGTTTAAGTATTCTATCCCTGGTGAAAAGACCTGAGTTTGAAGAAATAATAGCTAGCATTTATTGGGTACTGTGCATTAGGGAATTATAATGATTCATATTCTCATTTAACCCCAACAATAATCCTGGAAGATAAGGTATATCATTCCTGCAGAAGCAGTTAAAATTTGGACCAGATGTGTCTAGTTCTCATTGCTATTTTCCCACAGTGTTTTGTAGAAGGAGGGAAGAAAAATGAAGTAGGTTGTGCATCCAGGTCAAACAAACAAAATAGAAACCAATTCTTAGTATTTGAAACAGAAGGGATATCTTTAAATGAATGGGAAAGCTAAGAAACAAACAAGCGATGGCATGGCAACCTAGAGATTAATCACAGCAGGAAGATACTAACCTGGGGCCTCAGAGGGAGGGGCCCAGTGTCTAGGATCAGCCCTGGGAATCTGGAACCCCTGCAGGCATGTTCTGCAGAGCTGGAGCCAATGAGATGCCACTGCTGCTGGAGGTCTCAAAGGAGGCAAAGACACAGGGACAAAGGTCTGGGATGGCTTCTCCTCCTGCCCCCCTGGTCCCTTCCTTGGATGCAAACAAGTAAGGAGTGTGGTTTTGACCACAGGTGGCAGGGTTTCACTCTCAACTCCTAGAACTATGATGCATTATTCTATTTACTGTATTTCAGATGACCTAACATAGGAAAAAAACCTCAGGGCCAGATTTTTATTAGATTCAGAGTTTGCTTATGAGGTGAGATTAAAATATAGTTCAATTTCATAATAACTTAATTCTCTAGTGGTTTGATACCATGCAATTTAAAAGATTGGAAAGGGCCACGAGATGTCACTCAGTTGAGTAGTATTTTACATAAGACTAGACTACTTTAGAAAGCCCTACAATATGGGAAACAGAAACAACTCCAGGTACTTAGACTCTGGGTCTAAATTAGTTGAAATCTACAGGCACAGAGCATGATAGAAAGTGTGCTTACTGCACGCCACAAAATGATGTTAACAAGGGAGCCAGGTATTCAACAATGATTCAAAAAGCATCATGCTGTGTTTTGGACCAGACCTTTACCCCAGGAGACATGGATGTGACAGCCTCTTCTGGAGAAATGCACTGGCAGGCAGCATTTGGTGTCTGACCGCAGGCAAGCAGGCAGAGCTGGAGGCAGGCTGACTGAGTGCCTGCCCATATGCTCCTGACTTGAGCCAAATTTCCTGTTCACAAAAATGACTGACAGACCCACTAGGCACTGCTTTCAAAAGAGGAGCTCTGTTCAGTGCTTCAGGCCTTGTAAATGAGTGAAAAGGCTCCCTGAGGCATCGGAATTGCTGCTGGCCCAAAGAATACCGAAAATATAAAATGAAAGATGGCTTTGAAATGTATTTTCCCTTTCAGAAATCATGCCAAGTTTTGGATGTTCTCATTCAATGTGCCATTCATATATTTGGAATCTTGTAATGCCTCTGGCAGGTCTATTAAAACTATAGCCCACCAATAGCAGGAGAGAACTTTAGAAAAGAAAGGGTAATATATGTATAGGAAGAACAGAGCAAATGGATTACTTGTTGCATGGGGGAGAGGGGCTGTGCTTGGTTAGCTTGTCCTCTTTCTGCAAAGCTATTTGAGTGGCGATGGATCTTTTTGCCTTAATAATCTAGGAATCATCCCTAGGTCTTGTATATAGGGTTCACCACAGTTCACTGTTAATGCATTCAGAAAGAATAGGCTTTCACTCCTTAAAGATTTGTTGAGCACCTCCTATAATGTTCCAGGAACTTGGCTAGACAATGAGGACACAAACATGAAAAGGGCAAGACCTGCTTTCTAGGAATGGGATATTTGAGTTCCCAAATTTGAGTTAGGATAGTTTGATAGATGATGATTCAGAAGCCTGGAGATCCAGCTCTGCCTCTAACACAAATCAGCTGTGTGACCCTGGATAAGTCACCGCTCCCTCCCCTTGCTGGGCTTCAGTTTCCAGATTTCTCAAATGTGATGACTGTAGATGCTTATAATTCCCTGAAAGGATTGTAGAAGATGCAAGAAATAATGTCTGGGTCAGAATAGTAAAAAAATAAAATACCAAAGTAATATAAGCAGTCATAACCACCTTAACAACATAAAATATTTGATATTTCTTTTTAAATCTTAATCTTTAGAAACATAATTCTCTGCAATTCTCAAGGTCAAACTTTTTATTGAGTGGGATGGAAAGAAAGGAAAGAGGACTTATAAGGCTGCAGTAATAACTCATATTTAGCAAAAACGATTGTATGCCAGGCCTTGTACATGATTTATTTATGTGGTGTAATGAAAGTCTTACAACAATCCTGTAAAGTGGGAATTATTGTCTCCATTCAACAGAAGACAAAATAGTCTCAGAGAGTGTATGGAGCTTGTCAAAGGTCATATGACTTCAAAATGACTGAGTTGGGATTTGAAACCAGTGCAGATTACCTTCTCAATACCTCATACAAACCAAGCCCTAGAGAAGTGTCTGTGAACAGCTGGTGATGTAGGCAGCTGTCAAATCATTATGTTCTCAGATATACTGTGTAAAGCCCTAGACACCCCATGCATTGGTGAGTGGGGTGGAGAAGCTGAAGAACTACATTTTTGGCCCTGGCCAGTGTGGCTCAGTTGGTTGGACAATATCCCATGCACCGAAGGTTACTGGTTTGATTCCTGGCATGGGCACATGCCTGAGTTTGGGCTGGATCACCTGAGTAGGGGTTGTGTAAGAGGCAGCCAATCGATGTTTCTCACACCAACATTTCTCTCTCTAAAAATAAATATTAATTTTTAAATGAAAAAACACACAACCCACTGGATATTTTGGCCAGAGAATGAAAAATAAGAAAGTAGTGTAAAGGGAGCCAGAGATAGTGGTGTGAGGGGAGAAAACTGGTGTTGAGGAACACCCAGACTGAGACAAAGAATAACACTCAAGTCAAGGCCAGAATGAATAGGGATGCTCAATGCCACAAGGGACTTCTCTCAACAATTCAGCTTGTAGTTTCCTATGTCCCAGGGCATTTCTGAGTCCTTGGTTTTGTAGCCAACGTAGAAAATAAAGCACATTGCACCTAGCCTGTCTCTGAGGTCTCATTAAATATCTGAGATGCAATAAAGCCATGTTTCCAGAACATTTTTTATTCATGAGACAATCTCCACATGAAACAAATTGCTTAAGGGATTGGAAACTTGTATTCATCCAGGCTAAATCAGATGCTTTCTGTTTGAAATTTGTAAATTTGAGATGCTTTGTTCCTGGTTTTTATAGATGCTTGCTGAAACCTGCCTCTAAAAATAAGTCCATATGTATAGCTGGGATATGATTATGCCCTGTGGAAAAGCAGTCAAGCTTACTTGTTCATATCAAGGACCCTCTCCTACTGGGTTCAGCAATCAGAAGTCATGGAGTGTGGTTTCACAATGAAATTGTTTCTCAAAACCCTTCCTCCCTTCTCAAAACCCTATCTCATTGGCTTAATTGCTGCTCTTGGTGCACCTGCAGATAATGGCATGGTGCTGTGACTTCAGCTCATTTCCTACCAGCTGCACATGCTCATCAGAGAGTCTTCCAGCCCTCCAGTGGTTGGGTGGTTTTGAGGTTGACAAACTGGGGATGAAGCTCTTAGTGAATTCCTGTTCTTTGGCTGCTAATAGTTAGGGCAGTTGTTTCTCCTTAAAATGTATAGTACATTTTACTTGGTTTTTAAATGCTCGGGTTGAAGTCAAATAATTGGCCCACGATTCCTAGGCTTTTTTTTTTACCAGTGCTTATCTCTAAAGCAGTGAAGAATGTACAGGGGCACACAGGTAACATTTGGCTTAACATGGCAGGGACCCCTGAATCTCTGTCGAAGTATCATTACCTTGCAGTCATAGGAGAGTAAGTCTAGGGTACTGGAGATAGTCCTAATAAAACCAAGAAGCCCAACTGGTATGGCTCAGTGGTTGAGCATCGAACTATGGACCAGGAGGAGGTCACAGTTTAATTCCCAGTCAGAGCATATGCTTAAGTTGTGGGCTTGATCCCCAGTAGGGAGCATGCAGGAGGCAGTCGGTCAATGATTCTTTCTCATCATTGAAGTTCCTATCTCTCTCTCCCTATCCCTTCCTTTCTAAAATAATTTAAAATATTTAAAGAAAAAGAAAACCAAAGAGAACCTAAAATTCATTTGAATTATCCTAGTTGATCATGTCTTTCCATTCATTCAGCATACCATGTGGACTCCTCTCTGCTTCCTTTGCTCACAAAGCACTTTTTTCCTTATGTTTTTATTGTTGTCTCTAATACAGGTGTATACCACTCCCTGTTACCCTCCTCCACCCAGTCCCACCTCTTGGTCTTCACTTTATTATTATCGGTATCTATGGGCTATTATTATATGAGTATCTTCTTTCAAAAATTCTCTTCTCTCCTTTTTTCCTGGATGTCTTTCACTCATCCTTCAGAGAACCCCTTGTGAATCCCCCAAACTAATCTGATCTGCAGAAACTAGTTATCTCTGCATGGTGATAAGGAGAAAATGGAGATTTGGGAAGTTGGCACTGTGTATTTAAAACCGACCCAGTGGCAGATGTGGTATTGCAATTTACATTCATGGGTTTCTAACACCCATAGTTGCT
The DNA here is from genome assembly GCA_027563665.1 of Antrozous pallidus. NCBI lineage: Eukaryota > Metazoa > Chordata > Mammalia > Chiroptera > Vespertilionidae > Antrozous > Antrozous pallidus. Next base: position 54,877,926 of record CM050520.1, on the reverse strand, counting down.
GCTGTCTGCAACTCTGACCTACTGCAAGGAAGATCTGAGGTCAGAGCAGTAAAGCAGCTGGCAGTTTGCTGTGTCATCGAGTCAGGCAGAACGGCTCCCTAGATCCCTCAGATGAACATTATTAGATTGGTCCTAAGCCTAAGCTGGAGCTAAAGCTTCAGGGCCTTGGCCGAAGGCCCCAGTCAGGCAGATGAAGGGATTTGTGGGTAAGGGAGGTTAGCATAGTCTCCCAATAGCAGAACTTTTTTAGGTCTTCCTGCTCAAGTCAGTAACCACATCTAAATAAAGGCTAATATGGATTACAGGAGGTAAGCCACAGGGGGCAGCACCAAGCTCCCTCATCTCTGCCTCCCTCTCCAGGGCCCTTTCAGAACCCTTCCCTTGGCAGCTACCCCACAGAGCTCCAGTGAAGAAAGAATCCACATATTCTTTTATTTGCATTTTGCATGATAGTGTTCAAAGCCCTTTCCACCGTGGCTTCATTTGGCCCTCACAACAGCTCTCTGAAGTCAGCAGACCAGGTATTATTACCCTTAGTGTTCTTATAGCTGTCAGATAGAGTGATGTACTCGGTGACACGTAGCCAGAGAGTGACTACACTGGAACTGAAGCACCAGTCTATTGATTAATGCATTAGTGCATCCTTCCCTGCACCCAACTACCTTGAAAGCATCATGGCAATGACCTTCCTCTGTCTACTGATAGAAGAAAGAGATTATCTCAGCGGTAGGATGGGCGGCCTTCCCTGCACAGGTGATCCTCACAGAGATCACAACAACAGAATCTCAGTCTGGCACTGCTTTGGAATCAGCCTGCCTGGCTTTAAACCCCAGCTTCTCTATTTACTGGCTGGGCTATTTGGGGCATATTCTTCAACTTCTCTGTGTCTCACTTTCATATCAGTAACATAAGAAAACTTCTGGTCAGACTAAAACATAGGACTGCAGTGAGCATGAAACGAGTAAATTCCATGCTTTACATGGAATAATGCCCAATAGATAAGTTCATAAACATTAGTTCTTTGTAAGGGGTACACTGTTTCATTTGCTCCCTCATTTTGTGTACTGTCCCATTTTGAATACAGTTCAGGTACTGAGATCCCACTATCTAGACAGTTCTTATTATGAATTGAGCTCTCTCTGGACTATGGATTTTATGAAGGCCCCTGGGGACACCATGAGATATAGAGAATTTCCAGCATCTTCCAACTTCTATATTGTAACAGGGTGATAGAAGAGTACACTGTCTTCCTGGTGGGCTTTCACCCTAATTCTCAGTTTCTAACTTGAGTTTGTTTGCTGGGTAGATATAATTGGCATGCCCCAATCTACTGAATTTTCAAGCTTTATCCTGTTTAAGAAACCAGCCTCAGTTTAGTCTCTGATAATCTTCAATGCCCAGCTTCTCTTTTGATAATCAATTTACAGTTGCCCTAGTCCCCTCCTCTGTCATGGACAGTGGCTCTTAGTAGGGTCATTTTAGAAAGGCAATATCTTATCTAATAAAAGAGTAATATGCAAATTGACCATACCTCCAATCAAGCCACACCCATAACCAATCAGGAGCAAATAAACCCCAACCAAGATGGGTGTGGCTACTGAGAGCAGGAGGGAGGCATGGGTTTCCCTGGCAATGGAGGAAGCCAAGCTTTCTGCCTGCCATTGCTGGCCAAGGCCTCCACTCAATGCTATAAAGCCTCAATTATAGAAGATACATTCCAACAGAAATGGCAGCAGCCATGGAGCTGGAGAGAGAAGAGGCTAGGGTTGCCCAGGTGATGGAGGAAGCCGAGCTTCTGTAGCTCTGGCTGGCCTTGGCCTCCACTCCAGACTACAATGTCAATTATAGAAGGTAAATGTCCCAACAGAAATGGCTGCCACCATGGAGTGAGCAGAAGGCTTGGCTCCGCTACAGACTACAAAGTTTCAATTATAGAACATAAATTAATTCCAGGTCCCAGGGCCTCCACTTGGGTCACTGGGGGGCATGGAGCCTGCAAACTACCACAGGCCCCTTGCCTAGGCTGCGCCATGCACCAAGGGAACCCCCACCCTGATCCAGGACACTCTTCAGGGCAAACCAGCTGGCTCCCATCCATGTACCAGGCATCTATCCTATCTAATAAAAGAGTAATTTGCAGATTGACCATCACTCCAACACACAAGAGGGCTGCCCCCGTGTGGTCAAAGATCCTGCCCCCATGTGGACACAAGATGGCCAACACAAGATGGCTAGCAGGGGAAGGCCATTGGGAGGTTCCAGACCTGTAAGGGAGGACAATTAGGGGTGACCAGTCCAGCAGAGGAGGGAAGTTGGGGGCAAATAGGCTGGTAGGGGAGCAGTTAGACATCAATTAGGCTGGCAGGGTAGTGGTTAGGGGGTGATCAGGCTGGCAGACAGAAGTGGTTAGGGCAATCAGGGAGACAGGCAGGCAAGGAGTTCAGAGCCAGCAGTCCTGGACTGTGAGAAGAATGTCCAACTGCCCGTTTAGGGAGGGGGCCAAAATGGGCAGTTAGACATCCCTGTAGGGATCCCAGATTGGAGAGGGTGCAGGCTGGGCTGAGAGATATCGCCCACCTCCTGTGCACGAATTTCTTGCACCAGGCCTCTAGTATCTATATAAAAGGCTAATATGCTAAGTGTCCCTCCCACTGTCCAACTGGTTGCTACCCTGTTTCCCCAATAGTAATACATCCCCCAAAAATAAGACCTACTTACAGTTTTGCCTCTCGCTGTAATATAAGGCATCCCCCGAAAATAAGACCTACCCAATAATATTTTTATTCTTGAAATTGAAAAAGCCTGTGCCACACAAGCAGTTATATGGAAGTGGGTCGATTTAATGCTGCTGCTTGTTATGCGAGGGAGCCAAAGAGGTCTGCTAGTGTGGGATGCAGCCAGCACTCATTGTGCTAAAGATATGAAGAAATTTCTTCACAAAAGAAAAATAGATCAAATAATGATTCCCACAGGAATGTTGGCCTATCTCCAAACTCTTGATATTGCAATAAATAAGCCATTCAAGGACAATTTGCACATGGGAATTAATGACTACACTTAAAATCGAATGGAGAGAAATCAGTATGGAAACTTTGTGAAACCTAAACTGCAAGAGGTTGTGACTTGGGTATAGAATTCATGGGAGAAAATCACTGACAGTTGCATTGCAAATGCACTATGAGCAGGCTACCTTGACAAGAAGTACTCATTTGAGGACAGTGCTATTGCTAAACATGAGAGATTTGGTCCACTGATTCTGAAAGAAATGGAGTCATAAGAAATTCACCAGGAAATTCAGGGTTTGGGTTGTTATGATGATATTCCAGAAGATGATGACATGACTGTCATTGAATAAATCTTATTTGTCTTCATACTGGTAAATATCAGTATCAGGAAATGTACCATAGATTGTTGTACATGGAAATAATGGTAGTAACAAGACATTCTTGATACCATAGGATTCACAGTTTGTCTGGTTATGCTGGTTTGTGATGACAACTACTACTGTACCACATACAGGTAATAAATTTCCTTTTTTTTTTTTTGTTCAACAATAAATGTGTACCTTATTCTTCCTCATGGAAAAATAAGACATCCCCTGAAAATAAAACCTAGCACATCTTTGGGAGCAAAAATTAATATAAGACACTGTCTTATCTTTGGAGAAACAGGATATGATGTGCACTGACCACCATGGGCAGATGCTTAATGCAGGAGCTGCCGAACTGCAGTGACTTGGCTATGATTCTCAGGTGATGCATCCCAAAACCAGAGAGGAGGGAGCCCGAAACCTCACAGGACTATGGAATTCCATCTTTGGCCATGGATTATGTTGTTGGTGGGGCACTTTTTGGTCTGAATCTGGTTTACTGTACACTTGCATTTGTGTTCCACACCCTGATGCAAAGTGCCATCACACTCTGGGACCCCTCGGGGATGTCAGAGAGCTGGTTTTGGCCTGATCCCAGCAGTCCAGGCCAAGGGGCCCCACCTGCTGAAGGGATCCTGCTCACTAACAGACATCAAGGAGGGACTATGAGAGGTTGGCTCCAGGACGTGCCCAGCCCCTCTCACCCAGTCCCACCCTGTGGGCCACCTTCTAATCAATTTCCTTTCATTGTGCATTAATTTGTGCACTGGCTTACTAGTATTCCATAAAAGCTTAGCAACAAGGTAAGGGCTAAAGGTGAAGGAAAAAAGATTTTTTGATAAGGTACTATTTTTCCATGTAGGTCTCTGCTTTTTCCTGCAAGTGAGCAGCAAGATCACTAAGTCTGAATCCCTGCAGGAGCATGCCTTTGACTGCCTAGAGCTGCCAGGAGTACAGAGCAGTAGAATGGAGTGATTACTAACTACACACTCATTGTTTCTTCTGCAGAGTCCCACCTGCAGGGATCCAAGGCATTAATTGAAAGCATTTAAAGGTGATAGTTGGAAAAATCAGCATCTCCTCTTTAGCGTGTTTTGAAGTTTTATTCTGCCATTAAGAGACTTGAAGCCACTCATTGTGAGCATAAAACTGCATGTTCAAACCCTGTAACAAATATTCCTGCTTCCTGAAGTGTACCATTCTAGAGTCTACAAACTAACAATGTGCAAGTAGCTAGAGAGGTCTGGTTTAATAGCTTGTGTCTTTCTTTCCAAACTAACCTGTCCAAATTTCTGGTTGTCCACCTATACATTTTCTACTTCATGGAGTTTCTAAGAAATAAAAATAAATACAGTAAATCACATAACATAGAAATAGGCACATATTCTCTGATATCAGGAAAAGAGAAGATTGTGGATTCTGAGCTATTTGTGGATTCTCAGGACCGTCAGTCACATTTATACAGTATGATTATTGAATTGGCTTTTATTATTAAAGAAAATAGAAATTCTGGCAACTATGTAAGTAAATTAAAGAAAAATGAACTCATTCCAGCAAAGCCATATAATCTGAGATGCAGTGTGGTTCTAGTAGATATTTATGGATCTTGTTGGCTACTGCATCCCAGTGTCCTGACTAGATCCTGGCACATAGTAGATACTTGATAAATGTTTGTTGAATAAATTAATGTGATATGTGGTGTTAATAATCCAAGGCATCGATTGAGAGCATTTAAGCAAAACAGAATGACCAGCATTTCCTTTTCTCTGTATACTTGACTTGAGTTTAAAAATTTACAGAGCAAGGATCATGTTTATAACCACTAGAAGACTATTGACTCATGAAGAAGTCATTACATATAACCACGGTGTTAACCCTCATTTCCTTCAACTTTCAACACTAGCAGTACAAGCTGTGTGTTAGCTCCTGCTTTATGGAGAGATTGGCTTTGTCTGAACTCACACAGCTAGGAAGCAGAAGAGAAAACATTTGAGTCTAAGTACATCTGGCTCCAAAACCAATGCTTATTTTACCACATCAGATTAGATAAATATTTAGGAAAGGTTTTAATTGAGAAATGCTAACTTCTGTACTCCCCAGTTAAAATGATTTTTGGATCCCAAAATCAGTTTAAATAATAAAAGAGTGCCCTTTCTGTAAGGGCCAGCACTTTAGGAATAGGAAGAATCACCTTGGAATTATAAGGAGGTGAGGTGTCAAGATATTGGTTAGTACAAAAGACAATGGTTGACCTTAAAAGAAATTATCATTATCTTTGTACTAATACTTTGTGTATTAAGCACACTGGCATAGTCTCTTTGTAATCTATAGTTTTTCTACAAAAAACAGAGTTGTAGGGTCAAGAGGGCAGATGAGACTGATGGCTGCAACTTTGAAAATGACAAGGTGTTCTGCCTGGAGGAAGTGTGGAGAGGAGGGGGAAAATAGTTGACCATAGCTTGAACAGACTATATTACCATATTTTGGAACAGAGAAACCAAGGGACAGAGTGAGAGATGTTAATCACATGAAGACAAAAGAAGTGAAGAGTTGGAAATGACTCTAAGATTGCTTATTTGGAAATCTGGCATGCCTTCATCTGGTGTTGTTGGGCAGCCAAATTACATCCATGCATAGGATCACCTCTTGACTCAACAACACAGCTCAATTGTCGGCTCCATGAAGGCATATTTACTTGTTTCTGTCTCTGATATCAAATACTTTACATGGATAAATTACCTCAGACCCAATATTTCTGCCTTGTCATGAGATCATGGACTCTGGATCCAGATTGTCTAGGCTCAGATAGATGCTGGTTTTACAACTTCCTGTATTTATAACTGGGTCTCAGTTTCCTCATCTACCAAATAAGGACCGCAATCAGACTACCTCTTTGCCTAAGTGTAAAGATTAAATGACTTTTATACATGTGAAATATTTAGAACAGGCCCTAGCATATAGTCAACTCTCAATAGATGTTAACTATTATAAGTAAACCCCCCCTTCTTTTCTTTTATTCACAAATTATCTATCAGTTATCACAATTCTGTGGATTCTTCCAGAGGTAACTCCTTCACATGAACATCCATATTCTTTCCTATTGTTTTTTTTTTGTCCTGTTTGTCTTTCATCCTTGCCTGTTACCTCAGGAAAACCTGTCTCACCATCACTCTGTTGCATTTTGAGCAAGAAATTTTGAGAAAGAGAAAGAAGATCCAGAAAAGTCTGCTGGAACTAGTAGTCAATCTCTATAATCTGAAAATTCCCATTTGACATTAAATATTCCAAATCTTCATCAGTCTCTGAAGACCCTTCTCATAACATTTCTTTTCTTTACTTATTCAAGTGTATAGTGCTTTTTATTTTACCTTACTTTAGTAACTACTCTTATCGAAGTCATTGCTGTGGCTTTGGAATATTCTTTTCATTGTGAATGCATAGAATGTAAGCTATGCTTCAGGTGACTATCTTTCTGTGGGCTAGCTTGTAAACATAATGGCTATTTGCAACATCATTTCTGTGAAAATGTATATTCTTCATCCTGAATATCTGGTTCAAATTGGAACTTTCTCATGTCTAGGTTCATACTTTACATAGCCATACATAATTTTGCTTAAGTCTCAAAACTTACATAATAGATATTGTTATTCCCATATTACAAATGAAAATACAAGATTTAGCAATTTAAATATTCCTAAGGCACATATCTAGTAGGACAGAATAAAGAACTAGAGCTCCTTTCTGTTCTAGTCCAGAAAGTTTCCCACTTCCCTAACCTCCCCAGCCATATAAACTCTATATTAAATCAGGATATGAATGTGTATTTACATAAAAAATTTGGTTAGCTACTGAGTGATAATTATGATAATGATAGAAGCCACAAATTTCTAAAGGACTAGTATGTGTCGGACATCATCTTAAGTGTATGATCTCATTGGAGATTGGTCATTTCTTCATGTCCAAGTGTAGAATATTCATAAAGCTTCTAGAAGTGAAGAATTTGTCACAGATTACACCACTAGTAAGCAGCAGGACTGGGATTCAAATTCAAGTTTTTTTACTTCAAATTCCACTTTTTAAAAATCACCTCCACAGTCTCCTTCATCAATGGCTAGATGAGATGCTCACCTCCTTTCTCCACATGCCAGTGTAGTCATGAGCATATTGGGCTGAAAACAAATGGGGACTGTTGTACCCAAAGAGGAAAGTCAGAGCTAAACAGAAAGATGTGTGTGTGTGTGTGTGTGTGTGTGTGTGTGTGTGTGTGTGTGTGTGTGTATGCACGCGCGCACGCGCCCGCATGTGTGTGTGATTAGTTTATGTGTAACTTGCATACCCTTGGGAACAGATGCCATTATCCAGAGTGAGAGAAAGGAACAGATACTCTGTGATGTAGGCCAGGGGGACTCTCACCATCTGGATGTGGAGGGAGAAGTGGTTGGATGAGAGCTTGCTTTTCTGGGAAGACTTTTAATGAATCCTCAGGGAGATGATTTGTTAACAGTGAGCTTTTGCAACTCATTAATTGCCTTGAAACTTAATGGCATTCTGCAGAGTCAGAATTCCTTTTTTGGTCTGTGAAGAATTTTGCTGTATATGAATATTAGATTAATATTGTTCTGAATGCAATTTGTATGTGCACTCTGAGTTAGTAAACCTTTTATTTTTTTAATGCTAGGGCAGAAGTGATATTTTGTACAGATTTGAAAGGTCTGTGTCAGATTATGATGATTCTATGCAGGAATGTTATAAGAAATGGCTTGTATATTCCTATTTTTAGGTAACAGGATATTTTTGTTTTAGTCTGGTCACTAAAGAAATATCACTTTTGTTTCATTGCTATTTCTTATAACAAGGACTTCATTGGCTTAAAGGAAGCTCACCAATTTAACTATTGGGTCTCAAAGTGATTATAATTAGCAGGAGTTCCAAAATATGAAGTTTTAAATTTCCCTCATAAAGGAAATTTATGTATAAGTGAAACTACTAGAATGTCCTGAAACACACTCCTTTTGCAATGCCCCACTGATGGGATTTGATTAAAAAATAATTGAATTACAACAGACTCATTACTCCACCTTTATACAGCCCACTTTAATGAATATCTTAACCAAAATTTTTAGGATTTATACCTCCTAAAGTTTAGCCATGCACTTAAATTTTTCTTCCTATCACTACTAAATTATTGTCATATTTTTTCCAAAATATATGTCTAATCATTCCATTTTCCTGATTTAATGGATTTCAGTTTCTCTTGCCTTAAGAGCCAAATTCTTTTTATGACCTCCATGGTCCTTCATGCTCTGTTCCATTCCACTTTCTCTGTTTATCTTCTGTCACCATCCTACACCCAAGCTTTTGAAAAGGCCTCTTTCAGCTTCAGGCTTTTCCCACATGTTGTTACATCTGCCTGGAATGTCCTCGCTGCTCTCCCCACATCCTAATTTACTCTTACTCTGCAAGTCTCAAGCCTTATATTCTGTCAGAATAGTCTATGCTTCTTTGACCAGATATTGCAGTGTGATTAAATAGTAATCTGCTAATAAGTAAATTATGACTATGTCTGTCACCCCAACAAGGGTATAAGGACAGGGGTTGTGGCCAGCTATATCAGTGGTCACACAAAATTTTTTATGAGTTAGTATATCAAAGCACTCAAAAGTGTGTCTGGTACAGAATAGATGTCATTGATATTCTTTATATTTTTCCTTATTAGTGGATGCCAATAATAGGGTCTTGGATTGTGACATAGGGTCTTGGGTCCTAGTTGCAGGTCTGGCATGTGGTCTTTGGAAAGTCATATAAACTTTCTGGGCTTCAGTTTTCTTATCTTTATATATATATTTTATTTTAAAACCCCTGGAAATACAGATTCCCTTAAAATACAAAGTGAAGAGGAAGAGAAAGAGCTGACTCATTGTGACGTTAATATTTTTCTTCAGGTTTCCAGCCTTTGTATCTGAAGTATTTCTCTTAGTCCCTCATGGCCTTCATTCCCTAGACACAAAGAACCAACCCATGATCAAATCATTATCATTGGAAAGGCTCCTATCTTCTTTACTAAGCTCAGTAAATATCTTGTATTTTCCATCTCTGAGTTTGGAGTTCATTGATAAATAAGTCACCAGGAAGGGAACTATAATATGTCACAATTTGGAGAATGTAGCTCTGATATGAGATTCAAATGAACCTGCTACTTTTTGGAACTGACTCCTCCAGGGATATAGAGTCTTTAGAGGAGACACACATACCCAGGGTCCACCTCCCTCTGGTTGGGGTATAGATTGGAGGAGGAAGAGGCTAATTTCACTGTGCACAGGCCTTTGGCAATTAACTCCACCAGGTCAGGAAGCCTTTGGCCATCATTCAGGACCCGGTACCTCAATCTTCCTCTATAAAATGAAGTTAGATGTGAGACAATGTGGTAGGACCGTTTGGTTGTTGAAGAAGGGAGAATATTGTTATTTTAAATGTCTGTTATCCAGTGAGTTTCAATTAGGGATTAGGCAGTTTGTATAAATAAAATAAACTGTGTCATCAATTGGTATTATGGGAAATAGAGAATAATTTATTTTATTTCTTTTGTAGGAGTAAAAGCAAACAAACATATAGCCCAGAAGCCACCAGGATTTGCTAGCTATAACAAGCAGTCTAGGCTTCTCTGGGGCATCTGGGTTTCAAGTCTGAATCCCACTTGTGTCATGAAAGGCCTTGTCTTAAAGGCATCTTACAGTCCCTGGGAAAGGTTTTTGGAATGTGGAGCCTTCCCAGGCCCCTGCCATTATTCCCTAAAGATAATGTTGCCTTCTTATGAGACAAACTCTACTTCTTAGAGCCATTGCCATACTTATATCTTCTCTTTGCTAATTTCTTTTAGGATTTCACCCAAAAGGCTTATCTTCATGATTAGGTAGTTGTATTTTTTTTGAAGCAGTTGGCATAATACTCAACTGCATTTGATATGTACTGATGTGTCTGTGGGTTTACATGTACATATACTAATGTTACAGTTCTTCAGTTATGTAAACATGAATATAGTGTCATATGTGTGTGTCTTAACTCAGGGAGACAAGCATGCTGCAATTTCCACCTGCAGACTATCAAAGAGAGAGGGAGGAATGGTGTTACAGACTAAGCTGGCTATAAGGCCAATTCCTGAGGAAGGACAGCCTCCCAATTTGCAGTGGCCAAAGGGGCATAGTGAATTTGACATTGTTATCTAAGTAGGTTTAATCTAGGAAGTTGTGGCCAAGGATTCCAAGTGGCACTAATATTGAAGTGTAGGTAATCAATTCATTCATCTGTTGAGAACGGGAACCCAGGAAGATATTGGAAATTTAGACAACAAATTAAGACAATGAACAGAGCTGGACTGGATTACAGGGCTGGACTGGATTGCAGGTTAGGTTCCTTTCTGATCTCCAGTTGTAATTTTGTGCACATGAGGAAAGAGAGGCAGAAGGTTAGATGTTACATACAGGGTGTATGCAGTAAGAGTCAAAGGCAGTGGGCTCCCTCTGAAGGAGCTTCCATAAATCCAGGGGTTTTCCAGAGTGCAGCTTATTTTGATTATGGAAAATATATTGACATATCGATATAGGGAAGCCATATTCAGACACAATTCAGAGGTTAGATGAGGTGGAGTTTGAAGTAATTAGAGGTGAGCCTCTGTAAGGAAAGTGGAGGCACATATGCATGCACATGTACACACACATGTAGTTTTACCTATTTATGGACACAGTTACATATTACAGTCATGCAGCTTAACTCATGACTGGTTTATATCTTACAGCCAGACACTGAAAGGGTAAATGAGGACTGCTGCACAAGAGCATGTCACAGTGGTCAACAGGAGCAACCATGCTTAAAGCTCACTTGTGTCTTGTGTAAAAATTACCCTGAGATATCTGGACCTATAGTGTAATCATAAAATATAGTTTGAATAGAAAGTTGAAGAAATGTATGGGCCTGTAGTTAGTAAGACTGGGGATCACCCATTAAAGGCAGGATAAGTGCCTGTTTCTAGATAAGGATCTATAAATATTTAATTAATGAATTCATTCAATCGTGATACATTATCCTGGAGGCAAAACATCTTCTCTTGAAGCCTTATGTATTTTAAGCTTTTAAACCAAGTGAATTATGTGAGGCGCTGTTACCAATCAGAAAGTGACCTGGGTGACTTATTTCCCCAGAATCCGTAGAATACAATATCACCATGAACAAATAGTTCAGTCTTCATGAAAAAGAATTCAGAAAGATTGAAAAACTTAGAGAGGCACATGTCACTATAACTGTCACTATTGTGCACAATTCTGTTTTTAACTTTCAGTTCTCTAAAAGTTTGTCCAAAGATTAACCCTAGAGCATGTGTGTCTTGAAGCCTTTAGTCTCCACAATTGTGGACTCTGCTGACCCTGGGCAAACAACTGATGATTCAGGGTCTGGGCCCAAGGCCAGAGCCAATTAGCTCTGAAAGTAAATGAAAGTTCTTACTTGTGTTCCTCAGAATAGAGCAAACCAACATTTGCATTTTTTGCTGTCCACAGGTTGATGGTTACTCTTGTTATGGTACATAGATTAAGGGGTGTGTTGTTTAAACATAACTTGACAAGGGTAGAATAATGGGTGAGGAAATTCCTATAACTTATTTTTTTTAATATCTTACAGACTATTATATCATTAAAGAAATACACTTAATTTTAAATGTACCTAGTTCAATAATTTTTGTTCAAATTTTATTTCAGTTCTTCCCCCAGAGGATTTCCTATTCCTAACTGTTATAGTCTTCAGTGCTTTAGTGAGATGTTTTTCTAGGAGCTAAGCATTTTGGTATCTTTTATTTGTAGGTTTAAGATATTTTTAAAAGTTTCTACCTAACCCAGATAATAATACCAAAATTTATTGAACACTCCCCATATTCAAGGCACTTATTTATAATATCTATAAGGTCCTTTTCTACCCTGTAATACAGATCCCTTTTTTTTTTTTAATTTTCATATTTTTATTTATTTTTTTTTTCAGATTTAAAAATTTTTTTAATCTTTATTGTTCAGTTTATTAATTACATTGTTTCCCCTTTTTATCCCCCTATAGCTTCCCTCCACCCTGTACCTATCCCACCCTCCACCCTCACCTCCCCCTCCCCACTGTCCTCTCCCATTGTTGCTAGATTTTTGTCCAGTCTCTTGTTGCACTTCCCACAACCCTTTTCTCCCCAAGAATTGTCAGTCCATTCCCTCTCTATGTCCATGTCTCTGTTATATTCACCAGTCTATCCTGTTCAACAGCCTATCAATTCACTTGATTTTTATGTTCGTTTGTTGATAGATGTGTATTTGTTGTTGCTAGTTTGCACTTTTACCTTTTTCTTCTTCCTCTTCTTAAAGAATATCTTTCAGCATTTCATATAATGTTGGTTTGGTGGTGATGAACTCCTTTAGCTTTTTCTTATCTGCGAAGCACTTCATCTGACCTTCAATTCTGAATGATAGCTTTGCTGGATAGAGTAATCTTGGTTGTAGATTCTTGCTGTTCATCACTTTGAGTATTTCTTGCCACTCCCGTCTGGCCTGCATCGTTTCTGTTGAGAAATCCGCTGACATTCGTATGGGTGCTCCCTTATAGGTAACCAACTGTTTCTCTCTTGCTGCTTTTAATATTCTCTCTTTGTCTTTTGCTCTTGGCATTTTAATTATGATGTGCCTCGGCGTGGTCCTCTTAGGGTTCCTATATATTGGGGTTCGGTGCACTTCTTGGACTCCTAAGTCAATTTCTTTCACCAGGTGTGGGAAGTTTTCAGTCACTATTTCTTCAAATTGGTTTCCATTGTCTTGCTCTCTCTCTTTTTCTGGCACCCCTATAATTCGGATGTTGGTATGCTTGAGGTTGTCCCAGAGGCCCCTTACACTATCTTCAATTTTTTGGATTCTTTTGATTTCTTGCTTTTTCAGCTGAGTGGATTTTCCCTCTTTGTATTTCAAATCTTTAACTTGGTTCCTGGGGTGCTGCAGGGCACTTTCAGGTCTTTGTATAATATTTTTTGTTTCAGTCAGTGTATGCTTAATTTCTGGTTGGTCCTTTTTCATATCCTTGAGAGTCTGCTTTATATCCTTGAGGGTTTCTTTCATTTCCTTGTAGGACTCATTCATTTCCACGTTGGTCTTAATAATTTCTTTGCAGCTCTCGTTTATATCCTGGAGGGTGTTGTTCATTTTCTTGTAGGACTCACTCATTTCCTTTGTGGTCTTGCTTATTTCCTTATAGGCCTCGATCTTTTGTTGGAACCTCTTAAAAAACCCTATAACTGTGGTTCTGAATTCCATGTCCAGTCGTTTTTTTTCCTCCATTTCTTTCACATCTGATTTCTTTCCATGTTGCTGCATGGTGGCTGCTTCCCTGAGTTGGTCAATTAGCTTTGTGTGGTAGACGTGCTACAAGGGACAGTGGCTCAGCCTCCCCAGTTACCTGAGGTGGATATGGGCTGCACTGTCTTGCTGAAGTTAAGTTCAGTTAATCGTTGCTAGCACTTGGAGGGTTGACCTCCAGGCCAATTGTCTGTGAAGCTCAGCTGTGCTCAGGTTGGGTGGGCGGAGTCTCCGGGCCAAGCAGACAGCGTCAGCTCCGCCCTATGTGGCCCCAGGGACTCTGTGCCGGGGGCAATGGCCGCCAGCACCTCTGAGAGAGAGCTGCTGCTGAGCTCCACCGGCTGCCGGTTGCCGGGGAATTCAGACTTTCCCAAAATGAGTCTGCATGCGCAATGTCTCACCCAGGATCGTAAAATAAAGCAGTCTGACGGTTTTCCGAATGAGAGACAAGTCGCGGTGTGCTCTCTGCGCCGCCACGCAGCGGAGCTGTTTGCGCGCGAGCTGCCTTCTCCACAAGCCGGGAGACCCGGCAGCACCCGAGCTTCGGCGTGCCCTCCCACTGTCCAGTTTTCACCCCGTATATTAGTGGGTCCCCTGGACTTCACCCAGAGCTGGAGAATCAGTCAGTGGGACGTCTTTGTCTCCCTGTTCGAGAAAACTGGCCGGTTTTCAGCCGCCCGCCCTCTCGGCGGCGTGCGCTCCAAACCTCTCTCCGGGCGAATCTTTCAACGCCGTCCGCCGCCGCTCCTCCGGGTCCCAGTGTCTTATCTTCACTTTTATTTGTGGAATTTTCACTCGGCGAGCTTTCTGGTGATTCTGGAAGGTGTTTGTTCTTTCGTTAAGTTGTAGTATTAAAATTGCTGATTATGACGGCAAGATAGGTGTTTTGCCTTTGCCGCCATCTTAGTTCTCCCCAGATCCCTTTTTAAAAAATATATATTTTTGTTGATTTCAGAGAGGAAGGAAAGGGAGATAGAGACAGAAACATCAATGATGAGAGAGAATCAATGATTAGCTGCCTGCTGCATGCCTCACAGGGGGGATTGAGCCTGCAACCTAGGCATATGTCCTGACCTGGAATCAAACCATGACCTCCAGGTTCATAGGTTGATGCTCAACCACTGAGCAACACAGGCTGGTCACAGATCCTATTTTGATGGGAGGAAACACAGGTTGTATTTGACATAGCCAGGATTCAAATTCAGGTCTGGCTTCAAAATCTATACTTTTCCTTAATGCACACTTCTCTAACTTAGTTGGGATTAGATTTAACTGAAAATAGTATAAACCACAAATAATAGTAATCAAACTTATGTGAATGAAACTCAGAGGAAGGCAGCTGCCAGATTTCCCTTCTCCCTGCCTATTATCCTAGCCTGTGGTTTCCATCTCTAAGGTCATAACATGGCCCAAGAAGGCTGCTGAGACTTCAACTATCAAATGTGCATTTCAGATGGCAGGGAAGAGTTTGAAGGGATGGCAAAAGTGGTGTCTCAGGTAGCCATCTCCATTTTAAAGAGCTTTTTTGGAAGTCCTGTCCATCAGTTTTCACTTATGTACCTTATGACTTATTCATAACTCCAACACCTAGAATAGTTCCTGACACATGAACAGATAGATGGACTTAAATTGAGTCCAGGACATATTTAACCTCAGACTTTTCATTTATCATTATTTTTGTTTTTATCTATCAAGTCTCTCTCTCTCTCTCTCTCTCTCTCTCTCTCTCTCTCTCTCTCTCTCTCTCTCTTTCCCTCTCCCTCTTCCTCTCTCCCTCACTTTTTCTCTTTCTCTCCTGTCTACCCTCTGTTCTCCACATCATCTGGATTTTTCCAACTCATCATTTAAGTACTGGCTAACTCAGAAGTCTCTTGAGAAGCTTTCTCTGTCCTCATGAAAGATACAATTTGACTAAACATCCCTTAGAGTTAATATAGCATCATCCATATACTCCTTCCACAGCAGTTTCCACACTGTATTAGTTATGTTGCAATGAGCTGCTTAAGGTAAGAATCTTGGTTTATTCACTGTTATATCAACAATACTTGGAATCAAGTCTATAATATAATTAGTGTACAATAAATATTTATTGAAAGGGTGGTGGGTATTCACATGAGGTTCTGGATAATGAAAACACCTGTGCAAAGTCATGAGACTTGATATGGACCCAAATCTCTGCCTTTAAAGCCTGTCTTCCATCAAGGAGGACAAACCAAAGCAAAACAAAACATCTAACTTAACAACTTTGTTTGAAACCAGCTGCCTTTCCCTCGATTCTGTAATCACTTTTGAGTCTGTTCATAGACTTAGTGCTTGACTGAGATAAATTCTCAGAAGCCCACACCAGTCACTGGAAAGGTGGTAAAACTTGCTAGAGTGTGCCTACAAAAGAGCATAGCATTATTCCAGAATTTTCTGAACAGGCCACCTTTTATTTTATCTTCTTTTTTTTTTTTCTCTGCCAAGGACTCTTGTATATGGGCAGTAGTCAAGACAAAAGTCCTCCTGTTTGGGAGAGAGGACAATTCACCAGTGTTTATATGACAACAAGTCCCCAGAGCAGAAGGCTGTCAGCTAATCTCCTCCGCAGATCTATCTCTTGCTCGTTCCACTATAGGGCATTTATAAAGTTATAAAGCCTTTAGAGACAGAGCTGCTGCAGGGTTGAGAATGGCGTTGTCCCAGGTGAGTCCCTGAAGCATTTAAAGAGGGTGATAAGCCTTCCTGATGTAGTGTTAGGCTTCTTAACCAACATGGCATGCACTGTGAGGATATGTGGCCTCATGCCAGGAATGGAAAACTGAGGATAATCGTGGCAAGTGACAGTTATGACAGATTTTAAAGTAAGTTCTGTCATTAAGAAGAATGCTAAAGTCATAGGAATTTTTATGCTAAAATACAAGTCTTGAAACAAATGATACTTTGGACTATGAGCTCCCAGACTCACTAGAATAATACTGATCATGTTAGGTTGGGAATGATGTGATGGAAAGGAAGGGGGCTTTAGATCAGGCAGGCCTGGGTTCAAATTCTGAGTCTACCAGGATTTGTGTGACTTTGAAGTCTTGGAAGTTGTTTTCTCATCTGTGAAATGGAGATAATAACATTGGTCTTGAAGGTGGCATTGTGATTAGTGGCAATGAGTGGAGAGAGCATACTACGTGTTCAATCAGCAGTGGTTTGTTTGTATTATTATACCACCAAAGGTAATAGAAGCAGAATTGGACATCGTGAGTCCATTGCAAAATGGCCATAACTTGAAGGTTTTGTGGCTTCTGTTGGGCACACTGGCACCCCATCATAAGCATCCTGCTCTTTGAACCTCTCAACCCCAAAGTTATTATTTTTCCTTTTGGTTTATTATATGTCAAAACCGTAAGGGCATTTTCTTGATTTAAATATAATAAACACTTTGGATGCCTACTTTATATCCTGAAAACCGAATTAGAGGATGGGAGAGAGCCTGCCCTCTGAGAGCTTAGCCACTGTATTGAGGACATGGGCACTGAGTGAATGGGAGATGCATTGAATCATGAGAAAGCACAGGAAAACTGAAATAAGGAGGACAGTTGGAATGGAGTGTAACTATGTTATTTCTCTTTCCATATCACTCAAGGTTGTTTTAACTTGTTCAAATTGTGTACAGTACCTTCAAGATCTGATCTTTACCTATCCATCCCCCCAGCACCCTCATGTACCTTTACCTCCAGTCCAGAACTTTGTATAGTTTTAACAGTAGGCCTTGTTTGTTGTGCTTCCATGCCTTTGAATAGACTGATGTCTGCGAGGGATGTCCTTGTCTTACCTTCTCTGTAAGGTCAATGCTACCGTTTTTTTCAAATCCTGACAAGTTTCAAATCTTTTTAGAAATGTTACTCAATCCTTCCAATAAATGAAATTGATGCCCTCAAGTCTCAATGTCACATATTGTGTACTTATCATAGCACTTATCACCAATATTGTAAATAGTTTGTTCTCATTAGAAGTAAGTTCCTTGTAGTAATCAAGGCAGATTGACTGCTGCACAAGCTCAATGGCTTAATACAATAGGTTTGTTTCAATCGCCCTAACAGTCCAAATTTGTGTGGTAGAGAGGGGTGACAAAGGGAGATTCTGCTTTAAATAGATTTTTTTAAGGTCCCCAGGTCCAGATATTTTCTTCTAAATGGAGCCAACCATCCCCAGGTGGCTCAGAGCCACCCAGGGATTCTCTGTATCTTTCTATCAGACAAGAGAAGACAGAGATCATGGAGGAGATATTTAGGGGGCTAAGAGTAAGAGGAGTTTATCAGTCCTTCTGACATTCCATTTGGTCCAAACTTCATCAAGAGGCTCTTACTGACTGGAAGGAAGGCTGGGAAATGTAGTCAAGATTGGTGTTTAGGGAAAGAAACAGGGTTTGGTGGATCTTTGCCATAATATTTGTAGGCATATGGCTTATCCCTACATCTGTAGCACCTTACCACACAGATGCAATAATAATTTATCAAAATCTAACAATGAGTTCAGAAGTTCAGAAGTAAGTAAATATGATGAGTAAAATATCAGAAGGTGGGGGCTGCATTAATTTTGGGGAAACAATTAATGCTGACAACATATGGGCAGTCAGAATTTAGAGAAAACAATCAACATTTGCTATCCCTCTCTGCTTTGGCACACAGGATCTCCCTGAATGAGGAAGTTCTCCCCAGGATCTGGGCACTAGGATTCTTCCATCCTCAATCCCTGGCACTGTCCTACTTATTTCAGTTCCCTTGCCATTTCTCAAACACACCAAACATGAACCCATCACAGGGCCTACACCCTTCCTGTTTCCCTGGTCTGAAAAATGCTCCCCCCACCTCCACTGCATAATATCCACATGTTTGTCCCTCCCCAGCCTTAGATCTTACCTTAAATGTCATCATCTTAGTGAGCACTTACTTGGCTACCAGACTTCCTGTCATCAGCCTGTGATATTTCTCTCCATGTTATGTATTAAGATCGCATATGTATATATTTATTTAGTTGTTTGTTGTCATCTCTCCACCCCCTCTCTCATCCCCCAAAGCCACACACTTGAATATATTCCTGTGAGGTCAGGGAATTTTGTCTTTCTATCACCAGTACCTAGAATAGTGTCTGGTACATTGTAGTTGCTCAATATTTTTAAATGTATGACTATCCTTGGTTTTTTACAAAATGTTTTTTTCTTCTTGGCATGAAAGTGACAGACATTAATTTAACAATTGGATATAAAAATATTGTCAAAAAATGTCTGGCAATTAGATGAAGAAATGGAAGGAAGGGGAGAAGATAATTGGTAGTAAACCTGGTGGTGGCTTGACTTTTAGACTTGGAGATAAAAGGCTATTTCTTAGAAATGATACACCTGAAACCAGGGAGTGTTTTGAAATTGTTTCTGCCAAGAATGTTGATTTTGTTGTCACCTAAACATTCAATGAATGCTGCTTGAGGGACTCAACTGCAGAGCTAAGTAAACCTATAATGAGTATTAAGCTGTCTAATTTAGTTTGTCAGAAAGATGCAGAAGCCATTGGGGAGGGGAGGTTTACAAGCTTTTGCTTATCCTTTTTATTTTTATTGTTGACACTATTAGAAAAGTCCTTCATTCCACTCCACCTACTTTGCCCCCTCCTCCATTTCCGCCCCCCTCTCCCCTGGCCGTTGTCTGTATCCATGGATTTTGCCTGTATGTTCTTTTTTTAAAAAATATTTTTTTATTGATTTTTCACAGAAAGGAAGGGAGAGGGATAGAAAGTCAGAAACATCGATGGGAGAGAAACATTGATCAGCTGCCTGTTGCACAGCCAAGGTACATGCCCTTGACTGGAATCGAACCTGGGACCTTTCAGTCCACAGGCCGAAGCTCTATCCACTGAGCCAAACCAGTTCGGCTTGCCTGTATGTTCTTTGGCTAATCTCTTCACCTCCATTTCTCTCACCTCTGACCTCTGACAATGTGTTCCATGTATCCATATCTCTGGTCCTATTTTGTTTGTCAGTTTATTTTGTTCATTAGATTTTACATATTAGTGAGATCATGGGGTATTTGTCCTTCTCGACTGGCTTATTGTGCTAAGTAAAGAAGGCATTTTGATCACAGCAATTCTCCACAGAAATTATATCTGGGGAGTTAGTCTCTTTCTATTTGATTGTTCAAGGATATATTTGGGATCCAGAGAATATTTGCCAAAACCTATCTTTAACACTCAGCTGCTTAAAAAAACAAAAACATTGTGAGATGGAAATTGCTAGAAGAATCCATTTAACAACTTCTTTAATAAAGCCAGCTTAATAAAGTACAGACCTGGAAAGGACCTACAGGGGAGGAAAATGGGGTCTGGAGGCAAGGCACAGACATTAATTGAGTGAACTCTGTTGTGCCTTTGCAAACCTTTCATGCCAATAGGTGTTACTGTCTTTATCCGGGACTCATATTCAGACTGATTATCTTGCCTACTCTCATACAGAAAGTGTAGGAAAGAGAGGGCCCACAGTGAACCAGAATCCCTGTTATTTTTGTGAGGAACATTACCCCCAAGATTGCTCAACTGTGACATAATATATCCGAAATAACAACTCAAGGCTTTTGAGTCCTAGTTCAGTGCTGTGCTCTTTATACCAGAGTTTATTTATTTTTTTCTGTAGAGGGACACAAAGGTAAATTTTGTGCAATAAGTTCTATTTATTAAACACACTTTATAGTCTATCCTCTCATCCTTCTCTCAGTTTTGATTGTAAAGACTTTATTTGTCTAAGAAAAGATATAAATTTATGTCTTACCATTAGTTGTGTTTAATATTTGTGCTTCTCTTGTTCATATTTTCACATTATCCATGTCTGTAGTTCAGTAATAACAGCACTTTCTCCTTTAAGAGATGCATTAGTTTTCATCACTTTGGGAAAATATCTTAAGAGCTTAATGTTTCTATTTTACAATGTTGATTACTTACCTTCCTAGTGAGAATGGTGTCAGAATTTAGCAACACATTTTTATTTTCTCTCTAAGTGGTTTTATAAATTGCAAATAGGAACACAAAGTATTAGTATTAGCAATAATAATAGCTAACACTTACAGAGAGACCAATATGTGTGAGTCACAAGTTCCCTTTTTAAAACCATGTCCTCACACAATCCTATTACATAAACATTGTTATTATTCACTTTTACAATTAAGGAAATCAAGGCACAGACAGGTTGAGCAAATTGCTCAAGGTTACATTGACATGGCTGGAATTCCTTCCAATCGGGCAACTTGCTCTAGAGTCTAAGCTCCTAACCACTTACTATGGCTGCTTCTCAGGATGTATGTCAGGACTTCGAACAAAATTGTGGAGAAATCTATATCATGCCTCCTCATTTCCTATAGAAGCCTACTCTAGAAGCTATAGGCATGCCCAATACATGTCACCTTGTCTCCTCTGACATTGGAAATGCAGAAGGAATAACTTGAGTAGTTGGATAAAAGAGTATTTGAGGATATTGGATTGTTTAGGACTTTTTTCTGGAAGATAATGTAAGGAGAAGAGTGGAGCCAGGCCTGGTGCCTCCCACTCAGTTACTTTCTAGTTGCATGAACTTGGACATGGTATTTAATTTCTGTGAGCCTCAGTGTCTGCATGTGCAAAGTTGGGGAAAATAATACCCAACTAGTATTCAGTAAGATCCTCATCAGGGGCACAGTATCTGATATACCTTCATTGAAATAGTCAATTAATAGATTAAAGTGGTGGCATTCTCATCAAATATAAGATGAACCAATATGTAACTCACATAAGTAAGGCAAAACTGGGTTAAAGAAGAGGCTATGTAGATAGGAGAACACATAAGGTTTGCCCACCATGAAATTAAAGCTTATATTCAATAGTGTGGTATAGTGAATAATAGCTTATACCTTTAAAGTCATGCAAATTTGGGTTTTGATCCTATTTTGATCTCAGTTATGTACTTGTTGGCTATCTACCCTTAGATAAACCTTTCTATACCTTGTTTCCTCATCCAAGAATCAGGATAATTATAATTTTCTAGAAAAAAATATTTAAATATTAATCTACTGCATATATGTATACAATATACATATACAATATGTTGTGTGTCTATACATGCACATATGTACACTAGATACATATATAAACACACATCCCATGGCATATGGACCTGGCTCTTTGGTAGATATATTCATTTGTTACCAGATTATTTTATTAATTATGGGAAAAGTCTCTAGATATCTGAACACTGTACTAGTCAGAATCCTGAAGAGAAACAATACCAATAGGAGATATATCTATCTCTCTAGATAGAGTAATAGATATAGATAGATTGATCTATATCTGTGTAGATACAGATAAATATCTATTATCTACTTATCTATCTATTATATTTCTATCTATATTGTAAGGAATTGGCTTGTATGATTACAGAGACTGGCAAGTCTAAAATTTGCAGACCCATTGTCCCTGTTTGAGTCCGAAGGTCAGAAGTTGCTGTCAAGCCAGGAAGAGGCAATGTCCCAGTATAAAGGCCATCCAATAGGAAAATTCTTTCTACTTGGGAAGGGCCAAGTTTTTGTTCTATTCAGGCCTTCCACTAATGGATGAGGCTTACTTAAGTAATGAAGGCAACCTTATCTACTCAGCCTATTGATCTTAAATGTTAATCTCATTCAACACCCTTACAGAAACATATACAGAGCACTTAAAATAGTGTCTGGCACATCTGCAAGCTCCATCAATGTTATCTATAATCTTTATCACCAGATAAGTCAGCTGTGATAACAAACACATCATCTCAGTGATTAATAAAAAACATTTTTTATTCTTTACTCACATTTCCTGTAGGCTGAGAGTCACTATGGTTCTCTCTGGCTGAGGGCCTCCTTCCCTTGACCTCTTCTCCTAGAACTCAAGCTAAAGAAGTCTCTAGCTCTGACATGCCATTCTTATGCCAGAGTATAAAAACAAGAGTATTGACAGGAACTTCTCTCAGCTTCTGCTAACACATAGCTCATATCTGATCTGATCTACTCTTATTCCATTGATCAAAGCATACAATATGACCAAACCCAAAATCAAAGGGTAGGATACATAATGTCCAAATGAAAGGGCAGTGGATGAGTAATAATAATTGGAAACAATAATGTAGTCTACTAGAATTAATGAATAACAGCATCATCATAGTATCATATGTAGAGTGCTTGTGGGGAAAGGGAAGTATGGTGAAAAATAGGCTAGAAAGAAATTCAAAGGCCAGAACATATGTAGAAATCAATCCAAATTTTCTGGACATACTCCAAGACTTTAGATCCACAGCGCCCTACCTCTCATATCTTCTGCCTGGTTTTCTGTTCTTTGTTTTATGAGTCAATCCCCTTAAATCTAAACGCTAAGGCCTTTTACCACATGCTACAATATGTGTTAATGGTAGTAATTTCAAATGTGGATTTGAATTATAAATAGGAAGAAAAGAGTTTATATTACCTCTGTAATTGACATCTCGACCTTTTGTTTTCTTTTTTTTAACCTTTATTGTTGAGATTATTACAGATGTCCCTCTTTTTTCCCCATCATAGCTCCCCTCCACTAAGTTCCCCTCCCACCCCAGGCCTTCATCACCCAATTGTCTGTATCCATAGGTAATTCATACATGCATGTAAGATCTTTGTTTCATCTCTTCCTGCCCCTACTCCCCCTGCTCTCTGAGAATTGTCAGTCTGTTCCATTTCCAAGCCTCTGATTCTATTTTATTCACCAGTTTATTTTGTTCATTAGATTTCTTATTCATTTGATTTTTAGATTCAGTTGTTGATAGACATGTATTTGTTGCCATTTTATTATTTCTCCTTCTTCCTCTTCTTCCCCTTCTCCTTCCCCTCCTCTTCCTCCTCCTCCTCCTCCTCCTTCCCTTTCTCCTTCTCCTTCTCCTTCTTCTTCCCCTTCCCCTTCCCCTTCTCTTTCCCCTTGCCCTTGCCCTTGCCCTTGCCCTTCCCCTTCCCCTTCCCCTCCCCCTCGTCCTCCTCCTCCTTCTCCTTCTCCTTCTCCTTCTCCTTCTCCTTCTCCTTCTCCTTCTCCTTCTTTAAGAATACCCTTCAGCCTTTCATATAATATTGGTTTGGTGGTATTAAACTTCTTTAGCATTTTCTTATCTATGATCTTCAATTCTAAATGATAGTTTTGCTGGGTAGAGTAATCTTGGTTGTGGGTCCTTGCTATTCATCACTTTGAATATTTCTTGCCACTCCCTTCTGGCCTGCATAGTTTCTGTTGAGAAATCAGCTGACAGTTGTATGGGCACTCCCTTGTAGGTAACTAACTGCTTTTCTCTTACTGCCTTTAAGATTTTCTCTTTGTCTTTAGCCTTTGACATTTTAATTATGATGTTCCTTGGTGTGGTTCTCTTTGGGTTTTTCTTGTTTGGAGTTCTTTGTGCTTCCTATACTTGTAAGTCTATTTCTAGCACCAGGTAGGGAAGTTTTCTGTCATTATTTCTTCAAAAAGGTTTTCAATATCTTGTTCTCTCTCTTCTTCTGGCACATATATAATTCAGATGTTGGTATGCTTGAAGTTGTGCCAGAGGCTCCTTACACTATCTTCATGCTTTTGGATTCTTTTTTATTTTTGCTCTCCTGATTGAGTGTTTTTTGCTTCCTCATATTCAAATTGTTTATTTGATTCTCAGGTGCTCTAGTCTAGTGTTGAATCCCTGTATATTATTTATTTCAGTCAGTATATATTTAATATCTAATTGGTGCTTTTCCTTTTTTTTTTTTTTTTTTTTTTTTTTTTACTTTTGGCATTCTCACTAAGATCCTTGAAAGTCCCACTAAGGCCCTTGAAGGTTTCTAGGAGTAACCTTATAATTGTGGCTTTGAACTCTATATCCAGTAGTTTGTTTTCTTACATTTCTTTCATTTGTGACATGTTTCTTTGTCTCTGCACTTTGGTTGCTTCCCTGTTTGTTTCTATGTATTGAGTAGAGCTGCTAAGTCTCATTGAGTTGATAGAGTGGCCTTGTGTGGTAGGTGTCCCATTGGACCCAGTGGCTCAGCCTCCCCAGTCACTTGAGGTGAACACCCTAGGTGCACCCCTTTATGTGCTGTGTGCACAGTCTTATTGTAGTTGAGCCTTTATTTGCTATTTGTGTCAGTGGGAGAAATTGACCTCCAGACCAATTGGGAGAGCTATTGTGTAGGGAACACCCTTATGGAGCAGGACTTGCTTCAGTGGGGCTTTGGTGCTTATTGAGTCAGCCCCTTGTATGTGTCACTTACAGATGTGTAGCGTTGTAATCTGGTATGGTATAGCACTGACCACTGGGTATACTGGCTCTTGGGTCTCCAGGGAGATGCAAAGTCAGCCACTTCCTGGAGCCACCCAGCAGGAACTACAGAGAGATATGCAGATTCCTTCTCTTTGTATCAGGTTTGGCAGTGCCGAGATGAGACCCAGCTGTGAAGCAAGGCAGGCTGGTGCTGGTGCCTGATATTGGGCTTTTTATTGATAGGTTTGGGGCCTCTTACCCAGCTACAGCTTGTTTGACAGGTTTTAGCCTGAGTAAGGACAGGCCATTCATATACTATATGCAGCTTGGGTGGGGTTGTAAATTGGACGGGGTTGGGAAATAAGGAATCACCAAGGTAGAGCAATCAGAAATGGCTACCAGTCAGCCTTGTGACCAGGAAGGTCCCAGCGTAGGAACAATGACCTCTGAGTACATCTCTCTCTAGGAGAAAGCCTCCTCCAAGTTCCTGCCCTGATGCAAGACAGTCCAGTTTCTCCCCATATGTGTCTGGGTCCCCCAGAGCCTTGTCTGGCACCAGAGCTCAGAGAAAGCAGGAGCTTGTAAGTTCAATTCCTGGTGCCAGCCTTTTAAGAGGAGCAGCTGGGTCTCCAACAGCCTCTGTGTCACTGAGCCCCAATCTGCTCTGGTTTTTACAGTCCTAGTTCTTACTGCCCATATGGACTTCTTTCCCCAGCTCTGGGACACTGGGCTTGGGGGTCTGGTGTAGGCCTGGGACCTCTTGCTCCTCTGGGCAGTCTCTGCAGAAACAATCTCCCTCCATATAAAATAGTGGCACCTGTGCATCCTGGGCCAGCCAGTTCTGTGCCTCCACACCTCCTACCAGTCTCAGTGTGCTTTCTTTATTGCTTTTCAGGTTGTAGGACTTCCATTCAGCCAGCTTTCTAGTGGTTCTGGATGATGGTTGTTCTGTATTTTAGTTGTAATTTTGATGTGGTTGTGGGAGGCAGCAAGTATAGGCTTTTGCCTACACCACCATCTTGGTTCTCTTGACCTTTTGTTTTCAAAGAATTATGAACCTTTATCAATGTCTCTTATTAATTATAATTGTACTTGCTAACTTAGAGTCAGTTGTCATTTTCATTATATTCCATGAATTTATAATCAAGCCATTTGCAATAGATGCAATTTGCAACTGTAGTGAGTAAATAATTTTAGGCTTGGTTTTCTGTGTTTTGTTTGTTTGTTTGTTTGTTTTATTTAAATAGAGAATTTTGAGGAGGAGGCTTGGAATTGAACCTCCTTTTAAATGAGACTCTATGTACACAAATCTCATCGACAGCTAATAGTTGGCACTAAATTATGATTATGTGCACATAAGCTTAGAATAAAAAGGACCATTTGAAAAATGTTACAATAATATTTCATAGAAATGTGGCTACTTTTTAATCTCCAGAGGAAGGAAGGCTCTTAAGAATAAAAGAGCCTTTGTTACTCTGACTATAACTTTACTTTTGGATTAAAAAGCTACATTTTGGTTGTTAGCAAGGAAACTTGGGACTTTAAAACATGAGCTCTGTAGTGGTGACTTGGGGTATGAGATCTGGGAGCAAGACCTATGCAGGCCTCTTGAAGTAAATAGGGTAGAGTAGAAGAGGGGAAATAAGAGAGCTAGAATCTACTGAAGTGAAGGACACTCCTCTTATGTCAGCACAAGCATCAAGACTACATATAGGAACTTGGATCTAGGGATGGGAGAACCTCAGAATCCAGATATAGGGGGCTACCTCAAGGTTCAGGAATAAATGGGATACCTTGAAGATATTAAGGACATTGATATGTATTCAAAAAAGTACATTTTATGGTATATAAATTATGTCCTAATTTCCATATTTTTAGCATCACAAAGAAAAAAAAGGCAAATATGTATTGGGCCTTCCTCCAAAGTTACAATCTGCCAACATGAAGTTCTGACTTTGAGGTTAAATAAATTCACTAAAAGTAAGCATTTATGTTTGTATTATATCCCTTTTATAATAACTGTTTTTACAGTAACACCTTTGATATTATACATTTAATAGACCTATTCTTCCAAATGGAATGGAAAATGTTCTACAAGATGTTTTGCTTATTAAAAGAATGTTACTTTTTTTTAAAGGAATAAATGGGGTAACTAAATAATTTCTTATCCAAAATAGTTCTTTATGAGTATGCTGGGCCAATAGTTATAAATAAGGACAGTTCTGGACAAATAAGACATAGAGAGGTGGAGAGAACTGGAGAAATAGCAAATAAATACTACCCTTTATTCTTGCCCCATTCATTCATCTACTTATTCAACAAATAGTTGCTGTGTTCTTACATCTACTTTGGAGAAACACCAATGAATAAGACATGGTACCTGCCTTCCAAATTATCCTATTAATAGACTGCTAGGATAGAATCTAATTTGTTTGAGATAACCAGAGTTTGCTCTCAAGCCCAAGGCATTGACCTCTGACCTAGTGTTGGATTCAGGAAGGGAGGGGAAAGAAGGAGGTGGTGAGGTTCCCTGGAATAGGTAATATCTGAGGTGATTTTCAAAGGGGAGAAGAAGATAAAGTATGGGAAAGGGTGTACTGAGGAAAGGTACATTCCAGAAATAAAAAGAAAAATGGTTTATGTCCTGAAGGTGGTCTTGTTGGCTAGAAAACAGGAAGAAGGTGATGTTGTCATCCTAAGCCTGAATTTTAGCTGGCTGGCTCAGGAAACACACCAATTTGTTAAGAGTAAAATTCATGTCTATGTTTTCTCAGTTGTCAGACCAAAGAGATCTGAACAGGACCTCCTAGGCAAATTCATGCCTTCTCAGAAGTGATTGCTTTTGAAAAGAGATTTATAGAGAAATTGACAGGAAGGATGGATAACCTGATATTGACATCTGAATAAATGCTATAGAGGCTTGAGGAGAAGTGGCCCTCTAAGTCCCTGTTATGTATGTTTCCATTTATGGTTCCCTACCATAATCTAACCCATGTCTAAATTGAGAAATTGTAGAGGGAAAAGTTACACTCCCCCCCCCCCAAAAAAAAATAAAGTGGAGGTAAGATTTTTGTTTCAGTGAGATTGTACTCCTTTTCTCCTTATCTTGATTCAAAATGTCTTATACTTCTTTCTTTTAAGCAAACTTGAGATGAGAAATCTCTGGATTTCCATTAAATGATCGATATATGTGTACATTTATATTGAACACCTTCAATGATCAAGGGCTATACTCAGTGCTGACAAATGGTTTCTAGATTCTTTAAACTTAAATAGATCTCTCTCTCTCTCTCTCTCTCTCTCTCTCAAATACACATACACATGAACACACAATTATGACACTTTATACATGCAATTATGAGCACCTCACAGGGAAGGATCATGTCTTATTCATTTTTGTATCCAAAACTTCTAAGTGGTGATAAATTTACACTAATAAGTCCACATAATAGAAATTAACATTTTTATGGAACTCTGTCATTCCAAGGCACATTTACAAATCTATTTATAATTTCCTACTGAGGTGGGAATTAGTTCTAATTCAATTTTATGTGAGAAGAAACCGAGGTTCAGAGGATGAAGTGAGTCCTCATAGCATATACAGGTTAAGTGAAAGGTGGAACACAGAAATTCCTGGCTTTATATCTGATCCTCTCTCTAAATTTTATTACTACATTTGTAATGTAATTATTCTTCTCCATTATCTGAGGTAAATTCTTCTGATGTTATAAGAAAAAAAAATAAAACCATTCATTGTTATTTAAGGGTCCTCAAGCCAGGAAATCTGTTCACAACATCTGTAGAACATATAGGGAAAAATGCTACCTACAAGGGCATAATGACACATAAGCCTTGGATGTTGATATTGTTTTCTGTACACAATCTAAGTGATTTTATCTGTAGTAACTTGAGTGGGGAGTGTACAGGGTAACAATGTCATAAAACTTTATTTTATGATTCATCTGTCGACCCAGGAAAATGGTGCAGACTAACTTTAATCATCACTACTTGGATTGATTTAGGTCCTCCCACTCCCACATTAAACTGTAATGTATTCTTTATAAAAATGTACAACTTGAAGTTAATTTGAGTTCTTCATGCCAAGTATTTTATTTATAGCATGCGGTGAAACATTTTATGGCCCAATTTCAATTAAATAATAAATTCAGGAAGAGAGAGAAACAGGCCTACTCAGTCACTTTGTCCTTATCAGAAAGAATAAGATATGTATCTGTGGTATATTTCCCATTGCTTGAGACAATGTGCATATTTATATATCTCTTCATAGTCAATGCTGCTGATGAAAATGGCTTTTATGTGAAAAAGCATAATCAAAAAGCTAGTGTGGGATCTAGATTTTTTCTTCTCTCACAGTGTATTTCATTATAGTCCAGTTCAAAGCCAGGAATGTTTTCTTTACACCCCAACAAAAACAGTCTTCTGCCTCTTTGCCTCAAGTCATAGTATTTCTATTCTGGGTCAGGTTGGTCTGCCCACCATCATATTACTTCCTTATTAATACTTTACAGAGTTATCATACCAGGCCTGAAACTGTCATCTGGATATAATACACTCCACTACGATAGTACAGATGCTGAAAATAGCACCAACTATAACACACTGGAATGTTTACATAGAGTGAATGGGGTATCAGGGTGCTCAGAGAAATAATGAAGTTGTAAATGTCAAACTCAGGATCCTGGGAGTAAAGAAGGATGGTGTAGAGTCCAGAATTTAATCTTATCCAAAGACAAGTCTAGTCTTTGTCTTCTGTTTCTGGGAGTTAATCTCTAGACCCTTAACATTCTATGTCTGATAGGAATGTTTTTGTTTGTCTGGGGCTTTGGACACTGGCCAGTCTAACAATGATATTTGTGATGAGTGTTTTAGGCCATGAGGTATCAGTTCCACTTCCAGAATTGACCCCTAATGAGAACTCTGAGCCATGGGACTCAAGTGAGCTTTTTGGTTGGCAATAATTTGTGCATATTGTCACACATCAATTCTAAGAGAGTAATACATCCATGATTCAATGCAGAGAAGACAACAAAAGCTCCATGTTTGGTGCCTTTTCTGGCCTCTGCTTGATGGGCTTCTTTCCTCGGCTTATATTAATCTCTATACTTTCTCTGTAATAAACCAAATTTGTGAATATAACAGCTTTCAGTGAGTTCCTTAATTCCTTCCAATGAATTATCTCAACTGAGGACTGTTTGGGGAATTCCCAAAGTGCCAGTTGCTGTCAGAAGGGAGAATGGTCTAATGTGGATTGTGTGCCCTTACATCATTGGCTTGTACTCTTCACAGATGCATTGTTGAAAATCAATGTCCAGAGAATACCAAGGACCAGAAACTGGGAAAAGGAATGCCAGTTATAAACTAATTTAGGTGATTTCACATTTATTATTCTTTGCATCTGTGAGATCTGGGTGTAAACTGTATATGTTCCTTCTTCCCACAGTCAAAAAAGCATTGTTTATCCCCAAAGGACTGATAACACTTCTAGTAATGGGCATGTCTAGATATCTAAAAAAGAACAAGAGATGCTAAATCCAGAAGTTTATTGGTAGCCAAGGGTTACAATAAGAGGATAGCATCTTGGTCAAGACCTAAAATAAGCTGAAAAGTAGTCTTGGAAGGCATTATAGGAGGTCCAGTGTGGGGTGAGGAACATATTACAAAACCCAATCCTTAGGTCCAAGATCCAGGGACAGACAGCATTTCAAAGAAAACAGATATTGCAACAGTAAGAAAAAACCCACCCTGATAATGTAAGAATTGAAGCTACCCAGAAATGGACTTGATACTGTGTCAGTTAGAATTAAATTTGCCTGTGAGTGACAGCAACCTTGAAATAAAAGAAATTTCTTTTTATCTTATGTAAATGAGATGATAGCAGCATGATGTTTAGGGACCCAGGATCCTTTAATCTGATTGTCCAACCAACCTCAACATAAGAAACCAATCTTCTATCCAAGATGAGCTCAATATTCAACCATTATGCCTATATTTAATCATGATGTTTCTCCTCCTTGGTAGAAAGAAGGAAGGATGGAAGAAGGAAGAAGAAGTGAAGAAGCTACTCATCCCCAGCCCCCATTTAAGAATAGTTTCTACACAGAACAAGTCTACTTATATTGCTTTGTTCAAAACTAAGTCAAATAGCCATACTTACCTGGCAAGGAGCCTGGAAACTGTGATCATTATTTTAGAAGGTTATTAGCCCTGTGACCAATTAAAAACTGGGGGATCCTCTAAGGCAGTGGTTCTCAACCTTTCTAATGCCACTACCATTTAATACAGTTCCTATGTTGTGTTGACCCCCAACCATAAAATTATTTTTGTTATTACTTCATAACTGTAATTTTGCAACTGTTAATAAACCTAATGTAAATATCTGTCTTTTCCTCTGATCTTAGGCTCTATAGCAGCGGTTCTCAACCTGTAGGTCACCACCCATAGGTTGAGAACTGCTAGCAGGGCTGCCTAAGACCATCAGAAAACACAGATATTTACATTACTATTGATTAAAAGTAGAAAAATTACAGTTATGAAGTAGCAATGAAAATAAATTTGTGGCTGGGGTCAACACAACATGAGGAACTGTATTAAAGGGTCATGGCATTAGAAAGGTTGAGAACCACTGCTCCAAGGAATAAGAAACACGTGTCTATTAGAGGATAATTAGAAACCTCTACTACAATGTTGGGTCAGTGGACAACCACATTATATTTTTTTAAAATCTCCATCAAGGATATGTTTTTATTGATTTTAGAGAGAGAGGGGAGATAGAGAAATATCTCCCTCTTGCCTACTGTATGCACCCGAAAAGGAGATCAACCCACAACCTGGGCATGTGCCCTGACTGGGAATTGAACCCATAACCTTTCAGTACATGGGATGGCACTCCAACCAACTGAGCTACCCGGCCAAGACAACCACATTAAATTTTGACTAGGACTGGTGTTGAAACCGGAGCCTGCAATTGCACATCATATGTAGACCATGTGATGGCTCTCATAGGAAGAGTGCTGCAACAGCAGGGAGCCAGGCTGGCCACTGCCATGGCTGTGGCTTTTGCTCCTCTGTGGGGCTCCTTACAGAATTTCTGTCCACCGTCATTCCATCAGTCTACCGTTTGCCATTGCTTGATACCCCATACATTGTTCTGTGAGCTCAACAAACTGCAGGACTCTGAAACATTCTTTTTGTACACTTTCTTGCCATTAGGTAAAAAAAATATTTTTAAAAATTATTAAAGTCCCACCTGTAAAATGACTATGACATATACTTGAGGCAGTTAAACCTGTTTTTTTTTTTTAATCATCTTCCTTAGTCTTTATTAGCTGCATGACCCTGGGAGCAATTCTTAATTCCGCTGGCCCTCAATTTTACCATATATGAAATGGGGACAATAATAGCTTTGAGATGAAAGGAAAAGACAATACTTGACTCAGAGTCAGTGCCCAATAAATAGCAATTACTATAAACAAAACTCGTAACTTGGATTGTTCATAATGTGTTAAACATAGACATCGACTCTTGGACAGATAACTAAAATGGTTCAAGTATTCTAGGTACTATGCTCCAAGTATTTTAAATGCATTTTATCCAACTCCTAAAATAATATTTTGAGGGGATTAATTTTATTTCCACTTAATAGATGAAGAGACCAAGGGTCTAATACAATTTGGTTTTCCTGAGTTCATTGTGTTGCTAGTAGAACTGAGATTTGAACCCAGGTTCTTGTGATTCATTATGCTTTAGATTATTTATATTCAAGTACTCTATTTCATAGTTAAAGAAATGGGTCACAGCGAAGTGAAGAGCTTTTTCTATAATCCCAAATATAATTTGAAGCAGGATGTTAGATTTTTGATATCTAATCCAGAGTTCTCTCTCATCTCTGCTACCCCATATTTACTTTCTTTCCAACACTCTCAGTTATATTCTTAGTATGAAAAAGTATTTTTCTGTTTTTCTGAACTTTCTGTGTTTTATATTGTTTTACCTACTCACATTTTGTATGTATTGATTGACCTTTAACCAAGCTCTAAGGTGATTTTGCTCCGTGGTTTAAATGAGTCTAACAATGTCTTTGTAGAGAATTGAGCAGATGTTGGATCTATTTCCAAATACTTTAGGAGGATTGGATTGGTTACACACATGAAAGAGTTCCTTTGCTACTGACAGATGAATTGGAACTGAATGTATCCTGATTGTAGCCCATTGATGCATGCCATATGGAACAACAACCCTCACTTTGTAGGCCTGCATTTCTCTCTATGCATGCGTGTGTGCCACAGTGAGATTTGTTAACTGTGTCTCTTCGCCTTTCTTGTGCATGGTGAAAATTGACCTGAGGTAACACGTACTTGTTTTTTTTAGTTATCAAGTCATGAATAAATTAGTCTTGCTTTCTACTCTGAGGCCCAGATCAATATTGTGCTGGAATGTTAGTTGTTTCAAGGAATGGAAATGAACTGGCAAAGTGCCATGATTTTAGCACTGGCAGATGAAGCATTCTCCTGGGTGGAGTACAAGGCCCCAGATAGAAATTTAAAATAGCATTTGCATAATTTCTGGCCATTTACAATCATTTGACATACACCTAATTCTGGAACTACCCCATAAAGTAAACAAAGTAGCTTTTGTTGTCATTGTACAGTTGAGCAGAAAGAGAGTAGATTGTGACTTGCCGGAGGTCACATAATGAAGTGACAAAACTACAAGTCACATCCATATCTTCAGGCTCCAAATTCTGCTGCTCTGTCCCCACAGCATGTTCCTCTCTCCAAACCTGGGCCTTTTCCTCTGAATATTTCTTTTTCATTTTGGTTTAGTATCTTTTGCTTAAGAAACAGCATGCAGTGACCCATGAACTTCATTTTATGCTCTGTTTGCTAGTAAAACATTCAAGATAACAGAAAATTTCAATGCTTGGCTCAAAGGAGGTTGAAGATTATTTGTGCTTTTAGATTAATAGTTTTGTACCCACAAAGTAACATTAAGTTGACTACTCAACATTAAAATATCTGGACTCAAAACATGTTTCTATCTTCCTAAGGCTTTTGTCATCTTTTATAGAAATGAAGTCACCCTAGATCATAGGTTATATTCTCCTTCCATTTCCCTTTCTTATAAAATATGAGATGAAATGCAGTGGGGCGGGATGGAATAGAATGGGTTACTTCAATAGTAGGTGCAATGCACAGGGCAGAATAGAGCCTTTCAATAGAAAATTTGGCTGGCCAGCATTTCAATATTTCTGGGAAGTAAGTCTAATCATGCATTTTGTCTATATGTCATAAATGGAACTTGAATGAACACAAAAAATTCAGAAAGGCTCTGAAACTTTAGATATGCTTCTATATAATGGAGGCTACTTTTATAAGGAATTAGGATAGGAAAATCATTGAGCTTTTAAACTCTCCATCTCTTAAGGAGATAGGTGATGGGGAAACGGGGAAGACAGTGATAGAAAGTCGGCTAGAGCCCTAAGCTACCTGGGACCT
This sequence comes from Antrozous pallidus, assembly GCA_027563665.1. Lineage (NCBI taxonomy): Eukaryota > Metazoa > Chordata > Mammalia > Chiroptera > Vespertilionidae > Antrozous > Antrozous pallidus. Next base: position 54,843,415 of record CM050520.1, on the reverse strand, counting down.
GAGAGAAGTGCAGCAGCAAATTACTCCCTCTTAACTTCCTACCAGCAAACACTCCTGTAGTAAAGGGACAAATGTGATGAAGCAAGAGGTTGATGCCAGGCAGCTTTTGATCCAACCAACATTTCCTTCAGGCCAAGTACAAAAATAAGGAAGACTCAAGCTCTGACCTTGGATTCACTAGCCAACAAGAGAGGAAAACAAATAAACAAGTATTATAAAACAAAACAGCAAGTCCTTTTGTAGAGGTAAGGATAATGGTAAAAAGACAGAGCTCATTGAATGATGACTATTTTGTACCTTTATTTTGTACCTTGATTATTTGGTTAGATTATCCTAATGACCCTGTGAGACAGATACTATTTCATTACTGATCGTAGGTGAGGCACTTAAGATCAGAGAGGCGACATAACTTGGTAAAGGTTGCACAGATAGCAAGTGATATATAGCTCCCTTTGGAAAGTGATTTATGATAGGCTCTTCTCAAATTGTTAAGCCAATAAATATTTATGAGCAGCCACTTATGCTTTAGATGCTGTATGGAATATAAAGATGAATGATCCATATTCCCTGCCCTTGAAGAGTAGACCATAAGGAAACTTTGGCCTTGTCCTTTGGATTTCATAGATTGCAAGTGGGCAGTAAAAGCTACCAAGAGGCTCATTTCAATTCAATATAAGATATAACTTTTTGAAAGGGGCTTCAGTTAGAATTAAATCTGCTCTGGATTTCCTCCTCTGTGTTCCAGGTCTGGATTCCATCAGTGTTGGTTATTGAAAATCCATGATTGTATTCTATGATAACTCACTATTGTTTTTGCACTATCTGGTTAAGCTCATTGACTCTTGATTCAGATTGCCTGGCTTCACATCAGGTTCTTCCACTTGCTAACTCTGTGACGTATGGGTGAGTCACCTAATCTCTTAAGCTTCAGTTTCTTCATTTATAAAATGGGGCTAATAATAAACATGATATCATAGGGTAGTTGAAAGGTTTAAAGAAATAATGCCAATGGGCTCCGTACAGTCAGTCAATACTAAAAAAATGATGATGATTATTTTTATTTGTATTAGCATATCTATTAAAAACAACCACCCTCTAGAGTTAAACTCTTAGAAAAATGTTTTCTTCCTCCTGATTTGTAGTAGTTGTGTGATTCTAGCTGCATTCATATTCTAATAAGGAAGGAGATATTCAGTGTGACTCTTGGTGCTAAGATGTTTTGTAAAGCCCAGATCCAGAAAACCTTTTGGTATCTATTAGAAGATCTATACAGGAGGCAAAGTTCACTCTTTTGTCTCCTGGTAAATCTCTCAGTGCTTGCAAGGGTCATAGGTGGTTGGAATCTAGAATCAGATGGGTCTGTTGGTATTAGATAACAGGCTATGGGTCATATTGATATGATAGAAACTGGTAGCTTATAAGGCATTTTTTAAGTGGAAGAAAGGATTTTTCTGATTTAACATTAGCTGTATTGTGGGAAAAGATAATCTTGTGAGCTGGACTGGAGACATCTATCACCTTGCTTGCATGATCCTGGAATACATCATGAAAGCTGAAAACTCTGTGAGCCAGCCCAGCCTCTCACTTTTCATATATTCTAAGACCACAAGAGTCATGAGTATGAATAAATGATTTATGCCAGTAGTAATTTAGTGAGCATAAAGATTAGAAGACAGTTTGGGAGATCAAGAATATCCATGTAGCCCTAGCTGATTTGGCTCAGTGGATAGAGTGTCAGCCTGCAGACTGAAGGTTCCTGGGTTGGATTCTAATCAAGGGCACATGCCTGGGTTGTTGGCTTGATCCCCAGTAAGGGGCGTGCAGGAGGCAGCCAATCAATGATTCTCTCTCATCATTTATGTTTCTCTCTCTTCCTTTCCCATCCTCTGAAATCAATAAAATATATATATTTTAAAAAATCCATGTAAATATGTGAAACTGGATTAATATATAACAGAAGGGTTTTAAAAGGAAGACATGAAAAAGATGGGTTAGCCTAGCAATATGATGGCCAGATGATTTTGAATGAAGTAACAAATCATTAGTAAGTAGCAAATAAATTTGGAAAAAGGAAGAAATGTTTTGTGTTCCTGGAAGAGTAAATATTGAAAACATGTCACTTCTTTCCAAAATGAGTCATAGGTTTAATGAAAACCCAAGTGAGACATTTGTATGTTTTTTTAAATTTCTTTTTAAAATTTTATTTCTTCATAATAGTCCAATAAGAGATAATGACAGAGTAATGGGAGGCAACTGCGAGTTATTGAAGAAATAGACTCAGCAATGATTGATTATCGAATGAATGTCTGGGCTGAGGGAGGAAATCCAGAGTAATACACAGGTTACTGTCTAGGAGACTACTTAGATCATTGTGGCTTCCACTGTCAAAGGCAAAAATAGGAGAGAGAACAGATTTGAAGAGGAAGGTATTGAGATCAGCTTTTCACTTTTGAAATAAAATTGTCTATGAAATATTTAAGTGAACCTATTTTAGAAATCAATAACATACAAACATATAGAGCAAAGAAGATAGATCTGAACTAGATATATTGAACATATCAGCACATGAAAATCATAGCTGAAAGAACAGGTATGGATATAATTATTTCCAGAGAAGCTATAGACAAAAAGAAAAGGACTGAGCCCTGAGAATGCCCAGAATTTAAGACAAGGATGGAGGAAGAGAATGCCTGAAAGAGAACAGAAAGAGCAGCCAGAGAGTGAAATGGGACCATAAAAATTAAGGCACTGAGAAGCAGGAAGAAGTCAACAAAGTCAAATAACTCAGAAAGGTCAAGTAAGATCAGGTTTTAAAAAAAAAAACTGGTACAGCCTTTGGAAAGCATATTGATAATATCCATCACTTTCCATAAAGCATAAGCCCTTTCACTCAGTAATTTTATTTATAGGGATCCAGCATGCAAATATACTTCCACAAGTATACAGAACATATCTATGCCCAGCTAGTATCGCTTAGTGGCTGAGCATCGACCTAATGAACCAGAAGGTCATGGTTTAAATCCCAGTCAGCCACATGCCAGGGTTGTGGGCTCAATCCCTAGTGTGGGGGGAGAGGGGAGTATGCAAGAGGCAGCTGATTAACGATTCTTATCATTGATATTTCTCTATCTCCCTCTTCCTTACTCTCTGAAATCAATAAAAATATTTAAAAAATAAAAAATATCTATAAGAAAGTTTATTGCAACTTTTTTGGTTATAGCATAAACTCAGAATAACTTAAATACCCATTGATAATGGCTTTTAAATATAGTATACCTATACAATAGAATATAATGTAACTTTTAAGCACTGAAATCAGCATGTATTTATGAAGAAAGCCTCTATGTACATTATCTGTATTTGTATCTATATATGTATATCTATTTCCAAATCTGTATCTATATCAATATATCTATATCTATATATCTACATCTATATCTATATCCAAATCCAAATCTATACCTGTATCTATATTTATATCTATATCTATCTATGAAAGAATAGATGGTATTCTCAGTTCAGTCAGGCTATGAATATATTTTGGACTCCAAGTCACTGGCATACACACTCCTAAAATTCCCACGTATGGAACATCTATTGGAAGCTAAAAGAGTTCTTGCTTGATTCCTATGGAGGAAGAGAATGCCTGAAAGAGAAGAGAAAGAGCAGCCAGAGAGGTTGATAGTCAACTGGAGGGAAATGGGACCATAATAAATTAAGGAAATGATGTAAGAGACTCAAAGAATGTAGCTGGGATAGTCTGAAAGGGAGCGGGAAAGGGAAGCATTCTAGAGTCACTCCCTAGGACTTCTGGGCAGCTTTAGAAGCTGACTACCGAGATCATGTTTCTGGAAGCCCGAGGTCTGCGTGGCTCTGGGATTTTCTCTGGGAGCCGCAGCAGCAGGGCTGAAGGGGAGAGCATTTCTTTGGGGTTCTTCTGCAGGCTATCCCAGAGGAACCCCAACACTGAGTGGGCCAAAGACAAGAATTGCTCTTCTATTTAACTGCCTGCCAGCTCTGGTAGGCAGCACAGTATATCAAATAAAAAGACTATTTTGTATAACTTCCCTCTTGAAAGAAGCAACACCTTGATTTCCCTGTTTAAAAACATAATAAACAAAAACCACTGACTAGCTCAACAAATCAAGCCACTGTGACTGGCACTGTGCATTAGCACCTCATTCATCGACATGCAGATTCAAACAGTTGGGTTTCTTTATTTAATACACAAAGTCCTCACCACCCTATTCATTGCAATGCTTTGAATAAAAGTAATGTTTACTTTTGGGGGGCTTTATTCTATAGGATGTTGAGTTGGTCCCATTATGAAAAATGAATATTTTCTGTTGAATATTATAATTCATTTGAGACTTTATTATAACTCTTTTAAAAGCAGAATAATTTGTACATTGTGACACTTTATAAAGAAATGGTTACTAGGGAATTAGCAGAATATTCCTTTTATCAGAGGATCTTTAAACTCATAGTTAAGAGCTCAAAGGTTTCAAGAACTTTCAAATGCATGACAGAACTCAAGATTTAGGGAGAAAAAATAATAAAGCCTGCAGAGAAAAATGACCCAGATGCAAAGGTTATATAAGTTGAATACTTTGCGGCTCCAAGCCTGAATTATTAGAGGAAAAATTTAAAAAAAAACCCTAAATGTCTTTTTTTTATAAAAATTTAACTTTCATTAACTTTGTTTGCTTTAGAAAATATAATTTGTTCATAGGAAATTATAATTACCTAGATGAGGCAGTGTGCTACAATAGAGAGGGAAATGAAATGAAATAAAATGGAAGTCAAGAAGCTAGAGTCTGGCCCTCGGATTTCAGTTTCTCAGATACATTGCATTGACTTGGGTCTCTGTATTACACTGGGAAGAACTAACCTTTATTCTGAACCCACTCACCTCTAACATAAACACTCTCGAATCTGTGTGTCCTTTGCACTAATAACAAAATAGGTCCCTGGTAAACATGGTAACAGAACCAGACTGTTTCTTCCTCTGACAAGTGAAGAGTGTGAATAATCCATCTATAGCATCCCCTTCAGTCCTAACATGCATGTTTTTCTATGTCACCTCTAATTTTCAATGTGGTTATAATGGAAAGGTCTAGGCAGGGCAATGAAAGTCGAAGAGCACAAGTTTTGGCATAAATAAGATCTCGCTCACAAACTAGTTCAGTTTTTTACTAGCTGTGTTCCATTGTGTAAGTTACCTGTTTTCTGGGCCTCATTTCTTCCTCTGTAAAGAGGCTAATAACTCATATTTAATGGAATTGTTGTGAGCAAGAAATGAACAAATGTATGTTCAGTACTGGGCACCAGAGCTACCACATAGTAGAGCCCCAATAAATGGCATAGAATATTAATATTAATTATACCTACAACTAAAAGGGGCAAAAGTGTGTGTCATATTTGCTGTACATAAAAATCATTTCACTGTATACTCACAGCCAATTTGGGTAATACACTTTTAACACATCTACTGGTTGGTCTGTTTTGTCTCTCAAATACTGTAACTCCTCAACAGCAGAGTCTATCATACTGAATCAATGTGATTTGTTTGTCTGTGTTACAAAATGGATGTGAGCTGTCCCCTCCAAGTCTCCTAAGACAATTGAATGAACAAGTAATAGATCCTCAAGGAAAGTATGATCGAATGGCTGCTTGACATCTTATAGGTGTTTCATAAATGTTTTGTAATGAAAAAAATACAGCAGTGGATGAATAGATAGTTTTGGGAATTTTCTCTTTACACAGGACAAAATTTTGACTATCAAACTTAATTTTCAAAACATGTCTACCCCCACTGATCTATTGCAAATGCCTGGATAGGAATAATTATAGTCTGACATGACTAAGATCTGACTAATACTTGCCTTTCTGGTTATATATTTACTTGAGTAAGTCACAGCCAACTATGTATTATCACATATTCCATAGCAATTCCTAATGCAGTGATTATTATAGAGTCCTAAAAGAGGCATTGTTGCCACTATTTATTGATGTGTATGTGTATCAGGCGTTTGCCTGACCAAGACATAATCATCTGCTATTTCTTCAGCTAGAAAAATTGCACTCACCTTTCTAGGTACTGCTAAAATGTTCCATCTATGTGAAGCTTTTTTCAATTGATTCAGGGGTAATTAATTGTTTTTTGCTTTGTATTTTTATAGCTCATTTTATGCAATTAATACATACACATGATTTATATATGTCCTATATGGTACATATAAATTGTTATTTTTTTCTTTTTTTAATTTCTTTATTGATTAAGGTATTATATATGTGTCCTCATCCCTCTGTTAATCCCCCCCCCCCCAACCCTCTCCCCACTCATGCCTTCACCCCCCTGGTGTTCATGTCCATTGGTTAGGCTTATATCCATGCATACAAGTCCTTTGGTTGATCTCTCCTCCTTCCCCCTACCCTCCCCTACCCTCCCTTTGAGGTCTGGCAGTCTGGTCGATGCTTCTCTGCCTTTGGACCTATCCCTGTTCATCAGCTTATGCTGTTCATTATATTCCACAAATGAGTGAGATTATGTGGTGTTTGTCTTTCTCTTACTGGCTTATTTCACTTAGCATAATACTTTCCAGATCCATCCATGCTATTGCAAATGGTAAGAACTTCTTCTTTTTTACTGTAGTCTAGTATTCCATTGTATAGATATACCACAGTTTTTTAATCCAATCATCTGCTGATGGGAAGTTAGGCTGTTTCCAAATCTTAGCTATGTGAACTGTGCTATTATGAACATAGGGGTGCAAATATCCTTTCTGATTTGTGTTTCTAGTTTCTTGGGATATATTCCTAGAAGTGAGATCACTGGGTCAAATGGGAGTTCCATTTTTAGTGTTTTTTTTAGTAAACTCCATACTGTTCTCCACAGCGGCTACACCAGTCTGCATTCCCACTAGCAGAGCAAGAGTTCCTTTTTCTCTGCATCCTCGCCAACACTTGTCGTTTGCTGATTTTTTGATGATTGCCATTCTCACAGGTGTGAGATGATTCCTCACTGTTGTTTTGATTTGCATCTCTTGGATAACTAGTGACTTTGAGCATGTTTTCATATGACTCTTAGACTTCCTTCTTTCCTCCTTAGAAAAGTGTCTATTTAGTTCCATTGCCCATTTTTTTTTATTGGATTGTTTATCTTCCTTTTGTTGAGTTGTATGAGTTCCCTGTAAATGTTGGATATTAAAACCTTGTCTGTGGTGACATTAGCAAATATGTTCTCCCATGCAGTGGGATTTCTTGTTGGTTTTTTTTTGTTGTTGTTGTTGTTGATGGTTTCTTTTGTTGTGCAAAAGCTTTTTTATTTTGATGTAGTCCCATTTGTTTATTTTCTCTTTAGTTTCCATTGCTCCAGAAGCAATATCAGTGAAAAAGTTTCTTCAGCATATGTCTGAGATTTTTCTGCCTGTGGATTCCTCCAGTATTTTCATGGTTTCCATTTTTATGTTTAAGTCTTTGATCCATTTTGAGTTTATTTTTGTGTATGATGTTCATTGGTGGTCTAGTTTCATTTTTTGGGATATATTTATCCAATTTTCCTAACACCATTTGTTGAAGAGACTATCTTGACTCCATTTTATGTTCATGACTCCTTTGTCAAATATTAATTGGGCATAGTGGTTTGGGTCGATTTCTGGGTTTTCTACCATGTTTTCCCAAAAGTAATACATCCCCCGAAAATAAGACCTGCTTCAAGTTTTGCCTCTTGCTATAATATAAGGCATCCCCCCAAAATAAGACCTCCCCGATAATATTTTTATTCTTGAAACTGAAAAAGCCTGGGCCACACAAGTAGTTATAAGGAAGTGGATCAATTTAATGCTGCTGCTTGTTATGCGTGGGAGCCAAAGAGGTCTGCTAGTCTGGGATGCAGCCAGCACTCACTGCGCTAAAGACATGAAGAAATTTCTTCACGAAAAAAAGAAAATAGATCAAATAATGATTCCTGCAGGAATGACAGCCTATCTCCAGACTCTTGATATTGCAATAAACAAGCCATTCAAGCACAATTTGCACATGGAAATTAATGACTACATTGAAAACAGAATGGAGAGAAATCAGTATGGAAACTTTGTGAAACCTAAACTGCAAGAGGTTGTGACTTGGGTGAAGAATTCATGAGAGAAAATCACTGACAGTTGCATTGCAAATGCACTATGAGCAGGCTACCTTGACAAGAAGTACTCATTTAGGACAGTGCTATTGCTAAACATGAGAGATTTGGTCCACTGATTCTGAAAGAAATGGAGTCACAAGAAATTCACCAGGAAATTCAGGGTTTGGATTGTTATGATGATGTTCCAGAAGATGATGACATGACTGTCATTGAATAAATCTTACTTTGTGTTCATACTGGTAAATATCAGTATCAGTAAATGTACCATATATTGTTGCACATGGAAATAATGGTAGTAACAAGAAAGTCTTGATACCATAGGACTCACAGTTTGTCTGGTTATGCTTGTTTTTGATGACAACTACTACCGTACTGTATATATATAATAAATTTCCTTTTTTGTTGTTGTTTAACAATAAATGTGTACCGTATTCTTCATGGAAAAATAAGACATCCCCTGAAAATAAGACCCAGTGCATCTTTGGGAGAAAAAATTAATCTAAGACACTGTTTTATTTTTGGGAAAACAGGGTATTCTATTCCATTGATCTATATGTCTGTTCTTGTGCCAGTACCAGGCTGTTTTAAGAACAGTGGCTCTGTAATACAGCTTGAAATCTTGTATTGAGATCCCACTTACTTTGTTCTTCTTTCTCAAGATTGCTGCAGCTATTCAGAGTCTTTTTTTATTTTAGATGAATTTTTGGAAAATTTGTTATAGGTCAGTGAAATATGCCATTGGTATTTTAATGGTGATTGCATTGAATTTGCAGATTGCTTTGCATAGTATGGACATTTTGATTATGTTAATTCTACAATCCATGAACACGGTATGTTCTTCCATCTATTTATGTCTTTCTCTATCTCTTTTTTCAGTGTCCTGTAGTTTTTCACATACAGGTCTTTTGCCTCCTTAGTTGTTTATTCCTAGGTATCTAAACTGTGTTATTAATGACATACTCTATATGTTATAAGTGTCTGTAGTATATCTCCATTTGTATTATATTTGTTTAATATTGACCTGTCTCATTCTATCTCTCATTACCTACATGCACTGGTCACACACTAAAACAAGCAGTCTGATCCCCTCAGCGACAAAAACTGAGCCTTAGTTATAGCTGATTCTTGTAATACATTCTCATTAGGGATCCTATAAAATAAAAGGCTAATCTGCAAATAGATTGAACTGAGGAACAACCAAACAACTGGTCACCCTGACATGTGCTGACAACCAGGGGGAATTCATGGAACATGATGGGCATTAGCTGTGGCAGGATGGTGGACAAGTGAGCAGGGGCACCAGACCAAGGTGGGGCACCAGTTACTGTCATTGGGATGAGCCTCTGATGGTTACTAAAAATTCTTTATTTCTGCATGCCTCGGTCCTACCAGTGCTTGCACTTGCTGCCAGTGCCAGCCCTGTTCACACCCACCCACTGCCAGTGCCAGAGCTACTGATCACACCCACTGATGGTGCCCAGCACCGGCCCTGATCTCTTGGTACCATCAGTGGGTGTGAGCTGCTGGCCAGGCCCCAATTGCCCCTGAGGGCTTCTCCGCCTACCCCGCTCCTGAGGAGCGATCAGGGCCGCAGCCACTGCTTGCACCCACTGACATCACCAGCCCCACTGATACCCACCACTGCTGTTGGCCCCAATCACTCTGCACTATCAGCAGGCCAGGGCCATCAGTGTGTGGGTACAGTGGTGGTGGGAGCAGGGCTGCGAGCAGACAGGAGACTGAAGGGTTGCACTAGGTGGGCAGGCAGGGATGTAGAGGATAGGCTGAGAACCGACCATGTGTTCACAACAGCCTTACAGCCTACAGTTCCTTTCAAGGTGCACAAATTCATGCACTGGGCCCTTAGTCTTCCATGTAATACTTTGCATCTCAGGACCTAGCATAGTGCTTATCACATATACATACAGTACCACTGTGATGATTTTAATTAAGCCAAATCCTCAGTCTGTAGTACTCAGCAGGGATTGACTCATAGGTTTATTTTGCTTTTTCTTTTATTTGAATGGGAGATCCTATGCTCAGAGGTTCTTTTGGTTTATATTATTTTTAAGCCAAAATTGATCTCCCAGGCATTAATTTCTGGTACAGAGATATCCCATCTAATAAAAGAGTAATATGCTAATTTGACCATACCTTCACTATGTTACCAGCCAATCAGGAGCAAGGGGGTGGGGCCAAGGCGTGAATGAGGAGAGGGGTGGCAGTGCAAGGGGCCCTGACCCTTGCGCCCTTTCCACTACTCCCCGGAGCCCCCGGAGTGACGGGGACCCAAGGGGCATGAGGGGCAGGCCCCTTCCGACATTCCACAGGGCCCACAGAGGGATGGGGACACAAGGGGTGCGAGGGGTGGGGCGCCACAGCTCTGTGGCCCCATCGTTGGGAACACAGACTGCAGAGTAGCTCCTGAGCCCCTGAGCACCCGGCCATGGTTCCTGAGGCCAGATCCTGACCACAAGGCCCCTTTCAGGCAGAGCCGTGGGAAATGGCAGTTCTATTCCTGGTGCAGCCTCTTTCCCAGAACTGGGACAGCCAGGCTGGGTGTTGGGGGGGTGGGGAAGGGGTCTTGGTGTGCCCTGGAGCCACCTTAAACCTGTGTCTGGTTGTCCATGTGGCCCAGAGGCCCCGCTTACGGCTGCTCCAGCCAGCTCCCCGCCAGCTATACTGTGGGCCCCTCAGCTCCCCACCCAATGAACTCTGGCCCCTCAACTCCCCACCCAATGCACTGTGGGCCCCTCAGCTCCTGGCCAGCTGTACTGTGGGCCCCTCAGCTCCCCGCCGACTGCTCTATGGGCACAGGGGCCCCTGGGTCTCATCTCTCTGCCCCAACATCGCCTCTTCCCCTCCCTTGGGCCAGGCCAGCACAGAGGGCACCACAGCCAGGTGGGCACTGAAACCAGGTGCCAGGCTTTTCCCCTCAGGAGTAGTGGCACGTGTCCAGGCACCAGCTTCCTGGATAGCCCTCACCTCCTAGGACCCGAGGGGCCATCAGGGGTAACAAGGTTGAGTCCAAGACCAGTGTTTTCCCAAACTGTCTGCTCTTCTCCAATGAAATGACAGGTGGGTCCCGTGGGCTGCTGAGTGGGGTGATGGGCATGCCTGCTACATGGGCAGGAGGGGCCTGGCTTCCACACCAGGCCTTGCCCGGAGCCCTGCTTGGCAACAGGCCAGATGGTGCCACTGCCCCTCAGGCCCTGCCCTTCTCAAGCTCTGGCCAGCAGCTCAGTTGGTTGAGCGTCATCCCCGGCAAGTTGGGCCAGACATGCCCTCCTGAGGCCCCTTCCCGGCTGGCCAACCTCCCATGTCCCTCCCTGGCCCTTATTGTGCCCTGGTGGGGTCCCTTTGCCTGAGGGACTCCCCTACCCCCATGCACGAATTTCATGCGCCGGGCCTCTAATATATTATAAAGCAGTGGATTCTGGTGGATTCTGTCAGATGGAAGCATCCAAGTGGTTCCTGCTGTGCCTGTCTCCCAGGTGATGAGAAGTCTGCAAAAGTCATGATGGTCCCTTTTCTGATCCTGACAAAGATATCAAGTCAACTCTAAAGAATTAAGTAAGGTTCAAAGAAACTGTCAAGATCTGCTTTCTTTGCTTACTCACAGACACTCACTGTCTTAATTGCCAGCCCCTGCAAACAACTGCCATCTTCTATCCATGCCTGGCTCCAATGCTTTTGACAAGCCTTTTTTTCCATTTTCTAGTACAGCCATGGAGGTGGTCAAAGTCTGTAGTTCCAAATGATCTATGCTGAGTTATTTCTTGAAAGAACTTGGGGTTTAGGGGAGATAGCTTATTTTCCCCCATATACGATGTGCATAGATCATCTGAGGCCATGGGGGTTTTTGCTAAATACTGCAAGGTCGTGATGCTTAGAGAGAACATCCCACAGTTCCCACCCTTGGCTTTCTAAAGGACCGTGGCTTTGTTCTCCACGAAGCCCCCTAAAAACAAACAAACCCGAAGTATTAGAGGGTTCAAAGCAAATACTTTGGGAAATCTGGAGGAAGATGTAGTGCCCAAGAAACATGTGTCTTTGTGGAATATATGTGGTGATGGTCAAATCACATGTTTTCTTTCAGTGGGTCTGAATGCTGGGAGCAGATCTTCTCATGTCCATCCCAAAGGTGGAGACGCCCCCCACTGGAGACATGCTCCACCAGAGCATGTGCACATACTAAAAGGAAGCACAGGAAACAGTCACCTGTGATGGCCATGCTTGGTGCAAAGGCATTACTAACAGTAACAGTGGGCCATTCACTTTATGGCTGCCCTTTGTGTGCTGTGGGAGCCCTTCTCAGGCTCTCAGAAGAAGGGAGATGCTATGTGCTTCTGAGGCTTTGAGCAAAAAGAACTAACCTTAATCATGTCCTATTATATATGAGGTGCTTTGATAATCATTTTACAGGATTTAACCCTTAGAAAAACATTATGAAGTAGTTATAACTCCCATTTGATTGATAGCATTCTGGGGTCTAGAGAAAAGTTCGGCTGAGAACACATAATTAGTATGGGGAGGGCAGGGATGAGAACTAAGCCTGTCTGCCTGCCAAGCCAGTTCCCTCTGTCTCATTCCTGGCTGGTCCCTCTTTATCCAGGCTTGAAAGTAGACATATCTAGAGGTTTAGCTCATGGTTTTAAAGGTGGGGGTACATTTTCCATGTTAGGGTTTTCATGTTCTTAATGCAGCTCTGTAGGGGTACAGCATATCAAGAATTTGCTGCAGTCTGATTTTCCTATAAACCAAAGCTATGTGTTTCTTTAGCACCACACGTCCCAAATTCAAGATAAGTTTGCCTTGAAACAGTGGCATAGTGTGAGAGGGAGACCTTTGGCTCGGGATCCAAATCTCCTGCATTAACCACACCTTTCTCAGGTACCCATTCTACTCTCATTGTTTTGTATCTAGAAGATGGGTTGTTTTTCTACTATCTCCATTTCCTTTTCTTAGTATACCTAGAAATCCATTCATTCCAACAAGACATCTTGCAGAGGATTTTGGTTCTTTGCCTCCCGTGTTTTAAGACACTTCTCTGCAAGAAAGCATAGGCATTCGGGGAAGGACAGTATTCCTGCTCGAAGTGAAGGGACCTCTTTCCCCCAGGGAGATGCTCATTGGGGTATGAAGTTCTCTCACTCCAGAGTTGGGTTGCATCGCACCAGGTACAACACTGGGATTGGCTGCAGATGGGCTTTCGGTCAAGACCCTGTTGGCTCCCAGAAAAACTCAAGACTTACTTTCTGGGTCTTCCTACAACTGCATCTATACTTATAGTAGGCCAGCTAGAGAGGAAGCAAACACCCACCCTGTAGAAACAAGCAGATTTGGGTTCAAATTCCCAATTACCACTTACCAGCTGGGCATCTCTGGGTTGGATGCTGACCCTTTGAGCTATTTGCTCATGGATGAAATGAGAATGATATACAACACTTGTGTTGCATGGTTATAGGAATTAGAGGTAACAGACAAACTACCTGGCACATGCTTGAACACATAGTAAGGCTTTAACTGCTGGGTACTCTCATGATTATTATCCTTGTCATATGTAAGGAACAGCTGACAATCTATCTAATAAAGAGAGAATACACTAATTGACCCTCACACCATTGCAAGGATGGTGGCCCCAGAGCCAATAAGGAGGGAATATATTAATTGACTGTCCCGCCTTCAAAGTTAGAGGCACCCACAGCCACAGATAGTGGCACCCAGTCCCCTCAGCCCTGCCAGGGCAGCAGGAGTGTGGCAAGGCTGGGTCCACCCCCAGGCAGACCCCAGCCACTCTGCACACCTGCCTCTGGAGTCCCCTAATCCCCTCAGCCCCCCCAACCAACACCCAGGGCTGGCCCAAGGCACGGCCAAGCCTTGGATGGCAGCTGCCCAATCGATGCCCAAGGTGCAGGCAAGCCTCAGATGTTGGCTGCCCAGTAGCCCAGGGCCACCCGAGGCTCAGATAACTAGGGCTGGCTGAGGCTTACGCTGCCGGCAGTGGCAACAACAGAAGTCTGATGGGGTGTCGCCTTCCCCTGATCACTGGGTCACCTCCCTCCCAACCTTGAGGGCTCCCAGGCTGTGAGGGGGGGGGCAGGCTAAGCTGAGGACCTCCCCCACTCCAGTGCAAGAGTTTCCATGCATTAGGCCTCTACTTGCTTTATAAGAAGCAGCCTTTTTTGGCTGTTGTACCAGGTTGTGAAAGAAAAATTAGAGCTCTGTAAGCCTGTTCTAGAGCAGAGTCTTGACCCCAGGACTCTAACTTGGTTCTCAAGCTGTATGTGAGACCCCTGCTTTATGAGACATAAAATTCTTTCAGATTTAGGGAATCATCTTTTGAGATTTGAAGGAATAATAATTACAGTGGACAACATGATTTCACTACACTGCATTGTGATTTTCCTGCAAGAAAAATCTGTGTGGTACCTTAGCTTTGCAAGTGAGGGTATTAAAGTAACACACCTGCGAAGTATAGAGCCAGGTCATCAGACCCTACATCTTATGTTTAAGCTTCTTACATAATGTTCATTATTATTCTCTCGATTTCTCAGAGAAAAAGTTACAGAAGCCACATTGATTCCTTTTGGTCTGCATTATTTTAGAAAGTTACAGCTTCAGTGAATTCACTAAAATAAATCCAATTTCTGAGCAGACTTGCCTGGAAATACTGATTCTGTGGTCTAACCATCTCCAATACTGGCCCTCAAGTAACTAGCACAGCCTCAGGAGTGCCAGCCGTGAACTCAGAGATGCGCAGAGACTCTACCTTCAAATGTGTTAACACATGTATGTGTGGTGATGGAAGAGAAATGCATTTAAGTGTGTTAACAGATGTATGTGTGGTGATGGAGCAGACATTGATTTAACTGTGGCCAGGGCTTAAATAGAGTGGATTTAAGTTGAGAATGCAGAATATTTCATTCTCCTTAACTACCAGTTTAGACTGTTTTTCTGAAGAGGAAAAAGAATACTATAGCGTTATTTGAAGTACTCTTCTTTAGGCAGGCCATTTCTGTTGGTCCTTTTTAAATAGCTAAATCGATCTGCAGTTGCTCTCTGGGGTTTCTTTTCTTTGTATCATTTTTCAGGGCAACCATTACAATGTTGCACACATTTACCAGTAGTTCAGTGTGTATTATGTTTGAAAAAGAAAAGCCCTGAGTCTCTCTCTCTTCCTCAACTCACCCAGGCAGGCAAAACCCTCTCTGTAGAGCAGGGCCCAGTGAGGTCCAGGCGTGGATTGCAGGTGGCATTGCAGGCAGCCCCATGCCCTATCCTGCTTTATTGTTGCTGGCCCTTCACATTCTTGATTTCTACCTTCTTGCCCTCTTGACTGTAAGTAAAAAAGGCAGGCGTTCTCTATTTTTCCCTTTTGTTCACCCAGCACTTACCACGCTTGTTGGAACATAGTAGGTATTTAGCGTGAACATTTTTCCATCTGGAAATGATTTTTAAAAACTTACTTAAAGTGTATCTCTTCCTAACATCTTATACATGTTATTGCATTGAAACATATTTATTTTGACTTCATTTATGCCCCATATAAATTTATTTCTATGCAATTGAGGTAGGAAAAAAATTATATATACAAAGTTGTGGTAGATGGGTTTAATTTACTATAAGAATTATTTTCCAAGACTTTGCCACATTAATTGTTTAAATGAATATGACTAATTTTATTTAAAATTCATTGAAGGATGTTTACTAGTAATTTAGGAGTAAATTTTGGTAATTCAAGTATCCATAAGAACCTAAAAAGGAATCCAGCCAAGATTGGTTTGGCTCAGTGGTTAGAGCGTCGGACTGTGGACTGAAGGGTCCCGGGTTCGATTCCAGTCAAGGATATGTACCTTGGCTGCGAGCACATCCCCAGTAGGGGGCGTACAAGAGGCAGCTGATCGATGTCTCTCTCATCGATGTTTCTGACTTTCTATCCCTTTCCCTTCCGCTCTGTAAAAAATCAATAAAATATATATTTTTTTAAAAAAATAAAAATTAAAAAAAATTAAAAGGAATCCATCTGTCTTTCTTAATACACAGGCACACCACACCCAAACACTCAGTTTTATTCTTTGATACAAATTGACATTTCTACTTCTAATTGGAATGATTACTTCTTTAATCAACTTTTATACAGATTTATTTTTATTTGTAAGTAATGTTTTAAGGATTTTACCCATCTGGACTAATTTTGTTCTCATAGCAACCAAGTTAGGTGCTGTTCTTATGCATAGCAAGATTAAACCCTTGCCCAAGGTCATCCAGCTACAAAATAGAATGTGTAGCCAGAGCTCCCAAACAGGCCTCTGGCTCTGGCACCTTTTAAATTATGCTGCCTCACTGATGAAGCACCCAAGGGGATAAGTCAAGGCCAGGCTGTCTTGCAGGGGTACATGGAGTCCGCAGGACTCCAGAGTTGCTGACTCTCTCCGGGAAACGTGAGTACTATTTCATCATCAGGCTTTGAGCTGGCTTAAGGACACTTCGGAAGACCACCTCCAAAGATCAAAGTGAAGGGCACTGAGAAGAGCACCTCAGGGAAGAATCAATAGTAGCTAATAATAGCTAACATTTATTGAATGCTCACTATGGGTTAGGTACTATTCTAAGTGCCCTCTGGGAATGAACTTATCTCATTCCCCATAGATAACCCTTAAAGAAAGGTATTATATTATGATGAGGCACAGAGAAGCTAAAGAATGGGCAGCTGAGAGGCAAAATCCAGAGAGCCTGAAGTCTAGGTCTGTGCTCTGAACCTATTATAATCTCAAGGAAAAGAGACAGTGGACTGTGACTCTGCGACCTCGGACAGCTCTGCCATTTCAGCCTGGTTCCTCCACTACCTGATTCCTCATAGGGGAAAGTGATCATAAGTGAAAAACCAAGTCTTAAAAGAGCTCACAGGCTTATCTTCAGGAAAGTCATAGAATGAGGAATGACAGAGAAGTTGAAAAGTTTGCCCCAAAACATACAGCTAATACTGGGAGATCAGGGATAGGAACTAAGTCTTATTCCTGACTGGTTCCTCTTTATCCTCCTCTGTCAAGCTGGAGGGAAGAGAAAGCCAGGGAGAAGGTGCAGTGAAGTCCCTGACAGAGGGAGATAGGCTGAGTCCAGGAAGGGACTGAATGTATCCAGGTGAAAGAATGCTCAGAAAGAGGTCTGGCTCTAGGGAGGGGCACCAGCATTGGGCTACCAAATGCCCACTGATAACCCTAGGCAGTAGTCATTAGCCTACTGGTTCATTGAGGAGCATTGGGTTCACCGTCAGTCATTAGCCCATATGACATCATGGGTGCCCTGAAAGTAATTGGTCAAATGCTTCCATATAAAATGTAAAACACTGAGGTCCACCAAATATTTTAAAATGTTTTTATTGCTTTTAGAGAGAGGAATGGAGAGAGAGAGATTGAGGGAGAAACATTGATATCAGAGAGAAACATTGATTGGTTGCCTCTCATGTGCACCCTGACCGGGGACTGAACTCACAACCAGGGCACGTGCCCTGATGAGAAATGGAATCATTTCATTATTAGGTTGAGCCACACTACCAGGGCCAGCAAACATTTTAATAAATATCAAAGCTGTCAATGTTATAAGTTAACAACAGCTATTATTTGCTTACACTTTATTTATAAAAGCCTTAATGATTCCTTGGTTTTACAAAATAAACATAATCAATAGATCACTTCTTAGCCAAAAACAGACATCTGGAATATGCTACAATTATATTGTCATTTTAAAAACAAGAAAAAAATATGTTCAGTCAAAAAAAATCTATGAATTGGAAACTGTGCCTGGTTGAACAATTTACCACACTGGTACTTTCTTAGATTATTTTAGAATAGAGTAAAAAATGAGCAACATTTTTCAAATGCTAGGGTCCAGGAGGCAGTCATTACATTATTGGTTTATTAAAGGAGGAAGGTTGGACAAATAACAAGGAACTAATAACATGGTTCATAAAATGACTAAATTAAAGCATCAAAGGGGGCTACAGACCTAATAGATTATATTTATATAGGTTGACTTGAGATAACACTGGGTGGTCTCAGGTTTTATAAGTGGTCCTCAGGTTGGATATCCCAGATATAGTTATGGAGACCATTGAATTATTTTCAATATTTTTACATAAATATATGGGTAATAACATACAAATTAACTAATAAAGTCATTGGTATGCTGATCAGAAACTCTTAAGTTGCTGGACACACACACACACACACACACACATGCACATGCGTGTATGTGCAAATACGAAAACTAATTATTTTTCAAATAATAAAAGAAGTTATATGTTGTGATAGATTTAGAGTCTGTGAAATATTTAATTTCCTCTCTCCCTTCTGATTCGTGATATAGTTCTATGAGTTAATTTAAGCTAAATTTTGTAATGGATTAAGTATGGACAATGGAGTCAGATAGACAAAGAGGGTTCATAGGCCAGCTTCATCATTTTGTTGCTTTGACCTTTCGTGGTTGGTTGCTCAGATTAACTCTTTTGAGTTTGAACTTGTTTCTTTACAAAATGAGGATGGTGCTTATTTTTTTCAGGTTGCCATGGATATTGCTCAGCAGATAGTAGATACACACTAAACGCTAATTTCATTTCTTGTTTTCATCCTGTCAGTGGTGCTATCAACCACTGAATTTTAGTGAAAGTAAAATATTCTCTTCATATTTCCTTTTCACCTTTCAGTTGGGACCAAGGACACACATGGACTACATGGGAGGTTAACAAAGGTGACAACTGATGTTCTTCATTATGTTCTGTCCATTTTTATTACTTTTGTCAAAATTGCTTGTTTGTAATCTGGCAAGATTACAAGGCAATGGGTTGAACAAGCACATTTTTTTCATTGAATCGAAATTAAACTTGGAGTTAAGCTGTTGAATCAAAGAAGAAATCAGCCAACCAGGCAAAGAGAGTTCCATTTCGGGTCTCTAAGGCAAACATAAGGCTGAGAAACCAGACGAGATTGCAATATAGTTAGTCACTGATGGCATTACTAGAGGCTAAAACCTTTTTCTAAACCTCATAAAAACCTGGAGCTTTGCAAGGTTTGTATGAGGTTTAAAAAACTGGAGATTTCCTTCAATAATAAAAGCTGTACCTCTAACTAGTGCCAGGGGTGTCATGTTTTGAAGAGGCTGCATTGTAAATTCAAAGTGGCATTGTCAATGAAAATAAAAGTCATCTTGGGCCGTGGACCATAGGGCTAAACCAGAGCAAAAGCACAGGCCACAAGAAGAGGTGAGCTGTCTGGAGAGTCGAGTCGTGTCTGGCATTTTCGCCTTTGGCATTTCTTTCCTCTGAATCCAAACTTCCTTCCACAATGAAGGAAGTCATCATTCTCTGTTTGTGGTCTCCCTGAGATGCCAAGTAGCTGGCTTTCTCTGTCCCTGCAGTGATGGGTTTTAGTTTTCATGCTGTTTAATTCCTTGCCCTTTCAGAGGTCCATGTGAATTTAATTCTGTTCCACCAGGCATTTATCAAACCTCCTCTCTATGTCAGACCCTGTGGGGGGTTCTGAAAAAATCCTGGCTTGTAGTTTTACCATAAACCTCTTTGCTGCAAGCATTTTTTGCTGCAAGCAAACATTTAAAATTTTTTAATTGATTTTAGAGAGGAAACCAGAGGGAGAGATAGAAATATTGATGATGAGAAAGAATCATTGATCGGCTGTCTCCTAGAAGCCCTACACTGGGGATCGAGCTGGCAACTTGGGCACGTGCTCTGACCTGGAATCAAAGAGTGACCTCCTGGTTCATAGGTCAACATTCAACCATTGAGTTGCACTGACTAGACACAAGCAAACATGTTTACAAATATTTTTTCTGTATAACTAATTGGCCATAAGACAATTTATTTTCATTATTTTTTAATTGATTTCAGAAAGGAATTAAGAGGGAGAGAGAGAAACATCAATGATGAGAGTCATTGATCAGCTGCCTCCTGGGGATCAAACCTGCAACACAGGCATGTGCCCTTGATTGGAATAGAACTGAGGACCCTTCAGTCTGCAAACTAATGTTCTATCCACTGAACTAAGACAGTTAGGACATGGCGATTTTGTTACAAAAGGTAAAATAACTTAATGTTATTTTGCAGACTTAATGTATTTTGTCAATTGGTTTTCTTTCTCCATTGGCAAAGTTCTCACAATCCTCCCATTTTAAAAACTGCATTTATTTGTTTGTTTGTTTTTCTTGATTTTAGAGAGGTGGTGGAGAGAGACAGAACAAACAAACAAAAAAAAACATTGATGTGAGAGAGCGACGTCAATCGGTTGCCTCCCAAATGCACTCAGACCAGGACTGAACCTGAAACCTAGGTATATGCCCTGACTGGAAATAAAACCTGAAACCATCTAGTGTAAGAGATGACACCCAAACAACTGAGCCACACCAGCCAGGGCACATATTTTTATATTATATAAATCTTAGCCCTCCTTATAATTATACAATGACAAGTAGAGGTGGTCTTAGAATAGTGAATGATACATAGAAGGCCAGGATTCAAAACTACATGTCAAGTGAGGTTGTACATTATAGTGGAAAATGATAATGTATCAATATGCAAATCCTTTGGTGAGCAGTCATCCCTCCCATCCATCAAAAGTAAAAGTTTACTAAGCTGAGGGCAATATAAAAGCAGAGGCTGCTCATTCACAATCATCTTCAAGAGCATTAATTATCAACTCTATGGTTAGTAATGTTTTAATGAAGCAAGACATTGCGGGGGCTGGGGAGCGGGGAGGGAAGGAGGGAGTATAATGCCGAAAGAGGAGACTAATCTAAAAGCAAACAAAACACAAAAAAGTGTCATCCTACGAACAAGTCTTCAAAGACAATCCGTTTTCATTTCTCACAATAGTCTTCTTAATGTTTTTAATTTTTTGTCTCATGCCTAACATCTCATGTCTTAATATTTTTTTAATCTCTTAAGACAAAATTGCCTTAGAGCCAATTAGCTATGCACAGAAAATGCTTGTGGCAAAATGCTTTTGGCAAAGAGGTTTACAGAAACTATCTAGAACCTGAAACTTCATCTTAGTCAAAGTCAGGGACACTGCTCTCCCGGTTGTTCACTGCCTAGCAACAGGTAATAAGCAGGCATTCATTTCCATAGGGGACCATGCTGGGATGGAGACCATGGACTGAGTTCACAGAATAGAGTGTGGTCACTTAGCCTGGGGGGTTGGGGACCTCTTGGTAGTCTTTGTACAGAAGGCCTTTGTAACCTTCTCCAGGTGGCCTTCTTTGACCCCTACTATGGCCTGTCCCCTGGCCTTCAAAGCCCTTCCCCTCTCCACCCCCCCCCCCCCAAGCTCTCTCTATTTGAATACTTAACACACTGCTGCTATCTTGTCAATTCAGGTGGCCACATCTTGAAATAAGGAACTATGTGTTTTTTTTTAACTTATTTTCCTAGTACTTTGCTATAGTAAATGGCATATGGTAGTTTCTTAATAACTGTTAATGAACAAATTATGTGACATTTTGAATTTAGACTTAAACAATGAGACTAAGGGTGTCAGGTGTGAAATCCCAGAAAAGGCATTCCAGAACATGGAAATGTTGTCTCCTTTGCCTAGACTAAATAAACACTGTGATTTTGTCAAGTCTATTCTATGCCCAGAACTACGATAAGAATCTCACAACTGGTTATTTCTAAACATCACAAAAATTCACAGAGATAGAAACTCTGTCTTCCAGGGATTAAATAACTTCTCCAAGATGTACAGCTCATAGATAGCAGAATCAAAATTTAAGCCATACTTTTCTCCAATAGAATACTACTGTAGAATAGAAGAAAATTTTACCTTTTGCAATAGCACGGATGGATCATGCTGAGTAAAATAAGCCAGTCAGAGAAAGACAAGTGGCATATGATTTCACTTATGTGGAATTTAATGAAAAAATTGAATTACCAAGCAAAATA
Source organism: Antrozous pallidus (assembly GCA_027563665.1). NCBI lineage: Eukaryota > Metazoa > Chordata > Mammalia > Chiroptera > Vespertilionidae > Antrozous > Antrozous pallidus. The sequence continues at coordinate 54,821,324 of CM050520.1, read as the reverse complement.
GAGACTGACGTATAGATAGAAAGAAGGCAGGCAGCTCTAGTGGTGGTGATGGGATTGAGGACTGGGAAGGTGGAGGGATTGAGCATACTTCTTAAACTTGTGCATGTAGAATATAAATTCCAGGCATTTAAGACTTGAGGGAAACTGTGGATATTCCCAAGGGAAATTAAGTAGCATACTTTTTAAATAAAACTTCCAGAGGTTATAATGAATGCCATCCTTACATGGTATGGGCATAATCAATACTGATATCAGGCTCAAAGAGAAAATAGACTTCTAGAAGTTTGACTTAAGGAAGTTTCAAGTGTAAGTATGTTTGTGTGAATGAGTGTGTATATGTGCCTGTGAACCTAGGATGCAATTTGAAGCAAAATTTTACTAATCCTAGTAGATGTAATTATCCTAAAGGCTCACAAGATACATCTAAACCTTTGATTTTCAGACACATACATTGACATGTACAGCCTGCGTGGTCATTCAATGAATGTCCACATCCTTCCTTCCATGTCTTCAGCCCAAGCGGTGCCTCAGGTATTCTGGAATCATGGTGAAGTACAGATTCCTCCTCTGGTCACTGGCTTTTCACTACTTCTCATTTATCCTTTAATGGAGGAAGAAACTATTGTTAACTGTCAAATAAGTGTTCTTTTGTGTGAAGAATCTGGGAAGAAAATCTTGATAGTCAAGTGACCAGGTTGAGGGGACAGATGTTAGAGGCAGAAGGACCTTACTTTAAATCCTGCTTCACTACTTTCTCGCTATGTGATCTGGGGCAGAGTTACTCTAAGCTGTAGTTTCCACATCTGTAAAATGGGAAAGAAATCACAGCTTCTGAAGGAAGGAAGGGAATAATGTCTGGGAAGACATAGTATAATACCTGGTACATAAGAGTTTTTGTTTTTTAATATTTGCATCTTCACAGTTAAGGTTTTAAAGGGTATAATGAAATGTGTGGTTGAAGGGAAGGAAGAGGAAGTTGTACTTATATATTCATAATTCAGATCATCTATCTAATTAACAAGTATGCATTGGGTATCAATTAGGATCAAGATGCTCAAAGTTCCAAATGCTTCAGTTTTGTATGCATACCTGCATATTCTTCAGTTTCTCCTTCACACATTTGCAGGCAAGAAGTTAAGACCATAGTGGATGTGGAGCATCCACTACTGGCTCAGAGATGGGGGGCAAGGAACAGAAAACAGCTTGCTGTGGAAGCCTCATCAGAAGAATAGCCCTGGGCCTTCTACCCTATAGTTGTCATTACCTGGGTTGCACCCAGGCTCTGGGTTTCTAGTCCAAATATGCTGATCCTGTCTGTCCAATTTCTGTTGTCTGGAAAGAGCTGGAGAAAAGAACTTTACTTTCTTTTTCTTTTCCTTGAAGAACTTCTTAACTAAAGCCTTGCATTCTTCAAAGGATTAGCTGTTTGCTCTGTGCAGAGGTCCCTGTTCACATCTTATCCTCCAGTGGCTCCTTGAGTTATTGTGCCCATCCTGTGAGCCTCTGGATTCCTCATCCAATCCTCATCTATCACCTCTTCACTTCCTTGTTGGTTCTGAGGTTTTTCTATATTTCTTCATTTTCCATACTGATGCTATTTTAGTAAAGGCCTAGTGTAAGCAGATTGAGAGAAGAATGAGTGCTACTGAAATTCTTGGTGCCTATGGGACACAAATGTGCTCTCTTAGCTATGGCTCACACAGCAAAACCCAAAACCCAACCAGGGAAGAAGGATGCCATTCATTCATTTGACATAATTTTGAATACTTTCTGTGTGTCAGGTGCATAACCATCAAACAATGTCAAAACAGATGAGATCTTTGAACTAAAAAGGACCTTAGAGATCATCTGAGAAGAGAGTGAGAAACAGGGGGATGAAGTGGCTGGTCCAAGGCCATACAGTTTACTAGAAGCAAAACTAGGTTCAAATCTGAGGTTCTGAACTCAAATCTCCTGACACACTCAATATATGTTTTCATGATTATGCTACAGATTCCTTAAGTGCATATAAGGTAGCTGGGCAGAGAGTTTTATTTTATCTGTCTATCTATCTACCATCTTTCTATGCTTTTTCAGAGAATATGGCTTAATGTTCCAATGACTGTAGACTCCCCACAATACTACTTTAGTTATTAAGGTGAGGCAGCAAACTGCCCCATGATGACTTATTTTTCCCCATTTAGATTGCTTTTGCTATCCTACTTAGTTCAAATTCACTAGAACCCCAATAATTGAGATAAGGCTAATGTACTTGATTTACTCAACCCCTGAATGCTAAGGATGGCCCTAAAGTTATATGTTTCTAGCAAACAAGTTTGTTCCCTATCCATTCATCCATCCATCCATCCATCCACCCATCCATTCAGCATCTTTAAACAACAATGAAAAAGTATTAAGCACCTACTAATTAGCAGGCTCTGTATAAATATACATAATGAAGAATAAGACATAGGACATACCTTTAAGAAACTTATTGATTAAGTAGAGGCCTGGTGCATGAAATTCATGCACGGGGGTGTGTGTCCCTCAGCCCAGCCTGCACCCTCTTCAATCGGGGACCCCTCGAGGGATGTCCAACTGCCCATTTAGGCCCAGTACAATCAGGCCTAAATGGGCAGTCGGACATCCCTCTCACAATCCAGGACTGCTGGCTCCCAACTGCTTACCTGCTTGCCTTCCTTATTGCCCCTAACTGATTCTGCCTGCCAGCCTGATCACCCCCTAACTACTCCCTGTCAGCCTAATTGATGTCTAACTGTTCCTCTGCAGTCCTGGTCACCCCTAACTGCCCTTTCCTATTGGCCTGGTCACCCCTAACTGCCTTCCCCTGCAGGCCTGGTCCCCACCCAACTATTTTCCCCTGCAAGCCTGAGTCTCCTCCCCCCCCCACAACCCTGCAACTGCCCTTCCCTGAAGGCCTGGTTGCCCCCAACTTCCCTTCTCTGCTGGCCTGGTCACCCCTAACTGCCCTCCCTTGCAGGCTTGATCACCCCCAACTGTCCTCCCTTACAAGCCTTGTCCATCTCAACTGCCCTTCCCTGCTGGCCACTTGTGGTGGCCATCTTGTGTCCACATGGGGGCAGGATCTTTGACCACATGAGGGCAGTTATCTTGTGTGTTGGAGTGATGGTCAATCTGCATATTACTCTTTTATTAAATAGTATAGAGGCCTGGTGCAAGGGTGGGGGCCAGCTGGTTTGCCCTGAAGGGTGTCCTGGATCAGGGTTTGGGTTCCCTTAGGGCATGGGGCATCCTGGGCAAGGGGCCTGTGGTGATTTGCAGGCCAGCCATGCCCCCCAGCTACTCAAATGGAGGCCCTGGTATCTGGGATTTATTTATCTTTATAATTGAAACTTTGTAGCCTTAAGTGGAGGCCTAGGGCAGCCAGGGTGTGTGGAAAGCTTGGCTTCCTCCATTACTGGGGAAACCCAAGCCTCCTGCTCGCTCCATGACTGCAGCCATCTTGGTGGGGTTAATTTGCATACTCACTTTTGGTTGGCTGGTGGGAACGGCTTATGGGTATAGTGGAGATATGGTCAATTTCCATATTACTCTTTTATTAGATAAGATAGATAATTATAAAACCATGTGAAAAAAATGGTATGACAAACTTTTACACAATGTTGTTGGAAACCAGGGACAGAGCTCTATTGATATCTGATAAGAGAGGAAGGGGGAAAATGTTTCCTGGAGTAAGTGATGGATGATTTGCTCCTTAATGGATGATAGGAGTTATTTAGCTTTAAAAGGTGTGTAGCAATAGATAGAGATGGGCATGAATAAGAAGAATATCCCAGACAGAGGGAATAAGTGGAAAGAGACACAGGATCCCAGACAGAGGGAATAAGTGGAAAGAGACACAGGATCCCAGACAGAGGGAATAAGTGGAAAGAGACATAGGAGTCATGGTAATGGCCAGTAACTAAATGTGGCTAAAATAAGTGATCCAGGGGTAAAGGAAGAGTTGTAGATGCTGATGAAAAAGATAGGTTGGGGCCAGGTCTAGAAAAGATTTGTATAATAGTCTGAGGACTGAATTTTATTTTAAAAACAAAGATAAGCTGTTGAAGGATTTTGAACAAGGAGTAATTCAGTCAATTATATATTTTAGAAAAATTATTCAAGCTGCAGTATGGAGAACTGATTGGAAGGTGTCCAGAATAATTACTGTTACTAGCCCCATATTTTCTTTTAATGGCTACACTGTTAATGTACATGAACCATAACCCCCTTTGTGCTATTTGCATTCTGTTCAGGCAGCCCCACTTTTGATCTCAAGAGCAGAGGCCTATGTGAGTCTTAGGAGTTTTCCCAAGAGTGGAAAACTATAGAATTGCTCAAAAATCACTCCATATTTACTGAGTTGTGAAGAAGTATACATTTAGTATGTTCTTTTATTTGTGAACATGAAAGACCTATATTACCCAGACAGGGTGATACCAAAAAATTTGGGAGTGTTACTTTTTCTGAGCTAACAGGAACTTTAAATCATGACCAGATTTCTAGTAGCATCCAAAGAGGTTAAGGGAGAATCTGAAGCCACAAAACCTGAAGCTTTAGTTATTAGAAAAATTTAACCTTTTCCTTGTAGGATGGCTTAACTGGTTTAAAAGAATGATCTGAATTTTGATTAAGTGATCTGTCTCCACTGTTTGACATGATTCACTTAGAGGAAGTTAGAGCACTTCAAACTTAAACCTGAGTTTTGGCTGTCATTATACTGCTGTAGATGTTCCTCTCAATATTTGTAAAATGGGATTGAATCTACATGCTCCATTGTATCTCTTCCTTTTTATAGAGCTTCACTCTATTCTAAAGAGATGGATTCTTCTTTTTTAAACCAATGGACCACAAAGCTAGAAAATCAATAGTGGTCCTGGTATCCAGTAATTTTTTCCCTTCAAACATGATAAAAGTAACCTGCAAATTTAAAGATACTGTTTTTAGAGGATTAGAGCTTCCTCTGTGGAACGATCACTGAGGATTTGCCTGTTTCTATCTTGGGATAAAGCAACATTGACAGGATTTCTTGAGTCTTTGCTGTTCTTGTAAATAGGAGCTAAGCTTTTGATAGAATGAGCTCCGAGTTTGTTTGGAGTCCGGTGTAAATATTTCAACACAGCAAACTCCTCTTTGGCAGTTTGGCATCCAAGTCTGATAGTGGGTGTGGCTTTATGCAAAATTGTTGAATATGCATAATATATTCTTGCCCTGGCTGGTGTGGCTCATTTGGTTAAGCATTGTTTCATGCATCCATCAAGAGGATGCACGTTCCATTCCCAGTTGGGATACATGCCCGGGTTGCAGGCTTGATCCCTAATAGGGGGCATGCAGGAGGCAGTCAAACCTAGTTTTTTCTCATGGATGTTTTTAATCTCTCTCTTCCTTCCTATCTCTCTGAGTTAAATTAAAAACATATTTTTAAAAGAAAAAAAATAAGAATAATATACTCTTCTCACTGGTTCATGTGTATATGTCAACCTGGGGTAGGTAGTTGGAAATGAAATATGACCTACAGCAACATAAACTTTGAAACTGCAATTGGTTGCTGTCTTCTGAGGCCCTGAAGTTCCAGGTTTCTCTGATATTCACCACATTAGTACCTCATTGAATCCCTGTAACAGCTCTGTGGGCATATTTTATTTTGTGACTCTTTGACAGACCAGAAAGGAGGATCAATGAAGTTGTATTTCAATTGTATATATTAATCATGAATTGTTCACTAAATCCTGCATTGTTTTCTCACAATATTATTATGTTCAGTCTTCTTACTGCCTTTTTATGTTCATTCACTATTCATTCATTCACTCATTCATTCATTCAACAAGCATTCTTTGGTGAATTGAAGGTCATTTATGGGCCAATTGTTGGTCCAGGCCTGAGAAAAATGAGAATGAAAAAGGGAGAGTCCCTACCCTAAGAGGAACACAAACAGTTTAGTGAATTATCTGCAATGTGCAGCCTGCCATTACTTTTGGCAGCCTTATTTGCCATTAAAATTCCACTCTTGCTATGCTGATACTCCATGAAGATAACCCATAGGAGGAAGAAAACATGTTTCTGTGTGAAGATGGCATTTAAGAGACACCCAGACTGAGTTTACAGGATTGACACTGTATTTCCTGAGACAGACAAAACAAAAACAAACAAACAAACAAATAAAAAAACACAATACTGTGGCACTTCTGCCTGGCTGTCACCCTATATTAGGAAAAGAAGGAACAGTGAGTACATATGTTGAAGTGAACAGATAATGAGGCAAACTGCTGGAGTACCAGAGCTTTCTTAACTCCCTCCTTCCTGGTAAGACATTTCTGAAACATGAAGAGTTAGGCAATCAGAGTTACAGTGAGATGAATTTTTAATTGCAGAAAATTTTCATAATGTATTATTCAGTTAAACACTAACAGTTTAGAAACTATATACACTATCACCTTCTTCTTAAGACTATATATATATATATATATATATATATATATATATATATATATATGGAGAGAGAGAGAGACATATAGTATCAGCTGTTACATTTTAAAGTGTGCATTTATTTTTAATTCTCTTAATTATGATGTTCTTATAATAGACTTGTTGCTTAAATGTCACATAACAAATGACATTTAAATTATTATAGTTAAATTTGTTATTTAAAAACTTAAAGCCATGCAAATGGCAAATGCCATTTGTGACAATGTGGATGGAGCTTGAGAATATCTTGGTAAGCAAAATAAGTCACACAGAAAAAATGAAGTACTCTATGATTTCACTCATACATGAGATATATAACTAAAAGCAACAAATGAACAAATAAGACAAACAAAAAATCATAGACACAGACACAAACAGTATGGTGCTTACTAGAAGGAAAGGGGAATGAGAGGCATATGGAAGGGTAGAGGGGGTCAAGTGTATGGTGATGGAAGGAGATTTCATTTTGGGTGGTTGGGCACACAATGCAATCGACAGATGTATCATAGAGCTGTACAGTTGAAACCTACATAATGTTATTAACCAATGTCACCCCATAAATTTAATTTAAAAATAAGATGACAAAAAAAAGCAAAGAAAAAAAGCCAGACAATTAAAGACATGCAAATTCCAAAGAAAAATATACCTTATGGAGGTACCTGTTAGACTGATGAAGTAAGCAATAGTAGTAACAGCAAGAGCTACCCAAAACCCATTCTCTGTGTTCATAAAGGGGGTGGAAAAACTCCTCTTGTTTTTAAAAGACCCATTCCTGCTTCTGAGTTATTTAATCAGACTCTAGTCCTTATAGCCCTTCTCCTTAACCTATGACTACCAAGTAATCAATGGATTTGCTGAGGCTGAAGAGATGATATAACCATATATAATGAGACATAAATAGAGTTTATGGTCAGGTGATGGCAGTAAGGATTTCTGGATGGGTCAGTAGGGGAAAAGATTGAGGGATATCACTCACAACTTGAGCCTGACAGCCTTGTCAGATAGGGCAAGCTAAGGGCAGGTGAAGCTAACTGATACCCCTTGAATGTATGTCTCTTTCTCTCCGTTACTCCAGTTACCCTAGGAGGCAACACTGGAGAGGGAGCTTGATACTCACAGAAACTATATTGGATCTGGATGTGTTTTGTTTTATTTTTATTTTAAGAGTTTGTCTCTTATAAGGTTATGAAAAAAGGTGTGAGGAACATTTTCTCCCCCTTTCCCTTCTCTTTCTCTCCTTTCTTCTTTTCTTTCACCTCATCCTTTCCCTGCCTCAGCAGCTCCTTCTGTAACTTCTCTCCCTCTCTTCGATCTTTTCCTCTCTCCCTTTCTCAGCTCTACCCTTCCTTCCTTTCATATGTCACATGATTTTTTTGTGCATCTACTTTTCAAGTTTTGTTAGGCACTGGAGAAAAAAGTGGCTAAGATAGACCCAGTATCTCTCCATAAAATAATAGAGAATGACAAAAGAATTGTCAGAACCCTTGCTAAATCTTAGAAGCTGAGAGAATTTGAACTCTTCAAAATGTTTGCAGAAAGAACAGAAACTTTTCCCTGGCACTTCTGCCAGTGTGATCAAGTGAGCCTAGCAGGCGAATCTCTCTAGTGGCTTCTGGGTGCTCTCAGTCGGCTTCAAGAGCTTGATACTTCTTGTCTCCAGTGTCAGCTCCCAGCATTCTCACAACTGCACCCCAAAGCAGGCTGGCTTCTATTATTCCATGTGAATAAGGAAGAAAAGAACAAATGGGAGTAATTTTCATTCTCAAATAATTTCTTAATAATATTAGAGTAGCTTTGGCCTCAGTGGACTCTTCTGGTTTTCTCCTATAGTTTTTACAAAAAGGTTGGGGGCAGAGGAACTTGCTTTTAAAGGTAAAGAAATTCTAAGTAAACTGGCTGTTATATCTCGAGAATCAGGAGATTCAGGAAAAGACAGAGCAAAGGTGACAGTCTAAATTAACAGGCAGTTGCAGGAAAGGAAGGATTCATGCTGTGCAATATATAATTTGGAAACCAAATGTTCTAGTCAGAGAAATCTGGCCTTGCCAGAAAGCTGTGGGGGTTTTTCTAAACAAATGAACTGACAAGACCTGCTTTGTGTGCTGGATAATCCCAGTCACCTATTCTATTTTTCTGTCTTGGCAACAGCCAGGCCCTTTGTTAATTTACTCAATCATCCATTTAATATTTGTCAATCTCCAACTCTTCACCAGGCACTTTGCTAAATATAGAAACACAAAGATGAATATAAGTGCTTGCTCTCAAGTAGGTCTTATATTTTATAGAGACAGACAGACTGACATTCTCTCCCCCCACTCACCAAATGGCTTCAGAGACAGAAATTTATACAGGTTGACATGGAAACAAAGAGGTGGAACTATTCAATGTGCCCACGACTTTGAAGAGAGCTTCTGAGAGACTTGATGTATCTGCAGGAAGACTTTCCCAGGGAACCTGGAAGAGAAGAGGATTCTAAACAGAAGATGTAGAGTGTATAAAGGCAGAAAGATAAACAAGTATTCATCAAACCAAAGAATTTTTACATAGTTATGACAGTAAGAGGGTATAATAGAGCCAAAATTGGTAGAAGATGAAAAACAAGAGGTATCCTAGGGCAGATATTAATGTTGCCATGTTTATTAACTAATTTATTAAAAGAATACTAAATTAACAATTTGTCCAAAGGTCAATTTTGTTATGAGGGATAGAGTTGAAATCTCTCAAGAAGAGAGATTATATTATACTTTATTTGCATTGGCAGCATGTAGTATAGTGCTGACTTATAGGTACTCAATAAATGTAACCTTGCAGTGATAAGAGAATAATCATTGTCAATGTTGAAGCTAAAGGAGAAAAAGGGAAAGAAAGAATATTGAGCTCTTGCTCTATGCCAGCCCCTGTGTTTGGAGATCTACTTATATTATGCTAATTAATATTCACAATCGCTTGAAGGGAGTTTATAGATTCCTCCTCATTTTTCAAAAGAGGCATTTGGAGTGTTTGAAAGTAGAATTTACCAATGTCTCATAACAAATATATGGTCAGTAGCAGGATTCAAACTTCAGTCTGTCTTTATCCACAGCCTACCTTTCTACTTTTAGGTGAAAACCTTACTGAAATATCTGCTGTAGTACTCTGGAGAGAATGTTACCAAATGCATTTATTTATAATGGCATCATAGCATGAAATTACACAATCAGGTGTTCATTTAATTTCTGTAGTAAATTTTATAAATTCTGTAAAAGTGCAGAGAAATAGAGTTGAGTATTGGCTCTTTTCCTGTATTTTGGGGTTCAAGGGGCTTTATATTCAACTTACTACTGCTAAATGAGACATAAAACAAAATAAATGAGGAATAAATGAGACTGATGAATAAGTGATTGTGCATAGCCTTGTGCTTAGAATAATGTTTCTGAAGTGCCAGTGTTAGATTGCTGAGATGCTGTCTTCTGGATATTTTAATTGTGGTGACTCACCAGGCCTCCAAAGAGTGTGTTAGTATAAATATAACAAGTGTGGAGAAGACAGTGCTTCTGTCTTTCTAAGCTGCTTAGAAAATCTGGGTTGTAGTTTAGGCTCCCTATGCCTGTACCTGGCTCTCTCCCATAGCTCCTTTCCACTGGCCTTGTATTCCCACACCCTGAGCCTTGATGCTGATTTTCTTAGCAGTGTCCGACTTCTCATTATTTAATGTTTATAAGGATGTTATGTTTTTTTCTTTTTTCTCTCAGTCTCAGGCAAAACTTTTTTTCCCTTCACATATTAACAAGCTCTTCTCGGCTAGCCAGCATGGCTCAGTGTTTGAGCATCGACCCATGAACCAGGAGGTCACAGTTCAATACCCGGTCAGGGCACATGCCTAGGTTATAGTCTCGATACCCAGTGTGGGGCATGCAAGAGGCAGCCAATCAATGATTCTTTCTCATCATTAATGTTCCTATGTCTCTCTTCCTCTCCTTTCCTCTTTGAAATCAATTTTAAAAAATATATATTCATATTAAAATAGCAAAAAAATAGCTCTCCTGCCTTCAGACCTCTGAGTCATAGACAGTGACTGTTTCCACCAACTTTCCACCCCTGGTCCCCACATGCTTCCAAATGTGCACATTTGCTGGATGAATCAATGATGCAGAGGAGGATTTCAGATAGAGTGGACCCTCCCACTGCTGTATGGGCTACCAGTGGCTTCCCTCCCACCCCGGCTGCAAGAGTCAGAAGTATTGTGTTTTGCAGTGAAGATGAATTCTGCCCAGAACTTTGTTACCAGGGGTGCCAAAGATTAGGGCTCTCCATGGAAAATAATTTGCCTACCACTCCCCACAATGTAAATTTGGAAACCAACCATGAGTTATACATACATTCTTTTATGATCCATTAGTACAGTTGAAAGAGGGCCACATTATTTACTAAGAGCCCAACACACCTGTCTTATATTCATTGTGATGAAAAGCGATTTATCTAAATCACCCAAAGTAGCCTCAGAATAATCAGTTTTATTATTGTAATAAAAATAAATAATAATTATAATAAAATATCAAAATATTATTAAGTAATAGCACTTACCATTGTAATTTTTAAGACAATGGTGATGAGACAAAGAAGAATATAGTCTGTGCTTGACACCTAATTCTTTATCCTGACCTCAATATTTTAATCAATTTCACATTTAAAATATAAATGAAAAGAGAAAATATTGATGTGATTAGTAGATTGCAGCTATTATTACTCTTTATAATCTAGCCTTTCAAAATTATATTATTTTCTTCTACATGTTAGGCTATGATCTGGTTCATTGTGGGGAAAGTGTAGGGTTTGATGAGTAAATAGTTAAAATTCTGTATAATCTCAGACTTCAAATGGTCTTTGTACTGATATTCTTAATAAACTGTCTTCTACTTGGGTGTTCAGTGAAGGTAATCTAGCCCTAATGCGTTTTCTTCTGAAGTTTTAATATCCTTATTATTTTCGTCCAATAGAAATGGGGTCTGCTTATATAGTTGGAAAATATATTTCATGGATAAGAAGATTGTGTTTGCAGAGAACCTGGAAGCTATAACCTCAGACTTTATTTGATTTCTAGGTGACGCAGAGCAGCCTTGAGTAGGGAAACCACATAATTAGCCCAGTCTTGATGGGAACTGGTCATAAGTAATAGAGAAACAGCTTGTACAGAAAAATTAGAGCAGACCGTTTTGTCATTTAGCCCAGTTGCTGCTTCCTATTTCTGGTGCAGTTGCCAGGCATAAATAAGGTAGACTCTGGTAAAGAGAAATTTGTGTTGAATGATGTCTTGGGGATATGCGCTGGCTTCCGTGGGAGAGGGGGCTATTAAACTTTAGATTTGTAATTCTTCAAATTGTTAAGGACCTTTGATTTGGATGAAAGGATGAGCTCCTTTTAGAGATTGACTACATTTTTTGAGAATTTAATTATGATATTCTTAAGATAAAGGAGTGGCATGAGTCAAGGGGGGACATGCACTAATGGACTATTATGGTTATGGAAATATTAATTATACATAAGAGGCAGGAGGCCATGGGAAAGATCTTGATGAGAACATCTCTAGTCCTTATTTTCATCTCTGTTAAATGTGAATGACAACATGGACCTTTTGGGATTGTTGTGAAGAGTAACAATAACGTATGTGTTAGATCTCATACAGTGTCTCAGCTATATGTGCTCAGTTTCTTAAAACTTATAGTAGGAGTTACAGTCACAGTGGTCATACTTACTATTATTCAAATAGTGATAATAATAAAAATAAAATAATAGCAGGAGGAGGAACCAAGATGGCGGTATAGGTAAATACTATCTTCCTGCCCCACATAGCAATTTCAAAACTACAACTTAACAACAGAACAAACATCATCCAGAATCACCACAAAGCTGGCTGAAAATTCCACAAATAAAAGTAAAGATAGGACACTGTGACTCAGAGGAGCAGCAGAGGGCAGCGTTGAAGATACGCACAGAGTCAGAGGTTTGGAGCCCATCGCGTGCGCAAGCGAGCAGAGAGGGCGGGTGGCTGCAAAGACAAAGGCATCCCACTGCACTGATTCGCCAGTTCTAGGCGAGGTCTGGGGAACCCACACTCATACAGGGTGAAACTGGACAGTAGAGAAGCATGCTGAAATTTGGGTGCTGCAAAGGTCTGCGAGCTTGTGGAGAGGGCGAGCTTGTGGAGAGTGAGTGTAATCTTGGGAACAGCAGAGGTGTGCAAGTGCATAGAGAGGACTCGTGACTTGCTCTCTCATTTGGGAAACCACCTGACTGCATTGTTTTACAACACTGTGTGAGACTTTGGGTATGCAGACTCATTTGGGGAGAGGCTGCATTGTCCGGCAGTAGGTAGAGCTTGGCGGCAGCTTTCTCTCAGAGGTACTTGCAGCCATTACCACCCAGCACAGAGACCCAGGTGCTGCATAGGGTGGAGTTGACACTGCCTGCTCAGCCCATCCAACCTGAGCACAGCATACCCTCACAGCCAATTGGCCTGGAAGTCAAGCCCTCCTAGTGCTAATAACAATAATCTAGGCTTAACTTTAACAAGACTGTGCAACCCATAAAGGGCTGCAACAAGAGTATCCACTTCAGGTAACTGGGGAGGCTGGGCCACTGTCCCTTAGAAGGCATCTACCACACAAATCTAATCGACCAACTCAGGAAAGTAGCCACCATCCAGAGACATGGAAAGAAATCAGATGTGAAAGAAATGGAGGGGAAAAAAATGACTGGACATAGAATTTAAAGCCATGGTTATAAGGTTTTTCAAGAGGCTCCTAGAAAAGGCTGATGAACTTAATGAGACCTACAAGGAAATGAACAAGACCTACAAGGATATGAATGAGACCCTCAAGGATAGGGTCTCATTCATATCCTTTTCATATCCTTTTCATAAGGTCTCAAAGCAGTCTAGAGGACTGCAAGAACCAAGTCAAAGATTTGAAATACAAAGAGGCAAAATCTACTCAGCTGAAAAAGCAAGAAACCAAAAGAATCCAAAAAATTGAAGATAGTGTAAGGGGCCTCTGGGACAACCTCAAGAATACCAACATCTGAATTATAAGGGTGCCAGAAAAAGAGAGAGAGCAAGACGATGAAAACCTATTTGAAGAAATAGTGACCAAAAACTTCCCACACCTGGTGAAAGAAATTGACTTAGGAGTCCAAGAAGTGCACAGAACCCCAAACTATAGGAATCCAAAGAGGAGCACACCAAGACACATCATAGTTAAAATGCCAAGAGCAAAAGACAAAGAGAGAATATTAAAAGCAGCAAGAGAAAAACAGTTAGTTACCTATAAGGGAGCACCCATATGATTGTCAGTGGATTTCTCAACAGAAACGATGCTGGCCAGATGGGAGTGGCAAGAAATATTCAAAGTTATGAATAGCAAGAATCTACAACCAAGATTACTCTACCCAGCAAAGCTATCATTCAGAATTGAAGGTCAGATAAAGTGCTTCGTAGATGAGAAAAAGCTAAAGGAATTCATCACCACCAAACCAATATTATATGAAATGCTGAAAGATATTCTTTAAGAAGAGGAAGAAGAAAAAGGAAAAAAATAAAAATTATGAATAACTAATACATATCTATCAACAAATGAATCTAAAAATCAAGTGAATTAAAAATCTGATGAACAGGATAAACTGGTGAATATAACAGAATCATGGGCATAGAGAAGGAATGGACCAACAAATCTTGGGGGAAAAGGGGGTGTGGGAGGTACAGCAAGAGACTGGACAAAAATCGTACAACTATGGGAGAGGACAGTGCGGGGGAGGTGAGGCCAGAGGGTGGGATGGGTACCAGGTGGAAGGAAGTTATAGGGGGGAAAAAGGGGGAACAATGTAATTAATAAACTGAACAATAAAGATTAAATTAAAAAATAAAAATAAAATAATAGCAATCAATTGTTATATGTTTACTAAGTTCCAGGCTGTGTGTTAAAACTTTACATGCATTATATTAATTATGAAAATAATCTTTTAAATATGATACTGTTATCCTCACCTTTTAGAATTTGGAATTTGTTGTAGATATAGTGGTGGTATGGTGATGATAGAATTAGTAATAGAAATGTTGTGATGACATTTTTAATGCCCCAAATCTTCTGTAGACATAATAGCATTATAAATAACAGGATTATACATGAACCAAACTTCCCCAAGTTCTTTGAAAAAGCACTACAGTTCTTAGAAGCTAAACATTCTCCTGAACTCTCCCCAACCTTTGACACAAGTGGAAAAACCAGCCAATTGATTGTCTGGCTATATATAGCTCACATTATTCAAAGGTTATCTATCAGAGCTTACTATTCTAGTCAGTGTCTCAAGAAATACTCTTTTGAGTATCTGCCATGCACAAGCTCTCTGCTGGACCCTGAGGATACAATGATAAATATATTGCTGTCACTGGATTAGGTTAGGAACTAGCAGAGAAGAATAACAGGTAACAAAATGAATTACAATACAATGTCATATGCTTCTGCAATACTGAGGCAATTGTGCAACACATGGAAAGAAAAATGGTCCCGTTATGATGGCAAAGCATATATACACTTTGGTCAGAAAGAAGCCAGATTTATTTCAGATTGGTTTAGTCATTTGAAGTAGGGACATTAGCACAGATTATTAATTAATTAAATACTCTGTTGTGCATTGTGTTAAAAAAAGATCATCTAAATAATAATTATTAAAACAATGTATATGGAAAATTCCTAAGAATTAAAATGAATAACAATGATGTATGAGATTCAGAACATGAACTTTGGAGTCAGAAGGTCTGTGATTAACACGAAGTCACTAAACTTCTCCTATTGTCTGTTTCCTCACTTGTCAAAATATAATCATAGCCCCACACTTGAACATCTACCACACTTTCAGAGATTACAGTGCTATGCAAGCTATAAAATGCTATATGAGCTTGAAAGTAATATACAAACATTGTTTGTTTTTACTATATAGAGCTAGGGAGATCAGGGAAGAATTTGTAGAAAAAATTTCCTTAAATTGAACTTTAAGGAGTAGGGTTTGAATATGGAGTGGAAGAATTTGTATTGAGGACATCAGAAAGCCTTTTCATTCCCTCTTTTGAGAAGGGACAGGGTTATCACAGTGACCATTCTCCACATGGTAGCAGGAATGTCAGAAGTAAATTCATGTAAGCAGGAAAGCTTCCAACTAATTTAATTGGGATATATCTAGTCATCAGTAGGGAGCCATTCAATGGTAGGTACAAAAGCAACATAATCTGAGAGCTGTGTTTTGGAGAACATTCTGTGTAGAGTTAATAGACTGTTCTGGAAAGCAGAGACAAAATGCAGGGTTGAGTTTAGAATACTATAGCTCATGAGAATCTGGACTAGGCTAGAAGCTGTAGGACTAGAAAGGAGGAAATTGATGTAAGAGATATTATAGTGATAGAAGATCCAGAATTGCTTTATCCCTCAAACTCCTTTGATACCATCAGGACCAACATAGACTTGAAAGAGCTTTGAGGAAGTATCATAGAGGCTTATGTTCTTCAATTTCTGAAAAATAGAGCCAGAGCATAGTATTCAAAGCTTTCCATGTTCAGGCCTGGAGCTGCCCTTTGGTCCTTCATTAAGTCTGTGCTACAGCTATAGTAATCCATTCCTCATTCTGTGACCATGCCTAATGTTCCTAGGTTATGTTCTGCCTGAAATACCAGTACCAACACATGTAGAATGCTCTTATCCATCAATTGCAAGCTAAATTGTCTCCTTTTCTGTAAAACCTCCCCTCATACATGCTTCCTCCCCTCCCTCTTCAGCACTTAAGATCCCTGTCTTCTTCCCTAAAACAATTACTATGTTGCTGGGACCTTCTTCATTAGCCAAAATCAATGTGTGTAAAATTTGAGACTTAGTAACCAATATTGATGTATGAAGTGTTTGATCCACAGTGAGATGAGATTCTTTTGAAGGATTCTGATAGCTTTAGATTTCTTTTTAAGAACCCTGGTGATTCCCTTGTTCCACTCATGATACCTAACACCAGTAAGCCTGCACTGCATTCAGAGTATGCTGTGCAGTTATACACTCCTGTCAAGAAAGACTATTTCTGGTGACAAACTGAAAATTAAAGCAATTCATCTATCAAGGTTCTTAGAAAAAATATAAGTTATTCAGGGTAAAGAACTTCCAAAATGTAAATGCTTTTCTCTGACACAGGGAAGACACTTCTCTCCCCTTAATCATGCTGGTATTTCCAGGGGTTGTTTTTATAGAAAAATTTCTAAACACAAAGCAGCCTATTCTCTGAATATAAATCAGGAAGTAGTAAGTTAATAGCAAACAGTATCCTTTGATGTAGGAAAGGGAGCCCCTACCTTTTCACTTACTTGTTTTGCCTAACAGCTTCCAAAAATTGTTCTTTGCACAATTTAAACAAGAAACTTCCCATTTATAGGTTCCCTATGCTTCCTAGTGCATAAATAAGATTATTTTCTCAGTACTGTATGTTGATAATATTCAGCCTGGCAGTATTCTAAGCAAACAAAACCCCCTTTACCCCAATTATTTCATAGACATGCATTATTCCTGGGACACAGTTATTACCTTTATTGCTCAATCTAAAATCCACAGCTGCCCACTTGGATTGACCGTCACCTTTTCCCAGCTAATTACAAATGCTTTTTAGTAGAAATTGACCAAACAGTCAATAAATCAGCCAACAGCCCCTGCTTTTAGTGGTCTTCCAAATTGCTTTTGTAGTTGTTTCTCTCTGAATGTTTATTAGTGACTTCTTAGAAAGTTTCTTCATGTACCTAAATTAATTTGGACTCTTCATAAATATTCAACTTGGTGAATTTAAAAAGTGAGGAAACATGGGGCACCATGGAAGACTCCTTTACTTTTCAGGCTAATAGGTAAGCAATACAATAGATCCCAGATTTTGGTGGAAATCTATCCATCCCTTCTTCATACTCACAGGCACTGCTTAGCTGAATCACTATCTTCTTTGGCTTGGCTAGAGTGTCCAATCTTCCTTCACTCTAATTCATGTTTCTCATAGCAGCCAGTGATGTTGAATTTTTTCTATAAAGATACTCTTATAATTTTGAGTGCATAATATTTGATAACATTCTAAAATATCAGACTTGTGAAGATAAAGGGTAATAATAAAATAAACACCACAAATTAGGCATATGGCAGAGGTAGAGCAGGGATATTATGATTATACTATAGGCCCAGTACATGAAATTTGTGCATGGGTGGGGTCCCTAGGCCTGGCCAGCAATCAGGGCCGATTGGAGCCATGCTGATTAGAGCTGGGCCCAATAGGAAACTAAGATTCTGGGCTGGTGAGGAAGGAATGGATGCTAGATGCTGACACTACCATTGTCAGTGCCCTCCCACCACTCAGTTGCCCCGTGGTCCCCTACTCCTTCCCTCGCTGCTATACTGCTATCTGGGCAGGTAGGTGGTGGGCCGATCAGGGCCTGCCAGCTCAGGGGCAGGGCATGGTAAGTTGGCCGCTGGCCCTGAAGAGGGAGACAACCCTCAGTCTCCCTTGGGAAAGAGGCCACATCTGCTGCCACCCACCCCCAGTTACCCATTCCAGCCTGGGGCCCAAAGGACCCAGTGGGGCAGGAGAGTAGGCAATGATCACTGTGCCAGGCGCAGAAGGAACAAATGTCAGATGCTGATGCTGCCATCATCAGCGCTCCACCACCACCTGGTTCCCTGCCTTCCCAACCTCCTCCTTCCCTTGCTGTCACACTGCCATGATGGAAAAAAGGCAAAGGACCGATCAGGGCCTGCTCGCTAGGGGGAAGAATGGGAAATGGGAGATTGGCTGCCAGCTGCAAGGAGGGGACCAGTCCTTGGTTCCTGTGGGGAAGGGACCACATACATGGCCACCCACCCTGGTTCCCCGTCCCAGCCCAGGGGCTGGTCCCCATCAGGTGATTGTGTCCTGCAGGCCAGGGAGATGGACCACAGGAGGTTGGCTGTGGGAGTGCACTGACCACCAAGGGGCAGCTCCTGCATTAAGTGTCTGCCCCCTGGTGGTCAGTGCATGTTATAGTGACCAGTTGTTCAGGTCACTTAGGCTTATCCTATCTAATAAAAAACTAATATGCAAATTGAACATACCTCCAATCAAACCACGCCCACAAAGCCACACCCACAAGCCAATCAGGAGCAAATAAATCCCAACCAAGATGGCTGTGGCCACTGAGAGCAGAAGGGAGGCTTGGGTTTCCCCAGCAATGAAAGAAGCCAAGCTTTCCCCTGCCATTGCCAGCCTAGGCCTTCACTCAATGCTACAAAGTTTCAATTATAGAAGATATATCCCAACAGAAATGGCAGCAGCCACAGAGCTGGAGAGAGCAGAGGCTAGGGTTGCCTGGGGGATGGAGGAAGCCAAGCTTCTGTAGCTTTTGTGCCTAGGCCTCCAGTCTAGGCTACAAAGTTTCAATTATAGATTTAAATAAACCCAAACAGAAATGGCTGTCGCCATGAAGCAAGCAGAAGGCTTGGCTCCTCTCCAGGCTACAAAGCTTCAGTTGTAGAACATAAATTAATCCCAGATTCCAGGGCCTCCACTTGGGTTACTAGGGGGTGTGGCCAGCCTGCAAACCACCATAGGCCCCTCTCCCAGGCCACCCCACAGGCCAAGGGAACCCCCATCCTGATCCAGATACTCTTCACGGCAAACCAGCTGGCCCTCACCCGTGCACCAGGCCTCTATCCTTCCTATCTAATAAAGGAGTAATTTGCAGATTGACCATCACTCCAACACACAAGAGGGCTACCCCCATGTGGTCAAAGATCCTGCCCCCATGTGGACACAAGATGGCCACAAGATGGCTAGCAGGGGAGGGCCATTGAGAGATTCCAGGCCTGCAAGGGAGGGCAGTTGTGGCAATCAGGCCAGCAGGGGAGGACAGTTTGGAGGGACCAGGCCTGCAGGGGAAGGCAATTGGGGTAACCAGGCTGGCAGAGGAGGGAAGTTGGGGGCAAACAGGCTGGCAGGGGAGAAGTTAGACATCAATTAGGCTGGCAAGGTAGTGGTTAGTGGGTGATCAGGCTGGCAGGCAGAAGTGGTTAGGGGCAATCAGGGAGGCAGGCAGGCGAGCAGTTTGGAGCCAGCAGTCCTGGATTGTGAGAAGAATGTCTGACTGCCCGTTTAGGCCCGATTCTACCAGACATCCCTCGAGGGGTCCTAGATTGGAGAGGATGCAGGCTGGGCTGAAAGACATCCCACGCCTCCGGTGCATGAATTTCATGCATCAGGCCTCTACTATATATAAATATAAATGTATATATGTATTTGACAGAAGAGGAAACAGAAAATCAGAAAGATTTAGTACCCTAATTTTAATCATGGGTCTTCTTTGGAATTTTCCATACCTACATTGTTTTGATAATTATTATTAACCACCTGTTTTAACACAGTGTATACACAGTATTTAATTAGAAAAAAATACTGCACTGGTGTGCCTACTTCAAATTATTAGACCAATGAAAATACCTGTGTGCTATTCCAAAATTTTATTTCCTTGACACTTTCTTCTGTTTGTTTATTCCACTCAGTAATACAATTTTTAAGTCATACATGTTGTTCTGTATAGATGTAAATTGTTTATTTTTATTGCTGTATAATATTTCACTATGTATCCATTTTCCTACCAGTATATAGTTTTACTATATCCATTCTTTTTTATTACAATCAGTGCAGCAACATTCTTCCCCATATTTCAGTATATAGAGTTTCTCTAAAATTAGAATTTCTGGGTTATTCAGTTTTTATCTATTTAATTTTACAAGATAATGTCAAATTGTTTCCAAGTAGTTGTGCCTATTTCCATGCCTAACAGAAGCATGCAAAAGTTTCCACTGCTTACATGTTCACAAACCTCAAATTTTTCCAGACATATGTTATTTTTTGCCCATTCAGCAGGTGTAAAATGTCGTTGATCACTTTATTTACTTTGCATTTTCTGGTTGAAGAGTAATAGTGAGGGTTTTATAATATGCTTATTCAACATTCACATTTCTATTTTTGTGAAATGACAGTTCAATGTTATTTGTCATATTGGATTGACTTAATTCATATTGATTTATCAGAATGAGTTATCTTCTGAATATTGATCCACTACTGATTATAGGTATTATAGAGACCTTTTTCAACTTTGCAGATTAAGCTCAATTTTAATGTATTTAAACATGTTGCTCCTTTATAGTTGATACTTTATCTTAAGAAATATCTTTCTACTCCAAGATCATATAGCTATTAAACTATAACTTTTCTCTTTTATATTTAAGTATTTAATCAATATGGTGTTTATTCTTATGAATTTTTTTCAGATAAATAAATAATTGTTATTGCACTAAATAGCCTTCTGTGGGAATCATTTTCACATTCCGCGTGTCCAGGGTTCCAATGCCAGGGTTCAGGATCTGGAGAAGGCCGCACACAAATGAAGAGAGACTGGAAAAGCATCCATTTTGGGGAATAATGGGGTCCAGGTGGGAGTCCACCTCTAGGGGGAGGACACCCCCGTTCTGGTTTTCCTATCCCCTTTTATTAGGGCTAAGTGATACATCCATGTCCTTTAGGTCAGGAAATTCCAACAATGAAATCAACCAGCAAGAATTAACATAAGACAAAAGGTACGGAAGCTTTTACAATTACCAATGTGTCACCTAAACAATATGTGAATAGTTCATACTTAACATAAGACTAAAGCAGGGCAACTAAAGTCTCACCTAAGCAGTGGGTAAACAGATCCATTAAGCTTTGACCAGGTTTCCTGTTTGTTCTATTTACATCTCTATTGGTGAGGCAATGTCTGGCTTCCTGCAGCCTTCCTTCATCATTCTCCTATTTATCTGCACTACTCACTCTGCCCTAACTTATATTTCTATAATATGTAGCCTTTTTCCATGTTCTATATTCTATTTTACTGGTCAATTTATTCACCACTAAGCCAAATCCACATTATCTTAATGAAAATTCTTTGCAATTATTTATGATGTTTAATAGATCAAATTCTTTCACATTGTTTTGTTTCAGGAATACCTTGATTTATATAGGCTATACTCTTTCATGTGCATTTTAGAATGAATTGGGAAACTTCAACAAAAATTTTGATTGAGATTATCATTTGAATTGTTTGAATCTATAAGTTAGTTTATAGAGATTGATTTTTTCCTAATTTGGGTCTTCCTATCTCTAAATTTGTATGATTTCGCATTTATTTAGATCTTCAATTCTTTTAATTAAATTTTATAAATTTCCCCATAAAGATTTCACATTTTCAATAAGCATTAATTTTGAAAAATCTTTCAAAATATTATTTTTTCACCAGGTTTTTCATTGTTATTGATAATAACTAATATATTTTTCTTCCATATCTGTTGAAGGGATCATGATTTTCTCCCATGGTCTGCTAATGTGATTAATTATATTAATTGAGTTGTGAGAGTTAAACCAACTTTGTATACTAATGGAAGTCATTTTCTTTTTCTTTCTTTATATTTTTTGTTTTAATAGTATTATTATTTGCTGTTATTATTATCACTTTAGTTCTACCTGGAGGTATTATCTGTTTTTATTTGTACAAATGCCTCAGATTGATGATTAACTCATTTGGATTGGCCCCTTTCTTTTATATTACCATTAAAACAATATATTTCCCTCAAAATATTTTAGGTACATTGGCATCCCATTTTATTTGATATACAGTATTTTATTAACATTCAAATAAAACTTTTGCAAAGATTTTTTTATGATTTTTTGAGCCAAAAATTAATTTTTAAATGTTGTTCTTTTTAAATTTTCACAAGTATAGAAATTTTTCCTTCCTGTTAATGATTTCTAATTTAATAAAATAATATCCAGAATACATTGTATGATAAGTATTCTTTTAAATTTCTTTTAGTCTAGACTGTGGTCAATATTTTACATATGTCCTTTGTCTGAGAAAAATGCGTGGTTTCTTATTGGATATAAGTTTCTAACTATATTCAGTCAATGGAATATATTTTTTTAAAATCTTCTGTACTTTTGCTAAATTTTTCCTTTTTTAATCTATCAATAAGTCAAAGAGGACTTCTTCTTGGATGGTGGATTTTTTTGATATTTGTTAATATCTTCTTTCTCTATTTATTTAAACTTTCCACATACACATCTTCTGGTAATCTTAAATTAGAAGTCCTTCTAAGTCTAAATATCTTATTTCTCGTGGTGGTGTGTGTCATTATGTCTCCTTAATAGTGACTTTATATTTTTGCTGAACTTAAATAATGAGGAATTTAAGGGTGAAAACTAGGATTGTTTTCTTTTGAAGAAAACTAGACTTTGTTTTTTGATTAGGACTAATGGTTTCTTTGAAATTAAAAAGCACTTTTTTTTTCCCTTTCTGATGGTCCTGCTTAATTTTGGATTCTCTTGTTTTCTGATCTGAGACCTAAAAACAATATATTTTTTTTCCCTCTCACAGCATCCCTGGCTTTCATTTTTCTACTGCTCACTTTTTCTGATTTTGATTGACAGGATTATGTTTGATGTTTTGCTGTGTGTTTTGGTCTTGCAGATTTTTCTCACATTCTTACAAATCTGTGATTCATTAAAAGTGTGATGGTTAGACAGACATTTTTAAAGATAGGAGTTGCAGCAGGAGGACCCACTAAAGTGAGTGTTTTGTGAGCGATACTGAAGGACTTGCGACACTTAATAGAGATAGTGATCATATTGATTCCCTCTTTAAAATCCTCCAGTAGCCCTTGGGATTAAATACAACCTCTTTAGAAAAAGCATCAAGGCCTCGAAAATCAGATCTCTTCTTACCTCTCAATCCCCCTTCCTGCTACTTACCCATATCATCCTGTAGTCTATGATATCAAAATATTTACCATTTCCTGAATATGACATACTTTTTAAAGGTTCTTCTGACTGCTTTGGATGCTTTTTACTGTCTATTTATCTGGGTACTTCAGCCTTCAAGTTTCAGTGCAAAAATTGCTTTTTCTTTTAAGTATTTTTAAACCCCAAAGATCAATGTAAATGTCCTTTTTCCAAATTCCCTTAACAACCTGCACATGCCTTAAATTTTACTAGTATTTTACAACACTGCATTACCTCTATTGCTTGCTTTTGTCTACTCTTTCCATCAGTCAATGAGAAGGAAAAAAAAGGAGGGAGGAGTGGCTGTTTCTTGTTAATTCTCTATTTCTAATGCAAGATATTGTGATCAAATATGCTAATCTCTTAGACAGTTCAGGCTGCTATCACAGAATACCATTGACTGGGTGACTTGTAAACAACAGAAATTTATTCCTCAGTTCTGGAGCCTGGAAAGTCTAACATCAATGCACCAAGAGATTGGTATCTGGTAAGAGCTTGCTTCTTGGTTTATAAACAAACTTTTGGGCGGTGTGAGTGGGGGTCAATGGCCTCACATGACAGCAGGGCAAGGGAGCTCTTTGGGAACTCTTTTCTAAGGGCACTAATCCTGTTCCTGAGGGCTTTCCCCCCATGACCTAATACTTCCCAAACTCCTCACTTCCAAACACCATCACATTGGGAACTCGGTTTCAACATAACAACTTTAGAGGGACATCACTATTTAATCCATGGTAGCTGGCTAGCCCAGGAATGTTTGGTTTTCCTAATGTAATGATTAATAGCACTCTGTTTTCTAAAGTACCCACTTTGGATGAGGAATTATATGGTCACCCTGATAATATTGTATTGTTTTTTGAATGAATAAATACATTTAAAAAAAGGAAAAAGGGGAGGGATTCTTGGAACTGGACAATGAGATCTGAGTCACCTTTCTAGCACCATTTCTTTGTAAAAATTATTCAGCTTCTCTCTGCTTTAGATTACTGCACCACATATACACACATACACACAAGAATATATTCTCTGTCATCTTCAAAATGAAGCTAACAATAATGAAAGCTAATGTCTTAAATGCAGTGCTTTAAGATTTACTGAACACTTCACAAATTTGATTCCATTCATCTTCTAATGACAGCCCTAGGAAGTGAACATTCCTGTATTTCTTAAACTAACACTTAAGGTGACCAGGAGCAGTAATTAGTGGTTCTGGTGACTCCATTTGCTTACATGTCTATATTTTTTGGGAATCAACTATTTGTAAGATGCCTGTATTAGGTACAGATCAACATCACTTTTTTTAAAAATATATTTTCTTTTATTGACTTTTTACAGAGCAGAAGGGAGAGGGATAGAAAGTCAGAAACATAGATGAGAGAGAGACATCGACCAGCTGCCTCTTGCATGCCCCCTACTGGGGATGTTCCGGCAGCCAAGGTACATGCTCTTGCCGGAATCGAACCCAGGACCCTTCAGTCCGCAGTCCGACGCTCTATCCACTGAGCCAAGCCGGTCTCGGCTCAACATCACTTTTTAAAGTTATATTTACTTTGGCTCTCAAGCTCATATTATAAAACTAAAACTACTCTTATTTTTCATCGATTTCTTCACCTCAGAATTATAATCATGACACCTACTATCTCCCATGGAACTCAGTGACTCTCCCCACAGCAATTAGAAGTGACAGACAAACCAATAAGGAAATATTCCATTGAACTGTATTATCCTATGAATTGGGTGTGAGCTTGAGTGCTTGGCTGAGTAATTAAGTGTGGCTTTCATTTAAGATCCTATCAGTTATGTTTATTTCCTTCATATTAGATTAACTCATGAAAAATGAAGAACCATGGCAGGGCTCACAGGGCTATGTTGAAAGACCTGTAATGGCAGATGTAGATTACAGCATAATTGATTTAAACCCCTGTTGCTAAATTGATTGTCCAGATGTTCACCATGGCAAGACAGAACAACAATGATCTTTGGACATCTTGCATTATATACTGTTCTTCATCTTTAAAACTCTTCCACTCACATAATCTCTAGTCAATTTTGTTGATCATAACAACCTTGTGAAGTACACAGGTTTTGTAGGGAACAGATGAGTACAAAAAATTGTTCATTAGTTATTATGTATTGTCTGACTCCATGCCAACTTATCTCCCTGACTACAATTTACTTCCTGACTAGAAATTGTTCCAAAAGCAAATTTAACCTGTTGTCTTTATTTTATAAAACCAATCAGCAGTTTAAATCTAAACACTGTAACATATGTCTATAGACACCTCATGATCTAGCTTTTCCTTGTCTCTCCAACCTTAATTTTAATAATAACACTTTTACCTCCTATTCCTCTAGCCCCTTCTAGCTTTCACATCTCTCTTCCTTTGCTCATTGTTTCTTCTGCTTGTGCCAGCTGAGACATTATCTTTTTCTAACACCTCCACTGACCTTCCTTTGTTTCCTCAATAACCCCTTTCTATGTAGTTCTCTATCAAGACATTGCCTGGCTGGTGTGGTTCATTGGTTGAGCATAAGCCTATGAACCAGGAGGTCAGGGTTTGACTGCAGGTGATGGCACGTGCTTGAGTTAAGGATTCAAACCCCAGTAGGTGACCAGTGGTGGGTGTGAAAGAGGCAGCTGATTGATGTTTCTCATCAGTATTTCTCTCACTCCCTCTCTCTTCCTTTCTTTGGATAAAAGCATATTAAAAAATACATACCACTTACTTGTTTATACTATAAATCTACATGTCTTTACTGGACTCACTGTCCCTTTGTGTCTGTTTTCCTCGAATCTTGCAGAGTTACAGGCACATAATAAGTACTCAAAACATATTTATTGAAAAATTTTTATAAATGAATGAATAATATACCATGCTATTTCTCCTACCTCATTTTATCTGAAACCATTTGTTACATGTTCACAGTTATCTCCATTTAATCAAATGTGATATTTGATCAAATGTGATAATTTCTGTGGTCATTCTGTCTGAAATTATCAGAGATAGATTGGCAGGCTAGGGCCTGGTTTACATTTGAGGGTAGGAAGACTCAGGAAAGATAAAGGACGGACTCCAACATATAATATCACTTTAACTTGAGAATGTGTGTTCTTGTTGTGAGTGCTCTAAGTGTGATCATTAGCTCTTCCTGGACAAGATATTTCCACCACTGATTTAAATAATTTGAGATAAGAAAGCTTAGGGCATCAGGTTCTTAAAAAGCTTGAAGAATTCCACAGAGGGATTAAACACTTATATTCTGTGTTCTTAGCTCATCATTTTGTCTTGGCAATCAGGCATTGGCTCTGCGGTATTTATGAAAAACATCGAAAACACCTAAGCTATAATAAGAGTAGTTAATTAGTGAGAAGTTACTTATGTACAGGGCATCATGCTGGCACATGCATGCCTTTTCTCAGTCCTCAAAACCAATTCATTTCCTTCACTTTACAGTTGAGGAAATCCAGTCTTGAGGGGAATACAACATGTTGCTCAAGCCAAACAGCTAGTGCATGGAAAAGCCAGAAATTTTCCTTCTGAAGGGAGCTGGCAGGGGCTGTTGGCCTAGTCTGAAGTTTTAGGGGGAACTTGCCAAGAATTGAGTTTCTCTTTAATGACTGTGATCACAAAAGACTCTTTTCTAGCATGATTTTGATAAACTAGCTATTTAGTGTTTTGTAAACTGCCTCATGGTATACACTGGATAAAAAATACCAATATGTTCTCCCTGATTTGGTTTTTCTGAACATTGTGAGAAGTCTTAGTGCCTCAAGAGAGGGCAGTTGTTCAGATAGTGTTGCTTGAAGAGTTTCAAATTAGATCAAGCGATCCCCAGGGTGCTGTGGTGTTCTCATTCAGCACGCTGCCTCTCAGAGCTCTGTGGTGCAAGCTTCTTCACCAGAGTCTTGAGCACCCTGTACCTGCATTGAGGAATTCATAATATTTCATCCATGTACTCTGTTTTAGAAAGAGGTGTGAGCTGCTGCACATGACTAAGGTTTAACATAATATGCTGGAAAGATGGTCGTGGGCTCAAATCACTAATGAATTAGTCTTTATGAGTATCAATTGGCGCATCTGTGAAACAGAGCCAATATAAGCATCTTATAAGTTACGGTAAAGACATATACTATATGTCTTTAGTAGGTATTTAACAAATATCTACTACATATAGTAGGTGTTTAACAACTGTTTAGTATGTGTTTAACAAATATTTTTCCTCCTTCCCTTTATTTTTATTTTAGTTTTTAAATATATTTTTATTTTTAAATTTATATTCTTTATTCTTTAAAGTATTACATATGTCTCTTCCACCCCCATTGACCTCTCACCAACTGTTCCCATCCCCTAGCACATGCCCTTAGCCCCCTACTGTCTGTGCCCATTGGTTATGCTTATATACATGCATACAAGTCCTTTGATTGATGTCTTACCCTCCCTCCCTCTGCCTTCCCTTTGAGGTTTAACTTCAGAGAGGAAGGGAGAGGAAGAGAGAGATAGAAACATCAATGATGAGAGAGAATCATTGATCAGTTGCCTCTTGCATTCCTCCTACTGGAAATTGAGACAGCCATCTGGGCATCTGCCCTGACTAGAAATTGAACCATGACTTCCTGGTTCATAGGCTGATGCTCAACTACTAAGCCACCCCAGCTGGGCCTCCCGTTTCTTTTTAGATTATTTAAAATAATGTAACAATATTTTAAAACATTTATAAGATGAGAAAAGAAAAAATACTAACTATATAGTTCCACAACACAAATTAAGCAACCACTAATGTTATTGTATTTTCCTTTTTATGGCTATATTTGAATCCTGCCTCTTCACTTCATATTACAGTGTTAGCGCTCTCATATACATCAACAACTAAGCAACTCAGTCATTGCACTCTTAGGCATTTACTAAAGAGAAATGAAGGTATGTGTCTACAGAAGTCAACAAAGATTTGCACTTGAATGTTTATAGCAGCTTTATTTAAAATAGCCAAATATCAATAAAGAGGAGATGGACCCATGTAATGAAATACTCTCAGCAAGAGAAAGGAATCAACTATTGATAAATGTAACAGCATGAGTAAATCTCAAAATAAATATGCCAAATGGAAAAGCCAGACAGAAAAGAGTGCTCACTATATAATCCCACTCATGTGAGATTCTAGAAAACTCACACTAATTAAAAATGCAAAGCAGAAAAGGCTGCTTAGGGATGGGAAGAGGTGGAAGGAAAGATTTCAAAGGCGCCCAAGGAAACTTTTTGAGGTGATGGTTATGTTCATTCTCTTGATTGAGCTGGTGTTTTCACAGAAAGTTACATAGCTCAATAATAACCAAATTG
Source organism: Antrozous pallidus (assembly GCA_027563665.1). Taxonomy (NCBI): domain Eukaryota; kingdom Metazoa; phylum Chordata; class Mammalia; order Chiroptera; family Vespertilionidae; genus Antrozous; species Antrozous pallidus. The sequence continues at coordinate 54,792,642 of CM050520.1, read as the reverse complement.
TGTTCTTTAAATATATGTATCTTATTATAAGCCAATTACACTTCAATTAAGCTATAAAATACAAAAAAATGATATATCTTGGGGAGTGGGGAAATCTTACTCTAATAGTACCATTGTATTAATGGTTTTTAACTATTGCCACTGCTATATATTTAGATTGCTTCCAACATTTTACTATTATAAATAGCACCACAATGAACATCTATATTCTGTATAGTAAAAGCCTAAGTGACTGTTATGGCATAACGACTAGAATGACTGGTCGCTATGATGCACAGTGACCACCAGGGGGCAGATGCTCAATGCAGGAGCTGCCCCCTGGTAGTTGGTGCACTCCCCCAGCCAAAATCCTGTGGCTGGCCAACTTCCCATGGTCCCTCCCCATAGCCTGCCCCAATCGGCAGTGATTAGGACTGGGCAAGATGGCCCTGATCAACCTCGGTTGCTAGCCAGGCCAAGGGATCCCACCTGTGCATGAATTTGTGCACTGGGCCTCTAGAATTTGACATAAAATTATTAAATATTATTTGCTTTCTCTTTAGAATGTGTTAATGCTGAAATCAATTATTCATTTCGTAAGAATGGCATAGCAAAATTTTTTTGATTCACTCCTCATTAGTGTTTTTATGAGGGAGTGATTTTTTTTATAGTGATTATAATCACTGGTTTCCAAGCACTACCACTTGAGCCACTGATAAAAAAAAAATAGTAGCAAGAGGCATATGGGTAACAATTAGAGTTGTAAAACCAGGAGTCTCAGTTGGACCCAGATGGCATGGCTCACTGGTTGAGCATTGAGCTATGAACCAGGAGGTCACAGTTTGATTCTCTGTCAGAGCACATGCCCAGATTATGGGCTCAATCCCCAGTGTGGGTGTGCAGGAGGCAGCCGATCAATGTTTCTCTCTCATCATTGATGTTTCTTTCTCTACTTCTTCCTTCCTCTCTGAAATCAATAAAACTATATTTTTTTTTTAGTAAAAAGAGTCTCAGGCAGGAGACCAATAATGATTAAATTTTAGTTTCTTTAGGCATTTGGCCCCCTCAGAGATTCAAGGGCCTCCTGAACTATCCATTTTGATCTGTATATATTACTACCCATTCTGTTTAGTGATTAGTTCCTGTGATCATCCATTTACTTCTAGGCACTTCCTCTCCTTCCAATGGCATTTTTGCTACTGTGAGAGTATAAAAATGCCATGGGACTTTTTCTTCGTGCTCTCTACTCATTTATACATTCATTTAAAGGATTGCTGAGCTTGATCTACATGCCAAACATGGGATTTGTACTGAAGATAAAACTATGAATAATTCTGGTCCCTGGCTTAAAAATGTTATAGTATTGTTTGAGAAACCAATAAGTAAATACTAAATTAGAATAGAGGGTGATTAGCACAAGAGGCATTAGTCATGTGAGATACATGTATCCCAACCTAAAGTGTTAGGATAGACTTTCAAGAAGAAGTGGCACCTCAGTTAGTAACTAGAAAAGGAAGAGACAGGTGAAGAAACCAAGAGAGAAAGGGAGGAGAATGTTTTAGGCAGAGTTAATAGCATCTATAAGATATTAGAGGGAGAGAAGATAATAGAAATATTTTGTGGGTATGTGTGTGACTATAGTTTTGTTGTTTTAATGTGTACTTTAGTGTGAAGGACTCATAAAAAGTATCAGGTAAACACTACTAAAATATTATGTAAAGTATTTGTTCTCTGATTACAAAAGTTATGTATGCTCATTATAGGACAATATTATTACTTATGAGTTTAAAGTTTATTAAAGGAAATGGAAAAATACAAAAGCATAAGGAGGAAAACAAGCATTACTTATAATATTCAGAGGCAGCACATTAAAAGATTAGTACAGTCAGTTCTCGAGTTACGTTGGAGATCTGTTCCTACAGTGCGACATAATGCGATTTTCACCATAAGTCAGAACCCACCTACATTAAGTACCTATGTCCCTCACATGGAGCACATACACAGCAGTAATGAAGTGAAACAAATTTAAAAGATAACAATTCCTGACATTTACTTATGGTAAATAAATAATAAAAAACATAAAGCACATATGTACACATGTCGAAATAATGGAACCTTTTTAAAATAAATAAATGGAAGATGGCGATGTAACCACGAAACAACATACTTTGAGCCTGACGTAACCTGAAAACTGCCTATATCATTTGCATACTTCATTGTCTCTAAGCCCTTACGTATTTATTTAATCAACACCATACAGATAAATATTGGGTCATTTTCAGCTGTTTTCTTTTACAAAATTATAATAATAATAACTCTTACATATGTAACTTAGCATAGAGTTAATATGTCATAAAATAAATTTATAAACATATAATTTTTAGGGTAAAAGGCAAAGTCATAATTTTAAATGATTGTATAAAATAACATATAGTCAACACATTACCTCCTATTCCTAGACACTTAGTTTCCAAGTTTTATTTTTATAAATCATTTTAAAATATTCTTAAAACTTTAAATGTCTTTGGGGCTGTCAATTTAATGCTGCCAGTTCTTGAGTCATTCCCAGTTGGCAAATATGCTAGTCTGATAACATCATTCACTGTCCTTTAACATTACATCCAATTATATGATGGGAAGACAAGGATTCTGATAATCTTACTTGAGAACTGACCAGATTGCAGTTTCCATATTTTTATGTATATTATCTCACTTAATTCTCATCTCACCTATGTTAGAGATGTGTTAACTCATTCTACAGATGAAGAAACTAAGACTTCTTAGTTTCAGAGTAGCTAAATGACTGTCCCAAGGTTACAGCCTGAGTGAAAAGTGAAACCTTAACCAGAGTCTATCAAATATCAAATAATATTTTTTTCAAATTTACATGTTTTCTCACAAAAATCAATTAGATTTATGGTACCTCTTTTGTAACATAGAGATAAGCTGGTATATCTTTTTTTAAATAATAATAGTTAACAATTATTGACCATTACTATGTCTTAAGTTATGTTCTGAGTGCATTTTAGTAATTAACTCATTGAACCCTCCAATCCTAATGAGAGGGTCTATTATTATACACAACAGAAAGAAGAGGAAATTGAGGCACAGAGATGTTAAATAAGTTACCCCTGAACCACTTAGCTCATGGGCACAGAATTCAGGACTCAAGCTAGCAGTCTGCTCTGGAGCAGCTTCTAAACCACTTCCTGCAGCACCACTCAGAGACAGCTGCCAGTTTGTGCCAGAAGCTAAATGGTAGGAGTTGTCTTACTAGATATAGCAACATTATATCACATTAAAAGGCAGTGTAAGGATCAAGAACTCAGGTTCTGAAACCAAATTACCTCTGTTTAAATGCAGGTACCACCACAGACTAGCAAGATAGTTAATCTCTTTCTTTATTAGTTCTTCATCAATAACACATATCTAATAACAGTAACCATTTTATAGGGCTGTGGTGGGAATAAACATTTGTATAGTAATTAAAATAGTGCTTAGCGTATACTTATCTGCCTTTGAGTATCTGTTAAATAATTTGTAGTGTATGAGTCCTCTTCCGATTACCCCCCACCAACCATACTCTAGGAAACTGTGATCTCAGTGGTAACCCGAGGTGACCAGACACACCCACAGCGCCTGGCGTTTTCAAAGTCCCTGCTCATGAGTGATGCCCCAGCCAGATCTAAGCTCTACAGCATCATAGTATCCTCTTTTTCTGTGAGAACTGTTTTAAAGGGAAGAGTCAGCCTTGCCAACTTTCCAAATTTAGCCATAACTGGGTCATCTAAAAAGTAGTGCACTGTTCCCTCAAGTAATCCTTTGCTTATGTTAAATTTATGTGCAGCTTTCCTCACCAAATCTTAGCACGTTCTGAATTTCATGAGTCACTGCTTTGGCAGATATGTGTGTGAAGAACACCCTTTCAGAACTGTTACCAGAGGTGGTGCAGCTTGCTGCTGCCCTTGGTCAAGTCTGTATCTCTTGGGACTGATACCAAAGGTGAAAACCAACAATACCCAGGATCCAGCCTGGATATTTTTAGTTTTGTCTTTCATATCATAAAAGCAGGAGGGTCCTTTGCTTTGAATTTGTTGGGCCACACCCTAATATTGCTTACCAATTGGTGCCAGGCTCTGTCTTAGGTGTTCAGGATAGGCATCTGATCCGTGTTGCCCTGCCTTTGAAGATAGCACAGCCTTCTGTTGATCACAGTGTCTGGAGAAATGCTTCTGAATAACTATCTTCAATTTGAGTCAGAGGTTGCTTTCCGAAAGCCTAATTTGTCTATAGACTAAAGGAAATGTGTTCCTTTAGCCTAGCTCGTAGAGTCATATGACAAATCCGCTGAAGAGCTACAGTCTTCCCAGTAGACAGAGGATCTGTGGGTTACTGTGAGATGAAGGCCACCACCACATTGAGAGTGTTTCCCATAGGCCAAGCACCATGCCAGATATTTGATTATCTTACTTTAACCTTGAGTGAACCCTGTATAATGATTGTCTCTTAGAGCAGATGTGGGAACTGATGATTACTAATAATCTTAAGTGAGAATAACTTATTAAGGTCACAGGTAGGAAGAGATAGAGTCCAGAATTTGATCTTCCATCTGTCTGGCTCTAGATTGCATGTATTTCCCATGGGAGAAATTATTTATTTAGAGGGATCATTTTTTTTATTTATTTATTTATAAACAAATATTTATTGTTCAGATTATTACAGGTGTTCCTCTTTCCCCCCACCTTTCCCAATAGCTTCCCTCCACCTAATCCCCCACCCCACCCCATGCCATTACCCTGTCTTCATCCGTAGGTATAAGATTTTTGTCCTATCACTTCTCCCACCCTTCACATCCTCTTCCCCCTGAGAATTGTCAGTCCACTCCCCTTCTATGTCCCTGATTCTATTATATTCATCAGTCCATTCTGTTCATCAGATTTTTCGATTCACTTGTTGGTAGGTATGTATTTGTTGTCATTTTGTTGTTCATAGTTTTTAAATTTACCTCTTTCTTCTTCTTCCTTTTCTTAAAGAATACCCTTCATCATTTCATATAATCCTGGTTTGGTGGTGATAAACTCCTTTAACTTTTTTTTTGTCTGTGAAGCTCTTTATCTAACCTTCAATTCTGAATGATAGCCTTGCTGGGTAGAATAATCTTGGTTGTAGGTTCTTACTGTTCATCACTCCCATCTGGCCTGCATAGCTTCTCTCGAGAAATCAGCTGACAGTCGTATGGGTACTCCTTTGTAGATAACCAACTGTTCTTCTCTTGCTGCTTTCAAGATTCTCTATTTGTCTTTTGCCCTTGGCATTTTAATTATGATATGTCTTGGGGTGGTCCTCGTTGTATTCCTCTTGTTTGGGGTTCTGTGCACTTCCTGGACTGGTAAGTCTATTTCTTTCACCAGGTAGGGGAAATTTTCTGTCACTATTTCTTCTAATAGGTTTTCAATATTTTGCTCTCTCTCTTCTTCTGGTAGCCCAATAATTCGGATGTTGGTATGCTTAAAGTTATCCCAGAGACTCCTTACACTATCTTCATATTTTTGGATTCTTTTTCTTTTTGTTTTTCTGGTTGGTTGTTTTTTGTCTCCTCATATTTCAGATCTTTGGTTTGATTCTTTGAGTCCATTGATCTACCATTGAATTTCTGTATATTCTTTATTCCAATCAGTGTATGCTTAATTTCTGACTAGTCCATTTTCTTGGCATTCTCATTAAGGCCCTTGAAGGTCTCATCATGTTTCTCAGCAGTTTTTAGTAGATTTTTGAGTAACCTTATAAATGTGGTCCTGAACTCTGTATCCTCCATTTATTTCATTCGTGACATGATTCTTTGTCTCCGCATTTTGCTGCTTCCCTGTGCTGATGGAGTGGAAGAACTGCTGTATGGAGACACTCCTATGGGGCTGGACTTGCTTCAGTGAGACTTTGGTGCTCACTGAGTCTGCCTCTTGAATGTGTGACTTATGGATGTGAGTAGTTGAATTCTGGTGTCATCTCACACTGACCTCTAAATACACTAGCTTCTGGATCTCCAATGGGCTGCAGGTCAGCTACTCTCTGAGGTAACAGAGCAGGAGCTACAGCAAGGTCTGCAGATTCTCCTGGGCTGACCAGAGCTGCAGTTTGTTAGATTAAACTGTAATAGGGCAGGCCATTTATATGCAAATACCTCTGCTCACAGCTCATGCGATTTTGCAGATTGTGCGGGGCGGGGTCCCAGGGAATCACTAGGCCGTGGCAAACAGCGATGGCTGACACTCAGCTGTTTCTGTGTTTCCAAGTTCCCCACATCCCGCACCATGAACAGTAATTGCTGCTGGCACCTCTGCAAGAGAGCCACCCTCTCTTTCTGACCCAATGGCAGACCATCCAGCTTCTACCTGTAGGAGTCTGGGTTGCCAGCATCTTCCCAGAAACAAGTTCAAAGTAATCAGGAGCTTGTTTCCCTTCGGGTTGAAAAGAGCAGCACCCCATCGCCCACTGCCAGCCTGGTTCGCACACCTCCGTATCTTACCTTTTCAGCGTTTGTGCTCATCTCAATGCTCCATTTTGTTGCAGAACTTCCACTCAGCCAGCTTTCCCATGATTCTGGGTGATAGATGTTTTTTCTTTTAGTTGCAGTTTTAAAATTGTTATGCGAGGCAACAGTTTAGTTTTTTATCTATGCCACCATTTTGGCTTCTCCTAGAGGGATCATTTTAGAGAAAACATATCTCAAATTTAAAATGTTGGAGAGAGTATCCCCAGAGTCTTTCTATAACAGATTTAGGAACTATGTTGAGGGATATTAAAAGTTACCAGCATCACTTTCTTGAAGAAATGGCATTTCTTTATTTACCAAGTGATCTTGTTCATACCTTTTCATCTGAGTACATCACCATATCACCATAGCCTGTTCTAGTGCAGACCATGCTTCAAAAAATTAAATTTTATTTGCTTCTATTAACTTGACAGGGTGTAAGAAATACAGGAAGTTTGGAGCCTCATAGAATTGAGTTCTATCTGTAAACTGCCATTGGCTCTCAAATAGAGAGAATAATGCCTTGTTTGTAGGTTTGGCATGAAACATAGAATAGCTATTGTTAATCACCTAAATTACAGTTTTGGCTCAGTATATTTTAGTCTTTCCCCATCATTGTGACATGGCTGAGTGAAAGGTTCATCTGAAGATATTTACTAAATATACATGGTGTCATATTATTTGAGGTGATTAAAGGACACTAAAGGATTAAAAGTCTGAGTGTTCTGTCCTTGATGCCCTCATGTCTGGGATATGGATAAATAATTAAAAAGCAGAAATAATTTAGAGAGAAATTCTTAAAAATATGACACTTTTAGTGAATAAAATGCTTATAATTGTGGTTTGTCCAAAGGATGAAATAGATATTTATGTGCTAACCTACAATCATGATCAACATATGTTAAAAAACAAACCAAAACAGATGGCAAAGAACAACTTGGAGCTCATTTATGTAAAAACAAAGAATTATATATGCCAAATAGTTAATAGCAATTGTCTCTTAGAATAGGAATCAAAAGCAATTTCACCTTTTCTTTAAAAGTATTTTTTTTAATTATTAAGAAAAGACTATCAGGTACATTGTGTTGGCTATGGGTTGAGTATGAATCAAAGTAAAAATAAAGGCAAAGATGAAATTCAGTGTCCTCTGAGGCACAACATTATTCCATTTTTAGTCCATTATTTCATTTACCAATACGTCTTATTTTCTGTGTGCTTTTTAAAATTATTTTGTTAAGATTAAGGACTTTGCTTATCTCATTCCAACCTATATCTCCAGCACTTAGAACATTTCCTGAATACTAGCCTCATATAAATGAGATGAATGAAATAACTGCCACTTGGACAGCTATGGCAATCATTTTTATTTTAAAAGCCTAAGCATCTTAATTTGGCTTATACAGCCATATAAAATTTATTTCCTGACAACCTCTCTAGCTTTTTCTTTTCATCTCCAGTTTCATCTCCTCAGGATTTGTAGTTTAACTTTTTTCAGTTACCTTAACATACCCTTCTCTTTCATCTCCAGACTTTTGTATATATTATTCTTACTTCTTGGAAAACTAATTGAACTCTTCTATTTCTTACTCCTATTTATCCTTCTGGTATCAGTGTGAGCAGTATTACTGCTTGATCACAGTCTCTAGAGTTAAATGTCAGATCAGTTATGTGTTAAGTGATTTTTGTTTAAATATCCTTATCTCTAAAGTAGGAATTACAGTAACTTTCTTATACAGTTGTTATGAGGATAAATGCATTAACACACAAAAAGCACTAAGAACAATTCTTGATGCATGCAGTTTATTACATGTTAGGGTAATGATGATTGTGATGGTAATGATGATGATGATGATAATGACACTTTGTAGTGTAGTTGTTGTGGTGATAGTGATGTCACTATTTTGGAAAACCTTCTTATTCCAGGATGGGTTAGGTGTCATTCTTCTTTATTGAAAAACTAACTATTGTGTATTGTTGCCCATTTGTTTGCCTTTAGATCTCACTAGAGTATAAGATCCATGTGATCAGTGGTTAGGTCAATGAGTTTATCAGAGTACCCACAGCACTCAGCATAGTCTCTGACAGAGAGCAGATGCTTTTTTAAATAAATGTTTTGAAAATTGTTGAATCGAATAATCTGGCACAAAATAATAAAGTTAGACTAAAATATATTCTAAGAACTGAGAAGACAGACCTTGATACTGAAGAAGAGTGAGAAAGAGAGACTCAGAGATGACTCTGGTCCAGACACTGGAGATTAAGAAAATGATGAAGCTACAGAGAGAGGAATAAAGGTGTTACTGCCTATGTGGTTTGGTTCAGTGACTAGAGTGTCAACCTGCAGATTGAAGGGTCCTGGGTTCGATTCTGGTCAAGGGCACATGCCCCACTGATCATGCAGGAGGCAGCCCAGCCAATTAATGATTCTCTCTCATCACTGATATTTCTATCTCTCTTTCACTCTCCCTTCTTCTCTAAAATCATTTTTTAAAGTAAAAAATATGTTAGTAGTGTGGCTCTTCCACTTGACTACTAAGAATTACCTTTTTATCTTTATGCTTCTATACCTATACCTATTGTAAAGTGCTTTTAGATTTACTACATACTTTGACATTCAATACTTAATGTTGTAGGCACTACAAATGTACATGCCCTTGTACAGATGAGCAAATTGAGCTTCATGAGTAAATTGCTTGCTTTCAGTAATGTTTGAATAGAAGGAAAATATTAGGAATAGAAAAAAAAGATTTCTTAAAAATTATTCATTTACTCATTCAGAAACAGAAGTTCTACTTTGTATAGAGAACATTATGATTTGGGCATATTCTATATCATTAAAGCCTAATATACAAATTGACTGAATGACAGAATGACCTTTGGGATGACTGGTTGCTATGATGCACCCTGACCACCAGGGGACAGATGCTCAATGTAGGAGCAGGCCCCAGACTAGCCAAGGCGAGTGCCAGTGGGGATTTCCCCCCCACACACACCCCTCCGCAACACCCCCAATTGCCCTGCCAGTCAACCCACAGATTGGCCCTGATCTCTGGCCAGGCCTAAGGACCCTACACATGTACAAATTTTGTGCACCAGGCCTCTGGTAGAGATATAAATGGCCTGCCCACTGCCCTTAACAGCTCTATCTGGATTCAGAGTGACTAGTTACATAAACAAGTTTAGGACAAACTGATAAACTTCCGAAAGGATTTAGGTAATGTCTTCGGGGCATACCATGAAGAGAGAAATTAGTTCTTAATCAAGAACTAAAGAAACTTCTTGGATGATAAAGCTGACCTAGGCTTATATGCTATTCATTTTTCAGTACTTTACTCCAATACATTTCTTACAAAGAAAAGCTATACTTTGATTCCAAATTAGAATTTTCTAATTTCTCTAATGTGCTCATAAAAGATAATTCATTATGTAATGCATGCTTATCATTTAGCTTTGGGTTTTAGTTTTCTGAAAAATTGTTTGCACTTTTTTTTCTTTTCTTATTTTAATTTAACTCATCAACAGTAGTTTTCTGTTGTGAAGAAACACTGAATGGATTAATGTTGGAGGTGACAATTGTCAGCATACTTTTAAGAACATCTAAAAGCTGATAACATATTAAGAAAACTGACTTTTTAATGCAAAATTGTCTAAATGACAATATTCCAGAGACCCCAGGTGATTGCTATTCCTCCCCATTCCATTCTTAAAGGAATATGAAAACAAAAATCTATTACATCTGAATTTTGGTGACAACAGGAAAAAATACTTGTTTTAATATATGAAGAAGAAAGTGTCACTGGTATATCATCTAAGCAACTAAATTTAGACTGAGAATAGAATCATCAGGTTTATGAATTAAAAAGGAAACTTAATGGTAATCTAGTACAGTCTTTTGTTTGTCTTTCTTATTTAGAAATTAATGGGAAGATTGAATCGAATTCATTTATAATAAATTCAATTCAGTGAAGCAATTAAAATTGCTTAGTATTACAAGGTTTCCATTACTAAATATTTTTCTGTTACTTAATTCCTTTATGAAATTGTGCAAGTCATTTAATATCCGTCATTTTCTTAAAACCAATAAAATGGGAAAATGGAAAAATAATAGGTATTTCAGAGTTGCTAAGAAAATGAAATGAGATAATGCATGTCAAATATTGTCTGGTCATTTTATTGCAGCCCACTCTACCCTCACTCCCCTAAGGAGTTATTAATATGGGATTGGCTGCAATACAAGAAACTGTATCCCTGTGCCTTGCATAAAGGGGCAGAAATAGAATATTGAGGGCCAGCTAGAATTGTAAGAAACATTAATCATGCTAGGTTAACCGTGCTTTTTTTTTTTTTTTTTTTTTTTGGTCCTGATTAAAGAAAGCATGCAGGACCTGGGAGCTCACTTGGAAAAGTCAGCCCTTTGAAATCCTCCCCCCAACCCTTTTTCATATCACTGAACTCTTTTAAGATACCTAGCCTTTTGTGTATCACACTTTCTTTGAAGACCCACAGGCCTTTGCAAATCTCCAGACCTGTGAACTGCCCATTTGGCAATACACTTTTGCCTATTTCCCCATGAAATCTTTGTCCTTCTACCCAATATAAGCAGCTGGCTTATGGGGAGAGGCAGAGCAGAATTTTGTGGATGACTTGCTGTTCTTCCATACTGCAGGCGGTATTGGAATAAACGCTCATCTGTGATTCAACTCTGCCTCTGCTTAATTGGTTGAAGTAGGCACAGGCAGCACAGACCCATTAATTGTCCAGTTAGGTAGACTCTCTTGTATGAACCTGACTTTCCTTATGTCTTTATATTAACTAATGGTGTTTAAATTCCAGACCTCTAAAATCTAAGTTGCTCTTCTAAAAAGAGAGTAGATTGAGACTCTAAGTGTGAACATTTTGGCCAATGGTAATGTTAAGGTATGAAAAACATTCAAACATTTAAAGAATTTTTATGAGTTTCTTTGAGCCAAAACTGTTGACAATTGCTGAGAAGCAGAATCTTAACATATTGGGGTAATGCTCTGGAGAATGGCAGTTTTTTATCTTGTTTTCTACATTACAATCAAAAGAAGAGATGTAAGTGGGTTACATGAAATCCACTGGTGATACATTAAAGAGGTGGGAGAAACCAAAGTGGGTAAACCTCTGGGATTGGATAAAAAATAAAATGATAGACACTATAATTACAAGTTATAATAACTACTTAAAATTTAGGTTGAAATTTATTTTCCTCATGATGGTATGATGGCAAGGAATTCAGAATTGCCCTACCTTGTCCTTTACCTCACCCTCTTTCTTTTGCATAGGTGGGTACTGGATAGTTAGCAGTCCACAAGTAACATGATAACAGTAACAGTGAAGGAGTTTGTGGTGTTAGTCCTGGTGCCCTGTCCAATTGGTTGTGCCCTGAGGGGTCCAGAAAAAGGGAAGTTACAAGTTACCCTGAGATTCCAAGGGTATGTTATCATAGATGCAAAAGATAACAGACAGGCTTAGTTAAGGTAAAGATTGACTTTGGTCAGTGACTAGCTTTGTACATGCCTGTCTGCCATAAACTGCTTTTAGTTAAAACTTTTAAATTTTAGACCATACTTTATGGTTACTTTAGGTCTCTAGAGTTTGCAAGGTCTCCAAGCAGACCTTCCCTGAGCTAGTCAAGTTAGCATGTGGCCCCTTTTCATCCACAGTCACAAACATGAACACACTACTAGTATCTCCATCTATTGGAAAAAAAATGCATTATTAACTGGTACATCTAGTAAAGTGACATTGGACTAAGGCTTTCTAACCTCTACTCCAGTATGTTTTCTACTCTGGACTTTAAAGAATATAAATAAATAATCTGTTTTCCCAACATTCTAACTATAGTCAAATATATACCTTGAGAAGAATTTTGAAAATATAATGAGTAAAAACCAAAATATATTGCTTTATGTTTACTTATATAAACACTGTCAAACTTTAGGCATACTTCCTTTTTTTTTGCTTAACATCACCATCATTGACTAAATGCTCTCTTTAAAAACATTTGAAAGGATAATTAGGATGCAAATCTACTTAAATACCAAATCTTATCATTTCTTTAAATATTTTATTGATTTTTTTTTTTTTTCAGAGAGAAAGGGAGAGGGATAGAGAGTTAGAAACATCAATGAGAAACAACGATTAGCTGCTTCCTGCATACCCCCTATTGGGGATGTGCCCACAATCAAGATATATGCCCTTGACCAGATCGAACCTGGGACCCTTCAGTCTATAGGCCAATGCTCTATCCACTGAGCCAAACCAGTTAGAGCCTTATCATTTCTTATTGTTAAATATTTAATTTCCTCTTTTTTACTGTCTGAAATAATGTTCTCATACGCCCTTATACAAAATTGTCCGATTATTTACTTAGAATAAATGATTGGATATGAAATAACAGTTGGATTAAAGGTTAAGTCCATTTTTAAAGCTCTCAAGCCATAAACAGTCACATTGTATTTCTTTCCGGAAGACTTGTACCAATTTCTTTCTCAAAAGCAGTGTCTGTGGGCATTTTTCTTGATGACTATACTACTAGGAAAATGTGTCAGTATTAAAGGGCAATTTCCTCTCTTTTTTTCAAAATAATTATTTCAGGGACAAATGCGTCACTGCAGTTTCTAGAATAACACTTCAATGCCAAACACCATTCCTCTTATCTTTGCTTGATAATAGATGCTGATTACCTGGGTGTAATCCCCATAAAGTACCAGAGCAGAGACTTCTTCAGCATAGCTGAGTCACTACCTTTCTTCATAAATCCAGGCATAACGAAGTGAACAAAGGTCAGATTTTAAATAGTCAAATATTAAGATTCTCTATGATCAGAAGTTTTACCTGATGTTAAGCTATTCTTTGAGCATTTGTGTTACTTGAGAAACACCCAAGCATGCCAGAACAGGCTAGGAATAAATATAATTAAAATTTCTGATTTATTTTTTTCAACTAATTTATTTTTCTCAAAACATTAAACATTTTCTATTATATTTATACAAAATAAAACCCCTTATTCTATTCCTGAAGAATGGGTTTTACAAAATAATTAACAAGGTGTTTGTTTTAATTGTGGCCTTACTACTAGCTTGTGCTATAGAGCATGTTACTTTACTTCAATAATTCTGAATTTAATAATCTGTCGAAAATAACAATTCTGCTGTCCCAACAAGATCATTGAGAGAATAAAGGATAAACAACTTTAATTACAAGTTAATAATAAATACTTAAGGTTTAGGTTGAAATTTATTTTCTCATGGTGAGGGACTCAGAATTGCCCTAACCTGTCCTTTACCTCATCCTCCTTCTCCTGAGGTTTCTGACGAGGGAATCTATACATGAGTCATGGAAAATGGTTTCAGAGTACAGCTTCATAACCGAAGACTAAATCTTCAGTGCATTTTTACCAATGCACCGCTCTGATAAAAACTAAGAAATCATTGTGTCTTCAGCCTAAAGGTATAAAGGTAGGCATTCCACTCTTTCCTTTATGAAACTAAGATGTCTAAATATGCCACTCAAATTCAGGTACAGAGCATCTAAAACAGAAAGAATGAGTCCCGGCTGGCTGTACCCACAGGGCCACTCCTTCCTCAGTTCTGCATAGACAGAAGCCGCAATAGTGAGAAAGCAGAGACTAGTCCAACAGCCTGGAGAGGGCCTCCTCTACCTTGGTGAGCCCGCAGCATGGAAGCAGAGGAAGAAGAGAGCATCATATTTGGGTGCTGACCTGTGAGGCAGTTTTCATAGTTTCTAGTAAAACATGGCTCATTGAATATCCTGAATTAGGTGAATCTGGGTCACCATTTTGCAAATAGTGGTCGGTCATTTATTTGATCACCACTATATGTCTAGCCTTTTCTGGACTAATATTTCATTTATATAACCCACTAAATTTTCTTTTGGAGCAATTTATTGTCTTCTACCTACATCTTGGAAAACACTAGTTTTGCTCACCCCCAAATGTGTTCCTCAATCATTCTAGTACCCTTCCAAAAGCAAAAGATATTCTCTATTCAAATAATTTCTAAAGAGGTTGTATAATGAATTTACCTCTTGCAGATTCATGTGGAGTAATGTGATGAACTCTTTAAAAATTCTCTGGTAGCCCACACCCTTACCTCACCCCCACAAACATGTTTATTTGAATCGTACTTTTTTGTCACAATCTTCTTCCCCACTTCACTGTTCTTGGTGATAAACTATTCGGTACTCTAGACCCTCATTTTCTTTACATTAGCATCTTTTTTTTTTAAGATTCTTTATTGTCGTTTTTTTTCATCAAACTTCCAATTTACTCATGCATTTATTTATAGTAATATGCACTCATAGCTTTTTAAATTTCATTTAAGCTTTTACTATTATTTATTTTGCTCTTAAGTTTACCTTTTTTATATGGGCAGAAATTTCTTTCTTTCTTTTTATTTTTTACAATATACAAAATAAATCTATATCCTAATAAGTAAAACTATTGTATTACAGATTGTAAATACAAAATAATTAACCATTTACATTCAATAAAGATTCATATTTTAAGAAAAACAACTTTAAATATAATAATGTTACATGCAATAAACTAATATTTCAAGAAAATATTTTAATTATAATAATTTACTAAAACTTTACTAACATAGTGTAATATCACAAAAGTTGCAGGAAATATTAAAAATCTGCAAATAACAGAATTATTTCTATTATATTCTAATTTTTTTTCCTCTGGCTCTATTTTTGTTCATCAGTTTGTTCATTATATTCCACAAATGTATGAGATCATGTGATATTTATCTTTCTCTGACTGGCTTATTTCACTTAGCATAATGCTTTCCAGGTCCATTCCATTGTGTTATGAATGGGAAGAGTTCTTTTTTACACAGCATAGTATTCCATTGTGTAGATGCACTACTGTTTTTTAATCCACTCACCTGCTGATGGCCACTTAGGCTGTTTCCAAATCTTAGCTCTTATAAATTGTGCTGCTATGAACATTGGGGTGCAGATGTCCTTTCTGATTGGTGTTTCTGATTTCTTGGAATATATTCCTAGAAGTGGAATTACTAGGTCAAATGGAAATTATATTTTTAATGTTTTGAGGACACTCCACACTGTTTTCCACAGTGGCTGCACCAGTCTGCATCCCCATCAGCAGTGCATAAAAGTTCCTTTTTCTCTACATCCTCTCCAGTATTTGTTGGTTGTTGATTTGTTGATTATAGCCCTTCTGACAGGTGTGAAATGCTACCTCATTGTCGTTTTGATTTGCATCTCTCAGATGATTAGTGACTTTAAGCAGGTTTTCACATGTTTCTTGGACTTCTGTATGTCCACTTTTAAAAAGTGTCTGTTTTGGCCTTTGCCCATTTTTTTTTTATTGGATTGCTTATCTTCCATTTGTTAAGTTGTGTGAGTTCCCTATAAATTTATCAGATATAACATTGGCAAAGATATTCTTCCATGTAGTGGGCTTTTTTGTTGTTTTATTGATGGTTTCTTTTGCTGCACAAAAGCTTTTTATTTTGATTTAGTTCCATTGTTTATTTTCTCCTTAGTTTTCATTGTCCTAGAAGCTGTATCAGTAAAATATATATCATTGTTATGACATATGTCTTATATTTGGCTGCCTATGGATTCTTCCAAGATTTTTATGGTTCCTCATCTTACATTTAAGTCCTTTATCCATTTTGAGTTTATTTTTGTGTATGGTGTAAGTTGATGGTCTAGTTTCATTTTTTTTTTTTTTTGCATATATGTGTTCAAGTTTCACAACACCATTTATTGAAGAGACTTTTGTGACTCCATTGTATGCTTTTGCCTCCTTTGTCAAATATTAATTAATCATAATGACTTGGGTCTATTTCTGGGTTCCCTGTTCTGTTTCATTGTTCTACATGTCTGTTCTTATACCAGTACCAGACAGTTTTGAGAACAGTGGCTTTGTAATGTAGCTTTGTGTCTGGTATTGTGATCCCTCCAACTTTGTTCTTCTTTCTCAAGATTGCTGAGGCTATCTGGGGTCTTTTATTTATTCCACATAAATTTTTGGAGAGTTTGTTCTAGGTCTGTGAAATATGCCCATAAAAATATGGGGATTACATTAAATCCATAGATTGCTTTGGGTAGTATCGTCATTTTAATTATGTTGATTCTACCAATCCATGAACACAGTCAGATAATTCTTCCATTTATTTATGTCTTCCTCTATCTCTTTTTTCAATGTCCTGAAATTTCCCAAATCCAGGTCTTTTCCCTCCTTAGTTAAGTTTATCCGTATCTTACTTTTTTTGATGCAATGGTAAATGAGATTATTTTTGTTGTTTCTCTTTCTGTTAGTTTATCATTGATGTATAAATAAGCCATAGATTTCTGGGTGTTGATTTTGTATCCTGCTAATTGCTAAATTCATTTATTAAATCTAGCTTTTTATGGAGTCTATAAGGTTTTCTATGTATAACATCATGTCATCTGAGAATAATTACAGTTTTACTTCGTTTCCAATTTGGATGCCATTTTTTTCTCCTTCTTGTCTGATCACTATGGCCAGCACTTCCAGTACTATGTCAGACAGGAGTGGTGAGAGTGGGCATTCCTGTTTGCTCCTGTTCTTAGAAGAAATGGTTTTAATTTTTGCCCATTTAGTATGCTGTTGACTGTAGGTTTGTCATATAAGGCTTTTATTATATGGAGGTATGATCCCTCTATTTTCACTTTGCTAAGAGATTTTATGAAGAAAGGGTATTGGATTTTGTCAAATGCTTTTTCTGCATCAATTTATATGCTTATGTGGTTTTTATCTCTCAATTTATAAGTCCTTTATCCATTTTGAGTTTATTTTTGTGATGTATCATGTTCATTGATTTGCAGATATTGTACCATCCTCGTACCCACAGAATAAATCCCACTTGGTAATGGTGTATGATCTTTTTAATGTAATGCTGGATCCAATTTGTGTGGAGGATTTCAGCATCTATATTCATCAGAGATATTAGTCTATAATCCTTTTTATTTGTAGTATCTACTGGTTTGGGGATTAGGGTAATGCTAGCTTCATAGAAAGAGCTTGGAAATGTTCCTTCCTCTTGGATTTTTTGGAATAGTCTGAGGAGGATAGGTTTTAGTTCTTTGAGTGTTTGGTAAAACTCTCCTGTGAAGCCATCTGGACCAGGACTTTTGTTTGCTAGAAGTTTATTTTTTATTTTTTATTATTGCTTCAATTTCTTCAATAGTTATCAGCCTATTCAGATGTTTTATTTTTCTTGAGTTTTGGAAGGTAGTATTTTTCTAGGAATATGTCCATTTCTCTAGGTTGACCAGTTTGTTGAAATAGAGGTGTTCATAGTATAATTTTTATAATCCTTTGTATTTCTGTGGGGTCTGTTGTTAATTTGACTCTTTCATTTCTGATTTTATTTGAGTCCTTACTCCTTGCTTCTTGGTGAACCTGGCTAGAGGTTCATTAATCTTGTTTTTCTCTTAAAGAACAAGCTCTTGGTTTTATTGATCTTTTGTATTGTTTTTTGTTTGTTTGTTTTGGCCTCTAGGTCATTTATTTCCACTTTGATCTTCATTATTTCCTTCCCTTTGCTTACTCTGGGCTTTTTTTGTTGTTCTCTTTCTAATTCTTTAAGTTGTAGAGTTATATAATTTATTACCAGTTTTTCTTTTCTTTTCTTTCCTTTTTTTTTTTTTTTTTGGTTTGTTTGTTTTGTTTTGTTTTGTTTTTTGAGGTAGGCCTATAATGCTATGAACTTCCCTCTCAGTACTACTTTCACTGTGTCCCATAGATTTTGGATTGGTTCTGTTTTCATTGTCATTTGTCATTTGTTTCCAGGATGTTTTTTTATTTCTTCTTTGATCTCTTTGGTAATCCAATCATCATTGTTTAATAACATGCTATTTAGCCTCCAAGTATTTGAACTTTTTTGATTGTTTTTATTGTAGTTTACTTATAATATTATACCATTGTGATCTGAGAAGATGAAAAATATGGAATTCTTAATGAATTTGCATGTCACCCTTGTGCAGGGGCCATGATAATCTTCTCTGTATCATTCCAATTTTAGTATATGTGCTGCTAAAGCAAGCACTTGATATCTACCTCTCAAGTGATCTTTTCCTCAATTCCACAGTAGCCACCCACTCTCATAATAACACCTGGATTTGTCATCAAGAAAAATTGCATCTGTTCTGAAATCATGATTTCAAGAATATGATTCTGCTACTGTCACATTATATGTTTCTGGCTTATTTTCTCAAGTGCCCCATTACCACAAGTTATTAATTGCATCAACACATTCATAGATTCCAATTTGCTTTCTCATTATCTGTTTATACATTCATGAATTTTTCTTGTTTTACCTAATTTCATCTTACATTATTATAATCACTTCCTTTACTCTCAGCCAAAGACCTATCTCCATTCATCACTAAGAAGTAAAATACATCCCCTTTGAATTTTCCCATCTTCTCCCACTAATTCCACTAATTCCCTTGCCTCATTGTTGCCTCATTGCCAGCAATCTGCTTTTCTTTCATCACATTGAAAACATCTCTTATGATCCTGTCCACTTGTGCTTGGAGTACCACCCACTCTCACTTTCTCAAGAGTTTTGTTATTTCTAATATGCATGTTTATAGCTTTGGCTGTGGGTAAAATAATTTTGAAACTTAAGATAAAATGCACAAAAATATAAAATAGGTTTTTTACTTAAGGACCTTTTGAGTTATCTGATACAAACATTAGGTACTTCACATCACTATTATTTTCATCTCTCAGAAAGCTCTCTCACCCTATTACCAACACTCCATCAAAAGCCAAGTCTCCAAAACCTCATATTGATTTTTGGCTTTTCATTTTACGCAATTTGTTGAGACTGGTCTTGTATCAACTTGTTTTTGAATCTCTCAGCTTAGTGAAATTGTGAAGTTTTCATACTTTCAGTCAAATGTTTTTTTCTGATCTTGGAATATGAGAATCAGTCATACCTCTATATCACCAAGGACAAGTGTTCTTTGAAAATGTGTATTATAGACATTTCAAACATATGCAAAAGTAGACAGACTAGAATAATCAACCCTATTTTTGCATTTTTCTTTCATCTCTCCTTGCTTTTCAACTTATTTAAAAATCTGTTTGATACAATAATTTAAATCATATGATTTTACCAATAAATAGTTCAACATGTTTTTTTTTTTTTTTAAGTATAAGGATCATCCTATGTCCTAGCTGGTTTTGCTCAGTGGATAGAGCATTAGCTTGTGGACTGAAGGGTCCCAGGTTCGATTCTAGTCAAGGGCACATACCTGGGTTGCAGGCTCGATCCCCAGTGGTGGGTGTGCAGGAAGCAGCCAATCAATGATTCTCTCTCATCATTAATGTTTCTCTTTCTCTCCTATCTCCTTTCCTCTCTGAAATCAATAAAAATATATTTTAAAAAATCATCCTATATTATAAAAGGGTAATATGTAAATAGACCAAAGGGCAGAAAAACTGAACAACCAATCAAAGCATAATATGCTAATGATTTGCTATGGCTGCTCAACTGATCACTATAACATGCACTAACTACAAGTGGGCAGACCAGTTGCTATGATGTGCACTGACCACCAAGGAACAGATGCCCCAACTGGCAGGTTAGCTTCCTGCTGGGTTCTGGCCAATCTGGACTGAGCGATACAAGCCAGACACGTCCTGGAGTCCTCCAATGGTCTCTTCCTAGCCCAATTGTGCACCAGTGGGTCCCTCAGCTTGGCCTGAGCCTTCTCAAAATCTGGGATCTCAGGGGATGTAGGAGAGCCAGTTTTGACCTGATCCCCACAGGCCATCCAGAGGAACCCCACCCATCCTGGAATTCATGCACTGGGCCTCTAGTCCTATCTAATAAAAGACTAATAGGCAGATTGACCATCACTCCAACACACAAAAGGGCTGCCCTTATGTGGTCAAAGATTCTTCCCCCATATGGACACAAGATGGCCACCACAAGATGGCCAGCAGGAGAGAGCAGTTGGGAGGTTCCAGGCTGGCAAAGGAGGGAAGTTGGGGGCAAACAGACTGCCAGGATAGTGGTTAGGGGGTGATCAGGCTGGCAGGCAGAAGTGGTTAGGGGCAATCAGGGAGGCAGGCAGGCGAGGAGTTTGGAGCTAGCAGTCCTGTGTTGTGAGAAGAATTTCCGACTGCCCTCAAGGGGTCCCAGATTAGAGAGGGTGCAGGCTGGGCTGAGGGACACCCTCCAACCCTCATGCACGAATTTTGTGCACCAGGCCTCTAGTTTTAATATAACCAAAAGAGAATTATCATGCTAAATCAAATAAACAATGATTCATAAATAATTTGTAATATTTAGTCTATGTTTAGTATTTCCCAAATGTCTTAAAACTGTTTTTCCCTAAGGTTAAGGATATTCTCTCACATAACTATAATACAGTTCTCAACTTCAGAAATTTAAGTTGATGTAATTATTTCATCTAATCTATCATCCCATATTCCAATATAGCAGTTGATCTAATATCCTTTACAGCATTTTTTCCTCCCCAGATTTGAAATATAATTTACAGATAACATTTTATAAGTCTAAGGTGTGCAATGTGATGATACGATAAACATGTATGTTACAGAATGATTACCAACAACAAAAAACCCCGTCTTTTATATAATTTGTTTATTCTAATTAGAATCTAATCAAGGTCTACATATTATATATGTGGATATAATCTTAAATATCTCTTTTTTAAAAATCTTCATTGTTGAAAGTATTGCAGATATCCCCCCCTACACTGTCCCCCTTCACTCCTGGATTTTGTCAGTCTGTTCCATGCTTCCAAGTTAAATATCTCTTAATCTACCAGTTTCCCCTCTTTTTTATATTCCTTTTTATTATCCCGTACATATTCAAGAAGCTAGGAAATTCCTGGAGAATTTCTCATACTCTAAATGTATCTACCACTATTCTTGTGGTATCATTTAATTTGTTCCTTTTTTCCTATCCTTTTTTTTTGTAATTTGCTAATTAGGGGTAGAGACCTGATTAGATGACTTTAATTCTCAGAAATACTTTATAGGAAGTGCTGGGTACTTTCTATTGCCTCTCATCAGGAGGCACATGCTGCCTTGTTCAGTTTTACTGATGCTATAATTGGTAAATGGGCTCAGATGGTGTCAGCCTAATTCATGCATTATAAAATTCAAAATTCAAGGACTTAGAGATAGGTTTTATTTATTTACACCGTAGTAACTGATTATTGCTCTAATGATTCATGACTGCCATGGTTATATCATCCAGGCTTCCTCTTGAAAAGCACTTTACAAATAAATTAATACCAAACCCAGAGAGCAGGACACATCTTTTCATCACCCTTTTCCAGCATAATCACCACCACTATTGACCTCATTGTTCTCATGAAAAAGAAAGACATTTTGATATAATTTTTGGACTCCACCATTTGTAGACAGTTCTTTGAAATCAGTATCAGTTTTTCAGAGGGAACAAAAGATACTTGTCTAATAGTAATAGGGGCTATACGAAAGATAAATGCAGTAATACCCCTTGTTCACAATTTTGCTTCCTATAGTTTTAATAACTCAGGGTCAATCATGTTCTGAAAATATTAAATGAAACATTCCAGAATAAGCAACTTTCATTTTAAATCGCATGACATTCTTAGTAGTGTGGTGAAATCAGGCCCTGTTCCACTTTGCCTGGCCAGGATGTGAATTATCCCTTTGTCTATCATATCCATACTGCATATGTACCTACACATTAGTCATTTAGTAGCCTTCTCAGTTCTTAGCTGTTTTGGTATCACAGTACTTATATTGAAGTAACTTTATTTTACTTAATAATGGCCCCAAAGAGCAACAGTAGTGTTGCTGACAATTTAGATATGCCAAAGAGAAGCTGTAAAGTATATGCATAGGGGAAAAAAGCACAGTATGTATAGGATTTGAGACTATCTATGTTTTTAGGAATCCACTGGGAGTGAAGAGTATCTCACATGGATAAGGGGGGCTGATGAACAACCCTCTCTCAGCATCCTTCCTTATCCTTAATGCTTATGTGTCCATTATCCCAATTAGACTCTAAGCTTCATAAGCATAAGAGATTCAGTCTGTCACTAGCATCTGGAGCATTTATACCCCTTCTTCTTTTGTGCTCTTATTTATGGTTAAAGAAACCATATTAATATTTCATCAGCGAATCTGAACAAAGCTTGATATTACTTCAGGAAGTATTGAAACAGGAATAACCTGTGGAATCATTACCACCTAGAACTGAAAACCAAACAGTGTTTCTTCTTTGCAGAATCGTTCTGTGGCATTCAGAAAACTGCTAGTGCCTGGGTAGCTTTCCCACTGCCCTGGGCATGACCAGGCTCAGCTGCTGGCATGTTCGTATCATTCAAATAAACAAAAAGCAAGTTCTCTTTCTACAAAGGGCTTTACCTCTTCATGAGGCAGCTCTGACAATGTCTAAGCCATTCATTAAGATGCAATTGGGGGCATCTCAAAATCAAAGCCCAGAAATAGAATTACTTTGGTTGTAACTACACTTTCAAGAAAAGTGTAAGACCCAAAAGAATAAATCTGACATGGTTATCATTTCAAATTGCAATTTTCCAAAGTGCTGTTGTGAGTTTTTGAACGACCTACATTTTGTGATCTACTTTTTGCATGAAGGGCCATTTCCATGATTCCAAAGAGTTATCATTACAGCAGTTGACTTAAATGCTGAGTTTATATTTTGGAAACATGCCCGAGAGTCCTGAGGTAGGATGTTTCATTAAAGATCACGTGCTGTTCCATGCTGTGTTACTAAATACTTCCCTATGCCTAGTTGTATCCATGGAAACCTGTAAGAGTCCCATGATTGCAGTAGGCTCCAAACTAGTCTATCTGTGGCAGGTCTCTCCATTTCCATTCCATCACTCAAACTGCTGTCAAGAGATTTCTCTGAGACAAATATAACACATCATTTC
Organism: Antrozous pallidus; assembly: GCA_027563665.1. NCBI lineage: Eukaryota > Metazoa > Chordata > Mammalia > Chiroptera > Vespertilionidae > Antrozous > Antrozous pallidus. The sequence goes on along the minus strand of CM050520.1, from coordinate 54,769,148 downwards.
TTCTTTTATACCTCATAAATCCCAACCTTTGCCGTGCATGTCAAATATCTTATACATGGCTCAGTCTAATTTTCCAGCCTCATCTCCTATCAGTCCCACCCATATTCTAGCCACAATTTCCTTTTTCCTGCTACCTTGCACTTCCATGTCCTTTTCTCATGCATTCTTATGTCTCTCATTGTCTCTTTTTTCTTCCTGGGAAACTCTTCACTGGTCTTTGAAAAACTAATTCAAATGTCACTTCTTGGGTGAGGTCTTTGCTCCCAAATGGCTGTAACCTCTTTTTGTGTGCTCACATAGTACAGAGGCCAAGCACATGGAAGATGCTACATAAATGTATGGCATGTTCAGTTTCTCCTCCTCTAGTGTCTTCTTCCTTTTGTTTTGCAAATGTAACTGTTTCCCCTATTCTAATGGTATAAAAATCTGAAACCATCAACAAAATAACAAGAGAGCCCACTGTATAAGAGAACATATTTGCCAATGATACATCCAATAAGAGATTAACCTCCAAAATATATAGGGAACTCATACAATTTAACAAAAAAAAGACAAATAATCCAATTTAAAAATAGGCACTAAATAGACACTTCTCTAAAGTGGACATATAGAAAGATAAGAGACATATGAAAAAGTGCTCAAAGTCACTGATCAGCAGAGAGATGAAAATCAAAATGATAAAATCATTATAATCAATAAACAACAAATGTTGGCAAGGATGTGGAGAAAAGAGAACCCTTGTATACTATCGGTGGGAATGTAGATTAGTACAGCCTCAGTGGAAAACAGTATGGAGTTTCCTCAAAAAATTAAAAATGGAACTTCCATTTGACCCAGTGATACCACTTCTAGGAATATATCCTAAGAAATCAGAAACATCAGTGAGAAAGAATAAATGCACCCCTGTGTTCATAGCAGCACAAATTTACAATAACTAAGATTTGGCAACAGCCTAAGTGCCCATCAGCAGATGAGTGGTTTGAAAAATGATGGTATATCTACACAATGGAATACTAAGCAGCTATAAAAATAAAAGAACTCTTACCATTTGCAGCAGCATGGATGGACCTGGAGAGCATTATGCTAAGCAAAAAAATCTAGTCAGAGAAAGATAAGTACCGCATGATCTCACACATATGTGGAATCTAATGGACAACAGAAACTGATGAACAAGATAGAAAAGTATCGGTAGCAGGGAAAGGTGGTGGGTGGGTAGAAAGAGATCAACCAATGAACTTGATTGCATATATGCATAACCCTTGGACACAGACAATAGGGTGATGAAGGCTTGGGGTGCAAGTGGGGGGCAGGAGTGGGCTAGAAGTAGCCAGTAGGGGAGTAAAGTACTTTCAACAATAAAGATTAAAAATCCTATCTAATAAAAGAGTAATATGCAGATTGACTATCACTCCAACAAATAAGATGGCTGCCGCTATGTGGTCAAAGATCCTGCCCCCATGTGGACACAAGATGGCTACCACAAGATGACCAGCAGGGGAGGGTGATTGGGAGGGACCAGGCCTGCAAGGAAGGGCAGTTGTGGGTGATCAGGCCAGCAGGTGAGGGCAGTTGGGAGGGACCAGGCCTACAAGGGAGGGCAATTAGGGGTGACCAGGCTGGCAGAGGATGGAATTTAGAGCCAACCAGGCCTGCAGGGAAGGGCAGTTGGGGGGGAGAGGTACCCAGGTCTGCAGAGGACAACAGTTGGGGGGGACCAGGCCTGCAGGGGAGAGCAGTTAGGGGCAAACAGGCTGGCAAGGGAGCAGTTAGGCATCAATCAGGCTGGCAGGGGAGTGGTTAGGGGGTGATCAGGCTGGCAGGCAGAAGCAGATGGGGGCAATCAGGAAGGTAGGCAGGCGAGCAGTTGGGATTGGTCCCAGATTGGAGAGGGTGCAGGCTGGGCTGAGGGACCCTGACTCCCTATGCACAAATTTCATGCACTGGGCCTCTAGTAAATAAATAAAGGTCAATTCCTCCTTCCCTGCCCCTTCCTTCAAGCTACTTCAGTACTTGTACTCCCATTATCACCTAATTCTCAAAAGAAGAAAAAGTCTGTATTGTCATCTCTTTGGAAAGTTAATAAGTGTTAGATGGGAAAGAAATAGAGTTTATGAGTCAAATAAGTTTTGAAACATTAAATTAAACAACATTAAATTTAAACAACAGGGTTCTTTGTTGTATGATTGCTCAGTCCTTAATATGCTAATGCCACCACAGGGCTTTTTCATAACTTGATCAGCTGTAGGGCTGATCTCAAGAGATTTGCCTCTAGTGGTCTACACTTGTTCCTTCCTCTTTCTCACTGCTTAATTTAACCAGTGAATTCTGGCTTATGCCTACATCACATACCTTAAACCATACTCGGAAGGGTTACTGTAACTCACTGCACCCTTAAGTCTGTGGATTTCAACCTTGACTACATTTTGCAATCTTCTGATGAGCTTTATTTTCTTAAATAAAAATATTGATTTTAGAGAAGAAAGGAGAGGGAGAGAGAGATAGAAATATCAATAATGAGAGAGAATCACTGATCTGCTCTTCAGTCCACAGGCCGATGCTCTTTCCATTGAGCCAAACCAGGTAGGGCCAGATGAGCGTTAAAATTATTGCTGCTTAAGCTGCACTCCCCAGAGAGTCTGGTTTAAATGATTCTGGATTCAACTTCGGAATAGGGATGTATCATCCCTTCCCAGGTACTTCTTAGTGCAGCCAAGGGTGAGAGCCATTGCCCATTGCCTCAAGCTATTAGTCCATTCTCTTATTCATCCCAAATACTAAGGGCTGAGGATAAAAAGCAAGTAAGACTTGATCTTTTCCTTGATGAATAGTATGGTGTAATAGAGAAAGACAAATATACATATGATACAGATACAAAGAGTAGCATTTTTCTCTTAAAAAAATGTCATAGGATAAGGTGAACACAAAATCATAGTCAGTTCTACCTGGGAACTGGGATCGATCAGAAAAGTTTTCTGAAGAAATTTCTTTCTGAGGTAGGCATTTGTCAGGCAGGCAAGAGTGCTATTTTGGGAAGGTCAGTCAATGTAGGTGTGTGGGGGGTGGCCATCATGAGAAAAGCGTGGAGCATGGTTGTTAGGGTAATTGTAGCACCTGCTGTTAGGATGGAGGTGGGGGTGAAAGATAACATTGGAGATGGAGATGGGGCCTTCAATCTGTAGAATTTTGTATGGCACTAATAAATGGGGAACTTCATTGTGCAAAAAACAAGGAAGTGTTGCAGTGTTTGACTCAGGGTGGCATGGCCCAATTTGCATTTTTTATTTGTCACATCAGTTACTTCCTGTTTTGTACTCCTCAGGAGCAGGCCCTGGCCTTAATTGTCTCTGTGTTCTCATCACCCATTCTAGGCTTAAATCAATGTATATATTCCCCTCCCAAAAGATTGATTGTGTGCTCTATTAGAGAAGAGCTGTGGCATTATTCAAAGCTGGACAGTTCCGGGATAGGCTGGGCATGGCAGCGGTATACATTGAAGGAATGCAACAGACGCAAAAAGGTGATAAATGCCTTCATCTGTTAAAATACCGTACTTTGCTGTCGGCTTAGATCAGAGTTTGGAATTAGATCTTTATTTCTGTTTATCCCCTACATTCCATCACCTTCCATCCCCACAAAATTGAAAGCAAATATTTACAAGACGTTATTTTAAATGTTGTTATTCTAGATACTGTCAGATCGTTAATCAGCATGTGTTGACTGAGGGCCTGCTTATTTTACTCCAAAGCACGAAGGCCTGTGCTGTCGGAAATGCTGAAAAGTTCAAGGTACATCTCCTAACCTCAGAGCTTATCTAATTGGGAGGAAAACAAAGTTACCAAGCGTAAATGACAGCTTAAGAACACAGAGAAAGGAATGTGCTGAGTATCTTAAGATTTTGGACAAGAATGGGATCTCTCGGGGCTTGCTGGGCAGCAATAATCATGGCAAATTTTCTGCCCTCACCACATTTCGACAGTAAATTTGGAAGCTGATCCCAATTGGACACTGTTCATTACACACTAATTACTATTTGCTCTGCAGTGATTGTTATGTGCAACTGCAAATGCAAACCCACATGCTCATCATTGCCCTTCCAGTGCGGCAAAAAGGACCGCTTTTGCATGTTGCCACATCACATGTTCTCAGGTATGTTTAGAGGTGAACATTTCCAAACTGCATACCCATATTTTTGGAAGAACATAGTAAGGATATGTGAAAAATCAAATGCTACAATTAGAAAACACTGCTGAATTTGGCTAATATCTGTCTGAAGTTATAGAGATATATCACAAAGGAAATGTATTATAAGATATGTGATTTTTAAATGAATTCTGTCTTCATAGTTCATTTCCATTCACATTTGCCCATTTTGAGATTTCTTTGATAAACATTATTGAGTCCTTGTGGTGTGCAAAGCCTATGTCATGGCCTGAGGTGACAGAATAATTAAGCTACCATCCCTGTCCTTAAAGAGTTCAGAATTCAGGGGGGAGGTAAATGATTATAGAATAAATTGATGCATATTATAATGAAAACTGTGTAATTGGTAATCTCAATATACTAAATTAGGTGTGCATTAAATATCATATTCTTTAACTTCCCTTCCAACTATTAGCCCTCAATACTATGTAGAAGAATTCTTGACTTCTAGTTGTTCTAGGAGAATTGTCATTCATTCAGGATTAGGCAAAATTTTGAGGACATTCACAGGACTGACTTTTCATAGGACTGAGCTTCTTGGGTGTGTGGTCAAAAATGTATTTTGGTTTTCATGAAGCCATAATGTACTGCTTGAATTCCCATGTTTTTTTTCAGGTCTCATGCCTTCCTGCTTCCCTGGCACATGTGGGGCATAGAAATCAATGGTGAAGCTGGGGATCTCACTCTTTAAGACTTGGCTTGTCTAAAGTCACCTCACACCTTCTTCTGTAGGTTTCTCTCTCTCCAGACCCACAGATTTCTATTTCCTTCTCAAACTCCTGCAGTTTCTCCCACCTACTTCCCAGGATTTCAAAGACACTCTCTTCTCTATCTTCCACCTGTAACCCATAAGCTCTTCACTTTTTTTTTTCTCCAAAGCCAGGGCACTTGGAATAGTTCTTTCATAGGACATCAGAGCCTTTACACTGTGATGATTCTGCCAATATCCAGAGGCAAAGAATACAGCATGGTTATGTGTTTGGAATTAGGGAAAAAGAAAAAGTAGTTGTGAAAACATAGTGGTCAAATTATTTTGCCACCATCATCGAAATACTAGGAGTATAGAAGGTGACTCCTTCTGAAAACGAGGTGGTTAGGAAAGGCCACAAAAAGAAAGGGACATTCAGTGGCTTTTCGAGGGTTATTGGGAGTTGCTAGAAAGTTATTCTAGACAGAGGAACAGCATGAATTGGGAATGAAATTGCATCTTTGTATGCTCCGTATCCCCAATGTTTGGTTCATAGTAAAGCAGTCAGTATCGTAATGTTAGTTGAATGAAGAGGTGGGATTGTGAGACACGGGCAGGGAATGGCAATAGGCTTGGTGAGGCTGGAAGACAGATGAAGGGGGTAACTGGAAACCAAGGTCAGTTATGAAGTGATTGCCATGGTTCAGATGAGAAAAGTATGAAGTAGTGGGAATCCAGAAGAAAACAATTGCAAGTTCCTTACTCACAGATCATTGATTTTTCACCATTTAGAACAGAGCTAAAGAGCAAAGATTTGATAATCTAAAAGACTAGGTTTTCATGGAGTTCCTTAGACTCAAAATCCTAAAGAGTATTTTGCCAAACACTGCAGCAGTGAATCTGACCCAGGAATGAACCTGCCCACTCATGGAAGTTTGGAGCTTGGAGCAAGTCAGCTCTCAGATGCACTGTTGACATTTAAATGCCAGAACTGCATTTTTAAAGACCAGAAAGGGACATACATCTATTAAAACCTCTGTCTAGAATAAATATAATATTTTGTTTTTGAAATGATAATTAAAAAAAAAACATAAGTGTCCTGAGAGGAAAACATTTAATAGTTGTCTATGCATACCATGAGCCTTGACCTACTGTTTCAATAGTAAGTAAATAATAAATAAACAGTAAATTCAATAAAATGTACCCACTTTTTGGTCATTTTTCAGACCACAATTTATACATTGTTAAATGTCTTATATAAAATAACTTCTGCAGGAGGTGATGTAAATGTTGGCTCAGGGAGCATGGTATCAGCATATAGTGATGGAATAAAATACGTATTGGGAACCTCCTTTTCACCAGAGCTTTGCCCATAAAATAACTACAAGGTAGAAAAATAAAACATAATAAATGACAGGAAGACTCTGTCAGTGAAAGCAAGAACACATAAGCCAAAGAAACTAAACTCATGATTTTCTTACCCTGTGACTCAGCTTCCTTTTGCTGTTCCAGCCACAATGACTGAAAGCGAATTGAATAAAGAAATTGAATAGACAAAAATCTATCACCTGGATAACTTTTTCCAGCCTTACAGTAGAATAACAATGATTAGAACTGGAGCAGGGAACAGAGAACAGTAAGACACTGGGAGGTCAAAGTTACCCTATAGAAAATTATTCAAATGTCTTTACAAAAAGGCAATTTGTGTTCCTGATTTTACTGATAATCCTTGAAACTCCATTAAGGTGGAAAGCCAAATGTGAGAATCTTATATTAACTTGGGAATAAATGGATTTTGATCTTTATTTTGCTTGTAAGTGTGTGCACGCTTGTGTGTGTGTGGTGGGGCAAGGGTCATTGGTAAGACACTAATAAAATTTACATTTGAAGTAATAGATATATGGAAAATTTAATATGTAATCATTAAAAGATTAGAAATAGTATATGGATGTCAAACTAGTATATTGATAAAATGTAGAGAAGAAAAATAAATTATAACCAATCTGAAAAATTAATAAAGGGTACAAAGCAAAAATAGAGCATGACAGAAACTCAAAATAACATACGAAAACAATTTCAAATAATCACATAAATGTGTGTAGATTAAATTTTCCAATTAAAAGAGAAAATTAGCATTTAAATAGCACAAATCCACCTTATTTCCCATTTGATAAGACACACATCTAATATATAAATATATAGAAAGTTTTAAAGTAAACAAGGGAAATATATATGCTTTGCAAATGCTAAATAAAGAAAGCTGGGGTAGTTTACAAATATCAGACAAAATTCACTTTAAAATGAAATGGATTATTGGAGTCAAAGAAGATGATTACATGATGATAAAATGCTTATTTCATGGGTAATATTCTCAACTTGTGTACATTTAATATACATCTTTAATATATAGGAAGTAAAATCATCAATGAGAGAAATTAACAAATCTAACATCATAAGATGCCTCTGAATTATGTTAAAAAATTACTATTTCTAGTAGTGTGGTAGACTACCTTTATGTGAAATACAAATAAAACCATAAATTAGGTACTTAGGAGTTAATCAAACAATGTATATGCAAAACCTTTATGGAAATAATGTATGTTGACCTTTATTTAAATTTATTAAGCAAGGCTTACATGTAGTGAATGCCATAGCCATGGATATGAAAATTTCATAAAGATGTCATTCCTTCCAAATTGACCTATATAAATTTAATGTAATTTACATAAAATCCCCAAAAGGATTTTTTGACAAGCTTGACAACATGATATAAAATATATACAAGATTAAAGGCTTAGGAACAGAAAGATATTCCAGAAAAGAAACTGATTCTAATGAAGACAGTGTGATTTTAGAAGCACATTGACTAATTAAGTAAACAGAGGACCTTAAAACAAAAATTAAGGATGCCAGTTTCAAACCCAAGTTATTAACTCTCCATGCCTCTGTTTTCTTATTATTTTTAAAAAATGAAAATAGTACCTACTTCATAAACTTATTATTGGGGTTTAATGAGTTAATTATCTATAAAACACTGAAGAGATTACCTGGACTATAGCATAAGCAGTTGTTAACTATATGAAAGCTTGATATATGATAGAAATGTAATTGAAGAAAGTAAGGTCGATTATAAACAGTGAAGAAAGGAAGACAAATTAATAAACAGGGACAAATCAAATTGATCTCCACCTTACATCAGGCATAAAATTAACAAAAGTTTGGTTAAGTACACAAGTGAAAAAGGCAAAGTTTTAAACATTTTTAGAAGAAAATAGAGAATATCAACACAAACCCATAAATGTAAAGATTAGTAAACTCCATTAAATTTTTAAAATTATGTGTATCAAAAGATAGCACAAAGAAAAAGAAAACCCAAGTCCCCAAATAAGAAAGAGTATTTGCAACTTAGTCAATAAAGGGTTTTATTGAGAATATATAAATAAATGTTAGAAGTTAATAAAGTAAAAACAACCAATACAATAGAAAAAAATAATAGTGAGACATTTCAAAAAGGAATGTAAACAAAAAATGAATAAATATATAAGAAAATACCAAATAATAAAGGAATCTAAATTATGCCCCATTTTATAAAATAAACAATTATATGAGCAAAAATTTGGGAAGCCTGATACTGCAAATGCTATTGAGGTTTTTTCTTATATACTACTGATGGGTATAACATTTTTGGGGGGGAGAAATAACATTATTTTATTCAGTTAAGCATTATAACTTTGTACTTACGCTTCTGCTTATATATTCTAAAGAATATTCATTGTACATATTCATCGATGGCAGCAGCTTTGTTCCTAAAGAGAAAAACACAAAAGTTAGAAAATCACAAATGCATGCCAATAAGAGAATGCAAATATAACTTGTGGTATATTCACACAATGGAATAATATACACCAATACAAGTGAATGGACAGGGATGTTTGTTAAAAAAATATATTTTATTGATTTTTTACAGAGAGGAAGGGAGAGGGATAGAAAGTCAGAAACATTGATGAGAGAGAGACATCGATCAGCCGCCTTCTGCACACCCCCTACTAGGGATATGCCTGCAACAAAGGTACATGCCCTTGACCAGAATTGAACCTGGGACCTTTCAGTCCACAGGTCGATGCTCTATCCACTGAGCTAAACCGGTTTCAGCAGGGATGCATCTTTGAAATAATCTTGAGTAGGAAAACCAAGTAAAAGAAAACTGCATATAGTATAATAATATTTGTAAGAAGCTTGAGAACAAGCAACAATTTGCTTGGGGTAGATTTATATGTAAGTATTAAAATCATAAAATGATAAAACAGAATGCTAAGATTTTGGGAAGAGTTGTTAAAGCATAAAGGATACAGAGGTACAGGATTGATAACAGAGCATATAAAATCCTTTATCACATTCTAGTTTTTAAATTGGTGTTTTTTTATTACAATCCTTCAAAACTTCCCTTTACATTACATATATTCTTTTGTATATATCATGCATAACATAGTCAAATATATTTAGTTACATAAATGTAGGATATGTTAAGGCAGACATCTTAGATGTTATCCTAATAGATGAACCTGTAAGAACTTTTTTGTTCATTGCACTGGTATTGCCTGGAAGTGAACTTAAAATTTACTTTGAACATATGACAGGAATGAAATGCAGCTATTCTCAACAAAGCAGTTGTTCATAGAGATATATCTTCTACATCTGAGATAGCAGATGCTTTTAAAACGAACAGAAAAAGGGAGCTGTAGTAGGTGGAATTAGAAGCAAATGCTTATTTATCTGCATCTGCTGCCATGTGAAGCAGATCGGCCATGTGTCTTTCAGATACACTTAAGAACAATCTAATTTTAGCTGGAATTGAAAGATCTGAGACTGTTAAATTATCATTGATAGGAGCTGCCACTGTGGCTATTTTCTGAGTATTTTAATGATAAAATGAGGCATAAAACCATAAAATCATCAGGCTAGAATAGACCTTTCAAGGGAGTTTTAAGTTCCTATTTCTTTCTTTCCTTGGGTCCAAAGTAAGTAAAACCATTAAATTTATATTCTTTACTCTTGACAGCCAGTGCTATTCAGCAGCTCTTTAGGTAGAATGAAATGGAATCAGGAGGACTTGGCCCTAAGCTGAATTGTCTACAGCTTATGTACATGGATGTTTGTCCCAACCCACAAGGAATTCTAGGAAAGGATATGGTATCCTGATTCCAGATCAAAACAACTCCCTTGCTTTATAAACCCTACTAGAAGCCCAATGCATGAAATTCGTGCATGGGGGGGGGGGAGCCCCTCAGCCCACCTATACCCTCGCCAATCTGGGAGCCCTCAGGGGATGTTCTACTGATGGCTTAGGTCTGCTCTCCATGGTTCTCTGCTCTCTGTAGACCTGCCTGCTTGACGCTACTGCAGGCCTTGGTGTCTGCTCTCTGTGGGGGCTTGCTTGCCTTTAGCCACCAGGGCCAAGGGCAAGCAGGGCCCTGCTGTCTGCTCACTCGCTGTGGGGACCGTTCTCACCCCAACCCCAGCCGCTTGTGTACACTGGCTTGGGTTCTGGGAATGTTTTTGCCCCAACTCTGGCTGTTCCGCACCTGCACACAGAGCAGCCAGGGATGTTCTGGGACCCTAGGTGCCCTGGGCCTATGCACAGGTGTATAGCTATGCTCAGAATGGCCTGGCTTAGAAGAACACCTGGCCCCGGAACGCAGGCTGCTTGGTGCCAGCACATGCACAAGTGGCACCCCACTCCCAGCCACTCTGTGCCTGCATATGCAAATTAACCCACCATCTTTGTTGAGTTAATTTGCATACCCACTCCTGATTGGCTGATGGGCATGGTGGATGTATGGTCAATTTGCATATTTATCTTTTATAAGTGTAGATGTCCACTCTAAATCCTCCTTTTTGCCATTTAAGACTCATTTCATCTTGACCTTAGAGAGGAAAACAGCTAGCTTCAAAATATATGAAACTTTCCTACAATAGAAAATCATCCCTCAGTTTTTTTACTGCCATGAATCACTGATACATCGATACAGATGTAGATATAGATATTTACAATTTAGCCTTGGTTCATCATTCATTGTTGACAGCTAATTATAAAATTCCTTCCTAAATTCTATTTATTGTTATTTTGGATAATATTGAATCTTTCAACTTTTTTTCAAATATCTTATCTTTGCCCCTCCAAGCTTAGTATAATTTTTTCCCCACCAATTCAAGTCCTTGATATTAATGAACCTTTCTAAAATAGCATTCTCATGGCCTTACCTTTTTAGTCAAATACTTGCTATCTGAGTGTTTGTTCTATCAAATTCAGCTTCTCAGACTGTAATTAAAGCTATGCTCTATCTCACCTAACTTTGCCAGCCTTTTTTCTCTCATCAGACAGACCTGAGTTTGAAGCATGGTCCTACAACTTTCTTAGTGGGCAAAGGTTTCTTTATTTGTGAACATGAGCACTAAATAAATGTTGATTTTTTTTAATTGTCTCCATTTGAAAAGATGGCAAATTACTTTTAAAATGTAGTTAGTAGACAGAATAGCTTGTAATTCATAATAGATTTTGCATGAGAGACACTGTAAAATTAGAATAGTAATACCTATTGTTGTTAAAAACTAGATTAGAGAAATAGTTTAACAGAATCATCCCACAGTAGGTGCTATGTGAACTTTAAAAAAATTACCCTCCCTCCTCTTCCTTTTAGTAAAAGAAATATTGGCTTAACACTGGAGGAGTACTCGTGATTAGAATGACTCAGTTAGGAAATAAATAGAGCACATAGTGATGAGATTTCCTTTTACTAAGAAAGGTCTGGCTGGATGAGGAGATGCTGGGGAGAAAAACCCGACTCTGTCAGACTTCCAAAGATGGGACATCCTTTGCATTCGTGTCACAATCTACATCATGGGTTTAAGAAGTAGGATGTTTCTCATTGAAAAAAAAAGGATCCAAACTTCTCATGGTTGTCACATGCTGCACTGTTACTTCTGTTCATTAAATATTTGTGAAAGCAAATAAAATTTCTCCCATGAGGCAGGCAGTAAGCTGCTGTTTAACCACAAATCTTGGAGTCATTGTGTATAAAGACAGAGGAGGCCTCCTCATGCTTCTCTCAGACAGAAGGCCTTCATTAGCTGGTTTTAGCACATTTAAAAATAGCATTTCTTTGACTCAAACCTATCACTTTGAGGTCAATAAGTACTGAGTATTCGTCACATTGAGGCTACCTGGTGGTAAAGAATTATTTTTTACACTTTATAATATATATTTTGAAGGCAGCATGTAACAGCGAAATACAAAAGAAGCTTCTGACCTCTCAGCAGGACCCTTTTAAAGTACATTCAAGATTTGTGAATGACAGGTCTTACGTGGTGTAAGAATGAAATTGCAACCCAAGTGCTATATTCACTCCAAGATAGTGTAGTCACCCCAAAGAAATGATAATGTCCAAATAGCTTGCTGTTTCTTTCCACATTTCAAAGTTTCAACAGGGAGTCTTTCAGTCTCTACAGATATGAGGAGACAGAGCTGAGTGAGAACACAGCAGCAGCTCACTGCCTTTTAAACACTCACAGCTAGAAGGTGTGTCAAAAATTTTTCTAGATTGAACTCCTGAATGGATACTCACTGGGACCTAAATCACACAAGGCTTGTGGACTGCTTTAGTGCAGAGTTGTTTAAATGTTCCCCCAAAAGATCAAAGACTGAGTGAGTGGAACTCCCCCCCCAAACACACACACACACACACACACACACACACACACAGCTGGCACCATAAACACACACACACTCTTGGTCTTTGGTTCTTGGGAGGGATTGGGAGAAGGGCTTCTGTGGGTATAGTGTGAGGCTGAGATTCTATGTGCAAGTCAATGAACCAGCAATTTGTTTGGAGACTTTGGTTTTATAGTAAAAACCCATATATAAATTTTATACTCCAGAACTTAAGATATTCATGTTTGTTTAAATGTATACTTTTCTTCACATCTTTCAGTATATTTGTGATCCAAGAAGGTGGCTGTGGTTTTGTGATCCCCCTGGCATATTGCTACCAACCACTGGCACACTACAGAGAGAAAATAAGGAACTGATGAATTATAGAGGATCTACATGCTCATAGTGTTTCTTCATTCATATCGCTATTCCCGTTCCTTCTCCTGAGTTCCAGAATTCTGCCAATAAGGCATCTTTACCTGCTACTGTGGGAACTCAAACTTCACATGCATAAAACTTGCTCACCTCATGCATTATGGTCAGTGACACCTTCCAGGCACTCAGCTGCTCAAGCCAGAAACTTGGGAGTTATCCCACATACCTGGTTCTCCATCAGCCCCCACATTCCACCAGCCACTAAGTCCTGCCAATTATGCCTCCATCTGTTATTCAGATTGGTATTGCCTTTTCTCATCCCTTGACTGAAATATTATTTTAGGGAACACTTCAGTGGTTTTTCTGTCCTAGAGTCCTTCCCTACTACATCTCTAGTTTATGACTACTCATGACTTTATGATAGAGTCCACGTTCCTCAGCATGTCTGAATCTTTATGATTTGGGCTTACTCCTACACCTTTAGCATCATGTCCAAATTCCATGAGTTTTCTTAGCCATCCCCCCACACTCCTGCCATATTTCAGCAACATGTTTTTAGGATCTCCACACTGGCCATTCATTTTGTACTGTTAGGCTATTGCACATGTATTCTATTCTTGAAATGTCCTTCTTCCCTTCTCCTCTCCCTGTGATTAATCATGACTAATATTTTATTAGAGTTTAGTAATAAAACTGTTAAGAATTTTTACTCCTTTAACAAAAATCCCAGTAGCTTTTTTTCTGATACTTCTCATAGGAAAACAAACTATTTTAGCAGTATATGTTATTGAATTTTGAATGAAAAGGGAATTGGTTAAGGTCTTATCAGAAAAATATTTTTCTTTTAATATATGATTTAAGGAGATTAGGATCATGACTGTCTCTGTGAAAGTATATCTCTAATAATATAATTTAGGAAACCATAAAATGTCTCATATGTTCATCATTTTCAGGAAAAAACAATGCCCAAACAAAAATTATCCAGGAACTATCCCCTGTCTCCTTTTTGTTAGATTAGCTGTACCTCTTCTGTGTTTATAAAATACTCTAGGGTTATCCACACTCTATTACTTACTCTCCTTTTTGCAATTTTTATATCCCTGCCATGCCCCCCACCAATGGACTTGATAACAGAGGCTGAATTCCATGTCTATGTATCCAGTCTTTAATACAGTGTTTGCTACACAGTAGGTTTTAGAATAATATATATATATATTTGAATGAATGAAAAGATGAATGAATTTATAGGAGAGCTATTGTTATAGTTTATGGGCAATTACTACTATGATGAGTATGAACAAAAGATCATTAAGCCCTCTTTTATACTAATGAAGGTGAGGTGGAGGTTGGTAGAAAATACAGATAAAGATATACACTGAGTAGAATAATAATGCAAGGTTTATGTGAAAAATAAGGAGAAAGGTGTGGGTAACAATGATAGTAAGCAACATGAACAGATTTTGATAGATTCATGCAAGGGGCTTGGCCCTGGAAGCCCTGGCTTTGTCCAGAAGGTCATTTGGCTGTCTGGTCTAATTAGTATATTGCCCTCCCTCCTCTTCCTTTTAGAAAAAGAAATATTGGCTTAACACTGGAGTACTCGTAATAAGAATGACTCAGTGTGCCTGGGAGTTGGGGCAGGAAGGCGAGGGGTGAGGGGTGGACGGGACAGGGAAGTAGTACAGAGCATCGTGGAGGGACTTATCTGAATTTAGTCTTGATGAATAGGAGGTATCTAAGAAGATAAGGTTGGGAGAGGGATAGAGCGTACCAGGTAGGTGGTTGCTCTATGAGCAGGGGAATGGGATCATGCACAAAAATCTTATATATCAGAACGAACTAACTATAAGTAATTCATTATTGATAAAATGAACACTTACAGAAGATGAAGCTAGAAATATGGAGAGGGTAAGATCTCAGGTAAAACTTGATAGACTGCCAAGGAATTCAGATTTTATCCTGAGTGCAATGGGACATTAAAGGTGTTCACAAAACCAAGATTCAAACTATTGAAATGGCAAATCATTTAAGTTGCAATGAGAGGAAATGCATTTGAATGGAAGCCAGCTTAGAGTAGGGGGACAATTGTCAAAGTGTAACAGTAGTCCAGGAGGATGCTGATGATGGTCCTAACCAGGGAAGTTTTGTAGAGATGGTATCAGTGGGAAAGAGAAACTCTGAGACATTAACAAGCTGTAGTGGGACAACATTGTGATGTGTTGTCTGGCTGTATGCTGATGGGGGAAGAGCAAGCAATGGGAAGAGTCAGACAAGGACATTTTAGATAAAGTCTAGTCCAAAAAAGGAAGAGACCTAAACAGATAAACATGGACACCAATATGTTAATTTGTCATTACTGTTTAAGGAATTGGAGGGTTTTTTATTTTGTTATTTATTTACTTTAAGGGAAACATTAGCTTAAGGGAATAATATATGGCGTGTAACATCATTTTCAAGATATAAACACCATAGCAGTAAGAGTGTAGATAGCTTTTCTCTCTTCTGGGGAAAGGCAGTTTTTGAAATACCTGACTTTGCCTAATTCCCATTCTCTTTGCATCTCTCAGTTATTCCACTTCACTCAGGAAAGCACACGGAAGGAGCAGGGGCACTGAGTCATGCAGAAAGCTGAGTGGGGAGACAAAAGATCTGGGGCCTTGTTCTCTCACCACTGATTTGCTGTGTGACTCCGAACGCCCCCTCTCTGGTCCTCACCTCCTTTTCTGTGAAATAAAGGCATTGTTGAATAGGTGATTAAGTCCTTTTTATACTATCATAGTCTATGATTCTCTCATCACAGCTGCCTTTAAGAAGTCTTTATAGTTCTTCTCAGATGTTCATAAGGAGCTTTGAGAGTGACTCAGAGCTTGCCAGCCTAGAGAATGAAGATGAAATATTACTACAAGCTAACATTTAGAGAAATGCTAAGAGAAATGGTCAGTGCCATAATAACACCCCTGGGTAGCTTGTTCTTCCTGTAGTATCTGTTCTTTGATGTAACAGAAACCGAACATTTGCTTTTACATTAAAGATTTCTTCTGTTCCAACAGAATGTGTACAGTTCCAATCTAGGTGTCTGTGGCATTTGGTTCTTTCTATGAATGGCTATATTTGAGGAGAAAGACTTTCTTAAAAGTATATGGTTTCCAGGTAGAGTAACTTTTCTCCTCAGTCATATTTGAAGTGTAACATCGCTCATAAACTACCAGTCCATATTTACATTTGTGATGCATCCATTAGAGGGAATCTATTTCATTCAATAAGAGTCCATTTGAATTTCTATAGTGTTTTCTAAAAATCAGTTATTTGTGTTCTGTCATCAGTATTTTTCATGTTCAAGTTCTATCTTGAATTATTGTTAATGCTTTTCTTTACATCAATTCACTTCTAATTTTATGTAAGTACAAAAATGGAAACTGTCATAATATGCTACTTCACTGTTAAAAATAGTTAACATTTTAAAAATAGTTAGAAATAAAAGAAAATTTCAATTTCATTCCTAAAGTTATCTGGTTCCATTTGTGGATCCACAGCTTGGTAAACACTGGCAGAGGGGTCAGACTGCAGGCATTTGTTCCAGTTAACTATTGCTGCTCAGTGAAAATGTAGTGATTTAAACAGCCACCATTTATTTTGCTTACAAATAAGTGTCAGTCTGAGATTTTATTCAACTTTCAGGCTAATAAGCTTACTGGTATGTTTCTTAAATGGTGGCAGAAGACATGTCTCTCCTGGGCCACAGATAAAGGGCTTTGTTATGTATGGCTTAGAAAGCAGCATGAACAAACATTGTGATGCTGGTTTCTCTCAGTACCCAAGTACCATAAGGATAAAAGATAGGGGTCCAGGTTGGATGCTGCACACCCAGCAGTTTTGCATGACAACTATAGAACACTGATATTGGGGATTATTTTTATAGCAAGCCTACTTTTTGTCCTAAAGGAAAGCATTACCTCATCCCTCAAAGTTGCTATGGCCCAGGTAGAGAGTGGTTAAGGTCTTACCTGTTTGCTTACCCAGCAAGAACATGCAGGAGCTGTCATTGTTTGTGATAAATTGCCTCTCTCAAATTCTGAAAACAGGCAATTTGGCCTGGGCTCCGTTGGGTAGGTTCTGCTAATTGATTGACTTAGCTGATCTCAGCTGGGCAGCAATGGATCATCTCTACATGTTCTCATATTCTCTAGGAGTCTCTCTCAGACTTGCCCACATCTCCTCAGAGATAAGAGTGATAGAAATCATAGAACTGTCTGTCACATGATTCAGGGAAGATTCAGGCTCTGGTAGCAACTGTCCCAGAAGAGAAGAAATGAGGCCTCTTAAGGTCTAATATCAAATGGCCAAAAACACTTTTGCTGCATTCTATTGGTTAAAACATATCATGAGCCACCCCATTTTTAGGGAGTAGATAATGGACTTCACTTCTTAATAGAATGTACTACAAACACTTGTGGTTATTTTTACAATCTACTGTAACATTGGATTCAAAATGATGCAGATTTAAATCTAGACTCAGCTTAATCTTTCAGAGGCTCAGTTCCCTCTGTGTAAAATGAGGATAGAATTGTTTACCTAAAAGAATTTTAAGTACAAATTGAAACAAGGCAGAGGAGGTACCCAGAGCTATGTCTGATAAAGAGTGTGCAATACATAAAAGTGGTTATTATTAAACCCCAGTTGTCCACATGTACATTTAGTTGTGCTTTACTGTGCCTTCCATGCTTGTTTTCCATCTGTTCCCTGAGTGATGGACTTGTTTGGAAATTCAAGCCCCCCTTCTACCCCATAGAAGGGGGTACTCACTCAATCCATCTGGATCTTTTCTACCATAATTCTGAGGCTTTTTGCATCTACATGTCACATCTCCTGAGCTGTGTGGGAGAAAAATATGCTGTTTGGTCTGTGAGTGGAAAAGGGGCATCAGAAATGTACAAAAGAAGGAGGTGGTCAGGGGAATTGATATTTGGTGAACAGGAAGAGGGGAAGGATGTCATGCTAAGCCACGAAGAGGGAGACATTGTAGAGACCAAGACTGACCTCTTCACAAGCATTTCATTGAAGGGTTCTTTTGGTATGCTTCTCTGTAAAATGTTTTAGGTTTCTTCTTAATGCAAGGAGAGGGGAAATAGGAGAAGGATGTGGAAGAGGAAGAGGAAGAAGGAGGAGGAAGAGGAGAAGGAGGGGAAGAAGAAGAGAAAACTATCCAAAGTAACAAATAGCTTACCTATCAGCCCAAACCTTGCAGTTATGACAAAAAGAGTTTCTCTTTTCTTTACAGTGTAGGCCTGTTTGACTGGTAAGAACACAGAGTAGGTTCGTTTTGAATGTTCATAAATGTATGTGGCCTCTTCTCACTATTAAATAGAAGTGCTAACTGTTCTCTAATTTTACCATATATCTTTTAAATGTCAAAAGACAGATTTTCCTCCAACCCCCTTTTTTAGTCCTCAAGCTTTGAGTCATGAGGATAACTTTGCTCTATGAAGAAATTGGCAGAAAAGCATAGAATAAAATGCAGAAGGAGTTTTTTTACAGATTAATTCTAAGACATATTTCTAGTCCAGTATCTGGGCAAGTTGGCACCTAAAATATATTTTCTGAACTAGTTGATAAGGGGGAGGGGAGAGGAGAAAGAAAAATCTCCTCAGAGACAAGAGTGATAGAAATCACAGAACTATCTGTCACATGATTCAGGGAAGATTCAGGCTCTAAGAATTGAGTGGGTATAGATTTTAGGTCTTCGTATAATGGAAGAAAAACCAGTGATGAAATGTGATACCTAAATGAGGTCCCTATTTGATACTACTGTGAGCCAGGTGATGCCTACTATGTAATACCTACTGTGTCCTAGACACTGAAAAATTTGGCTGATAAAGACAGTGCCAGCCTATCTTTCCATAATCTTGCAATTTAGAGAGGAAAGATAGACAACACAAGAACAAATTATTGCAATGAGGCAAGATCACATGTAAGTCAAAAGTATGTACTGGTTGCTTCAGGTGAGCACAGGTGAATCATGGGAGGGAGTCAGATAAATATTACTGTATGAGATTAAACCTGAGCTCAACCTTGAGCAAGTAAAAGTAAACAGATAAAGAAGGGAGCAAAGTACAATATAATCAATGGCAAGGTGACTGGGGTAGGGAGTTATCAGTAATTGGATATATGTGGAGGTTGAAAAATTAGGTAGTAGCTAGTTCTAAAGATTTACATGTCATAATATAGAATCCACCTCTTTCTACAAATATAGATTTAAAAATTCCTAATGAGGTTTTCAGTTATTATTTGAAGGCCCATCCTTTCATATAGCTACCCTTCTAATTACAACATAATCTCATACATAACTAAGTTAAGAACACAGACATTTAGTTAAAATAAGTCACTGCTACAAATGGACTGGGATCCAAAATAGCAGTAGCTTTACTAGAGTAGATGTTTATTTCTCTCTTTCAGCAAAGTCCAGGTATTCAGTCTCTAGCTAGGCTGCTTCACAGTGTCAGTGACCCAGTCTTTTCCTCTCTTGCTCACCCACCAGAGATAAGATCAATCTTAAGTCAAAATGACAGGATAAAAGGAAGTGAGAGAAAGTGCATAAACACCATATTTTAAGGAATGTTCCCAAGGACTGCCACTGAATACTTCTGCTTACATTCATTGGTCACATGGAGCTGCAAGGGAATCTCTGAAATATTCTGTAACAGTGCAGTGTTTTCTGTGTCTGCTTGTTTTGCATCCATATATTCAACCAACTATAGATCACAAATATTCAGAAAAAAATATTTCAGAAAGTTGATGCTGTAATAATATAGTATAACAACTATTTACATATATTTGTATTGCATTAAGTATTATTAGTAATCCAGAGGTGATTTTAATCCAGAGGATGTGCATAGGTTATATGCAAATACTATGCCATTTTAAATAAGGGACTAAGCATCTACAGATTTTACTATCTGGGGGGTCCTAGAACCAATCCCCAATGGACACTGAGACATGACTATTATGAATAATGAGCCTTATTCTGTAGCAGTTATGAGAGCTAAGAAGGAATTCATCCTTTATATATGAGTAACTTTTTCCCAACATTATACAATACTTAAGACTTGTTTTAAATCTTAATTAAGCAATATGTCCTCTTTTCTCAGGAAACCTCATCCTGTACTGAATATGACTTCTGAACAGTGTTCTAGTAGCAATCCTTTGAAGCTTATTTCCTTACTTCCTAGGAATGTCTGAACTCTCTTACAAATGACATTTCTTTATACCTCTTTAGATTCAACTAAAATTTTGCAGTAGAAGAGAAAAACAGATTTTGGAGATAATGCTGGCCTTTTATACTATGACTAGAGGCCTGGTACACAAAATTCATGCACAGGGGGTGGGGGTTGTCCCTCAGCCCAGCCTGCACCCTCTCCACTTTGGGACCCCTCAAGGGATGTCCGACTGCCCATTTAGGCCCTATCCCAGTAGGAAGTCAGACATCCTTATCACAATCCAGGACTGCTGGCTCCAAACTGCTCACCTGCCTGCCTCCCTGATTGCCCCTAACTGCTTGTGCCTACCAGCCTGATCACCCACTAACCACTACCCTGCCAGCCAAATTGATGTCTAACTTCTCCCCTGTCAGCCTGTTTGCCCCCAACTTCCCTCCTCTAACTGTCCTGGTCACCTCTAACTGTCCTCCCCTGCAGGCTTGATTGCCCCCAACTGTCTTACCTTGCAGGCCTGGAACCTCCCAGTGACCCTCCTCTGCTGGCCATCTTGTGGTGGCCATCTTGTGTCCACATGGGGGAAGGATCTTTGATGACATGGGGGCAGCCCTCTTGAGTGTTGGAGTGATGGTCAATCTCTGTATTACTCTCTTATTAGATAGGATAGAGGCCTGGTGCATAGGTGGGAGCTAGCTGGTTTGCCCTGAAAGATGTCCTGGATCAGGGTGGGGGTTCCCTTGGGGCATGGGGTGGCCTGGGCGAGAGGCCTATGTTGGTTTGCACGCTGGCCATGCCCTCCAGCGACCCAAGCAGAGGCCCTGGGATCTGGGATTAATTTATGGTCTACAATTGAAATTTTGTAGCCTAGAGTGGAGCTAAGCCTTCTGCTCTCTCCATGGCAACAGCCATTTCTGTTTGGTTTTATTTAAATTTTATAATTGAAACTTTGTAGCCTAGAGTGGAGGCTTAGGCACTAGGGCTGGAGAAGCTTGGCTTCCTCCATTGCCCGGGAAACCCTATCCTCTGCTTTCTCCAGCTCCATGGTTGCCACCATTTCTGTTGAGATGTATCTTCTATAATTGAAACTTTGTAGCATTGAGAGGAGGCCTAGGCCAGGAAGGGCAGGCGGAAAGCTTGGCTTCCTCCATTGCTTGGAAAACCCAAGCCTCCCTCCTGCTCTCAGTGGCCACAGCCATCTTGGTTGGGGTTTATTTGCTCTTGATTGGCTTATGGGCGTGGCTTGTGGGCGTGGCTTGATTGGCGGTATGGTCAATATGCATATTATGCTTTTATTATATAGGACTAGGGGCACAGTGCATGAATTCGTGCACCTTGAAAGGAATTGTAGGCTGTGAGGCTGCAGTCGGGACAGGACTGGGTCTCGACCCATCCTCCATACCCCTGCTGGCCCCTCCCACTCACACCTGCTGATGACGTAGATTGATTGGGGCCAGTGCCAACAGTGGTTGCAAGTGGGGCCAGCACCATCAGCAGGTGTGAGTGGCAGCTGCTGCTCCAATCACCTCTCAGGAGCAGGAGGAGGTGGAGAAGCCCTCAGGGAATATCGTGGCTGGCAGCCACTGCACTCACTCACTGATGGTGCCAAGTGATTAGGACTGGCACTGGGCACCAGCAGCGGGTGTGAGAGGGGCCTGTGCCAGCAGTGGATACCAGTGAGGCCTTCACTGACAGCGGTGCGAGAGGTGGCTGCCAACCCTGATTGCCCAGTTGGGGCGGGGGAGTAGAGAAGTCCTAAGGGGAAATCTGGGCCAGCAACCACCGTTCCCACCCGCTGATGGTTCTTAGCAATCTGGGACAGCACTGGGCAACAGCAGCGGGTGCAAGCAGTAGCTCTGTTGCCAGCAGGGGGTGTGAGTGGGGCCATTGTCAGCAGTAGGTATGAGCTCTGGGCAGGACCGCACTATGCGGGAGAAAAGAATTTTCAGTAACCACCAGAAGCTCTCCTCAATGACAGTGACTGGTGCTCCCCCTCCTTGATCTGGTGCCCTAGCTCACTTGCTCCACCAGCTTGCCACTGCTGCTGCCTGCCATGTTATGGCACGCCCCCTTGTGGTCAGTGCACATCATTGTGACCAGTGTTTGGTTGTTAGATTGTTCTACTGTTTAGTTTATTTGCATATTAGGGTTTTAGATAGATAGGTAGTTAGATAGATAGATAGATAGATAGATAGATAGATAGATAGACAGATAGACAGATAGATAAATAGATAGATATTGTGATTGGATGGCCATTGATGGCTATGTAAGATCAGAACTCAGGGCTTCTAACCTGGAGTGGTCCAGCAACAGCATTCAATTCCTTTAGACTTAGGAGCTATGCTTTCTTCTAATAGTAGCAAACAGCACCTGACACACAGTAAGTGCAGGATAAAATAAAGATGTGTTGAATGTAAATTATTTGCACAGTCTAGCAATGAGGCTGAATGCATAATGACATATATCTTATTCATCCATATGTTTATTCAAATTGATTAATTAGTGCAACTAATACTTATTGAGTTCTTCTGAAGGGCTTATGTGATGCCAATTGCTTGGGGGATTATAAAAATAAATGAGTTTATAGTATAGAACTTAGGTGGAAATATACACAATTCATGTGGCTGGTTTTGTTAGTGCTATACAACCACAATACTGAGAAAGTGCAATGAAGATGTGTTATCTCCACCTGATTCTTGGAAAAAAGGCATTCCAGAGGCAGTATTACTTGAACTCAGCCTTGAAAGATGAGTAGGGACCCACCAAGGAGTCATCAAATATATGGGTAGCTCATTTAATATCGCATAGTTCCTAAGATCTATTCCAAGACCTGATTAAGCAATACATTCTCCTTTGCCCAGGAAACTTCCTTCCATGCTATGCTCCACCATTGACTAGTTACCCATTCGTATACTTTTCAGCTTGTTTTCTCATTGCCTAGGGTACTTTGAGTTTTCATTTATACCTAAGAAACCCTATGTTGCCCGCCAGGAACCATCATCATTCATAAACCAATTACTCAATACTCTCCATCATGCCTTTTTCCTCCTCTCACTCTCTATTTTGTTTCATAACATGCATTTCTTGTGTTTAAGTTAGCAGTTGCCATTTATACCCTGCAGCAAGACCTTCACCTTGTCTTATTTTTCGAGATGAAATTGTTTTAGCTGTAGAAAGCACACCCCTGGAAATGTGTCACTGCTGCTCTTCCCTTGCCAGCAAGTATTTTCTGGTTTTTATCGCCAAGTAGTTATGTGTTTCAGGCTTTGAGCAACATCTGAGTCTCCACCAGCTGTGTTTTGCATTGTCCTCATTTTGTATAATTAAGAAAAACAGGAAGCCAATCACTTAAGGAAAGCTGACCCTCTTCATTCTGCAGACCCGAGAAAGGACTGAGTCAGGGTTTTTTATAGTACATCTTTTTTAACAAAATTTATCCTGCCATCCACTTGAAAGTGGAACAAGGTTAGAGGAACTGTGGCAGCATGGTGGCCTTGCTCTTGACTGCAAACAGCTGTGCTTTTCAGAAACTGCAGTCTGGTTTAACCCTCTTCTTTTATAGAATCAGTTGTCAATTCAAAGGATTTCCCCTGCCATTTTTTTTCACCAACTCAAATCTTGGCAAACATGGGGTTTTTTGACCTAGCCTTTAAATCCACTATGTATCCATTTTTTTCCACTCCCATTGACCTCCCCCCAGCCTCCCCCACTCCCCAGCACTTGCTCTCACCTGCCCCGTCCCCCCCCCCCCCCCCCGTCCCAGTGTCTTGTATCCATTGGTTATGCTTATATGCATGCATACAAGTCCTTCGGTTGATCTCTTATAGCCCCTGAAGGAAACATATGTACTACTATTTGTAATACTTTAAAGAATAAAAAAGTTTTAAAAAAAGAAGAAAAAAAAAGGAATGTGGTCTGCGGAGCACCGGTTGGTGACTGCTGCTCTGGATTATAGCACTATGCAACAATTAAACATTTGATTCTCTTATTGTCAAAAAAAATTCCACTATGTATCCAAACTTTTAACATTTTGTTTATCTCAATCTATATAAATACTTTTGAATGAGTTTATAAGGAAGCCCTAGGCTGCTGTTTTGTTTTAATAATATTAAAACAAATAGTATGTATCTGAGAAACTGCTTGTGATTCTATTTGACTAGAGTTTCATTTTCTTATACAGAGGAGAAAAAGCAATCACCCCATGTACAGTTTCATCTAAAAATTGTTATATTATATTATACTAGGAGTCGGCAGCACACAACTGGGTCAAAGATTTACTGAGGAGGTCATATTTTCTGATCACTATGGTTGGTATGGAAGTTGAAAGACATTTAAAATGTAGCCCCTGCCTTCAAGAAGTTCATAAGCTTGTAGGGAAGCTGATATGAGTACAGATGAATATAATTTATAGCAATATGGTCTGTGATCTGGGTCCTGTTCTCATAAGCACCTGTTTTGTGATCAGACTCACTCCTACCTGCATAAATCTGAGCTGTAGCATCAATACCTATGAAGTGACCTTAGCCAGCTAACATTTAGACATGAGTAATAATCATTCAGTCATTCAGCAGTTGCTATGAGAATTGAGCACATACTATCACCCAGGCTGGTGCTGTGTTTTTTGGAGTTGGAGATTTTTCCTTCAGCTGTGTGCATAGTGTTCTGTGTGCCACACAGGGCTAGCTGACATGTATTGGACATGGTCATGTTCTAGTCACTATAAGCATCACATAATCTCTGTAAGGTGGGAATTGTATCCCTATATATAAAAGAAAACAATCTCCCCAATGTTAAACAGCAAATAACTGGTAGATTTATTCCAAAACTCCAAAAAGCAAGATTCCTCATTCTACTTCTTTGGAACAGCCTGTGCTTCCAGCTAATGGGACATTTTGGGGGTATTTATGAGGGCATGGCACTATTTCATGTCAGAGGTCTCTATTGGAAACAGTATTAACACCAATGCATATGGACAGTCATCCACATATATGTTCTTTTAATTCCATCTAACTAAGATAAAAATACTTTAGTTTTGTTTTAGAATTTGAAGATTAGAAGGAAATTCTTTAAACATATACATCAAAGATTAATGCACTAAGAAAAACTTCAAACGTGGTTAAACCCAGAAGTGGTGACAAGAGAAATTGGAGAATCGATCTGTAGAGGTCTTTAAAATTAGCATACAGCTTTGTATGTCTCACAAAAGGTCATAGGTAGTAGATCTTCTTTTGAGGCTATTTACACTTACAAATTCATCACAGCGCACTGTGATGTTATTGCTAAATTGGGTCGAAACTGCAAAGACACCTAGAAAAAAGGTCTTTCTGGTTTGATATCTATAGTTCAGATAGCTGCCAGCAGGTTGCAAAGCCAGGCACTCATGTCTCTGCTATTTGAAAAAAAAATCACTAGGAGACTCTTCAGAAGGGCCCTAGATACTACCTACTCCAAACCATTGGACAGTTTTAGAAACTGGAGACCCATAACCATGAGTCAGCATAGTTCTGTTAGAATTGCTTTTCATTAAAGAAAATACTTATAAATATTAATTAAACCACACTATGTAGAATGAAATAGAAATAAAGGTATTATTTATGGTAATGGTTAAAACAAGAGGTATTTTAAGCTTATTCACCTTCTCTTTCTTACCATCCTCTTCCACCCAGCCCTCCTGCCTCACCAAGCTGAGGAGCAGTACCTGCACTCTCAGGTGGGCTCCTTTAGAGGGCAGAAGTCTTCCTCCATAGACATTTGCTGTGCTCCCAGAGACTCTGCCAAGCCAGTCCCCTAAGGTTGACTCTCATCCAAATCATTGTGGCTCAGGGCTCACAGGGATTCAACCAGCCTCTTGCCTGCTGTTCTCAGCATTCTTTCTTCACTGGCAAGCATGAAGTGGCAACTCGTTCCTAGAAACATGCCCACATTTTTATGAACGCTCTCAAAACACTGTGGTAAAAGAAAGCACTGCAGACATCTCTGATTGTCACAGCATGTCAGAGCACCTTCGTTAGTTCCAGGCCAGACAAAATAGCTGTGCTTTTTGCAGCTGAATTTGCTGCAATCTGATTCCTTTCTATTCCTTTGAAGCAAAACACAACAGTAATGAGGGAGATTTGATGTTACAGCCTCTTAAATCTGCTTTCTTGCTTTTTAAGTAAGTGATTTACAATCCTGTATTGATATCAGAATACCTGCGATGCTTCCCACAATTAAATGTGACACATGAGTGTATCTCCACAGTACAACAGAGAAACACTGTCCTAGCCTAGTTCCCTAAAAAAAGTTTCTATGAGGAACGCATCTACCAGGGAAGGGAAAGTACTTTTGCTGTGAGCGCACGTCCATTAGAGGCAGATAAAAGACCAAGGCCCAAGCTTCACTGTTGCCATTCTGGTGTTCATTTACCCACTTTACTTAAACTTTCTGCAACTAGGAACCAGCTATGTGGGAGTTACAAAGACAAAACTGATTTTAACTGCTTCAGAAATAGCACCTGAATCCCATCTGTCAGCTCTGCCATTTTGTCCTGTGCCATGACATGGGCCAGCCCTTCTGGTGAACTCCCCATGCTGCTGCTCACAGCAAAAATGCCAGGTTCTGGAGAAAAACATGACTTCTTCCAGCTCTGGGGATTGCTGTCAAAAGGTCAGCCAGTCTTTATCCTCACTAATTATATTAGAAGAAGGCTTCCAAAAAAGGCAGGCTTATGAGAAAAAAAAAACATTTATGCTGAACACAATAGAAAAAACAAATGACAATTGTATTATGCATAGTGTTCTCTGGATGTATGAATATGTTGTGGGTGTGGATCCATTCACTTTCTCAGCATGATGTTTTGAAGTGGCTGTCAGATGTGGCAGAAAAGTCCACAAGTGTCCATGGATTATTCTTTTTAAAAAATATATGTTATATTGATTTTTTACAGAGAGGAAGGAAGTGGGAGAGAGTTAGAAATATTGATAAGAGAGAAACATCAATCAGCTGCCTCCTGCACACCCCCTACTGGGGATGTGCCCGCAACCAAGGTACATGCCCTTGACCAGAATCGAACCTACGACCCTTGAGTCTGCAGGCTGACGCTCTACCCACTGAGCCAAACAGGTTAGGGCATGGATTCTTCTTTCATTCACTCATTCAACGTATATTTATTTAGAGATTCTCATATTTCTTTGTCCCTGGGCTAGACAAAGAAATAGAGCCTGACAGTGAATATATATTTTTTATAGAAATGTTAGCCAAGATAAACTTATTTAAAATGGACTTAAATTGCCCATGCCAGCTTGGCTCAGTAGATAGACAGTCAGCATGTATGGACTGAAGGGTCCCAAGTTCAGTTCTGGTCAAGGGCATGTACCTAGGTTGCAGGCTTCTCCCAGGCCAGAGGCTCCTGCAGGAGGCAACCAATCGATGTGTTTCTCTCACATCGATATTTCTCTGCCTTTCCCTCTCTCTTCCATTCTTTAAAAATCAGTGGAAAAAGTATCGTTGGGTGAGGATTTAAAAATAAAAAGAAGGAATTGAATTGTAGTTTAAAAAAGTGTATTTTTTCTTCTAAGAAATAAAATTTTAAGGTGTTTTTGTTTGTTTTGTTGTTTGTTTTTGCATTCTTAATCTAATACAAGGTAAATCAATTATGCTAATTGCTTGCAGGGACATCCTATCTAATAAAAGAGAAACATGCAAATTGACCATACCTCTGCTATGCTCACAAGCCACGCCCACCAGCCAATCAGGAGCGAATTAACCCAACCAAGATGGCAGTTATTTGCATATCTAATAAGCGAAGACTGAAGATAGCGTAGAAGGAAATCAAGTGCTGCAGAAGGGATCGAAACTGTGGAGAAGCAAGCAAGCAGGGCAGCAGAGAAGGGAGGGAGCAGGCGGGATGTGGGAGAAGGGAGGGAAGATGTGGGGCGGCGAGACCACCCCAGGAAGCCCTATTGCAGGAATCTTCCTGCAACGGGCCTCTAGTTAAGAAATAAAAGACAAAATTACTACTAGAAATAATTCAGTTGAAAGGCATAACACATACATCTCTTACATCCTACTTTAAATAAATGATTTGAGCATTATACCAAAATGTCATGCTATAATTTTCAGGCGAAATATTGTAAGCATTGAGTGATAGAATATAGAGGGAGAAAGCATTTTCAGATTAGACAAACCTGTAAGGCTTCATGTAAGTGTTGGGAATTTGAGTTGAGTTGGTCTCTCCCTCTGAGATGAGTTGTCCAAATGCAAAGAAGGAAGTAGGTAGCAACATTTTTTCCCTCTCTTTCTCTCTTTTTCTTTTCTTTTCTTTCTTTCTTTTCTTTCTTTCTTTCTTTCTTCCTTCCTTCCTTCCTTCCTTCCTTCCTTCCTTCCTTCCTTCCTTCCTTTCTTTTTTTTGTTTGTTTGTTACGTTTAATAGTGTTTTAGGACCTACTATGAGGTAATAGCTGGCATTAAGTTAGGCATTAGGAAACCCACATGGCAGGCCTGATTCAGCCTGTGAAAGCCATCAGGCCTGAGCAGATCCTCCTGTAGGCAGGAAAATGAACCAAAGGATGTCTGAATTCATTCCAGCTCCAGGGTCACTGATATTATTATATATTGATTGGTATTTTCAAAATACATTTTGTCCCATTATTATTAGCAAAAGTCAAGATTCAAAAACAAGGCTAAATTATCTGAATGGATTTTATTTGGTTGAAACCTAGTTGCTATTTTGACATTGATAGTGTTTGTCAACACTCAGGAAGTAAAAAAAAATGTCCATTTTAAATTGTCAGTTTAATATGTATTGTGTACCAGGTGCCCGATCTATTCTATATATTTATTAACTAACAATTTGCCTTTCAAATATTTTCTCAGCAATTCAAATGAAATGCTATCTGTTCCCACTATGTAATGCAGTCTTGCTATAGACTATAAAAACAAATTTTATTTCACTCAACAATGATTTAATAAATATTTATGGAGTACCTATAAATGTCAAGTGCTAAGATTGCAAGATGCAGGGAGTATATAAATAATAAAACACAGTTATATTTTTTCCTCAGGAAGATTATAGTCCAATGGGGAAGTCGAACATGTAGCTAGATGAATTGCATTTCAACATATTGGAGCAAAGACTTTTTGGAGAGAAGACTTCTCAGACAAGATAACATTTAAACTGAGTCTTAAAAGAGAGATGGCAAAATGACAGCCCTCAGGCAATAATCAGCCCTTTGGTGAGCTGTGGTAGGTAACAACTGGCATCATGAAATCCATAGGGCAAGAGTCTCATCTGTGACAGAAGATTATTTGCTTCTTAGTCACAAGATACATCCTATGTAATAAAAGGCTAATATGCAAATCTACCAAACGGTGGAACAACTGGACACTATGACATGCACTGACCACCAGGGGGCAGACACTCAATGCAGGAGCTGCTCCCTGGGGGTCAGTGTGTTCCCACAGGGAGAGTGCTGCTCAGACAGAAGCTGGGCTCATGGCTAGTGAACACAGGGGTGGTAACAGGAGCCTCTCCCACCTCCATGGCAATGCTAAGGATGTCCAACTGATGACTTAGACCTGCTCCCTAAGTTGGCAGTTGGACATCCCCCGAGGGCTACCAGACTGTGAGAGGGCACAGGCTGGGCTGAGGGAACCCTCCTCCCCCATCCCTGAGTACATGAATTTCCTGCACTGGGCCTCTAAGTGTAAAAATAAGAAAGAATGCCAAGTACTTTAGAAAAGTGTCTAGAGTAGGTGATCAGTTAAGGGTATTATCATCCACACTGTTGAATTACACGTATTGCTATTTGTTGGTACATACTCCAAATATCCAGTGTGCTTTTTCTTCTTAGCTTATGTTATGGCTAAAGTTAAGCAGTGATGTCTGCATTTAACATTTACCTTTCTTACCAGACTGTAAACTCCACGAGGGCAGGTGATACAATTATTTTGTAGATTATTGTCTTCTTAGTACCTAGCAGAATGCCTAGCTCATTAAAGATGCCTCGTACACATTTGTTGAAAGAATCCATGACATAAATAATTATAATAAAATAATGACAGGAAGCCACTAGTAAGAAAGGGTCTATCATTAGGAAAATGCAATGTCAAGTCTTATGAAAAAGTGTGAGTACTCTAATTCCAGGATATCAATTTACTAGTTTTCCTTTGCAAAAGAGAAAGGCACCCAGACTCCTTGGAGTGGTAGGTACTTCATCTGTAACTCAAGTTCAGCGTGCTTTCATTTCCATGCTCTCATCCATAAGTTAGCTTCAAAGGGAGTAATCCATGGATGGCCAGAGCAAATAGTTTTGTGATTTTTTTTTCTGGTGCTTTTGACACAAAAATGTAGATTTCATTGATTTTATTGTACCTCACCACAACACTTAAAATTTTATAGGAGGATCCCTCTTCTCCTCCAACCAATCTTCCATGTCTCATGTGAAGTTTATTAGAGGAACTCATTCAGACCCCCTGAGACTTCATTACTTCCCAAAGCCATGAAGAAGTATTATTCTGAATAAAATTAAGTTCTACTTCTTCCAATTAACAGCAGATGATGAAAGTGCCTGCCAATTCTGTTGCCTTCAGCTGGGTGTTTTTCTCTTGCTTGGTCATTTGTAAAATGTGAACCCTCCTAATGGAGACCTAGTTATTTACTTGAATTAATGAGTTTCAGTTGAATTCAGAGTGCCTAGCACACTGTGGGTATTCAATAACAGTCAACAGCAATTTATATGCTGACTTAACTAGTTTCATTTGAAAATGTTAGCTAAAGTCAATATAATGTGGCTATCCTACTAGATTTGACTTGAAGAAAAAGGTCAAGTTCCCAAATTTGGGGCCTGGACTTTATATATGGTCCTACAGCTGCTGTTTCTGGAAGTATCTGAAAGGATTCTGTTAAAACTACTGGGATGAACTTTTTTCTGTATATGCTCAAGTCCACAAGATCCTCCACTATACCAATCTTTTGATGTTTAGACTCTTCCTCCCAAAGAATATCTGGCTCTGAGTAGGCCTTTATCCAAATAATACCTAAAAAGCAGTAGAAGGAACATGTCATAAGCAATATGTTGGAGCATAGCTCATTCCCTTGCATCCAGTAGATACTCAATAGCTGTAATTATTAAAACACCCTACAATCATTTAATATAGACAAAAAATCTCCTAGGTCTTAAACCAAGAAGACAAAAGAAAAAAAATGTTATCAGGGATGGAGCTATCTGCACAGGACTAAATAGGTGAAGAGGCAAATTCAGATCCCAGTGCCGCATGGGGTGCCTACTGCCTTATGGCATATATTCACACGCCAAGACTTTTAATTAGAAGGAGTTACTGTTCTGCTGAGATCCTCATAGTTCTGGACTGAGAGCCTTGAAAAAATTCAATATTGAGTATTTGTTAAATTATAACCTTTGTGCAAAATCAATATCTTTTCTGAGAAAAATATTTGATGTGTCAACTGAATTATGGAAACTTATGCCAACAGCTAAACCCAATGATTTATTTAATCATTCATTAAGTGAACTACTTTATTGTATTAGTATATTATGCTGATTTACATATGTACACATTGCTTAGGTCTCTAATTATTTTCTAAGCTATGCCCTCTTTCCAGCTATCCTTGGCTTACCTTCTAATGGGCAGAAGCAGGGTTTTCTATCTCGTATTGACAACTCAATGTTTATTTACTTTTAAATGATTTTTCTTATAATAATAATTAATATTGGATAAAAATTCTAACAATATAACCCCTGTGTTAAGTACTGTATATACTGATGAAAGATAAAAATATAAATCACTTAAAATTAAAACATTTATTTTCATATAATCTTAATTCATTCAGTCATTCATTTACTCATCCATTCAGCAAGCTAGTCAACATTCATTAATACCAACAGGGCAACAGTGCGAGGCCTTATATTAAAAAAAAAAATTGATAATGATTTCTTGTTAGTAAGTAACAGATATTTAGTAAAAGGAGAAACAAAAGCAAAAATGTCATAATAAAACATGATATCTCTGCCTGGTTGCTGTGGCTCAGTGGTTGAATACCAACCTATCAATCTAGAGGTCAATGGTTTGATTCCTGACTGGTCAGGATGAAGGCTGGATCCTGAGTAGGGGGCACACAGGAGGCAGTCAATGGATGTTTCTCTCACATGGATATTTTCATCTCTCTCCCTCTAAAAAAAATCAATAAAATAAACACATATTTTTAAAAAATCAATAAATAAAACATGGAAGCTCTAATGGTGGTATAGAAAAATAAATTAGGAGGCTTAGCAGAGTCATGGATAATTGTTAGAGGAGACATTGGCATCTTCCGAAGACTCAAATTTGAGTTTCAATTGAATAAGTGGAAAAAATGGAGGTGTATTGAAAGTCAATAGCTCTTACCATGTCCTGGAAGTATGACTAGTCTGTATCACTAACCTGGGAGGAATTTGGTGTGGCTGAATCAGGCCGTGAGAGCTGGAATGTGCTGAGAAGGAGAAACAGTGTAAATGTGTGTGGGTGTATATTTGGAGTGGGGAGGAAGTAAGAGGAAATGAAGCTAGACAAGGTTCAAGACAATTTGTAAAAGGTCCTGTATGTCAGGCAAAGGAGTTTAGAATGTATGAAGTAGTAAAAGGGAGCCAAATAAGCATACAAATAGAGCAGTGACAGATTCCAAGTTTTACAAAGAAAAATAAAGAAGAGTAATAAAACTTATAAAGGGGAGAATTGGTAAATATAAAAGCTTACAGTATGTAAGAAGCATATGTATTATATCTATGAAGAATCTACTGAGGAATTAATTCTTGCTTTATAAACTTTCCAAGAACAGTCACATTCACAGGGAATCTCAGCCTTGAACTTGAATTTTGAGGATGCTTAGCTTGCCACCTAGTGGCTGAAGGAAGATCTTGCACAAAGGCAATACTGAATCTGAAAAATAGTATTTGTTCAAGTTTATCTCAAGTATCTGAGGTAAAGAAGCAAAAATATGACGTTTTGAACAAATGTTAATTATTACAAAAGCCAAAAACCTGATAATTATCTCTTACTTTTTTTCTCTTTCACCTCTCACATCTAACGTATACTTAAACCATGCTGATTCTATGTTCCCAATAGATGTATATCTACCTAGGTTAGAAGTATTTTTCTTGATAATGCTGGGTTTTATTTAGAACATGGGACAATGATAGATCTTATATGATTCTGATAAATTGATATGTTTCTGAGGATAGATGTAACCATTTTAGAACAATTTGGTTATCTAGTAAAGTTGAAGATGCATAATTCTGTGATCCAGAAATTTCCCTCCCAGGCATCTGTCCAAATGAGATTCTTACATATGTGTACCAGGAAACATATATAAGAATGTTATAATAGCATTGCTATAGTTTTGTTATTCCAGGAAGGAAATCAATAAAAGTAGCCCACTGTTCTTTAGCAAGAAAATAGACTGTTGTACCATACAGTGACACTCTGTACAAAATTTAAAAAGAAATGAACTAGACCTGTACACCTTAATATGAATACATTTCATAATATTGTAGAAAGAGAGCCACAATATGAAACTGCTTATGTAAAGTTCCAAAACTGGCCAAAAAAGTACTACACCTTTTTTAGAGGGATAATATCAGAGAAACAGAACCAGAGTAAAATAAAATGTTTACTTTATTATAAAACTTTAAAAAATTATCTCAAGGAATTGGCTAACAGGATCCTGAGGGTTGATGAGTTCTAAATCCTCTGAGCAGACCAGCAGGCTGGGCATTCTCAGGCAGAAGCGGAAGCAGCCGTTGAGAGTGAGATTTTGTCTCAGAAACCCCAGTTTTGCTCTTCAGGCCTTTCCTCTGATTGCACAAGGCCCACTCAGGTTAGCAAGGCTAATTTTTACTTAAAGCCAACCTATTGTAAAAGTTAATAATAGTTACAAAATTCCTTTATAGCAACACCCAGATTAAATAACTAGGTATTATAGTTTAACTAAGTTGACACATAAAAGGAACCATCACATATATGTATTTCTATAATGAAATCATTGAGAGAAGCAGGAAATTGTGAATACATCACAGTTACATCTGAGGAGAGGGACACAGATATGGCTATGGATGAGTACCCAGAAGTTTCTACTCTATTTACCATACTATTCAACTTTTTAAGCTGAGTGACACATACAAGGGCATTTGTTATATTATCTTTATAGCTTGTGGAGTTGATATAAATTATCGTGTATGCATAGAAAATTTTTTGTAATGAATTTTAAATGTAATTTTTATGAAAGTGAAAAATAATTATCTTCTAAGAATTTAGGGGTCTCCCTGTATAAGCTGAGAAAGTTGGGTTTTTCTCTCTGCCCTCTGTGCTTTAACCATTTAGGACTGCAGCTATGGTCCAAAACAGAAAAATGAGCCAGGAAAAAAAAAATTCCTAACCTGGTGTTAGGCCAGTGCCCACGTTTATTAACAACAAGAAGGCCATTTCTGTGGGAGACTGACACAGAGCATCTAATTCCCAAGGCAGGTTACATACAATTGCTTAAAGTCCATCTGCTACCTGACCTCTTCCTCTTTCCTTTCAGTCAAAAGATGGGCCCAGGTGAGAGTTTATTTTTTCACCCATTGTTATAAAGTCTAATTTTTGTTACTTCCTTTATCTTATGATAAAATGTGTTGAAAGGTTGAAGGGATGAGAGGCATGGGGATTTGGAATGTTTTTGTGGTGAGAACTTGCAGTCTGTGGGCCTTGGATGTGACCTTACCATAGAGAGAACAGAGGCATTGCTCACTGGGTCCCCAAAGAGCCTCCCAAGGGTATTCACCTCTTCTTTCCTCCACCAGTCCATTCTCCACTGGCCACTAGAATTTTGTAGTGAAAGACACATAACATGAAATTTACCATCTTACCCCTTTTAAGTGTAAATGTCAGTCGTGTTAAGTGTATTCATATTGTTCTGTAATCAATCTTTAGGACCTTGTCATCTTGCAAAATTGAAACTCTCTACCCATTAAACAGCAACTTCTTCTGGCCCTTTACCCAGCACTTGGCAACCACCATTCTATGTTCTGTGTGTGTGAATTTACTGCTCTAGATATCTTCCGTAAGTGAAATCATAGTTTCTATCTCTTTGTGACTGGCTTATTTCACTCAGTATCATATCAAGGATTGTTTCATATGACATATTTCCTTTTTAAGGCTGAATATTATTTCACTATATGAGTATATCACATTACATTTACCCATTCATCTGTTGATGAACATTTGGGTGGTTTCCACCTTTCTGCTATGTGAGTAATGCTGCTATGAATATAGATGTGTAACTATCTCTTCAAGTCCCTGCTTTCAATTCTTTTGGATATATATCTAGAAATAAGATTGCTGGCTTATGTGGTAGCTCTATTTTTATTTTGGTGAGGAATCCCCCTACCACTTTCCCATAGTAGTTGCACCATTTTACAGTCTCAGCAATGTTGCAGGAGTTGGCTTTTAAAAATATAAATTAAGCCTTGGCTGATGTACTCAGTGATTAGAGCACTGGCCTGAGAACCGAAGGTTCACAAGTTCTATTCTGGGTCAAGGGCGTATATCTTAGTTGCAGGTTCAAACTCTGTCCCATTCTGTGTGTGGGGAGGAGGCAATCAATCAATGTGTCTCTCTCACATGGATGTTTCTCTCTCTCCTCCTTACTCCCCTCCACTCTCTCTAAAAATATCAATGGGTGAGAATTAACAAAAAAGAAAAAAGACTTTTTAAAAAAGTTGTAGATGTGTGGAAAAGGAAACAGGAAAACCATTTTATATATATATAAACTAGAGCCCTGATGCACGACATTCAGGTGTAGGCCTTCCTTCTACTGGGTGCTTTCACCAGCTTCCCTCTGGCACCTAGGACCCAGGCTTCCCACCAACAGACAGCAGGTACCTGGGCCCCGGGCAGCCATGGCTTCTTATGGAAGGACATCCGATCTAATTACCATATTACGCTTTTATTATTATATATTATATCACATCACTTTGCTGTTGAAATCTTTGTTGCCTTCTCATTTTTCTCAGGATGGGGAGCTTAGTCCTAGCTGAGACCATAGATTATACTCACTCACCTTTCCTCAGAAAGCTCTGTCAGTCCTAAAACCCACCAAACTCTTTCCCCGCTCAGAATCTTCTCATGGTTGTTCTTCCTTTTTATTTGCAATGTGGTCACCCCAACTCTTCACACAGAAAATCTCTCATTCTTCAGGATTCAGTTTTCACAACATGTTAGTAGTGTCCCCTGACCTCTGTGGAATAAGGTTTCTCCTTAGTGCTGCCTTGGAGCACTTTCACATTTCCTTGACAATCTGGGATTTTTCATTTGTTTGCATTTTGTTGGTCACCTCTACCAGAAGGGATGCTCTAAGAGAGATAATATCATCTGCCTGGTTCATTATTGAATTCCAGTGCTAGGGCATGACATCAATCTACAGATTAGTCTCTGCTCAAGGAACAAATCCTATCCGAATTAAGGAAGGGGTAACTATTTTTTGGCTAAAGAGTGACATGTTTGAGAAGCTTCATTATGACTGCTAATTTTCCTGATCCAGAAAATAATCTTTACTGAATAGATAAAAAGAATAATAAAGTGAAACACACAAAAGTAGAAATCATGAGCTGCATGGACTGAGCAGGTCAGAAGTTGCTCAGAGATTTTAGACCTAAGATTTTTATGATAAATGCGGAATGTGCATTAGATGACCTCTATTAGCCTTGCCAAACCTACAAATAAATGAAAGTCCAAGCCATGCAATAGTATAATTATTCAGACCCTGTTCTCCTGGATGATAAATTTTTCAATTCTATTTCAGATTTCAAATTGGCTATTTATCCCAAGAAATTTATTCTTCAAAATCCCCTGAAATGTTAGTTCCACATTGCAAATTTTAAGGAGACAAGCTTATTTATATTATAGTATATAAATGATAATATCCTTTTGGCTAATAATTCTATGGTCCAAAATACATTTAATTTCAATCTAACACAAATGGTTATATCCTTTTGCTAATAATTCTATGGCCCAAAATATATTTAATTTCCATCTAGCACAACTATTTAAGGCCTGTCTGAAATCCTCCAGAGGAAACATATGTAAGAACACTTCTTCAAGCATGTTAATATCTTAAGAGACATTATGCTCCATTATCACTCTTCCCTGACTTTGAACTTGCTGTTCCTTTCCTATTACCTTGCTGTCTTTGTGTGATGATTTTTTACTCTGTAAGAGAAGTCAGAGGTGTCTTATTCTCCAGGAAGCTGACACCAAAGCTAGGTTAAGTGTATCTTCCTGGGTACCTGTGTATAGTGTACTTTAATATGTCATGTCATCAACTTTAAGATGCACATTTTAAATATTTATCCTCTCTGAAATCAGATGTATCTTATCAATGACATCTTTGATTAGCCTCTGCTACTCTAAAGGGAGTTCAGTGAGGGAGTGATTGTGTTTTGTCTCTAAATATCGTCAGTGTCTACTGCAGGGCCTTGGTAGCTCCTCTGAGTGCTTAATGAAAGGGTGATGGACAGAACAATACTAAACTCGGTGATGGACGATTTCATTGCAGGAGCAGCACAGAGTGAAGACAAGGAGAGATCACATCTTTGGGGAAAGATCAGGGGAGACTGAAAAAGATGACAATTGAACAGAACTTCACAAAAAGAGCAAGATAGTTCCCCCCCTCCCCACCTGTGATTCAAAGGTTATCATGAAGGCAGAAGAAAGAGCACAGGGAAGTGGAAAAAACGAGGGAGACTTTAGAAAAAGAATTCACTTGCTAGTTTGAATGGAATGTAAGGAATGGTCACTGTTTGTTAAAGATCCTCATAAGTTCTGAAAACTGCATCTCTATGCAATGCTGTCCTTGTGCGAACATAATAGAGTGCACTTACACATACCTAGATAGTTCCGTTCAGCCCACTGCTGAGGTTGTAGGCACTGTATTTTCATAGGATTGCAGCATAGCAGATTGCACTTGCATCACTGTGAACACCTGAGTATAGTCCTGGTCCTGATAGCTGCTGAGCCATCACCTCCAAGATGACTCTCTCCAGTAAATGCTCAGCCAGCATACAGAGCCAGGCCTCCTCTCCCTCTCAGTCTCCTTTGTTTTTGAGATCTTGGTTGATTTCAGTAACTAACCATTTTGCTGGTTGTTTTCTTTCCTCTTCCCCACTAAATTTTCATTCTTAGATTTTAAATTCACCAATAAACAGTTAGCCCAAGAAACACTTGACCCCAGTAGCAGCAGAACTGCAGCCCTGTGCCTGTGCTCTCTCTCTCTCCCTTACCTTGACCTGGCGGTGTGCTCCTGGCTTGCCTTGTAGCTCCAGGGCCTATAAGTAAGAAACTCTTTTTTTCTTTGAAGTTCTTAATGGTTATCGCTTAACAAAACCCACAAAGGACAGTGTAGTTGCAGCACTGCTTAGAAAAAGAGTGATTTCTGGGAAGCTCACCACAGCCCAGATGAATGCCCCAGGCATTTCTAACTGGTAACATTACTAAGAATAGTCTGGAATGTACCTGCTACTTCACCTTACAGCTACAAGGCCACTAGGCCTTATAGTGACTTTTCAGCTCCAATATAATTTTGTCACCAACTCTTTCGAGTTGGGGACCCAAAATTGTGTTTGTTCTGCCCCATGGCGCTCGCACCAATAGAATGAAACTGGTAAAGCAGATCAAAAATCTTATTCTTTAGCTAAAGAATGGAGAAATTTGAGCTTATGCTTTAAAGATTCTTTTCCCCCAATTGTGGGAGTTAGGACATTCTTAAAGGGAGGAAGTTAGAGGTCTAAGGGGCGGATATTTTGGAGAAAAGTGGGGAAATTTCTTGAATTTCCAAGAGACATGCATAGTTCCTAAATATGCTTGGAACATGCATAGCCATACATCACATGTCTCATTTAAATGTTAAATCCTCACCCCTGGGCATGATTTTTATAATACACTAAGGAAGAAAAGTTTTTCTTAGAAAGAGATTTCAGAGAACAT
This sequence comes from Antrozous pallidus, assembly GCA_027563665.1. Classification (NCBI taxonomy): domain Eukaryota; kingdom Metazoa; phylum Chordata; class Mammalia; order Chiroptera; family Vespertilionidae; genus Antrozous; species Antrozous pallidus. The sequence continues at coordinate 54,729,976 of CM050520.1, read as the reverse complement.
TTTGGATCTTTCTGGTACAAACTGGTTTCTTAATTATGGTCTATGGGTTTCTTATTTTGAAACTTAGCTAGCCTCCTTGGAGTTTCTGTCTTCTCTTGACTATTCTGTTTGTGTCAAAGTACATATTGTGGAGAATACAAGGAAGTTAATGGAAGTTTGAAGATTAATAATGTGGTAGCACAATTCTGTGACAATTTTATGGGACCACTTTCATACATATAACTCATTCTTGATCAAATGATCTTATGCTGCACCTGAAGTTAAACAGGTAATTTGCACAGTAGGAGACAGGACTTTAGAGAGAGCTTGAGAGTGGCATGAACACCATGCAAAGTGTCCATGTTTCATTCTGGAGCAGCACTGAACTACTGAAGGGCTTTAAAGGGTGGCATGGCCAGAGTTGTGCTTCAAATGTCTCTGGGGATGATTGCTGAATAATTGGTTTATGGAGAGAATGCAGATAAGGCAGCTAGTTACCAGGTTGGTATTAGTTACTTAACAAATATTTACTCAACTCCATTGAATACTGATAGGTACCCCCCCAACTGGTGGGCGGAGTTATGATGCTCTTACTCTGAATTGCAAGTGATCTAGAATGGTGGAACAATAGGTTGTGGAGGGTGGGGATGGGAAAAGATGGAGATGCAGGAAAGGAATGTGGTTTTGGAAAGGGAAGTAGGAGGCAAGTACAATAACCTAGGGGCCTGATGGGGCAATGGAAATGCAAAAGAAACAGGCAGGGCAAGAATCCCTGCTGCAGCAGAACCCATTTAAATGAATACAGACTCATTTACCTGACAAAGTGTACTAAATCCCTCCTACCTGCCAGAGGCCTACTGAGATGGCTATGGACTATAGCTTCACTGCCTTCATCAAAGAACTTTCATTCTAATGCAAAGTTGTTTGGCCTTGACTCTGATATTACCTGTTGCATTCTGTGGGCTGAATTGGCTTGGCCCTGCTCAGGAAGTCATGAAAAGGGAAAGATGTTGAAGGATCTTCATCATCTGTTTAGTTTTGTATTGGGGTGACAAGGTAAATGTCAATGTCATTAACTAGGTTATCTCTCTGTTCTCTCTCAATTGTATGTATGGCCCAGCAAGGAAAAAGGGAAGCTTACAAAATTCACATTTCAACTAAACGATCAAAGTATCTACCATCCTCACAAGAAATACCTGAGTCAGAGAATAAGAAATGCACAACACCCAGGAGGCAGTAAATGTAGGAGAAACTGTGAGGATTGTGAGGATAATGACACATGAATTAGCTTCTCATTCATTTTGTGAACAATGTACTTAATCTCTCTCTGCCTCTAATTTCTCACCTGTAAAATGAGGGGGAAATAGTAACTAGTTTATAATTTTGCTGTAGGGGTTAAATAGATAGTTGTAAAGCATCAACATACATGCATTCCATATCATAGACACTCATCTGAAAGGTGGCACTGGCAGTTCCTAGCAGGCACCAGAACAAGAAAATGAGAAAAAAAACTTTCTAGGCTTTGTTGACTTGTGGCATATGTCCTAAGAATGTAGCACTCTATAATTGAGCTCTTAATTGCATATTCAGTTATGTAGATTAAGTCTAATAAGCCTTCCCAAATGAAGTACATCTTATTTGGGGATTAAACCACCTAAATCAAATACGGATTATGAAGCAGCTTTATTTGAGGAAATATTTATATTTCTATGACAGTATCAGATTGCCAAGTAATCCTTTTGGATTGAAGCCCACTGTTCATGAGGCCAGAGTCAAGTCCATACACTGTGTCCTGGTCCTTCATCTATTCCATGTTCCAATGTCGCTGAAGCCAGCTCACCCTGAGAGGGCTCTGGACATGGCAGCTGGACACGTACAGCTAATGTATCAAACCTATTGGGATCACCACAAGAGGCAATTTAGAGTGGCTACCCAGTGGACCACCTGGCATCTTCCCATGAAAACGTTCATGCCTGCTGCTGGATATGTAGAGAAAAAAGAGAATCTGGACAAATATTTATTATATCTTATGCAACTATCATTCAAGCTCTAAGAGGTAATATATTTTCACCTTTTTCTAAAATACTGCACTCCTATTACTGAAAACTTAGTGAAGAGTACATAACGTGCTGGATAAATATCTTGTTGAAGGAATCTATGATGATGCTCATGTTAAGAAGGGATTTCATGCTGTATATATTACAGAGCAAGCACATGCCAATGGATTGCTCAAGAAAAACTAGAAGCAGGCACACAAACAGCCAGAATGACTTTGGGAGACATTCTAGTTTCAGATCAAATGTAGATGGAAGGACTGAGCAGGTGCCAATTCCACAGCAGGTTCTGAGGTTCAGAAGCCAGTGGTGGGAAACTCAGCCCCTGTGTCTGAGACTGTCCTCTCTCTGCCTGCTGGACAGACATGATAACATAGGCAGATGAGTCCAGCAGCCTTGACTCAGTTGGAAGTGTTGGGAGAAGATGATAAGACAGCCTCATATATAGAAAAGAAGCTGGATCTCTGAGCAGTGGGGGCAAGGTGTTCGCAGTTTAGTCTTTCTCTTTCAGGGTGTTTATGCTGTTCTGTCATGATGCTATGATGCCTGTGGTAGCATGCATGGAGGAAACAAGCTCCTGTAATAGAGGTAAGGTTGAGCTGAGTGTGTGTGTGTGTGTGTGTGTGTGTGTGTGTTGACCCTCTGATAATACTTGGAAAGATGAATATATGACACTGGCAGAAATAGGAAGAGGCTTAGATTTCCTAAGTATTAAGCAGGATTCAGGCCCTATGCCAAGACATTTATGCATGTTATCTCATCAGTTTCCCATAGGAAAACACTCTTCTATGGACTAACAGCTCCATTTTACAAATGAGGAATCAGCGTTTCTGAGTGCTTCTGTATTTATCTGAAGTCACGCTGTTCATTAGTGGCAGGAAAAGAAATGAAACTTGGGAAACTGAGGTGCAAGGTATTTGCATTATGTGATTAAGCATTCAGCTGAAATACACATTTCATCTGTCCTGGGCACGAGGCCCTTGGAGCACAACACGATTTTAGCCTTCAGCAGTGAAGGGCTCTCACCACAGAAGCTACAGCAGGTGGATTGAGTCAGGCAGTGTACAAGATCTTACTGCCCTCGCTTGAATCCAGCACAGCTGTCCCTGGAGAATTACTCAGACAGTGTTTGAAATTGCATTTCAAATGGAGAAACTAACTGTCAAGTCTGTTCCCAGATCATTGCTTTGATTTCTTGATAACAAAGCAATTTGACTTCAAGCTCTCTTCTTCCCCAGTAAATGCCTTACCACCTCTCCCCACTCCTTCCTTTGTCTGGACATTACCCTTAAGCCAGCTCTCCAAGTTAGCTAAACTCGTATAAACCTTTTCCATGGCTAGAGTATTTCCTCTTGCCCAATGGGCCTTCTCCTTTATACCAAAACAAATATGTGATCATGTCTTACATAGTCTATTGTGTTAGTTTTTATTCTCCAAGTAACATATGTAGCTCAAACAATGAAGTTAATAATCACCCAGAGATGACCAGTATCAGCATAGTGTGTATTCTTCCAAACATCTCCCCTGTCTTACATATAATTCATAGAATGTTGTGCTTATCAAGGTTGGTACTCTTGTCTGTGTGTCTGGGGTTTAGAGTCTCAGGTAAGATTACTTGGGATGATCCCACTTATGTGCTGTGTTCTAACTCAGTACTGGCAGAGTAGGGGACGGGGTGGGGGGGGAGGTACTCACTCAGTTCTTTCTTAAATGCCATAATTTTTCCTCCTCTCAACTCCTTGCTCCAGAAAGCCACTAGCCAATACCCCTTCCAATGTTCTTCACACCAAAAACTTGAATGATTTATTTTATTATTATACTACACAATGAACCAGTTATTCATTTTATTGCTACAAACTTATAGGGTGCTGCTCAATAACCAGATCTCCTATAGGATCCAGATGGGTTTTTTGAGTACATGCTGCTTCTGGGATATGCTGTATGGTGGAGCATACAAGAGTCCAAGGAACTTTTATCTCCACCAAGGATAGTTCAGTTCAGAAACATTTATTGAGCACCTAATTCTACAGGATCTCAGGCAGAATGTTTGCTGCTGGTGATAGAATAATGAAGCAAGATATTTTTTTGTGCCCATGAGAAAAGCAGATACATACATGCTTTAAAAAAGGGAGGGATTATGAGGGTATCAGTCATGTGAACGTAGAAAAAGAACACCTAGCTAAACCTGGCTGGCCAGAGAAAGCATCTGGGAAGAAATCATACAGGAGTTAAGCTTTAAGGGATTTGGCAACTGCCAGCGGAAAGGGAGTCTGAGGGGTTATTAGAGGTAAGAAGGCATTAAGAACAAAGGGTAGGAGGGAATGTTTCTTTCCTTTTCAATATTGTATCCCTAGCACTTATGATGGCTGGCACATAGTAGGTGCTTAACAAATTTATATATATTTTTTTGTTTTGTAAGAGTGTTATTAACTATAGTCACCATGCTGACCATTATATTCCTGTTACTTGTTTTATAACTGAAATAAATTCTTGTTAAGTGCAAGAATTGGGAGGAGCGTTGCTGGAGTGGTCAGGGCAGGCTGAACTGAGTGGAGAGAGTTGGAGGGAACCAGAAGGTTCTCAAGCACTGAGGAGAGCATAATGAACCAAGAAGCGTGCTTTGTGGGATCAGGAGAACTGTGAGATTGGAGCTCAGTGTTAGAGGGTAACAGAAAAGTTGTAATTGTATGTTTTGAAGAGTTGAAAGCAATATTTTTTGAAAATGAGGATATAGTTCCCCCCTTTAATTAGGTTTTTTTAAAAAATATTTTCAGCCAAAACCGGTTTGGCTCAGTGGATAGAGCTTCAGACTGCGGACTGGAGGGTCCCAGGTTCGATTCCAGTCAAGGGCATGTACCTTGGCTGCGGGCACATCCCCAGTAGGGGTCGTGCAAGAGGCAGCTGGCTCTCTCATCGATGTTTCTGACTTTCTATCCCTCTCCCTTCTGCTCTGTAAAAAATCAATAAAACATATATATTTTCAGTCTTTTATAATCAATTAAAAAATCCTGATGTTGCAATAAGATCATCATAGCTGATATTAAGTGACCAGTCTGCTAAGTTCTTTTATGCATTATCTCACTTGAGAGTTTTAGAAAGGAGAACCTTAATGTTGGTCAAGCAGCTACTGTGTGCCAGAATACAGTCTCATTCAACGTTCAGACTTCTGTGAGGTAGAGTCTGCAACCACCCATTCAGAGCTCAGTCAACTGAAGCTCAGAGATGCCCAGCAACTTGACAGATGTCTCTCAAGTTCCATTAGCAAGTGGCATTAACAAGATTTGAGCCCATGTTCAAATGCCAGGCTTCACCCACACTTCACTACATTGGGCTGCCTCTTAGATTCAGCTGGCTAGGTTGGTTTGAAATGCAGCTTTGCCATTTATTTAACATTTTGGAGATTCTCACACCCTCTTTTTTTTGTTTTTTGTTTTTTTTTCATTTGCAAATCAGAATAACAATACTGTCTTCTTCCAATTCTTGAATTACGTGAGACAATGTTTCTGAAAGTGCTTTGGGCATGGTAATTAGCACCCTGAATGTGTGACATCTTATTCAAAGTCATTTAACAATTCCACACGCATGATTTTCCTAGATCATAGGTCTGTGCTCCCATTCAGACTCAGGGAACTTAAGGGCTGTCTAGTCAGACAATTACCAATCTCGTGTGACCCTGGCTTCCCCTAGGTCTCTGGCATACCTCGGAGTTATAGGAGAGAAAGCACTTCATACTACACATGTCCAGCATCTTCCCATCTTCTGTTCACAGATGGAGGGCAGCACTGAGCTAGAGTAAGTTCCCTCACAATTATGTAAATCACCAGTTCTTCAAAAAGGACCTTAAGATTCATTAAATATTCATGCGCGCGCCCTTCTTGGCAGCTCCTCCTTTGTAGGTAATTGCAGAGGATTTAAAATATCTGACGTTGCTTGGAAGCACACAGAAATCTTGTCAGCTGCAGGCAGGCAGCTGATTTGTAATTTAATTAACATCCTGGCTTGTCCTGTCTTCGCGGCAGAAAGCAGGAAAGCATTTCCCCTCTTTTGTGAGTTTTGTTTGAAAAAATCCAAATGGAACACCTGGCAGAGCTTTTCATCTCTCACATCGCTCCTGTGACTTACATCCTGCTCCCAATAGCCAAAACATTCCTTTAAAAGAAATTCCTTTTTCTAGTGTCCTTTGGGCCAGCTGTATTGCTGATGGTGGGTCATTTTTTCGGGGAGAAGGGTAACTTCACTTGGGGAGATATGTGTATCATCAGCGATCAGTGAGTTTTGACCCACTTCTATTAACTCTTTGAGTAATAAAGGATTTTAAGGAGAGGTTTGGCTACAGAGGACTTTTTTTCTTCAGCGAGCACTGGTGGAGAACCTGCAATGTTGCAGGCACCAGAGGGCAGCAGTGAGCCACGCAGGCAGGCTGCCTGACCCCATGGAGGATAGAGTCCTATGTGCGAGGCAAACATCAAGGGAGTGATCATAGAAATAAAGGCAAATTTAAACTGCGATGAGTTTTATAAAAAATAAATAAATGAAAGTATAGGGTAGCTTAAATCCTGTGAGGCAGGGAGTGGTGTGGTAGGGGGAGGAAACCAGGAAGTCTCCTTGAGGAAGCTGGTAGAAAATAATGTGTGGTCTGTCTTGTCCTTCATCCTCATGTCCCTGCTCTCCTCTCCTCCCCCAAGATTTGCAACATACTTGTGACTATTCTAGAAGAAGAGATTGGGATGAAAGGGGAAAGAGAACCCCGCACCAACCAAAATATCATTCAGAGAATTTATTTCAAATCAAGGAAATGAATACACCTACTGGTCTGATCACTGCATTCGCCACTCTTTTCCTTCTCTTTTCTCTCTCTTTAACCCACATGTTCCTTCCAGGGAGGGAGCATTGAGTGGCAGGAGGCAGGAGTAGGCTGGGGACTGGAGGGTCATAGGTCACCGATAGCTGGATGTCCTGAAAAGAGGAAGGATCTGCAATGGAGAGCCGGCTGGCTACATACTGCACACACCTCCAGTGAATACAATCTCTGCAAAGAAACATCAACGTGTTTAATATTTCCTTCACAATGAGAGGGCAGCTGGCAGAGCCTGGATGAGGTCATCCGATTATGGACGTTAGTCTCAAGAGGAAGGTTAAAACCCTTCCTTTTTACATACTTCATTTTTTGAGACTGTTTTCTTCACTCTTTGGCTGTTTTCTGTTTTCTGAGCTGCAGTCATTTCTTCCTTAGGGGCTATTACTCTTTGCAAGTCTATTATTTCTATAACTTTCTTCCTGACACCATGCTGCTCCTAAAATATGTCCTTCTTTTATGCCAACACACACGTTTAAATCTAAGGAGCTTCCTTCCAGCAGCAGCAATCGGTCAGCCGGGTCTAGTGGCCACACATTATTTGGCGGGTGCTCTGCCCTGACCCCTGGGGATGGGGGGACAGAGGTAGACAGCAGAGTTCCTGCCCTCGAAGAATTTAGATTACAAATAAGATTCAACACAGAGAGGGCTTTGTGTCAACATAGTTAACAGAAGCCTTGGAACTGAAAAGGAGTTTTGAGCATTTCTAAATTGTCTGGCTTGGTGTAAGAAGCTAATCACTCCTTAACTTTGTACCTGCTTCATAACATTGTCTTAATCCTTAAATGGAGTCCTTTCTATAACAATTAGAAAAGCCTTTATGAGAGACACACATCCCTAGCATATCACCATAGGGTCCTAATTCCATGTCTTCCAAGCAACACAAATAAGACCCTGTTTTTCAACTATTTTTAAAATTTTTTGATCTTTCTGAGATTATTATATACAAGTGGCCTGGTGCACGAAATTCGTGCATGGAGGGGGGTTCCCTGAGCCCAGCCTGCACATGCTCCAATCAGGGACCCCTTCGGGGATGTGTGACCCCTAACCACCTCTGCCTACCTGCCTGATCATCCCTAAGTTCTCCCCTGCCGGCCTGATTGCTCCTAACTGTCTCTGCCTCTGCCTTGCCCCACACCTGGGACCCAGGCTTCCCTCCCTCTGGCCAGCTATAGGCACCCAGGACCTGGGCCAGCTTCACTCAGGCTGGCCGCAGCCACAGGCACCCACAGGCACCCGGGACCACAGGGCATGCTGCCTAACCCCAGGGCCAGAAAGGGCCCCAGCCCTTCTATGTGCCTGCCTGGCCGAGTCCCACTACTCTGACTGCCGTGGCATAAAAACTTTACCATATATGTTCTCCCCAGCCTCCTGGAGAGAGGGCATGAGCTGAGAAACTGGAGATGCTGCAGCCCCAGGGCCATTTTACCAATGGGTACATTGTCATTTTCAGATCTAGATTTGAGATAATCCATCAAACTGCTATATTTTTCAACTCTCAACTTAGATTGGTTTGCTTTAATAAAATTTATCTGATTGGCCTCCATTTTTTTTAATATGAATCCATAATAAACTGTTGAGTTAACTTTTCTGCATTAAAAATAGGATTGAACGTGTCCCTCACAGAGAGATGAAATCCATAATACTACATTTGGGTGACTCGTGTTCTTACATTTTGTCTAGTATTATTGTTGAATACACTGTTGTCTCTGAGTCAATGCAATATCTGTTCCCCAACCTTTTTCACCATGTGGAAAAAGAATAGGATATGTCATTGCATCTAATGTGGGAAACAGGATACAGATTCGTTTCACTTTAGTGGCATTTGGATTATTGGGATCTGGTTTACAATGAATGAGCAAGTCCCTTTCAAAAGGAGGTTCTCCAACTTCGTTTCTGAATATGACAGCAACCTCGGTTACATGGGGAGAATTATATCTACCTGGGTCACTATTATGATCATATTTAATTGCCATAGTTTCTTCCGTGGGAGCTATACCTTTTGCTGCTGCTTCAGATTGGGCTTTCTTTTCTACCTCACGTAGCATCTTGTATGATTTTGTTAATTCATTTATTTCACGCATGAGGTTGTTGATTATGAGTCTTTCTGAGCAGGCCTGGTTTGCTGGGATTGCTAATCTTTTACATGTAGCTTCGGCTGTATCCAAAATATAGAGCTGAGCAAACTTCAACAGTTTTTCTTTAGACATAGTTCCACCTTTCTATTGCCATATTCTGAGATAGAGGAGAATGACAGGCCTTTCAGCAGTGTGACCAATGGCTGATTTGGACAGATTCTGTGGGTGTGGGACTTCCCTGTTGTCAGTTTCAGCTGGGATGCTGAAGCTGGGACTCGGGGGCCTTCCCTCTGGTGGTTGCCTTCCGTTTTTGCTGGCAAACAGCTGAAGCTACACGTAATATTAGCAATGCCTGGAGCCTCATTATAAGCAGCTGCGGTGAGTTATTGCAGCCGCCGAGGTGAGTTTTCGCAGCCGCCGCCCCCCCCCCCCCCCCCCCCCCCCCCACTCCTCAGTTGACTCAGCTGTGGTGAGTTCTGGCCCCGTCACTGCCATTGCTTGGTCTCCGCGCCCCGGCCCGGTACTTGATGACTTCACCACTTTATCCTGGGGCCTGGCACTCATGCCTCTCCACCCAACCCCTTGCTCCGACTGGCTGGTAGCATAGCCAGTCAGGAGCCAAGGTATGGTCACATTTGCATGTTACTCTTTCATTAGACAGGATGACATACCTATACCTGATGTTGTAGGAGACTGAAAAAAAAAAAACCAAGCAATGCTTAAAGTAATGGAGTTACATATCTTTATTACGCCAGCTGTCTCAGAGTAGTCGCCTCCATATCTGAGCAAACCAATATGGGAAAAGCCTTTCTTTTATTCCTTTTTGGTTTCTTTGCCCCCAAATATGGGTGGGGACTTCCAGACCTTTCGTGTGCTTTGCAAAAAGCCCTGTAGGTTGGGGTTTGGGGTCTTGGGATCATATCTAAGGGCTGGCCTGGTGCCAGAGCTGATAACGCCCTCTGGGGGTTGTGTGTTGTTCATGGTTTATGGCCTCTGTAAAATGTGAACATTTAGGTAACAGGTCTTTCAAGGTCAGATTGTGGACGAAAGGGGCAGAGACTCTATTATAGGTTATCAAGAATGTACATTAGGTTACTGAACAAATTCAGATAGCTAGTCCGCAAACATCAGGGTTACATTGGAATTAGGCTTTTAGCCTTCACCATAGCTATGTGTATGGCCATAGATTTATTTCTGTATATATATATATATATATATATATATATATATATATATATAGTCATGTATTCTTACATCTGAACATACAAGTATAGAGATATATAAAGTACATAAAATGTCTTTATCCAGTGGTTGGCAAACTCATTAGTCAACAGAGCCAAATATCAACAGTACAATGATTGTAATTTCTTTTGAGAGCCAAATTTTTTAAACTTAAACTTCTTCTAATGCCACTTCTTCAAAATAGACTCGCCCACGCCGTGGTATTTTGTGGAAGAGCCACAGGGGCCAAAAAGCATGTGGCTCGTGAGCTTCGGAATGCCGACCACTATCTTTAACTATAAATAGCCCAAAGGCACTGGCGTGGATGACGAATTTTCACATTCAAACAATCATCAATCAACACAAAGCTATGTTTAAAGCTCATATAATGTGGTGACATAAAATTTAAAAGAAAATGTTTAAGAAGCCTTCATGAGAGTGTTCACTAACAGTTAGGAATCCCAATGCTACTTGCCTCTCAAGAGCGTGCAGACATGCACTGGCTCTCCTTGAGTGTGATTCATTTCTTTTTAGAACAATGCCAACTTCTGCTGCAAGGGGGAGGCAGAGTTCTTTTATGCAACAACAGAGAGACTCTGTTTTTTATTTATGAGGTCTTCACAGATTTGTGACTTGTCCCTCAGTTACCGTATCCCCTGCCAGTGGTGCCTGCACAATGCCTTCTTCCACTCTGTGCAGACCCTCCAGGGATGGAGCAGATGCGTGTAGGCTCCTGTGTTTGAGTTCTGGGTATCTCAGGATGTTTCTACCTCACACAGGCATCTGCAGAATTAGTCAGACTTCCTAGCCTTTGTCCTCCACACAGGGGCCCTGTGGTGGAAGAGGAGTGTGAGAATGATTGCATACAGGTTTAGCTGGGAGGCTTTTTGATCGGGATTGCCATGTTATTTCTCAGATTATTTAAGTTTAGTTCAGTTCAAGTCACACGTATCGGTCTTTCACTATGTGTTAGTTATCAATGGGCACTGAAGAGTCAGGGGTGAACAGTACTTCAGTTCTGCTCATGAGGCACTCATGGTCTCCTAGGAGAGACAGGTCATTCCAGTTTAGACTTGTTATTCAAGGACAGAAATCAGTGCAGATCACTATGGGTGCATAAAGGATGGACATCCTTTTGACCTTAGCAGTCAGAGCATTTCTGAAAGAGATGACACTTGACCTGATTATCAAGGACCTACAAAGTTTCCCTGATGAAAAAGTTGGGGAGTAAATGGTTAAGCTTCAGAAGGGGGAAGAGAATAAGATTCCAGAAGTCAGGGACACAATCAGTTAAGACAGCAGGACAAGAAGTTTATGTTAGTAGTCCCTGTCTTGAGCATTTCTTCTGCCTCACTCCCATGGGAACCAAGAGAGGAAATATAATCTGTTCACAAAAATTACTTCACTCTGGAGTCCCCTCCAATTGACCAAGCTGAGGAGAGGAAAAGAGGAAGTTGCAGATTTCAAAGGAGAGGTCTCCTTAAAGGGCCCTCCTTTCACAGGCAATACTCACCTGAAAGGTGCCCAGAATAACATCAGGACCTAACAGACAAGCCATGGAAGGAGAGATGAACCAGAATTGCCTAGAACAGTGGTTGGCAAACTCACTAGAGCCAAATATCAACAGTATAATGACTGAAATTTCTTTTGAGAGACAATTTTTAAAAAAATTTAAACTTCTAACGCCACTTGTTCAAAATAGACTTGCCCAGGCCATGGTATTTTGTGGAAGAGCCACACTCAAGGGGCCAAAAAGCCCCGTGTGGCTTGCAAGCCACAGTTTTACCAACCATGGGCCTAGAACATTAGAGCCGATTCTTAGATTGTGGTGTGACCTCTGCAGAGTTGTTTCATCTTCCTTGTTAGATGACTCTTCAAGATTTCCTAAGAATTGTATTTCCCGAGGACAAAGTTGGTCTGTCAAGATCTTTGAGTCTTTACCAGTTGAGAAGAATCTTTAAGTGCTCTAGCCCTGGAGTCAGACTAACAAGTGTTTTAATCCCAGTTTGTCAATCAGCAGGTATGTGATCTTAGGGGAAAAATGCCCCACTATCCAAGCCTCAGATGAGGAGAATCCTAACACCAATCTGTTAGGTGTGATGACACACGGAAAGCATGTAGCACAGTTCCTGACACAGCTGGTATAACTGCTATTTTTACTGGCTGATATTGGCATTAGTGTTTCCTTTAATGTCACATTTGTGTTAATATTAATATTAGTCTTAGCATGACAAGTAAAAAAATTATTTTTGGTTCAGCCAAAGTTAATCCTAGCAGAGATTCTACTATGTGATATTCTTTGGGAAACTTCCATGTGAGTTATATATGGCACTTTCACCAGTTCTTGTCTTCTCTTACTTAGTCATCACTCCAAGAAAATGGGGGAAAAGGGAGGGAATATTGGATTGGCACCAGGGAGAGTCTGTTTAGATTTCCTGGATAGTCCCCTGCTGTCTACAATAGGCTCTTTCAGGCTTGTCTACTGCCACACTCTACCGCACATCTCACATTCCAGGCTGCATCCAGACCTATGGCTGGCTCACCTGAAGCAGACCTCCATTGGGGATTAGTGTGAGCATGATTTATGCAGGGCAAATGCTTATAGGCATGAGGAAAGCATCAAGGGGTTCTCTAAGAATGTAGGTTCAGGTGCTGTCGAGCTTCAGGCCGATCCTGTCAGGTGCTTTGCAGTGAAATTCTCAGCATGATGGGTTGTTTCATTTTGAAGTTTGGGAGTTGTGAGTTCCAGCTTAACTCCCAGTCCCCCTAAATGAGGAGGCTTCAATCAAGGGCAAGCTTCCTGAGAAGTATGAAGTATATAGATATGGACCTTGAATGTGTGCAAGGGATTTCTAAGGATTTAGGTGGTGGTGGTGGTGAAAGGGGGGAGGGCAGGGGAAGATGTGCGAATAATAGCATCTGCTACAATCCATTTCAAGATCTCACTGTACCTTTAGAACAGGGGTAGGGAAGCCAAGGCCATTTGGATATGTATAACATCATTCACAGGCTATACAAAATTATCAACTTAACAATTAGCCTGCTATATTTGGTCAGACATCTAATTACTTGACAGGGGCCAGATCAAATGATTTCATGGACCTTATATGGCCCTTGGCCTAGATATTCCCCACCCATGCTTTAAAACATCATCCCCTCTTAACACTTATCTCCTCTGCACACATTGTTGCCTTTGCTCAGAGTATCCCTTACCTCTTTTTATTGCCATTCTAGACCCTATTTCAAATGGTAAACCATTTCTACTGCCACAGACTCAGTTTGTACTTATGGTCATTATCAGTATGTATCATGACTTAACTGCACATATATATGACTCACTCAATAACTTCTTGTCTTCTTGAGGTCAAGAACTGGTCCTTATTCAGTTTATATTTTTAGCATATATTTCTGAAAGGAATGATGAGAGAGATATATAATACTTAAGGATCTGATGTTCTTTAAGGTTGTGTCAAGAAAATAATGTGGCTGACTTTTTTGCTTGAACTTGAAATCATAATGTTTTGCAATAAAACAGTTTGTATTTAGCAGCCAGAATACCTGTATTGCTTAAGCAGCTCATGCCTGTTTGATCCATTTGTTCAATTGTCATGTATAATTTCATTCAAAAGATACTTATTGAGCATATTTTCAAGGCACTTGGCTAAGAATTGGAGATATGAGGATAAACAAGACCTAAATGATCTCAGTTCTCACAAAATCTTATGGTTCAATGACAAACAGACAAACAAAAATTATGCAACCATATAGTATGAGAAAACAGTGATTAGGGGAGTACAGGGAGCTATGGAAACACCCACACTTGCAGTTCACAAAAGCTTTCCAGAAAAGGAATGTGGAAGCTGGGCCTAAAGGATCAATGAATGTTAAAATGAACAAATTTTACTAATACAATATTGGTTGGTTTCTTCAGTATAATTTGAGGCCCATCAGTCTTTGAACTGGACCTTAAATTTATGAAAATAATTTAAAATAAGTACTTTGTGACACCACATAAGTTTACCTAAGTTTATTATCTGTATTATGACAGGTTTTTTTTTAATCCAAACCAGTCAGTAAGATGTGTACTTTTCCAGAGAACACCTTTCTCTGAATCAGCTAAATCCTAGTTCAGGAATCCTTGAGGAGCCACAGTAATCACTTGAACTTTGCAAAATTTTACTTATGGTACCCTTGGATCTTTACGTTTCAGATTCTTATGCATGACACAAATATGGCTTTATATATGTTAACTCCTAAAAAGCTTAAAAAGTTCTGCAAGAAACAAAAAAATTGAATTACCATATGACCCAGCAATTTCACTTCTGGGTATCTATCTAAAAGAATTGAAAGCAGAGTTCTGAAGAGATATTTGTATACCCAGGTCCATAGCAGCATTATTCACAATCAAGTGGTAGAATCAACCAACTGCCCATCTACATATGAATGAGTAGACAAAATCTGGTTTGTGCATACAATGGCATATTACTTAGCCTTTGAAAACAAAGAAATATTAATACATGGTACAATATGGATAAAGCACAAGGACATTATGCTAACTGAAATAAACCTGCATTAAAAAGATAAATACTGTCAGATTCCACTGATGTAAGGTGCCTAGAGTAGTCATATTTTTAGAAATAGTAAGCAGAATGGTGGTGGTTACAAAGGGCTAGGGAAGGAGAAAATGAGGAGTTTTTGTTTTATGGGCAGTGAGTTTCAGTTTTGGAATGTGAAAATGTTCTGGAGACTGATTACATACCAATGTGGATTTACTTACTGTCACTAAACTGTACACTTAAAAATGGCGAAGGTGGTAAAATTGTGATATGTGTATAGTACCACAATTTTAAAAAAAGCTTTTAAAAATGAAAGTGATTATTTATAGTATTTACTCCACTATCCTGAATTGGGTTGGTGAAATAAAAGAGTTCAAAAGGCTCAGCTCATGTAGTGGTGTTGGGGGTTGGCTTATGGCAGGGTAAGTAAGCGTATGCTCTGCCCTGCAGGTAGTGGGAGCCACTAAAGGATTGTAAAGAGAAGCACTTTGTCAGTTTGTGATTCAGAAAGTCTCCTGGTGCAGGGTAGAGGATACATGGGCAAGGGGAAACCTCAGTAGTCTAGCCAGCTTAGAACTGATGAGAATCTGAATGTGGGCAGATCAGTGGGTTGGTTAGTGGTAGTCGGGGATGAGGATGGAGTAGATTCAAGATCTAAATTAGACAGACTTAGTGATTTATTAAATTGGCAGATGGTGGGGGGTGAATGACTCCTACTTTTCTGGCTCCGATAACTGAATAGGTGGCAATGCTTCTCTGAGAGAATTGAAAAGAGGGAGGAGGTGTGGGGGGTAGATGGGCTGAAGCCCAGACACTGTACCAGGCATAGGCACGACATTCTCCCACTGCCAATGAACAAATTGATCAACAATGAATGTTAAACCAGATCCATGTTTCTGAGGCAGATTACCTTCCCAAATTATTCACACAGCTAAGAAAACAGACGGATGGTATTGTGCAGTTCACAGAAATGCTCTAACCTCATATTGAAGTGTGTTCTTTCTCAAAAAAGTGTCCATTCAGTTATCAGACATGGGCTTTATCACCTCATGGGAGTAGGGAGGGTTTGGTGATTATAGAGAGAGATTTCTGATGTAAGTTAACTGAACAGGGTCCTGGCTCTGATGCCCATTACTAAGGTGACCCTGGACAAGTCTCTGAACCTCTCTGAGTGTCAGTTTTATCATAAGAAAAATGGAGCATCATAGGTAAGAAGGATTGCAGTGGAAGAAACAGATGAGAGTCCTTTGCAAACTATAGTCAACATGTTGTTTGCTGTATTTTTGTTTTGCTTTGAAATAAATATTAAGCTTAGGACATGTAGAAGGCATCTTTGGGAAATACAAGCAATGATAATCAGCTTCTGAATAAAAGTGGACAACAGGTTGAATTGCTAACCCTTCGTGTTACTCAGTTTATGAGTCAAACTGAGAGCTGATGTCCAAAGCAGTCATATTTTCACCTAAAAAATTAAAGAAATGCAGGCCTGAAAATTGTCAGAAAACATGTTGTTGGCAATAGGACATGATAAAAATAACTTTTTTTTTTTTTACCATAGGGTACTGAGTTAAGGTTAGACATCACAGTTAAGATTGAGACGATGTTATGACAGTATTTGGACCACGGCCATAATACCCCTGTATCATTCACAGAGAACAAAAGCAAAGCAAGGCAAACTCATATTTTATGAGCTGGGTTGTGAGTGGTACGTAGAATTCTTAGGAGAAATGATTCCCAATATTTAACATGACTGACACTGTTTTATGAAACAAGCTACCCACCGGTTTCCCCCCAGGAGGTTTAGAATAAGTGGGCTCATTAAGTTGTTTACTGCTTAAGCAGTGCTTTACAAACACCTGCCTCTACCTACAAGCCATCTGTGCTAGCCCTTGCCTCTGGGCACCCTTCTATATAGCCCATAGTAGAGATAGTACATTGTCAGGCAAAAGCAATTCATCAGTTTTGGTCGATTTTGACGGCTGGTTCGCTTTTGCTTGCACTTGATCTGGTGTATGGTGACCACCAGAAGAGTCTGCAGCCACGCACGTCTGGGGATGTCAATGGCAGGTACACTGCGTCCTTCAACTGCAGATAGAATGTGAAGGTCAGGACCGTACCCTTTGCAGACACTAATGCTGTTTTTCTTTCTTGCCTTTTCACCTAGAAGTATCGATACCAAGATGAGGACGCTCCACATGATCATTCCTTACCTCGACTGACCCACGAAGTGAGAGGCCCCGAGCTCGTGCACGTGTCAGAAAAGAACCTGTCGCAAATAGAAAATGTCCATGGATATGTCTTGCAGTCCCACATCTCTCCTCTGAAGGTCAGTCTGGTTGGGCTGAGAGCTGGCGGCCATGGTGGATTCTGCTTTGCTAAGAGTGATGTTTGCGGGCCTGATAAAATGAAGCTTTAAAAAAAAAAAAACACTCCAGGGGACTGTGGTTGCTGAGCGGTTGTTTTCTGTGGCTTGGAAATCCTGACACAGGGCGGTTGTTCTTGTAATTGTGAGACGGTCTGGAAACTCTGTTTAGGTGCTGAGAATGGGCTAGGGACAGCCCCAGGTGAATAACTGAAAGGAAAGGAAGTGAACTTCAGGTTTAAGAAGCTCAGGACTACATCAAGGTTTTGTTCAAATGGCCTTTTCCCATCTCTCTTCCTGGTCTCAGATAAAACGATGGGAGTAAGTGTAACATGAAAATACCTTAGTGTCATACTTTACAACAATTTCTACCTTCTTATTTAATTTTAAGTAATTTCTTGATAAACAGTATTTTGACAAGGAGAGGAAATGCGAGAGTAAGGATTTTCTGTGCTCCTCAGTTGCAAATTACTCTGTCTTCAAGGATGCAATGGGGATTTTGTGCTTTGAGTAAAAGCTTATGTGTTGACTGAAGTTAAAGAAAAACGGAATAGAGTCAATGATGTAATGGAAGAGAACTGAAATGAAAAACAAAACCACAACAAAACTACCTGGCAACCTAGGTTACTGGTAAAGAAAGTTTTATTTCATTAGCCAGAACACTCACTTTACCAGTGCTTCTATATGGTTGTTTTGCAAAAAAAAAAAAAAAAAAAAAAAAAAAAAAAAAATAGCCATAAGGTGGCCTTGATTCTTTCTGGAATCTTATATTTTCTGAAATACCAAAGAAAGGATAAATTATGTTTAATATAGCTCCAAAATTTTGGTACATTTTAAATAACCAAGAATCCTAAAAATGTATTATCAAATACACTAGCTCTAGTTACCATTAATTAATTAAAATAGGTTAATTCTAAACTATCAGTAAATGCTTTATAATATGTAAAAATAAGTAAGTGTTATGCCTCTGTAAATCCTTGTTCAGTTCTTCCCCAAGTCTGTTTGGAAAGTATTGAATGGCTGATGGGAATGAGTATGTTTAACCTGGAGAAGAAAAAGTTAAGGGGATTTACCTTTAGACTTTAAGGGCTGTCATATGGAAAATAAAGCATTGGTGTTATCCAGAGGGTAAAGGCAGAGCCACTGGGCATAAGTAACAGAAATGTTCATTTGTGATCATTATAAGACCACAAATCCTGCCGGTGAGAACTACCCCTCCCTCTCCAAAGTGCTGGCATTCCCTGTCCCTAGACATGGTTCAGGCCTGGATGATGACCGAACAGTGGTGGTGAGGAGAGGACTCCTTCATCAGTAAATGAACTCTTATCCTTATTCCGATGGTGACCCTGCTAGCGGATCTTCACAGGCTGAGAACTGCTGCTGTAGAGCCTAAGACCATCAGAAAACACAGATATTTACATTATAATTCATAACATTAGCAAAATTACAGTTATGAAGTAGCAATGAAAATAATTCTATGGTTGGGGATCACCACAATATGAGGAATTGTATTAATGGTCGTGGCATTAGAAAGGTTGAGAACCACTGTCCTAAAGGCTGCAAGCCGAGTGGAATAATCAAGGCTGGTCTAAAGTTAACCTGGTTACAGTAATAAAAATAAAAATAAAAGAAGGAGAAGAAAAGAAACAACCGTAAAACTTGACAGGCTCTTCATTTTGTATATTGTGTCTTCAGCATATATATGATACTATAATTATCTGACCATCTATAGTTTGGGTGATTGCACAATGTGTTATGCTACTTAACGCCTCATTTGGAAAATGTATATTAGAGCTGTAGGCAAAGGTTGCTTTTTCTAAAGGTTAGACCAGATCTCAGATACAAAAGGATATTTCCTATTTTGCCTTTATCTCTTGCTTTCCAGGGATCTGAGTTGTGGCTTCAACTTCAGTGGTTTCTCTTAGCTTAGGTTTTCAATTTCTTCCTTTTATCTTATTCTTTATTCTGTTCTTGGGAAAAAAAAATATTGGTTTCTATGGTTTCTGTGGTGATGTTTTTACTGAATGGACCTCACCTATGAATAATAAACCCCTGTTGCTTTTGGGAACCACCAGCTTAGTGGTGTGAGCCCCAAGGTATTGTGAAGAGGATGGAAAGGTGAGTTCACCCAGGACTTCTGCAGGCTGTGAGGTAGCCATTAGGAGGCCAGGAGTTTTCCCTCACTGGCTAGAGGTGTTGTTTAGCTAAACAAGATACACTGTTAGATTGCCTTAATGAAGGGTCAGTGCACCTTTCTTCTATTAGCAATAACATGAGGGATAAAAATACAACACCTGGGTGTGTACAGTTGGCCAATCTCCTGGTTTAAATGCCCCTATCATGACCTGAAGCCCCTGGATGTATTTGGGAAGAGGGACACTCTAGGTTCTCACCAGCCTGCAGGAGACAGGTCTGCACACCAGGCTCAAGTATAGGTGTTTTTGTAGCAACAGGACTCATTTCCTAATCAAATTACTAAGGTGCTATGATATTATCTCCATTCCAGTGTTTGGAAAACCTGCCATGATTGAAATCTAATGTGTTATTTTCTCATAAAGGAAACCTATTAGAGTCAGAGAAATGCTAAGGAGGTATAGTTTTTAATCAGAGCTGGCATATGGAAAACTTCTTTGATGCTTTGCTCTTTCTCTGGTGCTCTTGGAGGGGAAGAGTGAGGAGACAGAACACACAATCCACAATCAGGGACTGCTTCTGAATCCTCTTTAGCAGACACTGTAGCTCTCTAGTTTAAATCAGGAATTGGTGCACAGCAATTCAACAAGATGACTGGCTAATAGTTTAAATGTCCTAGTGAGCAGCCTCTGGGTCATTAGCTGAGGAATCCCACTGCCGCAGGTTGTACAACTGTTCCTTCCATCCTGTGTATCCCTTGAAGCCTGGGCTCTAAGATTCATCTGTGTCTGGCCTGATAGATGGGCTTGCCTAGCTTGTTTTCCTTCGAATGGCTCGGCCAGTGTGAAGTCTAGGGTTGGAAAAAGAAATGCAATTTAGCGGTCAATTTAAGGGATTTTGTTTTCCTCGCCTCCAGATGGGAATACTTTCTCTTCAGATGTTATCTACACTCTTCCACAAGAGAAATTGGCCCTACAGGAAGCAGGATAATTTTTCTTTTTTGGTTTAGGTCAATTCAATTAATATTAATTGATTGTCTACTTATGTGCATCTTCATAAGTTATGGGGAAACAAAGGACAGAAAACATGATTTTAAATATATATCACCCTCCTAGGGGACCCAAGTTCTAATTGTTCATTACTTACTCTTATTCTACAACAGGAATTCAAATTCCTGAAGCTTAGATACAATGAGACCCCAAGCATCTGAGAGCGCTCTCTAAAAAGGAGGGGAAAAGGAAGAAAGAGAAAGGGAGAGAGAAAGGGAGAGAGAGGAGAGGGAGAGGGAAAAAGAGAGAAAGAAGGGCAGGCTGACTTATTTTTAAGAATCTGTATATTAGAATACTTGGGTTTTAATCCTAGCCCTTTCATTTTAGTAGCTGTAGGACCTTGATCAAATTAATCCCTCTGTCTCAGGTTCTGCATCTATAAAACACAGGTCATAATAATAATTTATCACATAGGATTTCTGTGCAAATTAAATGCTCTAAGAGATGTACACCACTTAGAAACTGCCTGGCACATAGTAAGCTCTCACCAATGTTGTTGGTTTTTATCTTCTTATTATCATCAGCCAGCTACCATGACAAGTACCTTAAAATCACTTATTTCATTTCCCTCATTTTACTGCTAAAATATATTAGACCTGGTTTTAAAATTAAATATTTCCCACCTGGCTGGTGTGGCTCAGGGGTTGAGTGTTGACCTTTGAACCAGCAGGTCATGTTTTGATTCATGATTCCCAGTAAGGGCACATGCCTGGGTTGTGGGTTCAATCCCTAGAGTGGGTCATGAAGAAGTCAGCTGGTCAATGATTCACATAATTGATGTTTCTAGCTCTCTCCCTTCCTCTCTGAAGTCAATAAAAATATATTTATAAATGAAATAGCTCCCTTTACCACATAACTAGTAAACAGGATTCCAATAAGCAAGAGAGACAGACACACTGTTTTGAGCAATGAAGGATTTTTCACATTGAGATACTCTGCTCACACCAGGTGACTGTGTCATTAAAGAATCCAGCTGAGCCGGGCTGGCATGGCTCAGTGGCTGAGCGGAAGAGACCTATGAACCAGCAGGTTGTGGTTTGGTTCCCAGGCAGGGCGCATGCCCGGGTTGCAGGCTCGATCTCCAGTGGGGGGGCATGCAGGAGGCAGTTAATCAATATTTCTTTCTCATCATTGATGTTTCTATCTCTCCCTTCCTCGCTGGAAAAAAACAAAAAACAAAACAAACAAAAAAAACCCCGAAAAACAAACAACAGCAACAACAACAAAAACACAGTGCACCACACCCTCACATTTCTCCTTCCAAGGACCCAACAAGATCTAGTTCTATAATTTCTATTTGGTTGTTTATCCTTTTAAAGTGTTTGTTCCAGATTGCTTCATGCCGTACCTTTTCATTTTCAGAAATAATGTAAAAATTACTCATGGAACCATCAATAAATAAAGGAATAAACCTATTCTTTATACTATTTCATGTTACCAAGACATTTGTTAGACCAGAAATCTAAGTGCTTGTTTATTTATTTATTTTATTTTTAAATATATTTTATTGATTTTTTACAGAGTGGAAGGGAGAGGGATAGAAAGTCAGAAACATCAATGAGAGACATCGATCAGCTGCCTCTTGCACGCCCCCTACTGGGGATGTGCCCGCAGCCAAGGTACATGCCCTTGCCGGAATCAAACCCGGGACCCTTCAGTCCACAGTCCTACGCTCTATCCACTGAGCCAAACCGGTCTCTGCTAAGTGGTTGTTTAAATTCTACTTTTATTCATAACCATCAGTTTTGTTTTATTTTAGTAAATTTGCTACCAATATTACCATTATTATGTGAATACCCACAGGTGAGGGTCTATGCTGATTTTGTTTATTATACCCTCAATTCTTCAACAAATATTTTTAAAAATTAACTTACATGTTAACTATTTGTAAGCATTAATAATGATCTTCTGGGAGGTTAGAAATTAAGGTGTAGACTTCTTGCTTTTCTGTTTCTATTGCCCTCTTACCTAATTTTCATCGATATAGAATTTCATCAATGTTAAACCTAATATTTTTTCATATCTGAAATCTGGTTGTGTCCTGAAATCAATGGTATCTTGCAATTAAATCTGGCAGCATCTCCTAGGGTACATAAAAATTTTGTTTCTTATCATCAAAGCCATCTTAGATTTAATGACTTTTTCAAGAAAGATTAAAGCTCTCTTTCATTGATGGGTGGGAATTGTTCTGATCAAATAAATACAAGTATTCTGTCTTATAATTATCTTTGAGATCAGAATAAACAGTTCTGGAAAGGTTCACTGGAAAGTGAACGTATGAAAGGATGGGATAGACTTCTATAACCTTGAACAATTGGGCAATTTGGGCAATTTGCTGAACATATATGGGAAAATATTAGTGAATCTGTAGGGAGTGCATGTTTAGGAAATTAGGATTGCTCACAAATGAGGAGTTGGTATACAGAACTCTATGAAGAAATATAAAATGTACTTTGTTTCACTGACTATTTCTTACCAGAGTTGCCAGACGTGCTCAAAGGAGGGTGTTTTAGCCAACCCTACAATAACTTTCTCCATGAAGCCTTTCTATTAATTCTTGCCTGACTCCATGTGGTTATAACATTGTATAGCAGATACAGTTTACACCACTTCATTACTCTATTAGTTTTTCTAACTAACTTTTGTGGAACTATGTATTCTATATATATATATATATATATATATATATATATATATATATCCTGTTTTTCTTGCTCTTAATAAGTGTGTAAACTCCTATCAAACGGACCACATCGTTCTTTTGTTTTGTTTTTCGTTATCCTCTTTAATTGGCATCTACAATGAAACTAGACCTGATTTCCTAAAGTACATCTGGTGGGATTTTGTCATTATTATAAGAAAACTAAATGGGTTAATGCTGAAAACATTAACCTGTTAAAGGATTTTCCAGTCTTTAATATAATAATGTGCACTATAAACCTCTAAGATGGAGATATGGTTAACACACAGTAATTAACAAACATATTGGTCATGGAACTCATTTCCTCATACACAAACAAACAAACAAACAAATGATTTTTTGGTTGGGTACATAATCTTTTAAAATTACTACAACAGACATAGAAATTATGAATAATACAACCAATAGAAAAATGTAACATAAAAATTCATTTCAGACCTGGAATCAGACTCAATCAGATTCAAATACCAAGTCCTCTACTTACTAATTGTGTGAGAATTTTAAAGTTATTTAATTTTCTTAAGTCTCAGTTTTTTAATTTTTAAAATAGTGGCATTCTCTCATCTGCTTCTATGAAGTTTGAGTAAGAAAAATCTATACGAAAATCTTAGAGCCTTTGTCCCACCCTGCATATTTGACTTCACTAGCCATGGGGTCAAGACCATTAATTTTTTTAAATGTAGTTTTTTCCTTTGCATTTATATTGTTTTTGGATATATTCCTACGAGAAAACTAAGCTGATTTTGCTTTTTAAAAGAAAATCAGTAATTTTAAAAAATGTAAAATCTGTTCATTTCTGTCCCTTGCCACTAGATGGAGAAGTAGCTGAGCTAATGGTTCAGGAAGCATCTGGTCTTAGAGAAGAAACAGATATGTGAGGCTAAATTGAGAGCTCTCGGTTAATAAAAACTATCAGAAGGACTTAGCAGAGATGGTCAGACTTGTGAATAACGCGTTTTGCTTCAGTCCTAGACCTTTAGGAGAGGAAATTGTTGAGTGAAATGTGGCCGTGACAGATGTATCCTGAATCCAGGCATCAAAGCATCAAAATTCTATGCCTTTGAAACATTTCTTACTTCAATTCTTATTAATTGAAAAGCTATTAACTGATAGCATTCTTCAAATAATCTTAGATATTTAAGCCAGAAGGTGGAAAAAGAAAATGGTAGGCATAGGGTCTATTGCAGTATCTCACATTCACCAATGCTCTCTAGAACTAGCCTACCATGGATTAATGCGTTTCCACCATGGCTTTGGAAAGATAAGACCATAGAATGACATCCAGATCTTATCTTTATAATAATTATAACAATAACAATGAATTTTCTCTAAGAAATATTAGCTTGTATTATATATTAAAGGCATAATAAGTTTTTTAAAATAAGTATTTGTAATAACTCTAAATAAGCATCATTGGTGATTATTTATAGCTGCAGATATTCCTAAAGAGCTAATTCAGTTACACACAGAAGTTTTTCTCAAGACTAAGATTTCATTACTATCAATATTTGTTATAACAATTAGAAATAACGTACATAACGCTCACAGAGGCTGCCCATCATTAAAGGGTATTTATTATTAATTTTGTTAATGCTGCTGTTATGATTGATACCATAAAATGATACATAACTGTTACACCCCTCCCTTTAAAAAATAATTAGAATTGTAACCTCTTATATATATTCTATATATCTTTGCTAATAAAAACACTTAGCAAAGATATATAGAATATATATATATTCTAATATATATTCTAATATATATATATTAGCAAAGATATATAGAATATATATATATATATTCTATGGTATATTTCAAATACCATGTATACATTTTAAAATAAGTGTTATCATAGATTGGGCTCTATAACTTTTAATTCTTTTCTAGCTAATCCAAAACACTAATAGCACAGAGTGGAAACAGCCTTCAGCATCAGGCTTACTTGCATTAAAATTCTGGCTCTTTTTCTTTCTAGATGTGTCCTTTAGTAAATCTACTTACTTCTCCCCTTTTGTAAATAATAGTATAGAACTCATAGAATCGTGGTACTGATTATTTGGATGTCGTTAGAATGTACGTGGTACCTTAGCAGGTGCTCAATAAATGGTAATTATTTTATATTTAAAAATTAGAAAATGTAGAGCAAATTGAATATAAGCCCAGTCAACCATTTGAGCTCTCAGTAAAGATGGCACTTGTCCTGTCTTCACACTTGCTGTCCTTGAGGGAATGTCTTTACACTCAGAATACCTGCGTATCAGCAAAGGTACATAACCCCAAATTATCTTTCAAATGAATGTGAGTGTCACCTTGGTTTGTTCAAACAAAGTGCAGCAAATAAATTGGGAACATTAGCCAGGTTTTGAGCAAGACTTACTAAAGCATAAAGAAATATACTTTTCTTTTGTGCCTACTTATAGAGGATTCTGGAACATGTGTAGACTCTTTCAAGATGGCTATCCACAGAGAAGCATTGATTTAGACATATAATTCCTGATAGGTTTATTTAATATTTTACTTAAAATAGTTAAAAAGCATTACTTCATAGTAACAAGCTGATATGTAGTAAGCTTTGAGTAATAAAATGGAGATATTTAACTAGCTTATTTAATTCATATACTAACCACATTAAGAGTCTAGAAATATTATTAACCCATGATAATGGAACCAATTTTTATTCTATGTCTAGCAATGTATTCATAATTATACTCTACCAATTTTAAATGCAAATCAAATTCTGTAAACTCTAAGGGATCTCTCTAGCATTATTCATATGGTATACTTTTATTGCTTTGAAATCAAGTCTAATTAACTTGGTTCTCTTCAACAGAGAGATTTTGGCAGTATCAACAGTATTTTTTGTTCATCAAAACTACTAGGTTCTGGGGAGAGAGTATTGAGGTAGCTTATGGGATCTAATATATAATTTCATGAATTTTTATTTATTTGTGTTTACTGTCCAAGCTTTCTGTGTAGAGATTGTTTTAGGAGGAACAGTAATAACAATAAATGTAGTCTTTATTAAACTTCTAATATATGCTGACAAGGAAAATGGGCACAAAAAGTTAGAAAACATTTCTAAGGCCACACAGTTAGTCTTAGATGTGGGATATGAGTAGAAATAATCAAATCCAGGATTTTCAACCTGTAACTAACCCATTAGAAGATGTGAAACCAATTTAGTTGGTGATTTTTGAATAGAATAAAAGAACAGGTTAAGAAATATAAGAGTACATCACAGGTAGAAAACTTTGCCTCAGTGTGGGTGTGTACTGGCCCACAATGTAAAATATATTTCTTATTATGATCAAGGTAAAAAAAGTCGGGAAGCCACTGATTGTTCCAATTTGCCCATATCACAAAAAAAGGGTGTGGTATGGGAAAGAAAATATTTGGTCAAGAGAAGGTAAATGATTCCCTAAAATTCATTGGTCAGAAATGGCAGAACCTGAAATTGAAAACTTGACAGTATTAACTACTGTTATTTTCTCTGCTCAGCCTCTTTTGTAGCTGCCATTACTACCAATTAAGTTACTTAATTGCTTCTCAAAGATGGGTGTGTCTCAGAATCACACACAAGCTCAGCCCATCCTACTTTATCGAGTCTGGGGCTTTGTATTTTTATTACCTCTCTGGATGACTTTATTATGTACTAACTTCAGAGAAATGCTGTCTTGGACTCCATGTTGTCATAGCATTTATTCAATGACTAGAGGCCCAGTGCATGAAATTCATGCATGGGTGGGGTCCTTAGGCCTAGCTGGTGATCAGGGCCGATCAGGCTCCCCACCTTTCTGCCTCCCCCCCTTTCCTTCTCTGCCTGCATCTGCCACCACCCACCCCTGGTTCCACATCCCAGCCCAGGGCCCAGCCCTTGCCAGTCACAGGGAGGGACCAGGAAGTTGGTCGGCAGGTCCCATCAATCAGGCCTAACTGCTCCCCTGCCAGCTTGTTTGCCCCTAACTGCCCTTCCCTGTGAGCAATCAGGGTCTGTGGGTGGGGGGCAGCTTCTGTGTTCAGCATCTACCCTCTGGTGGTCAGTGCATGTCATAGTTACTGGTTGTTCCGGTTATTCTGTCATAACAGTCACTTAGACTTTTATACAGATAGACTAGAGGGCCGGTGCAAGAAATTTGTGCATGGGGGTGTGTGTCCGTCCCTCAGCCCAGCCTGCACCCTCTTCAATCTTGAACCACTTGAGGGCGGTCAGATATCCCTCTCACAATCCAGGACTGCTGGCTCCCAACTGCTCACTTGCCTGCCTTCCTGATTGCCCCTAACTGCTTCTGCCTGCCAGCCAGCTTGATCACCCCTTAACCACTCCCCTGCCAGCCTGTTTGCCCCTAACTGCCCTCCCCTGCAGGCCTAGTCACCCCTAACTGCCCTCCCCTGCAGGCCTAGTACCCTGTAACTGCTCTCCCCTACAGGCCTGGGTCCCTCCAACTGCCCTTCCGTGCAGGCTTGATCACCCCCAACTGCCCTTCTTTTCAAACTTGGTCCCTTCCAACTGCCCTCCCCTGCTGGCCATCTTGTGGCAGCCATTATGTGTCCACATGGGGGCAGCCATCTTTGACCATATAGGGGCAGCCATCTTGTGTGTTGGAGTGATGGTCAATTTGCATATTACTCTTTTATTAGATAGGATAGAGGCCTGATGCATGGGTAGGGGCTGGCTGGTTTGCCCTGAAGGCTGTCCCAGATCAGGGTGGGGGTTTCCTTGGGGGATGGGGTGGCCTGGGCCAGGGGCCTTTGGTGGTTTTCAGGCTGGCAATACCCCCCCCCCCAGTGACCCAAGTAGAGGCCCTGGTATCTGGGATTTATTTATCTTCTATAATTGAAAATTTGTAGTGTTGAGTGGAGCCAAACCTCCTGCTTGCTTCGTGGCCACAACCATTTTTGTTGGGATTTATTTATCTTCTATAATTGAAATTTTGTAGCCTTGAGTGGAGCCCTAGGCCAGCCAGGGTGTGCAGACAGCTAGGCTTCCTCTATTCCCAGGGAAACCCAAGCCTGCTGTTCACTGTGTGGCCATAGCCATCTTGGTTTGGTTAATATGCATACTCACTCCTGATTGGCTGGTGGTCATGGCTTGTGGGTATAGCAGAATTATGTTAATTTGCATATTGCTCCTTTATTAGATAGGATATATTATATATATATATATATATATATATATATATATATATTGTTATTGGTTTCAGAGAGGAAGGTAGAGAGATAGAGAGATAGAAACATCACTGATGAGAGAGAATCATTGATTGGCTTCCTCCTGCACAGCTCCTACTGAGGTAGGAGAGAATCAAGCCCACAACTTGGGCATGTGCCCTTCCTTGGCCAGAATCAGACCTGGAACCCTTTAGTCTGATGCTCTAGCCACTGAACCTAATCAGCTAGGGCTTGAACATAGTTTAAATAAACCTTCCTGCAACCTCAAAATTGGCCACAAGCTCTAGCACCCCTAATGTTCTGCCAATAAAAAAGGAACAGATCTGATGTCAGAGTGATTCTGTTGAGTCAGCTGGCCTGGGGGAATACTTCTCGGGAGTGCTGCATTGGGCTTGAATCCACTATTGCCTCACTGACAATTCCTCTGTGTGTTGTGAAAAATCAATTTAACTTTATCACATTTTCTCATAAAACATTCTCTCTTAAATAAGCGTTATTTACATATTGCAGGGTTTCCTTTGTATATGACTATAGAGAAACTTAAAAAATTGCCTCCTGAAATAACATTTGTATTTATTAAATAAAGTTAAATAAGCTCTTAGTTATATGGTTCACTGTATGATTCATGCACATCTTGATTTCCCTAATAGAATTTAAGTTCCTTGTAAGGAGAGAAGCTTTCTAACTTGTCTCACTGTTTCTCGTAGTGTTAAGCAGAGCTCTGGTAACATATGTGAGAATCCTAAATAATAAAGAAGTAATATGCAATTGACCATCACTCCAACACACAAGATGGCTGACCCTATGTGGACACAAGATGGCTACCACAAGATGGCCAGCAGAGGAGGGTACTTGTGGGTGATCGGGCTAGCAAGGGAGGGTAGTTGGGAGGGACCAGGCCTGAAAAGGAAGGCAGTTGGGTGCGATCAGACCTGCAGGGGAGGGCAGTTAGGAGTGACTGGGCCATCAGGGGAGGGCAGTTGGGGGAAACCAGGCCTGCAAGGGAGGGCAGTTGTGGGGGCCAGACCTGCAGGGGAGGGCAGTTGTGGGATAATTTTAAAAAATGCAATGCATTCAAGAGGCACTTATCCAAGTCCCTTTACCTACAACACTAGTGGAAAACAACCTCCCCATCTTCACCCTAAGAATCATTAAGCCATAGGGCACATAGAAGTCAGGTGGCTCTTGTAAAAATCAGCTTGAAATTATAATGGTTGCACTTCAGAACTGGTGCTCTAGTGATAGTTCTTTGTTTATCTCTTCATATTATATATCAAGAAGTTTAATTTAATAAGTTGTTTTATTGGTGATTTATTTTCTCAGAGAATAATAAAACATTTATATTACCAGGTTTTAATTATAAACAGAGAATATCAAACTTAAATATAGCATTTCTAAACACAGGCTCTATTTCCCTGTTATGGATAATAAAAGCCAACCTGCCATTAGCCATTCAACATATTTACATGAATTTGAAAAAGCAGCCCTTACCTTATTTATTCATTAACTCTGATGTCATTCTATGTATTTGCCCAGCAGGAGTGGCTCAGTGTTAGATCACCAACCTATGAACTAGGAGATCATGGTTCAATTCCCAGTCAGGGCACATGCCCAGGTTGCAGGATCAGTCCCCAGTTGGGGAAGTGCAAGAGGCTGTCAACCAGTGATTCTCCCTCATGTTTCTCTCTTTCCTTTTCTCTTTTACTCTCTGAAAATCAATAAAAACATTTAAAAAATTGTATGCATTTGTATGACCATTGATGAGATAGATTTATCAAACCAAAATTGAAGGATCCATGTCTGGAAGACCAATCTACAGAGCGGCCATACTGTCACAGCTCTTATTGCGCGTTTTATCAGAGCTGCTGGAAAGCGCGGGCTTGCTGTCAACTGTGTGCCACTTGGGAAATCACTGAGACTCTCTGAACCCTCGTTTCCACATTTGTATATTGAAGATAATAGTAAGTCTATTTAGGGCAATTATTAAGGTTAAAGAGGTTTTTGTTTGTCAGCTTGAATTTTACTATCTGGACTTACAGCACCCACCACCCTGCCAGATTCCCGTGGCTACCTTCCCCCTTCCCTACCTCTTTCTCTAGTCTCCATTTCCCCTTCTATTCTCCTCTCATTCCCACTTTGTAGAATGATCATTGGGGAAGGAATCAGCAACACAGATAAAGAAATAGGAACTTGGGGAAAGTTGGGGGGAGCAGGTTGCAGCATACAGTCAGTTCAAGGAGTTATGAGTATGTGGAGCTTTCAAAAACATCCATGTAATTTTTGGGTACACTAGTGGAATTTTCATATAAAAAATAAAGGGGTGATAATTTCGCACTGTTCCGAACTGTTGCATTAGGATCTCAGAATTATATTTCAGGGAGAATGACAGCAAATTGGAGTGCTTCCAGAGAGGAACTGACAGGTTGGTGAGGGGATTAAGACCTGTCAAATGGGAACATCAAAGGCCTGAGTGATGTCCTTAAAGAACAGACACAGCTCAGGGAACATGGTAGTTCTGACTTCAGACCGTTCACAAAAAGCAACAATTCTGTATGTTTCCTGTAGACACCATGACCTCCAGAATAAACAATGAGGAGACAGAGTCCATGTAGTAGATTTTTTTGGCTTGTTTGTTTTTCGATCATACTGTCCAAAGATTGAATGGCCTGACACATAAGGTATTGAGCTTCCTGTCAGCAAAGAAATTTAAACAAAGGCTGGAAAATCCTTAATGTAGAGATGATTTAGGTATGAAATACAATGTTGAAAAACAGTGTTTTTCACCTTTTTGAAATCATGAGCTCCTTTGAAAAATTGACAAAAACTGCGAGTCCTTTCCCCAGAAAAACAAAACAAAACAGAAAACAAAATATATTTGTGGGTATATGCCCACAAGACCGTTGTATAAAATGTAATGGATAATATGGGTCACTTAAAGCCCATCTCTGGACTCCTTAAGGACCACAGACAGGAGGTGAAGAATTTCTGGGTGGAATGAATTCTAAGCTCCCTATTATATTTGAGAAACTATGATTGTTCTTTCTCTACCTCACTGTTTGTGCCTGGATAAAAAATGCTTGTCTTCTCAAAAACTATTTTGCAGCCCCACCAGCATGGCTCAGCAGTTGAGCACTGACATATGAACCAGGAGGTCGCTGTTCGATTCCCGGTCAGGCAGGACACATGCCCAGGTTGTGGGCTCGATCCCCAGTAGGGGGAATGCAGAAGGCAGCCAATCAGTGATTCTCATCACTGATGTTTCCATCTCTCCTTCCCTCTTCCTTCTTCTTTGAACTCAACCATATACATATATATATGAAATCTTTTGTATATATCAAAAAAATAGAAGGAGGCCTCTGGATCCAGCATGTCAATGACGTTCAGCTGATTCCTCAACAACTCTCAGTCAGTCAGCCTCTGGTTCTTCCAGAGCAAAGGGACTGTGGACGCACTTGCTCCAGGAAAGAGTTCTCAGTGGATAACTTCTGCTTCTGATCCCATTCCTCTCAGTGTTTTGGATATGTTCTTCTAAGGCAATTTTCTATGTTTATTAGCATCATAGGCTTTATAGCCAAGCGCTATATTTTGCCTCTCTGAATTCAGTTTTAACTGTCATATGATTGTTTTTTTCATGCTAAATGAAAGCCGCATCCTAGAAAAAAAAAAGCCAAACTGATTTCAAATGACCCCATCAACTTGCTAAAATGCTGATGCATTTTCTATAGGATTGAGGCTATCCGATTATGTGTCTAGGCTGTTCATGGAAATGTCAGTCATAACTGGTGCACTGGATATTTATTCTTTCATCAGGATCACAGAAGTGCACTGGAATGGGATTCTTCTTTTCTCTGTGCCATTAAGATATTGATAGGTTCAGAGTTGCTGGGTTTGAAATCTTAAGAGTAGCCAGCTCATAGCATTTCACTTTCTGCTCCCAGGGCAGGCTGAGTTGCTTTTAAATCAGGCTGCAAATGTGATGAATTGGATGCCTCCAACTCAATTAGCTTAATGTGGGCAGGAGGATTTCCAGGTTTTGCGGCCTCTGCCTTACTAATCCTCTCAGCAGATTGTTATATAAAATGTGGCTGGGTATTAATGCCCGATTCTCAGAGAAAACGGTTAGTATTTTTCACATCAGTATCTTATGCCATCCTGTATTTCATAGCTTTGATTGGGATCTGAAGCCACTGAGTGATGGGTTCTTAACATGATTTGTATTGTTGCAAGCGTTACCTTGTTATCTCCCTGCTTTCCGACAAAGTTAAGAAAGTGACCTAAGAGAACTGAGGTTGTGGTTGGGTGATTTAATTTGGGGTGTGTGTAGGGGAGAACTTCTCAGCAATTTAAGGAAAACTGCAGAAGCTGGAGCTCTTCCTCTGTCAGCTTAGATGAGAGGGGCCCCAGCAAAGCAGATTCTGACAGTTGCTTTCAACACATTCACCATCCTTTGAGAGTGAAATTTGTTGAAGGAATTGATTACAGAGATGGTTCACCTCTTATTTTCTTAAGGAGAATGTATTAAGACCATGAGTAATGCTTCTTTTAAAGAAAATATCTTAAATTAAAAATATTTTTATGCTAGGAATATTATTTGACATCTATTTTATATTGCCTATCTGTGAGCATGCATTACCTGAGTTCTTACCCTGTGTATTTTCTTCTTCACCCTCTTCTCTTTCAGTCTGTCAATCCCAGCTCCATTCATGCTGTTTAATCGTTAATGACAAGGACTTTGAAATGATGCTCATAGGGTTCAGTCCAAGTTCTTCTACAGTTCTCTTTATGTGACCTTGGGCAAGTCATTGGTCTCCCCAGACTTTGCTTATTTTATCTACTACATGATAATATCAGTAAGTGCTATATGGAGCTAAAATTATAATTTAGTAAGATTGAGAACAGTGCTGCTGTGCTCATGGTAAATTAAGGTTAAACACTGTTTGAGTACCTACTTTGGGACAGGTAATGTGATAGATACCAGACAATGGGTAGAATGATGAATGGGATAATCCATCTGCCTTGAATCCATATATGATATTTTATGGTTGACTAGAGGTTCTCACATATCTCCTTTCATTAGAACAGTGACCCTATGCAATAGGTGGCCAATAATTATTACCCCTGCAGGAGAAAGGAACTGAGACTGTATGAGAATAGGCAACTTGCCTAGTCTAAATTCTTTTGCAAATTTATATTTCAAGCATGCTGTGCATTCATTATGTTCTGTCCTGTGAAAACCCCTAGAAAGTCAAAGATAAAAGAGCAACAGCCCCTGTTCTTAAGCAGCTCAAACTCAAGTGCAGAAGGAAAACAAATAAATAAGGTAAATAACGTGAAAGCATATGGGACAGAGTTACCAGTAGCCTTTCCCCTCTCTCATATTCTCTCAACCCTGAGGTGTTTAAGGCACTGCCTTCTGATCATTAGATTCACTTTGCTAGCAATATTCTCTATGCTCCTGCAAGTTACTGGGAAATATTGACATTGTTGACTCAGAAATCTGAGAACAAATAGCCATTCCCATGCAGAAGAGCTGCAGAAAGCGTATTGCACTACGAAAGGCACAAGGGGGGTCCACTGGGAAGGCACAGGCAGAGCTGTCTTTATTGCTTTTTGAAGAAGCACCTTTGCCTTTGGATGTAGAGACAAGGGCAGAGGCCCCCAAAACAGTGTTTTTTCCTTGTCAGGCTGGAGCAGAATTTAAAACAGACCAGTTACTTTCTACAGACTTTCCCTGTTAGGTTGTTTGGAAACTGGCTTCCCATCACCCAAAGGCCTAGTTCAAGGGCGTTCATGGCTTCCTCAAGTTTGAGACACAGCAATAACCCTAAAGCCTTTTTCTTCCCTTTGCTGAGAAACTCAGATAGTAGACTTGTAGGCTTTGGGGCAGGTAGAACTAATTTTGAATGCCAGGCTCTGTCTTTGAATGGGGGTGTATCCTTGAATATGTCACAAAATGATTCAAATGATTCTGAGTCTTAATAAATTCATCTTACCTCAAAGGGTTGCTTGAGGATTAAAATAGTTTCTCTCAAAATTTACCTAATTGTAAAAACCATCCTTTAGCCCTGACCAGTTTGGCTCAGTGAAAAGAGCATCGGTCTATGGACTGAAGGGATCCAGGTTCGATCCCGGTCAAGGGCATGTTACCTTGGTTGCAGACAAATAACAAAGTATGTAGCTTGGTGTGCAGGAGGCAGCTGATTGATGTTACTCTTTCATCAATGTTTCTAATTCTCTATCCCTTTCCCTTCCTTTCTGTAAGAAAATAATAAGAAAATTAAAACAAAACAAAACAAAAAAATCATCCTTTAAAAACATGTATGTATCGGAACCCATTTAGACTTACTGAATCAGAATCTCAGGCAGGGGGCTGAGAGCCTGCACGCATATATATCAGATGATTTCTATCTGTAGCCAAGTTTGGGAAACACCGAGAAATAGTGTCTAAAGAGCCAACAAAGCTGTCTGGCACTCAGGAGTTCCCAGGAGCACTCCTTACTTTGTTTATCACTGAAGGTTGTTGATGTTAGCATTTATATAAAAGCGCTGGACTATTTAGGCCCTCACATTGTTGTTGATTAGCATACTACTTGGCACTTTGGTCATTGTCAATCTATGTTATTAAATAAAATCACGTAATGAAGATTTCTTTGGAACTTACTGGCTACTGGCATTATTCCAGATGCTATAGGAGAAACAAACTATATATCAATTCTGATATAATCTGAGGTATAAAAGCCATTATTAATTTTCATTAGTTTCTGAAAGAGGTATTCATTCAATCTGGAGTCCAAAGTAAAGGTACTATTAGGAGTTATTTAAGGGAAGCGAACTTTTCAAAGTTTGTGTTTATTTTTTTATTTATGCATTATTTATTTCATTCACTTTTCCCTTCATTATATTGAAGAAAAACGTATTTAGCTGAAAAAAATATTTAAAAAGCCACATTTAGAAAAAATGTTTTCCACCCTTGACATCAAGAAACTATAAACTGGGGGTTGCATTCTCCCGTTAATACATTATCACCTTTCTGGAACACCCATCAAGCCCGTGGAGAGATTATTATTGTCTATTTTTCTTACTCAGAGAATGTCTTCTGATATACAGACCTACTTTTTTTTTCCTGGTGAGTATAGTTAGTACTTATTCAGCCATTGAATTCTGAGCATCAAGGAAGGAGATGTTCCTTATAAGAAGCCCAGAAACTTTAGGTTTGTTCTTTAAACAGTTATAATTACTTACCAGTTTTTATGGGACAGTTCCCTAATAAATTTGTTGGCTTTCCTAATCTTAGAGATTACCAAATTCTAACCTTATTTTATTGTTCTGTTGTCAATATTATGAAGATAATTTATCTTAGTATTTTAATAATAATTTAGTCAATGTTAATAAAATTCCTATTATGTAGGTATATAGAGAACAAAAGATGAAAAAAAGACATGTCTTCCTACAAAGAATGAATGCCAAATGTCATAATTAACTGTTAATAACACAATTAGCTAGCATTTAAAAAGTACTCATGTGTCAGGCTGTATATTAGCTACATAAAGAAACTATTGGTCACAACTATTCCATGAGGTTAGTACTGTTGACTCACATTTTACAGTTAAGATAATAGTTTTGGGCTATATGACTTCTTTAAAGTCACATATTAGTAGCACAGCTATGTGACTTTGTTCTTTTCTGAATTCTTGTATTTAGTGTAATTTGGAGGCAAATCTTTAGGAATTCTGGTTCGTTCATTTATTGCTAGCATGATTGGGCAAGATACATATTTCCAAACTTATTATTTTTTGGCTTTATTTTTATTTATTTATTTTCTTTATTGATTAAGGTGTCCTTATATATGTATCCTTATCTCCCCATTGCCCCCACACACTCCCACTCATGCCTCACACCTTTGGTGTCTGAGTCCATTGGTTAGGCTTATATGCATGCGTACAACTCCTTTTGTTGATCTTTCCCCTTTACCCCCATCCTCCCCTACCTTCTCTCTGAGGTCTGATTGATACTTCTCTATCTCTGGATCTGTTTTTGTTCATCAGATTATGTTGTTCATTATATTCCATAAATGAGTGAGATCATGTGATATTTATCTTTCTGACTGGGTTATTTCGCTTAGTATAATGTTCTCCAGTTCTATCCATGTTGTTACAAATGATAAGAATGCTTTCTTTTTTACCACAGCATAGTATTCCATTGTGTAGAAAACTGAACCACTGTGGTAGAAAACTATACCACAGTTTTCTAATACACTTATCTGCTGATGGGCACTTGGGCTCTTTCCAAATCTTAGCTATTATGGTAAATTGTGCTGCTACGAACATAGGGGTGCATATATCTTTTCTGAATGATGTTTCTAGCTTCTTGGGATATATTTCTAGAAGTGGGATTACTGGATCAAATGGGAGTTACATTTTTAGTTTTTTGCGGAAACTTCATACTGTTCTCCACAGTGGCTGCAGCAATCTGCATTCCCACCAGCAGTGCACAAGGGTTCCGCATCCTCTCCAGCACTTGTCGTTTGTTGATTTGTGATGATACCCATTCTGACAGGTGTGCGATGGTACCTCATTGTCATTTTGATTTGCACCTCTCAGATGATTAGTGAATTTGTGCATGTTTTCATATGTCTCTTGGCCTTCCTTATGTCCTCTTTTGAAAAGTATCTATTTAGGTCCTTTGCCTGTTTTTTGATTAGGTTGTTTATACTTATTTTTAATTTTGCAAAACGTGGTTAGTAATGATCTTGGATATTAAATTTAATAACACATTTAAAAATAAATCTAACTTGGTACGTGGCACATAGAATTTACACATCAAATGTTAGCTTTTCCTTTCCAGTTTTGCCCAACTAACAAGTAGCGTTTCTTTGCACTTTTGGAATGGCAGCTTTACCTTATTTGAATTTACTGTTTCTAATTACTGTGAACAAATGAGCTCTGATTAAGTTCTGATTGTTTTTAAAGTTTCCTTTTTATATTTGGCAATCTGCAGTTTCACCAAAAGGTACCCCCAGAAGTGAATTTATTTCTTTTTGTATTGTTTAGCATAACTTTTTGTATTGTTCTAGTATAACTATTCATGTTTTTCCTTAATTTTGAAAATTTCCAACTACTGACTCTTCCAATATTGCCTCTTCCCCATTATTTCTGTTGTCTCCTTCTGAGTAGATGTAAATTGGGCTTTTCAATCTATCCTCCATATCACACTCTTTTTCAAATATATTTCATCTCATTTTCTTTTTAGTTTATATTCCACATAATTTTCAATTCACCAATTCCTTTTCAGCTATGAAAAATCTGCTATTCAATTTACCCACTGGTTTTTTTTTTCTTTAAAAACAGATTTACTACTTTCTCACAAATTAGTCAATATTATTTTCAAATTCTTTGTATCTAATCCTTCCATTTATTGTGTGTGATGACGTGGCTTCCTGGTGGAGCATTTTCTCACGTAGTTTATAATTTAACTAGACACCCGATGCACAAAATTTGTGCAAGAGTAGACCTCCTTTCCCCAGCTGCCAGCTCTGGCTTCCCTCTGGCCCCCAGGACCTGGGCTTCCCACCTGCTCCCAGCCGGCACCAGGAACCTGGGCTTCCCTGGCAGCCCTGGCTTCGTCCCTAAGGGGATGTTAGGTCTAATTAGCATATTATACTTTTATTATTATAAATATTGTGAATTCAGCTCTGATAGAAACTGTTTCATCTGTGCCCATCACACCTGCCATGGGTTAGGGAAATATCGCTAGAGAAAAAGTTTGTGTTATTGCTTCCAATGAATGCTCCAGAGGTTTCACTTGTCCAGAACCACAGTGTTTTGTGTGCGATTTTTTTTTACATTGATTTCTCAACTTAGCAGAGTCTCATATCACATGAGAACTGTTAATTCAGAATACACATTCACAGGAAGACCTGGCTTGGAGATTCAAATTCCCTTGAAAGACTTTTTATTTAAAGCAGAGGCCATCTTCCTTGCTACTTCCTTAAAGCAAGGTCAAAGATTTTTTTAATCCTTTTATCTAAAAGGCAGCTTTGCCGAATTTAGACTTTCTGCAAGGGTTACATCTCCTATCCTTGGGTAGGCATTGAAGCTTCAATTTCAAACTGTTATGGTTTATATAGTCCATATGCAATACTTTTGGCTTATCAGCTGATTTCTCTGGCTTCAAGTTTCTGTTACATTTCTGGCACCTATGGATTTCCAATTCTTGTGCTTGAGTTCTTCTTTCTACATTTTATTTTATTATTATTTTTTAAAAAAGATATTTTATTGATTTTTCACAGAGAGGAAAGGAGAGGGATAGAAAGTCAGAAACATCGATGAGAGAGACATCTTTCAGCTGCCTCTTGCACGCCCCCTACTGGGGATGTGCCCGCAGGCAAGGAACATGCCCTTGCCGGAATCGAACCCGGGACCCTTCAGTCCGCAGTCCAGCGCTCTATCCACTGAGCCAAACCGGTCTCGGCTCTTCTTTCTACATTTTATTCAGAACTTCTATATATTGCTATTACAAGGGTTAGTCATGTTATATGAGTCCATATAGTCTGTGTGTTTACTTTTAGTCGAAAATAAACATTTATTAAGCATCTCTATATGTCAACCATCCATGAAGGCACTGAAGATAACAATAGTGAATGGAACAGAAGTTCCTGTCTTCACAAATTGTAATTATAGTGGGGGTAGACCAACAATTAATAAATATGCATATAATATAACGCCAGATGACAGCAAATACCATGAAAAAAAAAGCAGACTATGAGAATGATGATGTAGGAAAAGTGGTAGTGGGAAGGATGGCAGTGAGGACTATTTTAGATAGAAAGGGGAGAGGAGAAATTTCTATTAAGATGCTATTTGAAAAAAGACATAAAAATATAATGAAGCCAGATATGCACATAATGGGACTGTCCCAATGAAAAGCAACAGATAGTGCAAAGGCCCTGAGGCTAGGCCATGACTACTGTGTTCAAGGAGTAGCAAAAACAAAATGGCAGTATGGAACAATGAACAGGAATAACGGCGATAGGAAGTGAGGTCAGAGAGATATTGTGGAAGTTAAATGAATGAGGTTAGAATCTCTTATATGTGTGTGTCTTATAAACCAAAGTAAGTTCTTATGGTAAGAATGAGCTAAGAAAGCAGTGGGAGGGTTTTTGTGCAGGAGTGTAAAATGATGTGATTTGTATTGTGAAATGTATCTTTTTTACTGCTCTACAGAGAATCAACTATCTAGGTCTATATTACAGAAATCAAATAGTTTCACCTTCTTTGCTAAGCATGACTAGTTTAGAAAAATAATTAATTACCCAATAAAGTTTCACTTTTATAGATCTGAGATGATGTCTTTCTTTTTATTTTTTTGTAATATATTTTTATTGATTTCAGAGAGGAAGGGAGAGGGAGAGAGAAATAGAAACATCAATGATGAGAGAGAATCATTGATTGGGCTGCCTCCTGCATGTCCCACACTGGGGATCGAGCCTGCAACGCACGCATGTGCCCTGATCTGGAATAGAACCGTGACCTCCTGGTTCATAGGTCCACACTCAACCACTGAACCACGCTGACTGGGCATGAGATAATTTCTATAAGACAAACCAAAATTTCTAGCCAAGCATGAAAACAACTATATCTTCTCTCCATCATATCTTAAGAGCTTCATTGGAAGTAGTGATACATAGACATCTACTTGTTTCTAATAAAGTGTAAATCAAGTTTGCATTTAGAATATAGTTAGTGCAAATTACAAATTTAATCATGACCCAAAACTAATGTATCCCATTTCTTAGGATACATTTTAAGATTGAAGGACTTGGTTTGAAATCTTTCTTCAGTAGAAACTTATCAGGCTTCTAGAGTACATAGCATGAAATTCTCTTTGCCATGAATTAAAAGACCTACAAGCAAGTCAAGATATAATTATTCCTAAGGATATTTTAATTTTATAATGCTTGATATTTATATATGTATCTCTCTATATAAAAGTCCAAGTGACCATTCCTAGCAACGACCAGTCAGTAGCTATGATGTGCACTCACCACCAGGGGGCAGATGCTGAATGCAGGAGCTGCCTCCTGGTGGTCAGTGCACTCCCTCAGCCAACATCCATGCCTGGCCAACTTCCCACAGTCCCTCCCACCAGCTGGACCTGATCTCCAGCCAGGCTGAAGGACCCCACCCATGCACGAATTCATGCACCAGGACTCTAGTCTATAATAATAAAAGCGTAATATGCTAATTAGGCCAAACAGCCAAATGACCCTCTGGACAAAACCATGGAAGCAGGGGACAAGGCAGAGATGGTTGGGGGTGATCAGGCAGGCAGGTGAGCAGTTAGTGGCAATCTGGCAGGCAGGTAGAGTGTTTGAGGGTGATCAGAGAGGCAGGTGAATAGTGAGGAGCCAGCGGTCCTGGATTGCGAGAGGGTGCAGGCTTGGCTGAGGGACCTCCCACCCCATATACGAATTTCGTGCACTAGGCCTCTAGTATTATATAAAATATTATATGTAAAGATACATTAGAAATATCAGACAGGCATTCCAGCAGCACTCTACACTCAGTATTATTATTTGTTAGCATTTAGTTCTTCAGCTCTGCAAAGTCAGGAGTTCAATTTTGTCAGTATACCCAGAAGTGATCAGGTCAAAGTATCAACTCATGTTAACCAAGTTAATAAGACTTTTAATCTCAATGTACACAATACTTCTTTTCAGAGCCTTACCAGATTCCACAAATCTGAGTTAACTACCCTCCTGGTGCTTTCATAGCACTCTGCATTTATCCATGTCTCAGCACTGATCATACTGCCTTCTGATTGTTAGTTTCCAGCTCTTCAGACTATTTCCCTCCTCAGATTGTGAGCTACGTGAGGGTAGGGACTGGGTTTGATGTGTTTCAGCATCTACAAAAGTGCTGTACCTGACACATGAGGAGGCTCAGTGAATAACTGCTGAATGGGTGAGTGAATGAATGAATAAGAAACCTGATGCTGACCAATAATCTGCAGTGAGGGATAAGCCTGTCCATGGGCAGGAAACTTTATTGGCAATTCAGCAAGTCTTTCCAATAGAAACAACTTCTTGGGAAGCCAAATTATAATAAAGAAGATTATGGGATGGACAGAGAATTAGAGCAAGAGAAGTACAATGAATGACCTTACCCACTGATACCTTGAAGCCACAGTTGCCCCATAACAGCCATCTCCATTAAGGATAGACCGGCTGAGGCAGCAGAGTGATTGTCAGTTATCTCCTTGCATATTATCTCCTCTCGGCAGTTTTTGAAGTTGTAATAAATTATTAATTTTTTTCTCCTTTCAGATGTTAGACATACCAACATCATTTACCTTTTATATGTAACCACACATTTTTTGACTTTAAATAACATGACTGTGTTGTTACCTTGCAGTTCTGGATATCAGGGGTTCACAGTGGGTCTCACTGAGCTAAAACCAAGGTGCATACAGGGCTCAGTGCCTTCTGAAGATGCCCAGGGAGAATCAATGTCTTTGCCTTTTTCATTTCCTAGAGAAACAGTTGCCTTCCTTGGCTTATGGACCCTTATTCCATCTTTAAAACCAGAAGCATAGCATCATTAAATTTATCTTCAACTCAGCTTCTGTCCAAACATAGCCCTTTCTGACTTTTTTAAGGACCCCGTGATAACACTGGCCCTGCCATGGCTAACCCAGAATAATCTCTGCATCTCAAGACTCTTAATTTAATCTGCCTGCAAAGTTATTTTGTATGGAAGGTAACACAGTCACTGCAGGGATTAGAACATGGGCATCTTTGGGAGGAATTTATTCTGCCTACCACACCCTTTAGCACTCTTTTGGAAAGTTAGAACAAGATGTATGATATTGGACTCTGAAGTATATCATTCTCTATTTACGTGTTATCCTGCCAGTATACTCAGGGCATTTCTTATTTTCCAAATCTCAACAACAGTCACAAGGTATATTCTAAGATGTCTGAAAATAACTCACATTTTTATTACTATTGCTGCTAATAAATAATGATAATAATAGTAGTAATAATAATGATAATAACTAGCATCTTTATTGCTGAACATGAGGCACTAGCCTAGAAACATTTTATTCCATTCCATTATTAGTACCTATAATAGTCCTGCAAAGCAGATGTTAGCTTCCTGATTTTGCAAATAAGGAATATGAAGTTAGCAAAATTTAAACACTTGCTCAAAGCTATTTAACCAATAGATGATGGAGCTAGAAGCCAAACTTAGCATTTCTTTCAAAGCCTACAGTGATTTTTACTAGGCTTGGAGTCTTAGAAATGCTATGTAACCTTGCCAAATCTCAGGTTGCCTAGTGACAAAATGGAAATAGTATCTATCTCACAGCAATTTTGTGAAGACAAATGAAATGTTGCCTGTGAATGTTTGATATATAGTACATGCTCACTGAATGTTACTTTTTATTTAAAAACAAAAATTGAAATTTTATTCTCTACATTATGATACCCTATACCACGTTGGGGCATTGCCCCTGCTCCATTGCTCCTTAATACTCAGTGTGTGAAATAAATAGAATATACTATCTAATAAAAGAGTGATATGCAAATTAGCCATCACTCTACCGCACCTACAAGCCACACCCACTATCCAGTCAGGAGTGAGTGTGCAAATTAGCCCAACCAAGATGACTGCAGCCATAAGGCCAACAGGGGGCTTGGATTGCCCCCGGCAATGGAGGAATCCAAGCTTTCTGCACACCCTGGCCAGCCCAGACCTCCACTCAAGGCTATAAAGTTTCAATTATAGAAGACAAATAAATCGCCTAAAAAGGACTATGGTCACAGAGCAAACAGGAGGCTTGGGTTGCCCTCGGCTATTGAGGAAACCAAGCTTTCCACACACCCTGGCTGGCCAAGACATCCACTCAAGGTTACAAAGTTTCAATTATAAAAGATAAATAAATCCCAGATACCAGGGCCTCTGCTTGGATCACCATGATATGTGGCCAGCCTGCAAACCACCACAGGCTCCTCGCTCAGGCTGCCCCATGCCCCAAGGGAACCCCCACCCTGATCCGGGACACCCTTCAGGGCAAACCAGCTGGCACCCATCCATGCACCAGACCTCTATGGTAATATGCAAATTTACCATCACTCTAGCACACAAGATGGCTGCCACCATGTGATCATAAGATGGCTACCACAAGATGACCAGTAGGAGAGATAAGTTGGGAGGGACCAGGCCTGCAAGGAAGGGCAGTTAGTGGTGACAAGGCCAGCAGAGGAGGGAAGTTGGGGGCAACTGGGCCTGCAGGGAATTACATTTGGGGTGGACACAGGCCTGCAGGGGACAGCAGTTGGGGGTGTTGAATCAGGCCTGTAGGGAAGGGTAGTTAGGGGCAAACAGGCTGGCAGGAAAGCAATTAAGCATCAATCAGGCTGTCAGGCAGAAGTGGTT
Organism: Antrozous pallidus; assembly: GCA_027563665.1. NCBI lineage: Eukaryota > Metazoa > Chordata > Mammalia > Chiroptera > Vespertilionidae > Antrozous > Antrozous pallidus. Next base: position 54,686,382 of record CM050520.1, on the reverse strand, counting down.
AGGGGCAATCAGGAAGACAGGCAGGTGAGCAGTTGGGAGCCAGCAGTCCTGGATTGTGAGAGGGATGTCCCAGATTGGAGAGGGTGCTAGCTGGGCTGAGGGACATCCCCCCTTGCAAAAATTTTGTGCACCGGGCATCTAGTGTCCTTAACATAACCATTTCATCATGGTCAGGAAGAAGGCATAGAAAGGCAAAGAAAGATTAAATATCATATAGGAAAATACCAACAGAGCCAGTTCTGCTAAATCCAAGTGCAGTGCTCCAACTCATTGGCAATTTTGGCTAATTTAACCTAAAAAAATATGAAACTGAATGGCAAACACACTACCCATAATATTTCATAACAGTGCAAACTAAAGTTTGTTATGTATGTTTGTATGCAGGTGTGTGGTGAGGGAGGGTTATATTTGCACTTATTTGTAAACTAGAGGCTCAGTGCACGAAATTGTGCACTAATGGGGGAGGGTCCCTCAGCCTGGCCTGCAACCTCTAGCAGTCTGGGAACCCTCGGGGGATGTCTGACTGATGGCTTAGACTCTCACCACTGCTGCTCTGCTCACCAACCATGAGCCCAGCTTCTGGCTGATTGGTGCTCCCCCTGTGGGAGCACACTGACCGGCAGGGAGCAGCTCCTGCTTTAAGTGGGGTCAAGCTGAAACCAGCTCTTCAACATCTCCCAAGGGGTCCTAGATTGCAAGAGGGACCCCGCTGGTGCACAATCAGGACTGGGGAGCAGTGCAGGAGGCTGGCCATCCAGAGAGGGACCTCAGGAGGGCTCCAGGGTGTGTCCAGCCTATCTCACTCAGTCTCAATTGGCCGGACCCCAGCAGCAAGATAACCTACTAGTTGGAGCATCTGCCCCCTGATGGTCAGTGCGCGTTACAGTGACTGGTCGACTGTTTGCCCGCTGGTGGACAGGGCATGTCATAGTGACTGGTCGACTGTCTTTCCCCTGGTGGTCAGTGTACATCATAGCAACTGTCAACCAGTTAACTGGCCCCTGATAGTCAGTGCACATCATAGGGAGCAATTACATAGCCTTAGTATATCATTAGCATATTATGCTTTGATTGGTTGAATGGATGACCAAAGACCAGACATTTAGCATATTAGGCTTTTATTATATAGGATGGGTGACTCACCCAGTCTAAGAACAACCAAATATGCTAAATGTCTGGTCTTTGGTCATTCATTCAACCAATCAAAGCATAATAGATGTTGCTGCTAAAACATTGAGTCAGCACAGTGAGTGTTTTTTTTTTTTTAAGGCTAATCTCCTCAAACTGTCAACCTCCATTATCTATACTTGATCTTAGTCAAAAGGCCAAGAAGTGATTCCATTATCTATACAGGATCCATTGAATCATCACTTACATTTCTGACAAGAACTAATGCTCCATGGAGATTTCACTGTTAAAATGTCTTTTTTTTTTTAAAAAAAAGGCTGGTTTAAATTCCTGGAAAAAAAATTATGACACAATGTCTTACTTTACCTTTTAATCAACTTTTCAATTCTTGCTTTTAAGCTGGGGGGAGGGGGGAGAGATACTCTTCAGATGAAAAAGAATATTGGCAATTAGGTCAGCACAACTTCAAATTTTATCTTTGAAGTCAGGCTTAAGTTGTATCTTTGATAAATAAGTAATGAGGTTTCACACACTGGTCTAAAATGTCTAGTTGTGAGTGTTGGATAATAAAAGGGATGTTATTAATAATTAAGAATTAATAATGCCCAGAATGGCTCCTAATAAGACAAACATTTAGAAGTTAGGTAGGATACTGCATTGTGAATTCAAATAATCATGCCTTTACTTCCCTAATTGGAGGTTTGTACCTAAGTGTTTAAAACTTTCTAACCCTTTGCAGTGGAAGAACAGAGAGAGGAGACTAGGAACTTCTGTGTCAAGCAAACTTGAGCTTGAAGCTTGGGCTCTGCCTAATGCTTTTGAGCTTCAGTTTTCTTATCTGTGGAATTTGGCATCCTACCACTACTTCTCAGGGAAACTAAATGAGACAATATTTAGTAACATGAAAAAGGCCTGAGATAGGGTCTGGTCCATGGGGAGTGCTCAGCACATGGTAGTATCCATTTGTGTTGTTATTATGTTCAACACGTACATTAATGCCACATTTGGGGGAAGACTACATCCATTTTGCAGTCATAAGCAAAATTTCAATGTCACTCTCAGACACATCAGAGTGCAGAGCGGCCTCATCACAGAGTATTTGGGAAGCTAAGAAAAAAGTAAAACATGCAACAGTACCAGAATTTAAAGACACCTTAGCAACCTAAGTTCTGGTGATAAGAATGATGCAATTATGCTTATGGAATAATATTTCAATTTGTTCATTGAGGTCCATTTCACAAATATATCTGGGTATATATTAAAGTTTTAAGATAAATGCAAATACTGGTGAACCTGCTGAATCAGACTTTTCTTAAGGACCATATATCACTTTAACTTATTAGGCAGTCTAGCCCTGGAGCTCGAACCCGTGGCAGAAATAGATTGCTCAGTGGGAGAGGAGGGTGATTTGGCCACAAAGGTCTCTCATCTCATCTGTTCTCATGAAAATACCTGTGACACTTAGAGACTTGGTCCCCAGAGCACCTAGGCAGGCTGCCCTCCCAGTGGAGAGTCTGGGCACTCCTGGGAGCAGGCTGTCTTACAGACAGTTTGACTCTGACATGTAATTCACCTGCTTCAAATAATTTCCACCCATGTGTTCCACTCTTTACTCACTAGCCTTTCCCCAAACTGTAATCCAGGGGCATTTATTATGCATCTACTCTGTCATATCCATTATTAAGTCCTTGCACATAATAACTAATTGAATCCTGAGACAACCCTATACAATATTATTGGGCATTCAGATATGAACAGAGTGGTTTCTTTCTCTTTGAGCAGCTCTCTCTCTACCCAAAGAGACTCCTACAATTGGCCTCTTTCCTATGAAATTATGGTACATCCAGCCCCCACTTTTCCAAACAGCTACCTGTCTTCTCTATACCACTAATGTTTTCCTATCGTTCAAATCATTATTGGTACAGCCTCACTCTCCAGTGGTGGCTCTCCAAGTCATTATTAGAATCACCAACTTCTAAGAAGACTTTGAGAATGTCTAATAGGAAAATCATTTTAGTCCCACTTTGTAGGTGTTGGTTCTTATCAGTTCTCTGCCTTTTTCTTTCCTAATCATTCTAACTAGATGCCTATCCCTTACCTTCCTCCCCACAGAGATTCTTCCTGAGATGGGAGTGTTAATACATTTATTTTTCTATCTAGTTTTATTTGAGTTTGGGTGTTGTTCTTCTTTTCTGCCCTTTAACTATTCACCTACTTCTTTCATTTCTTTAAGAGTAAGATCCTTAGAGGGCTGGATAACATCTAGGCTTAAAATAAAGAAGCAAATGCACCTAATATTCAGATAATTTGAAGATGAAAAATACTTCAAAGTGAGGCAGGACTCCTAGTTCATAACATGGAGGGGGCGGGATGGAACAGGATCTAAAACCAAAAGTCTCTTGGGCATCAAATATTTAAAGTTTAAAAAGAAGCCTTTCACCCATATTCTAATGGTCTTTCACTCTATCACATATGTCCCCTTAAAAATTGCTTGCATGGCATCTTGACCAAGTAATTGTATTATTGAAGACAATTTTAGAACTAAAGTGTAATTTAGAGATATTAGTCCAATTCTTATCATTACAGATAAACCCTTTACATTCACATTACACTGAAAGTTACAAACACCTACATACACCTGACTTTTCTCATATCTTCATGAGGTAAGCAAAATACTTTTATCCCATTTTCAGAAATGAGGTATTGAAAGCAAAAGTAAATGCAATAAGGAGAAAGAATCCTTTAATGAAAATAATTAATTCCTGTCCCCCATTACTCAGTTTTAACTGTTATATAGCTCTGTTCAATGTTTCCTATTTGCTCTCTAACCTCAGATATTTTACTATTTCTTCTGCAAACATTTCAAAATCCATCTAGTAAGTAAATGACTGTTTTATATATATTTTGTATATATGTTTATCATTTAATGCTTTAAAAAATAGATATTTTTTTAACTTCGGGAATTAGGTTTTCCTCATTGGAGTAGTTAGGTGGCAAGGAATATAAACATTGGAAACATTGTGTCCATATTCCAGGATTACTAGCTTTTCAAAAATATATCCTATCTACTAAAAGAGTAAGATGCAAATTGACCATACCTTCGTTACACTCGCAAGCCATGCCCACCAGCCACGCACACCAGCGAATCAGGAGCACTATGCAAATTAACACCCAACCAAGATGGCTGCTGCCCAAGGTCGGGAAAAGCCTCAGCCAGAGGCTTTTTCCGGCCTTGGGCAGGCTGCGGCTGGGGTGAAGCCATCTAGTGATCAGACCCATCACAGAGCAGTCACTGGGTGCCCAAGGCCAGAAGAAGCCTGGGCCAGAGGCTTTTTCTGGCCTTGGGCAGGCTGGGGCTGGGGTGGAACCAGCCATTATTCAGGCCCCATTGCAGGTTGATCATTGGGTGCCCAAGGCCAGAAAAATCCTGGGCCAAAGGCTTTTTCTGGCCTTGGGCAGGCCAGGGCTGGCAGGGAGCCAGTGGTCAGCCCCATTGCAGGGCTGATCGCTGGGTGCCCAAGGCCTAAAGTTTTGGCCAGAGGCTTTTGGCCTTGGCAGGCCAGGGGTGAGCCATCAGTAGCACATCCACTGAGGGCTCCCAGTATCGGAGAGGGGGCAGGTTGGACTGAGGGACCACTCACCACCCAGTGCATGAATTTTGTGCATCAGGCCCATAATATATATATTTATTGATTTCAGAGAGGAAGGGAAAGGAAGAGAGAGCTAGAAACATCAATGATGAGAGAGAATCATTGATCTGCTGCCTCCTGCACACCCCACACTAGGGATCAAGCTCACAACCCCAGCATGTGCCCTGACCAGGAATCAAACCATAACCTCCTGGTTCATAGGTGGACGCTCAACCACCTGAGCCACTCCAGCCAGGCCTAGCTTTTGTTTGAGAACCTACTATGGGTCAAACAAGAAAGAAACTGGATTCGGGGTGAGGAGGTGTAGGGTGGATGTATTTTCCAAAAACCACATCGTCTGAACTCAGATGAGCTGAATTAAACAAATAATCCACATCATCACCAGTTAAATGAGAATTACGCTAGGGCCTTTTAGACTATCTTTGTAAATCGCTTTTTATAATAACATCTGGATCGGGCACTAAGGGCTTTTAAGTGGCTTTAGGGCAAGTTTCTGTCCACCTGGAAAAGTTGGTTAGCATAGGTGTTCTCACTGTTTGTGCTGTATTGCTTTAGGCCTCATTAGCTTTATTGATCTGGTTTTCTGGTCCCAATGTACTGTGGACCTTGAGTCACACTAAAGGGTGTGGGGATTGACTTTCACATGGCTTTTTCATGGTCCACCCCAATCCAATGAATAGGGCTACTTCCTTGGTGCTCTGGGGCTGTAATGGAGTTTCCCTAACCTGCCTTGGGCAAAGTGTGCTTGGGTGACCCAGGCTGGTTCACACTTCCAGCCATATCCCCAGAGGCTTTTTCAATTTTTGTGCCTGTCTGAGCTAGTTCTCTAATGTTTCCATTGATTCTTTGAGCTATCCAATTTTCTAGCAATAATTTTTTTCCCTTAACTTTTTTGTTTGCTCTTTTTTTTTCTCCCCACCTTTGAAACCAAACAACACTGGCAGAAACATCATGTGAATATGAATAGCCTCACCCCTTCCCATTACCCCATCAGGAAGGAGCTGAGCTCGTAGAGGAATGCTCTTCCTCCAGGAAATATCCTTGGTTACTGGCTCTTCTCATACTTTAGGTTTCTACTAAAAAAAAAATAAATAACCCCTTTAAAGAGATTTAAAAAATCCAATCCTATCTAATAATCCCTCTTCAAATCACTTTTTCACATGACCATGTTTACTTATTTCCTTTGTGCCTTTTCTCCCGATTGTGCCTTCCTTGAGTAGAAGGGCCTCTCTCTCATTCACCTCTGTATTCCTAGAAATAGTGGCAATGCTTGGCACATAGTAGATCGCCAGTAATTATTTTTAATAAATGAATAGATGGATGAGTGAGTGATCACACAGGTTATGAGAGGCAGAGACTAGATTTGGACTCAAGAAACTTGACTCTAGTGTCTACACTCAGCATGGGTGGGCAGTTTAAAACAAGGCATTAATGTGTGTGCATGCACATGTGGAGAGGAAATGAAGGAGGGGGAATGGGAGGAGGAAGGGGGAGAGAGAATAATGAAAAAAAAAGTATCTACATTGATCAACTAACCTGGAAAATGTTTATATTTAGTGCCAACCTGAAGCTCTTAAGTAAAGTAAAACATTTCATCTTTGCTTTCTGTTTGAACAGTCAAGCATTTTTATCTGATGGCCATTAAGATGGCCAAGATCTTTTAGTAGAGTGTAGCAGTTTTGGTAAGCAGCATGGCCATGGATCTGTAGATTGCACTTGTAATACCTAATACAGCCCTGTGTTTTAGCACTTCTGTGGAATAAAGGTCATCAGATGTGGTTGTGAAAAGTATGGCATTTCTGAGTCCCTGGGTGAATTTGAACTGCTAAATGGTCACTACTACTAGTATTGTGAATTAAATGTCTATTCAACATAAAACCTGCCATTAACAAGGATTTATGTTAGGCACAAACAGCCCTGTGAGGCAGACATCATTATCTCATTTTTATAAATGATGAAATCAAGGTTCAAAGAGCTAAAGAAAGTACCTTAGGGGCACTGACATCAGGTATGCAACATCAGGTTTGGGATTCTTGAGTCCAAACTCTTAAGTACTCAACTATGGAAACCTTTGAAAAAGAACATCATTTATATTTATTTATTTTTATTTAAAAATATATTTTATTGAGAGAGAGAAACAAAGATGGCGGTATAGGTAAACACCTAGGCTGCTGCCCCTCACAATAATTTCAAGAATACAACTAAAAGACAAAATGGACATCATCCACAACCACAGGAGAGCTGGCTGACTGGAAATCCTAAAACTAGAAGGAAACAAATGTACACAGATAAGCAGAGCCTCTGTTAAGCCTAAGGTACTGTGACTAGAGCGTGCAGAGCCAGAGAGGATGGGGTGTTTGGGTGCCTGGCAGGGGTGCTCAAGTGAAAAGGAGATGGGAGCTCCAGGCTGCGCTAATCTGAGTTCAGAACTGACTGGAAAGCTGGGGGACCCAGGCCCTTGAGGGGGGGACTCTGGACTGTAAGGTGAAATCCCAGGGGAACAGCCAAGCATAGAGCTCTGGAGGTGTGTGTGAAGGTGTGCACAGAGAGCCCCAGGAGACACTGAGAGGCGGAATCTCAGGGGAGTAGCCAAGGGCAGAGCTCTGGAGGCTCACTCGCGGGTGCCCTTAGTAAGGACAAACTGTTGGCTGTGCTGCTGGCATGGTCTGGTGGAAGGGAGAAAGGAGTTCCCACAGCATGGAGCCCGGTGGTGGGCAAAGGTCAGCGATTCCAGATTCCTTGGGAGAGAGACTGGACAGTCTGGCAGCAGGCGGGGCTCAAAGGCGCCTTTCTCACAGAGGTGCCTGCAGTGATTGCTTGAGGATGCTAAGACCCAGTGACCTCCTGGTGTGGTACTCAGGGGAAGCCAAGGCTGTTGGCTCCATCTGGAAACTCCACCCCACCCTGAAACTCCACCCCATTCAAGCTGAGCAGAGAGGCTGTGGCAAAGTTGCAAGTCTTGTCCCATAAGGTTGTATCCCAGTGTAGACACAGCTGATCCTCACAGCCAGTGTTCTTGGAGGTCTAATTCCTCCCAGTGATACCAACAACAATCAAGACATATCAGTTCACACAGTCCACAAAGGGGTGCACCAAGAGTGTCTACCTGAAGTAACAGGGGAGACCGAGATACCTAGCACACAAAGCTACCCTACCAAGTCAGGGAAGCAGTGAAAATGTGGAGAGAAAGAAACAGATCACAAACAAAAGAAATGGAGGAAAACAAACGACTGGATATAGAGTTCAAAACCACAGTTATAAAGTTTTTCAAGAGGCTCCTAGAAAAGGTCAATAAGTTTAGCGAGACCCTCGAGGATATGAAAAAGGACCAACTAGAGATTAAACATACACTGGCTGAAATAAAAAATATCTTACAGAAACCCAATAGTGGACTAGAGGAATGCAAGAATCAAGTCAAAGATTTGAAATACCAAGAGGCCAAAAACACTCAACTGCAAAAGAAAAAAGAATTCAAAAATTTGAGGATAGTGTAAGGAGCCTCTGGGACAACTTCAAGCATACCAACATCAGAATTATGGGGGTGCCAGAAGAAGAGAGAGAGCAAGATACTGAAAACATATTTGAAGAAATAATGACTGAAAACTTCCTCCACCTGGTGAAAGAAATAGACTTACAAGTTCAGGAAGCACACAGAACCCCAAACAAAATGAATGCAAAGAGGACCATACCAAGACACTTCATAATTAAAATGCCAAGAGCAAAAGACAAAGAAAGAATATTAAAAGCAGCAAGAGAAAAACAATTATCTACAAGGGAGCACCCATATGGCTGTCAGCTGACTTCTCAACATAAACTATGCAGGCCAGATGGGAGTGGCAAGAAATTTTCAAAGTGATGAATAGCAAGAATCTACAACCAAGATTACTCTATCCAGCAAAGCTATCATTCAGAAGTGAAGGTCAGATAAAGAGCTTTACAGATAAGAAGAAGCTAAAGGAATTCATCAACACCAAACCAGTATTACATGAAATGCTGAAAGGTATTCTTTAAGAAGAGGGAGAAGAAGAAAAAGGAGGAAAAGTTGGCTGCTTCAAACTAGAGCATGGATGGAACTGGAGAGCATTATGCTAAGTGAAATAACCCAGTCAAAGAAAGATAAGTATCACATGATCTCACTCATCTATGGAATATAATGAACAACATAAACTGATGAACAAAAACAGATCCAGAGAAAGAGAAGCATTGACTGTCAAACCTCAGAGGGATGGTAGGGGAGGGTGGAGGTAAGGGGAAGAGATTAATCAAAGGACTTGTATGCATTTATATAAGCCTAATCAATGGACATGGACACCAGGGTGGTGAGGGCATAAGTGGTGATGGGGGATTGGAAGCAGTAATGGGTGATGAGGATACCCATTTTATTGATTTTATTGATGTTTTTAATCAATAATATATATATATATATATATATATATATATATATTTCTCTCTATTCCTCTCCTTTCGTCTCTGTAAATCAGTAATACATATTGATTTACAGAGAGGAATATATTCCTCTCCCCAATATATATTGATTTATAGAGAGGAATATATTCCTCTCCCTTCCTCTCTATAAATCAGTAATATATATTTCCCTTCTCTATGACCTATATTAATCACTTTATTTATAACTGCTTCAGTGTCCTAAATGCAGGATGAAGAAAACAATACCTGGCACATATGAAGGTTAAAAAAGATAGTATGTAAGAAAGTGTTTAGAAAACTCGGGGATGCTCTAAGATTTTTAGATAATTAATGGCCAATGAAGCATTCCATTGCTATAATTTTTTTTTGTGTGTGTGTATATATATATATATATATATATATATATATATATATATAATTGATTTACAGAGAGGAAGGGAGAGGAATAGAGAGTTAGTAATATTGATGAGAGAGAAACATCAATCAGCTGCCTCCTGCACATATACCTCCCCCCACCCCACACACACACTGGGAATGTGCCCACAACCAAGGTACATGAGCTTGACTGGAATCAAATCTGGGACCCTTTAGTCTGCAGGCTGCCACTCTATCCATTGAGCCAAACCGGTTAGGGCAACATCATTTATATTTAAACAGATTATTAAGGGTGAAACAAACAGTAAGTAAGAATTAGCATTGTGGTGGAAGCAACCTGAATTACAAAATGTAGGTTCCAGGCATAGCTTTGCTACTATATGTCTATGTGACCTTAAACAATTCATCCTGTAGTGTATTGGAAACAAATCTTAATATTTGTCCCTCCTTTGCCTATCTCCAACTCCACCTTTACCTTTTCCCTTCTCTATGACAAGTATTAATCACTTTATTTATAACTGCTTCAGTGTCCTAAATGCAGGATGAAGAAAACAATACCTGGCACATATGAAGGTTAAGAAAGATAGTATGTAAGAAAGTGTTTAGAAAACTCGGGGATGCTCTAAGAATGCCAGGGATTAAGATTTTTAGATAATTAATGGCCAGTGAAGCATTCAATTGCTATAATTTTTTTTTTAAATCCTCACCTGAGGATATCTTTTCCATTGATATTTGGAGAGAGGGGGAGGAGGGAAAGAGAGAGAGAGAATGAGAGAGAGAGAGAGAGAGAGAGAGAGAGAGAGAGAGAGAGAGAGAGAAGCATGAGACATCAATTGGTTACCTCCCGGATATGCCCCCACAGGGGCCTGGGAAGAGCATGCAACTGAGGTACATGCCCTTGATGAGAATTGAATCCAAGACTGTTGGATCCAGTGGCTGACACTCTCTCTAACCGCTGAGCCAAACCAGCCAAGGCTCAATTGCTATAATTTTTAAAAGTAGGGCTTTATTTTGGCACAAGAGATTATTGCTTTGTTGGTTCAGCCAAAACCTCCATTTATACCTTTTTTTTTTTTTGCTTCATTTTGTTTTGATTTTGGTTTTTGACCAGTAATTTTAACATGCTATTTAGATGATTAACTATTGTTACTGATATGGTGTCTGATTCTTTTTCAGAGCTTTAGAACGTTGTGGGGTTTTTTTGTTTGCTTATGTCTCAGAAGCTATATTTCATTAGGATGGAGATAGTAGTTGACTCATCTGCCACCACTGAACCCACACATCACACCTGGCACCCAGTCAGCCCCTCAATGTTGGGTGGACTGAATTAGACTACTACATAGGCCCTTTTTGGATCTCAGCAATGTAAGCATTTTTGAAAATTTAACCCAAACCCCAGAAATGGTCAATATAACACCAAGACTTTGCAAAGCCAATTTGCTGTTGCCTGTCACAGGTTATCTCTTTTACTTTTAGTGCCAGAAGATGCACTGTGTTGATAGCCAGGCAGTGAGTATCGCAGTTTCCACCCTGCTGAGCAGGTCTACCTTCAGAAACAATCTGTGGGAAGCTGTCATGTAGAAAATGACTGTCTTTTCATCTGTGGTTTGTAGTCATTTGCTTTCTTACCTCGAGTGCCTCCGTCCCGTCCTCTGTGTGTCTTGCATTTTGATTGCCAGTTGATTACAAGCCACAGCTCCTTCCCTGAGACCTGTGTGGCTGCCTCCTGTCAGGTCCAGGGAATGTGGACCTATGATGGACCAGAACAGAACTGGCATTCAGCAGAGGTGTGATGGCATTTGAATATCAGTGATAAGAGATGATTAGTTACTTTAATTTCCATCGTAGTTCACATATTTCATTATGCAAAATAGTAAGCGTGTTTTATAGGAATTCTGAGGTTCCCAAGTTCATGATATAAGAATTCTAATTAGTTTTATGTGAGCCATGTGGAGGGAAAATGAGCTTATAATTTTGCTTGACTTGAAATTTCAGATATTTCCTTAGGGGGTCTTCTTTGGAGATAGTGAGATGCTCGTAGGAGAGTCTAATGGCATTCTGGGTTTGTAACTCCTTGGTCCCTATCTCTCTTGGAAAAAGCATTGTCCTCCTGATTGGACAGTGGGACGGATTCTCAAATCTAAAGTATTTCAGGTGGAGTCTCAACTCTAAATCTGTAGAGGCTATGGGGTATAGTTGTAATAATAATAATATAGGATTTGGGAGAGCACAGAACTTATTAGCTGTGTGACTACAGGCAAGTAATTTAATGTCTTAAGACTCTCAGGTTTCATATTCTTTTAAAAAATGCATATCATAATTCCTCTGAAATCCCATAGCAATTTATTTGTATCTCTCCTATGGGAAGAGAAAGAAAAACATACTAATATTAATTGGATATCTTCTATATGCAAACCTTGTTCTGAACATTTTCATATTTGTTATTTAATCTACATGGCAAAGTTAAGTGTTGTTATCTGCTTGTTTAACAAGTGAGGCCACTGAGAATCAGAGTTTAAGCACTACTCATGATCAGAGAACTGGTCACATAGTAAAGGGGAAATTCAAACCTTAATTCCTACTACTCATTAACCTGTATCTCTTCACTAAAGATAGTGAGATATTTCTCTTACTATTTCACAGTAAATAACTAGACTTCTCCTTCATTAAAAAATTGGCACTACCTAGGCACTGGTCTGGACATAGAGATACAATGTAAGACTAATTATTAAGTCACAGCTCTCATGGGACTTCCATTTTTTCCAGTGGACTGTGAATCATATCAGAACAAAATAAAGTAACACAAATGAAAGAGTTTTTGAAAGCACAACATGATAAGTAAACTTTATGGATTACTTTTTAAAAAATTTAAATGAAATATATCTGTATATATTTCATAGAGCAAGGGAGAGGGAAATAGAGATAGAAATGTCAATGATGAGAGAGAATCATTGATCAGCTGGCTCTTGCATACACCCACTGAGGATCTAGCCTGCAACCCAGGCATATACCCTGACCAGAAATGCAACCGTGACCTCCTAGTTCATAGGTCAGTGCTTACCCACTTAACCACACCAGCTGGATAGCTAGGGGTTATTTTTAATGTAAAAGGATTTTTCCCCTGGACTGCTTTTGTGTATTTTCCAGTAAGAAGTCCTTTACTTTTTCTCTTATATGACAAACCAGTGTCTGAATAATAAACAAAGTATTCATTGGAGCACCAATCACTCCAAAATGAATCTTGCCTGCCGATGTTATAAAGAATCCAGATTCAGCCCTAGCCGGTTTGGCTCAGTGTATAGAACGCCAGCCTGTGGATTCAAGAATCCAGATTCAGTGACAAGAGATATGCATTCCCTAAAAGCTGGGATTGTTTTGGTAGCTGATTATTAAGATAAAAGCTACTTACTCTGTCGTCCATCCACTTAGCAGGCAAAAGTGCAACCATCAACACTAGTGATTGGAACTCACCACTCTGACTGAAGTGATCTATCCCTCTGATGACCTACAGAATTCACACCAAGCCACATGATAGCATACAACTATGATTGTAACAGCCATTGTTTACCAGTGATTTGTGATCCCTGCAAAGCAGGTTTCTTCCAGGCTATTCAGAAAACATGCAACTGGATGAAAAGGTGATGGACTGTTGGTTCAGGATGTTGGTATGTTCTAAACTTCAGTGCCCTTACATAGGCAGCCAGGAAGTTTTAGGGAACCCATTTCCTATGAGCAGCCAGAATATGCTCACTATCTACTCAGAGGTGCTCAGGTCAGGTTCGCTTAGCACAGCTTAGATGCCTGGTGGCACTTAAGAAGGCAGAGACTATTATGACCACCTTGGTCCTCAGTCCAAGATCCTTACTAGAACTCCACCTGTAGACTAAGCCCTGCTCTGGACCTTGGAAGCCATCATGACCTAGCAGAATGTGAGGAGCACTAATTCTGTGGCTCAGAGGAATCATCAGTACATATGCCTGTGATGCTGTGTCTCTTCATAGCCCTTTGCTGATTCTTTGAACATACATGATCATCACTTACTATGTCCCACATCTACCTGAGTGAGCAAGGCTGGGTTCATGATTTCACAGAGCTTGGAGAACAGTAGGGAGGTCATTCTCTCTAGTGTGAGTGTGTTTGGTGTTAATATAGCAATAAAGCACATTTTTTTTGTGGGAGCAATAAGTACGATACAGAGGAGGTAAACTTTATCTACACTAAAGGTCCACAAAGAGACTTCTCAAAATACAGGATAACTAAGCTAACATCTTTCATTTATGAATTTATTCAACAAAGACTTACTGAGTGTCTAGCTGCCACTGTTTAAGAAGCTAATGACATGTATTAATGTAAAAAAAAAAAAGAAAACACACATTCAAAGCTGTAAAGAATTTGTGTGAGTTTGTTTGTGCCAAATGTTGACAATTGTCAGAGAGGAGAACATCAACAAATTGAGATAATGCTCTGGAGAATGGTGGGTTTTCCTCTATTTTTATGCATTGCAATCAAAGGAGGGACATAGGAGGGTTACATGAAATCCATTGGAGATAGACTAGAGAGGTGGGAGAAAGCAAAGTGGGGGAAACCTTTGGGATTGGGTAAAAAGTAAGATGATAGACATATACTTAGGTGGGTGCAGGAACCATTAACATGATAACAATAAAGGAATTTGGGGTATCTGTCCTGGCACACAGGCATATTAGGTTGTGCCCCAAGAGGTCCAAAAAAAGAGAAGTTACAAGTTACCCAGGCACTTCAAGGGTATGTTATAATAGATGCAAAAAAGAAAGATAGACTCAGTTAGGGTAAAGGTTCACCTTGTCAATGAAGATACTGGCCTAGGACATAACATCATAACTGCATTTAGTTAAAGTTTAATTTCAGACCATGCTTTGTGGTCACCCTAGGTCAGTAGTCAGCGAACTCATTAGTCAAAAGAGCCAAATGTCAACCGTAAAATGATTGAAATTTCTTTTGAGAGCCAAATTTTTTAAACTTCTTCTAATGCCACTTCTTTAAAATAACTCACCCATGCTGTGGTATTTTGTGGAAGAGTCACACTCAAGGGGCCAAAGACCCACATGTAGCTTGCGAGACACAGTTTGCCGACCACTGCTGTAAGTCTCTGAGTTTGCAAGACTGCCATGTGGGCCTTCCCTGAGCTTGTCAGGTTAGCATGTGACCCCTTTTATCTTCACATGTCAGTAAAATGAACAAAATCAAGTCTCTTTTCTTCTGAAGGGGAGACATGCTAAATACTAAATATGTGAAGGTGATATTGAGTACTGGGAAAGAAGAATGATTTTTCTTTGTGAACTGAGTGGGGTGGCACATTTATGTTAGGGGGATCATGTCACGCTTCCATGATTCAGATGTAGTATTTTGAACAGAGACCTGGAGAAGATGAGAAAGCAAGAAAAGATAACTAGATACAGGAACCCAAAAGCACAAGGACCTTGAGGCAGTAACCATTGTGTTAGAAGAACAACAAGAGTGACCCAGGGGGAGAGAAGTAAGAAATGAGGTCATAGAGGGCCTGGGGGAAGATTACATAAGCCCTGAAGGACATAGTGGATCTCTAAATGGAAAACTTTTGGGGGATATTTGAACAAAGCAACAACACAATTGGGTTGCTTTTAAAGGTGTGTATGTGTGTGTGTGTGTGTGTGTGTGTGTGTGTGTGTGTGTGTGTGTGGTTCAATGATGGTAGGAGCAGAAAAGAGTGAAGAGTGATGAGAGAAAATGTGGTGCTGAGTGATTTGGGAATTAGTCTCAGGGCAATGCAAAGCCATTGAATGGCTGTAAAAGAAGAAAGGTCTGGAAATGCATAGAATTGCAGGCAGTAACACTCTTGAAAACTGTTGGAGCAAGTTAAACTTGGCCTTCAACTATACCCTGGATAAACCATCCAGCACTGAGATCTGGTGACCCTGCCTGGCTCCTGCTTCTTCCAGTCATAGCTGAGGTTCTGCTACCCACTAGTTAGTGTACCTGTGGGCAGTTTCTGGCTGGAATCATTGCATTGCACTTGGCCCTAGTCCCTGAAACCATACTTATTGACCAGTCATCATCATTTTGTTCTCCCAGATCACCTTCCTAGTCTGCAACCAATCCCCTAATATAGTGCTGATTCTCAACTCTTTTCCATCTTCCTGAGTTAGTTTCTTAGCACAGGGTCCACTCTGCTGGGGTGGCCCTGTGTCTGGAGTCTTAGGCCTTCCTGACATGGACAGTTTCTGAGCAGCTACTCTAAAAGATTTCAGCGTTCTCCTTTTAGGTCAAAATTGTGTCATAGACAAAGATAGTCTTTTTATTTTTTCATTACATCTTATATTTAGTATTATTTTGTATTAGTTTCAGGTGCACAGAATAGTGGTTAGACAATTTTATACTTTACAAAGTGTTCTCCCAATATTTCCAGTATCTACCTGGCACCATCCATAATTATTACAATATTATTGACTATATTCCCTATGCTATGTTTTATATTCCCATGACTATTTTGTAACTACTGATCTGTACTTCTCAATCCCTTCTCCCTTTTCACCCAGTCCCCCTTCCATTGGCATCTATCAGACTGTTCTCTGTGACTATGAGTCTATTTCTGGTTTGTTTGTTCATTTATTCTGTTCCTTAAATTTCAAATATAAGTGAAATCTTATGGTATTTGTTTTCCTCTGTCTCACTTCTTTAACTTAGGGTAATACCTTCTAGGTCCATGCATGCTGTTACAAATGGTAAGATTTTTTATGGCTGAGTAATATTCCATTGTATATATATGCACCATCAATTTTTTTATCCACTTGTCTATTGATGAGCACTTGGATAGCATCCATATCTTGGCTAAACAAAGGTAGAGTCTTCATCTATATCCTTCCCACTGCCCCTTCCAGTGTATTTTTTACCTTCTTCCCCCCCTTTCCATAGTCCACCAAGTGCACAGTAGACCCAGCCAAATAGCATGGACTACAAGTTGTTTCCAGGTAAGATTTAGGAACTGCATATGTCATCTTCTGCTTTTCCCATGCCACATACAGGAAACATTTTCTTTCTGCAGCAAGACAGGGCAAAGAAATTGAGGGCAATGTATATACAAAGAGCATCGATCTTTAATGATGGCTATTCACATTCCAAAAAGGGTGATGATTTTGAGTACAGATGTCTTCTCTGCCTTTTACATGCCATGCCAGTGGTGCTTTTGAAGTGCCTTTCCTCTATTGACTGAATCCATTCATGAATGTAACAATATAGGGTTTGGCAAGGTTCTTAAAAACTTCTCATTAGTTCTGTTCCTGGTCACGATGCTCACTTTAGTAAAAAATGATCCTTTCAGGCATGTTCTTGCTAAAATGAATGAGGAAATGTGAAACATTATTTTCTTGAAACTTCATTTTTTTTTTTTGGAATTTTACCATGGCCTAGCCATTGTTCCAAGCACTTTTTATACATTTGCAGAGACCTAAAAAGGTAAAAAATATCATCCCCAACTTATACTTGAAAACACCACCGTGTGCTACATGGGCCTATGCAATCTTGCTCCAAAGTTCAGCTCTGAGCTAGACGAGTGATAATGCAGGGATCTGAACCAAGTCTGATTGATTCCATTGTTCATGCACTGTTTATCTAGAGTTAAACTCTGTTGGAGGTCCATTCTTCTGCCTACCACAGTATCCAAAGACCTGACTAATGTATGCTACATAAAATTGCAAACCTCCCTCCTCCCCCCAAAAAGAAGAAGCCACTATTAGGCCCAAAGAGGATGGGAAGGAGGAGGAAGAGGTGGCAGTTGATGGGTGAGTAGGGAAAAAATTGGCAAACATGCCAATTTTAAAACCTACCACCACTGCCATTTAGAGAAGCAGAGACTGCACATTGCTTTTGTTCTGCTTAGCAAAACTAATTTCACTGCTTGGTAATGGCAAACTACTTTAATGCAGATAGTAAAGCACATCATTAAAGTCTGAGCATCTGCCTAAGGCAGAGATTCACAGTGAGACCGAGTAATTAATAGTTGATCTTTGAATCTGACCTGAGTGATCCACCACCACACTATGTACCTAAGGTACTGGGCATTATAGGTAGGAAAGGGAATGTAACTGAAAATAAAGTCTTCTCATCCCATTTTATCTTATATTATCAGTCATTATTCTCCTACATGCTGCCTTCCCATATCCAATGATTTTTTCATTTTAAGATAATGGAAAGTTATCCCCCTTTGTCAGAAATATCAGGAAATCCATGAGTAGACCATGACATAATTCTAGAAGTATGTTTTAAGAAAGTTCCCTGGGAATATCATATATATTCCTTTGGTCTAATGGGTGAAAATATCTATTGGAACTTAAGTGAAAAATCGTAAGACACTCCACTTAAGCCAGTAGTTAACATTCTAAGGTTCCCAGGTTTTGAATCTGTTATATGAAGATGGCATGATGATGTTGATGGTGGTGATGATAATAATGATGATGATAATGATGACAAAAACAGCAACTAGCATTTATTGAATATAGTAGGCATTGTACTAAGCATTTTATATTCATTATCTTACTCCTCACAACAATTTGGGGCATGATGTACTATTATTTTTCTCATTGTAAAGCTGAGAAAAATGAGGCTTAGAGGATTTAGATACCTTGTACCAGAGACATTAAATGATAGAACCGGTACTTAAATAAACCTACTAAAAAATCTGAACCCTTAATCATGCTACTTTCAGTATTTTAGGAAGCCTAATCCAATATAACATTGGTTCTGTAATACAAAATATGTGTTTAAATGAATAAATTGATTTATTTGCTTTTGGCTGGAGTTATTTCAGCCATTCTGCTAACAATACTTTGCTTAGCCTGATCAGAAATTCTCATGATGGTTCCAGATATACTTGAATGTTAGTTTTCAAAAAAGTAATCAAATTATTACTGATTGTGTAGTTGGGTAGGTAGGAGAATTCTTCAGCACTTGGGAGCCTACAGGGTTAAATAATAAATGAAAACCTCAGTTGACACCTGTGTTCCAAAATGTGATATATTCCAGTCTGAAAATTCTTGTTTATATCTCTGGTGTGTGAAATTAAATCAACACCCTATTTTATAAATTCTGTTGGGTCATAACTTTTTATTTCACATTTACTTAAAATGTCTTTTGAAAAGTCTCCAGAATTCCACAAGCCTTTTTTTCTTCTTCTTTTTTTTCCTCTTTTTTGGCAACCATCTCTACAATAGAAAAAAACAAAAACAACTAGTGAGCAGTGTTGCCATAGGAGATAAAGTAAAAAGATTTAAATGTGAATGTGGATCTTGGGGAAGGAGCTTAGTCAATGAGCAAGCCATAGTACCAGGGAAAGTAAATTCAGTGCAAAACCTGTTTGACACTGACAGTGTGAATTTTAGAGAGGATTATAGTAAGAAAACATTTCTATGATTTCTAAGAACCATGGAACTTGGTTGCAAGGAGGAATTGAAATTATGTTTAGAACTCTTAGATAGACATTAAAGACCATGAGCAGCTACCACTTGCCTTGGCCATCCGAAATACTTCATAGAAAAATTCTCAAATCTGGTAACTTTATGGCAGCTGCTATAAAGCCATAATGGATACTTGATTATAATAAGTAAGATGTGGTCATACAATTATATCATCCCTTTCTGTCCTATGTTGGACTAGGCCTCCATCTTAATGGTACCTAATGCTAGCTTCAGACTTCTCTGAGTTGGGCAATGTGTCCTGACATTCTATCTCTTCCCACCCTTTTGGTTTTTATGTTGAAAAGTAGCTCTGGCATCTTAGACTTGCTGAACTCTCTCTGATCACTCCTTTGGCAATTGGGAAATTATTACATTTGTATGTCATTCAAAGTATTTTGATTATTATTCATTCACTTACTCATACAACCAATTAGTCGATAAACATTTGTTACTATTTGTTTATTCCAGCACTGTAATAATGTGTCTGGATTTCAAAGAATAAGCAAGAGAATCCAATAGATTTATAAGGGAGATGAGAAAGGCATTGGTGGTATCTCTAACATACCAATGAGGAGAGAAAGGCTTCAAAGTTTTAAATTACTCATCTATTCAGTGTTTTACCATTAACCAACTCCACCTTTAAATTTAGTCACAGACCATCACAGGTGCTGTGACTGCTACCTGTAGTCTTCAGAATGGGTTGGTATGACTTAGAGGTCATAGTCTCAGCAGGAATTTCTGACCTAGAGATAGCAAAATGTTTCTCCTCATTTATTATTGTGTGTATATCCTTGACTGAAAAGCAGAAAAGGTAATGATGGAAATTATGTGACGCTACTACTGAGGTGATTCAGGGCTCCAGAAGATACCTCTTTATTATTTAGTGCCCAGAACTAAAGCAACCCTGCTTGGCATCACATACACTAGAGCTTTACCACTAACTTTTAGGCCACTCCAGTGAATTAGTAAATATCTTAATTTCTTTGAGCCTCAATTTCACAATATGTAAAATGAAGATAGTAACAGAACCAATCTCTGAGAGTTGATAAGCATTAAATGAGTTCACACACATGAGCACACCAATTGAAGATCTAGTAGAATGAGCTGTGTTAGCTGTTATTATCTCTACTCTCCAGAACTCTAGAGGAAAGAGGATGGCAGAAGGAAAGAACTAGACAGCATTTGGTTATATTGGGTTTTTTACCTGCCCACAGGTACACATATTTCTATTCCTTTGAAGCAATGCTTACATTTTCCCAAAGTACCTTCAATCTGTTCTTTAAACCCAAGCTTCTTTAAATCAGATGTTTATTCCTTTTGCCTGTTCCTGTTGACCAAGAGCGAAATGCAATTCTGCTTGTTTTCTGTCAAGATATCAGTAGTCTATTTCTAGAGACCAAAAATTAATCTCCTCTGAAAGTCATCAACAGCTATGATTTAACAGATGCTAGGAGGTTATTAAACCAGGACTCAGTTCTCCTGAGCATTTCACTTAAGAATATTAATCATCCCTGACTGTGGCCAGCTTTTGGTCATTTTACAATAATGGAATTTAGAATATGTATATCTCAGCTCTCCTCCTGATCCCCAGCTATCTTCCTTCTGTTTTAAGGGACATTGTAAAATTACATCTCCAACTGCATGTGAGCACTTTTCATTTATAGAACTTGGTATTATGTGTCAGATTATGTCTTTGCACTTTGCTAATATAATCTTACTTACTCCTCATAACAATCTCTGAGATAACTGCTATTATCTTTTCCATTTTACAGAGGAGAACACTGTGGGTAAAGAATTTGCCCAATACCAACGGTCCAGTAAATCATAAAACTGGGATTTGAACCCATTCTCTCTGACCTAAAAGCTCATGTTCTTATTAACTACTGAATATCCTATTTTCCCAAGTTTTGTTAAAGATTTTTTTATATTTAACAGAATTTCTACAAAGAATTCTCAAATTAATTTCAGTTTTCTTGACTTTCCTTCTATTCTTTCTTTTCCTTTTCTTTATTCTTTTTCAAACTTTTGAGGCCCTCCTCTTTCTTTTACTTCTCTTACTTTTACACTTTATCATTTTTTTCCTCCTCAGGCAAAAATAATGCTAATACATGATAGAAAGTGTTGTTTCATAAAGAAAAAATACTTTGAATATGAATGATTAGGAAGGGCTTATGGAAGAAATAACATTTGAGCTGAGAATTAAAGGATAGGTTACATTCAGATTCATGAAAAAAATCTATGCAAAAATATTCCAACCCTGGCTGGTTTATCTCAGTAGATAGAGCGTTGGTCTGAGGACTGAAGGGCCCCGGGTTTGATTTTGGTCAAGGGCACATGCCCAGGTTGCAGGTTTGATCCTCAATAGGAGGAGGCAGACAATCAATGATTCTCTCATCATTGATGTTTCTATTTCTCTCTCTCTCCCCTTTCCTTCCTCTCTGAAATCAATAAAAATATATTTATAAAAAACATTCCAGAAAGAAAAAATGGCATCATGCTGCCATTAATGAGTAAAGGTAGAGCCAGAGTTTTGGTTTGGTTGAAATAAACAGTGACTGAAAGAAATTATTAGGAACTAGACATTGGATAATTAAGTGGGGATAAATTGAAAAGAGCTGAAATTGGTTTGGACTAAACTCTGTAGATTACAGAGAGTCACAGGATATTTTTAAGCTTGAGCATTACACTAATAGAGAATTGTACTTAAAATATGCTTCTGGCAGCATAACATGAAGAGAAGAAAAGGAAATTGTAGGTCAAGTGGTAGTTTGGCTATTGTTGACAAAGTTGTCTGCCAAAACTGAACTGAAGGATGACATTCCCATTCATTCAGATCAAGAATCTAACCTGGAGAAGATACAATTCACATTATAATAGCTGTAATTTCACCCCTTTCTCTACCCTCAATAATGTGTTTGAGTAGGTAGGGACATGATAAGTTAGAATCCCATTACTATGAAGGTAGGCTTAGATCTCTGCAAATTAATTTTCAACTATTTTATGTTCAAACTTTGCTTTTATTATTAGTAATCAATTTCTCAAAATCCACATACTTGCTCTTTGCATCATATAAGAAGGTCAAAGCTTCATGTCAAATCACCATAGTTAAAAGCCACTGGTGTTCATTAGAGTTATGGTAGTGGGGGAAGGAAGCAAAAAGAAAAGGAGATGGATATGAGAGAAAATATAGAAAAGACCTTCTATATTTATTACATTTGGGACAAAAAGAGGCTTTGGAAAAAAAATTGGATTCGAACTGGGGTAAACTAGATGGATGGTGGTACTAATGAGAAGTTAGTACTATCATTGTCATAACCTGGTTATTATATAACAGGAAAGGAGTGAAAGGGGAGACTAACTAGTATAGGCATGCCATTCATACAACTTTGCCAAAAAACTACATTTAACACTCTCCGAGTCTATTTCCTACTAATTGATGTGGGAGAGGACTAGACAAAGGCAGTTCACTAGTAGATGCATGTCCAAGGTGAGAGTAACATGGGAGGCTAATTGCCTGTCACTCACACCTGGAAAAGGTATTTTGCATGTGAGCATGGCCACAGCAAGCTTGAGAAACCTAAATACTTAAACTTCTAAACAAAGAAGTGAGCTCATTCTCTCTCTCTCTCTCTCTCTCTCTCTCTCTCTCTCTCTCTCTCTCTCTCTCTCTCTCTCTCTCTCCTCCTCCTCCTCCTCCTCCTCCTCCTCCTCCTCCTCCTCCTCCTCTTCCTCCTCCTCCTCCTGCTGGCTGCACACCCTGTGCCCACAGGGTGCATGGCCATGTTGAGCTCCACATGCCACACCCAGATGCAACAGGGAACAGAAACTCTGCACATTGACTCTGTTTCTGGCTCTGCTGCATCCCCAGCTGCACCGTTTCCAGGAGACTTTGGCACCTGAGAAATGTAAAACTTTACCCAAATAAAATCTTCTATCACCTCTCATGGGAGCTTCTGAAAATTCTTATTTTGGCTGGACCCCAAGAATCCCACAAACAGCGGAGGGTACCCACTCATGTACACCTTCGGCATCATTAGGAAAACGAAAGTAGGAGGTATGGGAGAAAACTGTTGAGTCCAATTTTGATGAAGATAATTTAATCAGACATGAAAACATCTATTATTCTTATAAAAAGAATACGTGTGGCAAGTATATACTGAAGATTTAAATAAGCCTGCACTTCTTCCAGCTAGATCTGGAGGTCATGTCTTCATAATTCCCACCCCATCTGTAATCACCTCCCCGATCCAAGGACTCTCCTCAGTCAATAGGTGCTTAGTTACTCTTGCCTCCTTTCTCTATTTTCCTTCTATTTCCCTTGTCATAATGAAACTCCTTCTTAGAGCTTCTCTTTATTCCTGGATCTTAACTTTCAACAGCTTGTCTTGTAATTCAAATGACTAAACTCTGGTTCTATTTGGCTTTCTCCTTTTGTGTTCTTGGAGGAGTGGCAATGCTGGAAGTTTCTTTTATGAACATAAGGAAATAAGGTAACAAGAGACCACAAATATTAAAGATAGTCTTTTTTGATAGCTACAGGTTTAGAAATAACTCTTTACTCTGTTATTCAAATTTATTTCTAATTTGGTCTAAACCTGCCTCTTTAGCCATACCCTCTGCCAACCTCCTTTTTCCAGTAAATTGGATTATTTTACTAAATTATATTAGATGCTTTCTGCCTCCATGCTTGTTTATTTAGAACATGTTTCAGTTTTCCCCAGTTGGATAAATCTCTTCTTATCTCAGTCTGTTAAAATCCTTCCATCAATTATTTGCCATTAAAAAATATTTTTTTAAGTCCTCACCTGAGGATATGTTTATTGATGTTGAGGGAGAGAGAAAAAGAGAGACAGAGAGAGAAAGAGACAGACAGAGGCAGACAGAAGAGAGAGAAAGAGAGAGAGAGAGAGAGAGAGAGAGAGAGAGAGAGAGAGAGAGAGAGAGAGAGAGAGATCCAGTCTGGGAATTGAACCGGCAACCTATATATGTTCCCTGACTGAGGATCAAACCCACAACTTTTCAGTGCATAGTACAATGCTCCAATCAACTGAGCCCTGAGCCATGAGCCACCCAGCAAGGACTCATTGCCATTTCAATGGCACCTTCATACTGAAATCTTTCCTCATTTTTTGAGCTATGGCCTTTACTGAATCACTATGGTTTTCTTAACTCTCCTCTGGCCCAATCTCACTGTAGTTATCTGCATGTCTTTCTTCATATTCTTACTAATTTGAAACTCCCTAAGGGTTAGGACAGTATCTTATTGTATATATTAGATCTTATATTATCTTTCACAATACCTCTATTTAGAAATGGTTGAATAGAAAGAGAAAATACCTAAAGCATTAGGCCATGCTGAAATGAGTAAGCTTTATATTATTTTAGAAATGTGGTAAAAATACATGTAACCTTTTTCTCTTGATGACTGTCCACTGTATACACAGACATTCTCCAAACTATATTATTATTGGGATTGTGATGCCAGTAATATTAATTCTTATGCAAGTATAATTACAATGCCTAAGTTGTAGCAAGCATTTTATTTCTGCTAGGCACTGTACTGAGTATTTTAAAATAAATGATCATTTTACAAGCAGTGAGTGCATGGTTTACCTGGAATTATTAGATGGATTTTATTCCTATTGGAAGCAAAATGAAAATGGCTTCCTTCCAGAATCTGAAAAGGAAGACTGAATTGCTATTTACTAATAAGTTAGTGCATTTTACCAATGTCTGTCCTGCTTTTTTGTTGTCTAAGCACCTAGGTAAATGAAGTCAATTATGACACATATATTTCTTCTAGAAAAAAATAAGTTCTATATAATTTTCCCTATTAAGCTCCCGTCTAATTTGATATAGTAGATTTCTTATGATTATTTTTTGGCCTCCTCTGGTCAAATTAAGAAGAACTTATATCCTCCTTATATAGGGCTTTGTTAATAGCAGTACATTATCAATTAAGCAGAAGGAACATTGCATTGCTATGTGTATGTTGAGAATGGAGGTACCAAATATTGAATATATTGGATGAGTAGAAAGATGTTTCTGTACTTTATCTAGGAACTAGAGGCCTGATGCATGAAGATTCATGCAAGACTAGGCCTTCCTTCCCCTGGCTGCCAGCACTGCTTTTGCTCCAGCCAGAGCTGCCTTTCTGCCTTCGCTCTGGCCAGAGCTGCCTCTGCCTCTTGCCTTGTCATGTCAATTTGCATATTCCCTTCTTATTGGCTGTGGGCACCTCCATCTTTGTCACAAAGTTATGGTAAATTTGCATATTCTGTGTTTATTAGATAGTATGCCCAATTTTTAAAGCCAATTGCAATGAACTTCCTGAATGGTAGAGATTTACTTAATATTCCAGGCATACCCACCTCAAGGACTTTTCACCTACATTTATGTCTCTTGGAATTAAAATTGTTACTAGGCAAGTTTTTACATCTATTTCCAATAGATAGAATTCATCTTGTTACTCACATAGATGTATAAATAATTAACACAGCAACTCACACCACCTTGCAACCTGGGGACTTAATCTTGCTATACTCCTAGGAAGGAGCTATCAAAAAGCAGATACCGCAAGATAATTTAGCCTAACGAACCACCTTGAAGAGGCCTCCCATTTTGGACAATTTGTTCAGAGAGGAAAAGTAAAATAGTGTGTTTTGCTTTTAGCTAATCTTAACTAAAACTCATTGACTTTGGGTTAAACTTAGTTGGGAGAATGATCTAATAAAACACGGTCTTCAAAAACTCAGCTCTTCAAGCCTCACTGGAAAATTTCTAGGAGATTTACTCCTAGGAAATATTTGTATCAGTCAATATCTTATTAAAATCTACTTTGTATATAGGAATATAGAAGCTATGGAAAAGAGAGTGGTGCTCTTCTGATCTTCCATTCTACTTTGCTTAGACCCTTTGTAGTTAAAGTGGGTCATATGACTAGCTCTGGCTAATAGACTGGAAAACTGATATCCCCAGGCCAAAGCATATCAGTGCATCTTCCTTCCAGTATGCTCTTTTTAAAATATCTTCACACAAGGACATTTTTCCATTAATTTTTAGAAAGAGTAGAAGTAAGGGGGAGAGACACAGAAAGAGAAACATCTATGTGAGAGAAATACATAGATTGGTTGCCTCATACATGTGTCTTGACCATTGCCAGGGATTGAGCTTACAACCAAATTTAGGTAGTTCCCTTGATTAGATTGAACCCAGGACCCTTCATTATGTAGTCTGATGCTGTATCCACTGAGCCAAACCAGCTAGGGCAAGTGTGCTCTTTTCTTGACACAGATCAAGAGTCCTCATGTTCCAGAAGATATAACTACAAATTGTGGAGTCTGTTAGTCTAGGTCCCTAATGATGTAGCATGACTGAGAAGTAACCTTAGCCATAGTAAGCCACTGAGATTTCAGGGTCACCATATTTTTATAACAAACCTAACCTGTTCTGATTAACAGGGGGAGGGGTATGAGAATTAATAACTATTAAGCACCTACTAAGTGCCTGTACTGTACTAGGACATTCATGTGGTCTATTGATTTTGTTTTATTTATTTATTTCTCACAAAATCTGTGAGGTAACTACTATAATTTCTGTCTTATTAATGAGTAAATTAGGACTTTGAGATTGGGTAACCTCATTGAATGATCTGTCAATAAATTTCTGTTTGAGTCTCAATTCCATCCTCTTTCAATGACATCCTATTGACCTTCATTAACACGTACATGCTTACTTTTAAGCCCTGTACAAAAATTAGGAAACCATACTAGTTCTATGACATTATAGTCTATAAAGTCTCTTTCTCTTCCTAAGGAGGGATCCAGGATCCCAGGGTATGGTATTGAGTACAAGGTGTCACTTAAAATGGGGACCAAATACCTTGAAGACATTAGGAAGTGAAAAGTCTGTGGCCCCAAGTAAGCTTCTTTGGGTATAGAGACTACTCTAATAAGAATCTAGCCCAATTATCAAAATTAGAACTAAGGGTACTGAGGCCAGAACCAAAGGCAGTCAGTCAAGGTTAGGGGTACCAGATGGAACCAGAAAACATAGCAGCAAAGTGATAGGGACATCTATGTACACAACTGCTTCCACTCTGCTGTTCTGCCTCTTCTACCGTAAAGCAGAAATATTATAGACTTGCCTTCTGACAGCTGCACATATTGGCTATTTATTTAAGAAACAATAATATTGATTAAGTGAGTGACCACAATGCCAGAGTAAACCATTGTGGAAAGAATTAAGCGTATTTGTGTCCTAATGCGTATTCAGTCATCATTCTTTAGAGTTATTTGGGTCTTTCTTGCAAATTATTGCAGATGACTCACTTTGGCTCCATAGGAATTATGTTATTTAGTGTCATTACTGGGTATTGTTCATTTTTGCTAATGAATAAAATGAAAAATAGAAATATGAGGCATTCAAAGTATATCAAATTAAGTACCATAGATAGAGGGTAGATAGGGATGTTTTTATCAGATCATTGCATGTAGGAGGCTGTTTTAGCTGAATAATAAACATCCAATCAAATTCTTTACAGTGTGTAATGATCTCTGGACTCAGAGTCATAATACCTAGTTGAAATTCTGGCTCCCTATAATCTTTACAATCAGATTACCTAACTGACCCATGTATTTCTCCTCTATAAATTGAGTATACAGTAGATTAAATGTACCTTATATGATTGTCATCATCATTATAGAATAGAATATGTGTAAATGCACATGTGATCTGATGCATTATAGATACATAATAAAGTGTTAAGACTCCGTTTTTCCCCCTTTTAAATACATGAAATATATTACCCCAGTAGATTGTTCAAGTTTAAAACACCAGTGACTGTTATTGACTGTTCTTAATAAACAGGTATGGGCATAGCTTAGATGGGTGAGCGATTTACTTCAAAGAATTTGCAAAAGGAGAGCATTACCTTGGTGAAATCATCAAGCTCAAGGTTAAGGCTTTTGTTTTGCAAGCTGAAAAACTAGCTTGGCAGCATCCCAAAGTCAATCAAACTCACGAGTACAGATTCATATTAGCAGAGCTCAGAAGACACTAATGGAGATAAACATATACTTATTGGAGTTTATAAATTTTAATGAGAAAGTTTCTAAGCTGACTAAATGCTCACATAAGGTAACTAGTTTGTTTTTTTTTTATCCTTTGCTACAGAAATGACAAAGGCGGGGCAGGATGCTAATCTTAAACTTACCTGTATCCAAGTACCAGTGTAAGTTAGGTTATGCTGGGACAGACAACCACAAATCTCAGTGTCTGTCAATAGCAAGGCCTATTTATCTCTCAGACTCCCTGTTCTGGAGCAGTGGGTAGTGAGGCATTTGGCTTTATGCATCCTCACTCAGGAACCCAGGATGGCAGAGGTTTCACTTCATGGAGCTACCTCAGCAAGGGGAAAAGGATCTTACACTGTCTTTAAAATCTTCCACCAAGAAATGACACAGACAAATAGATATAGAGAACAAGCTGGTGGCTGCCAAAGGGAGAGAGTGTGTCTGATAATAAAATATATAAAAAAGAAATGATACATTTCATTGGCAAAAGTAAATCAATTGCTATATACCTAAGTTTCAGGAGGTGAAGTGCAATCACCTCATGTGCCCCTAGGCAGAGGGGAACTGATATGGGTGAGTTCACTTGGTAAAGGAGGTAGGTAGATCACAGATGGTTTCATTGTAAGTTTTGAATGTTTAACACCCTCATACTCTGAAGCTTGATGTCCCTCTAGCTTGATGTCATAAAGGTGTAATTGCCAGATTCCAACACTGTCTTACATTCTCTTGGCAAGGCCTTTTGCCCCAACATAAACTAGGATGAGCACTGCCAAACTTTGCCTCACTCGGCGAGTCTGTTTCTACCTCACTAGCTGGCCACCCTTCTTTGCATAGATTTTTTATTTATTTATAATCATTAATTCAGCCAATTAGATGACTTTCAGATCTTGCTGACATGGAGCCCTCCAGTCTCTGTCTGATAATTTACGCATATAGATCTATTAAGTCTTAATTTTATAACTTAACTCTGAGAATAATCTCAATTTCATCATTTTGAAGTTTGAGGCTACGTGCTTTTCCTCTCTCTCCTGCCCACAATGTACTACTGACAGAGTCAAAAAAGTTTTTAAATAGCTTCATAATGATACATCTGTTTCAAAAGCTAGTTAAGAATATTTGGGGGGCAACAGATACTCTTGTTATTTAAAATCTGCTTTCCAATAATTTTAATTGTGTCAGAATAACTATAGTTCCAGCTTCCTTAGTTGTCCAAAGTGAGTTGATTCTGCTCAGACAGACTACATATAAATGGGGTTTAAATGTAATTGAACCATCACATATTGATTCCACACTTTAAAGTCTCCATTAATAAATAATGACCTGTAGATTAGCAAAAACTCCTGTATTTGTACTTATATTCTATGAGTCCAAAGAATTTATTCACTTTTATTTTGAATACATTTTTGTCTGCATGAGTTTATGATGTATTCTATCCCAAACTTTGAACAGTTCTGCATTTAGTAAAAATTTTTCTCTTCTGCTAATGTATTTTAGCAAACAGTTGCAAGTCAGAAGATTTATTTATGTATTTAGTTTTATATTATTTAATGTTTTTTCACTTAATTATTTGTTGTTTTTTTCATACATTCAGCAGACTTTAAACCACCTATTATGTTCAAAGCCATAAATTTCGGGAAGCAAGATTAGGAATAAGATAACATTGCCCTCAAAGAACTTCAATTTTAGGAAGAGTCAGAGATTTTGGCTTGAATGATTAGAAGTAGTGAGTGAAAACACTGCTGCAATTCTGAAGTAGAATTTCAGGGCTTTACAATAGGTAAGCATCCTATTCCAAGGTTACAAAGCACTGTCTCATATATGATCTCATGTATATCTTTTAATAGTTCTGTAGGAGGACAGTGTTGCCCCCTTTACAGATGTGAGGCAATGTAGGTTTATTGAAGGTAAGCGACTTGCTTAAGAGTCATTATTATTAACTAACATAATCCACATTTTCTAAAATGTTCTCATACTATAAATAAGGCTTAGCTGGAGTCCTGTTCATACAGCATATTTGATCATGGAGTTCTAAGTAGTCCTTTTGTTTGGATTATTTGGCACTGCAAGTTATAGGACTACCAAGATGTTCTGATTTGGTGAAAGTTCACTTTATGAAGCTACACTACAGGAATTAAAGTACGCAATAGAAACCCACACTTGTTTGGAGGTAGTTACTTTTAACAATTGTCATTTGGACACTGGCCGGTGTGGCTGAGTTGGTTGGGCAACATCTGGAGCACCAAAAAGGGTTCTGGCTTACTCCCCAGTAGGTAGCATGCAAGAGGCAGCTGATCAATGTTCAGTTTTCACATCCATAGTTCTTTTTTTTGTTCTTTTTTAAAAAATATATTTTATTGATTTTTCACAGAGAGGAAGGAAGAGGGATAGAAAGTCAGAAACATCGATGAGAGAGAAACATCGATCAGCTGCCTCTTGCACACCCCCTGCTGGGGATGTGCCCGCAGCCACGGTACATGCCCTTGCCCGGAATCGAACCTGGGACCTTTCAGTCCGCAGGCCGATGCTCTAGCCACTGAGCCAAACCGGTTTTGGCCATAGTTCTTTTTTCTCCCTCTCCTTTCTCCTTTCTCTAAAAATCAATAAGCATATTAAATATTGTCTTTTGGATTAAATAAGCATTTATTCTTTTTTATCTTTTAAATAACAAGATTTTTTTGTTTGTAATTCTCTTTGATTATAATAATTGTATTATCTACATAAATGTATTTATCTACATTTCATTGCCCAGCTTATAGAGAAAAGTTGGAAGAATTCTAGAAAAGGATTTTTTCATAACTAAAAGTGAAGTAAAATAAAAAATATAATGTGATAAAAGAGAAAAGTTGGCTTAAGTTTAGAAGATTAAGGCAGTGATCGGCAAACTCATTAGTCAACAGAGCCAAATATCAACAGTATAACAATTGAAACTTCTTTTGAGAGCGAAATATTTTAAACTTAAACTTCTAACACCACTTCTTCAAAATAGACTCACATAGGCTGTGGTATTTTGTGGAAGAGCCACACTCAAGGGCCAAAGAGCCGCATGTGGCTATCGAGCCGTGGTTCGCCGACCACTAGACTAAGACAAAATATCAGAGAAGACTCCTGGATACCCACTTAACGCTTCAGGGGCAGAGGCTAGATGAGTTTGTTGAAGTTTCTGTCTTATCCTAAGTTTGGTAGGAGCAATTCAATAGATTTGTTTTGAGTTCTTATTTTACTCCGAGTTAGACAAAGAAGTTACAACAGAACATGCTCCTGGCTCTCAAAGACCTTGCAATTTCATTGGTGGAGAAATAGAAAAGCAAACATTTTCAACTCAATAGAGAAGATATTTGAACTATAGTTTTGTGAGCCCACCCCCCAGTGCACGATTGGCGCCAGGGAGGGACTGTGGGAGGGCTTTAGGGCATGTCCAGCCCATTTTGCCTAGTCCCAATCGGCCAGACCCAGTAGCAAGCTAACCTACGGGTCAGAGCATCCTCCCCCTGGTGATCAGTGAGCATCATAACAACTGGTCAAACGGTCAAATGAATGGTCAGACACTTAGCATATTAGGCTTTTATTATATAGGACCAGAGGCCCAATGCACAAAATTCATGCAGAGGAGTGCTTGGTACTCGCAGCTGAAGTGGCTTGCCTGGGCCCTCACAGCCCCAGCTTCATCTGAAAGGTTGTCCAGAAGGACATCTGTATTATACTTTTATTATTATAGACTAGAGACCAGGTGCACAAAATTTGTGCATGGAAGGCAGGAGTGTCCCTCAGCCCAGCCTGCACCCTCTCCAATCTGGGACCCCTTGAGGGATGTCCGACTGCCTGTTTAGGAACAGGCAGTTGGACATCCTTCTCACAATCTGTACTGCTAGCTCCACACTACTGCCTGCCTTCCTGATTGCCCTAACCACTTCTGCCTACCAGCCTGATCGCCCCCTGACCACTCCCTTGCCAGCCTAATTGATGTCTAACTGCTCCCCTGCCAGCCTGTTTGCCCCCAACTTCACTCCTTTGCTGGCCTGGTCACCAGCAACAGAGGAAACCAAGGCTTGATTGCCCACAACTGCCCTCCCTTGCAGGCCTGGAACCTCCCAGTGACCCTCCCCTGCTGGCCATCTTGTGGTGTCCATCTTGTGTCCACATGGGGGCAGGATATTTGACCATAAGGGGTCAGCCCTCTTGTGTTGGATTGATGGTCAATCTGAATGTTACTCTTTTATTAGATAAGATAGAGGCCTGGAGAATGGGTGAGGGCCAGCTGGTTTTCCCTGAAGGGTATTCTGGATCAGGGTAAGGGTTACCTTCGGGTATGGGGCAGCCTAGGCGAGGAGCCTGTGGTGGTTTGCAGCCCAGCCACACCCCTCAGCAACCCAAGCAGAGATTAGACCCTGGGATCTGAGATTAATTTATGTTCTACAATTGAAACTTTGCAGACTGGAGCAGAGCCAAGCCTTCTGCTGGCTCCATGGCAGCAATATAATTGAAACTTTGTAGCCTAGAGTGGAGGGCTAGGCTAGCCAGGCTTGCAGAAGCTTGGTTTCCTTGATCCCCGAGCAACCCTAGCTTCTTCTCTCTCCAGCTCCGTGGCTGCTGCCATTTCTGTTTGGATTATGCATCTTTTATAATTGAAACTTTGTAGCATTGAGTGGAAGCCTAGGCTGGCAATGGCACACGGAAAGTTTGGTTCCCTCTGTTGCTGGGGAAACCCAAGCCTCCCTCCTGCTCTCAGTTGTGGCAGCCATCTTGGTTGGGGTTTATTTGCATAATTTGCTCCTGACTGGCTGGCAGGTGTGGCTGTGTGCATGGCTTGATTGGAGGTATGGTCAATTTGCATATTACTCTTTTATGAGATAGGACTAAGGGCCCAGTGCACAAAATTCGTGCACTGGGGGTGGGTGATCCCTCAGCCCAAACTGCCCCCTTAATGGGGCTGATGGCTGGCTCTGCCCCAGCCACCTCAGCCCCGTCCCCCCGGCCCTGGCCTCATCCCTGGCCACTGGCGACTGCTCGGCGACTTCCCAGCCCAGGAACCCTGCACTTGCTGGATGCCTTAGCCCTGCTCCCTCAGCCCAGGCCTTAGCCCTGGGGGCAACTTCCCAGCCCCGGAGGCACACCCCACTTGCAGCAGCCTCCTGCGCCTCGGCAGCCCCTCCCCCAGCCTTGTGTGCCTCGGCCCTGCCCCCCGCCTTAAGAACTGCCTGGCCGCCTTTGCCCTGGTCCCTGGTGAACGTCAGGCCCTGGGAGGCTCCCACCTTTGCACTTGCTGACTGCCTCACATACTCCTCAGCCCCGCCCCCTGCTGCTTGGGCCGCCTTGGCCCTGTCCCCGCTCCTCATTGGCTGGTGGGTGTGGCTTGTGGGTGTAGCAAAGGTGCAGTCAGTTGTTGAGGATACTGGTGGAGTTTAGTCACTCTCTCAGAAATAGATATTCTGACTCCAAAGTCCGGTTGCTTCATCAGTATTTCTTTTGAATCTTTTGGTCATCCGTGGGTTTAGAATGATCTGTACCTTTTTAAGGTAACATATTTTACTTCCTGAGATTAGACCCTTTGGAGTCAGTCCTTATTTTCTTGTTTGATTTGGGAAGCATATTTTCCTAAGTAAAAATGACTAAATTCACCCACTGCCTTTTTCACTTTCAACTCTCAGGATGTAAACAGCTTTATCCCCTCAAAACCTGGCGGGGGGGGGGGGTTGTACACACCTCCATATATACTGATAACCTTC
The DNA here is from genome assembly GCA_027563665.1 of Antrozous pallidus. NCBI lineage: Eukaryota > Metazoa > Chordata > Mammalia > Chiroptera > Vespertilionidae > Antrozous > Antrozous pallidus. The sequence goes on along the minus strand of CM050520.1, from coordinate 54,652,543 downwards.
ACCAGCTGTAGAGCAAAACATTTCCTTTTTTTTGTTTGTTGACAAGACAAAAAGCATAATAATGGCTAATGAGTCATGGTTCAAAAAACAAATGGAGGGTTTAAATAATTTTTAAAAATTAAAGCCATTGATTTTCATATAGCTATGAAGTTGCTAAGGATTGCATTGAAAGCACATTTAAAATCATTTTTATTCTGTGCAGTGTATCCCTTAAATAGTAAAGTATATTATGAGAAAAGTGGAAGCCAAACCATCCCTTAAGAATCTGAGCTTTTCATGAATTATACATATTTAAGAAACAAGGGAAATGAGAACCAAGCAAAGAAATGAGGAAAGGAGGATGCATTAAAATAGAAAATTGCTATTTTTATCCCCTAAGTGCCAACAGATTGTTTCTCCCTCAAGATAAATAATTGTTTATATTTGTGGCAATTTTAGCACAAAATTTTCATTTGATTATATTTTTTAGTAGTTTGAGGGGTCATAATGTGGAAGCACTTAAACTATGCCTTCTATCTGTAATAATAAAAGCATAATATGCAAATTGACGAAATGACCAAACAGCAGAACGACTGTCCAGACAACCATGCTATGATACTCACTGGTGCCAGGCCAGCCAATGTGGGTACAATGTAATTGGTTTGGGGGCCCACCATTGCCCCATGATCACCCTATAGAGTGAGACCCAGGCCACTGGTCAGTGGGGCAATCAATTAGGGGGCTCCATGATTGTCCCAAAGAGGAGAACCCAAGCCACTCTCTGCAGGGCAATTGATGGGGGGCACCATGGAACCAGGGAACTGGGGGTGTGTGGGGATGGATGCAGGGAGCACCAGGCCAAGGCAGCTGTGTGTGTGTGAACAGGAGTGGGCAAGGGCCCTGGGAGCCAGGCTGTGAAGGCCTACCCTTAAATGCATTTTGTGCATCAGGCCTCTAGTTTTATTTTATTGAAGTACCAAAATAATGTGTATGTTTTATATTTGTCATTGGTATCAATTAAAAATATCTTTTCTACCACCTCTCTTTGGTTAACATATGTTTCATCTCTGTTTTCTTTGTGTTCTACATTTTTTTACAATATATAGCACCTACTATAGCCTGGTTTGAATTTGTAAGGCATTATATTTCAGAAAAATTTAAGGACTAATTATTCATCTTCTTGAATAGGAGTCCCTGTAGAAACTATTTAGTCTTCAGATTTTATTCCTAGGACATGGTCAGCCATAAAAACTTATATTTAAGAAATAGGAGAATTAATTGATTGAAAAATATGATTTATTAAATTGGTTTATATAAACAAGAGTGAGATAGAATAATGTGAATAAAAAGTCCAAATTAGAAAGGATAGTTCGAAGAGATCCTTAATGTCACCTAGGACTCAGTTTGGCACCTCTTGATTCAAACTTGAGAGAAATAGTTTGTACTAATCAGGCATATTCATGGAGTTTTACTAGTTGCACAACAAGTTACTGAAAAAGTAATTCTTTTCCGAGAACACTCCTAAGTTTTATTGTATTTCTAAAATACTGATGAAGGGCAAGAGCACATGAGTATTTCATTTAGTGATATTTGGGGCAAAGAATCATGTTAGTCATTATTGAAGAAGCCATTTTTTCCTCATTAGGAACAAACAAATAATGTTCCAGCAAGGCTGTCTTTTTTATGGACCAAAATTTTTATTTCTTAGAAGTGTCCTATCCAATAAAGAGGGAATATACTAATTGACTGCCCCGTCCTCAAAGATGGCAGTGCCCACAGCCACAAGATGGAGGCGCCCCATCCCTTCAGCCTCACCGGGCAGCAGGCTTGTGGCAAGTTCAGACCCGCCCCCACTGTGCACCTGCCTGTGGAGTCCCCCAGTCCCCTCAGTCCCCCAGCCGCCCAGGGCTGGTCTGAGGCGCAGGCAAGCCTCCAATGGTGGCTGCCCAGACACCCAGGGCCGCCCGAAACTCAGGTAACTAGGGCTGCCTGAGGCTTGCATTGCCAGCAGTGGCAGCAGCAGAGATGTGATGGGCGTTGCCTTCCCCTGATCACCTGGCCACCTCCTGCCCCTGACAACTCCTAGGCTGTGAGAGGGGGCAGGCTGGGCTGAGGGACGCCCCCTTTCAGTGTATGAATTTTCATGCACCAGGCCTCTAGTAATAAATACATAGTAGTGATACACCAGGATGTAAAGAATTCAATACTTAAGTCTATTGAAGCTCTTCATTTGAATGTGCCAAGGAACCTAAACCAGTTATTCAGATTTTATTATTATTAAGAAGAAAAATAGATGCCTTTTACAAGTCATCCTTTATAAGTAAAGCAGTGAAGTTTAGAATTGAATTGATCTAGATTCAGATTTAGCCTGGCCTTTTACTAGCTGACAGGCCTTTGCTCCTTTTGAATCTTTGCATTGAGAAAAAGAGTATATTATGTAATTGTGGTTTTTGGAAGCTATTATTTCTAATTAGGGCACTAACCCTGGTTCTGTAAGATCTAGAATAGGTCATTTAACTCCTCTAAATGGTTTTCTTCTCTTATTAAAATTCAATTACTGCCTTCTAAGCCAGAAGTTCCACTCCCAGGGATGTATCCTAAAGTAAACTATGCAGAGATCCCTGCATAAAGGTGCTCATGTGCATTGCTGTTTACACTAGAAAAGAAAATTAAAGAAACCTTAATTTTTTGCAATAGGACAATTATTGGACTATAGTATAGTCATACATTAAAATTATAGGCTATCAATAAATATGTTGATAAATATATTTAATTGATATTTATTGTGACATGGAGAAAAAACAGGTTGCAAAGAAAAATGTATAGCATTATTTTATTTTTTAAATAAATATTAATGGAAAATATGTTTATTGTATGCTATGTTCCAAACACTATAGTATTTCATAGGTATCATCTCATTTCACTCATTTATTAAAAAAATTTTTTTATTGATTTCAGAGAGGAAAAGAGAGGGAGATAGAAATGCAAACATCAATGAGAATCATTGATCAGCTGCTTTCTGCTAATCAATCTCAAACTGAAGATTGAGCCTGGAATTTGGGCATGTGCCCTGACTGGGAATCAAGCCATGACCTCCTGGTTCAGAAGTTAATGCTCAACCACTACGCCACACCGACTGCGCAGTCCTCATTTTTCCCCCACTGATCCCCTCCACTTCACACCCACCACCTTCACCAAGCCTTCACCACACTATTGTCTGTGTCCATGGGTTATTATCCATGTCTATTTGATTAATCTCTCCCCACCCATCCACATCTTCCCTTCGAGATTTGTCAGTCTGGTACATGCTTCTATGTCTCTGGATCTATAATAACTCTAATAAGCATTGCTATTAATGTGTGTGTGTGTGTGTGTGTGTGTGTACACTGAAGCACTGGGACTTTAAGTAACTTGCTCATTTAATGGTTCCAGTACTTAAACCTGATCCCATATTCTTTACAACTTGATATTCTTTACCATTACCTCCTAAGGAAACCTATAGCCGTGGACAGTTTGACTCTATGGATAGAGCCTCTGCCTGTGGACTGAAGGGTCCAGTGTTCAATCCTGGTTATAAGTACATTCCTGGGTTGTGGGATCAATCCTCAGTGTGAGACATGCAGGAGGCAGCCAATCAATGATTCTCTCACATCATTGATATTGCTCTCTCCCTGTCCCTTCCTCTCTGAAGTCAATAAAATATATTAAAAACACTATTAAAGTGAACAATAAAATATTAATAGAAGCCCTCTCTTAACCTCTTTTGTTGATCATATGGAGCTTAAAGATGAAACATCACTCAAGAGGATGGGCTCTGGATAATGTCTCTGTCACTTATTAAGTATGTGACTTTGATATTCCTTAGCTTCTCTGGGCCTCAGTTTCTGCATCTGTAACACAGGATGAATAATGATTTATAGTTTCTATAAGGATTAAAAAATTAATACATGTAAATACTTAAAATGATGCTTGGGACAGGAAATGTATTTTCTAATGTTAACTACTACTAACTCTGCCATGAGACTGAGAAGCAGTAAACCTGATTTTGAAACTTGGTTTAACTCCAATACATCTTCTTTCATTTCTACTGTGATTCTTCTAGACCAGTATTCCTGTGTAGCACTGCAATACTCTTATTCCCCCAAGAATACAAATGAGTTAATTCACCTTTGAGTTCTCCCCACTGAAGGGCTAAAGGATATTGTTTGATAGGATCTCATGTGGAATAAACCAAACCAAATAAAACTGCCTTATGTATTTGCACTCTAATCTCTAGAGATTTTATTGTACTTTGAGTTATTTGCAGAGCTTGCTCATCCTGGAGATATTGTTCTCAATGATATTGCGGGGGATGTTTCTATCATTTAGATGGAAAGAACAAAAAATATATTGGTCACTAAAAGTTATGGTCCTCCTCAGACTATCCTTAAAAGCCTATATTATTTTTACATTTGGCTTTTCTATTTTATCCAACACATATTTAACTGTACACTATAGTTCTAGGGTCTGTCTATTAGTACTTCCGGTTTTCTGCCCAAAGATGAGTCTAGAATCTAGTATTTCATAGAAATTACTGAAATCAGTATCTTGAAGCAATGCAACTGATGCTCTTTATTTCCTGGATTTTGTGGTCAGGAATTTAAATAGGACACATATGTGGATCACAGGATGACATATCTGTGATCCATATGTGTGTGGTCTCAGCTGGGAGACTCACAGGGGCTGGAAGTGCATGCACTCAGATGTTTGGTAATAGGTGTTGGCTGTCTGCTGACTCCTTAGCTGGCGCTGTGGCCTGGAACATCTTCATGTGGGCTCTCCATGCGACTTGGACTTCCTCACAACACACAGGGTAAGTTCCAAAGGCACGCATCCCAGGACAGAGAGCCAGGCAGAGTCACTTTCTTTTTATAACCCAACCTCAGATACCACATAGCATCGCTTTTACTTTGTTTTTCTCTAACAAGGTAATGTGTGTAAATTAAACTTCTTTACCTTGTTACTTGTTCAGTATGATTGAATGCCATGACTGTCCAGTGTTTAGGGACAATTTTCAACTCTTTAACTTATCTGAGTTGGGATTTTCTTCTCCACAAAAAAATCCATAACTGTAGCATGAATAATAACTACATTTAAATAACAATTAAGAAAAAATTACAGGGCTAAAGGATATTGGCTATATGATCTCATGTGCAATGCATTTTACGTGTTCATTTTTTATTATCAGTTTAAAAAACCTTTCCAGGAACATGTATTTTAGATAAATAATCTCCATAGTGCCATATCACAGTCAGCATACAACTCATTGAGGGAGATCTTAGAGTTAGATACATGCGGGTTTGAACTCCTGATGTTTTACTGGGTACAAGTTTGGACAAGTTTCCTAACCTCTCTAAAATACAGGGTACTCATCTATCTATCCTGAAAGCTTAGGTAATATGAACCAGTCAGTAATTTTAGCTCTTGCAATTTGAAGTAAAGGACATTCACAGAATGACATGACTGACGTCATTAGCAGTTGTGACACTGGAGGTGCTTTGTGGAATAGCTGTGTAGGAACATACGCAGTCTGACTTAAACAGAGCCAGCCAGCTCATAAGACAGCTTTTGGCAAAATAAGGGTAGAAGGGGGAGACCTCATCTTGGAGGTCACAGCAGTGTAGGCTAAATGTCGATCCTCACTTGTACCCAGGAGGGTTTCATGAGCACAAACTATATTGTACAACCATATACTTACTATGCCCAGTGCCTTCCTATTTGATGACTATGTCATGATAGTTTTATTTGTGTTTGTGTGTGTGTGATAGAGGTCCTTATAACCAGAGTTAAATGCAGCAATGTGCTGTAAACAGCCTCTTAACAAAAGGTTCTGATTTGTAATATTTACTAATAGCCATAGTATAAATCTCCCACCATAGCTGATTTCAGTCTACCAACATTTTAACAACTAGCTCTCAAAAATTGCCTCTCACTCACCTGTAGAAGCTCGCTCAGGCATATCCATTAGCAAAGTGTGAAATTCCAGCAAGAAACCAGTTCTGATGCCTCCTAATTTTCCTTAGACACAAACATCCTAGGAGCAAGCAGCTCCCATGGTAAAATAGAAGGGCTTTTAAACCTATGGGCACTTTCAAAGGAGAGGTGCCTTTTCCCCTCGAGATTTTCTGCATTTGACTGGGAAAAAATATTAACATTCCTTCCCAAATTCTTACTGAGACCTTATGAAAGACAAGTAGAAACATTTTAAAACATCATATTTCAAAAAATAAAAATGTGCTATAATGATTTTTTAAAAAATGAGATACACTGCTACAAGTAATTTTGGGAGGAGAGGAGACAGGATGATGTCACATGTCTTGTATTGGAGAGAAGCCAGGCTAGAGGAGCCAAGAAAAAAATAACCTCTTGGTTATAACTTGTTAGAACTCAACATGCCCTATCAGCTCATACTTCTATTTTTTAGTTGCATCTAGCAGACTTTATGGTTACAGCAAATGTCATATTTCATTTGTCATCAGAAATTAAGATTAAACTATAATCAAAGACTTGGCTTTTCGATTATTTTTAGTGTTTTCTGTTAATGGTTTTGTACCCTACCACCAAGGAGGTAGAAGAATTTAGACAAAGGCATTTTTCAATATGGGGAAGTTCTTAGTTTGCAGGCTATTGTGACTTCCTTTTGATTCAATTATATACATTTGAACTCAACAAATATAAATAGGACATGGTACCACCATTCAAGAAGACTATTGTTTGGAATTTGAAATGAAACAATTTAATATTTAACAATTATTGCTGCCACTGGTAGTAGTAGCAGCCAGTAGAAAATCCAAGTTTGTATTTAGAATCTGGTACCTATTGACTATGTTTACTTGGAAAAGTTACTTGATTCCTCTGAATCTGCTGCCTCTTCTATAGGGTGAGAATTATGCTTCATATGGTAAAAGGGATATATGTCAAGCTCTCAGTACCCTATATTAGTGGTCAGCAAACTGTGGCTCACGAGCCACGGTTTGCCACTCTGTTGACTAATGAGTTTGCTGACAATATAGAGGTTCAGAGATTATACACTTGAAACCTATATAATTTTATTAACCAATGTCATTACAATAAGTTTAATAAAATATCAAGAAACAAAAATTAATGACTACAAAAATAGCCTTAATTTGAAAAAAAAAAAGAATGGGTTTTAAAATGGGATATTGATAGGAACACTAAAGAATGAAAGAGGAGGTAATGATTCTTACCCCAAGTGGAAACTACTAATTGAAAGCATGGCCATCACCACACAATATCCTCAGAGACACAGGTGAAAGTCTATAGCTTACCAACAGTGGATCAGGTAAATGAGTTTTACTTAGACAAAGAGATCAACATTTTAATCAAACTTTGGAAAAATAATTGATTTTAAAGTTTAAATGTTGGGAATGTTTGGGAGAGCCACCAATTTAGAAAACAATTCCATGTTTCCAGGTTTTAATAGATTCCTTCTTTCATATAAAGTATTTAATCAAGAGGGTGTTTGGTCAAATATCTATGTCTTAAAGTATTTATTATCATTTCTTCAAAATGTAAAGGAGACAGGGAAACTATTGCTTTTCAGACTTATTTTTGCAATGTCTTTTCAAAAGCATATCTGTTTGTATATACTAGATTTTTTGTTAAAATTTCAATTATCTCTGGAGAATATGGCATTAGACCCCTTCCAATAGAGCTCATCCTCACTTTCTCTGACACTACCTGGTAAGAATCATCTGTCACTCTATGTGTTATCTGTTGATTGTGCAATTTCTGTCAATGATGTCAAGTACGCTGCTTGGATGATTTGCCTTTCCCAGGCACAATGTCTTATAAAAGAAGGGACAACTGATACTTTTCTCTGGGAAATTGTATGCTCATTCATGGAATCCTCTCTTCATATATACAGAGAGACATGCTCTTAGATTCAGTCAGGCTAGTTGTGAGTCAGTCTTTAGTGGGCTCAAAATGAGGCCACTCTAATACAATCCTAATGGACAAAAATGCAGGACTGCTTTGATTCTCTTTAATGAAGTGGGTAATACTTTAAGCACATGGCTTTGGTTCATTTTTTTTGTCTATTACTACCTACAAAGTCCAAAATTAATAATATACTATAAAAACCCTTTCCAATTTGCCTTCTTCCAAATTCTGCATATGCCTTTCTTACCATCTCTCAGCATATATTCCAGCCATCCTGAACCCCCTTTACAATTCATTCTCCAGGTATTTACTCATGCTTTTATATATACTGAGTGGCCAGATTATTATGATCTCTGAACACATAATAATCTGGTCACCCAGAGAGAGAGAGAGAGAGAGAGAGAGTGAGTGTGTGTGTGTGTGTGTGTGTGTGTGTGTGTATGTGTGTGTGTGTGTGTGTGTGTGTGTGTGTGTGTGTATTAGAAGCCTGGTACATGAATTTCTGCATGGATGGGGTCCGGCCATTTGAGCCAGGGGACATGGATGGTTGGCTGGCCTGCCCATTGGTCAAATTTCTGGTTGAGGGGACAATTTGCATATTAGCCTTTTATTGTATAGGCTATACACTGAGTGGCCAGATTATTATTCGTTCAGAGATCATAATAATCTGGTCACTCAGTGAATACTTTTGCTAGGAAATGTGATCCTTACAAGTTATAAGCCTTGCATATGCAGATAAAATATCTTCCCCCCTCTTTTCTTGTGTCCAGAGAACTTTTATGTAGCCACGAGTCTTAATATTTTTGTTGTTGTTGTTGTTAATCCTCACCTGAGGATATCTTTCCTATTGATATTTTAGACAGAATAAAAGGGAAAGGGAGAGACAGAGAGAAGCATCAATGTGAGAAAGAGACACATCTATCTATTGTTGTATCTCCCACACTTGCCCTGATCAGAGCTGGTGACCAAACCTACAACTGAGATATACGCCCTTGACCTAAACTGAACCTGAAACCCTTTAGTCTGAGGTCCCATGCTCTATCCACTGAACTAAACTGGCTAGAGCAGCCACAAATCTTAATTAGTTGAAGTCTTCTATAACCCTAAATTTCTCCTCAAGCATTTACCTTAGTGAATGGCAATTCTTATTTACATAAAGTTATTCCTTATTAGACTGTGAACTCTTAGACAAGAGAAATAATGGCTTATTTCTGGAACTTTTGCATAACATGGCCAATGTAGGGAAGATTCTTGTGAGCATTTTGGTGAAGAAATGGACTAATTAAGTATACTTAAATGAATATTCACTTTACCCACACTGCTTCTTTGAAATCTTTCTTGACTTACCCTTACTAATCCCCAGTATCCTCACTTCCCTGTATTTCTACTTCATTCTTATTTTTATGTATTTGTGTTCAACTGTGCTTGCTAACTACCTGTGCTTTATACATTTCACTTCATTTTCATCAGACCATATTTTCTATATACTTTGTCATTGCATACAGCTCTGTTACTGTGACTGTGTAATAAAGCTGTAAATATTTCATATGAATCTTATTTGTATTCACATTATCTGTTTTATCTATAATTAGGTAGAAAGATATGTTAAAAATAATTTGCTAGAGCAACTTAGCAGAAAAGCTAGATAAATATTTAATGATAGTAATGTTGATTCACTACAATCTATAGAATGAAAATAAAGCAATTTCCACTATTGTGCAATGTAAATCTCCACTGCAAAGATTTGCTGCCACGGAAGTAGCTCCCATGCAATATCTTACTTTTATTTTGAGGCTTGAAAGGTTTAAATGATTTCCTGAATTTTAACGTTAATTCCAAGGCCATACAAGTAAATCACTGGGCTTTGCTGTGCCATCAGTCTAATGTGTTAAAGCTAGGAATGGATTGTCCCTGATCTCAGTTCAATCCTGGATTTAAAGGAATTTTTGTGGCGTTTTGTACAAATGATTTATGATGAGCCTTCTCTCTACCTTCAATGTGTTCTTCCTTAAATTCACCCTAGAAATTCTTGCCAGATTAATTTTACTAAGCCTATTCTTCATCATCTCACTTTACCAGTATATAAACATTCAATGTTATATCCATTGAAGTTTATATCTATCTATCTATCTATATATCTATATAGATAGATAGATATAGATGTAGATATAGATATAATATATAATATGTAATATGTAATATGTAATATATATATTATATACTATATACTATATATAATATATAATGAATGTACTCCAGAAACATTTAATGAGTCCGTACTTGTCCCTGAATTACTGGGGTATAGATTGATTTGGTCTTTTCCTATGTGCTTGGGAAGGCTCACAAAGGAAATGTTTTATCAGCTGGAACTTGAAGGGGAACTAGGAGTTTGCTGCTTGATTCATATGTCTTAATACTTCCTTAAGTGCACAAATGAATCTTCCTCTTCCTCTCTCTTCTCTAGGTCAAAATAGAATATTTCTGGTAGGCAAAATGGCAAGGATTAAAATTTTAAAGCAAGATGAATTAACAAGGAGAACCTAGACCTTGATCTAATATGTGAAACTTTTAAGTTATATGTATCCTAAATATTTTAGCACCTGTTGGTAGATTTGATTTTTCTTTAAGCCTAAGTAAATTTGAAAAACATAGCTCTATAAAGAAAGGTCTGAACTGCTCAAATATGGCTTGATTTAATCCCAGTGATGAGCAAAATTGAAAGTGTTGAAAAGGACTCATCTTAAACACTAAGAGCAATTATGGCTGCCATGGAGGAAGGGAATTAAAGGCAAAGGTAGAAAAATATGGCTACTGGAGTCTTCAATTCCTGTGGTAAATTAGTGTAGCATAGGCATGTGTGTGGGAGCTTTGGTGTGTCTAGGGGACACACACAGGGAGGATTACTGCTGTTCTTCACTTGGCTGAATGTAAATGGAAAAGCTAGGACAAAGTGGGAAAACAAACATTCCTCTCTTCTTTTTGGAAATACAGAACTACCCAACAGGAACCAATCACCATGCATGGAAGTCAAGGGACCATTTTATAGTAATTCAACCTCCTTAATCGCATGTTAGCTAAACCCAAATTGTCCACTCAACCCCAAAAGCACCCCCAATTTCCTCCATAAGTTAATTGCATTCCGTATTATATAATGTAAGATAGTAGAGGAAGAGAGTAAAATAACATTCATTTAGAAGCTGAATCTTAAATGTTACCATCATGAATTTTACACTTTATAGATACTGCTATAAAAACATCCCAAATAGATATTGTATTTAATTTTAATTTTTCTAGTATTATTGTCAAATTAAATTTTAAATTTAGTATAATGTTAAAATAATAATAAAATGAATATTCACCTTTTCTGGATTCAACAATTGTTAGCAGTATGACAAATATGTATTTTTTATCTTCCTATTCATAAAATTATGAATCTATTAATTTATTTTCCTAATCAACAAATAGCTAGATGTTTTCACAGAATCATTTCAAAGTAATTTGCAGACATAGTGACTTAAATATTCATCTACTATACAATCATAACAGTATTACCACACAGACAATTACTTTCTTTTTTTGGGGGGGGTAACATTTTTTCTTTTTTTTAAAATCTATTGTTCAGTTTATTAATTACATTGTTCCCCTTTTTCCCCCTATAGCTCCCCTCCACCTGGTACCCATCCCACCCTCCGCTCTCACCTCCCTCCACTGTCCTCTCCCATAGTTGCATGATTTTTGTCCAGTCTCTTGCTACACTTCCCACACCTCTTTTATCCCCAAGAATTGTCAGTCCATTGCCTCTCTATGTCCGTGATTCTGTTACATTCACCAGTTTATCCTATTCATCAGCTTATTAATTCACTTGATTTTTAGATGAATTTCTTGATAGATGTGAATTTGTTGTTCATAATTTACACTTTTATCTTTTTCTTCTTCCCCTTCTTAAAGAATATCTTTCAGCATTTCATATAATATTGGTTTGGTAGTGATGAACTCCTTTAGCTTTTTCTTATCTGCGAAGCACTTTATCTGACCTTCAATTCTGAATGATAGCTTTGCTGGATAGAGTAATCTTGGTTGTAGATTCTTGCTATTCATCACTTTGAATATTTCTTGCCACTCCCATCTGGCCTGCATCGTTTCTGTTGAGAAATCCACCGACAATCGTATGGGTGCTCCCTTATAGGTAACTAACTGTTTTTCTCTTGCTGCTTTTAATATTCTCTCTTTGTCTTTTGCTCTTGGCATTTTAATTATGATGTGCCTTGGTGTGGTCCTCTTAGGGTTCCTATATATTGGGGTTCAGTGTGCTTCTTGAACTCCTAAGTCAATTTCTTTCACCAGGTATGGGAAGTTTTTGGTCACTATTTCTTCAAATAGGTTTTCATTTTCTTGCTCTCTCTCTTTTTCTGGAACCCCTATAATTCGGATGTTGGTATGCTTGAGGTTGTCCCAGAGGCCCCTTACACTATCTTCAATTTTTTGATTTTTTTGGTTACTTGCTTTTTCAGCTGAGTGGATTTTATCTCTTTGTATTTCAAATCTTTAACTTGGTTCTTGGGGTGCTCTAGAGTACTTTTAGGTCTTTGTATAATATTTTTTATTTCAGTCAGTGTATGCTTAATTTCTGGTTGGTCCTTTTTCATATCCTTGACATTCTCCTTCATATCCTTGCAGGTCTCATTCATTTCCTTATAGGACTCGACCTTTTTTAGGAGCCTCTTGAAAAGCCCTATAACCATGGTTTTGAATTCCATGTCCAGTCGTTTTTTTCCCTCCTTTCTTTAACATCTGATTTCTTTCCATGTTTGTGCATGGTGGCTGCTTCCCTGAGTTGGTCAATTAGATTTGTGTGGTAGACGTCCTACAAGGGCCAGTGGCTCAGCCTCCCCAGTTACCTGAGGTGGATATGGGTTACACAGTCTTGTTGAAGTTAAGCTCAGGATCATCGTTGTTAGCACTTGGAGGGGTTGACCTACAGTCAAATTGTCTGTGATGTTCAGCTGTGCTCGGGTTGGATGGGCAGAGTCTCCAGGCCAAGCAGATAGTGTCAGCTGCACTCTATGCAGCCCCAGGGTCTCTGAGAGAGAGAGCAGCTGCCGAGCTCCACAGGCTGCTCGAGAATTCAGACTCTCCCCAAATTAGTCTGCACACCCAACGTCTCACCCAGGGTTGTAAAACAAAGCAGTCTGATGGTTTTCCGAATGAAAGAGCAAGTCACGAGTGCTCTCTGCGAGGTCAGGCAGCTGCGCTGTTCCCAAATTCACGAGCACTCCGCACAAGCTCGCCTTCTCCACAAGCCGGCAGACCCCTGCAGCACCCGAGCTTCAGTGTGCCCTCCCCTGTCCAGTTTTTACCCCGTATGATAGTGGGTTCCCTGGACTTCACCCAGAGCTGGAGAATCAGTCCAGCGGGACACCTTTGTCTCCCCCGTTCAAGAAAACTGGCCGATTTTCAGCCACCCGCCCTATCCGCTGGCGCGCGCTACTCCAAACCTCTGACTCCGCACCAATCTTCAACACTGTCCGCTGCTGCTCCTCCGAGTCACAGTGTCTTAGCTTCACTTTTATTTGTGGAATTTTCACTTAGCCAGCTTTCCGGTGATTCTGAATGGTGTTTGTTCTTTCGTTAAGTTGTAGTTTTGAAATTGCTGTGTATGATGGCAAGATACGTGTTTTACTTATGCCGCCATCTTGGTTCTCCTCCAGATAATTACTTTCTAACACTAATATCCAATTCGTATTCAAGTTCCTCAACTATCCTCTCAAATTGTTTATAGTGTTTTTTTCAAACCAGGATCCAATCATGGTTCATGAATCATATTCAGATCTTATATCTTTAGTATGTTTTAATCTAAATGTCTCAACTTAAAAACTATATTTTATGTATGTATATATTAGAATCTTTATTGTTGAAAGTATTATATATGTCCCCCGTTCTTCCCCATTGACTTATTCTAGCCTGTTCATGAATCCTGCCCCAGGCCTTTGATTTCAGTGAGGAAGGAAGAGGGAGAGAGAGAAACCTCAGTGAGAATCATTACTTGGCTGCCTCCTGCACATTGTTTACTGGAGATAAGCCTACAACTTGGGCATGTGCCCTGAACAGAAATTGAAATGTGATCTCCTGGTTCATATGACCACACCTAACTCCTGAGCCACATAGTCTGGGGCTCAATTTTTTTTTTTTGCATTACACTAAACTTATCTGTCCCTCTTATTAGTCTTGACATGGATTCTTCTTTACATTTTTAATTATAGGACTTCTGTTCAGCTAGATTTTAGTTGGTTCTGAATATGGTTGTTCTGTAGTTAGGTGCAATTTCGATGTGGCTGTGAGAGGATCTGAGTACTGCATTTGCCTAAACTGCCATCTTGACTGGCAGCCCTAAAGTGTTTGTTTTCTTAATAATATTTATACTTCTTTGTTTTATTCTATATTATGCACCTAATAGCATCTAAGTTACAATGTTAATAATACAAATAAACAGTGAAACTATTGAATAAGATGAAGGGTGGTGTTTTTCAATCAAAGTTTCCCTTAGAATACACTTCAGATAAGATGAACTATATTCAAAAGTCACTAGACATTATTATTTTCTCTCTCAGGTTGAGTTATCTTTTGATACACAGCTAGGTTATTTCAGTTTGTTTGCATTGTTAGAATGTATTGTTTTGTTTCTCTTAAATTTTATTTATGTTGAATATTTACATGATTCTAAAGTAAAACTATATTAAAAGATACAGATAGCAGAGAGCCACTAGTTCCATTTTATTTTTCTTTCCCATTCCTCTATTGGTACAGGCATGTATAATTCATTGTCTAATTAGGATTATTTTGAGAGGAAAAGGAATTGGTTAAAATAGTTAGATTTCCTAACTTATAAAATACTTATATCTTGACTAAAACCTAATTTTATCATATCAGAAGATTATTTATTTACACACCAAAGCAATTCCTAAGTTTTTAAGAATATATGCATGAATATTCAAATTAATGTGTGTGTGTGTGTGTGTGTGTGTGTGTGTGTGTGTGTGTGTAATACAGCAAGTTTAAAACGAAAAGGATCTATTCTAGACAAAATGGTTTTCATGGCAGGCTCATATAATTACCCATTTTTATTTCCTGTTTACCATTTGGTGTTTCTCTCCAGAAAAGTAATGAAATATCTGTCTGTATTCTTATTTATCTCCCTTTCTCATGAAAAAGGTAAGCATCTTGCTTGTCATTTGACTTATTAAAATATATTGAAAAACTTTAGTCTAAAGAGCTCTTATTTTTGCTTTTTCATAACTGCAGTAGCACTCCATTGGGTAGATGACCATAGCTTATTCCACAAATTTCCCATTGGTTGGATGTTTGAGATCCTTCAATCCTTTGTTATTATATACAAATAACCTTGTGGACATGAAGTTTAGTACTTATAGAGGTATGATTGTAGGGTAGAGCCCTAAAAATTGGATTTCTGCATTAGAACAAAATAGCATATAAGCTTTTATTAGATATTATCAAATGCACTGTCATTTTGGTTGTAATACTTTGTACTTCTACTAGCAATATATAAGAATCCCTACAGATTTTTGTCCACTGTGTATGTTATCAAACTTTGGAATTATTGCAAATCCAGTGGTATGACAATATCTCAGTAAAATTTTGTTTCTCTTATTAGTGTTGTTGTGCATAATTTCATACATTTGAAGGCTTTTGTGTTTCTTTTTGGGTGTAGTCTGTACATGTCTTCTGCCTGCTATTTTCTTTGGGCTTTGGATTTTTCTTCCAGATTTCTGGAGGTTCTTTCTATTGTAAAGTGATTAGATTTTTGTGCCTCTGATATAAATTACAAATATATTTTATAGCTTATTATTCATGTTTTGTAAAACATGTGTTTCTATTTCTCATATGTATATTTTGACAGCTCATGGATTTTCAGTTATGCTCTCCGACCCATTTGAACTTTATTCTAGACTACGGTGTGAAGACCAACATTATTTTATCTTTTTTCATGTGGCTATTCAGTTAACATTACTTGTTTAAAAATTCATCTTTTTCTCACTGATTTAAGATATCACATTATCATGTATGAAACTCAACATATATATTCCAGTTGTTTTCTCAACTTTTTAAAAATGTTAATCTGGTCCTAGCCCTGGTTCAGGGAATAGCTGATGCGCTATTAGAGGACAGAGCATCAGCCTACTAACCAAAGGGTTCTAGGTTTAATCCGGTCAAGGGCAGGCTTGTGCAAGAGGCAACCAGTCAATGTGCTTCTCTAACATTGATAATTCTATTTGTCTTTCTCTTCCACTCTCTTTAAAAAATCAATGAAAAAATAGCATCAGGTAAGGATTAGAACAAAATTTAAGTAATGTGCAAATATCATATGATTTAATTATCTCACCTAATAATAGACAAACATGTAAATTGAGTATTCCTCTGCAATGCCACCAGCCAATCAGGAGTGATATGCACATTAACCCAACACAGATGGCAGGTAAATTTGCATATGCAGGCAGGGCTGGCAGAACCAGGCCTCACCCATGGGGTCCTGGTCCATCGGGGGCCCGGGGAGATGGGGCGGGCAGCACCAGGCCAAACCCATGGGATCCTGGTCTATTGGGGGCTGGGGAGGTGGGACAGCCAGAGCCAGGCTAAGCCCTTGGGGTCTGAGTCCATCGGGGCTCCTCCCTGCCCACGGGGTCCTGGTCCATTGGGGACATGTTAAAACCAGGAATGCATCTATGACCACCCATGTTGATATAAATTAAATAAATTAGCAGAATATTTGTCTCTGTTAAATAAGTCTATCTGGTTTAGATATTTATGTCAGTGCGACACTGTAAATAAGTGGTTAACTATAACAGTAGTTTTTATAGCACGAAATGATTATTTTGATAAAAGTCTTCTGACCTATTTCCTAATATATAGGTTATCCTATAGTCTGATTCCAAAAGTTCTTGAGCTTTTTATTTTACAGAAGTAGAATTTTCACAAGCATATGCAGTATTAGAGCTGATTTGAGTCAAAATGTAGATGGGGGTAGGGTAGCAAAAGGAGAGAATCTCTATCATTGAGAGTTTCTATTATGAGTGCATTCTTATATAAATATGAAGATGACCAACTAATAAATAGATATGAGGCAAATAAATGCTGTATCCTTAATGTTGAGCAGTTTAAAACAAAAACAAAAACCCACTGGCAGAAGCCATCTGGTCCTGGCTACTTTCCCAGTTAAACACTTTTAATTGCTTCTGTGATCTTGGTGGGTTGGCATGCCATGGTTTCCAGGGATTTGGGAGAATTGACCTTTATGAAGTAATCACAGTTTGTGTACAAAAGAACTTGGAGTTACAAAAGCAGGCAGCATGTTCTGCTGTGGAGTCCTGGTAATGAGAATGGATCAAGTGTTAAAGTGTTAAAATCAAGATATTATTAATGAATATCATTTGGATGATATTCACTGCAGTTTTCTACATATAGGGGCATTCCAATGGCCAACAATATTCCACGTGGAATGTTCTATAAGCTGTGACAGTGAATCATAAATCTAGTATAGTTTGGTCTGTAAATGAGATGTTTGTTTATTGTTAGAGTCACTCTCCTGAACTGAGGTCTCTTTTCCATACATCATCTTGATATTTTTGCTACCTTGTTCGAAGAAGATCTTTCCTGATATAGCACTAATTGGTATATCTTTGCCTGTTATCCATATCTATTGATGTTGAATTTTATTCAGAATAAATTTAGTTCAAGTCCATTACAGGCTTGTTCTCTCTGTTTAAACTAATCCTATCTAATAAAAAATTAATATGCAGATTTACCATCACTCCAACACACAAGTTGGTTGCCACTGTGTGATCAAATATTCTGCCCCTATGTGGACACAGATGGCCACCACAAGATGGCCATCAGAAGAAGGCAGTTAGGAGGGACCAGGCCTTCAAGGGAGGGCAGTTGGGGGCAATCAAGCCCGCAGGGAAGGGCAGTTAGGGGTGACCAGGCCTGCAGAGGAGAGAAGTTGGGGGCGAAAAGACTGGCAGAGGAGCGGTTATACATCAATCAGGCTGGCAGAGGAGTGGTGAGGGGGTGATCAGGCTGGCAGGCATAAGTGGATAGGGCCCATCAGGGAGGCAGGCAGGTGAGCAGTTGGGAGCCAGCAGTCCTGGATTGTGAGAGGGATGTCCAACTGCCCTTGGGGGTAGTCAGACATTCCTTGAGGGGTCCCAGATTGGAGAGGGTGCAGGCTGGGCTGAGGGACAACCCTCCCCCCTCACCGTGCATGGATTTCGTGCACCAGGCTTCTAGTATTATTAATAATAGTGAATATATATTGAGCAATTACTATGTCCTAGGCATTATGAAAAATATATTTTATATAGTCTTTACAGCACTGTTAGTTAGGCACATTTATAGTTTTTATTCTACAAAATTAAATCTTCTATCTAGTGAAAAATCTTATTGAGGATCAAACAGATAGTGAATGATAGAACCATTTAAGTCAGGTCTGTGTGATGCCAAAGCCCATACTCTTAACCATTACAGAGTTAGAGACAGAAATGCAGGGACATTATTTCCAACAAAGCTACCATTAGAACTCATGTCTACAGTTTCCCAAACTCCTCTACTGAGAACTATACTGATAACAAGGTGAGAAGCCTGAACCCTAGACTTAACATACCCAGAATCATTTGTTGCCTCCTCTAATCCTTTAATTCTTTTTCACATCTCTGTTGTAGAAATTATCATTCTGTATATTATTCTCTGTTGACATGTTTGTCTATCAGTCAATAACATGTAAAACTTGAGGCCAGGGTCCTGTATTGTTCATTTGTGTCTTTAGAACACACAGCATAACCCATGATACCTAGAAGGCTCTTAATAAATGTTGTATAAGGGAATTTAGTCCCTAGTAGCGATTGGCTGTATATCTCACTCTAGGATAATTCATGGTAAGAGTAAGAGTTTTTTTTTTTTAATATCCTGCAGTAAAATCACATTATAGCCTGACACACTTGATGATGTTATATTCATAATTGCTAATTCATTCACTAAAGGTGAGTTTCAGTTTAGGCTGGAAGTAGAGGGCAAGAGGAGATGAATTGCATGCACTGTTCTCTCATTCTCTTTCTGAATCTACTCAAGAGGAGAGTGTGGTAGGTTGATCAAATCTGGCATTGTGGTCCTGGTAAGCATTTATTATAGTTCATAAAGGATATTGAAAATAATGTCCAGCATTACTAAAAACTATATTATCAGAAACACAAACAATATTAGAAACCCATGGATATGTTCTAAATCAAGGTTCTCTTTCAGGCACAACATATAACTTCTTTCTTCCTTTCCTCCCTTCCTAACTTCTACTGTTGATCTCTTTTCTGCTCTCCCTTCCATTCTTTCATTCAATATTCAATGAATACCAAACATACAATAGACCCTGAAGATATGAAGATAAATTGGTTTAATCCCCCTCCTCAGTAAACTCATAATCAAGTTGTGTATCATAATCAGAATAGAGGTCTGGTGCATGAAATTCATGCACTTTGGGGGGAGTCCTCAGCCCAGCCTGTGCCTTCTTGCAGTCTGGGATCCCCTCAGGGGATGTCCAAATGCCAGCTTAGCATTGCTGCAGAGGTGGGGGAGACTCCAGTTACCACCACTGCACTCACCAGCCATGAGCATGGCTTCTGGCACACTGACTACCAGAGGGAAGCTCCTACATTTCTGCTCCCTAGTAATCAGTGGGTGTCATAGTGACCAGTTGTTCCACTGTTTGATCGATTTGCATATTAGCCTTTTAATATATAGGATAATTAAAGTACAGGAAACCCTAGCAGAAAGTCAGTCCCATATATATAGAAATAATAATTAATATCATTTTCTCCTTTGCCCTTTTTTGCTCCAATTGGTGCTGAGCTTCAAACACTGTCTGCAGATTATTGGCCTCCAGACATTAATAATGTTGGGGGTAGATCCCTCAGCCCAGAGGACTCACACATGATCAATCCATAGGATGCCTCTTCTTGAATTATCATCTCCTTTCTCCTTCCTCCTCCTCTTCAAACTTCAGTGATATTTCTGATGAAAATGGATCATACTCTGAACCTTTGTTCCTGACCTATGTTTATTCAGAGCTGTTGTGTTCTCAGAGTCTACATTAATTGAGGAATATCGTTACACACACACCTCTGTCTGAGGAAGAGAGACTGTGATAATAGAGAAAACAATGCTGGGCTGGGAAGTGGGAGAGCAAAGTCAGAGATCTAAATCTTCTCTTAGGGGTTACCCTGGACAAGGCCTGAACCTCTCTGAGACCTGGATCTTTCCTTTCTAGGGCAAGAGGACTGGTTCAGAGACTTTCTTTTTTCTTTTCCTCTTTTGACATTCAAACTCTTTGAAGGTTGCTTTGTAACCAACATAAAGAAATTTGTATTCTGTCTTACAAATACCTACTCCCATCTATGCATCTGTATCTGACAGTTCCAAGAATTAGCTCTTATAATGCTGAAATTTGGTACAACTCAATATTCTTTCTTTGTAACAATCAGATCAAGTTTGTGATTTTTATGGGTGGCCTACTGAACTCTGCAGATTCTGTGACTTTCCCTAAAAAGAGAGAGGTCAGTTATTAAGCAGGCTAAAAACAGTTCAGCTTAGCTGAAGTTTAATTAAAGTTAGACACTTTGTTGAATTTTTATATTTCCAATACCTATGGGTAATGATGTAGTAACTTCCAGTTCAGCATTTTAAAAATAAAGAAAGTGAAAGATATTATGCAGTTAAGTAATCCATAATTATCTTCTTATTTGTTTTAGGACTAAACTAGCATCCCTCTAAATCAGTGGTTCTCAACCTTTCTAATGCTGTGACTCTTTAATACAATTCCTCATGTTGTGGTGATCCCAAAACATAAAATTATTTTCGTTGCTACTTCATAACTGTAATTTTGCTACTGTTATGAATCATAATGTAAATATCTGTCTTTTCCAATGGTCTTAGGCAACCCACAGGTTGAGAACCGCTGCTGCAGAGCCTAAGACCATCAGAAAACACAGATATTTACATTACAATTCATAACAGTAGCAAAATTACAGTTATGAAGTAGCAACAAAATTAATTTTATGGTTGGGGTCACCACAACATCAGGAACTATAATATATTGTCGCAGCATTAGAAAGGTTGAGAACCACTGCCAATACTTGTAAATGTTTTGCACTAAGTGTAGAAAAGTTATCAATCCTGACTTTAAAATAGCTGTGTGTAAGAAGGCAGACTGGGTAATATATCTTTGCTTTCTAGAAAATCAGATTTATATACATGTTTAAAAGCACAGTGCTTGCTGTACTTATTAATTCATCTCAGCTCTTTTATATAGCTATGGGAAAACTTTTTAAAAAGTTATTTGTAGTCATGAAAATAGAATGTCTAAGTGTAGCAATGCTATATGACTTCTTGTATGTGATTCCAGGAAGACTTTAAGTGGTTTAATTTGTGGTTAGAGAGCCCCTGACTGTCAGGGAGCCATTTTGCTACAGGGAACTTTCCCCATTTGCTAAGGAAGGCGGCTTTGTTAAGAAAAAAAATAAAGCTACAATTATTTTTTACAGCATTATAGAAATGGAAGTTTAGAGTTAATAAAGGCTTGTGGTATCACTTAGTGCAGCTCTTCATTTTACTGATGAGAAAACTAAGGCAGAGATAAGTTAAAAATCTACTCAACATCAGTGATAATTAGTGGCAGAATCATGCCAAGGAACTGCATCCTCCTGATTGTCTTTCTCCTGTCTTTTTCTATTATCTGCTCTAATTTCTCGGGGGCTACAGAGATTCATTTATTCATTTACTTACCCAAACATTTACTGAGTGGTTATTATGGCAAGTGTTGTGACAGGTGTTAAAAAACCAACAATAAATAAAATATGGTTGCTTCTCTTCAAGAACTCACTGTTCCATCTATCAGAGAAAAACTATAAAGTGGTACCCTTCTCTACTCTAAAAAGAACATTTCATAATGGATTGATTCAATAGACTTGTGTTTAAAGCCCTGTCAGTTAACTTTCAACCTTATGTTCTTCACTCATTAAATTATTTCTTAATTCTAAGCCAGATTACATTCGGAACTTTTCATCAAGTCTTCAATGAAGTCCTGACAATATTGGGCCCATTATATTTGATCAATTTCTTTATAATTTTTGGACTGCTGCCTATGTATGATTGACTTTCAGGTTAATTAACTTTTCCCCATTTGTGGCCATTTATTTTAAATTATCTAAAAGCATAAGTTAAATAAGATTTTTAGAAGCACTTATTCATCACTTAATATTCTTGCAGTTAGTATAGTCATGACATATATATGTAGAAAAAGTATAGCAGAGAGGCAAAAATAAGACTGTGGTGACAGGTTGACCTGGATTTAAATTCTATATCCCTTACTTGCTACCTGTGTTGCACTGACCAATTTATTTTAAATTCCAGGTCTCCATTTCTCGAGCACAAAATGGTGATAATCATATCTGCCTTGAAATATTTTTATTTTTAGGATGCTAAAATGAGTGCATATATGGTAAATAGTATAGGGCCTGGATGAGAATGTGCTCAACATGTAAGAGCTGTAGCATCTAGCCATTGGGGATTAAAAAATCAATGTTGTGATAATTTTTCTATTTTTTCAGTGTTCTTGACAGTGTAGTTTTAGTGAATCGAAAGAATTTACAACCTTGCAGAATCAGAGCTTAAAGAATTTCCAGAGGTCATTTTATCTACTTTCTCTGCCTTTAGGTTAAACTGATTACAAAACGCTACTCATATGTGAAAGCTATTTTCTGAAAATTTGTCCAGTGAGTTTCTCATAAAATAGGAAAATAAAATAATTTCTTCACTTATAATATATGTGAATTTGCACAAATTGCTTTATCTGATCAGCTTTACGTTCTTCATGTACATGTGATAGTAGCTTCACATAGGCAAGGACTTCACCTGTCTTATTCCTCACTTCAGCACTAGAAAATTGGCTGGCACATAATACATAAACAAACTGAATTAATGAAAAAGTAAATGAATTGGGTTATTGTGAAACTTACATGAATATTTATATGTTCTTCACTCCTTGTATTACTATATATCTATATCTTACATAATAAAAGAGAAACATGCAAATTAACCATTACTCCACTATGCCCACAGCTCATCAGAGTGAGTATGCAAATTAACCCAACAAATATGGAGGTTAATTTGCATATGCAGGCACAGAGCAGTGTGAAGCCTGCTATGAGGGGAAGGGAAGGGGGGGTGTAGGGAGCTACTGGAGTGATGCTCCAGACAGAAGCGAGGACTTGCCAGCTCTGGGGAGCCGGGTAACAGGGACATGCTGGCTCCCGGTAGGTGTGGGGACATGTTGGCTCTCAGGCAGCTGGGGTGGGGTGTGAGGACTTGATGGCTCCTGAGTAGGTGGGCGTGAAGTCAGGGGCCTATTCTTGCATGAATATCATGCAACAGGCCTCTAGTATATGTATAAAAGCCTAAGCCACCTTTATGATAGAACAACCAGAATGATTGGTTGCTATGACATGCTATGACAAGTGAGCAGTTAGGAGCAAGCAGTCCTGGATTGTGAGATAGATGTCCAACTGCTGGTTTAGCCCTGATCTGGCCAGGTTTACTGAGTCCATAGGTGACTGAATCTGAATGTTAACTCACTAATCAAATCAGTAGGCATTTATTAATTTGGCTCACAAAAAGACTCACAACAAAGGTTTTGGGGGACAATTGAGGGCCAGGTCAATTGGGGAGGGGGCCTGTTGGGACCCTGATTAGGCTGGTTGACTGCCACAATGCATGTCATAGCCACTGGTCATCCTGGTCATTCCAATGTAACAGTTGCTGGGATTTTATATATATCCTATATAATAAAAGAGTAACATGCAAATGTAAACAGACCTTGGCTCCTGATTGGCTATGCTACGAGCCAATCAGGAGCAGGGGGCATGGCCAGCAGGATGGGAGGCGAGGCCAGCGAGGCATGAGGGGGCAGGGCTGCAGTGCAGTGAGCGCTCCCTAGGTGAGGACCCTGAGGTGGGGGGTGGCTGCGGGAGGCCCGCCTGAGGCTGCGGGGCATGGTGTCTGCGAGGTGTGCTGTCTGAGAGGCGCCTGCCTGCTGGGGTGGCACTGGACCCCCCCAGTTCAGGATGCATTTCTCTGCTCCTTCAAGTCTCAATGACCTCATGCCGTTGTCAGTGGCAGTGTGTGCGAGTCCAGTAAGGTCACCCTTTCCCCAAGCACCACGTACATTCCGTGGCTCCCGGCCTCCTCAGGCCAGGATCGGAGCTGGAGTCTTCCAACCAGGTGCTCCAGTTTCTGGAGATGCTGAGGAAGGCACACCCTCAGCGGGGCTGCAGCATCTCCAGTTTCTCAGCTCACGCCCTCTCCCCAGGAGGCTGGGGAGAACATATATGGCAAAGTTCTTTAAGCTATAGCAGTCAGAGTGGTGGGATTCGGCCACGCAGGCACATAGAGGGGCTGGGGCCCTTTCCGGCCCTGGGGTTAGGCAGCATTCCCTGTGGTCCTGGGTGCCTGTGGGTGCCTATGGCTGGGGCCTGCCTGAGTAAAGCTGGCCCAGGTCCTGGGTGCCTATAGCTGGCCAGAGGGAGGGAAGCCTGGGTCCCAGGTGTGGGGCAAGGCAGAGGCAGTTAGGAGCAATCAGGCCAGCAGGGGAGCACTTAGGGGCCATCAGGCAGGTAGGCAGAAGTGGTTAGGGGTCACATATCCCCAAAGGGGTCCCTGATTGGAGCAGGTGCAGGCTGGGCTGAGGGAACCCCCCTACATGCACGAATTTTGTGCACTGGGCCACTAGTAGATATATAAACAGGGTAACGTAAATATAAAACCTTAAATAAGCCTTTAATTAACATTTTAATTTTGAGAAGAGCTTCATAATCATATATGTTATCAGAATTCACAAAGAAAGATATACACTTGACAACATGCAAACTTTACTATATTTAAAACAAAAAAAGTCACAAATAAGACAATTATACTTAACCAATAATGAGCTCTTATGTCTTAATATAAAAATCACCAGCATTTGATAATTCATAAGGATTGAGGTAAATTCAAGTAAATTCTTAAAATATTCTCAATTTAAAACAATTAAAATATAAATGTGAATGAGCACCAAATTAGGAAAAGAACATGGCAATACTCCAGGTGACAAGAGTGTGAGAGGATAATCACTCCAGGATACTGCTGGACAGGATTTATAGCATGTAACATTTTGGAAGACAATTTGGCAACACTTAATAGAAGTCTTGAAAAAGGTTTTCACCATTTTTGTAGTATTCTAGGAATTCATCCTAGAGAAATGATCAGAAAAGCAACCACTTTTGTATACTTACTTTAAAATAATAATATGTATAAATTACAGGCCCAGTGCACAGATTTGTGCACTGATAAGGCCTCTCAGCCTGGCCTGCATGGATCAAGCCAAAACCAGATCTCCAACATCCCCAAAGAGGTCTTGGATTGTGAGAGGGTGCAGGCCAGGCCAAGGGGCCCTATCAGTGTTCGAATTCTTGTACTAGGGCTCTAGTATGCATATACGATCTTTGATTAATCTCTTTCTGCCCTCCCTCCTCCACATTTCCCTCTGAGATTCATCAGTCTGTTCCTTGATTCCATGCCTGTGGTTTCTGCTCCTACATTGAGGTTCTGCCCCTTGGTGCTCATTGCACGTTATAGCTACCAGCCAGTCAGCCAGTTGCTTAGACTTTTATGTATATAAATAGTTGACAAAATAGTTGGCATATCCATGAGATGGGATATTATGGAGCTAAAAGAAATCATGTCTTTGAAGCATCTTGAATGGTGGTCTAAGTGATCATAATAATGGCTAAGGCATTATGCAAATTATAACCAGTAACAGTATCACAACAGTATTTGTGTTTATCATTAAGTCTGCATCTATTTGTGCACCTATATACAGAAGGTTCTATGATAATTTTCTAATGTTTAGGTAGTAACAGTATTACAGGTAAATTTTACTTCTATGTTGTGTATTTTCAAATTTTCTACAATAATTAATACCACTTGTGGAATCTGGAAAAATAAGGCAAATAAATAGTTGAAATATAATTGCATTCTGTTTGTCTCCCTTTTGTGCAAGGTAATGCTTCCCAGGTGATGTAACAACTTCAGTTGAGACTTTGTGTGTTTAGTCAATTTTGCATGAATCTAAGTATAAATTTAACCTTTGGGAAATTAATACTAGACTTTGCCTTTAGTTTGTTTGCAGAATTTGGGAGTGAACAAAATCAAGAATGTGGAATTCCTCTCAGGAACAGCTGGAAACATCATTCAGGGTTGTCACTGTTTAATGTTCAGTGCCCTTTCACAAGGAACTAAGAGAAATATGAGTCTTGGCATATGTTATTTTCTGCATGAAAGCTTACCAAAATCCCTGGCGTATTTCAATTGCAGGAATGATAGGTAATAGCATTTTATCGTTTCTACCATGCAGTTTGTCATTCGACTGCATTCAGTTTAGCAGTTTATAATAAACTGTCTTTGTAACTTCTCCTTCTTATGAACTCTAAAGGCATTTTATCTCTTTACTCAGTTTTAGCCCATTTTATTCCACTTATCAAGCTTTTATTCACTGAACAAGTTTTATCTCATAGTATCAT
Organism: Antrozous pallidus; assembly: GCA_027563665.1. NCBI lineage: Eukaryota > Metazoa > Chordata > Mammalia > Chiroptera > Vespertilionidae > Antrozous > Antrozous pallidus. Next base: position 54,625,952 of record CM050520.1, on the reverse strand, counting down.
TTTACCTCTTCTATCAGACTGTAAATTCCTTAAAGTTGGGAACTATGTTTTACTTCTACAACTATACCAGAAAGCACATGAAGCTAATATTTTTTATGTGGATGAATGAATAAATAATAACTATTTAATATATTGCCTTCTAATTGCTTCAGATTATATTTTCTTTCCCAGAAAGATGGGAAGTTTCAGGAAGGCAAAGCCTTGGGTAGCATACAGTATTTTTGCATGGGATACCGGCTAATAAACTCAGAAATACTGCCCAGTAAGTTCAGTTGTTTAGCCTGTTGTTTGCAAAGTATGTTTGGGTGAAGTTAAGCACAAGTATTGTTTAATCTAAACTAAGAACAAAGATTTTTTTTTAAAGTTTGCTTTTTGTTTTTAGCCTTCTTATTAATGACTAGTGGGCTGGTGCACAAAATTCATGCACCAACGGGGGGTTGGCGGGGAAGGGGGCTGGTAAACACAATGTTGAGAAATAAAAGTAGAACAACCAAAAAATGCTTTATTAAAAAGTGTCACTTTAATAAAGACATGAAGAAGGTGAGGGAGTGGTTATATGAATATATGGAAATGAGGATTCCAGGCAGAGATCGGAGTGAGGTATGAGACCTGGGAAGAGGCTGTACTTGGTATATTATAGCACAAGGACCAAAGCAGTGACCCATTAGATCTGCACTGAAAAGGTAAAGCTAGCTCCTGTATTTGAAAAATTGTGATGAGGCATGAACTGCATGTAAAGCGCTTAGCACAATGTTTAGCACATGTCAAATAATAAATAAGATTTACCATTTTGAGAATTATCTGAGACTAGGCTCTTAGAACATTGTGAGGAAAAAGCCCCACAAACTAATGGTGTTGTTCTAGGGTAAAAACTAGGAGTTCTACTACATGTCTGGGTCAATACATTATTTCCTTCTATAACTACTTGCTAATATTCTTATTTCTGGCATATAACTAATTATTCATGTTTTTAGGTACATTTATTAAAATGTGGTCCATGGAACTTTAGTGAATGAGCTGCCGTTTGGATTTGTTCTATACAAATGCCTGAGATATCTGGCATCAGATTGTTTTATACAACATTACAATACTGAGCTGAAGGCCTCCTGCTCAGAACCCAGTGTTCCATTCTCCCCTGGAGAGGGGTATGGTCCTTTTCATAGACATTAGGTCCTACAGACATCCCCAGCTTGAGCCAAGTTCCCTTAATGGATGTGCTGGAAAGACCTTAGTGTTACTGAATCAAGAATGTAATTTGAGCTGTGCCGACAGGAAATAAATTGATCACTTTGGCCCACATTCCTGAATCTGAAGCATCCCTTCCCCATCAAGGAAGACTTTCCAACATGATGCAGTTAAATTCCCAAATGTTCCTGTATATGGAGTCCTAATTTAGATTTGCTGCTAAGCCCTTGAATATATTTTCAAATGTTCAGTGGAGAGGAGGATGAGATTCTAGTATCTGTTACTGCATGGTTGATCCTTAGTGCTATTTTTTCTTTTTCAAATTGGGACCAGGGGAACACCTCTAATTTTCTTGTATTGGAGTAAAGAAAGGGAGCACAGAGCATTCCCAGGATCTCTTAGAATCATTTGTCTACCAAAGATTGCTGAGATTAATAGAGTATAGACTTCGAAAACTTTGTTTCCTAAGCAACAGCAGAAAATAGAGTAAAAATCAATTTCTGAAATAAAAATTAAGTACCATAGTTAAGTCTGTTTCTATACTTAATCCAAACTAAGTAAAATGGAAAAGAAAAATAGAATTAATTGGATTTTCTTAAATTTTTATTGATCCGCTTGTAATGCAATCAGACAGAAACATATACCCAAAATATCTGGTTAATAATGGCTGTTACTAAATGTTAAATGGAGTCAGAAATGGACAGGTGTGAAATTTCCTTAGGAAAATTGCTGTGAGAAGGAAGAGAATAACTGAAATTAGATAGTGATAGCATAAAAAATAAAATAGTTTTTGATAAATTGTCCTAGTTTCTTTTTTTCTACATTTTTATATTTCTTTTTAAATGAAGTCATTTTGTCACTTGTAACCACTTCTTTTTAAGAAGACCAACTATTTTTATGTTTTTTATGCTATATGTCCTTTTGTGTTTCCAAAGCTTCATTGAAGTATAATTATCATTCAATAAACTGCACATATTAATAGTGTGCAATTTGATAGATTTTAACATATTTCAACACCTGCAGATACATTACCACAAAAAAACACAAACCAATGAATATTCCCATCATCCTCTACAGTTTCCTTATGTTCTTTTGTAAACCTTCTCTCCTCTTATCCTATCACCAGTCAACAACAAATATGCTTTCCATTGCTACAGATTTGCTTGTATTTTGTAGATTTTTATATAAATAAAGTCATATGGTATTTTCTCTTATTTTGTCTGGTTTATTAGATTCAGCAACATTACATTGGGATTTGTTCATAATTTTGCTGGTATCAATAGTTCATTTCTTTTTATTGCTGCATAGTATTTTATTGGATACTGGCTGGACATGTCTTGAGTATAGTTGGTAGTAGGAACATACCTATTCCCTCAAGGTGGACAGCCATACTCACTGTGAGGATAGCTCCCAAACACATGCCTCTTGCTAGCATCTTCCTCTGATGCATCAGCTCTGCAATTCTTACTGATAATTAGTTAATCATTCAGTGTATTAGTACTTTCATGAGACTCTACACCCAGGGCACTGGATCAGGCATCCTAACTAAGTCCCGCTAAATTTTTTTTTTGTCTTGGGAGAACCCAGAGTAGAAATGCTTTCTGACATGATTTAGACCTATCATGAATAAAAACATTCTTAATTCTCTTCAACTCCTCTAAGACAGAAAGGAACTTTCACAAAGACTTCACCAAATTGTTCACCAAGGACATCAAGGGATTTAAAAACACAGAGAATAGAGAGGGATTTTTGATCCCAACCCAGCTAAGCATGTTCACATGGACTGCTAACATATGACAGGCATCCTGCTTCCAATGGTGGTTAGGCTTCTCCTAATTTTTTAAATGAGTATTTTAATTTATTTTATCATACTTGTGGAAGTAAATGGCCATCTTAATGGGAACAACCAGTTGCTATTTATTCGGAGCTTACCTATAACAAGGAAGTTAGCCACCATACCTTGCACTTGGCAGAGACTCAAAGGCAGGCTGCAGAGTGGGAAAGCTTTATGATAGCAAAAACATGAAGGCTTTAGGTATGCCTACTTGGAGGCTTTAGTTTGGGCAAGCTGTAGTGCAGGCAGGCTAATTAGAAGCAGAACATCCTATGGGATTGTCTAAGGATGTATGTTTTTCCCTTAAAATTTTTATTTTTAAATTACAGTTGATGTATAACATTATATTAGTTTCGGTTGTACAACCCTGTGATTATACATTTATATAACTTACAAAATTATTACTCCATTAAGTCTAGTACTTTCTTTAACTATCTTGCTCAAGAGAGTCTAAGCTTCAAAATAAGACTAGCTGCTGCTAGTGCAGGGCCTGGGGCCACTTAGCAAGAGTTATGGGGCATGCAGAGGCCAGATGCTGCTTGTTGAGAGTTTTTAGGAAAGTCAGAAGTAAAGCCCAGATAAATTATTTGTAAGAAAAAGCCACCAGAACAGGGTTGGGTGAGCCTGCAATCTGGGAGGGGCACGGTCTCAGAGAGTCACTAAGGATGGTGAGCAAAGTTAGATTGATGGAGACCCAGAAAGGACACCTGCCTGCCTGATGGATGACTCAGCAAAGGAAAAATGGCCTCTGCCAGCACTTGTGTCTGGGATAAAACTGCCCCTCCAGACAATTAAATTCCTTATGTCCCTGGCATCTTTTGAGCTGCTGCTCCGGTGCTGGAGCTCAGAGTGAGTTAGTCTATATAAGTCCCATGAGTGGGCCCTTTAGGAGGAAATTCCTGGGCCTCCAGCAGCCTCCATATCACTCAACCACAATCTCTGTTAGTTTTTATGACCAGAAGTTATGGGGATTTCTCTTCCTGACACTGCAATCCTGGGATGGGGGTTTTGGTGTGGTTCTGGATCGTTGGCTCCTCAGGAGCCTAGATATGCATCCCAATTTTTAATCACCACACATAGGTGTGTGACCAGTCCATTCAGCTTCTCTGTGCCTCCTACCAGTATCCATATGGCCTCTTCTTTAAATTCTTAGTTGTAGGATTTCTGTTCAGCTAGATTTCAGGTGGTTCTGAATAATAGTTTTTCGGTAGTTTATTTGTTATTTTGATGTGGTTGTGGAGGTTGAGTATCACATTTACCTAGGCTGCCATCTTGAGTAGAAGGCCTCTTAATTTTATGTCAGACATTGGCTGGCATTCAGACCTTGTCACTTACTTGATTGACCTCCAGCAAGTTACTTAATTTCTCTGAGTCCACTTATGTAGACTGGAGCCATATCAAAGAATTCTTTGAAGATTAAATAAGTAGTTAAGTATTTGTTTCATATTAAAAACTTGATAAATGTTAGCTTTGATAAGCATATTAACCACATAAAACATAGTATCCATAATACAAATCTTAAATATCTATATGTAACTTGACTCCAACAATCTTTTGACCCCTATCATTTCATTGAGCCTATCATCTTTTTTTTCTGGTTCCCAGTTCTCTCCTAGCATAAACCTTTCTACCCAGCTTAAATTCCTTGGACATTCATTATAATCACTTCCATTGCAAAGAGTCAACATTCTTGTCCTTTTAAAAACTTTGTTCATTGCTTTCACAGAACTCACAGTTCAGTAAGGAAACTATATATTAAGTAGATAACTGTAAATGTCAAAATACTCAAGGACTAGGTCTTTGAGCCTTTTTAAAATCTCAGCCAGTTATCATGACTCTAAATACCATTTATATTCTTTGAAACACTAGACTTGTATATCAACAGACTACTTGATGTCTGGACTCAGATGCCTAAAAGATATCCAGAGTTAATATGTCCAAATATCTAACTTTTTTCCCTGAAAAAATCTACTCTATCCATGACCTTAATTTCACCCAGTGGTAAGTTCAGCATTCAAGTTGTTCATGCCAACAGCTTTGAAGTTATCCTTGCCTCCTCTCATATCCCACAGCCACTATCTCCAAAACATGTTCAGAACATGACCACTTTCTTTTTATTTCCATGTGCATTAACTTTGTCCAGGGTACAAGGACATTTATACTTGATAATTGCAATAGTTTTAAAACTGTTTTCTCTTTCAGCCTTTACCTCCTACCATCAAAAATTTCAAGACAACAGCAAGAATGATCTTATTAAAACATTAGTCATATCATATTACTATTCTGAAATTGCTTCCTACATCATTCATAGCAAAAACCAGAGCCCACAACAGTTTTTGAGGCCTATTGGTTCTACTTTTCATATTCCCCCTTGATCCACCTTCTTCCTCTCTGACCTTATTTTGTACCATCTTTCTCCTCACTCTGCTTCACCCATACTGACCTCTTTTCTATTGTCAATCAAGCTAGCCATAGTCCCTTCTCAAGGCCTTAACAGATACTATTCTTTTCTCAGATATCTTTCCAGCTTATTATCATTTCCTTACAGTATTTACTCAAAAGTTACTTTTGAGTGAATTTTATCTTCATCAACTTATCCAAAAATTTAACCACTTCCAAAACTTTTTTATTCCATTTATCTGTTTTAATTTTTCTTTAGCATGAATCAATATTTAATGGAATATATATGTACATATAATCAATATTTATAGTCCATTATTATCTTTCTTATTATCTCTCACCTACACTAAAATGTAAACTCCAAAAGTTAGGGTTTGTTGTCTGTTTAGTTTATTATTTTATTCCATTGCTTAGAAAACTTGATAAATGTTAGCTGTGATAAGCATATTATGTACATGGCTGGTACATAGTAATATTCAAGTAAGTGTTGAACCAATGAATGAAAGGAGGAGGGGTTTTGTAAAAATCACATTTCTTACCACATATATATATTCCCATCTTTTCCAGAGATATCACAACTTGAACATTTCTAAACATTGACACATCATCACTGTTTTTAGTTTTCATATGGATGTGGAAATACCCAAGGCCCATATTCAACCTCATAGAATACATTGAAGTAGAAAATGTAAAATTATTTGCAACACTTCCTTTAAAAAAAATAAGCTGCTTTAGAGAGTTTACAAAGAAAATTTAGACACCTCACATGAATCTACTGACCATGAGAATCAGCAAGTTAAAAAAATAATACAATTAAATCTCTAAGAAATGAATTAGTGAATATTTCAGAAGGAGAATATAAAATAAGAATACTTTAGTCTAATGTTCTCTAGCGATCTATATAAAAGACTAAGTGACCATGTGACCATTAAACTGGTAGCTATGATGCTCACTGACCACCAAAAGGCAGACGCTCAATGCACAGGCATGGAAACATGGAACCGACTGATGAATCTTAGAGGGAAGAGGGATGGGGAGGGCAGGATAAGATTAACCAAAGATCTTACTTGCACACTAGAGACCCGGTGTGGGGATCGGGCTGAAATCAGCAATCCAACATCTCCAGAGGGGTCCCTGATTGTGAGAGGGCCAAGCTGATGGACCCCACCGGTGCATGAATCCAATCCATGCACTGGGACTCTAGTATTGTATATTTGAGTATGATATATATTAAACCTATATGTTATATATATATATTTTTTCATAATTATAAAACATATAGATCTAGAGTGCCATGGTTAATAACTACATAGTATTTCACAGGCATTCTTAGAGGATATTTAGATTGCTCATAATTTTTAAATATTATAACTATAATAAATATTATTTGTATAAAAATAGAATAATTAAAATTAAAATGAGACAAAGGGAGAAATATAAAGTAAAATGAAAGAATAGGAAACTTTAAGTTTTCTTCTTGTCTTAGAGATTTCTTTAAGTCCCTTCCCCCTAGATCTTCAGCTTCTTTCAATTCCATGTTCTCAGCCTATAAAGCACCTATCACATTTTATAGATTCTATTTCCTCAGTTACTCCTTCTTTCATTCATGTATTTTGTAAATCCTTTCAGAGCACTATGCACCAGGAAGTTTGTTAGGCACAGGGAATTCAATAGTGAAAAAAACAAGCATGGTTTTTGCTTTCATGGACTATCCCACAAAGAAAGAAAAGAAAGTTCATATACTTGATAATTGTCAGTGTGATCAGTACTGTGAAAAATAATCTATTGTCCTAAGAAAGTGAGTCAGGGATCAAAATCTAGTCTAAGGTGTCAGAAGGGAATGTTTCTTATATTGCTGCTTGCTTTTTTCCTACTATCATCACCATAATTAAGACCCCCATTATCTCTGCTACTTCTGTCATCCAATTCTGATGATGTTTGTCATGATGAAGCATTTACTGGTATCGTCTAATAACAGTATGACTATAGCTTTTTCATCATGATTTCCCACTACTCAAAAACATCTCATGATTTTCAACAATTTACTTGTATTCATACTACTTCCTCTGGCACATATATGTACCTTTTGTTTTGACTATTTTCTAAGGCCCAACTCAGATTTTCTTTCTTATAGAAAGCCTGTCATTCCCACTCTAAAAATGGGCTAGTGAATGTTGTTTGAACTCATAGCACTTACCCTTCCTTTATTTTATGTATTTTTATTTCATTATAAGGCACTACATATTATTATTCGTATTGTTACACTGTGTTTTAAAAATAGGGGCATTATAGTTCAAACAAGTTTTCAAAATTGAGAAGGAGATGAGGCAGAAAGCAGGATGTAAAGCCTACCTTCTTCTAGAAAAATGGGCTTCAATAAATTACTTACTTTCTTAGAAATATAGTTTCTTAATTTATAAAAAAAAAGATAATATCTGATTCAGAGATTTTCTGAAATGATTAAATGAGATGTAAATATTTTCTAAAGTGTGGTATACTTAACATGGTATATGCATGACAAATATTTAAAATAAATACATTTTACTTTAATTTTAAATGAGAAAACAAGTAGTAACTAGAATATAAAGCACAGATTCTCTTTTCAACTGCACTTACTTGTATTACTGTGATTGTATTTTCATTATGTTTCAATATGAGTATTGTATTATCATCTATATCATTGTATTTTATTGTACACTTTTATTATTTGTGGATAGTGTGATTTATTTTTTGTTTATTCTGGTGATTAGTTATCTTTTAAGTTAAATTTATTTCAAAAGTGAGTCAAATGAACAACAAAGATGTGGATATGATAAAAATGAGGTTAAGTAAGTATTGAGATAAGGCACTTAAGGATCTTAGTGGGTAAAATCTTTATGTAGCTTAAAGACAAAATACTTTTATTTCAGATGCTTAAGTTAAAGTAGCTGAAAGAGGAGGCACCTACCAAGTCAACTCCTTCCCTTTTCTGTCTATTCAGCCCTAAAGAATACTATTATATTCTCTTTAAAATGTATATATTCCTTAAGATGAAGAAAGGTTGCAATTAATATCAGGACTATTTTCAGTAACACTATCTGCAATTGACATTTGCACTGAGGATTTCAACAGCTGTTGTTTATGTTTTGTGTAGGTGGCAGGATGGAAAATGAATAGTTTGTATAATTTCATTGGTGGTTCTCGTTTAAAAAAAAACAAAGGAGGGAGTTTATTTATTTACTTATAAATATGGCTGTTTTTGTTAAATTTTGTAAAAGATCTGTATCTATCTATGAAGAAGAGGAATTATAAGTGAAAAACTTGACAGCTGGTAGATCACAAATCAACAAGTCTCATTGGTTTACCTTATGAAACATTGTTTTTCAAAGCACTTTGAACCCTTCTTACAATGACTTTGATTTATCTTTTTTAGTAAAAAAAAAATGAGTATTAGGTAAAAATTCAAACAGAGAGTAATAATAAATGCATAATGGATGTCTATATAGTGCCTTCTTTTCTTCTTTCAGGAGTATGAAGCAGTTTAGTTCAAGTGAAGTGCTCATCATTTATGCATTCATTCAGCAAGTCCTACATAATAAAAGACTTATATGCTAAATGTCTGGTCGTCCAGTCATTCTTTCAACCAATCAAAGCATAATATACTAATGATATGATAAGGCTACTAACTGCTCGCTATGATGTGCACTGACCACCAGGAGGCAGACACTGACTGGTAGGTTAGCTTGCTGCTGGGGTCCAGCAGATTAGGACTGAGCAAGACAGGTTGGATATGCCCTGAAACTTCCCACAGCACCTCCCCAGTTAGCCAAACTCCTATGTCTCTCCTCTGCTCTGAAGATGCATTGGTGGAGTCCCTTGGCCTGGCCTGCGTCCTCTTGCAATCCAGGATTTTTTGGGGGATGTTGGAGAGCTGGTTTTGACCCAATACCACAGGCTAGGCCGAGGGACCCCACTGGTGCATGAATTCATGCATCGGGCCTCTAGTAACTATTAAGTTATTCAAATATTTTCATTAAATGCTTGCCACATAAAAATGACTATTTAGATTTCTGGGGATGCAAAAATAAATAAGGCATGTGAATTTTCTTGAATTATCACTTAGAGGGAAACATTTAAGTTCAAAGTAATCACAATATATATGTAATAGAACTAAACCTGAGATATGTAAAAAGTACAATAGGAAAATTTAACTTTAGTGCATAGAACAAATTGGCTCTGTCTAAAGGGGGGATCAGGAAAGATTCCATAGGGAATTTTTGAGCCAAGTCTCAAAAATGTGTAAGGATTTCTCACATATAGAAGGTAGGGAGCAGGAAGTGAAATGGAAGGTTAGGATTGTAGGCAGAGGGGACACCATGTACAAAAATATAAATACATTGAATTTATCATGGAAACAGAATATTTTGTAAAGGTTCAGAAGATAATATGGCAAGACTACAACTTCATGAAATAATGGTCACTGGACTTAAATATTCATTGTCTTACAGATTAATTATTGAGCCATAATGTCATGGATTAATAAATTAGATAAGAGGACTTTGGAATATAGCCCAAAACCCAGAGGTAAGACAACTGCTTAAAAGTAAAGCCGAAACCGTTTTGGCTCAGTAGATAGAGTGTCAATCTGTGGACTGAAAAGTCCCAGGTTCAATTCTGGTCAAGGGCATGTACCTTTGTTGCGGGCACATCCCCAGTAGGGGGTATGCAGGAGGCAGCTTATTAATGTTTCTCTTTCATTGATGTTTCTAACTCTCTATCCCTCTCCCTTCCTCTCTGTAAAAAATCAATAAAATATTTTTTAAAAAAAAGTAAAACAAAACTCATAGCATTGACTCCCAAATTAACACCCCTCTATGTATGGAACTAAATCTGTTGAGATAGATAGAATATGGGGCCAACTAGATTATAATTGACTAGAAGCCTGGTGCACAAAATTCATGCATGGTGGGAGGAGTGCCCCTCAGCCTAACCTGCACCATCTCCAATCTGGGATCCCTCAATGGATGTCCGACTGCCTGGTAGGATTGGGCATAAATGGGCAGTTGGACATCCCTCTCACAATTTAGGACTGCTGGCTCCCAACTGCTCACCTGCCTGCCTTCCTAATTGCCCCTAACCACTTCTGCCTGCCAGCCTAACTACTCACCTGCCAGCCTGATTGATGCCTAACTGATTGCCCACAGCTGCCTTCCCTTGCCAGCCATCTGTGTCCACAAGGGGGCAGCCATTTTGACCACATAAAGATAGCCATCTTGTGAGTTGGAGTGATGGTCAATTTGCATATTACTCTTTTATTAGATAGGATTAGAAAGTTCCCATGCTAGAGGGCTCAGTTTAGATGAGTGAGGTCTACATGCCTGTATTTGTAGTATGTTTTGGCAAAGCAGGTATATTTGAAGATACAGAATTGAGCCATCTGTTACAAAATGATTCAACTACCCATCTACTATCATTGTTAACTATTTTAGGAAAACTACATGTACTGCATGTTTTGTTTTTGTTTTTTTACTCCCAGGTGACAGATATTGCATATTCCATTAGATACCCTTATTTTGTTGGATTCTGGCTTGATGTTCTTCCACTTTGCTTCTTACCTATTTCCACTCAGCTATAAATTTCCTTTGGTAGCCATTGCCTTATCAATCTATATCTTCCATTATAGCAAACTTTATTGCAAACATGGAGGCAAATCACAGCATGTGGATCCAGAAGTACTAGAAGTTCAGGATCTATTTGAGTTGTCCTTCTTATGAAAGATTTTACAATGGAAAGAGTCTGAGAAGATTCTCAAAAAATTAAATGTTTTCAGGAAGCTTAAGAAAATATTAATCTACCTAAAAAAAGAGACACTTTTGAAACTAAAAATCTTTAAGTTATGAAAGATATATATAGGTTGTCTTCATGTGTGGAATCAAGAAGAGGAAAAGACTTGAAAGAGAAGGTAGACATCTGGAGAGTGAAGGTGGTTAAATACAAACATAGAGTTTTAAAAAGCACGCTCTGCATCTTCATAATAGTATATATATATATATATATATATATGGTCTTGGCTGTTGTGCTTTTTTTCTTCTCTGAAGATTAGAAGATGAATAAAAATAGAAACATTTTTTATCTTTACTGGTGAAAATTTTACAAATATCTCATTTTTCTCCCCATTGTTCCCCTCCACCTCTTTCTCGCCCTACCTTTTCCACTCAATTGTCTGTGTCCATGGGCAATGCATAAATGCATATGAATTTTTTGATTAATCTCTTCCCATCCCTCCACCCCCTTTCCCTCTGAGATTCACCAGTCTGTTCCATGCTTCCATGCCAATGCTTCTATTTTATTTGTCAGTTCATTTTGTTCATTAGATTTTACATATAATTGAGATCACATGATATTTGTCTTACTCTGGTTGGCATATTTTGCTTAGCATAATAATCGCCAGATTCTTCCATATTGTCTCAAAGGGTAATTGATATTGTCTCAAAGGGTAATAGATTCTTCTTTTTTATAGTTGCATAGTACTCCATTGTATATATATATATACCACAGCCTTTTTTATCCTAAAGATTCCACCAAAAAAACTACTAGATTTAATAAATAAATTTGGCAAAGAAGCAGTATACAAAATTAATATCCATAAATTGAAGGCATTTTTATACACCAATAATAACCTCTCAGAAAGAGAAACTTAAAAAAACCCCACAACAATCCCATTTATAATTGCAACAATAAAAAATAAGATACCTGGGAATAAACTTAACCAAGGAGGTAAAATACTTATATTCAGAAAACTATAGGACATTGAAAAAAGAGATAGAGGAAAACATAAACAAATGGAAGTATATACTGTGTTCATGGATTGAAATAATTAACATCATTAAAATGTACTTACTATTCAAAGCAATCTATAGATTCAATGCTATCCCTATCAAAATACCAATGGCATATTTTACAGATCTAGAACAAATACTCCAAAAATTTATATAGAACCAAAAAGACTCTGAATAGCCACAGCAATCTTGAGGAAGAAGAACAAGGTTGGAGGAATCACAATACCAGATACCAAGTTATAATATAAAGCCATTGTAATCAAAATAGCCTGTTACTGCCACAAGAACATGCATGTAGATCAGTGAACCATGACAGAGAACCCAGAAATTGACACAGGCTGTTATTCTCAATATTTGACAAAGGAGGCAGGAGCATACACCGGAGTAAATACAGTCTCTTCAATAAATGGTGCTGGGAAAATTGGACAGGTACATACACAAAGGAAGAAAGGAAGGAAGGGAAAAGAAGGGAGAAAGGAGTGAGGAAGAAGGGAGATAGGGAGGAAGGGAGAAAAGGAAAGTAAAGGAAAAAAGAAAGGGAGAGAGAGAAAGAGAAAGGAACTAGACCACTAACTTATACTATATACAAATCATTTTTAAAATATATGTATTTTATTGATTTTTTTAGAGGAAGGAGAGGAATAGAAAGTTAGAAACATTGATCAGACATTGACAGCTGCCTCTTGCATACCTTCTCCTGGGATCAAACCTGTGACCCTTCAGTATGAAGGTTGATGCTGAATCCACTGAGCCAAACCAGTTAGAGCCAAAACCAGTATTTTTATTGGAACCATAATGTATGCCAGGTTCAGGTCTACTTAATGTACATGTATTTTCACAATTGATATTTATAATTAACACAGTAGTTTCTATTATCACCTCATTTTATACACTTAGCATTACTTGTCCAAGGTCTCAAATGTGGTGGTGCTCTATGTTATTGCTAACTTTAGGTAATTGATTATGATATGATAGTGACTTTTGAATAACATTCGATTTAGGTGACTTCCTGAAATCTCTTTTTTTAATTATTGACACTATTACAGATGTTCCCAATTTTACCCCAATGTCCCCCTCTACCCTGCATCCAATCCCCAGCCTTCACCATATTGTTGTCTTGCATGAAACATTTTGTAATAAATCTTACTCGTACTATTGTCAGACATGTTTACCAAACACGAAAACCCCATGTGCAGGCCAATGCAATTCTCCAGTTTGCTCCTGGTTTAATGCCACCCTTACTTGAGTTTGTATAAAATGATGCGCAGTGCAGCGAGTTCCTGATCTTACTATGGTTTCCTGGGATATATAGGACTCCACAAGGGCCCTTGAAGATGAGAATTGAGCTTTTGATGCAAGACAATTGACCTTAGAATCACCCAAGGAAGAGAAATAAAACTGAAATCCCTGCATAAAACTGAAAAGTTAAAAGAGTTCTCATTTAATGAGAGGTCTTCTAAAAAACTTTATTTATTATACCAGGGAAACAATAAGGAAATATGTTTCTATTGTGAGTGGAAAAGGAAAAGAAAAAGTAAATTTAACCCTTTTGTATAGGAAGATTAACACTAAACATAAAATGTCTTCTGGACTACTGAAATTTCTGGGCTACTAGCATATGTGTAAAATTAGTCTGTACCAATGGTTGCATAACTAAAGGTCCCTGGGACTCCCATAGGAAGTAACTCTTGCTAAAGAAGATATTAGAATAAAAACTTACAATGACATATAGAAACTGTCCACCAGGAGTGGAATCAACAGGATTTGACTCCCAAAATAATTAGATAATGAGAGTATCAGATAAATGTAGTCATTAAAAAGTATAGTAGAGGAAGGAATAAAATCTTAATAGAATAACACACCATGATAAAAGACAGGGGGAGTGTATATATATCCTCTAGAAATTAAAAAAGTATAGTTTATTAAAAATGAGTACTTTGTAGACAGGTAAAATGAGATTAAAACTTAAAATAAAAATAATAATTGAATCTGAAAATATAACTATGAAAACAGCACAACACTGAAGAAGAATAGAAGCTGTATGAAGCAGTGGGATGGGTAGAATGAAATGGTCCAGGAAAAATATAAGAGGATTTTAGAATACAACAGAGAGAATGAAAAAGAAGAATATTAGAAAAAACAATGACTGAGTTTTTATTTTATAACTCATTAAAGAATAATGAGTTCCAAGCAGAATTTTAGAAAAAAAATTATATTGAAACATCAGTTAAAAAGATTAAAAAAAAACACACACAAAACAAACCTAGGAGACATTACTTACAATGTAGCCATTTGAATGACAGCAGACATCTTGTCATAAAAATAGATTCCAGAAGACATTATGAGATATCTTCAAAATGCTGAGGGAACATATTATCAATCTAGAAATCTCTGTTTACCTCTGCTGTCCTTCAAACTCTAAGGTGAATGTAGACAGTTCAGGAAAATATAAAGAATAAAAATTTTAATAGAATAACACACCATGATAAAAGACAGGTATTAAAATGACTGAGTATGTTTAACCATCACAGATTTTTGCAGAAATAACTACTGAAATAGGTACTTCAATAAGAGAGACATTTAGGAGAGTTAGACTGCAAAAAATAATGATGAGAAAATAAATTTTTAGCAGGTGGAATTATTTTGAGTAACCTTTAATTGGAGAAAACAATGATGGTAATAATAATTACTGATTTGGTGAGGAATGGAACTACTACAACATGTAATAGCAGATGTGGAATATACACTATAATACAGTACTAAATACTATAAAATAATAATGGATTACTGGGCATAGTATGTACAACTTTATAAAATTAATTTGAAAATTTAGATCAAATGAAAATGATTATTAGTCCTTCAGATATCAACATTTATCATAAAGCATACTAATCAAGATAATTTAATATTGGCACAGGTAAATAAATAGAGAACTATAACAAAAGAGTTCAGAATAATTATATGCATACTCATATAATCTAGACATATGACTAAGAAACATTACAAGTTAGAACAGGAATATAATTTTTATATATCAGTAGAAAGAAAGAAAAAAAAAGGGAGGAAGGAAGATAACTGCCATACATATGGGAGAAAATAGATTCCTATCTCAAACCATATTTTTAATTGAAAATTTGTAAAAAAAGTTAAATTGTTTAGGAGAAAATACTAGATACTTATAAACTTGGAATATAAAAAAATTTTCAAGATACCAAATGTATAAGCATACAGGAAGATGTTGATAAATTTCAGTATATTTAAATTGTTATGAGGACTGTATAACATACAGTAACTTTAAAAGACAAGTCAGAAGTTGGGAACACATATTTTCAGTATATGTAATAAATGCAGAACTAGTGACCAAACTATATATAATAAAAAATCAATAAAAATATAACCTAATCTTCATTTTTTATTTCTTTTATTTTTAATTAATTTATTGGGGTGATAGGTTAATGAAATTATATAGATTTCAAGTGTTCATTTCTATGATACATGATCTGTATATTGTATTCTGTGCCCACCACCCAAAATCAAATCACCTTCTATCATATATTTGGCCCCCTTTAAAATTTGGTACCACCACCTCCTTTCCCTCTAGTAACCATCATACTTTTGACTATGTCTAAGAGTTTCAGTTTTACATACCACATCTGAGTAAAATCACATGGTTCTTAGATTTTTCTTACTGACATATTTCACTTCGCATAATATTCTCAGGCTCCATCCATGTTGTAGCAAATGGCAATATTTCATCTTCTCTTATGGCTGAGTAGTATCCCATTGTATTAATATACTATATCATTTTTATCCAATCATGTATTGAAGGACATTTCAAACCTAATTTTAAGTGGTCAGAAGTTATGAACAGAGGGAAGTTAAAATAGCCTGTAAACATTTAAAAGTTTCTAAATCTCACCAGTAATCAAGAAAACTGCACATCAAAATTCCAAGGAGCTAAACATTATGTGTTACATTTGGGAAAATTTATGTCTGATTATACTGTATCATCTAGAATGTAGGACTGCTACAAACTAGTAATGACGTAAATTGGAGAGAGATTTGTTATGAAAGTTTAAGATAGACATATTCTGTGATTCATCAATTACATTTTGAAGTAACTACTTTAGAGTTGTACGTGCTTAGAGAGGTACAAGAATGTGTATTGAGCATTATTTTGAGATGAATTTGAGACAGAGTGGGGTGGAGGGACTTTGAACATATTATGAAAGCTTTATTTAAAATTAATATGGGTCAAATATGCCAAACTGTTAACATTTATTAAATCTGGATGGCAGGTATATGGTTGTGAGTGCTATATAAATGTGTCACATCCCCGGGTGCCTAAGTATATCGTGATTCAACATTTAAAAGAAAGGATATGTGAGATATTCAAACAACAATTAGTTTTGATTTTGAGAACAGAAAAAAAGGTAGGTTTAACTCATTATAATTAGTCATTGGGGTTATATTTGAAATGACTCAAACGTTTTTGTCACACTTGTCCTATAACTGGTTGACTGTGTCAATGGATCAATGAGTACACATTGGTTTTGATGTATACACATAAAGTTAGTGACCATTTTTCTATTGTCAATGTAGATAAAACAGGCAGAGAGATTTAGCTATTCCTTTGATTTTTATATACACTCACACTAATAATTGCACTTTTTATAGATAACATTTATTATTGGTCTTATAGAATATAGAAACAAAAAAGTATATTTATCCTGAGCTCCCACATAATTTTTACATATCTGTTATAGTGCCAGTCTGCATTAAAATTTATTTCTTAATACAATGTGCCTCTAACTATATAGGACTTCTTGAGAGGAAGGATTATATCTTATTCAATTGGTGGTCCCCAGAGTCTGATGTTGAGTAAATAATCAGTACATATTTTGTGGAGAAGTATTGCTTATATTTTTAACCATACTAGTAAAAATATGAAAATATTCTCATTGTAAAAGACAAATAACACAATGTATAGAGCAAAATGTAATTGTTTATTTAACTGTGGCTTTTTAAATTGATTTGAGAGAGAGAGAGAGAGAGAGAGAGAGAGAGAGAGAGAGAGAGATGAAGTGAGATAGATAGATAGATAGATAGATAGATAGATAGATAGATAGATAGAAACATCTGTGAGAGAGAATGTCAATAGGTTGCCTCCAGCATGTCCCCTACTGGGGATCAAGCTGAAACCCAGGCATGTGCCCTGACCGGGAATGGATCTGGTGACCTATTGGCTCAAGGGTTGATGATCAACTATTGAGCAACACTAGCCTGTCACTGTTGTTGTTTTGTTTTGTTTTGTTTTGTTTTTAATTTTCCCTTTCCACTACTTTCTACAGGGGTAACTAACATTAATACCTTGGTTTTTCTGTGAATTGAAGTTAAATATTATTTTTATAAGTTTTAGTAATAAATTCTATGTACTGTAGCATATATCCTATACCTGCTGTTTAATAATGGGCTAATATCAGATATTAGTTGAGGGGCTATCAGATATGCAAACAAATCAGACAAATATTTGAATGTTTATTAGTTTTGTACATTAGCTTGTTTTAGTCTCAAGCATGCATTTCTTTGGTATATATTAAACACCTAGCCTAGAAAGCTTTTCAAGCTAGCAGCTTCTCAGGTTTAATGTTTAGTCTGTTTATATAATTATCAATGATATATCTAGATGATTTTCAAAAGAAAATTGTTCATGTGCTAGGCAGAAAATGTAGTTGTTTAATACTTAATAGCTTGATTTAAACATTGCATTTACCTTGAGAATTCCGAGGAGATTCACCGTGTGTCTGCTGAGGCATGAACCCAAAGCTGCTTAAAAGGATTAATGTTGCATCTCAGACTCAGCTGTACTGTTAGGCTTTTGTCATATGAGAGGTATTAGAAATGAAATTACAAAAGAAACAGTCTGTCCAGGTAGTGATGATATACAGATGGAAAGCATCTGAAAAACTGATTTTCCTTATGGCTTAACTGCAAAAGTTGTTTATCTCAATCAGGAGAACAATGGTTAGAGATCATTAGGATTTATGATTGGCAGCTGCCACCCCTTTGTAGCAGGCGCATCTGTGCAGAAACCCAGGGAAAGGGGTTGTATAACTACAGCAATGGTGCCATTTCATTAAATGGTGCCCATTTTTCAAAAGACTTTTACGCCCGAAAATTTGTGGGTATGCTTCTATTGACCTCCTAGTCTGTAAAGTTTGTGGATTTTTCTTTGTCATAGATGCATTCAACAAATGCATTTTGAATACCTGCATTGTGCTAAGCATCTGCAGAACATATACTAGTAGGTGGACCTTGACTACAAATGTCCTACTTCTCTCTTCCTTTCCTTCACCCGCCTATTTTAGGAACAGTGGTTATTGTTATTTGTTAAAATATATTTTTTTATTAATTTCAGAGAGGGAAGGAGAGGGAGAGAGACACGGAAACATCAAGCTCAGAGAACCTCATTGATTGGCCTCCTGCATGCAGGCTCCCTCCTGAATGGCGCCAGCAACCTGGACATGCGCCCTGACCGGGGTCCGACCATGAACTCCTGGTTCATAGGTCCACACTCAACCACTGAGCCATACTGGCTAGGCTATTATTGTTATTTTTAAATTAATCGTAGCTGGCAGGCCAATTTATTTTCTTCAGCACTCCATTCCGTAAAAGTTTATAAAGGCTCCAGGTCAGATGTGTGAAGGAGATCATTAAAGTTTCAATATAAAAGTAAAACCAACCAACAAAACAATCAAACATCAAAGATTTCTCCAAGCCTTAGTTTTAGTGACCTAGGAAATCTTAACTTATGAAGAAGGTGCAAAAATTACTTTATGGTCTGGCAGCCCCATCAGAGTAAATTAACATTCTTTGATTTCCCCCCTTTAATAACAGTGGTTTAAGAGCTCGGCATTTTTTCTCACCTCTTTATTGCCCGAGTCCATCTTAAAATGTTTAAAAAAAAAGAATTTATTTTTACTCATTAATTTAGGGAGCCTTACTCCCCTTCTCCTTTTTATCTACTTTATTCTTAACTGAATAGGCTTTCAACTACAACATGGCTTAGATAAACTTTATGCAGAAATAATGACTACTTTTAGCATCATGGCAGTATTAGGGTAAGCTGTGTTCCTGCTGAGTGGCTCTTTGAAAACTAAGCAGGAGTGATCATTTATTTATTTGCTGGATTCCTATGTCCCTTTTCCTCCATAGAGTATAGGGTGTTATGTGGAAAATTTTGCACAGGGGTTGTCTAAGTGTTTCAAAAGAAAATGAAAGAAGAGTGGAGTTCATAGATGTGAAAGCACAGAGAAGCAGAGCCAGTTGATGGCCAAACCAAACCCTAGGTGGCAGCTAGGCATGCGGTCCCCAGGGAGCCACTGTTGGCTTTTCAGAACACTGAGTCATTTTCCCAGAGTGGACACCCCTAGAGAGCACCAGGCAATTCTGTTCAAGACTCATATGAAGAGGCATAATCAGAATTATCGACTCATAAGGCAGAGAAGCCTTAAAAATCATCTGCCCAGTTCTCAGAATTTACAGATGAGCCAAATCAAACTCAAAACAAGCAATCAAGTTAGGAGCATGGCCAGAATTAGAACCCAGATCATTCTTTCATTCAGCAAATATACATTGAATGCATTGTGCGAAGCATTGTTCTAGGCACCGGGTTTCCTTGGTGATTAACAGGGACATGTTCTGACTACCATTGTATCCCTTACTGCCTACCGTCCAATTGCCAGGGAGGATATCTAATACACCTTGTCAGACGGCATTCCGTTGACTGAAGACTCAGCCTCTTTTAGGGCAAACCTCACGGGATGTATAGTGAGAGAAGGGAGGGCTATTCCAAATATTCTGGGCATTCTTTAGGCACTTCTGTTCCATCAACTGAAAAACAGTTACTGGATTGATTCTTCCAGGTTTGTATGTCCCTGGAAGGAAGATTTTCCAGTTACTTTTCTTCTCTAGTTTGTGTGTAAAGGCTTAACTGTTCTTTCACTGGACAAAACACATGTCTCTTAAAACTTTTACCTTTTATTTTTTAAGGAATTTTTTAAAATTGATTTCAGAGAGCAAGGGAGAGGGAGAGAGAAATAGAAACATCAATGATTAGAGAGAATCGAGAGAATCATTTATGGGCTGCCTCCTGATCCCCCCTTCCCCCCCCCCCTCCCCCTGCTTCCACAGCTGGGGATGAAGCCTGCATCCAGGCATGTGCCCTGACTGGGAATTGAACCATGACCTCCTGATTCATAGGTCTATACTCAACCACTGAGCAACACCAGCCGGGCTGACTTTACCTTTTAGATGCCTCAGAGTCTAAACCCTAATAAAATCATTGACATTGAAAGCACTTAGTGTAAAATCATATGTGCAGATTCTTCAAAGGAGCATGGTTTAGGAGCTACCAGAAATCATAAATGTACCTTCCCAAAAGTGACATCACAGTACTCCACCTAACACTGACTATCACTGCAAGAAGACTGAAGGTTTTTTTTTTTTTTTTTAAGGAGTAGATTGCTCTGTTTTAGTGTAAAGGTAGATTTAAGCTCCTCCCTATTCCCTAGTCCCCAGGCCGAAAACCTGTGTTCACAGAAGAGCACCCAATAGGTTTACAGGTAGAACCAATGAGTTTGAAAACTTAAGGACCTTTATTAGCTCACTTTGTGCTTTGTCCTGGCCCAATCTCCAAAAGACGAAGTGTCATCCTTGTAAGGTATAGATAAGCCTGGCTCATGAGCAGAGGTAACTTTCCCTGCACCAAATAAATGGAGCTAAGGAGGCAGTAAGGGAAGGACTCCTCTCTTCCAGCCACCTAACAGCCAGATGATATTCTCTGAGGATCAGAGCAAGGTACAGGCTCTAGGGACACCTGTTTGTGCCCGCGGGGCCAGGTTCCTGGTGGCCCTGTCTCTCTCTTGTGCCTGGCAGCTCCTGCATTGGCTGATTTACCTGGGAGGCTGTCTGTGGGTCTGTCCTTATTGGGCTACTGCCGCCAGCATGAAAGGAACAGTCAAGACTGAGGGAAGCCGAGCGAGGCTTGTAACTCCGGGAGCCTAGGGGCTGGAGGTGAGCCGCCTCCGGATGCGTGGACTGCGGCTTTCCTTCCTCCAGACACACACGGAGTTTGGGTGGTGACGGTGCCCAAGAACTGCAGACAGATACCTAGCTGACTGGTTGTGAGAGCCGGCCAGGAAGGCAGCGCCTGCCAGCCCCGGACCTCCTGCTGGCAGAATGTAAATATACCTGCGGACTGGCCAAACAGGACTGCCTCTTCCCCACCCCTCCCTCCTCCCACTCCTTCCCTCTCTCTGCTAACCAGCATGAGAGGAACTGAGAAAGCAACAGCCTGCGAGTGACGGCTCAGCCCCATTCCGCTCCTCTCTGAGCCGAGGTGGGAAATTGTGCAAGCAGCTTCATTGTGAATTTCTTCCGCTGGCCTCGAGATGTTCGCCTCTATCTGGTATGCCAAGAAGCTGGGTCGCAGGTTCGTGCACAATGCCAGGAAGGCGAAATCTGAAAAGGTATGGAGCGGGGATGGAGAGATTATCTTTCTGATTTGCAAACTGCCAGCTCTGGAGGGCTAATCTGAGCACAGACGCAGTCGCTATTAGCTTGGCATGAGAGCTTGCCTCTCACTGGGAATGTAGCCCATGCCACTCAGAGAAGGGGTGACTCCTGGAGCCTAGCTACTTAGGAGGGGAAAATTTGGGGCTAAGTCGGGTCTTGGCTATTCAAAATATTTGGTGGTGGCGTCAATGGAGAGAGTATCTCCACAGAGACTTAATTTTCCTTTCAATGACATGGGGGGAAAGATTTTGAGCAGCTGAAATTTTTGCTTCTTCGGGGAGCCCTCTAGTAAACTTGTTGCTACACTGCATTATTTTTATGACTTACAGTCTTTGATTCTGAAGGGGGCATGATAAATCCCCGAGTGTTTCTCCGGTACTTGTGTCCCAGTTTGTGTCCTAGGAGCACATCTTTGGGACTCTAAACAATGACCAGATTCCACATGAGTACCTGGTAGTTTTTTTTGTTGTTGTTGTTGTTGTTTGTTTGTTTTTTTGTTTTTTTTACAAATCAGCAAGAGCATTCATTTAAAAAGTGTGCACAATGAGCCAGAATTGTATTTCTAATCGGATAGTCACTTAGAGGATGGCTTTGTATTTCTTTTATTCAGCAGGACTGGCTATTTCAAGAAAACCTCTATGTAGATTTACTTAATTAGTTATCATTCTCTGGAAAATGTAAATGGCCTGTAAGTCCTAAGATGCATTATATGCTCATATCTCTGATTTGCCCTGTGGTTGTGGAGCATTGGCCAAACTGTCTTATTTAGGGGATCTGTACACAATTTGAGAAGGGTTGGGAGATTTCCAAAGGTGACAAACGACATTTTGGGAAATGGAGATTTTTTCATATTACTCTAAGGGTGCAACCTTTGGTCCAGTGTCCTGTCTGTCTTAAATCTACTGGTGAGATGGATCCACAGATGGCTTTTCTGGCCTGTGGCACAGACCTCCCTCTTAACTGCCAGGCTTTCTTCACTTTAGCTTGCTATTTGTTTCTCCAGAGTAGGAATGTTGCTAACATGAGCAAGAATCCAGTGATAAAACAGGATACAATTGTGTGGAGTGGGAAAAGAGAGAACATCACTGGAGTTCTGACTTTAGGGTTGTAGCCTTTTGGAATGTCCAGATCTGAAGAATGTAGAATGATGTCAAACTTGTTACTTCATGGCATTTTGGTGAGGAAGGGGGATGCAAGAGTGGGGTAGAAGTGATCTCTTTTCTGTCCTACATATATCACAAGTAAAAGCCTGGCAAACCTAATTGTCATGTGCTGGCACCATTTATATTGAACAGTTGGGCTTGAGGGTTTTTTCGTTTCGTTTTGTTTTGTGCTTTTTAAGTAATTTTTCAGAGAAAAGACTTGTAAGTAGTTTTTTGTGGTGTTATTGTTTTTTTTGTGTTTTTTTTTAACAAATGTTTTGATAAAGTGCCTTCTTCTGAAAATTATAGGTTATATGGATGAGAGGACTGTCAGGGACCACAAATGGCTCTAGGAGCCCCTGGGAAATAATGCCTGTGCCAAATTAGTATGCAAAGAAAAGTTGAATGTCCCAGTGACACTTAATTCAGGCTTTGCCTGAATGTGGAGAAGAGCAGCTCTGTGAAAGTCAGTGTATAGCACCTGAAAGGATGTTGAACTGATGAAGTGAAACGGGTTCTATTAAGTGTGGGAAGAAGCTAGTTTGGGGACTTCTCATACCTCCTTGTCATTTCTGTGATGGCGAATACTGAGATCAGGCAAGAAAATGCCAAGTGTGGGGTGAAGGGTTTTAAATTCTTTATTTGTCTCAGGGAGTATGGAAATCAACATGAGAGAACTGAAGTTCTGCTGAGTGATAAAGACCAAATTAAAAATGATCATTTCTAATGCCCTTGTCTTTGCCAGGGGAGCTAGGAGGAGTTAATTTTGAATACTAGGTGATACTAAATAACAAGGAAAGAGCATTTCAGGGTTTGTTTGTTTTTCCTGGAATTTATATTCACAAAGTTTCTGGAATAAATTGAAAGGTGTGCTGCCTTAAACAATGAAGGTCCTTGGTTTAGGCTTGGTGAATAGAAATTATTGATTTCTTCTGTGTACCTAGTTTTATCACATGACTTATTTAAGCCAACTATTGTGATTACTGTTTGTATAACAAGTTCAGTAATGTACTTTAACTGAGAAGAAAATTAACAAGTGATAGAAAAAGATGTATATACAACGTTACTATAACATCAGAGGTAATATAATTGCAAACACGAGTGTAAAGGGCTACTGACTATATGCTGTCATGCTTTATTGTAAAATGAAAGGAGATGAATAAAATAAGATTGTTATTTTGTTACATTTAGAAAATGAGTAGTACAATTAAAGGGGAAAGAGCTATTGATAGTCAGAGCATATTTTAACTTTGGGGGTATACATCTCTATCACAGTGAATAATTGTGAGTTTGTATTAGTACCTTCTATAAATTGCAGCTTCTTTTTGCAATAGGTAGCATAGTTTAGTTCCTCCTACTCTAATAAAACAACCTGCACCCATTAGAGCCCATCAGTCCTATTTTAGCATTCAGATATGGTCTGGGAAGTATATTCCTCAAGGCTGGGGTTAATTGAAAAGCTAATTGGGAGTATACAAGCCTAAATGTCATCTCTAAAAATGCAATGTGCCTTATTCATGGTTGCCTGGTCTACTGTTTACTTCATCTAATGCCAATAGAATTAAATAGAAGCATGGGATATAATAATAATCAGAAAATAATAATATCAACAGTAGTCCCTACTCACACACATTATGCCTCACTTGCTTTAAGCATAGTTTCATTTAATCTTCATGGCAATTCTATGACGTAGAAATTGTTTTTCTGATGTCCCAGAGAGAAGAGTAGCCAGTCCAAGGTCACAGAATTAGCAGTATCAGTGCTGGGATTTGAGCCCAAGTTTACCATTCTAAAATGACTCCTTCAGTCTCTGTCATTCTCCTCTAGCCCTCTATCATTCACCAGTCTTGTGTTTACAAGGCCACCATTCCTTCTTATCTTGCCTCCCTCTTTAGAAATTAAAATTCCAAAGTCATGAAGTTTACAGAATCAAAGTTACTGATTTAACCCCTTTATTTCAGATAAGGCCATGTCTACATTATATTGAGTAGACTGCTATCTGTTCTTTTATTAAAGACTACACTCTTTGTCCCTTTCAGTTGGATTAGTGTAGCAAGCTATCATCTTGGCACCTATTATTTCATTTAAATGGCTGGTAATTGTCATATCATCATGACCTAAGCATTGGCATTTGTACTCCTTACTTTTCCTCTGGAAATTAAAGATGTCTCTGATCAAAAAGGACCTCCATGCTTGTCAATTGTAGATGCACTCCCTTTTTGACTGAGTTAAAGATATTAGGTGATTCATGTTGTCTTCTTTCTAAAAAAGAAAAGCAAAGACTCTTTGTTATTCTTTCATTAAAAAAGACAGTTTGTTCCAACCAACAAATCCTGTGAACAAAATTATTTTAAATGTGATAATAGGAGTCAAGATTGGCTGGCTGGAGTAGAATATCTTCATTCAAATATTTTTCTTTTTTTTTCATTTGACCCGGTGTAATTAATTTAAAAGTTAGTGTTTTCCTATTATGCTTTTATGTCACATTTCAACTGAAATTGCTTAATTTAGCCAAACTAAGGATTGTATGACTCTAAAAAGCAGCTGAAAAAGCCTTAAGTTAAATTGAAATGAGTTTCTGGTGGCATAATAAAATGCAAGAGTATAAAGATGTTGTGAACCTTCACCCCCATCCCCATAAGCATTGCTTCTTTAATTTGTTTTTGTTGTATTTGTTTATTTGTTTGTTTATTTATTTATTTAATTGGCTAAGCATGCACCATGAAAGTGAATACATGATGTATTTATAAAAGACTGGCAGATCCATCACCTAGTGACAAACTGTGGATGACCTTGGCAGTGAATGATAACTTACCATTGGATTTAACGGATTTAACTGAACTCAAATGTCTAGTTACTAGGCGACATGCACCTTAAATAATTTTTAAAGAATCAACATGTTGGTTCTACCCTTCTCTCATCTAAACCAAACATATTAATTTAATATAAACTAAAGAAAGGACAATTTAGTAATGCATTTGCTGGCAGTATAGCCAGTGAGAGAATAATGTCCTGTGTAATCCTGATATAACATAAACATCTGGCTTAAGGTAAGTCTCAGAGGGAGGGAATTAAATTTTTCTTCTTTGCTCTCCAGCCTAAAGCCAGTCATTTGGCTACTCTTAGTTTTTCTCATTTGTCAAATGAACATAACACCTGTGCTTCAGTAGCACTCCAAAGTTCTCAGGATGCAGTTCAACGTGGTCTGCAGGACCCATTAGGACATGGCCTCTCCTTTGCTCTCTGCCCTTACACCTTGTTTTTCTTCCATGGATACTCTAAATCCATTCTGAACCACTTCCAGATTCCCAAATGTCCCAAATCAAGCCTGCAGCTTGATTGGATGACAATAAAGCTGCAGCCTAGTTGTAGTTCAATTTAGGTAACAGCACCATCACTGGGAAACCTTCCATGGCCTCTACAAGTAAAGGATTAGTCTCCATTGGCTCCCATAACAGTTATACATATGTTGAAATCATCTTTTCTTTCTCTGTATTTCTAATTAGAATGGTTTCTCTAAAAGAAGGACTGTTCAATCTTGTTCACTAAATTATTAGGCCTATAAGACTGCCTGCAATAGGGTTGTCTCTTATACTCTATTTCATTGATTCTAGGTTTTATCAGTTTATAAGTTGTACCATGATTTCATGTATTACCAAGAAAAAAAGATTGTCAATAGAACTATAACATATCATTTGCAAGACACATCTTGATGATAGAGATGTTGAAATGTGAAAAAAGTATATTTTTAGGATCAATAAAGTATGGCATAGCTGAAAGAATGAATGGGTTTATTTTAATAATAAAATAAGTTAATGAAAAGTGTTTAAAAGTTACACACTTGCTATGAACTCATTGTTATTTATTTTAAATCATATTATTAGTTAGGCTAGGGAAATATAGAAGATAATCCTAAAATATATCATGCATTTATCCTGTGCTGATTAGACTCAACTGGCATTATATGTTCTATTCTAGACGCAAGAAGACAAATGAATAGATGGAAAATGAAATTGAAGGTTATAGAAAAAAACATATTAAAATCAATAATCAGGAACCATTTAGATTGCAGAAGAGAAAGCTCAAGAAGCCAATTGGCCTCTCACTATATATTTACATGTCTGAACCACAACAACGAAAATTAACTTTCATTGAGTTCTTTCTATGAGCCAAGAACTGTCCTAATACAAGGTTCTAGTGAGACTATTATGATTAGTTTTTAGAGCACAAATACATCAGCAGTAGGTAGCTGGGATTAGATACCATGTCTGACCAGAGTTCAAGCTCTTAACCAGTAAAAACAAATATACATACAGAATACTCTATTGTTTAATACTATATATTGTATATTAGTATTCTGTATATGTGATATATATGTTTACAGTGAGTTAGACATTAAGTTTACTTTTCTCTATGAAAGATAACTTTAAAAAGTAAATTTAAATGTGAAATCTGAAATTTAGCTTAGAGATAAAAAGAAACATCCTGATGTTAAAGACTCTTCACTCCTCAGTGAATAATAGCATCTTTCTCTGTCTATTCCTGCCTCATGGAAGATTGAAGAGTAGCCTGATCTAGAGAGAGGGGTGGCTAGATTGTCCTCTCAGGTCCCTATTTCATAGACTTCTCAGTTTTGAGAGCACATTGGTGGTGAGCAGCAGCATGACTCAGCACCAGTGTCTGCCTAGCTGTGATGATATAGAGGACAGGTGTTTGTCCACACTGAATGCAGCCCTGCACTTCTTCCCTGTCACTTGGCAGGTGAATCACATAGTAAAATGGACAGTAAGTAGCACTTGTTCTGAGGTTCCCACCCTGTTGTTCACCCTGGCAGAGAACTAGGCACATCTCTTAGCACAACAGGGAGAGAGAGAAAGGGAAATATGGGATCAGAGAAATGGCTGAAATGGAGAAGGAAGTGGGGAAGAGAGTAGGCTGGAGAGGAAGATAGCAGGTCATAAAATCACTGTAGAATTGTTATTAGTAATAGTAATGCCTATTTATTGAGAGTACTTAAGTACTATGGCACTATGACATATATACCTCATGTATCATCTCATTTAATCATCATTACAAACTTCTAAGTTAATCTATTATTAGCCCTTGTCATATAGATGAAAATACTGAGGTATAAGATGTTACTGAATTTTCCCAAGGTCACAAGTAGTAGAACCAGCATTCAGAGACAGTTCTGACCAAATCCAGAGACTATCTCACTAACCGCTGAGACCACATGCTCTTAACCTTTCCATGGGTTGGGTTAGCCAGTGATTTGGAGAACAGATAGACCAACACAACATCAATCTTATCATTTAACTTTCCCCCTCTCTGTTGAATAATTATGTGGCTGTCAATAAAACTTGATTTCTCATTGGGATCTTCCAGAGACCAGATGTTCAGGTAGTTTGCTTTCATTCTATTTTATAGAACTTTAGTTGTTTGTTTTTGTCTTCAATATACTTTAGAACAGCCTTCCTCTACCTGGTAGTCTACAGTATTATATTGACTGATGAGGATGGAAGGGGAAACTTTCCTCCAGCAACATTAGCTCAACCATGATAGTCATTGTAAAAATAAATTTGATAATCCAATAATGTACACATTTTATTTGCATATGCATCACATATATGAGGTTAATAGAGAAACCATCTCACTTTAGATAAGACCTAGTAATTGTTTGTAATTTCATCAGAGGTAGTCTTATTTCATTAAATAAATTGTTAAATTATCGATTAAACTGTTAAGCCGATATAAATTCTGTCCCATTCAGTTAGCACATAGTAGGCCTTAAGTAAATACTATTGAATGATTGACTTGGATGGAGGACTCTAAGCACTGTAGGAATAGAGACTAGAGCAGGGGTCAGCAGGCCTATGTGTTCACTGGTGCTATTTCAACAAGCCTGCCACCTGGGCTAAATCTCTTAATCTCTCTGGGCCTGATTTTTTCATCTGCAATCAGAATACTTCCATTCTAACCATATTTGATTCCAATTTCATCCTATATAATAAAAGAGAAAAATGCAAATTTGACTGTACCTTGGCTCCTGATTGGCTATGCTACCAGTCAATCAGGAGTGGGGGTGGGGCCAAGTGGCACAAGCACTGGGCCCAGGGGGGTGGAGATGAAATGGTGGTGGTGGCAGCAAGTGCTCAGCCCCCGGGCGCTGTGAGGGGAAGCAGCAGCAGCAGCAGTGGAGGTGGTGGCGGCCGCAGGGAGCACCCGCCCCCTGGGGGCAGGTGGTTGCAGGCAGCAGGGGCTGAGCTGAGCAGGGTGATGGCTGGGTGCCCAAGGCTTTAGGCCTTGGGCAGGCTGGGGGTGAGCCATCAGTTGGACATCCCCTGAGGGCTCCCAGTATGTGAGAGGGGGCAGGTTGGGTTGAGGGACCACCCACCCCAGTGCAAGAATTTTGTGCACTGGGCCCCTAGTTTCACTATGAGACTGCAGAGTCCTTAAAGGGAAAGATTCGATCTAATTCATCCTTGTGTTCCTGGCACCTAGCAAAATGCTTAGCACTAAGAAAACCCAAGAACATTTATGTAAAATGAATATATACAAAATGCCTGGAATGTCTTTAAGCATTACTAAGAAAAATATAATGGAGAATCCACCTATTTTCAAAGTGGAGCAAGATAAGAGACATTCAAGGCTTTTCTTTCTTTACCGCCCCCTTTTCTTTGAAGAAATAGGGAATATGAGGCATTTTCCAGCAGTGCTGTTGGAAGCTCCAGTTCTCATTCTTTCCCATTCTCCTTGGCATTAACAAAGAAGTGAAACAAATAGTTGTCATCAGAATACCAGAGTTCTCATGTATTATTATTGCAATAATAATACATCAAACTATGACATTTCCTAGCTGTTTTGTCCTATATGCCAAAATATTACAGGTTTATGTTTGTGCATGAGTGTTTATTTCTTGTACATTCTTAATCTGAAAATTCTAGTTAGGTAGAGAATTCCCATCCCATCTACCTTGGTCTAAATTTTGCCCCACCCCCAACCCCACTCCAGAGATTCATATATTGAAGCCCTAGCCCCTAATTGTATGTGGAGATGTGAAAACGGGCACTTAGGAGATAATTAAGGTTAAATGAGAGCATAGTAGTGAGGTCCTAATCTGACAAGATCAGGGGCCTTATAAGGGAAGAGAGATATCTCTTTCTGCCATGTGAGGACACACAAGAAGGTGATCATCTGCAAGTCAGGCAAAGAGCTCTTGCCAGAAATCAAATCCTGCCAAAAACTTTACCTTGGGCTGCCCATCCTCCATATTTGTGAGAAAATGCATTTCTGTTGCTTAAGCCATGTAGTGCATGGTAGACTAATATACAATGATGCCATGATTGCTGCATATGGTGATACTCTATGAAGAGAGTGATTTTCTACTGCCCAGGGTCAGGATATCATTATTAGAAAAAAATATGTGACCGCTTATGTGTTCTTTTTTATCCTAAGCATGTAGCATCTGCTCTGGTGAAGGACCTAGGAGGGGCTATTAAAATTGGTAATATAATAAGAAAAGATGGAGGAAGTAGAGGGTGAATGGCAAGATGAGTTGGTTTTGGCTTGTCTTCTGTAGTCTAATCCAGAGAGGGTGGATGCTTACTGTTCACTTAGCAACCTTGATACAATAAGAAGAGGAAAGAAAACTTATCAAATACTATTTTTCTCTTCCACACCAATTTGTTACTTTAGGCCACTCTGATTTATAAACAGAATTGGTGTGCTTTCTATACCTTTCACTCCATAGTTCCTCTATATTGACTGTGGGAGAAAAGTTCTATGAGGAGAGCTTCTGACTTTTATAAGAGTTTGCAGTCAGGGACAATGAAACGAACACTGTCCATTTGGGAAGTTAGTGTCCATGGTGTTGCCCCCTTACCCAACAGAAGCATCAAACTCTCACTTATCAGGAGGAACTTTGGTGATTTTCTAGCACAGGGTGTGCTAAAGAGGACACTGATGTGCTGTGGGAGAGGCATTGTTTTGGGAATTAAGGGAGAATGGTACTTGGGAAGGTTTGAAAGAATAAGAAAAACATTTTTCTCCTTCTCTAAACACCATTTTGGACTAAGACTTATTTTCCTATGTTTTCTAAGCTCCTTGAATAAGTTCTTTGTCACTTTTATTGACCCCTTTTCTCCATCCATTCTATAAATCCTCTGATTGGCACACCCAGGAGCAACATTATGACAGTGAAAGACTATAGACTGGGGTTCAAATTTGACTCAATATCTTGTTGTTTGGGTGACCTTGCGTAAGTAACTGCATCTCCCTAATTGTTGATGTTCTCATACATTGAAAATTGTGAGAACTATCCTTGAATATTTTTGACCCAATTAAAAACTGCATGTAATGTATCTGGTCCATTGTAAAACACATTTCCTCCCTTCCTTTCTCCATCCCTCCCTCCTTTTCTCCTTTCTTCCTCCCTCCCTTCCTCCTTTTTACCACTCTCTTTTCTCCCCCCCCCCATTCATTTCAGTATTGTGCATAGTTCCAGAAAGGATGCTAAGCAATTTTTGCTAACTTCTTCATTAATGATTATTCTTACTCTATTTCTCTCTTGAGCTTCAAAATGGACTTGCCCTCTCATTCTAGTTTTATAGAGTGAGGTGATGTATAAGTCTATCTCTGCCACTAGATTAAAAAAAAATTACAGAGGAGGACATGTTAACAAGTGAAAGTTGTCAGTATACTGACTTAGAGGGAGTTTTAGGTTTTTATTTCCTTTTTAGTACATAAATCTTAGATCATCTTATGAAAAGTTTCCCAACCCCCATCTTTTCCCCACCTCCCCTCTTTCAAAACACACCATGCAGTTTTTATGAGACTGATTCTCTTTGTTTGGGGAACATTGACAAGGCACATTACATCTCCTTTGAAGTGAAGTGGTTTGTGCTGAATGACTCAAAGCTCTTAGTTAATCTCCTACCTGGGGAATGTATCACATAACCTTTGTGGCTGTATTTAGGTCTTAGCCGGGAGGAAGATGGGGGTAGTGAAACTGCAACATGCAATGTTACATTCAGTTTTAGAACAAAAAAGAACATTCTTTTAAAAAATGATAATAACTTATTGAATCCTTTATGCTGGGCCAGTCACATGTTCTAATTCAGCTAATCTTCATAATAATCCTATGGGATAAATAGTATTCATGTGTTTATAAGCGAGGCACAGAAAGGTCAATAAAGTGCTCAAAGACACACAATTAGCATGTTCTAAAGTCAGGATTTGAACTCAGGCAACCAGGAAATGAACTCATATTCTTAACCAAGAGTTGCATTATTCCCCATGTCTTTCAAGATGGGCACAACTTCTTGTCGAGAGAATATGAAGTCTGGGAAGTTTCTTGCCTGGTATCAGTTATTGGCAGCCAAAATTGGTGATTTGAACTCAGAACTTTTGCGTATCAGTTGATCAGATATCCTGAATATCAAGCAGTACTCTTATTGTCTGAGATAACCAGCAGCTGATAGGTTTTTCTATATCTCAAAAAGTATTATGAGTTGTATTCATATTTTGAATGGTGGTATTAACAATCTATGATGATATTTTCTGTAAATAATTGATCCAAATTCACTGTGACTTCTGAACCCTGTTTCCATTAAAAATAAAATGAAAGAGATTAACCAAAGAACATATATGCATAAGCCATGGACACAGACAATGGTGTGGGGAAGGCCAGGGCTGAATGGAGGGAAGCAAAGGAGGCAAAGTAGGGAACATTTGTAATAATAAAAGCAAACAAACAAATAAATAAATAAATAAATAAATAAAGCAAGCAAGCAAGCAAAATGTCACCAAACAGGAAGGCGCAGGGAAAACAATTCCACACCAGTGGTTGCATTAATTGCTACTTTGGATGTTCCTGCTGTGCATTGAATGGAGTCACTTTGGATCTAGTTCTTAGAAATAATCATCTTTATTATTTCTGCTCTAGGATGCACACTTTTGAGATTTTAGAGGCAAATATTTTCACTAATCTGTTTCTGGTTTTCTGTTTCATTCCATAAGTAATCCCTTTGATTTTCATCATTTTTGATGTTTTCAGATTTAATTTATAGAGGGTTTGGGATATTATAGGACATTTTCGTCTCTTAATATATAGTCTAATTCCCCAAGTGTAATGTTTTTAACATATTGTTTACTTCAAATATGATCCATTATTTTATTAAAGTTGTTTTTTTCCCCCTGACATGTCTCTAGAATTTCCAAGTGCTTTATGGAAATGTTTTATGTGATACACAAGTAAGAATTTATTTCAATATCAGTCATTTTTCTAGTATTTTGAGAAAAACAGGATAGAATATAGCATAATTAAGTGGTGCCTGTTGACATTTATGAACTACACCAGGTGTTGTTTAAAACAAATTTAAACACATTTCAGATTAATATGTGATTTCTGTCTTCTAGTTTCTTATAATTCACCTATCTGATGGTCTTCAGTGTCATATATTTTGCACGTTTTAAGTTAATGACAGGTTGGTGCCAGAAATATAAAATTCAGGCAAATGAGTTATCTGTAGCCTTTTAAGTCAGTCAATAATTCAACACTTACTTAAACCTTGGCATTTAACAAGACCTCCTTGTGCACAACTACTAACAATTCTATGCTCAGATTTATGTAGAGAGCGGAAATGACCAAACCACGATCTCTGTGCTGGGGCAGTCCAGGTGTAGGTTAGGAAACACGAAAGAAAACACGCACACACAATTAAACTCTGAGATGTGTTTTAACAGCATAGCGAATGCTTTCATTCTTCTGCCTTGCCAGATGATCTGTGCTATTTTTTTTTAAATTATAATATATTTTTATTGATTTCAGGGAGGAAAGGGGAGAGGGAGAGAGAGAAATACTAATGATGAGAGAGAATCATTGATTGGCTACCTCCTATAAGCCTCCCACTGGGATTAAACAGGAAACAAGGGCATGTGCCCTGACTGGAATTGAACTGTTGACCTCCTGATTTATAGGTTGACACTCAACCGCTGAGCCACATTAGCCGGGCCCTCTGTTTTATTTTGCTGACTCTTGGCATTCTAGACCTGTGGGATCATACCTCTTTGCCAACCACCTGGAATATCTCTTATTCACAGAGTCCCACTCTCCAAGATTAGAATAAAGCACAGCTGGTATGATAATGCTCTTAGGTAGCATAAGTGGACAAGCATAATGTCCTTCTAGGGAAAAATAACTTAAAGAAGCATTTTTATTCTTAAATTTTAATTTATTGGCTGACTTTTAGAGATAGGGAGAGAGAAAGAAACATCAATTTGCTGTTCTACTTATTTATACATTCATTGGTTGATTCTTGTGACCAGGGATCAAACACAAAATGTTGTATAGGGACAATGCTCTAATCAACTGACCTACCCTGCCAGGGCCTCTTTTTAGTTTTAATACTTCTTTTATGATGTATTGAAACTGCAGCGTGGAGTATTTAAGAACACGAGTCTGAATCCAGACTTCTTGGTTCAAATCCTAGCACTGCCACTTTCTACCTATGGGACTTGGAGCAAGTAACTTAAACTTTCTGTGCTTCAGTTTTCTCCTATATAAAGTAAAAATAATAGTACCTCTCTAGTAGAGTTCTTATGAGGACTGAGTGAGGAAGTAATTGTGATATAACAGGCATTATTTAAGTGTTTTTAACAAATACAACAGGACAAGTCAGGTAAAGGAAAGTGATGGTTGGGCCAGTGAAGTTCTGTGGAACCTCTCAACTTGGTGGCCAATTCTTCCATCTCGTACCCTGGTTCTGATTTTGACTTACACTAGGTCTACTTTGAATGGTTTCATCTTCGTGTGATCCACATCAGGGTAGACAGGCCAGCGAAACTCTGCCCCAATACAACAATGCTGGTCTTTACTGAGCAGTGCTTTTGGAAGGTGACTCTTATCTGCAGCTCCAATGTAAGCAGTTGATTTCACCAGAGATGCTAGGATTACTGCCATCAGGTTGCTGAGTCATTAATTTGAAAAGCATGTACCCAAGAGAGTCTGCCTTGATATCTACCCAAGAGAACATCCTCTGAGGAGGTAGAGGAGGGGCCTCTAATTAGTATAATGAACTTCTGTCTTCCCAAAGCACCAGTTCTGCTTCTGGACAGGAATCAATATCCATCATCACTGTTTATTACTCAGTGTTATAGATACTTCTGTGTGTCTCTGTGCTCTTAGGGACTGTTCCCTGGATGAGAGAACATTCAAATATCAGAAGATGACTTACTTTTGCTTTTATAATTCACATTCTACATTCTAGAATGTCTATTGCCTCTTTTTCCGTCTCATACCTATTTATAATTTATATAATTTTATTTTTTATCTTTATTGTTGAAAGTATTACAGATGTCCCCCTTTATCCCCATTGACCTGTTCTAGCCCACACCTCTCCTCCATCCTCAGCCCCAGGCCTTCACCACACTATTGTCTAGTTCTTTGGTTAATCAGATAAATATATTTATGATTTTTTTCTTGCCACTTATTGGAAGGTAATGTCTAGTTTGTTTAACCAAGAGTTATATTTTATAAAGACAAGCTACTTGCTAAACCAGTGATAAAATTGTAAACATAAAATTGAATGTAGTTTTTTTATTGTGATTAAATATACATAACATAAAATTTGCCATTTTAACCACTGTGAAGTTTACAAGTAATGGCATTAAGTATGCTTGCAATGTTGTGCAATCACCACTCTGGTCACTGTCAGAACTTTCCATCTTCCCAAACAGAAACTCTATATTCACATGAGTATATATAGTCTTAATGTAAAAACTTAGAGACTCTCCACATTCGTCTTTCCTAAAAATTGACTAATTAATTTACACCAATTCCACCTGCCTTTTAAATGTTTCAGAAATACTTACAAATGCCTAAATTTCCATTATTTATTGATGAGGCTTTAAATATCAAGGTAGTGATGTTAAGCATTTTTGGTGCAAATAATGCAATTTAATTTTAGCTGAGTAACTTTAGCTTTGCTAAGATTAGTGATTAAATATTTAGTTGTATAGTAAATTAGTCAAGCCACGTGATCATTGGAAAGTGGGTACTCCATTTACCACATCATAAATGTTTTACAAGGTATTATAATGTAACTAGTAAATTAATAATGATAATTTAGGTTTTAGCTAATTAAACTCTTCCTTCGCGTATATTAATTTGGGGTCTGAAGTAAAACAACTTTGACGGTGGTAACTGTTACGATGGTTTAGCTGCACTAACCAGAAAGAAAATTGTGGAAATATAATGTGTGTAAAGTTATAAACATAAGTCAGTGAATTTGGGTTGACAAATCTAACCAGGATTAAATATGCATTGAGGAGAGAGACCGTCTTGTGGTCAGTTTTATACCCTTATTCAGTCCAAGCATTTTTAATGAGAATTGAAAAAATTTAAATAGCAAATAATCAATCAAATTTTAAAGAACATCATGAATGTACTCATATTAAACAAGGCAATTTAAATAGTATTAACAAACACAAAGAACCCAGTTCACAATCATAGATTATTAAGGCGAGAAGTTATTATACTAACATCAAATAATAGTAACTGAATATTGTGGAAAATATATAACAGAGCCTTTTTGCAGATGAGGAAACTGAGACCATGAAATATTTGGCTTTATATAGCTAATATTTGTTTGCTTAGTGTTAGCTCACTCATAACCTAGATCTTTATTTCATTTAATATAATTAAAACTACATGTAGGAAAATGTGAAAACACATGGAAGAAAATAGTTGTGTATAGTCAACCTTTATTTTATTTGGAAAAATTGTGGTTTGGTTGAGGGAGCATCAGCTTTAGAGTCCAAAAGACCTATTCTTGAATCAGTTTTTCCTTTCACTAGCTGGTGAAAATATTTAACTTCTCTGAGGCTTGGTATTTAAATCTGTAAAATAAGAGTAAAGTAGAAAATCACTACTATAGCATGCTGTAGACAGACAGTAGGTATTTAAAAGAAATATAATTTGACTTTCTAATTTATTCTCAGTTAGTAATAAAACTAATAATAAAATAGACATAATTTGTATCCTCCCCAGATTCTCTAAAGAGATCAGGTTAGTGAAGGAGCTACCACATAGCCTGACAATTCAAATGTATTCATCAGAGTTGTGTAATAATAGAAGTACTGCAGATCGAACATGATTTGGAGGGCTAAAGAGAGAAGTCAACAAGAAATAATGGAGCCAGAGGAGGCCTCAGAGAGGCGGTGATGCCTGGGAAGAGTCTAATAGGATGAGAAGGAGTTTGCCAACTGACAGGATAAAGAAGGCCATTCTGAGCAGAGAAAACAGCTTGAGCAAAGCACAGATTCCTCAGAGAGCATGGCCTTTTCATGGACCAGCAGCAGCTTCATCATGGCCCAAGCACAGTGTGCACACCGGGGAGTGGGGGAAGTGACTTTGGAAAGGTCAGATGGAGCCAGATGTCGAAAGGCTTAGTTTGCCATCTAAGAAGTTTGCTGTTTTTGTTTGTTTGTTTGTTTGTTTGTTTGAAGAGGTATGGAGAACCAGGCTCACGGTAGGGTTTTTGACATGATCAGATTCAGATTTTAGGGAAACATATCCGATGGCAGTATGAAGAATATATTAGAGAAGAGCAAGAGTTGATAGAGGCAGGGAGACATTTCAGGAAATGTTGACAGTGTTCTCACACTTTAGTGTGCATCACAGTCACCTGAGGTCTTGCTTAAACACAGGTTGCTGTGCTTTATCCTCGGAGTTTTGCATTCAATAGGTCTGGACTGAAAAACACGGATTTGCGTTCTTCAGGACTTACTCCTGGACCCCAATTAGGAATTGTGGCCATTAAAATAGTAAGAGGCTAACCAGGGCTTGTATTGGGGGAGATGAATGAATCTTATTGTAAGAGCCTCATTAATTAGAAGCACCCTTATGGTGCATTTTTGGGTGCTGAGATTTTGCTTGGACACTGTGTTTGTGCCTGAGGCATTGGATCATGCTGGAGGGTGTTAAATGAAATAAAATGTTCTCGTTGTTTCCTGCTGAGGATCAGAGTGGGACAAAGTGACCTGTGGCCCTCAGTGAATGTTAATGCAGGAAAGGACCTTGGCAATTTCATTACTCAAATTCCTTTTGTGGTTGTTGTCAAATGAATAAGTCAATTGATACCTGGCTGGGTAACCTGATGTATAGTCGAGATACTCAAGGTTGTGGTGGTCTTTCTCTCTCTCTCTCTCTCTCTCTCTCTCTCTCTCTCTCTCTCTCTCTCTCTCTTTCTCTATCTCTCTCTCTGTCTTTCTCTCTCTCCCTCCCCTCCCTCCATCTAAAACCAATCAATCAATTCAAATTTTTTACAAAGTCATTTCAGATCAAAGAGCAGAGAGATACTTGCCCCCAGGCACAGGGCTGGTTATGTAGGATTGCTTTCTGGTGTAAATTAAGGGTCTGCTAAGAAGAATCTTGCATTTGGATCTGTTCATATTCCCTGTGTTTCCAGCAATGTTATGGTCAAGGGGAAGTAAAATCTGAATGCATTTTAGATTTTCTCCATTTCAATATTTTTATGTAAGCATATACTTTCTTAAGAAGGTTTACATGATCATTTTCTTTTGATTTAATAAACATTTTTTTTCTCTGTTTGCTTGGTGCATGTGTTACATGATCTCTCATTGTAACCAAGGTTTCCTTTTCCTGTAGTCCCATTGCCGTTCTAGTGAAATGAGCTTCATCTGCTGATGTAGAAAGAAGTTTTTAATTGACATAATTAACTCGGGGGTGGTTACTTCGGATTTGAAGGAGGCAGTTGATTCTCCCCAAAAGTGAAGGTACTGCCTGATAGAGCCAAGCATGCTGTGTGTAATAATGAAGGTGGTTTGGGAAGAATTTTGTGCTCCTAATTAGGAAAAAGATGAGGTAGCCTTCTGTCAGCGGGAGGCTCAGGACTCAGGCCTGTAATTGCAATGAGTATAATGGGATTACCTCACACTTCAGGCATTACTCTCAGGAAAGGGGGCACGGAGCCTTTCCTCTAAACTAGTACTCCTGTGTGGTGGGGGGGTATTCTGGGGATGTTTTGAAGAGAGGTGTGATTGTCTAATTGGAAGGCATTTTTTTCTCTCTCTCTGTATGTGTGTGTCCGTAGTAGAAAAAAGGAGCATAAAAATATTTGCGTCTCTCAAATATTATACTTCAAATGGGAGGATATTTGAGGGTTATCTTGTATGTGAGACAGTATGTTTAGGATGCTGTAAATGATGTCTGGCATAAATATATTGTACTTCTGTAAGCACTTGGTGTGATTGCCTAATATTGCAGTTCATAAAATGTTATTATATTAGTAGTGTAAATTTCTCCCAGGTATTGGAATAGATATTGAACAGATATTATTAAATGCAATAAGTATTTTCAAAGCCCATGTAGAACTTTGAATGCATTTTAATTTCAAAGTAAGAGTAGGTTGAATTAATTAAGCACCAGGGACCTTGTATGAGCCACCAAATTAAGTAATCTCTCATTTTTCTCTTTCTGTTTCTTCCCTCTCTTTTATTTCCTTTTTTTCCCTTCATCAACCATTCACAAATCTTTGAATACATGCTTACCAAGTAATGTGTAAGGCACTGTTCAGATGAAAGGACTCATAATACCCAACATTTAACTTTAAGGAGTTTACATCTGAATGTAAGAGCCAGACAAGTCACTATTCAAAAGTCACAAAGCAAAAAACCAGGAGTTTTAGACACATCAAAGAAGGAACAATAATTCCAACCTGGAAATAGAGACCCTTCATGGAAAATGTTGAAAATGAACTGCTCAGAAAGAATCTGAATAGGCAGAGTTGGGTATGACAGCATTCCAGGGTGAAAAAACAATAACAGCAAAACTGCAAAAGCAAAAGGACGAGAGCATTTTAGGGAAACGAGACATATTTTATTCTGGTTGGCAAGCAGGGTATGAGAGAATGTCAAGTCAC
Organism: Antrozous pallidus; assembly: GCA_027563665.1. Taxonomy (NCBI): domain Eukaryota; kingdom Metazoa; phylum Chordata; class Mammalia; order Chiroptera; family Vespertilionidae; genus Antrozous; species Antrozous pallidus. The sequence continues at coordinate 54,586,057 of CM050520.1, read as the reverse complement.
TTTTGGGGAAAAAAGAGTTGGGCCAGATTGGGGAAAGCCTTGCATATTGGTAAGGAGCTGGAATCCAATTCCACAAAGAGAAGGTAGACATTGCATAACTAGTTCAAAAGCACTTGAACAAGACAGTACAGTTTAAGACTGGTTAATAGCACAGGCACTATCGCAAATTTAAACTTAGGCTTTTTTATTGTTTAATTTTGAGGAAGTTATTAAATGTACTGTGCCTCAGTTTTCTCATCCCTAAAAATAATGAAAACTTCATGCTATTGTTATTAAGAACTAAATTAAATGGTGTGTGTAAAGTTCTTAAATGTAGCACCTATTATTCTAAACCAGTATTTCTCTTCTTCTTCTTATCCTCCTTAGTCACTTAACATTAAAAGAACTTGAGGCATCTCTGTGTTTGTAGAACTAGAGTAGAAAATAACAGATATTCTATTCAGGTTCTTTTGAGCCTTACTATGTGTAAGACACATAGAAAACACTTGTAACACAAAGATGAGTAAGAGCATAGCATGTGAATAAGAAATTTTACCACCATATGGTCCTGCTATAAAGCAAACTCTTTATATAAAAAAGTCCTTTTGGAATATGAACAATCAATATACTCCAAGAGCTTATAGTCAAAAGAACACATTCAGATTGTCTCATGATACAATTAAAAGGAACTTGGACATAGACTTTGGCCCTTAACACATTAGCAGATAATAAGGAACTTACATTGTGTACAAACCAAGGGTATAAGTCAGGATTTAGAAATACTCTTAAGTGCATGAGTGGAGTGAGGGCTAGGGAAATGGGGAGTCCATCCCTTGATGATATAGAATAAATGAATAAATAAATAAATAAATAATGAATAAATAAATAATTGTGTGAGTTTCATCCAGGAAGGCTTCCTGCAGAAGGTGGGATTGTAGTGCTGTTTGAAAGGTTGAAAACTAATATGTTGATAGATAGGTTGGGGGGAAAGCATGTCAGGACCTTATGAAATCTGGCATTGTTTTGAAGAATTTTGTTTTGGAGACAGAGCAAAATGAAGAGGTGAAGAGAGGCTATGAGACTATATCCTAAAGAAGGCCTAAAAAGGCAAGGTGGGCAGAGGAGATGGTCATGAATGGGGATAGAGTGTATGGGGGCAACTAAGAGAATGGCTTTCAACTCAGAGGAGGTATTACAGAGTCTGGAATTTCAAACTGACTTGGAAGTCAATAAACAATTTTCTCTCCAGAGAAAGTGCTAATTATGGAGTATATAGTAAGGAAAAGGCTGTGATAGTTTGGAGGAAAAGATAGACTTTAGTACAAGAGGAAAAAGCAAGGATATATTGAGTACTTATTATATACCAAGCATGATGCTAGATGCTGTTTCATTTCATCCTCACATTAATTCTGTGGGGCAGATATACATGAGTGAGCAAAAGTAGGTTTACAGTTGTGAGCACATATAACACCGAGTTTATTCTTATATTTATATTTATTAATTATTGTATTATTTTCCATGCCAACAACTGTAAACCTTAATTTTGCCCCACCAACATATTTATCCCTGTTTTACAGGCAGAAAAACTGAGGTTCAGTTGAAACAACTCTATCAAGGTCACGCAGTCAGAAAATGAGAATTAACAAATCCAAACAAAATATTCACAAGCAGAAAGTTTAAATTTTGTTTTTCAACTAAACCACACCAAGTCCTTTATACACCTATTCATTCAGTAACCAATCACTTCCTGTGGGCAGGACCTGGTATCCCTGTGTTTGCATTCTTGCTCTGTACCAACAAGCTGTCTAATTTTGGAAGATTCACTTTTCTATGGCTACTTTCTGAACTGTTAAATAAGCTTTTGGGAGGATTAAATGCTGTAATACTTGCAAAGATGCTAGCTCTTACACATAGTGGCTACTTAATTAGTGTTGGTTGAATCCAAATTTTTAATAACCAGGTAATTACAAGCTATTCTTATCTATCCCTCAAGGAAACACAAGAGTCAAAACTTCTTATCATTTTATTTCTGTTTATGTGCAACACTATAATGATGATAAAGATGATGTTGAGGATAATAATATTAGTAATAATTGCAGCCACCTTTTATTGAGCACATACTCTATGCCAGGATCTGTTAACATGATACTTTATATTATTTAATTTATTCATCAGCAAAAGTGTATGAGTTAGAACAATTTCTTACCTATTTTACACATGTGGAAACTCTTGCTTCCAAAAGTTAAGTGACTTTTCTAAGAGTAGACAGACAGTAAATGTTGGGCCAGGTTCTGAAATCCCAAGATGTCTCACGTGCTTTTAATTATCAGGCAATACTGCCTTCCTATTTAATAGAATGTGTTTTTTGAATCAGAGTTGTCAGTAATTCAAGCTCCCTTCCCCCCTGTTAGTCTGAATTAGCAAACTTTCCCTCTAATTCATGGTCTTTGCAGTTGGTTACTGCTATTCTAAATGCCCTAACTTAAAGCAGACAGTTTCATTCTCTTACTTAAGTGAAACAAACAAACAAACAAAAAAACAGTTTTCCTGAATATCCACAGACATCCCACAGCACAAATCTTCTGAAACACTGATTTACTTGGACAGAAACTGTGAGATTCAATTTCTTCCTGGTTGGAGAACATTTTTCTTAACAGCACTGAATCTTAGTCTTTCTCTCTCTCTCTTGCTAAGCTATCCAGGAGTAATGATCATGGCGTTGATTTTCGACATGTATTTTGGAAATACTAAAATAGCACAAAAGACTGAAACGAGATAAAGAAATAAGGGATATTGGTGTCAAGACTGGGGCATTGCAGAAGGGGGTTGCATGGAGCTTTTGATGTTTTAGGTTCTGCACATCTATAATTTGAAAATCAACTTGCAAAGGGAAATAAATGGAAAGAGGTCAGGTAGTTTATAGAAATCTAGAAGAATAATTAAAATTATTAGAGAAAGAGGGAGGAAACCCCCCACAAGAATCACAGCTACTATGTATTGATGTCTGATGGTATATGGTACTCTTAGCAAAGCAGTCGATATGTTATTATTTTATTTGATCATCTCAACACATGTGTGAAGTAGATATTATGATTACTGCTTTGTAGTTGAGAAACTGAACTTTGGAGCAGTGAAATAACCTGAAAAACTCATGCAACTTAGTGGAGTCAGAATGAAGCCTATTTTTTGTCTAGCCCTAGTGTTTGCCAGTTACTGTCATCCTGATCAGCAGAAAGAGTGACACAAATCTCAAGGTCCCAAAATAAACCAAATGTCTTCCTGCTTCTAGCCACACCTGCTCCAAATTCCCCCTAGAGATCCTGGATTCTAATTTTCAGAAATGAGACAATATCATTCATTGATAATGAAAGTAGTTGGCCTTTGGAGTTGAGTGGCTGATTCACTTAGCTGTGTGATCTTCAGCAAGACACTTTTCTGATGCTCATTGTCTGCATCAGACAATGCATTCTTGCTCTGTACCAACAAGCTGTCTAATGCTAGATGCTGTTTCATTTCATCCTCACATTAATGACGTGGTAAAATATTATGTGGAAAATATAATATGGCAAATTTTACATAGTGCCTTATATTTATTAGTGTTCATAACATTATATAATATATATTATTAATAATTTTCTGGTTTTATCACAATGCCTAGTTCCAAGAAGGTGCTCAAAAGTGGTATCAATAGATTTTACTGCACATTGTGATCCTTATCAGTCTCTGACTCTGGGAAAATCAGCAGGCACATGCAATGACACTTGTAGTTCTACCCAAAGAGATAGGCCATTGGTCCTTACTCATAATAATTACTTTTTCCTAGACAATTTCTAGTGTGTGACAAAGCTACAGTAAAGCTTCTTTATTTAACATCTTTATTAAATAAAAGCTGTATGCCTTTAGGGAGATAGTAGTGTACATTGTATAATCTTCTGTTTTGCATATGGAAATTCAGCTACCAGATCTTGCAAAAGAAATTCAGAGGCATCTTAAAGTAGAGGATGACCTTCACATTTTCATAAAATAAATGATTAATGTGGGTACCATTAATCCCACCCATACTTTATTTTCCAAACAGCTTTATCCATCCTGAAAAAGGCCTCTCACTTTCAAGGATAAATGATACATTTAAAAAAAATACAATTATGAACAATCAGGTATGTAATTTATATTTGTTATGCATAATAAAATACATAATTAAACATCACTTCATAATTAATCAAGTCATTAAACCCTGGAAGTGTCAAGAAGCTACTCTGCAGCAGCATCCTGAGTTGGGGAGATTATTTATAAATAGTCTCATAATCTTAGGACTATTTTCATTCCTGTTTCATTTTCTCCAAGTGTCGTTGGATAGGTCAGCCTTGATTAAATACTGCATTTGGATATGTGCGTTAAGCAGAGTGTTCCAAGGCCATGTATCTGAGCTGTTCAATAAAATCTAAGGAGCCAAATATTTAGCCCACATATAATGCGGATCCATTTCAAAATAATAAAATAAAATGGATTTTCCTTCAGATGTCAGTAAGTTAGTACAAGTTTTACCTCAGACAATGTATGCATCAAAACCTGATAATGGATAAAATAGGGAATAAGCATTTCTTTTATGGCTGTGCAGCAATGGTAAAAATGGAAATTTCAGAATCACCTAACCTGCTTTACAGATCTTGTCAGATGTGATAAGCAAGGGTTCAACAGGCTGTATTGAATATTTTATTAACAATGATTATTACAATAAAAAAAAGAAGAGAAAATATTTGCCAGGTCCTATGTGATACACATTAGCTATACTCACTTATTTAATTTTCATCACAGTCCTGTAAACTAAGTATTGTTATTTTCTCCTTGTACTACACATGAGGAAACTCAGGCAGGGAAGTTAGGTGATTTGTTATGTACATCATAACATGCTATGTCTTAGAGATTTAAAAAAAATAAAGGGAAAATCGAAGAGTAAAATAGGTATTTTAGGTGGTTGATTTCTGCATCTGTAAGAGATGGATGTTCTGTTGCAATTGGCTGGGGTTTGCCATTGAATTTAATGTTGATGCCATGAGAAAGAGGACTTGCAGGTAATAGATGTTCTACACCATTGATGAAATTGAAGGTTCCCAGCAGGCTCCCAGCTAGTTTCCCCCTGGAAGAGTCAGAAAGTCTGAGCTGATGATTATACTGAAGGCGAAAACCTTCGGCATTACCATATCTGTCAGGGTGAAAGATGAATCTGTACGGAGGAAAGGTTCACTGAGCTGCCCTCATCAGATATAATCATATTCCATATTTTCAAGTAATGCCCCATTTGATGGCTGATGTCGGCAGGTATTGATTGAAGGTGTTCTGAAAACTGGTGACTGAACCCTGCGGGGAGTTTACTGAGTATGGAGGCTTCTCACACCACAGGGCAATCTGAGAACAGCCGTGTGGGCTGGACCATGTCTAGCTCATTCCTGTGAATGCTTCATGTGTCTTGGGGATGAGTATAATAGTGTGGGCACATTATATTTCTGGGTCTCTTTGCTGTCTATGCTTGTGCTACTCTAAAAGCACTCTGCCTCTTTCACTTCATTCCACTGGGTGCCTGAAATTCTTCAAATATATATACTGTTAAAAGTCTTCTGCCATCTCTTCCTTCTCCCCTCCCGTGAGGCTCTCAACTATTATTTAGGACCCATGTCAAGTTTCACTGTGGACCTAGTAGTTCGTTTACCTGTGTTCTTTGTTGTGCTCCTTTCATATCTATAGACTCAGGTAAAGGCCTCACGGTTACAGGTAAGAAAAGATGGTGGACTGGACCAGGTTTGGAGGGCACTGCATGAAACAATGGATCCAGAACTGAGACATTCAAAAGCAGGAAGTGGATCCAGTTACTGTGGCAATGACCTCTGAGCTTTAGGTCATTCCTTCATCATTATTCAGTGTCAGGCATTGTCAGTGGAGATGAAAAGACTTATTTCTAGTCTTCCAAGCACCTAGACTGGGAGGAATCTTAGAGAAGTGTGAGTGCCAGGAAATTGTCATACTGGGGTCTCCTATAGACCCCCCATGGTGGCCTGTGCTGCTGGAATTGTCTCCAGGCCTCAGGACAGAGACCACTAATGTAGGGCACAAAAATCCCTGTCCTTGGAACTGGAGGGTAGAAGGTTGAGGGAAAACTAAAGCCCAAAACCCTGAGCCTTTGTGGGGATAAGTGCTTCAGAGCAAACTCAGAGCAGTCTGTTTTAAGGATAGCTGGTAATTAGCGACCTCACATGAGGCCAAGACCCTTTAGAATAATATTTGCTTTATATCTCTACTAGAGGCCCGGTGCACGAACTTGTGCATGGATGGGATCCCTCTGGGTGGCGTGCAGGAATTGGTCAAAACTTACAGTCCAATTCCACCTACAGCTCTTACAGCTTCTGTTGCCCCTGCTCATTTCAGGCCCCACTGTGCCTGCTGTGGCCCATGCCCAATCAGTCCCAATAGAGAGAGGCTCGCGCTGCCACCACAGCATTTGCCAGGCATGAGCCCCGCATCTGGCACCCTCCCAAGTGGATTGGCCAACAGGATCAAGCTGAAACAAGCTCTCCAACATCCTAGGGGCCCCAGATTGTGAGAGGATGCAAGCCAGGCTAAGGGACTCCACCAGTGCACAATCAGACCTGGGAGGAACCACAAGATGACTCCAGGGTGTGTTCAGCCCTTCTTGCTCAGTTCCAATTAGCCAGACACCAGCAGCAAGCTAACCTACTGGTTGGACCATCTGTCTCCTGGTAGTCAGTGCACATCATAGTGACTGGTCAACCAGTTGACTGCCCCCTGATGATCAGTGCACATCATAGCAAGTGGTTGAGCAGCTTTAGAATATCATTAGCATATTACACTTTGATTGGTTGTTCTCCCATTTGGTCTATTTGCATATTACCCTTTTATTATATAGGATTGAGCTGAGACCTATCTTTACTCCCCCCCTCCCCCTTAACTTTGTCACTTAATAGCTATGTGACCTTCAGCAAATCTCTGATGTTCACCAGCCTAGGTTACTTTGTCTAAAATGAAAACTAATAATGATTAATTCTATGGATTATTCTGAGAGTTTGGTGGATATTTAACTCACTATATAGTGTCTCATGTACAGTAGGGTCTCAATTAATGGTATCATCGCTATCATCAATATCATTTCCACCTATTACAAGATAAATTTTAGCTTAACCCAGCTATAGAGCACTAAAGATTGCAAATGCAGAATCAGGAATTCACATACTCCTCATTTATGACACTTACATCTAAACCTTTTATCAATTCTATGGAATTTCCACTGTCTGTTTTATCAGAGTACATAGAACTGACACAATCAGAGTATGCTGAACAAAAGAATGACTCAGCCAGAAAAAATGTCCAAAAATGTCCCCCAAAACTGTAGTAAGAAATAAATCCAGTTTGTTCATTTTCATTTACTGAGATTTCTAAACTTAAGTAAAGGAAATATTAAGAAACAACTGTGGCATCATAACAATACTTAAAATGTGATATTATGGTACTATTGACACTTAGTTCAGAGCTGTTGAGCATGATCTTATACTCTCTATACTACTCACCAAAGGAAAACATGTTTCATTATATTAAATAAATTATTGAACTCTAATCATACCATTCATCTGCCTTTTATTTCTTCCACACTAATCTAACAGTGAATAATACAGAAAGCACGTCACAGGTGTTGTCGAATTGCCTTAAATGTTAAGAGAGTCATTGTCTATTTTCTCATATAATTAATTGAATCAGTGTGTGACTAACATTTGTATATGTATGTGCTCCATTGATTTCAATTTTATTTTAAATGCCACTGTCCATTCTTGGTAGATTTCTAGCTTTAGTAATAATAAGGAAGAATGCATCTGCCTACCTTGTTATTTTATGAAAAGATACATATGTCCACAGAGCCTGTAAGTTTGTATTCATAAGCATCAGCATATAAAGTGCTGCTGTGTCAGGAACATTGAAATGTGATAAATATTAATTTCTAGAATAGTATTTTGTCAAGTGTTTTTCGAATCAGCATTTCATGTTTATACCTTTTCCCTTGCAGTTTTTGGAATGATAGAAATAAAAGTTGATGATCTTCAACAGGGTCTTATTTTTGTTTTTTGAAGTCTGCCAATGTTTTATTTTATTTTTTTACGTGATGCAATGCTATCCTTGATTAAGGAGTTGTATTTTCTGCCTTTTCACTGCAGAGCTCTGCTTTTCATATGTGTAGAGAGCAAGGATATGTGTTTTTACTTTCTATAAATCAGTAATCACTGTTTTTAAAGCACAAAAACGCAAGAAAATGGCATTCTATAAGTAAAATAGCAGGCAATAGTATTCTGAGAACTTTAGTATGCTATTCCTAAGCTCTTAAAAGAAAAAAAGCCTTAGAGTTTAGGTGTTTAAAAAATGATTATTCACATAGTAGAGTCATTGATTGATGGTTTCTATCTTGTTTGGATTGAGCTGCCAAACGATTCATCTCAACTGACTGGCGACTGTTTAATCACAAGGCTCTAGCCTCTTGTTAAAACCCCTTCTTTTGGTTCATGGATATTTTTAAATGGAATTTAAAATGTTCATGAGGAGTGTGGTTGAAGCCAGCAGTTCCATAGTGCAAGCCCTGTGTTGAAATCCCTACTGCCACCCCTAACCAGCTGTGTGACTTAGGTTGAATTACTTCACCTCTCTGAGTTCACTTTCTCCATCTGTGATACAGAAGTAATACTACCTACACTGCAGGTTTGTGGCAAGGATGGGCAGAAGGAAATGATGAGCTCTTCTTGCCTGGAAGGTTCTAGTCCAGCCTTGGCCATTCACATACCTGATGATTATTTATTTCTGGTCCCAGTTTTCTCTTCTGTGAAAAGATGACATTACATTAAATAGATTCTCAAGTTACTATGGGTTCTATAAAGTCAATTCTAATTCTCTTCTCAAGAAAGGAGACACTGGAAGCTGCTTACCTGGTCTGTGCTCTGTCTTTGCCTCTGGACTCCCTGGAGAGGGAGGAGAAGGAAACAGGTGTAGCACATCTATAAAATGCAGATGCTCCATTTTCCAAGAAATAGGAAAAATATGATTGTGCTAAAATCTAATTCAGCATGTTTACCTTGAACAATTCAGAAAGCAATTTGGGACCATAGCTGGCACCAGCAAGGAAACACTGGAGGGGAAGAGAGTTGGGCGGGGATCCTTATTAACTGATCCTTCCTTCTTCATCCTTCCTCACTGTGGGGGAAGCAATCCCTCTGGGTAAACTTAATTTTTTATCTTTAACATGGAACAAATATTGCTAATTTGCTGTAGAGATTAAATGTGGTACATACAGAAAATAGAACGTGTTACCAATATATGTGAAACACACTGTAGGTACTTAAGAAATGTTATTCTCCTTTTTTATCATCCCATTTACTTCCCTGTAACAGGCCCTCATGAATTCTTTGCCAATAACTCTACCCTGACTTGAAAAGAAGGCTTCAGCCCTAGCTGGTTTGGCTCAGAGGATAGAGTTTCAGACTGTGGACTAAAAGGTCCCAGGTTTGATTCCAGTCAAGGGCACATGTCCAGTTGTGGGCTCGATCCCCAATAGGGGGCATGCAGGAGGCAACCAATCAATGCTTCTCTCATCATTGATATTTCTCTCTCTCTCTCTCTCTCTCTCTCTCTCTCTCTCTCTCTCTTCTTCCTTCCTCTCTGAAATGAATAAAATATATTTTTTTAAAAAGAAAAAAAATGCTTCAATGAAGGAGCCACAAGAAAGTTGAGATACCACATTTGCTGCTGATTGGGGCAAAGTGATGTTGCCAGATAAATTCTGTGGAAGAGAAATGCTGGCATAGTGGTCCTTCTCTGTCCTGTGATGAATGGAGTTCCCCCTGATTGCTGAATAGCCCTTGTGCTCATCATGCACTCTGGCTAGTGCTTGGTGTGCAGAGTAGAATAGCAGGGCACTGAAGGGAGGATCCTGGAGGTATTGAAGAGAAAGGCTTTTTAGAGGGAGGAGCAAGGAATTCAATATTGCCAGAACATAATGTTCAAAGAGAGGAATAGAAGGAGTTGAAACAAACAGAAGATAAGGGCCAGATGAGGGAAGGCCTTACAAATGGTGAGTCATCGGAAGGGTTTAAACTCCAGATGGGATCAGATTCACAGCAACATCTTCCTGTCAGTGGTGTGGAGATGGATTGAAGTAAGGCAAGACTCTAGACTTCAGATCAGAGCAGGGCCTTACTTAAGACATCTACTGGGAAGTGAATGACAGGACCATGAACTAAGGTGGCAGCACAGGGGGAAAGCTCATTTGCAAGATATTTTAGGTATTGGAATTGACAGACTTGATAACTGTCTGGAAATAGGAGGTGAAACAGAACTGGTACCTAGGTGGCTTTCAGGGCTCAGGTTGGCCCATTAGGTTAGGGTAGCCTCTGAGATCCCGGATGTCCTTGCTTCCATGACTCTTACTAGTCCACCATGGTGAGAATAAGTCACTTCTTTTTGAAAAATTGTACACCCACACACACACACCCACACATACACTGAATGGCCAGATTATTATGATCTCTGAACCCATAATAATCTGGCCACTCAGTCTATATCCTATGCAATAAAAGGCTAATATGCAAATTGTCCCCTCGACCAGTAGTTTGACCAGCAAGCAGGCCAGCCAACCACCCATGTCCCCTCCCCCTGGCCAGGCTCGCCAGATCCCACTCACACATGAATTCATGCACCAGGCCTCTAATCCTAATAAAAGGGTAAATGCAAATTAACCATGACTCTGCCATGTCCACAAGCCATGCCCACCAAGCCAACAGGAGTATGCAAATTTACCCAACCAAGATGGCTGAGGTCATGGAGAGAGCAGGAGGCTTGGGTTTCCCTGGTAATGGAGTAAGCCAAGCTTTCTACACATCCTGGCTGGTCAGGCCTCCACTCAAGACTACAAAGTTTTAATTATAGAAGATAAATAAATCCCAACAAAAATGGCTGCAGCCACTGAGCAAGCAGAAGACTTGGCTCTGCTCAAGGTTACAAAGTTTCAATTATAGAAGATAAATAAATCCCAAATACCAGGGCCTATGCTTGGGTCACAAGAGGGCATGGCCAGCCTGAAAACCAACACAGGTCCCTTGCCCACACCGCCCTATGTCCCAAGGGAACCCACATCCTGATATGGGACACACTTCAAGGCAAACCAGCTGGCCCCCACCCATGTACCAGGTCTCTATCTATATAATAAAAGAGTAATATGTAAATTGACCATCACTCCAACACAAAATGGCTGCCCCCATGTGGTCAAAGATGCCTGTCCCCATGTGAACACAAGATGGCTGCCACAAGATGACTAGCAGGAGAGGGCAGTTGGGAGGGACCAGGCCTGCAAGGGAAGGCAGTTGTGGGTGATCAGACTATCAGAAGAGGGCAGTTGGGAAGGACCGGGCCAGCAGAGGAGGGACATTATGGTCAAAGAGGCTGAAAGGGGGGGGGCAGTTAGGCATCAATCAGGCTGGCAAAGGAGTGGTTAGGGGGTGATTAGGGACAATCAGGAAGGCAGGTAGGCTAGCAGTTGGGAGCCAGCAGTCCTGAATTGTGAGAGGGATGTCTGACTACAGTTTAGGTAGGATTGGGCCTAAACGGGCAGTCAGACATCCCTCAAGGGGTCCCAGATTGGAGAAGGTGCAGGCTGGGCTGAGGGACACACCCCCCCATGCACAGATTTCATGCACTGGGCCTCTAGTGTGTGTGTGTGTGTGTGTGTGTGTGTGTGTGTGTAAGGTCTGGGGCTGGGACACACACACACACACACATGTGTAAGGTCTGGGCTGAGGGACACACACACACACACACACACACACACATACAAACACACGTATAAGGTCTGGGGCTGGGAAGATAGGGACTTCCCCTATCCTATCTGCTGAGTTGAACAATAGTGGCTCCCAGGGACATACCAGAGCTGTGCAGACATTCTGCTGGACAATAAATGACCACCCTGACTTATCAAGGGTGGCCAGGTTGGAGTTGTATGAATTTCCCACTCATAAATCACCTGCCACAAACTCCCTCAGAAAGTGTCAACAGCAGCATAAAAGAAACCCTGCCAGGGAAAGACGAATGTGACTCCCCCGGCCTGTGTTGTCAGGACCTTGAGACCTCACCTGAAGGCATTTAATAAATACAAATTTTTTTTTTTTTTTTTTTTTTTTTTTTTTTTTTTTTTTTTTTTTTTTAATATATTTTATTGATTTTTCACAGAGAGGAAGAGAGAGGGATAGAAAGTCAGAAACATCGATGAGAGAGAGACATCGATCAGCTGCCTCTTGCACGCCCCCCGCTGGAGATGTGCCCGCAGCCACGGTACATGCCCTTGACCGGAATCGAACCTGGGACCCTTCAGTCCGCAGTCCAACGCTCTATCCACTGAGCCAAACCGGTCTCGGCTAAATACAAATTTTTGCTGGTACCCTTCGTGTCTTGGTCAATTTATTGGCTTCAGTCAGATTCAATCTTACTTCTCAGATTAAAACCTTACAACATACTGAGTGGCAAGATTATTATGCATTCAGAGATCATCCTATCTAATAAAACAGTAACATGCAAATGTGACTGTACCTTGGCTCCTGATTGGCTATGCTATCAGCCAATCAGGAGCAGGGGTCATGGCCAGCAGGATGGGAGGCGAGGCCAGCAAGGCCTGCAGGGGTGTGGCCGCGGTGCAGTGTGCACACCCCAGGCTGGGGGGGGGGGGCAACGGAGGGGCTGGACGAGGTGGGTGCTTCAGGCCAGGAGGCAACTGCAGCAGCAGCGGCATAGCTTGCATGCGTTCCCCAAGTAGGGGCCCCTCGGAGGGGCAGGACGGCTGCGGGAGGCACATCTGGGGCTTCAGGGCACGCTGTCTGCAAGGTGTGCTGTCAGAGAGTCACCCGCTTGCTGGGTTGGTGTGGGACCCCCCAGTTCTGGATGCATTTCTCTGCTCCTTGACCTCATGCCATTGTCAGGGGCAGTGTGTGCGAGTCCAATAAGGTCACCCTTTCCCCAAGCACCATGTGCACTCCGAGGCTACCCACCTCCTCAGGCTAGGTTCAGAGCTGGGAGCCTTCCAACCAGGTGCTCCGGCTTCTGGAGATGCTGAGGAAGGCGCACCCTCAACGGGGCTGCAGCATCTCCAGTTTCTCAGCTCATGCTCTCTCCCCAGGAGGCTGGAGAGGACATATATGGTAAAGTTCTTTAAGCCACGGTAGTCAGAGTAGTGGGACTCGGCCAGGCAGGCACATAGAGGGGCTGGGGCCCTTTCCAGCCCTGAGGTTAGGCAGCATGCCCTGTGGCTGCCTGTGGCTGTGGCTGGCCTGAGTGAAGCTGGCCCAGGTCCTGGGTGCCTTTAGCTGGCCAGAGAGAGGGAAGCTTGGGTCCCAGGTGTGGGGCAAGGCAGGGGCAGTTAGGAGCAATCAGGCCAGCAGGGGAGCACTTAGGAGTGATCAGGCAGGTAGGCAGAGGTGGTTAGGGGTCACACATCCCCAATCATTGGGTCCCTGATTGGAGCGGGTGCAGGCTGGGCTGAGGGAACTCCCCTGTGAGCACAAATTTTATGCACCGGGCCACTAGTAACAAATATATATTTAATCCTCACTCAAGGATGACTTTTCTTTTTTTATGGAGAATTGATGTGAGAGAGAAACATCTTTCAGTTGCCTCTCATATATGCCCTGATCGGATTTGGAACCCACAACCTGGCTATACCCTGCCTGCAAATCTAACCTGCATCTTTTGGTATATAGGACAATTCTCCAATCAACTGAGCCACATGGCCAGGGTAAAAACTCACTTCTTTTGTAACAATTCCATTGCATTATTGCTTATACATCAGGTATTGTGTGCCTTGAATTATAATTATTTATGTGTAGAGCCATTTTTCCCCATTAATGTTAAACTCACCAGGATGAAATTTTTGTTTAATGCATCCTTGAATCCCCAGGAAGGGCTGGCCAGTTGTCATATATGTGACAGGTATCACGTCACTAGATAAATATATTTGGCATATGTTCCATTTCTTCAGGCCACAAGTTAAATTGTTTTTAAAGGCATTGGTCTCAGGAATGTCTCCTGTGGAATGCCATCTATGCTCCAATGAATGATTTTATATTAACCATTTTCTGATTGTTTTTCCCTTCTTTTTATTGGTTAATGCTCTGTATCCCTAGACCATCTTTTCCAAGTTTTTTTTTTTTTTGGCATCTGCATAAGATACTAAAACATATTCTATTTTGAATAAATGAAAATGATTGTCTTTTCCTGGTTCTTCATATATTTATATTTCTATGTCATTGACAGAGATTAGATTAATTGGATCTGTTTGACTTGAAGAGGTGCTGGATGTAGGTTAGTACCCTCATTTCTTCAAGTGATTCTACAATCAAGTGATTCTGCTAGTGATTCTATGATCCTTATTCTACAGATCTCTGATTGGTGAAAAGCCTGTGTACAAGGCTGAAAGTATGGAGTAGAGGGCACTTCGGGACTAAGGCACAGGAAACCTGGCCTCCAGCTATCTTCCTGCTGCAGGCTATCTGTGCAGCATGGAGAAAGCCATGTCCCCTTGGGGGCTTCAGTGTCCTCACCTATAAAATGACAGTGTCAGACTCAAGCTTCCAATAAAGTCCCATAGTATCTAAAAACTGTTAAATGCCTTAAATGAACTGGACAAAGTTAGTGTATCCTCAAGACCAGCTTTCTCATTAAAGAATGCTGGGTCTTATCAGAGCAGGAAGCAAGGCAAACCCGGGAGATCAAGGATCTATAATGTGAAGGAAAAACAAAACAAAATATAAACAACAAAGCTACATCCAGAGGTTTTCAGGAAGCAGGCCAGTCAAACAGGCACAGTCCAGGATCCAAAGTGTATGGCCTTGGAAAGCAGGTGGTCATCTAAACAGTCAGATGGCAAGGGGATGGGGGGGCGGTGGCCACAGCAGGTAGGCAGAGAAAGCCAAAGCAGGAATCCAGGAGCATGCAAAGTCTAAATCAGGGAAGTCTGTCAGGGATTAGCAGGGTCCTGGCCACCTGCCTGGGTTCACAAGCAGGGCAGAGATTAAAAAGGGAGACAGGGGAGGGGGATAAACAAGAGCAAGACTGGGTTCCAGGTTGGATGAGCCTGGCATATTAGGCAGGTCTCCAAAAGAGATTCAGGCAGTGAAGAGCAAGACAGAAGGTGAGTTCTCCAAACTGGGCCACCAGGTGGGGGCTGAGTTGCAGAAGCTGAATTGTAAGAACTGGGACAGAAGGTCAAGGCTAGAATAATAGAAGGAAGGTGAATGCTGAGGTCTTCAATTTTAGATTTTGAGACACTGTAAGGTATTTTTTAACGCACAGCTTTTAGGAAGCAGTGCTTTCTCCTGTGTTTTAGCTGCTTACTTTCTGCAACTTTCTGCAAAGTTCCCTTTCCCTCCCCCATCTTCTCCTTTCCCCTCATTCTCTCCATCCTCACCTTTTGACTTACCAAGTTCAGAGTGTGAAGGAATAAGGAATGCTCTCCAGAAGGATAGGTAGAAACAGGAAAATGTCAAATCACAACTGTGATGAACGCAACAGAGGTATGTGCAAGGGACAGAGGGTACTGAGGAGGAAGAAGTCCGTTCCATCTAGAGGACAGGGGGAAAGTGTCCCAGAGGGAGTGCCTTTTGAACAAAGCCACTGTGAGGTGGGGCCCCGGCAGACTGGGCAGAGAGAACTGTGTCTATGTGGGTATGAAATTAAGCAGGGAATGGACAAGTGCAGGGAATAAGGGGTTAATCGTGGCGATAGATAAGAGAGGGTGGAGGGAGTTGTCAGAAATCAATGAGGGAAGTAATTAGGTAATTTTCAGAAAGCAAATAACACTAAAGTTGATTATAAAGAAGATAGCACACTTGCCTGGGAAGAGGGGGAGATGAAGTATGAGAAGGTGGGAACAGTGAGAAGAAGGAGACCAATGGTCCTGGCAAGAGATGACAGAGATAGAATTAAGGCGGTGGCAATGAAGGTGAGCAGAAACATGTTTTAAGAGAAAGAAGCACTCTTGCCACAAATGCACTAAGTCATAGGCAGTTGTCATGGGTCAGGAGCTGGGGCAGACAAATAGGAAACTAGGACTGAGTCTTGCCTTAAATGTCACTTTCTCAAACAGGACTTCTCTGGATATGGGTTCATTACCATCCTCACCACATTCCTAGTCTCCCTCCCTACTTGCTTTTTTCCCCTTTCTTTTTATTTTTTTAAATATTTGTCATACCACATATTTTATTTATCCTATTTTATTGTCTGTTTTTTCTCTACTAGACTGTACTCTCTGAGGGCAAAGGTTTTGCCACTTAAGAATGTGGTTCTGTCTTTATGTTCTTAGCACTTAGAACACTTCCTGGCATACGGTAGACAATAATGAATGGCTGAAGTCAAGGCACAAGCAGCTGTAGACTGAAACTTACTGCAAGAAATAACAATCACAGAATATTCTATACTAAAGGAACCCTAGAGACCAGACTGGCTTCTTCATTTTGCAGAAGACAGAGCGTTTTGTCCAAGGTTACACACACAACATGTTCAGCAGAGATCATGGGAAGCCAGGAGTCTGTGAGTGTGTGGAGCCTGGTCTTCAAGGGGCTGACTGACATGCAGGAATGGAAATAAGGTTGAAGATGCTGTGGCTGTTGAAAAGACATTGCAGCTACAGGTCATTTCTGATAAATCATTTGATTTTTCTTCTGTAACTGAAACTTGCCAAAACAATTATTTCTTTCATCCATCTTGTCTTTTGTCTGTCCCTATTTGTAAATTTACCCTTTCCCCCACACACATTGTTACAAGAATAAAGGATCCTCTGAGTTAAGGCATCACATATCAGCACTGTATCTTTTCTGTAACATAATGGTGTTTCTGTTTCTTTCCTTTGCTTTTTATTCCCCAAGAAAACATCAACACCCAGGAAACACCAAGCCATTGGTGTTTGACAACATTTGGTTATTTTTCATATCTAGAGGTGTTAAATGACTCTAACAGATAACAGGACTTGCAAATGATGGGAATAGTTAGATGTCCTCTTTATTTCTCATGCATCTGTTCATTTGCTTATTCTTTCTTTACTTCATTCATTTATTCTCTTGTTCCTCACTTATTTCCTTAGCTATAGAAGGTTGGGTTGTTGGGAGTGCAAAATTAAACCAAAAGCTTCAATTATTTAAAAAATACCTACCTGGTTTTTATTCTACTTATTTATACTTAAATAATTTAACAAGTATTTACCCAATAACCCCTATTTATACAGACATTGAGTTAGGCAATGTGGATCCAACAGGAAATAAGACAAACAGAAGTCCCTGTCCTAATTGAGATTACATGCTAGTTGAGGAAGCAAACATTAAATGATGGTAGTATGTTGTACAATGGAAAACTATGGGGTGTCAGCTTTGCTAGGCAATAAGGGGGACTTCTTCAAAGAGGTGATACTTGAGGTAAACTCTGAAGTCTGAATAAAAATGAACTAGATAAGGAGATATGGAGATGGAGAGGAACAGCATGAGTGAAGGTCCAGGGACAAGAAGGGCATGTCTCAAAATATGCAAAAAAGACCATTGGATGCCAGCTTTAGGAGGAGAGGAAGACTAGAGCAGTATACACAGACTTCTCATGTAGAATACTATAAACCACATCAGAGATTTTACTCTTTTTCCCAAGAGCAATGGGAAGCTAAAAAAGGTTATAAATGCAGGAAACTAAGGATAAAATTTGATATTTGGAGACTGGATTCAGGTGAAGCAAAAGAAAGAGGAATGGAAAAAAAATAAGGATCATAAGAAAGATATAGAAATGTTATAATAAAAATTCAGAACACTGAATATGATTACTTTCTTCTGAGAATATTGAAGAAAGATTCATGGAAGAGATGGCTTTGGACCTGCAGGAATGGAGGAATGGGAGCTGTGGTTTTTCAAGGGCATTTTCAATAGGAAGCCAGCATGAAATATCAAGGAGATGTGAAAGCAAAGGTGATGGATGGAGAACAGAAAGCTGATCATTCTGGCTGGAGCATAAGACAGACATCTGAATTACATGAGTGGGAAATAGATTGGAATGTAGAAGTGAAGGCAGAAGGGTTTGGGTATTGTGCTATTTCAATTATATTAAGCAAACAGGAGCCATTGAAAGATTCTGAGCCCACCAGAGCACACTCAGATCTGTTTTCATGATATTAATCACACAGCGAAGTATAGGAGGGATTGGAAAGAATCAAAGCTGGAGGGAATGAGAGTAGTTGGGAGCATGGCACAAAAGACTTGGCTGGAGCCAATCAAGGCTGGCATGAGAGTGGTGGCAGTGAAAATGAAAAGGGTGTAAAGATATTGCAGAACAAAATGAATAGGAGTAGGTTACTGATTAGATGCCAGGGAACATAAAAAAGTTTATATACTTCATAGCATTGTCAAGACTTCATTTTACTTGTTCTTTGGTGCAAATATTTGAGGAAGGTTATAAATTAGGTCCCCTGGAATGCAGACTGATAACCACATGATATCTTGCCCACATGCCCTGAATAACTATGGTCGTACTTGTAGCTGTTTGTTGGGTGACTCCCAAATGGACTTGGTTTTTAAGAGTTAACCTGCTAAGAATTATTTCCGTGTTCTATTAGCAATCAACTGAACCATCTGTTCCCACCAATAGAAGATAGCTTCTGGAAAATGAATTTGACAATGGTGAAATAGTAGATATTAAAAAAAAACCCAGACTGATAACATGATTTTATAGCACTGTATGGTCTAGAAAAAAATTTTTGAAAAATTAATTGGTATAGGAAGGACTTTATCCTTTTCTGTTATATAAAGTGGGGGGTAAATATATAAGATATTCCAGATGGGTTTTTGGAGAGCTTGTTCTAGGTCTGTGAAATATGCCATTGGTATTTTAATGGAGAGTGCATTGAATCTATAGATTGCTTTGGGTAGTATGGACATTTTAATGATGTTGATTCTACCAATCCATGAACACGGTATGTTCTTCCATCTGTTTATGTCTTCCTCTATCTCTTTTTTCAGTGTCCTGTAGTTTTCCAAGTACAGGTCTTTTTCCTCTTTAGTTAAGTTTATTCCTAGGTATCTTAATTTTTTTTGGTGTGATGATAAATGGGATTGATTTTTAGTCTCTCTGTAAGTTCACTATTGGTGTATAGAAATGCTATAGATTTCTTGGCGTTAATTTTGTATCCTGCTACATTGCCAAATTCATTTATTAAGTAAAATAATTTTTGATGGAATCTTTAAGGTTTTCTATGTATAGTATCATGCCATCTGTGAATAATGACAGTTCTACATCTTTTTCAATGTGGATATCTTTTATTTCTTCTTTTGTCTAATTGCTGCAAATAGCACTTCCAGAACTATGTCAAACAGGAGTGGTGAAAGTGGGCATCCCTGTCTCATTCCTGTTCTTAGGTAAAATGACTTTAGTTTTTGCCTATTGAATGTGATGTTGGCTGTAGGTTTGTCATATAAGGCTTTTATCATGTTAGACGCATATAAGCCTAACCAATAGACAGACACGGTGGGGGGGGGGGTGAAAACATGAGTGTGGGAGGGGTTTGGGGGGAGCAAAGGGGGATAAGAACATATATGTAATACCTTAATATGTAATACCTTAAATTAAATAAAATATGTAAGATATATAATGAGTTCTAAGACTTTATTTTTTATTGCCTACTTTTTTAAAAAAGTGAAAGACTAATCATGAATGGATTTAAATGGGAAGGCAGTGACACTGATGGAAAAGGCCCTTAACTTGATATGCGAAACTGTTTTTTAGTCTCTCTGTAAGTTCAGAGAATTTGACTTCATGGTTGCTGCTTATTAGCAATATAATGTTTCCCTTAATAGCTCTCAGGCTAAATTTTTCAATTTGTGAAATTAGATACTATTATCAACCTTACCTAAGTCAGAGAGTTGTATGAGGATCAAGTCAGTTAATGTATGTGAAAGTGACAACCAAATAAGATCATAATATCACCAGACCTGAAATGTACTGGATGATAAAAATTCAAACTGCTATCCAACCTGATCTGTGAACCTCTGAGCATGTATCATTGGCCAACAGGGCAACGATGTCATATGAGGTAATACAGGTTGATAGATAACAAAAACTGAATCACAAATTTGAGAGTTCTTCACTAGAATTCCAAAACAATTGGTCAAAGTTTGTTTTATGTCACTGAAAAAGTGCGTGTGTAGAGCAATGGTTTTTAAAGTGTGGTCTCCATACTATATCAACAAAACTAAGAGCTTGTTACAATGTAAATTATCAGCCCTGAAAATCCCTCCAGGTAATTGTAATGTGTGTTAAAATTTAATAACCATGAATACAGTAGGAAGAACCTGCACTCTGTAATCAAAGCTGAAGTCAAATACTAGCTCCAACCTTTAATCACACAGTGACCTGAAATTTTGAAATATTTGAAAATAACTGTCCCAGTGTTTCCCCACTGTGGTAGAAGATTACGAGGCTTCAATATAGATATACTAGAAGCCTGGTACACGGGTTCGTGCACTGGTGGGAGTGTGGCCTGCTGTGATAGCGCTCCTGTGGGATTGCCCTACTGTGGGAGTGCTGCTCATCCTGGTCAGCCAAGCAGCACTTCCACTGTGGAAGCTTACTGACCACCAGGGGGCAGCTCCTACATTGAACGTCTTCCCCCCGGTGATCAGTGCATGTCTTAGCGACTGGTTGGCTGATCATTCTGGTCATCCTGCCATTTGGTCACTGGGCTTATATAGAGATTTTATTCCTCTTAAAATATTAGCCTATTTCCTAGGCTGACATAATTTTGTTAGTTCTTCTGCCAACATAAACTTTTTTCACCACCATTTCCCTTCCATATTTTTTGAAACATTTCTTTGGGTGGAATTAATTTTCAAAGAATTTAGTTTTGGGTTGAGCTGTTTGACTGCAAAGAGTAATGGGTATCTGAAAAATCAAATATACCAGGGCAAAATAAGGCCATGTTTGTTTTTGACAATAAAAACATAATTTTTAAAGTGTATAGGCTACTTCTTAGACAAACTATACTATTAAAATTCAGTTAGTGTCTATACCCTGTGAAAGTTTCTCTCTCACACACATATCAAACATGCACATGAAAAGTAGCTGCTATAGAGATGACTTGTTTCTCTTCAAGAGTGTATCGATAGCTAGAGTATAGTGATCAATTTATTTAGGATCATCACCCAAAATGACTGTGTTGCTAAACACAACTATTAGGGTATAAGATCAGGCCAGGGTCCAGAATACTTTTTTTTTTGCTAAATATGCAATCCATAAATATTTACATTGAGTCTTAGTATATTAATAGCACCAAAGAAATCCTTAATGTAGCACTATACAGTAATGCCAAAAGAGATCTATCTATTCAATGTCTGTGTATAGAATGCCAATCCTGCTTTAAGCACTTTGCTAAGCACTGGGCCAACACAAGTGAACAAAACACAATGGCTCTTGTCCTCACTGAAGGAACAGCATGGGGGGAGAAGGACATTAAACAATGATCACAAAAATAGGTACAGAAATTATAAATTGTAATAAGTCCCATGGGGAAAAATACAAAGTTCTTTGAAAGGATGTAAATAAGAGGATCTGAGTCTCTGCCCTTGAAGAGCTTACATCCTTTTTTAAAATGTGCTTTACATCTTCTGTGCTCAAAGCTCTTTATTGCTACACACAGGAAAGAATGACCAGAGCTCTACCTGCCAAATAACTTTCTTGCTGTCTGGCCTTAGGAAAATTACTTAATCTCTCTAGGGTTGAGTTTTTTATTCTTCTCCTTTTTTTTTTCTCAACCATAAAATGAAATATAAATGCCAGCCTGGTAGGGCTATTATGAGGATTGAATCAATAAATAAACAGAACTGTGTGTGCTTTGCCCATGGTAAGCTCTCAATGAATATTATCCATATTAACCAAGATGAGACCTAGGAAAAGGAAGAGGAGGAAAATGGGGAGGATGGTGAGATGGTGAAAATAGTGGTAATGTAGTATCTAGGGCAGGGTCAAAGTTAATAATTTCAAAATGCTGTGCTCCTGATATTCAGGCTATAGTTTCTTCCTTAGAAGAAGATATATGCATGATAACTATAGCCAAAATATTAGAGAAAATATTTAAACACACACACACACACACACACACGTCTAAATTCTGCTGTCTAGTCTACTTTTTTACTGTGTGCTAACAGAGTCCAGAGAATTTTAACAAAACAAAAGTTTAGGGGAAAAGTTGAGTTTCAAATTCTGATCTGCACTTTTGATGATAAAAGCAGTAATAATACTCAACTTTGTAAGATAATTATTATTTAGGATTTGGAATGAGGGTGTTCCTGTTAGAGTGGACACAGGAGCATAAGGTCACATGCAAAACTCACTAACACTGAGGTCCTGACACATAAGGAGGAGGGCCACAGAGTGGAAGGAGTACTAGACTTGAGTTATCAGCACTTGCTTTCAGTCCTGGCTCTATGGCTCCAATGACCATTTTGATCTAGTTTGTCTCCATGAGCCTCTGTTTCTTCTTTTTTAAAATTGGGATAGAACTCAATTTATTTAGCTAATAAATGTCAAGTTTCCTTTATGAAATACTGGAGGCCTGATGCACAAAAGTCGTGCAAGAGTAGGCCGTTACAGCATTGGCTGCCTCAGCCCTCGCAGCCCCAGCTACCTCGTGCCCCCTGGCGGCCCCACCCTCTGCCCACTGGTCATTCAGGAAGGCCATTCTGCTGTCTGGTCTAATTAGCATATTAGCCTTTATTATATAGGATACCTACTCCAGGTAGACTGAATGTCTCACTAAGGAAAGTGAGCATTGGATGAGATAATATATATGAATGTTATTTTGAAAACACCAGACAAATCTAAAATTATTGATATTATTATTGTTGTTATTATTATCACCTTAACATTTCACTTGTAAATCTTTTAGTTTCTCTATAAGCTCTTTGAGTATGGGGAGAAGGCCATATTTGTTTTAGTGAGTAGAGCAAGGTTTCTGAGCATGTATTGACTGACCTGAGGAAGATCTACCACAGTGAAAGAAATTAGAACAGTTGCTTTAAGAGGTGCAGGAACACATTTCCCATGGGTGAGATAGTTACAAACAAGGCTAAGTAGCTTCCACAGACAGGATAGAGCCAAGTTAGTGGGCCAAACCTGTTGAGCAAAGGTCTCAGATTCATCAGTGAGGCCAACATTGAAATAAAGACAGACACCTTGGACATTGGGAGGATCACAAAGCAACATAGGAATTTCTCACATATTTTCACTCACAAATAAATTGAGTGTGTGTAAGTAGATGAAAGGACAGACATTTATTCATGATGCTTACCCTCCAGGAGCCCACCATCTGGTGGAGGAGGAGAGAAGTACGCATAGAGTACAATTAGATGTTCTGAGATGTAAGTATCTGTAAAGAGCTATGGCATCAAAAAGAAGACCTCTGGGGAGACTAGGCAGGGGAAGACTTGTGTATAGTAGGGAAAACACCAGTAGAACACTGAAGGGGAGAAGGGAGGAGAGGGATCCCAGGCATTTTCAGTCCTTAAGGGACTGATGATCTAATGAAGTCCCAGGTCTTTGTTTAAGCTAAGAGATGTATCCCCTCATGAAAGACATAATTAAGATCTCAATTAATTTGTTAGTGATCCCTCCCTTTTTCTGCATACCAGCCCTAATTTATTCTTTAAATGTTATATACATTTTCAAAGGTGAAAATCTGAAGCTCTGAGAAAGTGTCATAGAGTTCTGAAAATGAATTCACTGTAGGAGTCTAAATAGCAAGTAAAAATCAGCTCTTCAAGCTGCTTCTTTACTAAGAGTATTTGGAGTCAGCAGTAAATCTGGGTACAGGACACACATTGTGCTTCATCAATTGGGCTGACCCAGAAAATTGCAGCTGATGTTACAGGATAGATCATTTGGACTCTTATTTTACACAATGAGAATTATGTAAGCCCACTACAAACCCCATCTTGCACTGGAGTGTGAGTGATGTTTGTGAATCACATTGTTTGATTTACCTTTGTTCTCCCCTAAAACATCTGAGAATATCAACTGTACTGGACTTCTTAACACATCCTTAAGATATGAAAAAGTTGTTTTTATCAACAAGGAAAGATGTTTGCATACATATCTATATTAAGGTTAGGGGCTTTAAAAATTCATAGTTATTGGGTAGCTGGTCTGAAGAATGACAGTGGAAAAGGAACAGCACTCCTTCCTGGATAGGAGGTCATTATTAATTCTTCAATAGTTTATTTTCAAAGCATCCTAGATTGCTACCATGAGCACCAGTCCCTTTCTTTATAGTACCACTAGAGGCCCAGTGCACAAATATGTGCACCAGTGGGGTCCCTCGCCCTGGCCTGACGGATTGGGCTGAAACCAGCTCTTCAACATCCCCCGAGGGATCCCAGATTGCTAGAAGAGGGCATAGACCAGGCAGAGGGACCCCACTGATGCACAATTGGGGCTGGGAAGTGATATGGGAGGTTGGCCAGGCAGGGAAAGAACATGGGAGGGCTCCAGGGTGTATCTGGCCTGTCTTGCTCAGTCCTGAGCTGCTGGACCCCAGCAGCAAGCTTACCTACCAGTCAGAGCATTTTCCCCCTAATGGTCAGTACACATCATAGCAAGTGGTTGAGCGGCCTTAGCGTATCATTAGCATATTATGCTTTAAAATTGGTTGAATGGCCCAGACTCTTAGCATATTAGGCTTTTATTATATAGGGTTAGTGTCTGTTTTCTCTTCCTCCTGTTCCTTAACATGTCTGCCTCTGGTTTCCTCCTCCTTCTTCTGATTCTATCCACTCACTTTCTTTATCATGTTTCAAACTTAATACTTGGCCATCACACCCTCTACATGTGATCTGATAAATACATTAAAGTCACCACTGCAAAGCAACATTTCTTCCAACTCTGGTTATATGTTGCCAAAGCTCTGTATTATCTGGTTAAAAGAAAGAACTGTAGCAAAAGTACAAGGAAGTTTTCAGATTTGAAAGACATTTTAAGGAGTATCAGTTGGATTTCCATAGTGTATTTTTCTTAGATAGAAATCATTGTCATAAAAATAAAGCATTGTGAAGGAAGAGTGCACATATAATTGATTTGTGCATCAAAGAAAATTATGGTTCATTTATCCTAGATAAAAACAGAACCATTGTTAATTTTCATTGATGACAAAAGAATTTTCTTCCAAACTATAACAGTATTTATTTTATCTTGTAAAATCCAGCAATAAGCCCGAGTTCTTAAAAGTAGAGGAGATATTGAAATGTCAGCATGACATTAATGGCTTGGTTGAACATACTTTGTCATGGCTACAAGGTAGTGTTCGAGGCTGGGTAAAGCTAACTACTGTAACAAGCAATGGTGACATGAGGTAGTAACGATTTATAGCTGTCACATCAGGGCCCAAGGCAGGTGATGGGGCTCTGCTCCTTTCACTTTTGTCACTATCATTTTCATCACTTGACCACCAAGATAATCAAATTATGGAAAACGAGGACTTGGAGAACTATATAAGAGGTTTATGGCAGTGCCTGGCTGTGGCCCACATCTCTACCCACATTCCACTGGGCAGAACACAGTCCATGATGCCAATCTAACTGCAAACAAGGCTGGGGAGGACATCTTGTGGGTCCAGGAAAAAAGGAAATGGTTTGGTGAACACCCAGCAGTGTCTTAGATGGACTTTTGTAATCTCTAAAGAAGTGATTGTTTTATAATTCTTCAATATAATCCCCATCCACTTTTCCTATTTCAAAAATTAATCTCAAGAAGCTTTAAATAAACAGAGACGGCATAAATAATAGTTGAAAGCAAGGATTTGGAATTATAATAATCTCATTCAAATGTCCCTTTACTGGAGACTTCTGTCTTCTTTGATCTCCCTTTCTTCATTATTGAATTTTCTCATCAACTTGGAATCTAGGTATCTAGTAAGAAGGATCCTATGATGATGGCATGAGATAATCTGTACAACATAGGAAAGAGTCAGAAAATGATAACTGTTATTATTTATACTAGAGGCCCATTGCATGAAGATTCATGTAATAGGCTTTCCTTCCCCTGGCTGCCAGGACCAGTTTTCCTCTGGAACCTGGGAACCAGGCCTTCCCTCTGGCTGTTGCTTTTCTTTGGCCGGCTGGAGGCTTCACTCCAGCCAGAGCCTTCAGTCTTCTCTGCTCTGGCTGGAGTGCCATGCTGCCTCCGCCTCATCTCCGCCTCCGAGAGCTGGTGCTCACCACCGCTGCCTCATCTCTGAGCCAGGGGGCCAGATGCTAGCTGCCACCGCCACCACAGCTTTGTCTCCTGGGCGCTTGGGCTGCTTGGCCCTGCCCCCCTGCTCTGATTGGCTGGTAGCATAGCCAATCAGGAGCCAAGGTATGGTCACATTTGCATGTTACTCTTTTATTAGATAGAATGATTAGTAAACACAATGTGAAGGATGTTAATGCAAGTGATATTTATAAATAAGCCTCTTCCAGTTTCTTACTTGTAGGACATTTTCCTTCACTCAAAGCACTTTTTGCTCCTAAACCCTTAAGCCATTTTCCGAAAAGGTTTTCTGATGTCCTAGAATGGAGGAATTGGATGAGGAGAGGAAGGTCCATGGCTGTGGAAGTCCACAGAACTCAACAGATTCTGCATTTCATGGGGTGGGGTTGATAGCTGCTCATGCCTGAATGCCATGTCCCTCTTCCCAATGCCAATGGCATTCAGGATGACTCACCAGGGAACTTGTTTTCCCCAACTCTCCCATCTCATCTGTGTTGGGGAAGAGGCCCAGTCATACCTTGCAGGCAGAACGGCTTACTGAGACTTTTTTCTCCCTAGTTTCTGTGAAGTGTGCTTTTTCGTTGATGTATGCACATAAATCACAAACGATTGCAAAACAAGTGAAATATTAAGTCTAGGGCTCAAGTGAATTTATCACAATTAAGTGGGAAAGTTCTTAGTCAGTGCCCATGCAGGGAAGCAATTGTGTTATCTGGGAATGAGGGTTTTTCTTGTGGTTAAAAAACAACAGCAACAAAACAAAAACTCAATACAATGCCACCATTTATTTATTTGTCCTCAAGCTTCTCTAAAAAGATATGGTTAAGAATGTTTGTTGTTAATGGTTTTCATTTTTCAATGAAAACCAGCTATAAAGACATTTAGCTTATGCAAACCTAGCACTTTGAATTTATATATTATCTTCAAAGTTGTTGCTTGGAACTCTTTTATATATGGGAAAAATGAAGCTGAAGATAAAACCATTCATTCTGATTTACAAGTGGGAATATTAAGGCAATAAGTATATTAAATATATAACTGACATCACACAAGGCAGGATGTCAATGGCCAAAAAGAAAACTCAAGTTTCTTAATTTCTAGGTCTAAATTCTTTTATTAGAACCATCTGTCTTTTATTTGCCCTCTTATTGTTTGTTGACCATAATGATTCTATAAACATTATAGGAAAAGGACATGTGAAAGATTATCTGTCCTACTGCCCTTGGGTAGCTAAATGATTAAACAATTCAAAACAAGGATTATTGTTTCTGGTAATATGTTGGATTAGGTTATTTGGAACATCTCTCCTTCTGACTACAATTAAAAGGATTGGATATACTATATTAATTTTTTTTTCTTAAAAGTACCAGACAACTAATAAGAAGTAATGATTTGTCAGGCAGAAACCTAAATCAAGGCTGATCCTAGAGGATTGGTGTTGCTCTAAAGCCACTTCTGCCATGATGGCATTTGCTGAACCAAGTTAACTTAAACTTTGCAACTGACCAACAAAGACTTCAGATTGGAATTGTAAAATATAAATTATAAAATACTTTTCCTTACTGTTTAAGTTAAAGACAAGCTGAAATAAATAGTACAAGAAACTCTAAAAACTGTACTTGCAGATCTGAAAACAATTTAAAGACTTTTCAATAAAATCCTCCTATCTAATAAAAGAGTAATATGCAAATTTGCCCATACCTTCACTACACTACCAGCCAATCAGGAGCAGGAGGTGGGGCCGAGCAGCACGAGGGGCTGGGCCTAGCAGTAGGATGCAGTGTGACAGGGCCCTGGCATGCGCAAGGCCATTGGGGGGCGGGGCCGTGGCACAAGGGAGGCCAGCAGCGCGAGGTGGGGAGCAGGGCTGCAGGACGCATGAGGCCATGGGGGGGGGGGGGGCGGGGTCCCCATTGCAGCCCCAGCCTCATCCCAGCAGGAGGCTGGCAGGAAATCTCCGTCTGACAACCAGGGATAGAAACAGCTCCGATTCAGGCTAGTGGTCTGGGAGAGGTTGCACAGAGACTTGGGGGGCATGGTCTTCTTTCCAGGGGCGTGCGCTGTAGTCTTCGTGCGCCCAGGTGCCCTGAAAAGTGGATTTTTGTGACAAGTTTTCTGTCTGTGGGGAACGCATCACACTGCGCATCCCATAGGGGATGGGTGTGTGAGAAATCTGTCCATGGACTCCTGCGCTTCACTTCTAGAAGAGGCACATTGGCTTCCGAATTAAAGAAGAAGAAAAAAGGCAAAGCAGTTTGCATCTTTGTTTCAGTCTCCACTGGAGAAAGGCTCTTTGGTGAACAATGAGGTATTCCTCTGGGACTACTAAAAATACCTGCCTGCCTGTTCTTCGGAAGGGGAGGAAGTCATCCTGTCGCTGTCCAGCGAACCGCGGCTGAATCACTGGGAACTAGCGTGGAGCAGCTGGTACTCTGCTCATTCCATGTGTTGTTTTCGCAGTTCCTGTTGTATTGTGTGGGATCTGGGCGCTCTCTGTCTCACAATGTGTCCCTATAGCATTCCATCAATACCAGCCTCTGAGCAGGAGGAGCCCCAGCCAGAAGTTTGTGAAACTCTTACGGATTTGGGAGGCTGGCAAATGTCTGATGCTGTAACAATGAATTTAGAGAAGAGAATGGGTGACAAAGGATGAAGTAAATGAATGGAATTCTCTCCCCACTTTTTCTTCCTAGATCCAATTTTCTCATTTCCTATAGCTGGAATATTATTATGAAACTCCAACACACAAGAGGGCTACCCCCATGTGGTCAAAGATTCTGGCCCCATGTGGACACAAGATGGCCACCAGAAGATGGCCAGCAAGGGAGGGCAGTGGTAGGTTCCAGACCTGCAAGGGAGGGCAGTTGTGGGCCATCAGGCCAGCAGGGGAGGGCAGTTGGGAGGTACTAGGCCTAAAAGAGAGGGCAGTTGGGAGCAATCAAGCCTGCAGGGGAGGCCATCAGAGGAGGGAAGCTGGGGCAGACAGGCTGGCAGGGGAGCAGTTAGACATCAATTAGGCTGGCAGGGTAGTGGTTAGGGGGTGATGAGGCTGGCAGGCAGAAGCAGTTAGGGGCAATCAGGGAGGCAGGCAGGTGAGCACTTTAGAGCCAGCAGTACTGGATTGTGAGAAGGATGTCTGACTGCCCGTTTAGGCCCGATCCTAGGATCGGGCCTAAATGGGCAGTCAGACATCCCTTGAGGGGTCTTATATTGGAGAGTGTGGAGGCTGGGCTTAGGGACATTCCTCACCCCCCGTGCATGAATTTCATTCACCGGGCCTCAGTGAAATTATAATTAAAGACAAAGTTGAGAAGTCTAATCTCAGATTGGTCAACATGGATGAAACAATAATTGAACTAGAAGATGGTTCAGAAGAAATGATCTAGAATGCAGAGAGACAAAGAAATGGGAGCTATGAACAGCTAAGAGACCTTGAAGATGGGTGAGAAGGACTGGGAAGTATTTATAAGGAATTGCAGAAGGAGCACATGTACAGAATGTGGCAGAAGCAATATTCAAAAAGATACATGGGCAAGATATCATACCTGTTTCTCAGTTTCCGAATCTGTAAATCTAGGACAGTGATATAATTGATTAGGTTGCTAAGGGGTTAAATATAAACTGCCTAAAACAATGTCTGACACATTGGAAATATTCCGTATTTGTTTTCAAATACTTTCTTATTACAAAAATAGACCAAAATGAATTTAACAGCAGTGCCAGTTACATGTCTTATCACATCATACATACAATCAGTGAAATAGGATATGGCTAACCTAAAAGACAAATACTAACAGATCCTCCAGGAAGCATTGACTAAGTAATCTCCTTGATGTTCTGCCCTGAGGCACTCTAGTAGTTATTGTTGACCAAGGGGAAAGAGTGAAGCAGAGAGAGAATCAATAATGCTTGTAGTTACTCATTTAATTCAATAATGAAATACTCAGCTACATGTCTGTCATTGCAGTAGTCACTTGTAAAATGCTAATATTCAAGGCACTGCACATGAGCAGAGGAGAAGAAAAACAAATACCTGCTAGTAAGTATTGGAACAAGAGGCATAAGGTGCGAGGGACACAGATTAACAGGAGGTCTGATTCTCATAGAAAACATCAAGGAAAACTCCCTGGTAATAAAATCGACATTTAACATTTACCAGTGTACAAATCACTGACAGATAAACCAGCTCATCATTGATTCTTCCCAAACATCCTGATAGGTAAATACCCAATCCTAATTTTAGAGCTAGGGAAGTTGAGATTTGCTAAATGGATTTGTTTCATTTCCAGAAATATACTGGGATTCCCATGAAGTGAAAAACCTGCTTAGGTGGCACTTAAGATTCTCTCTGTCTTCCTTTACAGGCAAAACCTAGAGTCCCTGGTGAACCGAATTCTAGCACACTGAGCTATAAGCAGCAAACAGCTGCTGTTGACTTCTTTTTGAAAAGCCTTAATAGGAAATCCCAAGCTAAATTTAAATTGGGCTTTGGGGAAGAAACAATTCAAGGAAAAATAATCACTATCCAGTTTTGTTTGCTCTCCATAAAGAAGTCTCAAAATACAGATCAGCTGTAGTCTCAATAGTAAATGTTCAGGATGTATTCATATAGTTTCACCTCTCTACTGGCATTCTACACCCAGTTTGCAGCTTTTGCAATTGTGCTTGGATTCACTGGTCATTATATAATAGTGAGAGATTTAGTGCTTGGTACATGCTAAAATTGAATATAAACACTAATTTTTGAAAAAAAAGTTTAACAAAACTATTTGTTAGGGCTAGATTTTAGGTAAAAATGAAACCAGGTAGGCTGCCTTGAAGGGTATTCTATCTCATCTGCCCCTCTCCCATAAAGGTAACCATTGTCAATGGTTTCTTACATGTCCTTTCAGAGCTTCTCTATAATTCAAATATTTCAGATTTGCTCTTTTTCACATGAAAGGTTACTTAATTTATACATACTTGCCTGAACTTTATTTGTTTTTACTTAATCATATATACATATTTTATACCATCCCATACTAGCACTTAATTTTAGAGCTTCCTATTGTATGGATGTAGCATAGTTTATTTATCTAGTACTCAATAGGTGAGTATTTGGGTTGTTCTAATCCTTTGCTTTTACAACTAAACCTAGTGACATTACTGATCACTGGATATATGTGCACTCATAAATTCCTGGCCTTGTGTGTGGTGAGGATGGAGATTTGCATCTGAGTTATAGCCAACGAGGTCAGGATAGAAAGAATAGAAGTCATTTACAGGCCTGACCCTTACAAGTATTCTCTACAACCCTCCACAACTCTCCTCTTGTACAAACCCCTTAGACGTAATGTCTTCTGGAGGGCACAGTTAAGATGAAGAAGGGATGTCCCACATTTGTGCTGTGACTGAGCAATGAACTACTGTTGCGTGAGGCCCTTGAGATGTTATGGGTAGTACATGTGTTGTTTCCTGACTAATCATTTATTGTTTCCTACTACAAACGTATCACTTTCCATGTATACAAACAAATTGATGAAATAAATCCCCTGAAGTGGAATTTCAGCTTTAGCTTGAACTTCTCCTCCTCACAATCTCTGAGACTAGGTTTTCATTAGACACTCCAACTTATCCCAGAGCTTCTTATCTTCTGCCCCTGTTTAGTCCCTTCTTGTTTACCAACCAATGGTCCCCTTCTTGCTGACATTGATTTCTTAACTGCCCATGCACAGTGCTGCCAGATTCATCTTTTTCATCTGTTCTCAAAATGCATGCAATTTTTTCTGACCCCCTTAAAAAGCCTTTAAGAGTCCCTAGCTGCCTACAGGATCAGTTCTATATTTTGTAGCCTGACATTCAAGCCGGCCCACATTAACATATAGAAGAGGCTACCCAGTACAGTGTCTGGCACAGGGCAAGTACTCGATAAATGGTGGTAGCTATTCTATTTTTGTAGTGTTAAACTAAAAATGATTAACTTCCACGGCTGAAAGTCTTTCCGTAAGTAAGGTTTTATTGAGACAAAACATGCTAGGCAAAGGATAGGTCTTGGGGCATGGAGCATGGCTAGGTGGGAAAGACAGCTTCGCCAGGGATTCAGAGTTTTGCAAGTGTTTTATCCATCAGGTATGGGGAAGGGAGAAAAAAGATGCAGTCTGAAAGAATTTGTATGAGCTACAGGCACAGGGGTGGAGGGAAGTGAAGGGGCCAGCTCTGAAATAGCAGAGTGCGAATAAAGAAATGTCCACTCTTGTGGATTAGCTGGAGCAGCAGTGTGGAGACACCCATGCAAACCTCTCTCTCTCTCTCTCTCTCTCTCTCTCTCTCTCTCTCTCTCTCTCTCTCTCTCTCTCTCTCTCTGTGTGTGTGTGTGTGTGTGTGTGTGATAGGGGCAGGGCAGGAAGGGCTTCTGATGCCCAACAGGCAGAACAGAAATGTGAGAAATCTTTTGTCAGCTGGTCAGCAGCCCTTAACAAACTAATATTTCTGGCTCTTTCTCTCTGGCCATTGTAAATTAATTTAGAACATTTCAGAATGTTTTCTTCTAATCAATAGCAGACAGCTAAACCATACCTTGTGTACAGCTGACATTGAACAAATAATTGCTGGCTGGTGGACTCGACTCAAATAGGGAGAATTCATGATTCCATAAGTTACATTACAATAGGATTCCTTGTTATTTTTCTGAAACAGCTTGGTTTTAAGGGGAATCTTTCTTAGTTGTTGACTAATCAGAGAATTAGGTGGCAAGACTACAAAACAGCAGCTCAGAGAATTCTTGGTTGAACATTTAGGAAAACATTTGTTCCTTTGTAATAGGGATGGATTATGCAACAGTACATGTGGCATCCACCATGGATTATGGTGCCACTTAAGACAATATTAAAAACAATGCATCACTCTGAATATTCATATTGAGCATCTATACCTAAATGCTGCTGCTAACTCCTAATCAAGTTGAAATAGCTGTTTTTAGCATTTTTGAACCATAACATTCTAAGACATAATTATTCACATGTTGTTATCGCATGAATTTGAAGTGAGCCCATACATAATCTTAAATGCTTAAAAAATGTTCATGGATTGAATGTGATGTTGCTTCAAGAGCTAGATTTGAAGTGGAATTTTATTTATGTTGACAAAGACTTATCTATTCAAGAAAGAGACACGTATTTAAAAATGTTAGTTATTTTTCACATTGAGATAACTGATTTAACTGTAGAAAATGTGTGAAATTATTCCGGAGGATAAATCCAGTTGTCTTGGAAACTTTGAAGAGATAAAAAATGAAAACAAGTTTTTGTCATGCTTAAGCTATAAGGCTATGAATATAAATGAACTCTAAATTTCTTTAAATTTTGTTCCAGTGTGAACAAAACTCATTATTAAAGATGAAAGAAATATTAAGGGTTTAATGAATATAAAACAATGCATACCATGCATTTAATGTATTTTATTTATATTACACGTACCAAAAATTTAAATTCAGCATTTTCTTATTGATTTGGGACAGATTTTTTTTGTAGAAGTTCAATTGAAAAACAGGAATAAAAAACAACTGGTCTCTCACTCTTGCTCTCTCTTTGCTGATGATTTCACATTTTTATGCTTTACAAAGCTATACAAAGTACCCACACCCTGAAACCTTATTTAACATTTAAATAGGTTACAAACTTTAAGTAACACAAGGAAATAATATCCAATGAAATACTGTTTGCATTGTATTTTGTTGAGGAAACAAACATATTAACAGGTTCTTAGCAAGTGAGCATTAGCTGCAGAAATGGTCATGGTGTTCTCTCATACTCTGTAGACAATTAAATGCAAGTAGAGAGCTAATATATTCTTTCTTGAAGGCTTTTAGATGCACCAGCCTATGTGAAAGCCATGGAAATTAAAGCACATCCAAATTGACATGCAGACAAACCTTAAACTAATGAGAAAAGTAGAATCCCTGATAGTCTAAGAGTGGCATCCAGGGATTGTCATGTAGTTATTATGAAGAGAAATGCACATTTAAAGCAGAACCAAGAATAAATTTTATTATCATTATTAATAACTGGAGGCCTGGTGCATAAAATTTGTGCATGAATAGGGTCCCTAGGTCTGGCTGGTGATCTGGGCCCACTGAGGCCTTCCAGATGCCAGTCAGGGCCTTCCTTCTTTTCCTGCTGCCCCCTGGTGGTCAGCACACATCATAGTGAGTGATCGAACTCCTGGTCTCACAGTCGAGCTCCCAAGGGGGCACTTTGCACATTAGCCATATGTGTGTGTGTGTGTATATGCCTTTAATAACAGAAATAAAGTTTCTTCATAGAAACTTTATCCTTTTTATATTTTGTATTATTTTTATTTTTTTCCTGCTTTCCTTTATCTCACATCCTCTCTTGGGAGATTTTATTTCCTTTTCTCATAGTCAGGGATGGGTACTTCTGAACTATGACGTTTCTGCAAACACATGGTACTGAAATAATTAAAGTATACATTTTAAATTTAAATAAATTAGGTGGCTATATATTCAAAAGAAATAAGTACCTTCCTTCCCATTACAGAGCTTCTAGGAAAATAGTCCTCCAACTCATCCTCCCTCCCTAAGCCATCAACTCACACACACACACACACACACACACACACAGAGAGAGAGAGAGAGAGAGAGAGAGAGAGAGAGAGAGAGAGAGAGAGAGAGAGAGAGAGAGAGAGAGAGAGAGAGAGAGAGATGAAAGAGCACAAACTAAGAACAATTGAGAGGTATTCTGTATTATACTACACTTTTAGTTTCCCCCCTGCAGGCAACTTGGAAAATCGCAAGAGACCAAAGAGATGTTTCTTGTTTGGGTGGGTACTTTGGTATTGATGGCTTTTAAGGATTTAGTTTAGTTCACAAGACAGGATCTGTAGCCTCTGAGTAATTAATGGCATGGCCATCAAACTATATTTATGGTATGTCTCGCCCAGGTCCTGTTACTATTGTGATTCTGTATCTCTCAAGGATAAGTAAAATATGTGTTAGTCCAGCTGTTTTTCATTATATGGTCCTAGTGCATGGTTGCACTTACAATGTGGTGTTTGACCATGGCAGGAGAGAAAAGTGTAACATGGGTGGACGGATAGCCAAATAGTAGGGTGTGAAAGTCAGCTATTTCTGTTTCACAGTTGTTTCTGGTTGAGAGCTGGCAGTTAGGAGTATTTGGGTTCTGAATCTCAAAGATGAGGTCAAACGCATACATCTAAGCTATAAGAAGTATGTAAATTACATATGTGTTTCAGTCTTTCTTACATGAAAGGATATAATATAAAAGAGCCAACATACTTCAGGTGAATTTGGGAACTTGAGAATGGAAATATTTTTTTCCTCTGGTTTTACTAGCAGTAAGGAGTTGTTGAAAAAGGGTGGCAGCTTCCCCTTGAGTTATTGGCAAGTCAAGAAACAAAGGAGACACTCTGGCTGGAAGAAAAGAGAGCACTCAACACTGAAGGTGATTACCCTGGAATTGGCTCAGAGAGCGTGTGCCCGGGCTTTCTGATGAGGATGGTGGCCAGGCTCCATCACACCATCAGCCAGCCTTTCTGACTGTGCTGAGGCTCCAGCAGCAGATGAGCAGACCCTGAGGAAGTAGGACTGTAGCTTGATTTGCTCTTAGGGAACACAGACCCTTTGGTCTTATGATTAAGTAAAAAGAAACAACGAAAAGATGCTTATATATAAGCGAGGCAAAGGGACATTGTCAACATAAAAGAGCCTGACGTACAAATGTGATTCTGACTTGTGATCTTTATGGCATTTGTGGACTTCTTGGGACAGGAATAGGGTCTTTTACTCTTATTTTGAATATTCCACCACATCTGGTAGAGGGCCTGCCATGTCTTAGACATGGTTCTTTGTCTAAGAGCCTAGTCAATAAAGCAAAACATTGACCCATATCTGTTGATTTATTTTCTTATGGTGGTGGTGGGGTGTGTGTATGTGTGGGGGGAGGATTCAGTATTTTACTCTATACCCAATTTATTTGTTGATATTATAAATTTAGGTAACATTGGTAATAATATCATATAGGTTTCAGGTATACAACATTATAATTTATTATCTGCTATCTGTAAACACTACAATGTGCTCACACCCAACAGTATAGTTCCCATCCATCACCATACAGTTGACACCTTTTATCCATTTTACCCTTACTATACTCTCTTTCCCTCTGGGAACCACCGATGGTTTTCTGTAACTATTGATGGGTTTTTGTTTTGTGTGTTCATTTGTTTTTGCTGTTTTATATTTAAAATATGAGTGAAATCACATGGATTTAGTCCTTTTTTTTGTTTGTTTCACTTAGCATGATACCCTCAATCTCCATCTACATTGTCGCCAGTATCAATATTTCATCTTTTTTATGGCTGAGTACTATTCCAGTGTGTGTATATGTGTGTGTATGTATGTGTGTGTATGTGTGTGTATGTGTGTGTATGTGTGTGTGTATGTGTATGTGTGTATATGTGTGTGTGTGTGTGTGTATGTGTGTGTGTGTGTGTGTGTTCCCCATCTTCTACATCCATTTTCTGTTGATGGACACTTAGGCTGTTTCCATATCTTGGCTCTTATAAGTAATGTTGCAGTGAGCTTAGGGGTGAAGGCATCTTTTCAAATTAGTATTTTTTATTTTTTGGATAAAAGCCCAGAAGGGGAATTGCTGGATCATGTGGTAGTGCTATTCTTCATTTTTTGAGGAACCTACATACTGTTTTCCATAGTGGCCAATCCAATTTACAAATTTACCACTGGAGTATGAGGGTGACCTTTTCTGCATATCCTTATCAACACTTGTTATTTATTGTTTTTTTTTATAAGAGCATTCTAACAGGTATGAGGTAATATTTCATTGTAGTTTTGATTTGCATTTCGCTAGTAATTTGTGATGTTGAACAACTTTTTATATGCCTGTTGGCCACTTGTATGTTTTTCTTGGAAAAAAGTATATTCAGCTCCACTGTCCATTGTTTAATCAGATTTTTTTTATATTGACTGCATAAATTCTTTATACATATTAGATAATCTCTTATCAGAAACAGAACTTAAAATATCTTTTCTTATTTAACTGGTTACCTTTTGGTTTTGCTGATGGTTTGCTATGTTATGCAGAAGAGTTTTAGCAATGTAGTCCCATTTGTTTATTTTAACATTTGTTTCCTTTGCCTTTGGAATCAAATTGGCAAAACATTATTAAGATAGAAGTTTAGTGCCTGTGTTTTGTTCTATCTATTTTATGGTTGCAGTTCTTAAATCCTAGTATTTAATCAATTTTCAGTTAATTTTTGTGTATTGTGTAAGACAGTAATCTAATTTCATTCTCTTATGTGTTGCTGTCCATGTCTTTGTTGAATTTTTTTATAGTTTTGGTATAAATTAGAAGTATCTCAAGAAATAGGATTTTTATGTACTGCTTGAAATATGTAAGCAATCTAAAAATAAATGAAAAATTCTAACATCATACTAGATCAGAACCTGTTATAGTCAATACTTATAATATGTAGAATTTTATAAATAATACCTTTTATTTCCTACATTATGCATACTTTTCAGTATTTTGCTGTTTTACATATTGAATGATACCGAAAATGCATCTTCTGAATATGCATTTGATTTTATACTGGCAATAAATTTTAGACTAAAAATGAAACTCCTCAAATCTTGGATGGATTAAAAGTTACCATTGAAGTATTGTCAGGATTAAGGTGCTTCTAATGAGATTTTAATTATAATCCTAGTAATTTTTCTTTTGATATACATACTCGTAATGCTTATTCAAAAAGATTATTCTTGTGTTTGGAAATGTTCCCATGTTATTCTTGTGTTAAATGCTTTGCAAGTTAATGGAGGATTGTAGACAAAGATGTTCCTTAGGTTCATAGTTAACATAACAAAATGATTCATTTAAAAAAATTCTAACAAAG
Organism: Antrozous pallidus; assembly: GCA_027563665.1. NCBI lineage: Eukaryota > Metazoa > Chordata > Mammalia > Chiroptera > Vespertilionidae > Antrozous > Antrozous pallidus. The sequence goes on along the minus strand of CM050520.1, from coordinate 54,547,801 downwards.
TTTAGAGCTTAAGAAAATGAGCACTATACTCTCAAAAAGCTCATAGTGATTTTTATATTTAATCTTCCTTATCTACAAAACTGAATTATCCTAAAGGCCAACAGTATTTGAAATAAAAAATCGATATAAATTGAAGTGTTGAAGTCAAATGGAAAGAATCACCTTTTATTAAGTCTATATATGTTTTCAACCTGATTGATTTCTGAAGTAAAAACAAAAAGGTAGAAACATTTCTGACTCTAATTGTGTGTGTTTGTGCATGTATGTATGTGTTAGAAAACTTCAAGGAGAATAGAAAATACAAAAATATTCAAGAAAGAGATTAATAATCTAGGAATGGAATTACTAGAATAACTTTTGACTGTGAAGGAAGTTCCAGAATGGTAGTAGTGAACATTGATAATATGCTTCTTTTCTTTTATGTTTTTTCCTGTGTTTTTAATAATATGTTGCTATTATGAAAATAATTAAAAATGTAAAACTCTATATTAGACCTGGCATTTATAATGTCAAATTTATACTATATTATGCTCTGACTGGTGTGGTTCCATTGATTGAACATTGTCCAGTACACTGAGAGGTTGCCCCAAGATCAACGTTTCTCTCTCTCTCTCTCTCCCCCTCACTCTCTCTCCCCTCCATTCTCTCTAAAATCAATAAAAAATATTAAAAATTATACCATATTAGATCTACTAGATTTATTCATTATATTCAATTCATATTCTATATTTAAAGTTACAATACAACAACTTCAACAATAACCAAATATCATAATCTTAAGACGATGGTCGGCAAACTGTGGCTCGTTAGCCACATGAGGTTCTTTGGCCACTTGAGTGTGGCTCTTCCACAAAAATACCATGGCCTGAGCAAGTCTATTTTGAAGAAATGGCACTAGAAGAAGCTTAAGTTTTTAAAAAAATTGGTTCTCAAAAGAAATTTCAATCATTGTACTGTTGATATTTGGCTCAGTTGACTAATGTGTTTGCTGACCACTGTAAAAGAACTAAAACTATGTATTCACTGATAGACCTATAGTAACTTCTTACCTGACTAACGACTGCTTGTATTATGTTGCTTAAGGACATCTAACTTCTCTATATCTCAGTTGAAAGTTTGGTGGCTGTTTTGATATTTTTCAGTCTTTGAAGTTGATTGTTGCTTTGTCAACTTTTGTTCCACTTAATCATGACAAATGAAATTATTATCTGGATATATTTGTTCCATTTAATCATGTTCCTGTGAGATAAGTTATCTCAATATTAAAATAGATGGACAGTGCAATGTAATTACCTTAATATAAGAAATCCAAAGAAATTACAGCTATAAGACAGAGACAGAAATAATATCTCTTTCATAAGACAGTTGGGAGGATTAAATGAGTCAGTACATATATATGATTAGTGCTGTGTGTGTCATATAATAAGCATTCAATACATGTTTTTTCTTAAATTACTGAGTTTATTATTACTCTTCTTTGTTATCTAGCAAAGCAACAAATTCTCAAGTTAGATTGGATTTATAGTGTTTGAGCTGATAAAGTTGTTATGAGGATAATTGTAATTATATATTTACTAGAGGCCCAGTGCATGGAATTTGACCACTCAGGAGTGGGGGTCCCTCAGCCCAGCCTGCACCTTCTTTCAGTCCGGGGGCCTTCAGAGGATGTTACACTGACAGCAGTCAGACACCCTTAGTGCTGCTGTAGAGACGGCACTGCAGCTGCACTGCGGCTGCACTCGCCAGCCATGAGCCCAGCTTCTGATGCAGTGACCACCAAGGAGCAGCTCCTGTGTTGAGTGTCTGTCCCTTGATGGTTAGTGTGCATCATAGTGACCATTTGGCCAATTTGCATATTAGCCTTTTATTATAGGTTAATAATCATTAATTTGGCTTCCTTACAAAAAAGAACTAGAAATTTGAAGTTTTATTATAGAAATACATTTTAGCAAACATATGACTGTTCACATGGAATGCCATGAAGTTAAAGGCAGTGTAATAAGTGCAGAAATCATGGATGGTTTAGGGTCTTAACTTTTATTTACTACCTGTGTGAGTTTTGCACATCTCTTAGAGTTTCTGAGCCAAGCCTTAGTTATTATTAGATACTAACTATATTATCTTATAGTTATTATAAAATTATTTTGCAGTCTGCAAATTTGTTATGAGATTCCAGTAAAGAGAATATGTAAACATTTCAAGTTATCCATAATTTATTTTTATTAAATTTGTAATTAAATATTACTTATTTTACTTAAAAGGGAATGTAGTACCAAGTTTAAAAAAAAAATAAGTTGCATATACTGGTGATTGCCACAAATACAACCGTTTTCTTGTAATTACATTTTTCTTTCTCAGATTAAATTTAATATCTGATATTTTGTAGATATTTTAGTTTTAATTATAGATTATCCTATTACTTTATATTCTACTAGAGGCCCAGTGCAAGAAATTTGTGCATGTGGGGGGGATATCCTTCAGCTCAGCCTGCACCCTCTCCAATCTGGGACCCTTCAAGGGATGAATTGGGCCTAAATGGGCAGTCGGACATCCTTCTCACAATCCAGGACTGCTGGATCCAAACTGCTCGCCTGCCTGCCTCCCTGATTGCCCCTAACGGATTCTGCCTTCCAGTCTGATCACCCTCTACCCTGCCAGCCTAATTGATGTCTAACTGCTCCCCTGCCAACCTGTTTGCCCTTAACTTCCCTTCTCTGCCGGCCTGGTCACCCCTAACTTCCCTCCCCTGCAGGTTGGTCGCCCCCAACTGCCCTCCCTGTAAGCCTGGTTCCTCCCAATTGTCCTCCCCTACTGACTATCTTGTGGCGGCTACCTTGTGTCAACATGGGGCAGGATCTTTGACCACATGGGGGCAGCCGTCTTGTGTATTGGAGTGATGGTCAATCTGTGTATTACTTTATTATTAGATAGGATAGAGGCCTGGTGCATTAATGGGAGCCAGCTGGTTTGCCCTGAAGGGTATCCTAGATCAGGGTGGGGGTTCCCTTGGGGCATGGGTGGCCTGGGCAAGGGCCCTATGGTGGTTTGCAGGCTGGCCATGCTCCCCAGTGACCCAAGCAGAGGCCCTGGGATCTGGGCTTAATTTATGTTTCACAATTGAAACTTTGTAGCCTGGAGCAGAGCCAAGTCTTCTGCTTGCTCCATGGTGACAGCCATTTCTGTTGGGGTTTATTTAAATTCTATAATTGAAACTTTGTAGCCTAGAGTGGAGGCCTAGGCTCTAGGGCTGCAGAAGCTTGGCTTCGTCCATCACCCAGGCAACCCTAGCCTCTGCTCTCTCCAGCTCCATTGCTGCCATCATTTCTGTTGGATTTATATATCTTCTATAATTGAAACTTTGTAGTATTGAGTGGAGGCCTAGGCTGGCAAGGACAGGCAGAAATCTTGACTTCCTCCATTTCCGGGGAAACCCAAGCCTCCCTCCTGCTCTCAGTGGCCGCAGCCATCTTGATTGGGGTTTATTTGCTCCTGATTGGCGGATGGGCATGGTTTGTGGGCAGGGCTTGATCACAGGTATAGTCAATTTGCATATTGCTCTTTTATTAGATAGGATGTAATATTTCCTTTCAAAGTAACTCCACTTTTAAAATGTGTTTCTGGTCCTCTATCCACCTTGCCTTTTCCCCTCTTAAGAGGTCTATTTGGACCTTATCTATACTTATATTAGATAACATATTGTTTTAAGTAATTTATTAATTCATAAAGCTAATCAATTTGGGCAAAGTGATTGGTTTTCTTGATGTTGACATTAATTTAAACAAACTTGTGAAAGGTCCATTCATGAATTCCCAATGCCCTTTTTATTTGATGTGAAGTAGTAACTAGACAAATCTTTCCTGGTGATCTAAAGAGTCAGCTAAGCTTAACCATAATTTTATCACCTTCCCCCAGACCCTATACCACTCCTATTGATAATGCTAATGTTCAATTTTAATGTCTACATTTTCAGATACATGTAATTATTATAGGTTGATCAAATGGCAGAAATTGAAATAACCTTCTAAAAGAGCAAGGAAGTTTCTGAGTTTTTGTTAATTCTCCTAGTATTGAATGAGCTCCATTCTGTAGAGGATGATGGAACAATGCTTTCACAATTTTGAGTGAAACTCTTCTTAATCTAGAATTCTATACATCGCCAAAGTATCAGTCCAGCATGCGAATAGATTAAAGGTGTTTCTAATGGTATGTGCACTCAGAAAGTTTAGATGATATGTACTCGTGCATTTGAAGTTTCATGGAATACTGTACTCAGTGAGGGAGTAACCCAGAAAGAGGAAGGCACAGATGTAGGAAACAGTGGAGTCAACTCAGAAGAGCAAGAAAGAGCTAATGGTGGGACGTCCCCAAATGACAGGTGTACAAATGAACTGAAGAGCAATTTAGATTTTTTTTTAAAAGTTTAGATGCTTTTGGAAGTATCTTAAAGAAAGTGATTTGATTGAATAAATTATATAACTGAGTCTATAAATAACTGAAAATATGATGATAAAGAAAATAGTATAAGAAAAAGGCAAAGGCAGTTAGAAATTCTGGAGTGGGAGCCTACATTTTATAAGTAAACTAAATAAGACAGTAGAGATAATAAACAAATTTTGATGCATTTTTTAATGCAGGGTTTGTAGAGGGATAGAATTATTTGACCTAATATGAGGAACATTCTCTCCTGAGTGATCCAAGACTCATTATATGGAATCTATAGAGAAAAATACATATTACCAAGCCAGGTAATAGCATATTATTAACAAGCATTTATAAAATAATTGTAATATGAAAGCCATTTATCAATTTTCAACTTTTAGAAAAAACATATAACAAAATATAGAAGGCATTGTTATGGCTGAATGACAAAATAGAAATACCAGCAATCTTGAAAATATAGATATAAAAGGTTAGCTTACAGAAGAAAGGATGTTGAAGGAAGAATAGTGGCTAATATTAATACTTTACAAAGCATCGAATTGAGAGAGCCTATTGTAAGAAATTATTTGCAGTTATAGAGATAATTGATAAAAGGACAAAATACTGTTACAAGTATTAAACATCTAAAGGGGAAATGGGAATAGGAGATTAACATAAATAGCTTAAATCTCCATTTTCATATAAGGAAGTCAATATATATTAAAATTGACAAATCAAACAGTAGTTCAGAAATAAAAAGAATAGATTGGGATGGAAGATTCTAACTTTTCAAGACAGTTTAAATGGACATATAAATACATGCATTTGCATGCATTATTCTAAAAAATAAAAATAAATGTTAAATAACCCCTAAATTAGCCAAAGCAATATGTTGCTCTGATTTGATTGCTTATTATTGTCTCTGTTTAATCTCGGCCACAACTAACTCTTTGGTGGTAGCCATAGTATTTCCTGTGGGTTACTCATAGAATCAAACACATGGGTTGCTCAATAAAAACAAATAAATGCATTGGGATTAATTGAGCTTTTATATCAAGTTCCTCCATAGAAAATACAAATGTATGGGGGTTGTAGGTCTGTTAATTCCACTACATTTACTGAGCAACTACCATTTGCAGATCATGATGGTGGGCTCTCCATGAACTCAAGGTACAAAATTCTTTCAGTTTGATAAGTATACATATAATGTTTATTATTTCATCAACATTATTTAAGTGTCTATTATGTGCCACTTGAAGATACAATGATTACTCTTCATTCTCTTAGTCTACTGGCTCCCCCAAAAAGGTGGCACATACTATTTGGTTGACTAATGTGACAGAACTCTAATTATCTGTAGGAAGGAGGAATTAGAATGTTCCCCTTCAGACACCATAAAAGAGTTCATGAACCCTGGAGGAAAGTTCATTTTTCAGAAGAGAAACAAGTTTAATGGAAGTGTGTCACACAGTAGAAATTTCTGACCCCCTCAGCTAGAAGAATGAGAAAAAGCCCCTCACCTGTTTGTAGCATTCAAACAATATTCATTTGTGGCTGTGACCTGTGGCAATGTAGGGGAATAAGCACAAGTGTATGCATCTTTGACTTTTAAGACTCTATTAAAAGGTCAAATAATTTTTGTTTTTTAGATGACTTAGGGATCTAAATGGGCGTTTTGTATTTGTGAATTGGCACCACTTTATGTGTGGGAGGATGAGTGCTACAGGGATGATTGAGGGAGACAATGAGCAGGGTGGGTTAATGGTAATTTTAGGGTCACATGCAAATTGGAGTTGTATCCATGAATAGTTTTTCTTTAAATATATATGATTTTATATCTTGTCGTTTCCTTTCCCAAGAGCTTCCAAATATACATTTTAGTTCCTCCAGCTAATCCCTGCACCTGGCACAATGGAAACAGATGGAAGAATCTAAAGTCTTAATTAAAGCTGCCTTTGAATGTGTAACAAATTCATGTTTTGAAGTCTTATGAATTAAGAAACTGTGCCAGCACTCTGCCACCGTGTGGCTTCTGGAGTCATTGCAGGAAAAAATACAGAACTCAAAATCAGTACCCAATTCCTTAAGAATTTCACTAGGGTTGTGGGTTAAGTTTTATGGACAGACATTTTATTTAAAGGGACTACCCAGAGTTTGTGAAAATATATTTAAGACTTTGTTTTACAATAATTTTGTATAATATAGATATACCGTCATTGGTTGTAATTCTTTAGCCTGCCATAAAATGATTTCCAAACTGCAATTCTAAGTATTATGGAGCCTTCGAACTGGGAGGGAGCACACTGATCATCCAATCGAGTGTTAGCATCCCTTCTGTTATCTTTCCAACAGAAAGGCCTGCGGTCTCAGCCTCGCCGTCTGTAGAGCAGCTTGTTTGATTTCGCAAAGCTGATGGTCCTAATGCACTTTGACAATATTTGTCAAAAGAGGTAAAAGTTGTCAAACGGTGCTTGCGTACAGTTCATATAGTTTCATAAAAACTACACACACATTTACAAAGAATCTCCTTTCAACTGAGTTTTATGCACTAAGTACATAATAGGCACTTAATAAATAATAGCACTACTTAATTTTCCCATATTCAATTTCTTAAGATATACACTTATGGATTGTTGGAAACTGCATGCCCAATGACAACAGCTTATCACATTTGCTTTTGTCCTTTTGTTTAGAGCAACTAAGAGTCACCAAGAATATTCTATGCTACATGCTGGAGGTGCAAAATTAAAACGACATAGTATGTGCCCTTAATTTAAAAAAAAATCTATTGGGAAACAATTTATTTTGTGTAAAAATGTAACTTCCTTGATGGAGGTATGTAGGATCCTCATGAAAAGTATCTTGGTTTGCTAATGTATTTGTTACCTGTGCTATGGGATCAATTGCCATTAATTTAGTAGCTTAAAATAATAGATCCTTGTTACCTTATAGTTGCCATTGGTAAAGAGTCCAAGCACAGCTTAGCAGGATTCTCTGCTTCAGGTTCCATTGGCTGTAATCCAGGTATCCTTTAGGGCTATAGTCTCATCAGAGGCTCAACTGGGGAATATTCACTTCCAAGATTCTGCAGGTTATTGGAAGAATTTATTTCCTCATGATTCTATGACTGAGAGCCTCAATTTCTTACTGGCTGTTGATTGAAGGCCACTTCATACATTACAGGCCATTCATATCTTCCTGCAATGTAGCCTTCTCATGGCAGTTTATAACATGCATGTTTGCTTCTTCACGGTGATAATGAAAATCAATCTCTCTCTTTCCATCTCTATCTCTACCATCTCTAGTTCTATCTCTGTCTCTATCTCTATCTCTATTTCTCTTTTCACTGAATCTGCCTGAACTCAAGGGGAGGGTATTACAGAAAAGCATGAACAGTAGGAGGTAGGAATTATTAGGCATCATCTTAGCTTTAGTCTGTAAGAGCCAAAGAAACTCTATCTGGACAGTCATGGGAGGTTTCTCAGGGAAGGTGGACCTTGTGATGATACGTAATGTTTTCCATAGAGATAAGAAATGGGAAAACACATGAAGGTGAGAGAATAGCTTTGTAGAAGTGTAGGAGTGTGAAGGAAGATTGGACAGGTTGGTCAAGGTCAGATCACAAAAGACCTTGTTTTTTAAATTCAGGAATACATTGGAAGTAAAGGGGGAATGGGTAAGTACAAGACTGGAAGTACCATGGTCAGAAGTCCATTGTATGCATGTTATTCTGGCAGCACTATGGAGGACAGATGAGGGCAAATAAGAAAAAGAGGCAGATGCAGGGAAACAAATAGTGTCATATGACATACAACTCAGACAGTAGAGTAGCACCTGGAGACAGGAAATAGTTAGGAGGTGCAGTCACAATATATGGTATCAATCCTATAGAGTTAGTGGGGAAAATAGAGGTTATGGCTCTCTCTCTCTCTCTCTCTCTCTCTCTCTCTCTCTCTCTCTCTCTCTCTCTCTTTCTCTTTCTTTCTCTCTCTCTCTCTCTGTGTGTGTGTGTTTAAAGCCATCACACTCATTTCAGGTGATCTATAACTTAGTGTACTGAAGTTTCTATAAATATTTACCTCTCAGGTAAAGCCAGACTGGTTTTTAAAGAAAATTGGCAATGATATGATCTTTAGGTTGGATTCTTTCACTTATAGCCAGTTTCAGGGCCCAGAGTAGATAACCAACTTCTACCTTGAGTGAGTAGAAGAAAATGGAAAACTTTATAACACTTAGTCATTTAATGTCTTATTTCAAAGGAGCTTTTTGATTACTTTTGCTTCAATATTAAAGTGCAGACATAACCTCAGGTCATAATGTCAGGTTGTTTTCTTATCAGTAACAAGGCAAGATTAGATTCTGGCACAGAATTAGGGAGGCAGCTATAAAAGTAGACACTGGCCTAATACCTACTTGATCATCTCTAAGAGGACCTTGATGAGAGCTGTCTGGTGGTTTTACCAGGACTGGGAAAGGACTCATCTGCGGTGAGAGAACTGGCACCTTTATAGACATCTATGCAATGAGCAAGAACTTCATTAGGAAGGGTTTAACTCATGCTAGCAGAGAGCTGATTTGTGGGAGGCTGTTTGTTCTGCTCCATATCAGGACTGCTTCTAGCTAAGCAGGTTAGAATAGGTATTTCTTGTCTTTTTGTCTGCCCACCATCCATTTTTTTTTCTTCCTGCTTGCACTCCATTTTCTTCTGAGGAATTGCCTCTCTCCCAGGGAAGACAATTTTGATGTGACAGTAAGTTAAGAGATAGACCCCATAGTTCAGAAGCTGAAGGGACCTGCCCATTCTTCCAGATGCTTCTCTTTCACAGGAGGCATAGATGGTCAAGATTTTGTGGGAGTTTAGCTACTCTAGCAGCATCTGCCCTTGGGATGTCAGGTATTTTTTTTAAAATGTTTTTTGGTGTTGATTTTTTTAATCCTGTGAGCTTTCCCATATTTTTATAATAAAATTTCTTATGTTCGTCAAAATTCTTTTTATAACCAAAGAAAATGATACACTGGTTCATTAGCATTTTTGAAGTGAAAAGGAAGATAGTGTTTATTGAGTTTTATCAGCTGTCACTCTGTAATATGTTTTACATATTAACTTGTCATCACAAAAATGACATGAAGTATACATTTATCTTAATATTAATAGGTTGAATTACCTGAACACATTTTCTAATATTAAACCTAATTTTCATTTCTGAAATAAAGTCATGATAAATTTATATATTACAATCTATAATAATCTATAATAAAAGGGTTATATGCTAATTAGACCAAACATTATTCCAGATGAAGCCAGGGTCTGGAGCGAAGCCTTGGTCCAGAGTGAAGTAGCCCCAGTCCTGAATGCCTGGCACTGGTGGCCCGAGCGAAAGAGCCCAGGTCCTGGGTGCCAGAGGGAAGCCAGTGCAGGCAGTCAGGGGAAGGAAGGCCTACTCATGCATGACTTTTTGTGCATGGAGCCTCTAGTATAGACATATGTATAGCTAGATCCGTGTGGTCAAATTTTGATAGGGGTTTTTGCATCTATAATTATAGTGATACTATGGGCTCGGTGCGTGAAATTCGTGCACTAGGGATGGGTGGTCCCTCAACCCAACCTGCCCCCTCTCACATAGTGGGAGCCCTCAGGGATGTCCAACTGATGGCTCACCCCCAGCCTGCCCAAGGCTTTAGGCCTTGAGCACCCAGCCATCACCCTGCTCAGTTCAGTCCCAGCTGCCTGTGACCACCCGGCCCCAGGGGCTGGGCACTCACCACCACTTCTGCTCACGGCGCCTGGGGGTTATGCACTCCCCGCCACCACCACCACCGCTGCTGCTGTTGCCGCTTCCCCTCACAGTGCCCGGGGGCTGGGTGCTTACCGCCACTGCCATTTCATCTCCACCCCTGAGGCCCAGCACTCACGCCACTTGGTCTTGCCCCCTCTCCTGATTGGCTGGTAGCATAGCCAATCAGGAGCAAAGGTATGGCCAAATTTGCGTGTTTCTCTTTTATTATATAGGATTGCCTAATTTTAAAATCTAGTTGTCTCAAAATTGAGTTGATGAGTTTCTTCTTTTTTTCTTTATTCTGTAAAAGAGTTCCTATAAGTTTGAAAAAATTTACCTATTGATCAGCTAATAGAACTTATTGCAAAACTATCTGAGTCTAATGTTTTCCTCTTAGGCATATTTAAATTTTTTATTCTCTATCTTTAATAGTTAGAAGATTACTCAGGCTTTCTAGTTCTTTTTGAGCCAAATTTAAAAATTACACTTTTTAAGAAATTTGTTCATTTCTTTAAGATTTTCAAATTTATTGGGACAAGTTTTTCAAAGTAATATCAATTATTCTTTTAGATTTTTTTTACTGTATGTGTAGTTATGTTTTCCTTTGCATTCCTACATTGTTAATTTTTACATTTTTCAATACTTTACCTTTTATACACTTTAGAGGACATCATTGACACAATTCTGGGTCCAGATCACAATTCTAGAATACCTCATTTATGTATAATGTAATGTAAATATAGTGCCTGGAACTACACAGAATGATAGTCTGTTTTCATCTTTCTTTTTCTTGAGAGATCATTCCAGAATTTTATCAATTTTATTTGTCTTGAAAAAACTAATTTTATTTGTTCTTATTGTATTTATTTCCTATTTTTAGTAATTCTCTTTTTTCTTTTTACTATCTTCTTTCTAAACTTATGTTGAATTTCTTTTTTTTTCTAGATTCTTAATTTGTATACTTATTGATTTTTGGATGTTTTCCTTTACTGATATAAACACTTAAAGATCTGATTTTCTCTTTCAATCTTTTTAACAGCATTTTCCACATTTTTGTACATAGTAGTATTAGTGTCATTTAGTTTTTTTCTTTAACTCTTAAATTTTATATATATATATATACATATGTATATATATGTATATATATGTATATGTATTTTTTTAAAACAATTTTTTATTATTGAATTCTAATGATTTCATGATTAACAACATTATATTTATGGTACAAATTCTTTAACATTTGTTGAAATTTATGACCTAGTATAAAGTAAATTTTTGTAAATATCTCATTTATTTAAAGAGAATGTGTATTCTCCTAACATATATTTTCATGGTACCAAATTTTAGTTATTTTTTTTTCTTTGGACGTTAAAGATACAATTCTACTCTCTTATGGCTTCCATTTTACTTCCTATTAAGTTGTGTTATTTTTAGGTAACCCATCTTTGCTCTTTAGCTGATTTTAAGACCTACTCTGTATCTTTGGTGTTCTTTACTATGGTAAGTCTAGGTTTATATTCTTCTAATAAATCACATTATAAAGAGTTTAATGGATTACCAAAATATGTGGACTTGTATATTTCAACCTTGGAAAAAATTCATATAGCCAACCTTTTGTCGAATAATGTGTTTCTCCCTCTTTTTTCATATTGGAACTCTCATTTTTTATATGAATTGGCAAGATGCTTTGATGGTCATAGAGGTTCTGGTCTACATAGAGTATCCAGGGTAGGAAAGAAATAAAGCCTGAATGCCAGTCCATGCTCCCTTGCCAACTTGGGTGCCTAGGGATCTGTGTGCGTCCAATTATGCTGTTGCTTCTCTGATTTTCTCAAAAGTATTTTTTGGGCTACCCGTGTTTCTATATGCTGGACTGTTTTGCTCTATCCTCTACTTTCTTAACTTCTTTTCCTTTTTCCATCTTTTTATATTCTATGGTATCTTCTAGTAGAATTTTTCCAAATCGATTTTCATGTCCTAGTTCTCGAATTATCTGTATATAAGCTATTGTTTATTCTTTAAAGATTTATTTACAAGAAAAAAATTTTCTTTGTTTGAATATTCTCACTATTTTTAATAGTCTCATATCTTTAATTTCCTCTTTTATGTCTTTGAACTTATGAGTTATCTATAATAATAAAACCATAATATGCTAATTAGATTGGATAGCCAAATGACTTTCCAGACATCATTCTGGTGTCCTCCCAGACAAAGCTGCAGCGGTGGGGTCAGAGGCAGAAGCACTTAGGAGCAATCAGACAGGCAAAGTGAGTAGTTAGGTGTGATCAAGTAGGCAGGGAGAGAGGTAAGGGGAAATCAGGCTGGCAGGCAGAGGTAGTTAGGGGCAATAAAGCAGGCAGGCAGAAGGGTTAGGGGTGATGAGATAGGCAGGCAGAGTGGTTAGGAGTGATAAGGCAGGCAGGCAGGCAGGCGAGCAGTTAGGAGCCAGTGGAATCGGGCCTAAACTGGCAGTTGCACATCCCCCGAGGAATCCCAGACTGTGAGAGGGTGCAGGTCAGGCTGTAGGATGCCCCTCCTACCCACACTCTCTTGCACAAATTTCATGCACCGGGCCTCTAGTTGTATAATATTTACCCTGTAGTTTAAAGTGTTTGTATTTTACTCTGTTGTTTTCTTGTGCTGACTCTCAATAATATAATATCATGCTAGTCCAATTTATAATACTAATAAATATAAACCTACAAATAAAATATTTTCTACATAATTACCTAAAAAGTTATCAATAAATCTTTAATATTATGCAATATTTATATACAAGTGTCTCCTACTGCTTCAACATGTCATTTTACAGTTAGTTGGTTTTTTCAAATCTGGATCCAAAAAAGGCGCACATCTTGTCTTTTTGTTTGTATGTTTTTATTTTTATTTTTCAATAGCCTTTAATCTACAATGGTCCTCTTCTTTTTTATTTTAATTCCTCAAAATAATTAAAAAATAACTAATTTGCTTTGTAGAATTATCTCATTTTGTTGTAGGAAGTTATGTTTCTTCTTCATGTTTTGTATGAACTCAAAAATAGAAATGGTGCATCACATTTGGATTCCATTTCTTTAGCTTGGATATATTATAGGTGGTGCTGTATACTTTACATTGCAAAATTCAAAGGCACACATGTCTGGTAACCAAAATTTTAGTGGTGTTGAGATTAAAATTACCAATGATCAGAGTAAATGGTTGCTGCGCTCATGCTTCCAGTGCTGAACAGAGAGTTTTGTTTTAGGTTTGTTTCTTTTATAATAGGATGCTTCAAGCTGTCTTTGTAAGATGAGGGACTATAAAAAGAAAATAATTGAGAATACTGACAAAATCACAACATTTTGGATGATTATTTCTTGAGTTTATGAAAAGTTGGCCATGCCATTTTCTAGGATTTAAGCAAATACTTTATTATTGACACAGCACAGTTCTTAATTTGATGAGCATTCAGAATTAAATTTCCCAGTCCTTTATATTCTATAATATTATTAGTGTTGTTATTCTTTTCATCCTTAAAGGTCAGCATGATCCTACATTTCAATAAAGATTTTCCTATTTAAAAAAAATACTTTATCTCGCCACGCCTGCTTTCACTTATAGAATTTGGGTTGATATAAATGACAAGCCCATTCTTAATATTCTTTACTCAGGAAAGGATTAATATGAATAACAAAACAGTCAAATAGTGATTTGTTTTTGTTTTCAAGTCATGCTGGTAAGAATTAAAAAGAGAGAGAATTAAAGCTTATAGAAGTGAATTTATCATCCTCCAAATAGATTTATGGTACTTTAAGCAAACTTAGAATTAATACTTTGTGAAAACATTCATGAATATGGTGATTTCTCTTCTTGACCTTATATTTTTGTCAATATCTTATGTGGAGAAAATGGAGACATCAACATAGTACAAAAAAACTTATTTAAAAGGCAAATGGCTCATGCTTATATGAAATAGCAATTATGCAAGTAATCACAAGCAAGTCAGTGATAAGATTTAATTAATTAGGTTACACCCAAAAGAAAGGCTCTGCATTAATGTATTTAACAACCAAGAAGGGCGCATTCTGGTCATAAACCATTTATGATCATCTTTAATAAATAATAATAATATAGTGGAACAGTAAATACATTATATAAATGAGAAACCAGAGGAGAAATGTTGTTTTAGGTAGCAAGGATCTGGCCTCAATAATTAAAATATGAGTCAATGAGGGAGAAAAGAAGACACATTTAATGCTTTCAGTAATAAAGATTTTTTTAAAAAGGTATGAGTAGCTAAGACTATAATAAAAAATTATTCCAGTAGTTTTTTCAAAGGCAACCTCTAGTTTAATATTAAACAGATGAAGTCATGTGATAAAATTTTAATATCCAATTTATAGACAGAAACATATGTACATTTAAAAAACATCTAATTTGAGCCGAACCAGTTTGGCTCAGTGGATAGAGCGTTGGCCTGTGGACTGAAAGGTCCCAGGTTCGATTCCGGTCAAGGGCATGTACCTTGGTTGCGGGCACATCCCCAGTTGGAGGTGTGCAAGAGGCAGCTTATCGATGTTTCTCTCCCATCGATATTTCTGACTTTCTATCCCTCTCCCTTCCTCTTTGTGAAAAAATCAATAAAATATATTAAAAAAATAAAACAACATCTAATTTGAAATATTTTGTTGAAAGGCCTCCTTGTATATTAATATTAGACAAAAGAAGATGTAAAAAATGAAATGAAAGTGGTTATTGTAAGATGAAATTAACACATCTTGTCCTGTTATCAGGCTGAGCAGCATTGTCACTTCATACATTCTATAAATGCTGTTTTAAATTTTAATATTTTAAATTATTTTTACTGATTTCAGAGAGGAAGGAAGAGGAGGAGAGAGATAGAAACATCAATGACAGAAGAGAATTATTGATTGACTGCCTTTCCTGTACATCCCCTACTGAGGATTGAGCCCGAAACCCAGGCATGGGCTCTGATCTGGAATCAATCTGTGACCTCCTAATTCATAGGTTGGCACTCAACCACTGAGCCATCTGTCTGGGCTATAAATGTTATTTTTGAAGAACCAATTGGTAAAGAAACACAGCCTAATAATTATGGCAGTCATTCACTCATTTCATTTATTCTTTCAGCAAACATATGTTAAGTATCATGTGCCGGATACAGTTCTGAGTGCTAAGAAGAAGAAAAAAGATTAATAAAACAAGGATCCTTCATTTAAGGAGCTCAGAATCTCTGGAGAATTATGCACAGAAACAGTTTACAGTCATCCCCTATGAAAAATGTTATGATGGAAATAAGGACTATGTGCTGTGGGTGACTTGCAGAGAAGGGAATTCTTTTATCTGTGTAAATCAAAAGAGCTTCTCTACGGTATTACAGGTTTTTTGGGTGTTGAAGATTTAATGCTAGTCCACCAACTGAAGATTTAGAATCACAATTTAGAGTTAGAGAATCAAGCACATTGCTGAAGAAAGGAAATTATAAAACAGCAGGCAATGTTCAGGGCTGATAAATTGTTGTATGTGACTGGAGTAGAGGGTGTGCTGGAAAGAATGGCAGGAGATGAAACTCCATGAAAGGCTGATGGAGAAGAGTGAGTACCATGGGAAGAAGCCTTTGCTTATAAAGTGCAGTGTTTTTAGGTTCCCAACAAAGGTTTTGATGTAGTTTAACTCAGTTACCAATTCTGTGTTTTATGAGGGATAACATGTGAAGAGATAATAGGCAGAAAGGTGAGTTTACAGGGCATTATTAGAATTGATGGGCACATGAACCAAGAAAGTAGTAGCAAGAATTTCTCAAAAGGTGACAATTTCAAAAGCTAATAGAGTCAGTTATACTAGAGGAACAGTTGAGCATTCTGGGTTATTGAGAGCAACACTCAAGAATTATTCTGAAATAGTTAAATTGAGTATATTACAATGACATTGAATCAAAGAGAACAGTTGGAAAAATAGGTTTTAGAGAAAAGTTCCCTGACCTTGGTTTTGGGCATGTTGAGGTTTAGGAAGTTGAATACTCAGAAACAACTGTGAGGGATAGAGGCTTAGAAATCTCCTCTTCCCCATAAAACACATAATTTTAAAGGGAAGCATCAAACTATCCATTTGGAGTTTAATCACCTTGGTGGACTTCCATTGAAGCAAAGGAATAATTTTCTGCCTGTGGGAGAAAAAAGCCAGCAAAACTTATGAATATGGAACAAATGTGTTCATAGGCATCAAAAGGCTCAAAGGACAATTTTGATACAACTTTTAACAATGTGGATATGAGAAAATTATCTTTATTTTGTTTTCATTTTAGATCCATATTGTTAGATTAGGCCCAGGGTTACCTTTGATCTTGACTGATAGACATTTAATGGAAGACATTTAATAGAATACAAATTCTGTAATAACTTTATAGAAAGATAGAAGGGTGTTGTAAGAAATTTGGGGGATTTAGGGATTTTAAGGACTCTTAAACACAAAAAACAGCTCTGCTCAGGTTTTCTCAGCAATTAAAGCATTGGCACTCAGACTGAAAGGTCATGATTTGATTACAGTTAAGGGCATAGATCTCGGTAGAGCAAGCTCGATCCCCAGCCACATGTAGATCCCCAGTACCAGTAGATGTGCCTCTCACACATCTCTCTTTCATCTCTCTCTCTCTCTCTCTCTCTCTCTCTCTCTCTCTCATCTCTCATCTCTCATCTCTCATCTCTCCCACTCACATCCACTATCTTTTTTATTTTTTTATTGTTTAAGGTATTACAAATAGTAGTACATGTTTCTTTTCCCCCTTGACCTCCCCCCAGCTTTCTCACCCCCCCTCCCAGCACATGCCTCCACCTACCCCTCCAACATCTCGTGTCCTATGATTATGCTTTTATGCATCCATACAAGTTCTTTCGTTGATCTCTTGTAGCACCCTCCCCCCCCACCACAACTTCCCCTGCCTTCCCGCTGTAGTCCAATGGTCTGTTCCATGCTTCTTTGCTTCTGTATTATATCTACTATCTTGAAAAAATAAATGGAAAAAATATTCTTGAGTGAGGATTAACAACAAAAATATTTTTCCACTTTTTTATATCTTGTTCTATTTCTATTTTAGATGTCCTGCAGTTTTCTGAATACAAGTCTTTTACCTCTGTAGTTAAGTTTATCTCTAAGTATCTTAGTTTTTTTGTTGCCAAGTTTAATAAAAATAGGCAACAGCCTCTAGAAAACAAATTTTAAAATAATATTTAAAAAATTTATTGACAATGTGATAACACAACTATCATTTATTTCCAGATAGTATTTGTCAAGCAAGATTTTCCTCTCCATTTATTATGTCTTTTCTTAGAAGTACTGTTAATAGCTATATATTTTTCTCTTTCTTAATTGAAAAATACAAGGTCAGAGAAATTAAATAACATTGTTGTGAACATCAAACAGCCATCCAAATTGTGAACGTGTGAATATTGTCCTTTCATGAATCTCCTTCACAAGCAATAAAAGTTTACTCTGAGTCCTTTCTCTCTTTTCTCTCTCTCTCTCTCTCTCTCTCTCTCTCTCTCTCTCTCTCTCTCTCTCTCATCTCTCATCTCTCATCTCTCATCTCTCCTTCGCCCTCTCTCTTTCTCTCTCCCCTCTGCCTATTTTTTGGAAGTATCCACCCATGTGGAATCTATAGTTATTAGCTAAGGTCATTCATTATTCAAATATGCCAGCCACTCTGTGATGTCATCTTTTGCTATATTTTTGAGTATTCAGTAATATTATCAATTACTTAGTAAAAGACCAAAATGTCTCTCTCAATAAGCATTTGCTAAATGAATATGAATGATTAAGTGCAATCGAAAGTACTGAATCAGAAACTTAGTTGGATTTAAGTGAACTGAGTTCTGTAGAAGAATGACAGTAATAGCAGGAGCCATTCAGCATTAAGATTGCCTTTAGTTAAGCCAATGGAAGCTAAACAGAGAAAAGACTACATGTAAGTAAGGAATAGATTCCCAAGATGCACCACTAACAGAACTTGATTTGTGCATTGGTGACTTTCTAGAGAAACATGTATTTAGAACACTATTAAATAGAATAGCCTTAAATCAAAAGCATAAAGTGTGGTTTGACTAGTAGCATCTGGAAAGAATCAATCCCTGTGCCTATAAACTTTCAGAGCAACCACAAATTGGAGCAATGCAAGGATAGTTCATGGGAAGTTAAAGCTGCAATTTTCACAATTTTGAATTTGCTGTAGGAAAAAAAAAAACACTGAAAGCTAATTTACACATCCTGTTTTTACTTATCAAATACAAATTGCATCTGATCTCAAATAATCACAGTGTTTTGTAAGGGAGTGGGCCTTATCAGGAACTCCAATTTAAGCCTTCTTATTATGCATAATTACAATATGCATATGTAGTCCAGCATTATTATTTTGTGAAATGTAACAATGCAACAATGAAATTAAGATACATTTTTATTAGGCTATGAATTTGCTACCATATTTCAGAGTCTTTCTGAACTTTTAAAATTCTATTTGGATTTAAACCAATCATTATTAAACAATTATTCAATGGCCTTTTTATAATATGAATTTAAATATAAGTAATTATTTTTCCCCTTTTGGCAATGCCTTAATTTGCATGTTATAATATTAATTCAAATGTAACTATACACAAATTACCTCCTTAACTCCCAGGAGGTAAATCTCTAAGATCTGCCACCTAACAACATGACAGAAAAATAGAGACTTTCGTATAGCCATTTTAGAATACTATAATTTCTCAAAAGAATTTTTTTTTCTATGAGGTAAGGTTTCTTCTTAATGATATAACATTATAGACTAGCTTAGAAGAATGAAATAAATCTTCTTCAGGTATTATTCAGGAGAGATTCTTTTCTCATATAAATTTATAATATGTTTATGAAAGTTTTCCATATAATAAGAGAGAATTTTAATAAAAGCTCAGGTTTATATTAGACTAGAGGTCCAATGCATGAAATTTGTCTATGGGTAGAGTCCCTAGGCCTGGCTGTGATTAGAGCTGATCTGCAGGGTGACTGGTGGGGCAATTGGAGGATGGGGAGAAGGAGGACCCTGCTGGTACCCACCTGGGCTGGCCTGGGGCCTGTGGGCTGGGGGTCAGTGCATGTCATAATGACCAGTCATTCCACCAGTTCTGTTGTTCAGTCAATTTGCATATTAGGCTTTTATTATATGGGATAACCAATTGAGCTCACCATAATAAATATAGGAATAAAATTTTTAAATTAATCTTAGTATATGAATTTTTACTAATAAATAAGCAAGGTTTATATGCTGGTATAAAATATTTTGACCTATATACATACATATATATAAAATACATGTATCTATCTATATATATACATACACACACACACACACACACACACACATACATGCTTATGTACATATTGGAAGGAACTTGTCATTTACAAACAACAAAATAGCAACATATTATAAAATGCAACAAGATGCTTTTCTTTTTAGTGATGTAAACCAAGGTCTGAAAGAAAACAGAAGTTATCTAGTCCCAGCTCATTAGCCCCCTCAGATTGAAAGCCATAGACTTTGGCCCTTTAGATATAAGTGGACAAATGGATTTGTAAAACAGCCAAAATGGAAAGTGTGGAGATTGACTGAGGGTACAGTGGGCACATTTCTCCATCAGCTAGCCTTTCTTAAATTAGACCCTAAGACATCACCTTCCTCCTACCTGCCCATACACATGTGATCAAAGCATTCTTCATTAGCCCTTACTAGCTATGTCTGCTTTGGGCTTTGGTTCCTTCATTCTGGCCCAGAAGTCTACTGCCTATAACTTCAAGAATTCCTTGAACCCCTAAATGCAGCTGTAATGTATAGACTAAATATTTGATTAAGATCCAGACACTGCTTTCCAGAAACTGGCCCTCCTCTTAAGGAGGAGGATGGATACACATGTTACGAATGCTAACCTCAAAGTCTCCTGCCATTTGTTGACCATACTGGTACAAAGGAGAAGGAATTGTTTTCCAGGCCCCTGCTGCATGGTACATTTTATCTTCACTATCGCACCCAATTCTCCCAACAATGTGGATAAGGGATTTCAGAATGACCTAATTAGTCACTGTGTGCCAGAACTTAAGACCCAAGTCTGCCTGTCTGTCTGACTCCAACATTTCTACTATTACCCTGATGCTTCCAGTATTTCCAGTGGGGGAGGGCTGGGAGGTTCCTTCTGGAGGGTGAATTATAAAGTTGCATAGCTTGTTTTTCTCTTTAAGTGAATAATAAGTTTTCATAGAGAGTCTAAGTATCTAATAATGTTTAAAAAATCCATCTCAACCATATGTCACTCTTATGTTGGTGAGAAGCAGCTCAGATCTGTGAAACTTAAATATTAAAGTCAGAAAATGGATCCTTATGCAACAACCTGTGTAAGAGGAAGAGGATGCTTTCTAGGGAAGAGGAGTGTCCTCTTCCCTATAAGAGTTGACGGTGTCTTGCTGAGCGGAGGAGATAAAACACCCTCTTTTTTTCAGCATTATCATACTTATGTATATTATTAATTTGAAATTTGGTTGATGGCGTTTTTGTGAAAGCATGGATTTAAAATCTGGTCCTGATGTTTGCCAGCTGAAGGGCATAGAGAAAATTAGATAGCTTTTCTGAATTTCAGTTCCCTCATTCTTAGTGAGGGGAATCAAGCTTGCTTCACATGTCACTGTGAAGATCAACTGTGCCTGCATGTCCTTGAAGCATGGCAAACATTCAATGCATGCTCATTCCCTGTCTCAGGCAGTGTGGAGTGTCCAGCCCTAAGAGGTCTCAGTGCAGGGTGGGAGACAGTTGTTCCACCCAGCATTCATTCTGCCTTTTGGTTGATTTGCATATTAGGGTTTTATTATATGACTTTACACAGTTGGGGCAAGGTATGTTTCTATAGGGCTTCAACCATGTCTTTGGCAGGAAGCTCTTTATTACTTTGGCTAAATGCCTGGTGGAATAGCAAACCAACTTGTTTCAGGGACCAATATTCAGTAGAATGGCCAATTTTCAATAGAATGGTTAAAGTAAATGAAGGTGTTCTCTATGTGTATGCATTTTTAACCCCCTGAAGAAAGGTAATGTTTGATGTTAGATAAGTTATTTAGTCTAAGTATCAGTTCCCTTATATGAGAATTACAATGACCATATCTGCCTCAAATGTTGTCATAAAACCTAATAAATGAGATGTTTTAGAGGTATGACAAATATGGCATTTTCCCTCTCCTTTTTGGTGAGGTCATTGGCAATGTGTAATAATTTGTACTTCTTATGACAGACACAATAGAATAGTAGTTTGAAAATGAATTTTAAAGCATATCAAACCCAAGTTTCAAACTAATTCTCTTGTGTGGTGTGCTTGGAATCACTTCCTAAAAGCCTTTTTCCCCCCTTTTTCATTTCTAAATTAGAATAGTAGTACCCGAACTCACAGTTGTTAATATTTAACTAAACATAGCTAAGATTATATACTAAGCATCTGCCATTTTATGGTATAAAAATATAATTTGGAGTGGGGGAATCAAGTTAAAGATTTCAAGTGACCCCCTTGTGTAATGGAAGTGATAAATGATTTAATGGCGAGTCAAAGCCATCATAATGTGCACAAAGGTGTCCATATGTAGGGACTTAATCCCATGTCAGTGAATAGTGTTGAGTACCTTGTGGTAATCAAGCATTACATGAGATTCTTGAGATTTTTTAAAAAAGTAATATTACACAGTATAATTTTTTATCTCTTACTTATTGAATCCTTAACTGTATTTCAAGCGCACACATGAAATAAAAATAATACTAAACTTTTATGGAATGTTCATTATTAAGCTTCATTATAACATTCTCTACTAAGCTTTTCATGCATTATTTTATTTAATCTTTTATCACTCCCAAGGAGGCGTACCTTGTTTTCACAATCAATGGATGAGAAAACAGAGCCTGAAAGGGTAAATGACTTGTCTGTACTGCAACTAAGCAGAGTCTAAATATTGAATCCCTAAACTCTACCTTAGAGGAGAATGTTAACACCAAATACAAGCTGTTTCTTTATAAATTGTACCATTTTTCTGGAGTGAATAATACAAGTAGAATTTGTTATTTGATACTAGAGGCCCAGTGCACAAATTCGTGCATGGGTGGGGTCCCTCGGCCTGACCAGTGATTGGAGCCAGCCAGGGCCATCTTGCCCAGTCCTGATAGGGGCCGGTTGAGGTTGGTTGGCCGCCTGGGTGGAGGGACTGCAGGAGGTTGGCTGTGGGAGCAGACTGACCACCAGGGGGCAGCTGCTGAATTGAGCATCTTCCCCCTGTTTGTCAGTGCATGTTATATCAACTAACTGATCAGTTGCTAAAGCTTTTATACAGATACTAGAGGCCTGGTCATGACATTCATGTACTCTTGGGCCTAATCTGGCAGACAGACATCTCTCTTGTAGTCTGGGACCCCTTGCTCCTTACAGCCTACCTGCAATGGAGGTGGGAGAGGCTCCCACCACCACCACCACCACCACCACCACCACCACTGTGCTTGCCAGCCATGAGCCCGGCTTCTGGCTGAGCAGTACTTCCCTGGCTTCTGGCTGAGCACACTGACCACCAGGGGCCAGCTCCTGCATTGAGCATCTGCCCCCTGGTGGTCAGTAGTTGTCATACCAACCGATCATTCTGCCTTTTGGTTGATTTGCATATTAGGGTTTTATTATATAGAATAGATAGTGGATGGTTTTTAGTGGCCTTTGATTTTGGAATTGCAAAACATTACTTTGGAAGAACATTTACATAGAGAGCCATGAGGAGTAGGCAAATATATAAAACTTTCTTATTAATACTAATTGTAAGATAAAGACAAAGTTATAAAAATGTGGGAAAGGAAGTCACAACATGCTGATCAAATGGCTAACACAAGATATTTTAGAAAAGCAGGTTGTGAAAAATATTGCAATGTATACTAATGATCTAAGATGTAATTGAGCAAATATTCAATTCCATGGAACATAACAGCAGATAATGGTGACATTGGGCACTTTTACAATTTAGAGTTGTTTTCAAAGTCACTAGCTGTATCGGCTGTGACAATGCAATAAAATCATGAAACAGCATTGAAGAGCTTTGATAAAGAAAGTAAATTACCTGTCAGTGTATAAGATCTTGTCATTTTTATTTGTGGGAATCAAGAAAAGTACATACAGTGTGTACTTACTGCTGACTATAAACTAAGCTTTTTAGAATAGCAATAAATGCACAATTCAAAGAACAGATAATACATAGACACAGAGACTATGAACAATCATCTTATGCTTTGAATGGGGCTTAGCAAACTTCAGTACATGGGCCAAGTCTAGTCTACTAATAGTTTTCATAAGTAAAGATTTATTGGAACACACCATACCTGTCACCTAATTACTACTCTCTATGGCTGTTTTCATGCTACAGTGCCAGAGTTGACCACAGATACTGTGTGGCTCTCCAATTCTGAAATATTTATCACCTGACCCTTAAAAAAATATTGTTGACACCTGACTTAGAAGATTATCTAAATTTTACTTTTTTTAGATGAAGTATCTAAATTAGAATAAAACAAACACTACAAAGCATATCATACAATATTTTCTTAAAATAAAAACTTAATCTTTTTAAGTAGTTTTCATGAACCCTCTTTTTAGGACCTCATTAATTTGGAGAATGTGATTTTTTCCCCAAGGATTTCTGGGAATTTTTCTTACATGTTTTATGACATAAGAAGTTTTAAATATAACCACACTTTGTCAACAAGTATTTTGGAGTAGAATCTTTTTCTGTTGTTTTTTTTAATAAATCTTTATTGTTGATACTATTACATATGTCCCCCCCCCCCAATTGCCTTCTCCCATCGCTTTCCTCCCCAAGCCTTCACCACCAACTATCTGTGCCTATGGGTTATGCATATATGCATATGAGTTCATTGGTTGAGCCAGTCAGAATAAGATAAATATCACATAATCTCACTCATATGTGGAATCTAATGAACAACATAAACTGATGAATAAAAATAGATCCAGAAGCATAGAAACGTCAAACAGACTGTCAAACCTCAGGTGGAAGGCAGGGGAGGCTGGAGGGGGTAAAAGAACAATCAGTGGAGTATATTTTTAATACTAGTGCTGAACTTGATACTGAAAATACAAGTTGTGTTAGATATAACCCATGTCCTTAAAGAATTCCAAATGTATGGGGGGTTTATACTAAATAGTTTTACTTAAGTTCAGTTTTGTGTAGATATCATCTAGTTGGATTTGCTCTATTATTCAATCCTTCAATGTCTGCCATTTAATTGAAGAGTTTAGACTAATTATACTTAATGTAATTATTATTATACCAGAGCTTAAACCTGCTGTCTTACTATTTGCTTACTGTTTTTACTCTCTGTACTTTCATCCATTTTTTTCCTTTTTTTTCTGTTGTGTTTTGGATTGATTTTGATCATGAGGTAAGTTTGTGTGGGTTTTCTTACGTTCATTCTTCTTGTGGTTTGTTGAGCTTTTTAGATCTCTGTGATTATAGTTAAATTTGGGAAATTATTGCTCACTATTTCTTCAAATAGTTTTTCTTCCCTGACCCACTTTCTGGAAACTTTTGCACATATGTTAGAATACTTGATACATTCATTATCTCTGTGTTTCATTTTGAATAATTTTTAGCATTATTTGTTCAAGTTTACCTGTTGTCACCTTCTCTGGTATCATATCTAGGATTACTCTCATCCAGTATATTTTCACTTAAGGTTTACATTTTTTTTTGTCTCCACTTAGTCTACCTTTTCTCATCCTCTTCATCCTGTTCACATTGTTCTCTTAAGCATACAGTGCAGTACATTTTTATCTGCTCATTTAACCACCTCTATGATTTCTTGCTCTTCATCTATTATTTTTCAATCTAATAATGGGTCATGTTTTCCTATAATTATTTTTGGATGCTTGATATTGTATACTTAATATTGTTGGTTGCTATATTCTATTAGAGTATTGGACTTTCTCTGGTACAACTATTAAGTTACATGAAATTGGTTTAATATTTTTCAGGCTTGCTTTTAATCTTTTATTAGGTAAGGCATCCTTAAATCTAGGGTTAATTAGTATTAATTTATCTCTACAACTACTAAGGCAATATTCTTCCTAGTCCTTGACCTGCTGCCCAAAACTATGAAGGCTCTCTCCTCTGACTAGTGGAAATGTGAACTATTCCCAGTTGTTTAATCTATTTTTTTCTAGTAATTCTTTCCCCAGATTCATGGAACCTCAGCCCATGCATGTCAAGATAATTATATATCCAAAGATTATTGGGGTGGAGTGGGTTCTCTTTAGATAACTGGGATCTGCTTATCCATCCATTCCTCCCTCCCTTCCCTCTCTATCTCATACTCTTCCTACAAATTCCTCTGTGTCAGGCACCTTACACTCCAGTTTGTGTCTTCTCAATGTATTGAATTAACTGGGCTCCATATGAGTTCCATATTTCTTGATGTTTTCTAGAAACTGTCTTTGGGCAGTAAGCTGGGGCAATTGTCAAGCTCACTTCATTTATTTCTTTCCTCTTGGAGATCATAGGAATATCTGTTACCAAATGGTTCATATACTTTTTTTCTGGTTTTCCAGCTACAGTATTTATGGTTAGAGGGCAATTTCTCTGGTGGCCATTTCTTCATGAGTAGAAATGGAAGTCACAATTATTACAATTGAATTGTGAGATGTAATAGATAATTGTACAATATTCATGTAGGTTTTCAGAGCCACAAACTACTAAATAACCAGAGAAGTTGAGGAAAAATTTGTAAGTTAGATGTGTTAATTGAAAGAATAGATGAGAAACACAGCCCCTGACAGTGATTTTTACTTATTTATTGGTACTTAGACATATTTATTTTCCATTCATTGATTACTGAAAGTATTTACTTCTCAAGCCTCCTATCAAAATAATCATACCTTAAGAACTAGTCTTCCTTAAAATATTGAGATAATTTGCTATAAAATACTTTTTTCCCTTCATCTTCTCACTTTTCCTTAATAAGATATCTTCGTTTTTTCCTCCTGTTGAAAGCTCACCTTTTTCACCTGCAGCATTGATTTCATCCAATTAGTGGATTTGGGGTGACAGGAAAAATATGTATTTCTAGGTTACCAGTTAGGTTTTCATTGAATTTGAATTTAGAAACTCCAATTATTTTCCTTGGTCTTAAGAATTAGCACATCAAATATAGCAGGAAATTTACTGTAAAATATAAATTACCAAAATTTATGAACCAACTGTATAAGTTTAAAGCCTAATGTTTATTCTGAAAGAATCAGAATGGGTTTTATGATTTAGATTGGTGTGGGCAGCCAAAGAAAGTGCTAACAGCCCTAAGAAGAAAGTATGCCAATTTATTCCTCATTCAACCTCAGGGAAGGCTAGAGAAATTAGAGTAGACAGCAAAGTCTAATAAGCAGCCTTTTATTGTTTCTAAAAAAGTTGCTTGTAAGGGTATTTAGTGATTCCACGCCTTCTTCTTAGTTCCATATATTTTCCAGAAGTCACTGGACTTCCATTTAAAAATAAATTTAAGAGTCCTGATTATGCTCAATTAATATTTGACAAAGGAGGTGAGAGCATACAATGGAGTCAAGACAGTATCTTCAATAAACGGTGTTCGGAAAATTGGACAGATACATGCAAAAAATAAAACTAGACCATCAATTTAAACCATACACAAAAATAAATTCAAATGGATAAAGGGCTTAAATGTAAGCTAGGAAACCATAAAAATCTTAGAAGAAACCATAGGCACCAAAATAGCAGACATATGTCATAGCAATATCTTCACTGATATAGCTCCTAGGGCAATAAAAACTAAGGAGAAAATAAATGAGACTGCATCAAAATAAAAAGGTTTTGCACAGCAAAAGAAATCATCAACAAAACAATAAGAAAGTCCATTCTATGGGAAAGCATATTTGCCAGTGTTATCACCAATAAAGTTTAATCTCCAACATTTATAGGGAACTTAACAAAAGGAAGATAAACGATCCAATCAAAAAGTATGCAAAGGACCTAAATAGATACTTTTTAAAAGAGGACATACAGAAAGCCAAGAGACATATGAAAACATGTTCAAAGTCACCAATCATCCAAAAGATTCAAATCAAAACAACAATGTGATATTATCTCACACCTGCCAGAATGGCTATCATCAACAAATCAACAAGCGACAAGTGCTAGTGAGGATGCGGAGAAAAAGCAACCCTCCTTCACTGCTGGTAGGAATGCAGACTGGTGCAGCCACTGTGGAAAACAATATGGTATTTCCTCAAAAATTTAAAAATGGAATTGCCATTTGACTCAGTAATACCACTTCTAGGAATATATCCCAAGAAACCAGAAACACCAATCAGAAAGGATATATGCACGCCTATGTTCATAGCAGCACAATTTACCATAACTAAGATTTGGAAACAGCCTAAGTTTCCATCAGCAAATGAGTGGATTAGAAAACTGTGGTACATCTACACAATGGAATACTATGCTGCTATAAAAAAGAAGGGATTCTTATCATATGCAACAGCATGGATGGAACTGGAGAGCATTATGCTAACTGAAATAAGCCAGTCAGAGAAAGATAAATATAACATGATCTCACTCATTTGTGGAATATAAAGAACATTATAAACTGGTGAATAAAAATAGATACAGAGGCGAAGAAGCATCGAGCAACTGCCAAACTAGAGCGGGAAGGCAGGGAAGGGTAGGGGGCTGGTTTAAGAGATGAACCAAAAGACTTGTATGCATGCATATAAGCAAAACAAATAGATGCAAGACACTGGTTGGGGGCGGGGGATGAAGGCATGTCCCAGAGGTTAGGGGACTAACAGTGGTAACACACCTAGCAGAGGTAGGGCATAAAGACCTAGTTCTTTATTCTGCATCATAGGATTTGCTAAGTAAAGTGGCACCATTGGCAGGTTAAAAGATAAGAGCAATGCATATTCATTCTCTTTCTAGTTTTAGCATTGCTTTAGAATATATACTGAGTGACCAGGTTATTATGATCTCTGAACACATAATAATCTGGCCACTCAGTATATGAGGCCCAGTGCATGAATTCATGCATGGGGGGGTCCAGCCAGCCTGGCCAGGGTGGGGTCATGGGCAGTTGGCCGGCCTGCCTGCTGGTCAAACTCCTGGTCGAGGGGACAATTTGCATATCCTTTTATTATATAGGATATACACTGAGTGGCCAGATTATTATGCATTCAGAGATTCTAATAATCTGGCCACTCAGTATATAAATATATACCTTAAACCAATTTTAGGGGGAAAATAATGCTTAAAAAAGTATGTTTAAGGGTTTATTCACACTAGGGAAGCATACTATTGTATTGGAAAAAAAGGATAATTTTTGTTGGCACTAGATGGAATTTCCACAGTTTATAGCCAGACACCTCAGTTCTTCTTTTGATATCATATGTACTCACCTATCCATATCTCCTCATAAAACCCCATATGCTCTGTCTCTTTCTCATGAAGGTGTCTTTCTGAAGAAGTAGAAAGAACAATGTAAGAAAATAGCCCAAATTCAAATTCTAGCTCCACTATTTTCTAGCTATATGGCCTTAAATAAGTTGCTTGATTTACCTTAAGTTTTGAAATATGTTATAAAAGTGAGGTTTAAGAATATTAATATGCCTATTATGGGTTTTTTTCTGAGGATTAAATGAGTTATTATATAGTAATAACAAAGCCAGTTGTTTGATATATAGCAGGTGCCCAGTAAGTGCCAATTTTCTATGTGTTTTAATAAAACTAAACCTAAATCACTCAGTTGTGAAACTGAATATGCCCTATTTGCCAGAGCAGGAATGGCACATTGGCTGACTGTGTCTCATTCCCTCACTTGCGCCCTAGCAGCCATGAATGCGCTGTAGCATGATAATCAAAGTCTTTGCTCCTGAGTGTTTAGTAGGATTAGTTTCCCATAGTCCCTAGAGAGAAGTTACCACTTCAGAGTTATCACAGGCTTCCCATGACTTAATTTCAGAGGTGTTAGAGTTGAGAACAGGGAATCATTTTCATCAAATGGGTATCTTGCACATAAAAGAAAATGAAGGCATTAAAATTGTTTTTACATGCCGATGAAAAGGGAAGTTTATTACCAGTTCCAGAGCCAAAAAAGAAAAATTGGGGCTTGCTGTTTGATGAAGACAGAAGGTATAAGAACAGGCTCCCTTCCCAAGTTCAGCATCATCTCACAGCGCCTCAAACAATATCAGGTCTTCCTTGGGGACTGAATTTGATAAAATTCCACAGTCAGCTTTTATCAAAGCCACTGCAAAGGAGATCTGGGCAGAAATGATGCAGAAAGTGTTATGGGTGTGTGTGTGTGTGTGTGTGTGTGTGTGTGTGTGGTTTAAATGATGACTGAAATGTTGAATACCTGCTGAATGAACAATGAAATCATGTGAAACACTTCTTTGCAGACTAAAAAGCAATATACAAATACAAGCAATTGCCTTTGCTAATATTATAGTCATAATATTTATAATTCTTTTTATTTCACTTGTTATCTGTTTCCAAGTCTGTGGGTAAACCATGCTTTGAATTCTTTGTCATGGCCAACTATTCCCATCATTAAAATAATGTGCATGTACATTAAGAAGTTTGGGAAAAGATATGCTGTGTTTTGTTCAATGTCATGGTTTTTTAAAAACCTGATTTTCAGTTAGAGTTTTCATTTGTCTTGATTAAGAAATATTTTTCTTATTTTACTAATAGTCATTTAAAAAATAATGGCTAGATTAAAAGAAAAAAGATACTCATACTCAATTTACAAGGTCTTGGTTGTTACTATATTAAATTTGACTTCTTGTTTCTTTATGTTATTAACACTTATTTACATATTTCTCATTTTGCCACTTTCACTACATCATGTCATGTCACCCACCCCTGCAACTGAGTCAGTCTCAGTAGCCAGTAACACCGGCCCTCAGCTAAGCAAGTTCTGGATTCTTCTAAAAAGTTCTCCTATGGACTTCCCTGAAACTGGTGATTACTCAGTTAGGCTTACTATTACCAATTTTGATTCAAATGGGGCTCTACCTTCTTTTTCTCCTTTTAACAAGTAATTGTGGGGCATTTGTTATAAAACAAGCACAAATTATGCTCTGTGAAAAGTAATGTTTTGTGAAAATGTGTGATGCAATATTGTGATTTATTAATAGTAAATATTAGTATTGTGATTTTCTTATGACAATTAGCACTATGAAAAAGTTCTGTGAAGAAAACTCAACGTAGGATAAGAGGAAAGGAAACAGATGACACCAGGTCGGAAGTGTGAGTGGGAGGAGATACCTTAGAGAAAGGGATGAGAAAGGTAGTTCTGAAGAGATGACAAGTCAGCCAAAGGCCCCAAATGAATGAGATAGTGAGTTATGTGAATATTGGAGGGAGCATTGGAGAAAAAAGAGTAAATACAGGATGATAAGAGCCATTTGATGGCAATTAACTTGGCTTGCTGGGATTAATGAATAGAAAAAAATATGCTGTACTAGAAATGGCTGGCTAAAGCAGAGAATGAGGAGAGAGGTAGGAGAGGTGAGCAAGAGCTAATTCATTTGGGGCCTCATCGACCACTGGAAAGATTTTAGAATTTCCTGCAATTGAGAGGCCACCAAAGATATGTGAATAGAGACACAACATAATCTAGATGCCTTTTAAAAATATAACTCTCTCTATGCACAAATTATGGACTGCAGAGGGGTAAGGGCAGACAATGCCTGTTGTACATTGAATCCACACAACTAGCATGTGAGATAAACATTCATGTTCCTGTTTTACATTAGAGAGCATGAGGCTCTGAAACAATGCATCAAAAGGCACACAGGGGTTTAGACTCTTAAATCCATGTGTGTTTCCTCTCTGTATGAAAGCCTTCCTGGTCCCCCTGACTGGGACAGATGGTCCATTACATGTTCTCACTGCAGCACATTCCTCTACTACATATCACCTATCAAAGTTTAATTTTGTATTAGTTGAGAGATTATTAGCTTCATATAGAAGAGTAGTGGTGGGACTTAACAGTGTGTCTATCAAACACAAATAGCAGGTGCTCAGAAATCATTTATTGAATGAATGAAAAAACTGTAGTGCTAATGTGAAAGTGGCAGAATGAGAAATATGTAAATAAATATTAATAACATAAATAAACAAGAAATCAAATTTAATATAGTAGCAACTAAGACATTGTAAATTGAGTATGAGTATCTGTTTTCATTTAACCTAGCCATTATTTTTCAAATTACTATTAGTAAAAAATAAGAAAAAATATTTCTTAATCAAGACAAATGAAAATTCTAAGTGAAAATCGGGTTTTTAAAAAACCTAGACATTAAAAGATGATAAATCAGTAATATAATATACCTATAATGCACTGAGTATGTAATTTTAATGCAAAGATTTGGCTAACTTCTTCCACTTTGCTATATCTTTTATGTATTGGGTTTTATTTGGTGTTATACTATTTTAATCAGATACTAAAAAGAAAAATATTTACATTTGAAAACTTAATTGAGGAATGATTGAATCAGAACTTTCATTAATTCGAAAATGTATTGAGAACTTACATTATGATGCTAAGAATATAGTAGCGAGTAAGCAAGACACAGCTTGTGACCCCTGGAAGTTATATTTGAGCATTTAATTGTTTTCATGGTGATTCGTGCTCCAAAGGAGAAATGTGATGAGTGCTAGGGGATCTTACATCCAGGATAGCTGACCTATCAGGGAATTTAAATAGGAGAGGGAGAGTTGGTTAGGTAAAAAGAGATGTAAGACTATGGGAGAAAATTGTTACAAAGGAATCAGCCTCTGCAAGCATTCTGAGGTGGGAAGGGACATGGCCAGAGTGGCAGGAAAACAGAGAGCCAAGAAGAGAGGAGGAAAACGAAGACAGGAACATACATTCACAACCCTGAGGGGCTCAGTAAGGGTTTGTGATTTTATTCAGAGCAGTAACTGCCATTTGAAAGTTATTCAGCCGATTGTGTTTCATAAAGCTATAGCTGCCATATGGAGATTGGTTTCCAATAAAATTAAACCTCATGGTCTGGAGAGAAAGGGATATGGTTCCTGGTAAAAGAGGCCTTTTATTTTGACAGGAAACCATTGTATAGGCCAAGAAGTGGAAACAACTGATTTCTTCCTCTTCAGCTTTCTGGTTTTTGCAGCTGGGGGGCTGGCAGTGCTGCTCATGGAAAGAAACACTGGGGGAACATCAGGTTTAGGGAGAAGTATGTGAGTTCAGTTTGGGATATTTCAAATGTGAGATATTACTAAGGCTATCAAACTGAATTGCTAAATAAATCCTAAAACTATTCATTGCATTTACATACCATGAAAATCTTCCATGAAGTAACAAAATGAAGAGAGTAATTGTTTTTGAGAAGTTTGGTTTTAAATAGAAGAAGGAAGCATAATGATAGCCAGAAAAAGAATTGATTTTAAAGATGGGAAAGAGATTGGAACATATTCAAAGGCCCATGCAAATTATTTAGTACAATGGGAGAACTTGAATATTCTGAAGCAAGGATGAGGAACAATGTTATACTACAAAAAAGAGGATGCAGTGGTCGGCAAACTCTGGTTCACAAGCCACATGTGGCTCTTTGGCCCCTTGTGTGTGGCTCTTCCACAAAATACCACTGCCCGGGCAAGTCTATTTTGAAGAAGTGGCATTAGAAGAAGTTTAAGTTTAAAAAATTTGACTCTCAAAAGAAATTTCAGTCATTATACTGTGGATATTCGGCTAGGCTGACAAATGAGTTTGGCTACTAGAGACCTAGGGTATAGGAAAAAGGAATAAAACTCTTCTGTATTTTCTCTTTAGTCATCCCTGAAAAGAAATATGTACATTTGAGACTCTACAGCCAATCATTTTATAAATTACTAGAGGCCCAATGCACAAAATTCGTGCAAGGGGCTAGGCCCCTCGCAGCCCTGGCTGTCTCGGCTGACCTTCGCAGCCCCAACATCATCTGGTAGATTGTCCCAGACAGTCATTCTACAATTTGGTCTAATTAGCATATTAGCTCTTTATTATATAGGATTTGCCTCTTTCATAAAGCACCACATAATATGTTTTAATCAACAGTTGCCAAGTGGAATGTTACCCCTTCCTAGCATTTCAGGAAAGATCTGAAATACTGTTATCACAGAGTTATTTGAAGACATTAAAAATATTAATGCCTTGGTCTGTGCCAGTGAGGTAAAGTTGTGAAATGGCTCTTGCACCCTGCATCTCCAACAGGAAACCCTCCTATGGCTCACACTAACAGGAAATATACAAAAAAATGGAAGTTTGGGAAATGTAGTTCAGTCTTGCCAAATTGACACAATACCAAATCACCAAACAACTTCATTATTTCACTTGGTTTCACTATGTGGTTTACTTTTCTATCATTTTCTTCTTTTAAACGCTGAGGCACTCCAGTATAATAGGCTACACATTTTGCCAAGTACTGGATATCTATTATCTAATAATCACTACTACCCCATGAGGTATGTACTAGGTGTATCAGTTAATAATGTGAATTTTTTTCAATAGATGGAGTTATACATATGTTGATATATATGCGATTCGAAATGTATGCAGTTTTGTTGTATTGACAGAAAGCTTCAAAACTTCATAAGTCAAATTTTCTGAATAAATATAGATATTTTTACATTTAAAATGTCAAATTTTGTGCCAGAAAAAAGAGCATTTTGGGAAGTTTTAATCATTATTTTGAAGGAAAGTGCTGCTGAATACTTTGGGAAGCTTATAGTGAACATGCTTCATCTCAAGATACTTGTGAACACTGGATTAAATGCTTTAAAAGTGATAATTTTGATATGAAAGACAAAGAACATCCAGATCAATCGAAAAAGTTCGAAGACCAGAAATTACTGGATTCATATGCATGTCAAATTCAAAAAACAATTTGTAGAAAAATCAAACAAACGTTGTTCAGCAAACAATTTCCGATCATTTATAAGCAACGGGAAAGATTTTAAAGGAAGGAAAATGGGTGTCACATCAATTGAACGGAAGACAAATGGAAACTGAAAAGTCATCAGTAAAATGTTGCTTCAGCTGCACAAAAGAAAATCTTTTTTGCATCGAATTGTGACTGGCGATGAAAAGTGGATTTATTTTGAGAACCCCAAATGCACAGAATCATGGGTTGATCCAGGTCAACCATCAACATGGACTGCAAGGCCAAATTGCTTCGAAAAGAAGGCAATGCTCTGTGTTTGGTCGGATCAGGAAGGTGTGGTGCATTATGAGCTTCTAAAAACACAACAATCAATTTGAACCATACTTTGTGAAACAATCAGAATGTGCCAGAAGACACGGCAAAGTAGTTTTGCTTCCTGATGATGCACCATCACACACTTCAAAACCAGTTAAAGACATGTTAAAAGATCTTGCCTGGGAAGTATTAACCCACCCACTGTATTCACCAGACCTTGCTCCTTCAGATTACCACTTGTCCCAATGGCACATGTACTTTCTGAATACTTTGGGAAAGTATTCAAAAGGCACGAAGAAATGGCAAATTGGGTCTCTGAATGGTTTGCCTCAAAACAAGAAAAGTTCTGTTGGGACGGTATCCACAAATAACCTGAAGGATGGGAGAAATGTGCAGCTAGCAATGGACATTACTTTGAATAAAGCACTTTTGATATTTCTCTTGAAATTATGATGTTTTCTTTGATTATAAAATCTGCATTATTAACTGGTACACCTAGTATATTATTCCCCCTATTAATAGACTTCTATAGTACTTTTCAACCTTTTTCATCTCATGGCACACATAAATTAATTACTAAAATTCTGTGGGCCACCAAAAATAGGTAATTTTGCCAATCTGATAAAAAGCAAAAAGGCATGATTTTAATTCATTCATACCAGTCAGCTATTGTTGTGTTGGTTGTTCCTATTTTAAAGTGACAAGCTAAGGGTAAAGAGGTCAGTTCCCCTGACTAAATAATGAGGTATTGCATGTTTTAAAAATTATTGTGGCATATGTATTGAAAATTGCTGGACTAACTCCCTGTCTTCTCAAGCTCCCTGAGCCAGAGTATGGTAAAGCTATAACTGAAACCCAGAACTTCTAGTTTGCTGCTGCTTAAATAAATGGAAGATCAACAAATGCACTTCATACAATAGGGCAGTGGTCGGCACTCATTAGTCAACAGAGCCAAATATCAACAGTAGAACGATTGAAATTTCTTTTGAGAGCCAAATTTTTTAAACTTCTTCTAACTTCACTTCTTCAAAATAGACTCACCCAGGCCATGATATTTTGTGGAAGAGCAACCCTCAAGGGGCCAAAGAGCCACATGTGGCTCGTGAGCCACAGTTTGCCAACCATTGCAATAGGGGAATAAAGGTCTATTTAGTTTCATAGAACCCTCACCTCCAGCTTTCTCAGATTTCATTGCCTCATTTGCTTAAAAAGATCCTATGGATCCATACATCTTTCTAAAGATATGTTTATAGGATGATGTTGTGAATCTTAGGCAGGAAGATATGTATTTATCTGCTTCAAGCAATTTGTTTGCTAAAACTTCACATGAATTCATCAATCCTAATATTTCATCCCTAAAAGCTTCCTGCCCAAGAACTGTCATTATTGAGAACTATGACTATATTTTAATTTCTATATGAACTTATATATATTGAGTACAGTGTGTCCATTTTATTCCTCCTCCATTGTAACAGTCTGTTCTAATTAGTGTTTCAACTAAATCTGCTGAGGCAAGACCCTTTTCAGTTTTCACTTCAAGCCAAGAATTGGAATGACCACTTTCCTAGGATTACTGGCAAATTAATATTCCTGCTGACTACTAATTTATTAAAGTTGCAAGTTCTTTAGGAGGACAATAAAAGTACAAATACTGATGTGTACCCATTCTGTTCCAGACTCTCACTTAAACATATCTATAAATCAAATGTAATATACATTACAGTCCCATGAAGTGTATACCATTAGCATTTTTAACTTCGAAAGAAATAAAGTTCAGAGAGATTAGTTATTTTGCAATGGTA
Source organism: Antrozous pallidus (assembly GCA_027563665.1). Taxonomy (NCBI): domain Eukaryota; kingdom Metazoa; phylum Chordata; class Mammalia; order Chiroptera; family Vespertilionidae; genus Antrozous; species Antrozous pallidus. The sequence goes on along the minus strand of CM050520.1, from coordinate 54,511,498 downwards.
GATGGGTTCAATGTATTATTTATTTTCATATACTGTATGTATGTGTGTATATCCTTATTTAAGAAAAAATTGAATTTAAAAAATAAATTTGACATATTACAGTATAGTAAAATACAAATAAAATTAGGAGCTATAGCAAAACTATGATGCAGTACAGATTATATCATCTATAGCATTATACGTAAAAATATATTCCATGGGGGTCATCTCCATTTGCTAAAAGTAAATAAAAATTCCAAATCTGGGTCTTTCAGAAGCCAGTGAAAGGGAAAAAATTATAATTGCTATTATTTACAATAATATTGTATGATTATAAATAACTTTTTTTTCCTATAGAAAGATATTTTTCCTAAAACTGAAAGCAGAGAGATATTTCCTGTTATTCTCACAAAAAGAACTCTATATAATAGTGTACACAGCCCTCAAAAGTATCTTCATAGTAAATACAATGGTGAGATCTTTAGGGCTTTAAAATATAGATATTGATGGGCTTATGCCAAAGCCTAACTCTAAAGCAATTTTTTGTCTGAGAAGGAAGTGGGATAGAACTAAGAAAACATTGATTTGGTTCAGACATATTGCTCACCAATGATCTTGATTAGCTTATATATTGTTAGAATATCTACAAGACCAAAGAAAGAGCAATTTATTTAGTACTTTATAAATATAAATTTTTCAATCCAATTTTGATAAATATGAACTAAAACTGAATGAGAGATTATATCTGCAGAGCAGGTATTTTGTATGATTGGTTAAAAGCAGAGCCATATTCCTTAGGAGTCAGCCAAACTAGGGATAATGATACTGGGGAGCATTTGCTGTATACTAGACTCTGTGTGAGGTGTTCTTCATGCATCATCTTGTTCAATCATCACCAGTCTCTTAGGAGGGTTTAGGAAGCCCAGTTGACAAGGTCACGAAGGGAAAACCACTTCATCTCTGCTTGGAGGTTGGCTAAAGGACAATCTGTGCTCTGGGGCAAGTTCTCAATAAGTCCTCCTAGATACACTCTCCCACATATACATGAGTGAGTAAAGACTCAAGGTTTTACATTATAAAGCAGTGGTTTTTCACCTATTTTGTGAAGAATGCCCCTTTGCATATCTGATAAAAGCTATAGAGGTTGGCCCTGGAAAAATGAAAATGCATATAATTTCAAGAGGATTACAAAACCTCTGGAACAAACCCATGAAACTCTTCAGATTAAAAAGCTATTGAAGAGCATGATCCTATTTATTTTAGGTTATTTTTTTATAAAAGCCTGAATAGTCACAGATCTATCTGGCCATATTTTTTTTTCATAAAGCATCCATAGAATTTAAAGTTACTGTAATAAAGCAACTACCTATACCCATCGTGATAAGATGGGAAAATCATAGCCAGATAAATAAATGAATGATACTGTATGTAACTTCCAGTTAGTTAAATGGTTAGGGGAATCTCTGTCAGATGTGACCATATCTATAGTAATAAAAGTATAATATGCTAATTAGACCAGAGCTCCTCTGGATATCCTTCTGGATGACTTTCTGGACGAAGCCAGGGCTGTGAGGGAAGCCTGGGTTCCTGGATTCCAGAGGGAAGCCGGTGCCAGCAGCTGGGGGAAGGAAGACCTACTCTTGCATGAATTTTATGCATTGGGTCTCTAGTTAGCCTATATTTGTCAATATAAATCCCTTCCTCTATGGCAATTACATAATAGGGCCTTTTGCTAATTAAGGCTCAGAACATGAAGATAAAACCAGGTTAACTACCTACAGAGGTCACCTGTACTTATGGGCACTGTAGTGAGTTGCAATGCCTGACTGTACAGGTAGTACACCTACAAGTGCACCACATCTAAAGGAGCATCACTCACAATATAAATATACATGTATATATTTCTGTTGGCAGCTTTTCAGCAGTGAAGTTTCTTTTTCTAATAAAATCAAATAGCCAGAGAATTTTCTAAAGGACAGAAATAAAACATAAAGGAAGTAGTAACTTTTTAAATTTTCAGGAAAAAAGTACTTTATGGGAAATAATGCCCCTGAACATTACATGCCCAGAAATTTATCTGGACATTAAGGTAAAAATGAAAAAGGAGATTCACAATACATTTTGCTTTATACACCCACCCCCTTGAAAACTATTTCTTGATCCACCCATATTCTGTCTACAATATCCTGATTCTGGCTTTATTAATAAAGTGATTATCCTGCTTATTACATATTAGTAACTTGAGGTTTCTAGTACACTTATACATTCAGCTTTTACTACAGGAGAAATGGTTAAAGGAACTTAGGTTGGCCAACCTAGAGAAGTAAATAGGGAGGTAATATGATCAATAATCCTTTTCCAAAAAGTGTTTTTATGTATATTCATTTGCTAGGGTTGGCATATCAAAGTATAACAAACCAAGCAGCTTACACAGCTGTCGTTTATTGTTTGACAGTTCTTGAGGCTAGAAGTCTAAGACCAAGCTGTCTGAAAAGTTGGTTCTTTCCAAGGGCTGTTAGGGAGTATTTATTCCATATTTCTCTCTAAGCTGCTTGTGATTTGCTGGCAATCTTTTCATTTCTTGGTAAATATATGACTTCCATCTCTGTCTTTATATGGCATCATCCGTGTGTGTGTGTGTGTATATGTCCATATCTGTGACTAAATTTTCTCCTTTTGCAGTCATATGGATTAGAGCCCATATTAATGACCTCTTTTTACTGTAAAAAAAAACATATCGAATTATTTACTTTAGTATGTACAGTGCTTGGCACATGATGCAACACTGCAACTAATAATGACAGTGGCAACAACATGTGATATTTGTTGAGCATATACTATGCTTCACATATTTTCCATAATGCTTTTACTTGTGTTACTCTGCTTTGTTTCATTTAACAAGCTTTTGAATATTAGTGATTTCTGTTATTGTTATTGTGATTTCAGATGAAAGTACTGCATCTTACAGAGATATAATTACTTACCCAAGGTTACACAATGTCAGAATGGGGATTCAAACCCACGTGTTTCTGATTCCAAATATAAACCATAAACAATCTGTACCAGAGAGGAAAGATCTAGGCTGCAAGCAGCAATGTACCTAAAGGTGACAAATAAGAGGTTGTGTTTCTCACATATCAAGCTTGTGAAGGAAGTAAGCTACTTTATATCAGAGTTGACATCTCTGCCAACTTTGCCTTCTCATTGTCATAAAGTGGCCTTTATACCTTTGCGGATGATGTACTCTTTCCACAAAGAATGGTGGACTAAGGCCACAAAGGCACCAAGAACATCTGTCCTATTTGTCAAGGCCAAGGAAGCTTCTATTGATTTCCCTCTCCCCCCACCCATAGTCTGCTGTCAGCTCATTGGTAAATATTCAGTTATATAGCCACCCTTTCTAGAAAGAAAGGCTTTAAGTACAAATGCTTATCTTTTCTAGAACCTATAGTGAGGATAGTCAAGGGAGAAGGTAAAAAAAAAATAGATGTTAGCCGATCTAAAATGCTTTCACATACGACTTCCCATTGATTTGATTGATTTCTTATTCCTTACCAATGTGGGGAAGTATCTTGAAGAAAGCTGCTGACATAATGTAAATTACAAGTAGAACTCATCAGTTGTGACATGCTCATTTGACAGTTCCAATGTATGATACTTTATGGACATGACAATAATATCAGTAAAAATAAGTTGAATATATTAATATTCTCAAGATTGGGGCATATCTAAAAGGTCTTCCAATCTCCCCCTCTTCCTCCTTCTCTTCTCCATCCCCTCAATGGATGTATTTCCTTTTTGGAAAAAAAAAAGCCTTTTTATTTATTTTGGAGTGGAAGGGAAAGGGAGAGAGAGATAGAAACATCAATGATGCCAAAACCGGTTTGGCTCAGTGGATAGAGCGTCGGCCTGCAGACTGAAGGGTCCCAGGTTCGATTCCGGTTAAGGGCATGTACCTTGGCTGCGGGCACATCCCCAGTGCAGGGTGTGCAAGAGGCAGCTGATCGATGTTTCTGTCTTTCTATCCCTCTCCCTTCCTCTCTGTAAAAAATCAATAAAATATATTTAAAAAAAAAGAAACATCAGTGATAAGAGAATCATCTATCAGCTGCCTTTTGCACACTACCTACTGGGGATCGAGCCAGCTACTTGGTCATATGCTCTTACCAGGAATCAAACCATGATCAGTTCATAGGTTGATACTCAATCACTTCTTAAGAAGCATCCTAACCAGTGACCATTCAGCCTCTGCCTGTATATAGCTAGGTGGGACCTCCATTATCATTCAAAACTGTTTAACATCCAACTACTAAGAGGTGATTGGTCCCTTCTTTGAGCAGGTGGTTTAATTAGATAAGCAGTCTTTTTTTATGCTAACATAACCACAAAACTGTCATTTGCTGTAATTGTTTCTTTCGGAGGTCTCTGTGATGCTTTAATGAAATGACTATCTTAGTGCACATTGAATGTTAGAGAAGAGATCTTGAAAGATATCTCATTGTGCAACAACCTTGTTTTATGGATAAAGACACTAGAATATATTATCAGTAACAGAACTAAAATGAAAACACCAGTCTCCTTACTGGATTTATTAAAATAAATGGAGCCGAAACTGGTTTGGCTCGGTGGATAGAGCATAGGCCTGCAGACTGAAAGATCCCAGGTTCAATTCAGGTCAAGGGCATGTACCTTGGCTGTGAGCACATCTCCAGTAGGTGGTGTGCAGGAGTCAGCTGATCGATGTTTCTCTCTCATTGATGTTTCTGACTTTCTATCCCTATCCCTTCCTCTCTGTGAAAAATCAATAAAAATATATTTTAAAAAATAAAATAAAATAAATGGAAATAACACTGGACTTGTTTTCATTTCTGGGTTCAAATCCCAGCTCCGTCACATACTAGTTGTGTGAACTTGAGCAAGTTAATTTCTCAGACTTCTGCTTATCACTTTATTGTTTTCAGCTAACTTCAACAAGCATTCACTGAGCACCAGCCAGTAAGAGATAAGGTACAAAGATGATTAAGACACCATGCTCAATTTTCAGGAGCTTACAGATTAGGGGAAGGGCATGCATAAAAAAAAGTGAAATGGTCTCTAACACAGGAATATATGTGATTGAGACATAGAAAGGGTTGATCAGATCCATTTGCAAGTATTGATGGCTTTTCACAACAGGATATGACTGAGTTGAGGACCTTGAAGCAAGAAATATTGGAATTCACCTCGGTGATTAGTTTCAGAAACAATATCCTAAGCTGAAAAATTGTATGTAAAAGACATGAGTTTCTATTTATGAAAAGGAAATACTATAGAATTCTGATGACTTAAGTGATAAAAAGTAACATCTTGAGAAATATCAGTTTCTTATCTACATCTTAGCCCATGGATTTTCCCTCTATACCAAACAAAGATCAACACACTTTTTCTATAAAGATTCAGATAGTAACTATTTTTTACTTTGTAGACTATGCTGTCTCTGATACCACTGCACAACTCTATTGTTGTAGGGCAAAAGCAATCACTGATAATAAATAAACAAAGGGCATGGCTATGTTCCAATAAATATTTATTTGCAAAAGCAGGAGGTGAGCAGTGTTTGGCCTTCAAGTGGCAGTTTTCCAGCTTTGCTCCACTCCACAAAGCCGGCAGGCGATCTCTCTCTCCTAGCTCTGTGAGTGAGTTTCTCTTCACACAATACCACAAAAGGATTATGAAAACTAAGGGGGAAAACAACAGAAATATGGATTGTGACATCATCTTCACTTTCAACATGTGATTCTCACTAAAAAATATAAAACTGTTCATGTGACTCTCTAGGGTCAAGACAAACATGATCTGTCCAATTTTTTAAGTTTTTTATTAAAATTCTGTGGCCTAGCTCCAAAAATCTAAGAGGATTCATAGTTTATGACCCTCAAAGTAGGGCCTGAAAAACTTAAACATCACAACTTTTATACCAATCAGTCTTGAAAGTGCTTTATTAAGACTTAGTATTCACTTATCTATAGAATAGGTCTTTATTCCAAATGTAACTTTCACATTCTCCAGTTATACTGGTCTCAAAATTTCTAAATCCAGATTTCACACACAATTTGTTGCAGTAATTTTCTGAAGTCAGCATAAAAATTGTTCTTGATGGTCCACATTTGGAAATATAATCTGTGGGGAAACAAATGATCTGGCCAACATTTCTTCTTTTCTTTTTCCTTAATTGCATGAGGTCTGCATTTGCAGTACCTCCTTCAAGGCACTTTCTAATGCAATTGGACATTTCAGCCAAAGTGAGTTCTGCTTAGGGTTCTAAAATCGAAGGTTTTGGAAGGAGGAAGGGAGGGAGGGAGGGAGGGAGGGAGGGGGAGAGAGAGAGAGAGAGAGAGAGAGAGAGAGAGAGAGAGAGAGAGAGAGAGAGAGAGAGAGAGAGATAGGATTGCTTGGGAAAAGATTGAGAAGTAATATGATGAGGCTTGAGGTTTTTTTCCTTCCACTTGGACTTTTATTAAATTCTCAAGATTGGAATATCATGTAGTTCGCAATATATGAAATCTATATGTACTCTGTAATCCAAATAAAGGGCAGTACCCCCATCCTAGTCATCTGGAAAGTGGAAAAAATAATGAGTGGAAATTTTAAAAAATACACAAAACATTATATTGCCTTTTAGCCATCCAGGTGCTTTTTAGCTATAGAATTTTGCTAAATTCAGTACCAACCTGGCTACCTGTGTTTTTCATGCAGGCAACCTCAGGTGAACAGAAATCATTGGGAAAGATTAGGGAGACTTTGGAGAGCTATATCATTGTCTTACATTAGAAGAAGATTTTTTCCATGTAGAAGAAATTGATTAACTTGTTCCCTTTAACAGGTGAAAAAACACACAAGTTGGCCAATGTCTGATTACATTTCAATCAGCATTCTCCCATTGCAAACAAGAAAAAAAATACATAAGAGCTCGTAGCTAGTTTCAATTTCTCTAGTTTCTTTCCATTTAGAGAGGTATAAGTTTAAGAGTAATCATGATAAGAGTGATGATAGATAATATGTCATGAGTACTTAGAACTGACCAGGCAATATTCTGAAAGCTTTTCCTATGTGAATTATCAAATCTTTTGAAAAAACTCCTAAAATAGGACCTATAATCGCTCCAATTTTAGGAATGAGCAAAGAAGAGTACAGGTGATTTATGTGGTAGCCCAAGGTCACATAGTTAACAAGCAGTGGAGGCAAAGTAGGGACTTGGACAGTCTGGCTCTTGCATCCACTGGCTCTGCCCCTTTGTTATACCAGCTCCACATTCAAAGAGGTTCCCAACTGGACTCCATATCAGTGTTTGTTTCTTAGGCAGACATTGTTGTTGAAGTTTATATTTTCATTCTTCTTTGGCATTAACGGATACATCTTTGATAGGGTATACTCTGCAGAATATAAAGTAAAAATCTTTGAAGTGCTTCCTCCCATGAGTTTAGGCATATTATATCATGGGTAGCATTTATGCTTTTTTAATAATCTAAAAGGTGATAACTAGATGACACTAAACAAACATAGTCATTACACTTGATTTCTCACAAATGATGTAACTAGTTGGTGCTAAATACTTCCAGATAGAATGATATTTCAAGACATAGTTTTCCATTGATAAGAATCTGTCTATATTTAGGAGGAAAAATCTAAATTGTCGGTTGTTTTAAATAAATTTAATTAGGTGAATAGGAGTCCAGGTCTTTGAACTCCAAATGTCACATCTCCTTCCCTAAAATGTTTCTTCCTTCAAAATCTGGCATGTTACTTGTAAAAAATTGCTAGTTTGATATGTTGCTTTATTTTAATAGATCTAAAGAGGTCCATAACGCATTCAGTAGGCATTGTTGAAACGGAGCTCTGAGATGCTGTGGCTGTGTGATTCCGCCTCTACCTGATTATACCCCACTACCACCGCCTGAAGGCAAACACAGGCTCCTTATGTGGGTTCCATAAATGGCTCCTTATTTATGTGGGTTCACCCAGGGCTCAGAAGCCTTGAGAAAGAGTCACCCTTGGACAGAGTTGCCTATTAGGCAGTGTTTCTTACAACTTTTCTTGCATATTTGACTTACTAAAGACTTTAAAACCCACAGAAAACCAAATGCCTTAGTGCCTCCCCAGTATAATTCCTCATGTGTCCATACCTCTGGTCCTATTTTGTTCATTATACTAATTTCTCACAAATGATATAAATACTTGGTGTTAAAAATACTTCATCAGTTTGTTCATTAGATTTCACATATAAGTGACATTATATGGTATTTGTCTTTCTCTGACTGGCTTATTTAGTTTAACATAATTTATTTGTTTATTACCTCTCTTCTCTCACCATTTTTCTTTCCATCACCACCATCATTACCCTATAGTAGGCACCTATGATGAAAGCAGGTTTTAATACATATCTCAAAAGCTAATAAATATTAAAGGATCATATTGTGATATCCAATTTACAAGGAGGAGATTGAAAATCAGACAAGTTAGATATTGATCACATAGATGCTGTTCAATGGAGGAAAGACCCCAAAGCCTAAACCCCTCTATCGCACTCTCCTTCCCACCTATATGCCAATGGACACCTGGCTTACCCTATTTTTCCGAAAATAAGACAATATCTTATATTAATTTTTGCTTCCAAAGATGCGCTAGGTCTTATTTTCAGGGGGTGTCTTATTTTTCCATGAAGAAGAATATGGCATCATTTATTTTTGAACAAAAAAAAAGGAAATTTATTACCTGTATACGGTACGGTAGTAGTTGTCATCACAAACCAGCATAACCAGACAAACTGTGAATCCTGCAGTATCAAAAATTTCTTGTTACTACCATTATTTCCATGTACAACAATCTATGGTACATTTACTAATACTGATATTTACCTGTATGAAAACAAAGTAAGATTTATTCAATGACAGTCATGTCATCATCTTCTGGAACGTTATCATAACAATCAAAACCCTGAATTTCCTGGTGAATTTCTTGTGACTCCATTTCTTCAGAATCAGTGGACCAAATCTCTCATGTTTAGCAATAGCACTGTCCTTAAATGAGTACTTGTCAAGGTAGCCTGCTTGTAGTGCATTTGCAATGCAACTGTCAATGATTTTCTCCCATGAATTCTTCACCCAAGTCACAACCTCTTGCAGTTTAGGTTTCACAAAGTCTCCATGATGATTTCTCTCCATTTTATTTTCAATGTAGTTATTAATTTCCATGTGCAAATTGTCCTTGAATGGCTTGTTTGTTGCAATATCAAGAGTCTGGAGATAGGCTGTCATTCCTGTGGGAATCATTATTTGATCTATTTTTCTTTCATGAAGAAATTTCTTCATATCTTTAGCACAATGAGTGCTGGCTGCATCCCAGACTAGCAGACCTCTTTGGCTCCCTCACATAACAAGCGGCAGCATTAAATCGACCCACTTCCTTATAACTGCTGTGTGGCCCTGGGGAGGTCTTATTTTGGGGGGGATGCCTTATATTACAGTGAGAGACAAAACTGGAAGTAGGTCTTATTTTCAGGGGATGTCTTACTTTTGGGAAAATAGGGTAGCATTTGCTGGGTTTCCCTCCTGGCCTGCTGGAAAATGTTTGCTAATTGAAAATGCCTTCCTTTTATCTGTTCATTTGCACAGGATGCATTATTGCTCTAGCCAGCTTTCCTTCAATCATACAGGCCCCACTGCTTATCTTCCCAAGAAATCCCTGTCCCCCTTCTTCCTCAAGTAGCCAGGATGTTTTCCACCTCATTTCAAGAGTGATCCCTTTGATACTACTTAATTTTCCTTCCACATCTCTCAGTCTTGCACCTACCTCCTAATATATGCCAATTACCCCAAAGTTACCTCGTGGCTAGGCATTGGTGATTTTGTTTTCCTGGAAGAAATAGAAAGAGTAACAGACATCAGAGTCAAAGGTACCTGTTCAAGTCCCTGTTCTATTTACTAGCTGTATTCATGTGTTGTTGCTTAATTTCTCCGAGCCTGTGTCTTCCTTGGTAAAATGTATCTGTAAAATGTATAATGATAACCGCTTTTCTAGAGGCACATGGCCTGATTCATAGGAGGCTCTAGGTAAGTATGTATTTCCTTTTTACTCTCCTTTCTATCTCTCTGAGTAATGATAGCTAACAACCACAACACATGCTACTGAGGTATTTCAAAGCCACTAACATTTATCAAGCAACCCACTTATTTCCCCAGAGGATCTTTGAATTTAATATAAGCCTAGAGTGCATGCAGACCTAGGCTTTATGTGTCTGTCCCTTAGAAGACTCTCTCTCTCCTAAGGCAGTTTGGACAGTAAAACTCTGGGAGATTAAGGGCAACTGGTGGGATTTTGTGTTAAAAGCAATTTTAGGTTATTGGCGGAGAAATACTGCTAGTGTGCCTGCATTCGCTGATAGTGCCTTCTTTTGTCACTACCAGTGAGCAAATAAAACAGATTCTCCTGAGAGATACCTCATTATTTTCTTTACTTTTTCTCTGTGACCGTATTTCCAGCTGAGCTTGCTGGGGGGCTTTCTGTAATTGGGCTCAAGTAGCTCGGTAAACATACTAGTCCCTATGCACACACAAACTAATCTAAACAACTAATGTGACTCTTAGTTAAATGTATGGCCAGGAGATTTACTGATAACTGAAGAAATTAAATTCCCCATAATTATTTTTCTATACTTCATTCTCTGGAGATCAAAAGCTAAACTACTCCCATATTGATAAAATTTAGCTTGTAATCATCAGCTCTAAGAAGCACATATATCAACAATGCCATCTACATAAAAATAAGACTCTTTTCTAAAGAAGATTGTTTTAATGAGGCCACCTTTTATGGAGAGAACTCGAGTATCCAGAGTTCAGCTCTGCTTCCTAAGGAGTGATCTTGATAGAAAGAATGAGCAAGAGACATTACACTAGAGTCCAGACTCTCTTAAATTGGGAAATCTGTGTATCATTGCATCAAATGGAAGTGGCCGGGATGATGGCATAAGACAGGTGCAGCCAACTGAAAGCAGGACAGATCCTCTTTTAAAATACTTTGCCCCAGGATTTTCTTAAAACTAAAAAGACAGAGAAACAGATATCAGCATTCATCTATTGAATCTCCATTGTGTCTATTATAGAGTAATAAACCTTTCTAGGTCTCATCTTAAAATATAAAATGGAAATGATGAACAAGGTCCTTTGCAAAAAATTATGATGATGACTTAATGAATTAATGTTTCTAATAGTGACTGGCAAATTAATCCTTCATAAATGTAGGTTTCTTTTGGGCTATTGCTCTTGCTTTTAACACAGTTCTAACAGCTTTTATCATCTAGTTGATCAGAGTATTACTGTCTCTCCGCTAAGGCTGATTGCTGTATAAAGTAAAATCTGGGGTATTTAGTGACCATTGAAATGGTGCTGTGATACAGAGGGGAAAAGAAATGCTAAAACCTGTTTTATGTGGAGTTGTGTGCTCAAGATATCATAGCAAATCTTGGATATTTAACATAAAGGAAAATAAGCCATATAGTCTGTGTAGAGGACACTGCAATCTAATCCATTACAATAGGTGTTTGTAACAAATAATCTTAGCAAGCTCATATTAATTATTAACTAGTACAAAATATAATAACTAAAATAATATATGGGCAGCTATGATAGCTGTTGTATATATCAGACTAATTCACACATGAGCAGTTCAAAGTATGTACTATTGACACTTTATATATAAGGAAACTGAGGACCAAGATTTAAATAGTGTCACTAGGAAAATTTTTAACTATCTGGAAAATGCCCTTATTGGGAATTTCTCTATTTTTGATATCCCAGGAAAAATGAGTTGCAAATTATTAAGCCAAATGTTTGAACCAATTATATCTGATAATCTTCAGAGAAGAATGATCAGGTTGTTTCCTGAGATTGGAGGTCTTCAAAGAAATGAGGTTGGGACTGGTACACTGAGTAACTGATGAAGAGAAAGGGTATTCCAGATAGGTTAACCTTTATGGACAGTTGCACCATGGTGGGGGTAGAAAATTCATGTGAGTGGGGCCTTTGACCTATACAAATTTGATACCTGGTTCAAACTGTGTTGTTTTTTTTTTAAATAATTCATGTAGAAATAAATGAATCTTCCTCTTATTTAAGTTTTGGTTCCAAGATGCATGCTGAGTATTGTGGTACTTCAGCCAACCTATGCATCCAGTGAGTTGTTTTTAAACTTTATATTTTGATATTTCTAAGTATCCTGATAAATTTTTCTTCTTTCTGCCTGTTTCTTTTCTATTTTGAGAAGCTTCAATATGGATTTTGCACCAGACACTGGTTAAACTGAGAAATTTTAGTGAAATCTATGGTCACTGTGCTGTAATGATGTTTTATAAAGTGCTATTTCTTCCTTAATATTTGTGTAATGGAGAGAATATCTCTTCTGTTTCTAAGGTCTATGTCTACTGTGGCTTCTGTCAGTTAAGTCCTTTTGTGAGTCAGTGAACTGGGGAACTTGCCCATAAACCTCTGAGGCTTAAGCAATAAAAGAAATATTGGTTTTAAGACCATTATCAGAGATAGGAGACCTGGTCAAAAATATAAAATTGTCCAGTCACTCACAAGAATTTTTTCTCTTATTTTATAAAAACTACTGAGAATGACATTTATTAATATAAAAATATCAACAGTATATTGAACATAAAATATATGAAAAAAGTAAGCATAGTATGATACTATTTTTGGACAAAAAATGTGTAGAAATAAATTTGTGAGAGTAGTACCAAAATATTAAAAATTATTATTTATAAGAAAGGGACTGTGAGTAATGTTTTCTCTGCTTATCTGAATTTTCTATTTTTTATAATAAATGCAATTCTATATAATAAAAGGCTAATATGCAAATTATCCCCTTGACTGGAGTTCAACCAGGAGTTCAACCAGGGGACCGGGCCAGCCAACCACCCATGGCCCTTCCCTCTGGTTGGCCCCTCCCCCCATTACCTCCGTCCACCCTGATCAGGGCCAGACCAGCTGGACCCCACCCATGCAAGAATTTGTGCACTGGGCCTCTAGTAGTTACAGTAATAGTAGCAATGATCGCAAGTACTTATTATAATGAGCTGACCATGGTCTTTGTTCTGAGGTCGGTACCCAGTATGGATCCTGGGTTCCCATTTTATTACTGTATTAATAAATAGATTAGGTATCTTACATGTATTATCTCACAATATCTTTCCAGGACAGATGCTACTATAAAGTCCAATTTTATAAAAACAAAACAAACTTGACCTTATAGACTTTAATATACTTGCTCATGTTCACATAAAGAGTGCATTTTTAAAACAATAGAATAAATGTTAGGGTAAATTATCCTGGTAAAGAATGTCAACCATATATATAGTATATATATGGATGTGGTGTGTGTGGAGAGAGAGAGAAAGAATTTTAATGCTGTTTTTCCTTAGATTGAGTTTGGAAATTGATAGGTGTGAGGATAAGGGCAGTAATATTCAACTTGTGGATACTCAGTTTCATTTCCTTGAAGCAAGTTATCAAGCTTGTGTTCTCCTTCTCCTCTCTTGTTATAGTCATCCATACTCTGCATCTCTTCAACCTAGAAAAGCTGCATAGCCATGGGCCTGCTTCAGGGTGGAAAGACTGGCTGTCTTCCCAGACTTGGCTCTTGATGAGCCATGTTGGTTATTTAATGTGGTTGCTGACTCAGGGCTTAGCACTAGACATGATGGCCCACCAGTTGGAGGGGCCTTATATGAGCCAAGAGAATGGGTCAAAAATTAGAAGGTGGGAGAAGAAGTTGATCCAAATGACTGTCACGGGGTTCAGTGGTCTTTTGCAGAGGACTCTATAAGGCCAAACTCTGAGTATAACGAGCAAATTTTACAAGTTGCTGGCTACTGCCTGGATAGGTCCTCTTTTATGGCATGATGTGAAGGCATGGAGTTAGGTGAGGAGTGAAAATGTTTGGGAGGAACTGAATTGAATCAAACACAGAAGACCCTGGATTTACATTAGAAGACTGGGAAACAGGTAGAGATGGAGCTAAAGCAATCAAATAGTTCATCAAGAAGCTGTAACAGCCATCTCCCAGCTGCTATAGCATTTAATCAGAAAAATCACCTTCCTTCATTTTATCTTTTAACTAGAAGCCCAGTGCATGAAATTCTTGCACTTGGAGGGGAGGTGTCCCTTAGCCTAGCCTGCATCTTCTTGCAGTCCAGGATGTCTGACTGATGGCTTAGGCCTACTCCCTACCAGGCAGTAGGCCTAAGCCGGCAGTAGGACATTCTTAGCACTGCCAAGGAGGCAGGAGAGGCTCCAGCCACCGCCACTGTGCATCATAGTGACTGGTCATTTCGAGGTTTTGTAAATTTGCATATTAGCCTGTTATTATATAGGATAACCCCAATCATTTTGTTGAATATCCAGATAAGCAAAAGAAGGATGTTCTTATAGAACTAGCAAAGCACAGGCACCAAAAACTGATAAAAGTCCCTATTGGTAAACACACCCAAACTTTTGCAATCAGAAAAAAGTGTAGAAAGAAGCATTTTAATTACAGCATAAATATGAATAATATTAAATTAAGAGTAAAATTTTATTTTTAGTTATATTGGTGAGGCTAGTTATTTTCACAGGGCTGAGGGTTCTTAAATATCTTAATCCAGTCTTGCCATTGCAATAGGCTTCATCATTGTGATGCTCTTCTTTCTTCCCTTTCTTCTTTTTCATCACCACCTTCACTGTCAATAACACTAAAATTTGATCCTTTGCAATGTACCAGTTAGGCATTGTACTAAGTGCATTACAAGCATTATCTCATTTAATACTCAAAACATTTCTAACATGAAATGACTGAGGCTAAGAGATGTTAAGGGACCTGTCTGAGAAGGCAAAGCTGTTAGATGGTCAAGGTTAGATTGAAATCCATTTCTCCCTTCAGAGCTTTTAAGAACTCATTAGTCAAAGGTCATATAATGAGCAATGTAGGGAATTAAAAATGACATACAAACTCTGGGTTGAAAGGGTTTGAAATGGTTAAAAAAAATCTTCAGCATACTTTAGAAGTGTCATTTCAATATGAATGTTTGGTCCCCAGTTTCCTGAGATATCGCTAGTAGTGTTATCTTTTTACTTAATGAGTACTTCAGTAATTCCCACCTGGGTCACACCTTGCAATCAAAATAAGAGAGCTCTGTTCTTTGTTGTTGTTTTGTGTGTGTGTTTAAAATTTTATCCTATATAGCACAATATTGCTACCCATTGCAGTGACCAGCAAAGGTATAAACTTCTTTGTATTATTTCTGAAGTCATGTTAAAATTGTTGCCCATCATTTTCATCCCTTTTTTCCCTTTCTTATTTGGCTTTTTGTTTTATTTTTCTTTTGTAGTAAAGGACTTTACTTAAAAGTTAAGACTGGTACCAGTTTTTAGTAATAAGGAAATATATATTTGAGACTGAATTTTAGCTATTTGCATTTGGAATGTGTTTGTGTGCATGCGTGTGTGTGTGTGTGTGTGTGTGTGTGTGTGTGTGTGTGTGTACAACTATAAATGTTTCAGATTGTAAATTAATTTAACATATTCTGATTTTATTTACCCTGTTGATCAAGAGTGGAATTGATTTTACTTGCATATATGCCATCTTTCTCAGCTGAAATGTCATTTCCTCAGAAAAGCTGTCCCTAAAATATCTCTTAAATATTCTCATAGCTTCTAAACTTTTTCTCTCTACCATAAAGTTGTATTAGGGATATTTGTTGAAAAAGGAGACATTATAAAATAAATTGGTTGCTGCCCTAACTGGTTTGGCTCAGTGGATAGAGCATTAGCCTGCATACTGAAAGGTCACTGGTTCGATTCACATCAAGGGCCTGTACCTTGGTTGTGGGCACATTCCTAGTAGGGAGTGTACAGGAGGCAGCTTATCGATGTTTCTCTCTCATTGATGTTTCCAACTCTCTATTCCTCTTTCTTTCTTTCTGTAAAAACTCAATAAAAATATTTTTAAAAAATTGATTGTCACAAGTAGCTTTCCATGTGGAAGCTGATAAAAGTGTACAATACAGCTAATGCCTTATGCAAAAATAAAAACTGATTAAAGGTTTACTGAAAAATGATAGGAAGATTTACTTTATGTTTACATTCTAGTTAATAAAAAAGATGACTTTCTACACCCTAAAGGTGGGAGAATTTTCTTATTATTAAAATACCACGTAGACAATATCATTTTTAAAATTTAGGAATAGATACCATAAAGTCAACAGACAAAAATAATTTGGGGAATAAATTTATCTTTTAGAGGACATACATAGAGTTAATATCTAAAGTAGACAAAGAGCTCTGAGTAATTAACAAATGAACAACAAATACAAATGGAAGACGAACCAATAGCAAAGCAGGAAACAAATTATGTGTCTAATTATTTGTTCAAGGTCTCTCCCATTGGCCTTACATCAACCTCAGGGAAGGGATCACATCTTGCTTAACTGAGTATCTGTAAACTGAGTATCAAGCCAATGCAATTAATGTTTACTGAATGAGTGAATAAAATTCTCCATCCCTAATTTATTGTGGACAAATAGATTTTAACTATTTCAATATTTGGCTGCCTTTGAGAATTGAAAATATCAGCAGGCTATGGTGTACTTCAAAGCTAATGAAGACTGAGAAAACTATCTCATGTGGCACTTTTCTCTGGTCATTGAATACCTCTGTGTCTGCTAGTGGGTAAGAATAGCATTCAATCCTGTGGAAGAACTAGCAGAATGCCCATAACCTCCATACTTGCATGGCCTCCAATGCAGGTTAGGCCTTAAAAGTTGTAGATTTTATCTCTGGAAAAGTCTGAGTATGGTTTGCACAAAAGCCAAACACTTCAGGATTTCAACAACAATAGCTGCCCTCTTGTCTGACTTTGTGTGAGATTCCAGGAGATTGAAACATAAGATTGGAATAATCTTACAGAAGGAGGCTGTGAGAATAATTTCTAATTGGCTGTGAGAATAATTTCCAATTTAAATGTTGATTTAGTGAAAGTCCTAGAGTCTGTTGCTCTGGGAAACTCTGTTTAATATTTGTGTATTGTGGGAATATGCCAAGATGCAGGACAGTTGGAAGATCCCAAATCTAGGCAGACCCTATAGTTTGGTAGCAGATACATCTGGATATCACCTTCTACTCTGTTCTCATCCCACCACCAACACACATGCCCCATTTCACTGAACTCCACCATTCTTAAAAGTGTCATTGTATTTGCAACCACAATATTCTCAGGCACTTTGAAGCTTTAAATGATTTGTCTAAGACCTCATATACTTAGAATAAGGTAATCACTAGTATGTATGATGTTATGAGGATTGGATATTTA
This sequence comes from Antrozous pallidus, assembly GCA_027563665.1. NCBI lineage: Eukaryota > Metazoa > Chordata > Mammalia > Chiroptera > Vespertilionidae > Antrozous > Antrozous pallidus. Next base: position 54,494,140 of record CM050520.1, on the reverse strand, counting down.
AACACTTAAGCTCCTAGAACTGACTTTCAGATAATTGGAATGTAAAGCTAAGCATTATGGATTTTAGTGTTAACATAATGGTGGTCTCATTTCTATTTAAAGACAGATCGATTTTGTTGTCAAAGTACTTCTGTGGTTTCTTCATTATCAATTAAAAAACTTGGCATTAAGAAAAAAATGTAAATAGCCCTTTACTTTCCTGTAACTTAATTGTACATGTTAAATGCCAAAGTTATTAGGAATAAGATGTGATTGCTTTAGATTATTTTTGAAAAGAGGCCAGCTCCTTTCTGGACCAGTAGAGGGATATAGCAGAGATCAGCAATGTCACAAAGAACAAACTGTCAACTGAATGCTAATCGAGTGGACCAAACCTAATTGTTGACACAGCCCTAGGTTATAAGAGAACATACTTTAGTCGTAGCCAGTTTTGCTCAGTGGCTAGAGCAGCGACCCACAGACTGAAGGGCATGAACCCCAGTTGCAGGCTCAATCCCCTTGAGGGAGGCAACCAATTGATGTGTCTCTCTCACATCCATGTTTCTTTTTCTCTGTCCTCCTGCTCCCTTCCACTCTCTTTAAAAAAACAATGGGAAAATATCCTGGGGTGAGGATTAAAGACGAGAGAGAGAGAGAGAGAGAGAGAGAGAGAGAGAGAGAGAGAGAGAGAGAGAGAGAGAGAGAGAGAGAGAGAGAGAGAGAGAGAATATACTTTAGTTAGAGCCTAATTTAAATCAAAAGTGATTGTTTTCTCACTAGCTGGGGAACTGTTTGTAATGAAGATGCTTAACAGCATAATTTAATTTCCAGAAACACTTAATGCAGTTTTCAAAAGACCTTTTCTTGGACCAAGACACCCAAGGAGTATTAGTCCTTTTCAGTTATTCTTGTAGAATTCTTTGTAAAGCAACAGGAACTTTGTACATAAACATTCAAAAGGCAGTGGACAGGGAAAGCCAGGAGGATGCCTGAGAAGTGGGCAGAAATGCAAGGTGTATGTGTCAGTGATATTCAGGTGTGCAAAACTCCCATTTAGCCTCTCACCTGAGCTCCACCGAGCCTCATCAAGATGCTCTGTAATTGGCACCTCTCGTTGGATTCTCCTTTCTGGAAGGATTTATCTTACTGCCATTAATTCACTTTCTTTTCTATGATGGAGGAGATTGATTTCTATCTTGAATGGTCTGGTGCTTTCTGGAGCTGAAAGGAGGCCTGCCTACCATGGCACAGTAGCTATAGTGACTAGCCATTTGCTGCAGGTGGAATGAGGTGCTGTTTCTGATGTGCCTAGTTGAAAAAGGCAGCCTAGAAGATTGGATGCAAAAGTTCCCCCATTGCCCTTCAGACCTGCCACACATCACCTGCCTCAAGAGGGCAAGCAGTGCTATTATTTTCAATGGAACACTGTAAAATAAGGAAGGAGAAATTTCAGATAATTGATGTCATACTTTTCTTTACTAGCAGATGACTATTTAGGAAATAGCCTGCAAAGTATGTGCATTCTTCTTGCACACATTCCACCAGAAGAACATATTCCAATGACGTTCCTGAATAAAAGAAAATATTTTATTGTTTACTATATGCTAATAAGTGTATGAGGTGAATTCTCCCAAATATATTTTCAGCGTCAATACTTGGGCTTCAAGCAGGGTGTCCAAGCAGGTTTGAACTGTACAGTTCTATGACATCAGGACCCAATCCACAAATAATTTGCATATCATCTCTGCTTTGTTGGCTTATGAGTGAGAGCTAGAGTAAAGATTTGCTTGAAAGGTTTTGCAGCTGGCACTTTGGCATTGGGTGAACAATAGCACATTTCATTTAACCCAGCAGGCCTAAATAAATATTCACTGTCAAGTGGTGAAGAACTGGACCCAAAGTAGCTGATAAATCACTTCTGCTTGGACTTCTCACCAACACAGATTTTATATAATTAGAGTTTGCATTGTTTTCCCAAAGCCTCCTCAGCTTGACTCAGTTTTAACTTTTAAAATATGCATATGGCCCTAGCTGGTTTGGCTCAGTGCATAGAGCATCGGCCTCTGGACTGAAGGGTCCTGGATTTCATTTCAGTCAAAGGCACATGCCAAGGTTTCAGGTTCCTCCCAGGCCTGGGCCCTGGTAAGGGCTCATGCAGGAGGCAACCGATCAATGTGTTTTTCTCACATTCATATTTCCTCTCTCTTCCACTCTCTCTAAAAACAATGGAAAAATATCCTTAGGGTGAGGATGAAAAAATAACAATAACAAAGTACTTATATGAGTAAAGGAAGGCAGCTGATTCATCACTTTGATTCTCTCTCTCTCTCTCTCTCTCTCTCTCTCTCTCTCTCTCTCTCTCTCTCTCTCTTTGGAGAAGCAACATGGTAGAGTAGGAAACATCATAGTTTGTAATCACACTGACCTGGATATGAATCATGAATTTGCACTTAATAGCTGCATGACCTTGAGCAGTTATTTAACTTCTCTAAACCTCAGGTTATTATTTTTAAATCTAGAAATGGGAATAATAACATTTGCCTTTCAGAGCTGTTGAAAGAATTAGCTGTAGTCTGTGTATTTCTTGGCATATTCATAGCTGATAACCATTAAATGGTAACAGCAGTAGCTATGATTAAAGCTGTTCTTTAGCCAAAAGAAATGGATTTACAAAAACCCAAGCCTCTTTCTTGTGGCTGCAAGAAACTGCAGATGCTCCTGGACTTGCAAGAGGAAATATAATTAAGACAGAAGCTTTATTTTTATTTCAGCCATTCAAGTTTAGGAAGATGTTTCTTTCAGATTTCTCTAAATCCTGATTAAGCCTTTCCTTAGGATCATAAATAGGAACAGAGAAGGAGAATGCAAATTATTTTGCTAACATCAAACTTCAATCCTTAAATTCTAGGTTCACTAAAAGTTTCTCATATTTTACCTTTTCTTTATGGCAAAGGGAATGACGAGATATTATGTGTTCATCCTATGGGGTGGGGGGGGGGAGAAACACTGGAAGAAAACAGGATGAAATAGTGGAAAGATTTTGGACAGAACCCTGAGTTTTGAATTCTGATTCCAACAATAACCACTTATCAGCTGTGTAACCCTCGACACATTATTTTACAACCATGATCTTTAGTTTTCCTACCATGTGGGGCTATTTCAAGGAATAAGATAAATCAAGGATATAACAGTATTTTCAAAAACCAAAACCTAACATAAAAATGATATTCTATTGTTAGAATACTTTTATTAAATTTATTGGGGTGACATTGGTTAATAAGATTATATAGGTTTTAACTGTACAGCTCTATGACACATGATTTGTATATTGCATTGTGTGTTCATCACCCAAAGTCTGTAAAGGGGGCCATGTATATTGTGACAGAGGTGATGAGTACAGTTTTCATGTTCCAATTCCAGTGTTGTATGAATGTTGATTTTGTTCCTGGTTTCACTTCTTACCAACGCTATGACCATGGGAAAACTATAGCATCTTTCTAAGCCAATATCTATATCTGAAATTGATGACTCAGTATTTACCATGTAGGGTTATTAGAGTAAAATAAAGTGTCTATGCTCAGGACAAACTGTAAGTACTCAACAAGTGGTAAATATATTGTCAGTGATTATGTTATTGAGAACACAGCCAAGGGAGAGAATGCCCTGATCAAAAACAGGAGTTAGAAAAGTAAGTTTAGGACTAACATAGAATTCTGACATTCAACAGAAATTAATTAACCTATAATTAACCTTTATTGAGTGTCCATATATAGGCACTACAGAATTTTTGATGTCAGCCTCTGCAATTTATAACTAGGGTGAGGGAAGTGATAATGATGATAAAAAGATGATAGGTGAAGCTTGTTGTGCATTATTAAGTCCCAGGCACTGTACTAAGTACAGAAATGTACTCATATCATTCTCACATCAATTCTATGAGGTAGGGACTATTATCATCCTTATCTATAGAAGAGAAACTGGAGACTTTGAGAGGCTAAGTAAACTCAGATGTCTAACCTTATGCCCCATCTATTCTGACTGGGAGAAAATCTATGTATATAAAAGCCTAAGATGCAAATTGACCAAATGATGGAACAACCTGCAGAACACCTGGTCGTCCAGGGATGGGGCTGGCAAGTGAGCAGCACCAGGATACCAGACAAGGTGGGTGCCAGCAGGACATGACCCCTCCCCTGACCATCCTGCTGGTTGCCCAGCAGAAGGGGGTGACTGGTAAGGTGATCGGGGACAGCACTGCCCCATCTGATGTTAAGATGGGGGAATATCCATAGGAGAGTATGCCCTTGAATTAGCAGGACAGTACAATTTAATGCTAATACTACCATTAGCTGGAGAGATTAGAATATTGAGGCTACAAATCTGAGATTTATTCAGCTCAGCTACACTGGCCTTTCTCTTTTATATTCTCATTCAACCACAGCATTTATATGATTGGAGCAGTAGGGAGCAAGTGCTCTTCCTGCTGGATGCAGGAACTTCAGTACAAGCCTCATGTGTATCCCAGGTTGCCCACAGACACCACCGTGACCAGGGTCCATGACACGAGATTGGGCTAGCCAAGGAACAGACTCTTCCTCCCTGTTCCGCCACTGGGGTCACATGCCCTCCTTGCCTCCCTCCACCTTGCAGCCCATGTCCCTGACTGCAAAGCCAGCAGCAGCCAGCTAGCAGGCCACCAATCTGAGCAGCGAGCTACAAAGACTAGTACAACACCCCACCAACATGGCCTTCTACTAGTGACTCCTCACAAGCACCCTTCCTCCCCACCCCTGGCACGCTGGCAACCAATCACCCCCCCCAATTTACTGCAGCCCCTCTTCCTGACTGGCCCCACCCCCAATCAGGCTCCCTCACTACAGACCCATGATTTCGAGAGGGCACAGACCAAGCTGAAGGACCCTCCCCCATGCACGAATTTCATGCATCAGGCCTCTAGTAAGTACATAAAGATTGTACAAGACTTTAGCACTTTGCATTTTTAAAAAAATATTCCTAACAAGGGAGAAATATTCCTAACAAGAGAGACTTCAAGTGTGTATGCTGCAATTAAAATGTTCTGAGCTCTCAGGTGAGCACAGTAAAGAGCTATTTAGGGAGGGGAGAAGGTGCTTGTCTCACCCTATGAATAAGTGGTGGAGGTGGAATGGCTTTAACAGTCTGGCTTCAGAGGCCCTGCTTCTCACTACTATGTCGTACTGCCTCTCTATTTGGCAAGCTCTTATTAAAAGAATGTAAAACTGAGAAAATAAGCCATAAAATTCACCATGCCATGCTTTTTAACCATCCTGCTGTGTTAAAAACAATAGTAAACCTAAATGTTTATTAGAATAGCATATTACATCTAAATTTCTCTAGTCATTTGGGAGGCACTGTGATTAAACCTCAAGATGTTGCCAGGGCATCACTCATCAGATATGCCTGTCTTTCAGCAAATACTGAATGTGGTTTCATAGACTCCGTAGTCCACTCCCTTAAATTTACAAATGTGGACATTAAAACTTAGCAAGTTAAAGGAACTTCTCCAAAGTGAAAGCTAGTTCATGGTAGAGCCGGAACTAGAGCGTGTTTCCTAAAACCAAGTCTCATATTTCTCAACTTTAATTCAACAAGTATTCACTGAACAATAAGAATTATATGATGAGGCAAGGAGAGTGTCAGTTTACAAATAAAAGATGATTTTTGTTCTTAGAAGTTCATAATCTAGAAGGAGAGACAAACATGCCCACATATAATTATAAAACTCGCCACAATGGAACATGTTCATTAGCAGGGGCATCCCTCACGTTGTCCCTGTATGTCTCCCTGTATGTCACTCAGCACACTTGTTTATTCAAGGAATTCTGCCCTGCCAAATTGCTACCCTGAATACAGTTCACTACTTTACCACAAGTGTACTTCCTGGTATAGAACAGACAGTTGATAAACCCTTATTGAATGAAATGAAAAGCACAAAAGCAAAATGATGTAAATTAAAGAAGAGGCAATGATTAATTAAATGTAAATTTGAAATGTACTGGCCAAAACAAAGCCAATTAGGTAAAATATTACTAAAATGCCAAGTCTCCAAGGAGAGGAGATCATTGAGCTGGAAGAGTGCCTGTCATGTCTATTAATCTATACCCATGCCTTTAGGCCAACCCACAGATGAATTACCTCTGACAAGTCAGAATCTGGCTTATTTTTAACTCAGGAGGTTTTGTGACCTTTTGATAACTTTAGAAAATATCTACTACAAATCATTCATCAGAAAAAAAATAAGAGCATTTAGAACTTAGACCAAAGAAAGACTGATTCTAGATTATGGTTCTCTCTCAAATTCTGGGTGTGACAACAAAAGAAAACAAGTAGACTGCCTTAAGGGGACCTCAGTGGTATGCGTCAGACTGTTCCATAGTCAGAGGAAGGTCCATTTATATTTGTTCCAGTTTGATTCTGTACATAGCATTGTTCAATCTGTCTCAGTATTTTATCTTGAGATGAGGGGCCCGGTGCACAGATTTGTGCACCAGTTGGGTCCTTCAGCCTGGCCTGCACCCTCTCATAATCCAGGACTCCTTGGAGGTTGATACACTGCTGGTTTTGGCCCCATGGCCTGTGGGGATCAGGCCAAACCAAAAATCCAACATCTCCTAAGTGATGTGGTAGTGCCTGAAGTGGCAGGCAGCCAGGGAGGATCCCAAGCCTGGGTCAGGCGCCACTGCAGTCCAACTCATCCCGGCCCTGCTGCACCTGCTGCCACCACTGCTCAATAGCACTGCCACAAAGGTGGGAGAGGCTCTCGCTGCCACAGCTGTGCTCGCTAGCCAGGAGTCCAGCATCTGGTGCCTATTGGTCAGCTGAGTGGTGCTTCTACAGTTGGAATGCACTGACACTAGGGGGCAGCTCCTGCATTGAGTATCTGTCCTTGGTAACCAGTCGTTTGGTTGTTCGGCCAATCAGTCCCTTAGGCTTTTATAGATATAGATATTTCTTTACTTATTTTGTGACTTTTCCTCCCTCCTTTCCTTTATTTTTTGTTATTCCTTTTTTCTCTTTTCCTTCATTCCTTCTTCCTTCCTTTCTCCCTTTTTCCCTTCCTTCTCCCTCCTTGTACTCCTTCTCTCTTTTATTCAGTTATCACATTTTATTATTCATGCATTTTCTCTCACATTAAACTCGGAGCAGGAGATGGTTTGTGTAGGGCCCCATACCTTCCCATACTACCTTGTCCACTTCTGGCAACCAGGGAAGAATCAGTTGAGCACCCAGTATTGGAAGAGTGGATAGACTGGCACTTAGAAACAACACATAAAGGATTTTACACATATTAGGTTTCTAAGAATTTGATCAAGAGCAAAAAGTCCCCCACCATTTAAATCAATATAGTTTCAATATTTAAATTAATTTTCAAGCCAATGGAAGCTTGGACAAGAGCATATTGTTACATGCACTAAGCTCAGTGTGCAGTGCTAAATAAGTTAAAAGACAAAAGTATAAAAAATAACCATAAAATATGTTAATAGTTGCACAATAAAAATATACAATTTGTGACATTAATAACCAAGTGTCGGGGAAAGTAGAAGTGTAAAGTTTATAATTGAAATTACATTGTTATCAGCTCATTGGTTTAAAGTAGATTAGTATAAAACTAAGGTGTTTTGTTTGAGTTCTATGGTTATTACAGAGAAAATACCTACAGTAGATAACCAAAAGAAAATGAGAAAGCTATCAAATTGCTCCAGTACAAAAGTTTAAATGAGTAAATAAATAAATGAAGCACAAAGGAAGATAGCAAGAGATGAAAAGAAGCATATGTAAACTATAAAACAACTAACAAAATGACGAGATTAAGTTTTTTCCTATTAATAATTTATTTAAATGAGACATAGAGTGGCTGAATGGATAATAAAAACAATATTAAACTATATGCTTTCTGTAAGTGACTAACTTTAGATTTAAGGGCATGTGGAGGCTGAAAGTGAAAATGGATAAAGATATCCCATGCAAATGATAATAATAAAAAACTCTCAAGAGAAACAAAGAAAGACATTATATAATGATAAAAGGGTCAATTTTCCAAGAAAATATGACAATTATAATAAAAGAGTAACATGCTAATGTGACCAAACCTTGGATCCTGATTGGCTATGCTACCAGCCAATCAGGAGCAGGGTTGGGGCTGAGTGGTGTCAGGGCTAGGCCCTGGGGGTGGAGACAAAGCAGTAGCAGTGGCAAGCTCCATGGTGCCCTGGCCACCCGAGTTTGGAGGTGGCCGGGGCGTGGGGTGGGGCGGGACGAGCACAGGAGCACCTCCACCTGAGCTTGGAGGTAGCTGGGGGGGGGGGGGGGGGCAGGGCACAGCGAGTGAGGGAGGTGGCCAGGGGGTGGGGCAAGCGGCTGGGGCTTGGAAGCAGAGGTGAGCACCCAGCCCCTGGGGCCCAGTGATCACAGGCAGCTGGAGCTGAGCTGAGCAAGGAGATGGCTGAGTGCAGGCTTGGGCAGGATGGGAGTGAGCCATCAGTTGGACATCCACCAAGGGCTCCCAGTATGTGAGAGGGAGCAGGTTGGGCTGAGGGACCATGCCACCCCCCCCCCCCGTGCATGAATTTCATGCACCAGGCCACTAGTGACAATTATAATTACACTAGAGGCCTAGTGCAGGAAAATTTCTGCAAGAATATGGCTTCCTGTGGACTTAGCCAAGCAGAGAAGGGAGCGAAGCCCACTGAGGTGGGCTTCTCTCCTGCTGCCATGGCATCCCGCATTTTCCTTCTCGCCACCACCACCACACTTTCCATTTTCCCTCCCTCTTTCTTCTAAGCTGTCTTCAGTCTTTGCTGCTGCCAAGCTTTCGCTTTCCCTCCCTCTTTCTTTTAAGCTATCTTCAACCTTTGCTTGGTGCCTGCATATGCAAATTAACTGCCATCTTTATTGGGTCAATTTGCATACTCACTCTGATTGGCTGGTGGGTGTAGCAGAGTGGTAGTCAATTTGCATACTTCTTTTTTATTGGTGTAGACAAGAGGCCCAGTGCACAGAATTTGTTCATTGGGGGTGTCCCTCAGCCCAGCCTGCACCCTCTCCAATCTGGGTAATCTTGAGGGGTGTCTGCCCATTTAGGTCCAATCCTAGTGGGCAGTCAGACATCCAGGATTGCTGGCTCCCAGATTCTCACTTGCCTGCCTTCCTGATTGCCCTGAACCACTTCTGTCTGCCAGCCTGATCACCCCCTAACCATTCCCCTACCAGCCTGATTGATGCTTGACTGCTCCACCTGACTGCCCTCCCCTGCAGGCTTGGCCCCCCAGAACTGCCCTTCCCTGCAGGCCCAGTTGCCCCCAACTTCCCTCCTCTGCTGGCCTGATCACCCCTAACTGCCCTCTCCTATGGCCTGATCACTCCCAACTGCCCTCCCTTGCAGGCCTGGTCCATCTCAACTGCCCTCCCCTGCTGGCCAACTTGTGTCCACATGGGGCAGGGTCTTTGACCACATAGGGTCAGCCATCTTATGTGTGGAGTGATGGTCAGTTTGCATATTACTCTTTTATTAAATAAGATAGAGGTCTGGTGCATAGGTGGGAGCCAGCTGGTTTGTCCTGAAGAGTGTTCCAGATCAGGGTGAGGGTTCCCTTGGGGCATGGAGCTGCCTGGGCGAGGGGCCTGTGGTGGTTTTCAGGCTGGCTATGCCCCCCAGTGAACCAAGGAGAGGCCCTGGTATCTGAGATTTATTTATTTGAAACTATGTAGCCTTGAGTGGAGACCTGGGGTGGCCAGGGTATGTGGAAAGCTTGGCCTCCTTTATTGCTGGGGCAATCCAAGCTTCCTGCTCTGTCTGTGGCTGCAGACATCTGGGTTGGGTTAATTTACATACTCACTCCTGATTGGCTGGTGGATATGGCAGAGCAATGTTTAATTTGCATATTATTCTTTTATTATATAGGACATGCACCAACATCAGAACATCAAATACATGAAGTAAACATTGACAGGACTAAAGGGAAAAACAGATAGCAACACTAATAGAAGATTTCAATGCCTGACATTTAATAACGGATAGAACATTCCAACAGAAGATCAACAAGGAAATGGAGAAGTTGAATACCCTAGTAGATGCAAAGGGCCCAACACTTATAGAGAGCTGTTCAATCTAATAGCAACAGAATGCACATTCTTCTTAAATACACAAGAACATTCTATAGGACTAATCACGTTAGGTTGCAAAATAAGTCTTAACAAAATTAAGAAGATTGAAATTAGATGATGTATATTCCAACCCAAATGGAATGAAACTAAATAATGGCAGAAGGAAAACTGTAAAAAGTCACAAATATCTGGAAATTAACACATTCTTGAACGATTAATGATTTAAAGTGGAAAGCAACTGAGAAATTCAAAAATATCTTGAGACCAATAAAAATAAAAACACACACACATAACCAAAACTTATGGGATGCAGCATAAACAATACTAAGAAAGTTTATAGTGCTAAATGCCTACATTAAAAAAAGATTTAAGGCAAACAACCTAACTTTATACTTCAAAGAACTAGAAAAATAACAAATTAAACCTAAAGTTAACATAAAAAGGCAGTAACTAAGTTTGAAACAAAAATAAATGAAGTATAGAGTAAAACAACAATAGAAAAATCAACAACAAATAAGAATTGTTTTTAAAAAAGATAAAATTGACACTTTTAGCTATATTAACTAATAAAAAAAGAGAAAGGCTCAAATGAACAAATATGGAACTGAAAGAGATGTTGTAATTGATGCCAAATAAAAGGATTGGGACTAATATGAACAATTATATACCAAAAAATTAGATAATCTTAGAGAAATAAATACATTTCTAGAAAATGACAACCTATGAAGACTGTATCATGAAAATTATAAAATTTGAACAGACCTATATCTAGTAGGGAGATTAAATCAATCATTAAAAGCCTCCCAACCAAAAGGAGTCAAGGATGAGATAGATTCCCTGGTGAAATCTACCAAACATTTAAGGAAGAATTAATGCCAATTCTTCTACAATTCTTACAAAAATTAAAATGGTAGGATCACTCCCAGACTTCTGAGGGCACATTAGTATGATACCAAATCTAGAAAAAGATACCACAAGAGAAGAAACTCCAGGCCAATATTTCTAATAAATAAATGCAAAAAATATATACAAAATACTAGCAAACTGAATTCAACAGCACCTTGAATTTAGTTTGCTAGTATTTTGTATATAATTTTTGGAATCTTACACTATGATCAAGTGTGCTTTATCCATGAGATTCAAAGGTGCTTCAACAGAAAAAAGTAATAATGAGATATACCACATTAACAGAAAAGGACAAAAATCACATGATCATCTCAACTGATGAAGAAAATCATTGACACATTTTAATATTATTTCATGATATAAACACTCACCAAACTAGAAATAGAAGGAAATTACCTCAACATAATAAAGGCACTATATGAAAAGCCCATAGCTAACATCGGACTCAATGGTGAGAACTGATTTTTTTTTTCCTAAGGTCAGGACCAATATAAGGGTTCCTACTGTCACCAATGTTATTCAGTGTTGTACTGGAAGTCCTAATAGAGCAATTAGGCAAATGTGTACATGCGCACATTCACACACAAAAACCCAAACCAAATTAAGGGTTTTTAAACTAGCAAGAAAAAAGTAAAATAGCCTTTGTTCACAAATAACATTATTTTATACAGAGAAAACACTAAAGATTATACACACAACTATTAGAACTCAAAAGCTAAATCAGCAAAGTTGCAGGACACAAAACCAATATACAAAAATGTGTTTATATGCATAACAATGAACAATTTGAATGGGGAATTAAAACAATCTTATTTGCAATAACATAAAAAATAATACACAGGGATAAACTTAACCATTACAATGAATGACTTTTACACCAAAATTTATGAAACATTGATGAAAGAAATAAAACACAAATAAATGTTTATAGAGCAGAAGACAACATTTTTAAAAAATGCCCATACTACCCAAACCAATCTTCAGATTCAATGCAATCCCTATAAATATTCCAATGGCATTCTTTACGGAAATATAGAAAAAACAATGCTAATATTTATGTGGAAATATTAAAGTACCTGAATAGATAAAAAGAATCTGAGGAAGAACAAAGCTCAGACCTGTTAGTATGACCATTACAAAACAACAACAGCAGCAGCATAAACACATGAGAAAGTAGAGAAATTAGAACCCTGTACCCTGTTGATGGGAAAGTAAAATAGCTCAGCTGCTATACAAAACATGGATGTTTTTCAAAGAAACTTAAAAATAAAATTGTCATATGACTCATAAATCCCATTTCCACTTATTCAAAAAAGTGAAATTAGGGTCTTGAAATATTTGCACTTCTGTGATCTTTGAAGCATTAATTTACAACTAGAGGCCCAGTGCACAAAATTCATGCATGGGGGCAGTCTCCTTAGCCCAACCTGGACTGTCTCCAATCAGTCTAATTGCTGGATTTGGCCTGATCCCAGGGATTTCACAATCTGGGACTGCTGGCTCCTAACTGCTCACCTGCCTGCCTGCCTGATCACCCCTAGTTGCCCCCTCCCTTACCCCACCCCCCCCCCCCCGCTGACCTGGTCACTCTCAACTGCCCCCTCTGCCAGCCTGGTCACTCCTAACTGACCCCCTCTGCTAGCCTGGTGGCCCCATACAGCCTGCTGTTTGGTTGTTACTATAAGGGCATCATGACCAATTTTTATATTACCTTTTATTAGCATAGATAGAACCGAGGTGGAAACAGCCTAAATATCCATTGATGGATGAATAAAGAAAATGTGTTAAATAGAAACAATGGAGTATTATGCTATCTAATAAAAGAGAAACATGCAAATTACCGTACCTTTGCTATGCTACCAGCCAATCAGGAGTGGAGGGCAGGGTCTAGGGGTGGGGCCAAGCTGCAACAGCAGGGGGCCAAGGGCGGAGACACAGCTTCTGAGCCCCTAGCTGGGGGGTGGGGGGTTGAGAGAGGTGAGGGTGACTGTAAATGCTGCGAGCAAGGAGGGTCCCGGGAGTAGCAGGCAGCCTCGCCTGAGTGCACCATGTCGGCTGCAGGTGGGGTCCGAGTGAGCTGCCGCTGCCCTGGCGGCTCAGAGGCTGCGGAGGTGGAGTCGGAAGCCCTGGAGTGTGACAGCAGCTGCAAACGGGGTCTGAGTGGGTGGCCACTGTGGTGGCAGCGATGTCCCCAGGGGCTCAGAGGATGTGGAGGCCCCAGGAGTGCTGGGGAGTGTGCAGCGGCGGCTGCGGCTGCGGCCATGGCCGAGGGGTGCTGGAGAGCCCTTGAGCTGCTTCTGCCTTTCATGAGCAGGAGCCGCTCCAGTGGGGCTGGGCTGCCAGGAGAACCTCAGAGGGGAGGAGGGAGAGAATAAAGTGGGAGGAGGAATGGCAAGACAGGGTGAGGGAATGAGAGGGGCATGGCTGCAGGAGGTGGGGGGAGCTCGGGGGCAGGGAAGGAAACTGCTAGAGCAACAACCCTGAGTGACCTCAATAACTTCCAATTTCAAGGGAGAAAGAGAGCTCTAAAAGTACAGGTGCTGCGCTTTGGCAGAGGCATGGGAAGAGGTGCCTATGTGGTCTCAGGTCTGGGTCTGTGCAGAGCATTTCTGGGCACGGCAGGGAAGGTGGGAGAACGGGAGCCAGGAGCTGGGGAGGTGCTGCATGCGTAGCAGGTTCCTGCAATGGGCAGCCTTCCCGGGGAGAGGCGGACACACAGCCCGAAGGTCCAGAAGGTGAGAGACCCCCGTGGCCTCCTACCAAGTCCCACTGATCTCAGCGGTCAGGGCTGGGACTGGCTGGGTAAGATCTGCATTTTAGAAAGTTCACGTAGGGCAGCCACAGTGCTGATCATGGGCCGCCAAAAGGTTGAAGAAAAAGGGGAAGTGGAGTCTGTGCCCTGGTGAGCCTGACACCCTGGCACACACCCTGGTACATAGCCTGGTACAGAGAGGGCCTCAAAGGAGGAGGGATGACAGAGGATGCTCCAGCTGTCCTGAGGAGGATTGTGGAGCATGCCGCTCTGCAGGGAAAGATGCTGTCACAGTTTGGCTGTTTCCAACTTCTAACTCAGTCCGCCAGAAACAAAGCAACAGCCATGCCTTGGCCGGACCCTGAGTGCCTGGAAGCCCTCCCAGCCACAGTCTCTGGCTCCCAGGCAGGGGGTCCCTCCCTCAGCCTCACCTTCCCTCCCTCTCTCTGGGGCCCCAGGGCCACACTGGCTTCCTGGCTGCCCTGGAAACAGCCCTCCACAAGCCTCTGGGCTCTTTGTCCCCTGCGCCATTCCATCCCCTGCGCCATTCCATCCCCACCTAGGTCCATGCTTATGAGTCCAGGATCTATGACAATGTGAATAATAAAGATGTTTACAATAAAAACACATGAATACACAAATTCACTAATGTTAATATTAAAATTCATGAGAAAAATAGCCCTTTGAATCTTTGGTGGTTAGAAATTAAAGACCTCAAATTATGTGCAATAAACAGTAAATAAAGTTACACTGAATAGCAAAACAAAAAATAAAAAACAAAAAACAAAAAACAAAAATTAGGGGCCAGGAAATGTTCAAAGACCTGGGAACCATTCCCAGATCAAGAAGGGAAGGCACAGGGTATATATTATTGCTACAAATACTCTATTTCCTACTACTTACAACATATACAATATAATGTATTAGATGCCTTCCTATCTCATGAAGTATGTATTCTCATAGGTAATATTGGTAGATATGTTATAGTTATGGCAGTATCTCATATCCTATCTATATTAATAAAAGGGTAATATGCTAATTAGACCATGAGACATTCCAGATGTCCTTCCGACAAAGCCATGGTGGTGGGGCCTCAGCAGAGGCGGTTATGGGTGATCAGGCCAGGAGGAGGGTGCAGTTGGGGGCAAGCAGGCCAGCAGGCAGAATGATTAGGGGAGATCAAACAGGCAGGCAGGTGAGCAGTTAGGAGCCAGTAGTCCCAGATTGAGAGGGGGTTGTCTGACTGCCAGTTTAGGCCCAATCCCACAGGGGTCCCAGATTAGAGAAGATGCAGGCCAGACTAAGGGACACACTCTCCTCCATCCCCCTTCCCCCAGTGCATGAATTTTGTGCACTGGGACACTAGTTCAGCCATAAAAGGAAGAAACCCTGTCATGCTACAATAGGAATGAACTTTGGGGACGTAATGCTAAATGATATAAGCCAGTCACAGAAAGAAAAACACTGAATGATTTTATTTATATTGTATGAAGTATCTAAAGTAGTGAATTCATAGTAGCAGGAAGTAGAATGGAAGTTGCTAAGGCATAGGAGGAGGGGAATTGAAGATTTGCTTTTCAAAAGGAATATAATTTCAGTGGTTGAGCATCGACCAATGAACCAGAAGGTCACGGTGTGATTCCTGGCCAGGGCTCATGCTCTGGTTGTGGGCTAGATCCCCATTGGGGGATGTGCAGGAGCAGCCAATCAATGATTCTCTTTCATCATCAATGTTTCTACTTCTCTCTCTCTCTCTCCCTTCCTCTCTGAAATTAATAAAAATATATGTGAAAAAATAAAAATAAAATAGAATTTCAGTAGTTCATGATCAAAATGTTTTGGAGATTTGCTGTACAACACTGTGTGTGTGGTTAACAATATTGTACCACATACTAAAACTTTCTTAAGAGAGTAGATCTGTGTTATGTATTTTTAACCATATTTAAAATTATTTAAAAATATGTAATTAAGGTACTGTTATAAATACTAATGCTGTTTAATTTTTTAACTTTTTAACTTGATTAATGGGGAGGAAGAGGAGGTGTAATCTTGCTTTTCTTCTCTCTATATATACTTTCAGGATCCTGAACTTACTGTGCCTCTGGAGTATATAACTTTAAGAGGGTCAAGACTTTAGTGATTGGAGTTTGGGATTCTCTTCCTGCTTTCCGACTAAATGGTTTTCCCCCGCCATTCCCCATTTTCCCTATCTATATAAAGAGAGAACAACTTGAAAACACTTGAGAGAAAATCACAGCTGTCAGGAAATATAGTTTTTATGAATGAATATCTTACTAAAATAAACAAAAGCCATTTCAATTACTTAGTATTATAAGACCACTATCAAATTTCTTCCCCCAAATGAGTGAATGCATACCACTACACCACTCAGCCACACAGAACGTTTCACTTAAATGATGACTTTAAGAGCACATAGCTAGTTTTTGTTTAAATTCACAGTGCTTATTTATTCATTTTTCACAGAGAGGAAGAGCACAGTCTTGAATACCAATGTTGGTATAACCACTGAAAGACAAATTTCATCTTCTTTCTTACTTAATTCATTTTAATAACCTCTAAACACTTCCTTTATGCTTGGTTCAGAGGGTGCAGATACAAAAAGAGCCCTCTCCCTTCCCTAACAGCATTTACCTATATTCTGTGTGAGAATGGCCTAGAATGAATAACAGTGTATTTTTTTACTGTAAATACAGGCATGTAAGTGTTGAAATAGAAGGACAAAGGTGTGGATCAGTGTGGGTCTGTGGATTGAGCATCATCCCATGCACTAAGAAGTCACTGGTTCGATTCCTGGTCAGGACACATGCCTGGGTTTCAGGCTCAATCCCTAGAAAGGGGCCTGTGGGAGGTAGCCAATCAACACCGATGTTTCCATTTCTCTCTCCTCCCTCCCTCTTTAACAAAAAGTGATAAAAGTATATCAAGAAAAAGAAAAGAAAAAAGAAAGTCACAGGCACTGAGTGTTTCATGGGAAGATGACCTGATCTGTTCTGGAAGATGGGTGGGGCACAGTGTCCAGGGAATGTTTTCTTGGATAGGTGACATTTGACCTGAGTTCTGGAGGGCAGGGAGGACTCCAGAATTTCTGAATAGAAGAGTCTTTGGGATGGCAAGCTGGTGTGAAAGAAGGTCTGGAGAGACTTGTTTTGGAGCTGTGTTGTAGAGTAAGCCGACCCTTCTTGAGTGTATTGAATGATTCCTTGGGATGGTGATCAGGAGGTTGTTTCTTGAAGCACCTTATAGAAAGGTGAGTAGGAATGACTTATGTGAAGGTGTGGGCAAGGGAAGAGAGCATGTGTAATGGCCACAAGGTAGTCAAGGCCTGTGTGGTTGGAAGGTGGATGGTGCAAGGGAGTGAGACATGGATGAGACTGGAGAAAGCACAGAAGCCAAGTCACACAGGCCATAATCAAGGACCAGACAGGCTAGTTTGAAGATATTGTTTATGGGGATAAAGATCCTCAGATATTTTATTGACAGGTGTTATGCAGAGTGGGACCTGACTGCATCACATTTCAGAAGAAGCCACTCTGGCCACTGTGTGAGAGTGAATTGGAGTAAGGGTGGAGGCGAGAGACCAGCTTGGAAGCTTTTTCTGTGAAGATGAGATGGTAGCTTCGACCTGGGTGATTGTCACAGTGGTGGATTGAGAGAAATTGACCACTGTGAAAAGTATTTACATGCACAATCATACAAACACTGTGGAGTATAACTGAATATGCCAGGGGCATCTGGAAAGCTTCCGGGGGAGTGACATTACTCTAATCTTAAAGGACAAGGACAAATTTCTTGTAGCAGTGAAGCTCATTATTTAGATTCAATAGCTACAATTTGTAAATTATAAATGATTATTAACTTTTATTAGTGTTCTCAGAATCTCTAAGAAATGTCACATAACTTAAGTTCTTATTTCTCCAACAGTGTTTCTGTGTTAGAATATAATACATTTGCATTTCCTGAAACCCATTTTACAATTCAGCCTCACATTAATTTAGATTAATCCCCTCTCCTCAACACCCACCAAAATCCAACCATATTAGCAAAAATTTGGAACATTTTAAAACTATTGTTTTTACTCCCTATTACATTCTATGTCCAGGTAACATCTCTATAGCCCACTGTTAATTTCTTCTTGCTTTGCCTCCGAAGATTTATGATTAAATTGGTTTAAGTATTTTGGAAATAAATTTAGAGCCTGAAATACTTTAAATATTCTTGGTGCTGTCTTATTTTGAAAGGTAAATGTGATTAGGTCAGGAGATTGCCTAGGCTGGAGGCTATTAGATGTACAAGAATATTAATTTGTTAGCATTTATAACACCTCTAGAATTTGCAGTCCCAGGAATAGACTATATACAATTTTGAAATCAAGATAAATTGTATCTAATACTTTATATCATTGTGTGATTATCTAACACATTACTTATGGATGCTAGAGGGCTTCTGCTACCCAGTCATCCTTTAGCAAGCACTATTTAGCTCTTCTTTCGTAATTAATATTTTCATTTTCCATATGCAGGGAGAGCCTGAGGAAATTTTATCTGGCAAGAATATCTGCCTGGTATTTTAATGCGGTACAATTTATTTAGTAAGTCATCGTTGCTATTTAATTTTAAACAACTCAAGCCAGGATCTTCCTTTCAGCCTTTGCTTTAAAGCTGTGGTGGCTCTATGGAGACAGTAACAGGTCAAAGAGAGGTCAAGCAGATACATCTCATTTGGGCATTGCCCTGTGCACCATCTGCCCATGGTAAATCACAATGATAAGTGGGATGCGTACTTGGGTACCACTAATTCTTGTTTGGCCAGAATTTCATGTCATCTCATGGTCATTACAATTGTCCAATTACAGTTGATAAAATTGAATTATCTTTAATTAGTAGGTCTGTCTCATAGTACAGTGGGTTAGTTGGACACATTTATCTGTTTAAGTGGTCTGTCTTCAGACTTAGAAAGCCAAACATCATGTTTGAAAAGGAAAAAAGAAATAGACAGGAAGAGGAAGACAGGAGGCTGGAATTACATTATATGTATTAAAGTAAAGAATAATTTCAATATAGTATTATAATGAGTTTAATGGAAGTTTGATATGGTCTTTAAGATCCTTCAAGGCAAGTAATATTAGTTATGCAACATATTTATCAATATAGTAATGACATGTGGAGGTTATTAAAATAAGAATTCTGTTGTCCTTGTGTTGAGAAGAAATAGCTCATTAAAAGTGACTTATTCAACCCTGGATGATGCCTCAGCTGGTTGGAGCATTGCCCCATATATCAAAAGGTTCTGGGTTTGATTCCCAGTCAGGGCACATGCCTAGGTTGCAGGTTTGATCCACAGTTTGGGTGCATATGGGAGGCAACTAACCAGCGTTCTTCTCTCATATCAATGTTTCTTTCTCTCTCTTCTTCTTCCTCTCTCTCTAAAAATTGGATTTCCCCCACTCATTATCACATAATGAACTATATACCTCAATTTTACCATTTTCAAGCATTGATCTTGATTCCTTGATTTTCTTTCAGGAAGAAAGACCATTAATGCCACATATTTCTTCCCAATAGTTAAAGTGTTAAAATTGTCCTCCTCCTCCTCCTTTTTCTCCTCCCCCTCCTCCTCCCCCCTCCTCCTCCTCCTCCTCCTCCTCCTCCTCCTCCTCCTCCTCCTCCACTTCTTCCTGCTCTTCCTCCTCTTCTTCCTCCTCCTCTTCCTCCTGCTTCTGCTTCTTATTTCTTCTTCTGTCAAAGTTCTTTAACACTTCAAAACCAGCCCTGAAGCTAACCTTAATGGAAGAGCTTATGATTATGGAGCATTGCTGAATTAAATATTGTTTTCAAAAAATGTTAGTCAACTGCTTCATTCCTCTACTTTTCCTTCTATTTATACCCTCCGTATATTTATTCAAGAAATGTACTTATAAGCCTACTATGTGCTGGGCAGTCAGTGCACTAAATGCTTTGGGGGGAAAAAAGATCAGTAATGGACCATGGCCTGCCTTTTGAACTTATTCATATGAGGTATAATTATCTAGCAAAGATGTTTTGGATGCCTACTGTGCCATGCAAGGTACTAATGTCAACCTCCTGTTGAAAAATTGGAAAAGTATACTTTTTGTGGAGATACATGAAAAGAGAAGATCCTGCTTAATTTCTTCAGGGTTTTTATATACATCAGTAACTTATCTAGCAAATCCCAGCATTGAAATGTAGAATATGTAATAATCCTGACCTTTGAAATAATAACCTTGCCAGCTTAGTCAGAAGTGAGGTCTATACTATCCCAACCGCTAGTCATTCCACTGAGAAGTTACATCTAATAATATCTGATGGTATGTAGATAAAATTATTATATCATTGGGTCATATCATCATTTTTGGTGCTGCATACATGGCAGCTTGCTTCCCAATCAAAACAAAATTATTTCCTTAGGATATGTGATAAGCATGTATGTTACAACATTTATGTTACAGATGGAAAAAGTTTCAAAAAGAATACAAACTCTAAGCACCTTTTCCTTTACTGAAAATACTATGGGTGGCTTCTGTGAATCATGATGAAATTTTAAAACAATCATATCCTCTCTGGAAGGCAATTTCTTTAAATTGGATAGATTTCACTTATTTTTCAGTGAAAGAATTTGAAAATTCTGTCTTTGGAAACCAAAATGCTGGATGGCACAGTTAGATGTGTCTTTTACTTTAAAATGCAGCCCCTTTCTGTGGTGAATGTATTTGTTGTGGTAAAGTATTTGAAAGGAAATCCACAGAATAATTTTGGGTAAAGAAAAATACTGTGTTAAAATAAGCCAACCCCTCAGTTTTGAACTTTTGAAAATTGCTTTTTTTTATCAGAAAGAAATAATAATTGTTCATAGCATAAGGAATGTTTTCTTAGATTGTAGTGAGTAATCCTAATCTAAAACACATTAAACTTCCAAATTTTAAAGGACTCCATACCATGCTGTGACAGCAATTCTTCTAAATGAATTGAGCTTCTTTAGAGTTAATACTGATGCTCTTATTTAGTTGCCTCATGATTTGGTCTGTCTTGGCAAGTATCTCTCTCCATAAGTGATTCCTGTAAATGTTGGAAATTCCTTGACAGGTTAACTTTCCCATCACTTTAAATGGCTTCTGCTATGTTGTTTTAGCCTAGATTCATTCTTTCCCGAAAGAAGGTCCTGCTAGCCTGATAAGAAGCTCTCTTCCCTGAGGTCTGTATTTTGCGTGGGGATCAGCCAGGAGAGGAAAAAGCCAGAATGCCAAATTGCAGAGAGTATTCTTTACCGTGGGGCTCCATCCAAAAAGGGCTTGTAATGCAGTGTACAGTCTTGTAGCCCAGCTGTGTGGAGCATTGATTGCTTCTGCCTAGAGCAGGGATACTGTCAAGTTGCTCTGTGAGTTGAGTCATCTATTGACAAAGAGCTACCAGCCCGCAGATAATGCTGTACGAAGCTGCTCTCGCTGCTCCCATTGCTCCCAGGATGCACTGCTTATAGCAGCTGTCAAAGCTACTAAGGGATCCACGCGAGGGGGAAAAAAGAGACTTTTACAACTGCTTGGAAGCAAGGGGTGTCAAGGAGGAAACAGTCCTGGGCAGAGCTGACCAAAAGAAAGAGTAGGCATCAGTGCACTATGAATGCATACCTCACCAAGCAACACAGCTGCAGCCAGGGGTCCGATGGGATGGATGCCGGCAGGAGTGTACCCACAGTGCTCAGGGATGCCCACTGCGCTTGTGGCTGGCAAAGGAGCACTCAGGGGCTCGGGTACAATTCTCAGACCATGCCTTCTTCAGGACCTGGGGGGCCAGCTTCAAACAGGACCAAGCTGGTCACCTTGTGGGACAGTATGCGGAAAAGTCCCCACAGGACGAGCACCAAGGGCAAAGGGACTTGTGGGGAGCACTGTGCCTGCCCACATGGCTGGTTCAGCCCAGCACAGGTGAGCCTTTTCCTTATGACTTTTCCTTGAGTGTCGGAAGAAACTGCCAGCAAGTTGTGTCAGGTTAGGATGGTTTGGAAACTTTGCTGAGTCTCCTTGCTGACTGAGTATGTCTATTTGGAAAGTGGTAGGCCAAGGAAACCTCTCATTTTCACAGTTTTGGGGGCTCACACCTCAGGGTGGCTTGTGCAAGTCCAGGGATGCTGTGCTCAGTTTCTTTTAGTGACTTTTCCCCAAGTTCAACTCTTCTGGTCTTCAGATGATTTCACTATTTTGCATCATGGTCTTTTAACTGCACTTGTACTTCAAATTATTGTCAACTTTTCTATTCTGCCTAACTTAGGGTTTCTTGTTTGTTTGTTTGTTTTAAGGAAGAGAAGAGATAACTTTAATTGGATACTTTCCAGCTCTTAAAGTTAAAAGAAGATAGATTTGTTCAGTTATGAAAAGTGATGATTTGAACTATACTATTCTAATTTTATTCTTATAATGCTGTGTACCTTCTTAGTAATAGAGTAGAAATTTTGTTTATACTAAATAATTTATTTTATAAGCACAAGGAATAATTGGAAGCAAGCTATAATGTGATTATGCTCAAAATAAAAAAATGAAACATTTTATTTATTCATAGAGAAGCAATAGGTTATTTATATTAAAAACTCTCTCTAGTAGAAGCAAATATGCAGTTTCCCTTAATTTTATTCCTAGCTGATTCTTGCCCCAAACTACTAGCATTTTACCAGGAATTAACTGTTTATTTTTTTCCTGCTTCCATCTAGGAAGGGAAAACAACTTTCTGAGAATTGTGTAAAATATAAATAAAATGCACCTATAATTACTGTCATAAGTACAGAACAATGACTGTTCTTAAGTATTCATTGAAAAGAGAAAAGCTGTGTTTGCAGAAAAATCCTTTCTTGATTTTAATATGCTTTTAGTATAATTGAGAAGTGAATATTGATCATGAGTAAAACATTATGGTGTGAGAAGTGTGGAGAACATTCTAATTTTAATGTTAATTTTATAAAAAGTGCTTCCTAGAATATCACTAGATCTTAATGATATTGTTATATATACATGGCCAAATATATGGCTTTTGTTGCATTAACATCATGCATCTTAGAATTCTGCTTTAAATCGAGAACATATTGTCATTATAGTATTAAGTTCAGTTTGAAATGGAGCTTGACATTTGACACTCAGTTAATTTTTAAAGTTAGCATCAATCCCAAACTGAATAAACAGTCCTGACAATTTTGAAGTGTCTATATAGTCTTTCACAAATACATGTGTTTAAGTGTCTTTAACCTATATCTCTGTACTGATTGCATTCTCAAGGTTCTCAGAAGCAAAGCACACAAACTCACATCAAGTTATTTGTTTTTATAATGAGTAAAGAAAGCAAACTTGCTTTAGAGTAAAAAAACAAAAGCAAAATTGCTTTATTATAATTTTTTATTCAATATGTAATTAAATTTCATTTCAAAAATGATAATTTTCCAACTCCACATTTGAATACTACCCTTGTAATAACCACTCTCTAGGACTCATATTTCATCAACCAAGGGAAACCTTTTCTTCCTTGTTGTTTCACAAACTCAGCCTCCTACTTGCCTTACATTTATAGCTATTGCATGCTTTAAAGAATTGAAATAGAGTCTCTGCACTAACGATTAAAAATCCAGTGACATATGAGAGGCAGTAAATTGAAGCAACCACCGTCTCTCATTATTATTTTGCACACAAATTTCTATACCTTTCCTCCTTTATTCACATGTGCTTTATTATTGGCTAGGAAGAACAGTGATCCTTAAATATTGGAGCTATAATACTGTATCTTTTAGGCTCTTCAATGTTGTGGCATTCTCACCTGACCCTTTCACTCTTTTTCCATCTCAGTCCCATAAAGGTGCTAAGCTAGAGTGATCAATTTATCTCTTTATCCCACTCCTGTACACTTTCAAATATATTATGTTGAATAGTTTCTAATTTGTCTATATACATATTTGCACAGATTTTTAACATATGCATTAAGTATATCTAGAATACCTAACTACTTGCATTGCATATGTTAACATTTTATGTATATATAAGTATGCATACAGACATATTTATACACACACACATATACATGCATGTATATACACACATATATATAAAAATAAAGTTCTATATTCTTTTTATCTGGAATATACTAGCTTGTTTTTATAAAGAATGTTTTATTCTCTCTGTATAAATATGTTTCATTTATTTCTGATAGGCACTCAAAAATGCTGATATATTTACATAAGTATATATGTCAATATTCTAAGTATAGATCTAATATTTAAAATATACAGATCTGTGTATGGCCTATATACCCCTGTAGAACTATCACAAAAATAAGAGTGTATAAGTTTTTATGAATGTGTCCATTAAAATAGTCTGTTTTTATAATTGTGTTATGCTATTTCTACCCCTTAAATTAATTGAAGACATTGTGTGAAATATTATAAAACAAAAGGTGGATCTGATACTAAGCATTAGAATCCTTGGTGGAGCAGAGAGAAGGGGAGTGCATGTTTTAGAATAGCCTAGGGAGCTGCATGGGGTACAGAAGGTGCCTGAGGGCTAGTGAGCGTCTAGAAGCTAGGATCCTGCCCTCAGAGATATTTTCTGTATTTCGTGGAAACTGGCAGTGTGACTTCCGGCTGCTATAATAGAGGGCCATGGTAATGACTTGAGTTCCTCCGAAGGCTCTTGGACAAACTTCTGTTATTTGAGGGGCTGTGTACTAACAGGACTCTGTCATTATGTTTTTTTTCTCAGTAGGACTAAAAAACAGCTCTCTCCCTGCTCAAATCAGTTTTCATTCCATTTGGATCTGTAGAATTAATATAACCATAATGATAGGTAAGAAAATGGAAAATTATAGAGTCCAGAAATGAATTCTAGAATGCACATCTCAGATAATAGTGTTGGCCTTGGGAGGAAAAAGATGCCCGTCATTGCTTATGTGGCATTTCTCCCCTATGCAGACTGATCTGGGGAGGCAACACAGAAGAGTGACTTGGAGACTAGACATTTATGCATTTGCTTTTTATTCATATTTAATTAATTCATTTCTAATTTGTTTATTCAACTATCATTTTGGGGGTGCCTTCTCTGTGCCACTTTGTCAGTATATAATAGTAAACAAAGTAGATATTATCTTACCAGTGTGGAGTATATAGCCTTTAATGTACATAATATTTAGCAAATATATCCTTATATACACAGAATTATACTATCAGAAATTACAATTTGGAAGTGAAATAAAGTTCCACAGAGTCCTGCCAATTCCATAGTAAATGTATATTAGGACATATATTAGGACACAAGGAGTGAGAGAGAAAGATACTTTTTTTTCTCTTTTTAAAAAAGATACTAAATCCCTGTATGCCTGCATTTTCTGTTTTCTCAAATGAGAATAAAAATAATACCTAACTCATATGATTGTGGCGAGGAATGATTAATATAATGCATGTGAAGAACTTAGCACAATGCTTATAAATAATACAGGCCCAATAAATATGAGTGGAATGAGTGAATAAGGAGTCCTGCAAATATTGAAAATTATTAAGCTATTCCATAATTCATTATACCTAATTTTCTGGGAAGAGAAGAGAGGTGAATCTGTGAAGACTTCCTAGAGGTAGTGATACATGGGCTGAATTGAATTGAATCTTTTAAAAAAAATTGTACTTATTATCAAGTGGGCAAAGAGAAATATGCTTTGGGGATAAAAATAACAAAAACAAACACATGTAGCCCCCTGTTGCCTGGGGGGAATTGCTCCTGGTTGTCTGTGCACGAGGAGGGGTGAGCGGGGATTGGTCACAGCAGGCCTGGTGGGCCTTGATGAGGTCTCCATTGTGACAGCTGCAGGGAGTGCCCACAGGATCCGAGAGCCTGCTCTGCCGCTGTTTATGTGTTTGCCTTCATGGGGGTTAAACCCTCCTGGACCTTAGGTGCTCTGTTTCTAAGAAAACTGGTTTTCCCTAAATGAACCTCCCTATCTCTGGCAATACCAATATTCGGTGACAGTTAACAGACACCCATAATGAATGGGAAGCACTTGAGAAAGGGTGTATGCTTTAGAGCTAGATAATCCTAAATTTGAACTTGCAGCTCTGTATGACTTGACGTGTTTAACTTCTTTAAGGCTCATTTGTGGCCTCTGTAAAACTTAGGGTGCTAAAATCATAGTGTATAAAAATATAACATGAATTGAGAATACATAAGAGTCCAGCATGATATCTAAAACACCGACATTTTTCCAATTAAAAAAGATAGTTATGATTACTAGTAATTGGTAAATTATCCATAAAGTTAATTATTATTGTTATTATTAATTATTTTTGTATTTTATTTGAATTTCTAGTTTGTCCCCTGAATTTATTGATGTCTTCCTTATAATGATGAAGGTTAGGCTAGGCAACTGTCCAGAAACATTTGGCACAGGATGATGGTGTGACATTTTGTCCTTCAGGGTTCTAAAAGATTTACACTAAAGTAAAATCATGTAAGATAGAATTGTACTAATGAAGTAGCATTCCATAAAATTGTATTCAGAGAGAGGTAATGTTAGGTTTTCTCAGTAAAATTCTACTGGAACAATTGCATTTGAAGTATTTAGCCAAAATCTGTAAATCTTCCCTAATAGTACCTTTGAAGCTCCTCCAGAAACAGCAGTTTGCAGCAACTTGAGTGCAAAGGACTTTCTTTGTCCAAGAAGTATGGATGCCCTCAGCTGAAATTTCAGGCTCAGCTTATGCCAGGCCAGAAAGTTCTGGCCGCTTGTTTTACCTTTGTGGCTGCTTCTACTGATTCCTCCTATGAAGAGAGCTCCTTACCAAGAAAAAATAATAAGACGTTCTAGTGTCTGGAAGACATCAGCAGCTCCTAAGCAAAGGAAACAGAAAAGAATTAGAGGTATTACAGAGGGTATTAAAGAATTCCATGGGCAGCCCTGAACCCACTTGGTCAACACTCCTGGCAGCCCTGCCTCTGGATGCTGACATCAGCGGAGCATTCTTTCCAGAGCAGGATGAAGAGAAACAAAATACAGATGGTGGAAAAGAAAAGAGCAGAGATGACAATATTTATTGAATACTCAGAATATCCATAATGTGTGAAGCACTTTCCTAGGGGATTTCTGCTAGTCATTTTGAATTTTTCCAACAACACTAAAAGAGTGATATTGTAATCCCCATTTTACAGATACGTAAATGAGATTAAGAATAAATTGCTCATGATGGCATAACTGATAAGGGCAGAACTAGTTTCAACTGTACATCTGTCTGACCCCCTTAAGCGTTCTACCATATCTTACAGAAAGGCCTATTTGAGGTACTCTCAGAGGCAGAATATCCCCAGAGATCTCTTTAATTCTCTGATTTTTGTTAGGGATTTGAGGCACCTAAAGAGCCCTTTCCTCTCTAATCAAGGCTAAGAACTATGCTGATTTGAACCAGACACCAGGATAAATACTTGAATCTAGAAAGTTCTCCTAATCTATGGTTATTTTTAAATTAAATTCAATCTTGCAAATGTTTGTGGTGAATTTTATTAAATTTACTAGAGGCCTGGTGCATGAAATTCATGCACAGGGTTGTGTGTCCCTCAGCCCCGCTTGCACCCTCTCAAATCTGGGACCCCCTAGGAATGTCCAACTAGATATCCCTCTCACAATCTAGGACTGCTGGCTCCTAACTGCTCACTTGTCTGCCTTCCTGATTGCCCCTAACCGCTTCTGCCTGCCAGCCTGATCACCCCCTAACCACTCTCCTGCCAGCTTGATTGATGCCTAACTTCTCTCTTGTCAGCCTGTTTGCCCCTAACTGCCCTCCCTTACAGGCCTGGTTACCCCCAACTTCCCTCCTCTGCCAGCCTGGTCACCCCTAACTGCCCTTTCCTGCAGGCTTGATCGCCCCCAATTGCCCTCCATGCAGGCCCAGTCCCTCCCAACTGCCCTCCCCTGCTTTCCATCTTGTGGTGGCTATGTTGTGTCCACATGGGGACAGCCATCTTGTGTGTTGGAGTGATGGTAAATTTGCATATTACATTTTATTAGATAGGGTAGATTAATAAAATTATGTATGTTTTCAGTGTAATTCTAGAATACATTATCTGGATATTTTATTGTCTGTTTACTACCCAAAGTCAAATTTTTCATATTTTGCAAAATTTATGGTGAGGAATTAGGAACTATGTTCTATAAACTTAATAAGTGCTATAACTTTGAACTCTGTGGCTGCTTCTACTCATTTCTTCTATAAAGAGAGTCCCTTAGCAAGAAAAAATAATAAGATTTTTTAGTCTTTGGAGATTATCAGCCACCCCTATGCAAGGGAAACAAAAAAATTAGAGGTATTACAGAAGGAATTAAATTGCTATAAAATTAATACATTTATAGCACATGGTTTATTTTCTGTATTTTAATCACAGAGCATCATCTTGCATTATTGAGTGTTTGTAAATTATACACACATAGCCTACCTACCTGTGTATCTATCATGCCAATAATCAAATACCTCTCTTTAATACCACCATCTCCATTGTCCATCCTCTTCCTTTTTCTGGTTGTTTCATCTGTTGCAAATGAAGCCTTGCCTGCTTTTATTCTCCTCTATTCTCTACTTTGTCCCAGCCTTTTAATTTCCCAAAGGCCTAAAATGTTTATAATTATTTCAGAACTGTATGGAAATTTAGAAGGTATATAGTATATTTTCCAAAGTAGAACCTGAAGCCTAGAAAAGTTAAGACTTGCTCAAGGTCATTGAATTTGTGATAGAATTTATAAAAGACTTTGAACTCATATTTGAGTTTTATTTTTACGGTTCCAGGCTACAATACTTCTCTTAGCCCTATGTGCCCCTCTTCATGAAGCATAATTACTGACAGAAAATTATTAAGCATGTAATTTGTTGATAATGTGGTCTTGGACATTATATTAAAAAATTACATAAACCTAATTTATACTATCTCATAATTCAGACCAACAGTCCCCAAGGGCATAAGGAGAGAGAAGAGTCACTAAAAATTATTTTAGGAATGCATGGGGATAATTATTGGGAGGTTATGCTGGCATTTAGGAGAAGGGGGGAATACATTATAATGTGCAATATAAAATGTGCAACAAAGAATTGTCTCGTGTATTTCACAATTGTTAAAATTCCACTGGATGTTTATGAAGATGTTTTTAAGTTTATTATTTTCCAAGTGTTCAAAATCAAATTTGGTGTTACAAACAACTATTTTTTGAAATGATTTAATAATCATTAAATATTATAGGAATGTAACTCCTGTGCAAATCAATGAGTCATTATACATAGTTCCATTAGGAATTTTATCAAGAGTTGATTCCCATTTTGGAAAATCCCATCCTTAGAGCAACACTGCTGCTCTTGGTATTGTGCCATTGACACACTTCTCCTGTATCAGTCTACATTTGCGTGTCACCTATAAAAAATATATAACTGAAGAGACCTGGGGATCCTTTGAATAGACCTAGACCCAAAGATTTTGAATTGGTAGAAACACAAAATCTCACCAAATTTCACTAATAAGATTGTTTTTAAAGTAATTCATTTGATTGCCATACCACATATTAATTAAAAAAATATATTGATGCACAATAAGGAATCTATTTTGTGAAAATTATTTGAAATTATTTACTTTAGAGTTTTCTGTTATTTTCAATATTACTCTGGTATCGTCTCAAATATCATCTACCCTCAATTTCCCTATAAGCTCTTAGGCTTCTAGGATTTTGTTGTTGTTTTTATGCCCATTTCCCATTTCCTATTTATTTATTACGTAAAAGATAAAATTTGAAAGTCTTTTGAAGTACTAGAAATTAAATGCATACTTTTACATGAGGGGGAATTCCAAAAAGGAGTAAAGATATATATAGATAAGGATAGATAGCTGATGATCATAGATAGATAGATGATAGATAGATAGATAGATAGATAGATAGAAAGAAAGAAACTTTCTCACTGGACTGCCCTATAGTAAATTGAATTATCTTTATGCTAACATTATAAATAAAGACCAGTTTGTTTGCAAAAATTTGACATTTTTTATTCTCTATTTATATTTTTACTTTAATTATTGCCAATAATTTTAGATAATCTTATTTCAACTAAATTTATTTCCTTTGATTTCTTATCATATAAAATCATCTGTTATCACTTCTTCTAACATCAGTTTTCAATCTAGAATCTGTTACATGTCTGCTCTTTCAGTTTTCCTCTGCTTCTTATAAGAATTGGTATGTGATCTCTATTCCATTGAAATGTAAATGTATTCATTATTAAGTATATATAAGCATTTGACTACTTCATTACATTGTCTAGTATAGTTGGGGTCATAGACTGCCATATTGAAAACATTATAATATAAAGTAATTTCTTTGTATTTCTCCTTTTACTTGAATTAGATCATTATACACACACACACACACACACACACACACATATATATATATATATGCGCAGTTAAATCATCTATGAGATTCATTTCAGATGGAGAAAGGAGGGTTCTATAAAATATTTATTATGAAATGGAAAGGTTGATTATGATAGAATCGAGAACTGCTGGTGTAGATATTTGATATTGTTATGTGTGTGTGTGTTTAGCTTGCCTTCCAACAAGACCAGGAGTCAGAAAAGTATAACCTACAGGTCAAATCCAATCTGATAATAGTTTTTATATAGCCATGAGCTAAGAATGTGTTTTTAGAATATTTCAATAGTTGAAGAAAGTTAAAAGAATATTTTACGACATTTGAAAATTATATGAAATTTCAAATATACTATCAATAAAGTTTTTTTAAATATATTTTATTGATTTTTTTACAGAGCGGAAGGGAGAGGGATAGAAAGTCAGAAACATTGATGAGAGAGAATCATCGATCAGCTGCCTCTTGCACACCCCCTACTGGGGATGTGCTTGCAGCCAAGATACATACCCTTGCCGGAATCGAACCTGGGACCCTTCAGGTCCGACGCTCTATCCACTGAGCCAAACCCGTCTCGGTCTATCAATAAAGTTTTATTAGGACCCATCCATGCTTATTTGTTCACATATTCTGCTACAATGGCTACTTTTGAGCTGCAATATCCAAGTTGGGTAGTTGCTATACAGACTGTAGGGCCAGAAAGTCCTAAAATATTTACTGTCCGGCCCTTTATAAAAGAGTTTGCCAACCTATGTGCTAAACTATTGGCTACTCTTTTCCTTCTGATGGAATATCCCATTTTGCCTAATAAATCCTATTCATTTTTAAATACCTAGTTCAAGCATATGCTCCTTTTTAATCCCTTCTGGTCCATTTTAGCTCACAAAACTTCTACTTAACATGGTGTTCTGCACAATCAGCATATTACCTTGTGGTTACTTGTCCCCTTCTCAGTCTCCTGATTAGAGAGTGAGATTCCTCATATGCTTATCATAGAACTTAACTCACAGTAGCCATCTGTTCAGTCACTGCTTTGTGACATTTCCGGAAGTATTATTATTGAATTATATATGTGGACCCAGACTTGTCAGCAGCATCTGTGGCTGTGGAGTGGAAAAGCTGCATCTGCTTTATTTTTATGTCTCTCTGCTTTGCTAACTAAATTTTATGAGAGCGTGACCTATGTATTTCCCAGAACCTGGCATGTAGCAATAGGTCAATAAGTTGCTCTGAACTTCTGAATGAATGTTAGCATAAGGTCCTATATATAAAGGTACTTAATCAAATTTGGATTTAATTTATAATTATTATTACTAATTATGCAAGTGCATTAAGATCAAAAGGGAAATCTATCCTTATAGTAACTTGATTTAATAATAAATAGATCATAACAAAAATTAACATAGATTTATCATTTTATTTATTTCTCTTCTATTTAGTTTTACTCAGATTCTTAGTCTTTTCTATGGTGCTGTTAAAATGTTGGAATCACTGTTCACAAATTGGTTCTACATTCAATGATATTCAATGATGAGAGGAATAGTGCTGAACTTTGAGAGGATAACAAGAAAAAATATGATTCTACATTCAATGATATTCAAATATGGTTCTACATTCACTGATATTCAATGATGAGAGGAATAGTGCTGAACTTTGAGAGGATAACAAGAAAAAAATATAATTCCACAGTTTCTTTGTCCAATTTAGGAGTCCCTTGTTCTCTAGAATGTTTAAATAATGTCCTAAAATATTACTTATAATTAGTTTCTGTACAATCTATTGTAGAATGCATGACCTTTCTTTTCCATTATTTTTATATTAAATTTAAGTGCTCAGAGCACGCTACCATATTAAAAAATCCAAAATTTAACACATTTGTACTTTATTTTGAAAAGCTGTGCTAATTAATGGTCACATTGGTTGTTATAGTTTTATAGTAAGTAATTTTTTTCTTTAAAACTGAACTACAGAGCCCTGGCAGGTATGGCTCAGGTGGTTGGGCATTGTCCAATAAACCAAAAGGTTACTGGTAGAATTCCCAGTCAGGGCACATGCCCAGGTTGTAGGCTTTATTTCTTGTGGGGAATATGCAGGAGGAAGCTAATCAATGTACTCATGCATCAATGTTTCTCTCCCTTTCTCTCTCTCTCAAAATCAATAAACTTCTCTTTTCAAAAAAAGAAGTTTCCTTGAACTTACTAGTACATGCATATATGCATAAATCTTGGGCACAGATAACAGTGTGGTAAGCCTAGGGATAGGATGAGGTAGAGGGAGTCAAGGGGGAAAAAGATGGGGAACATATGTAATACTTTGAACAATAAAAATATTTTTTTTTGAAAAAGGATGGGAAGGAGACTTCTCATTAAAAAAATTAATAAATAAAGACTCATAGACACAGACAAGAATGGATGATTGTCAAAGGGAAAAGGGGTAGGAGAAGGTAGAAGGAGGGGAAGGGGGTAAAACGGTGATGAAGGAGACTTGACATATAATACAAGTAGAGGCCTGGTGCACGGAATTCATGCATGGGGGTGTCCCTCAGCCTGGCCTGCACCCTCTCAAAGTCCAGGACCCCCCCAAGGGATGTCTGACAGCCAGTTTAGCCCCAATCCTGTCAGTCAGACATCCCTCTTGCAATCAGGGACTCGCCTGCTTGAATGCCTAATTGCCCCTAACACTCTGCCTGCTTGCCTCATCATCTCTAATCATTTGCCTTCCTGCCTGAACACCATTAACCACTTTCCTGCCTGCCTGATGGCCCCTAACTGCTTGCCTGTCTGCCTGATCACCCCTAACCACCTCTGTCTCAGCTCCCGTTACAAAAATAAAATTATATAAATAAATTCTAGATTTATAATACTTTTAAGAATAATTAGCAAATACATCTTTTGATAGATGGAAGATAATCTTACAAAGCAATTTTTAATTCTGTTTGTACTTTGGTCATTCATTTTATTTGACCTACTTTATTTGTTTCTTGTCACAGATATTGCACTTACTTGTTATATTTTAGTTTTTTTTACTTTATTTTTTAGAGTAGTTTTAGTTTCACAACAAAATTAAGTGAAAAATACTTGCAATATTTTTCAATTCTCTGTTTTCAACTTTAAGGGTTTTTTTAAAATAAAAACTAAATAGGTAATTTAAAATCATCTTGGTTTGAAGGTGAACATTTATACTGTTTAAAATAATTTTATTATGTATTTTTAAGTATTGTATTGATTTCAGAGAGGAAAAGAGTATGAGATAGAAATGTCAATGATAAGAGAGAATCATTGATTTGCTGCCTCCTGCATGCTTACCATGGTGATCTAGTCCACAACCTGGGTATGTGCCCTGACCAGGAATTGAACCATCATCTCTTGGTTCATAGATTGACACTCAGCCATGAGCTATGCAGACTGGACTAATAAGTTTTTGGTGTGAAAATAATACAAATTTATGGTAAAATATTATAAGCTAATCATATGTTTGAAAAATTTAGAACACCTACTTTTCACCTAGAGCTAATCAGTTAATAATTAGATATCTTTTTACTTTTTAAAACTGTCTCTGCATATATATCCTCAGAAAACTATATTATATTTTGTAATAATGCATGTTCACAAATGTATCTAAATATGAAGGATTGTTTATATGTGTCTGCTATAAGTTAAAAATATAAAACTGTATTGCTTTTTAAAATTAACATCATATTAGGAACATTTTCCTAAGTTAGTAAAATATTTTTCTTGATAGAATTTTTTAAATATTTTATTTTATTTTTGTTGATAGAATTTTTAACAACTGCCAAATATTCCCATTTCTACCAAAATTCGTTTCATTGGATATTTAGGTTATTTTATTATTGTTGATGTAAAAAGCACTGAAGTAACCATTGATGTACATAAACTTTTGACCATATTTTTCATGAGAATATATTTTCAGAAAAGGATTCATTGAATCAAGAATGTGATTATTTTTAAACCTTATATTTATCATTCAGTCAATTTTCATTCAATAATTAATTATTAAGCAGTTAGTTCCCACATGCCAAAACACTGTGTTAATCAATGAGGATATAATGGAAAACAAAAAAGATTGATGCCTTCTCTGCAGAGCTTAGAGTTCATTGCCAAATTTCTTCTAAGAAGACCTTACAAATTTATAGTCCTCCAATTTCAGGAATTTAGGAACATGTCTTCTCTCCTGTACTCATGATGTTTTTATAATTTTTTTTAATCTGGTAGGCTAAGAATTGCGTCATTACTATTTTAATTTGTTTTTATTTGTTAATGAGTATGAATACTTTTCATGTGATTGTAATCTGTCATTTTTATCATAAACTAGGACAATAATAATACCAAATTGGCAATTTAATATATACTTAGTTTGTTTGTAGGTAGGAAAGAAGGAAGGAAAAAGTTATACAAATAGGTGATTAGTTCCTATTTAAAAGTCCCGGTGAAAGAAATTTTTACCCATCCTATTTAGCAGAATGGTTCTATCTTCATACGTGATCTATCTGCCTGTCTCTCCTGACACTGCTTTGTTTTGGTTGTCTGTTCTTTTGAAGGAAAAGAGCTGAATGCTCTTCTTTTTACACTGACATAGGTGAGCAAAATCAAATAGAGACAGATAAAATGGTAATTAGAACAACAGACAGAATTAGACAGGCCATCTGACTGGATAAATAGAGAGTTTAGGGGGAGGGGGAAAGAAAAACATGTACTGCTATTATACTGCAAAAAAATCAATAAAAAATATAATGCCAAAAATAAATAAATAAATAAATAAATAAAAAAGATTTCTGCATTAAAACGCATAAGCCAAAAAAAAAAAAATAGAGATTTTGCTGAGGAGTGCAATATGGACATTAAATTGACAGTGAGAGAGCTTAAAGAGGAAAGTGATCTACTGATCAAATGGGAAAGGGAATTATTCTGGAAATCTTCGTGTTGTATAGTATGTTTATATAGATATAAGAATTTTATGAATTTTTATATAGATCTATTCAAGGATGATTTTGTGTCTATGTATCTTAAAATTCATGCAGTCCTTCCCTAAAAGTCAAAACCATTCTAGCTTAGAGTGATTGTATGAAATTGTATCCCTTAAAAACACACTGTTATTACAGTGCCAGTGCCAATATTTAGAATGAAACATGTACATGCAACAACTCTATGGACTCCTCTCATGAAGACTGGGCACCCTCTGGCTGTTCTAAAAACAACTTTAGCAACCTGTCACTAATGTGAAGGCAGCTATTTTTTATGAGGAGAAAACATCATTGTTCAAGGAATGAATGAAAAAAATGATGGTTAGATTTAGAATTCTAAGTCAGTTGAGGACAGAAACCCATTTGAGTTTATAAAAGAGTCCAGCAAAACTGGGATTTTCTTGTAAGCTTATGATTATTATTTTCCCAATTGTTGACCGAAAAACAGATGAATAACAATTAACATTATGATCCCCATCCCTTACTTGCAGTTTACTCAAAGCTTTCAGACTCTTTTATTTTTTTTAATTTTTTTATTGACTAAGATATAACATGTGTCCATATCTCCCCATTGCCCCCCCAACACACTCCCATACATGCCCTCAATGTCTTGTGTCCATTGTTTATTCTTATATGCATGCATATAAGTCCTTCAGTTGATCTCTTACCTCCCCCCGCCAAGCTTCCCGCTATAATTTGACAGTCTGTTCGATGCTTCTCTGCCTCTGTATCTTTTAGTTCATCAGGTTATAATATTCTTTATTATTCATAAATAAGTGAGATCATGTGGTATTTTTCTTTCATTGACTGACTTATTTCACTTAGCATAATGCTCTCCAGTTCCATCCATGCTGCTGCAAATGGTAAGAATTTCTTCATCTTTAAAGCAGCATAGTATTCCATTGTGTAGATGTACCATCGTTTTGTAATCCAGTCATCTGCTGACAGGTACTTAGGCTGTTTCCAGACTTTTTAAAATTACTTTTCCTCTTCCTTACCCTGCACTTCTATCAAACCTGCTTTATAATTCAGTTTACGAGGCCAGGAAATCAGGAAGTCATCAGAAGCACCATCACCTTTCTGCTCCCAGAGCCCTCACTCATTAAATGATGACTAGTTGACACAGAATTCTATCACAGAGTGTCTCAAATATTTTCCCTTTTTATCTTCCCACTCTCAGTGCCTGAGTATAGATGTACATTAACATTCACATTAGCTATTTACAATGACGAATAACCTTCCAATGCCTTCCATACATTCTGGGTGTTTTTGTTGCCAAACATATCTTCACACTCAGTTCTGTTTGCAATGCCCACTCATATAAATGAATTAACAACCCAAAATCACTTAAAGTTGAGCTTCACTTTAAGTGTAATCTGACTTCTGGAGAAGGCAAGTATGTCTGGAAATGTTAATGGGTGGTCTATGTTGGATTACATGTGTTAAGCAGTTGTTTATTTTTTATTATAAACGTTTTCCAAAACCCTTGTTGTTTTATATCTCCTAAGGGCTGGTCAAATATGTGGAACATCTCTTAGGTGTGTGTGAGATGTTATCTTTTTTCATGGATACATATTTACCAGTATCTCATGAAACACAATTTGCCAAATACTTATTTACAAAATAAAATTTGATTCCCTAGCAGAACATTCAAAGTTTTCTTAGATTTAGCCCCAACTTTCATTTCCAACCCCATCTCCAGCTACTTCTACTGTATTCTAGTCAAACCCACCCATTCATTGTTTCTCTGAAGCCACCATGCAGTGTCCAATCTAATCTTTATAAAAATTTACTATTTATTGATTTTAGAGAGCAATAGGTAAGAAGAGAGAGAGATAAACATGGATTTATTGTTCTACTTATTTATGCACTCATTGATTGATTTTTGTATGTTCCCTTACTGGGGATCTAACTACAACCTTGGCATATCAGGATGATGCTCTGACCAAGTGGAGCTACCCAAAGAGGGC
The DNA here is from genome assembly GCA_027563665.1 of Antrozous pallidus. Classification (NCBI taxonomy): domain Eukaryota; kingdom Metazoa; phylum Chordata; class Mammalia; order Chiroptera; family Vespertilionidae; genus Antrozous; species Antrozous pallidus. Next base: position 54,456,964 of record CM050520.1, on the reverse strand, counting down.
AATGTCAAGTTTTTTTTTTAATGTCTCCCTCTCTTTATCATGACTCTCCCTGTCCCAGTGTTTGATTAAATTGTATGTGTCATTCAAGAATCATTTCAAATGTTGTCTTTGTTAAGGCTTCCTTTATCTGTGCTCTCACAGAATATGGTACATATACCTCCTTTTCATTTAGCATCCTCATGGCTTACTTGTCTTCTTCCTCCACCATGTTGGAAGCTTTAAGAGAACACAAGCCATGCTTTATTTACTTCTGTATCATTAGTGCTAGCATAAGGCCTGACATATTTTATGAATGATTGAAAAAATTGTATCTTTGAAAATTGGTAAGGAGGGGACAGAATTGTTTTAGGCAAGGCGTACTAAAAAATCACTGCTTTTGATGATAACCGTGATTTGTTCCCTGGGTTACTCATTTTGCCTTTTTAAAAATCAATTTTGGGTCAGTTGCTTGGGTGTTCTCTATGTACCTAATGGTTGCTGGTTCAATTCCCGATCAGGGCACATGCAGGATGCAACTGATTGATGTTAAGCTCTCTTATTGATATTTTTCTCTCTCTTTCTTATCTCTCTCCTTCTCCTTTCCTTTCTCTCTAAAAACCAATAAAATAATTTTTAAAAATTGTGCGGGGAAAAAAAAGAAAGAAAGCCCAGATAACCTTTCTGATAAGTATCCTGAGGGAACTGGGACCAAGAAACTGAATCAGACTGGGAAAAAATATATGATATAAAGTTATGCAAAAATCATTTATATGAGTGAAAAATATAATTGTCAGATGAATTGAAACACACATGTTTATAAATTTATTTGTTTAGTTGGTCACAAAGATTTATTCATCATCTATTATATAGAAACTTAAAAATATAGCAGTAGATATAAGCCTTTTTCTAGAAACTTGAAAATATAGAAATTAATATAATGGGCAATATTTTAAGCTTACTTTCTGGTTGAGAAATACATAAAATTAACAAGTAAACAAATAAGATTACTTCTGATGGTGATGTACTGTTAAAAATAAATGAGGGCAATGTGATATAGATTGTAGCTTGGTGGAAGGGAAACTACTTTGGATAAGAATGTAAAATAAAGGAAGTTCTTCATGAGGAGGAGACAATTGAGTTGATATTTGAAAAATCAAAGGCAATCTTTAGGTGATGTTACAAATTAAAGAATGGCATATTTGATATGTTCCTTCAACAGTAGAAGGCTGGTGTGGAGGAAAGAGTGTGGAGAAAGGCAGGGAATGTGGTTGGAATGTTAGGTAAGGCCATATCATGTAGATTTGGAGACCATGGAAGTAAGTCTGAATTGTATTCAGAGTTCCAGAAGAAGCCATTGGATTTTTTAGAATAAGGGCATGACATGGTGAGAATGAGCTATGGGAAGGAAACAGTGGAAGGAGGGATACTAGTTAGAATGCTATATTCCAAGACAAAGATAATGATGGCTGAACAATGGTGATGATATATTTTTAATATAGAGCAAAAAGATAGATTAACCAGTGTGGGTTTCTTTGCAGCAGAATAGGACAAAATAAGTCAGTTAAGAAAAATAAAAGAAGTTCAGGGTAACTTCCAATTATTAGGTTTCTCTCTTTAGAGTAGGAACATTTTTAAAATTTGTTAATTATTTAATTCAATGTTCATACTCCTTTCCACCTAGTAAGCTCCTAGATTGGTCAACAAAGCTTTCCTTGCTGACTTTTCTTTTTCTTTGCTTTGCTTCTTGATCCATAGCATCCTCTCAAACTTCAGTTCAATACCATTTTTCTGTAGAAAAAAATTATTTATTATGATGGCTGGGTGCTCTTTCAATCCTTTATGGTTACTTTGCATGACTGAGTTTTGATTTTATAAGGGCAATCATAATTTACCTCACTTTTAAATTGGAAATTTAAGGAATATCTTAATAAAACCCAGTTGCTGACCACAGTGTAAAGGATCATGGCTCACCAAATATTTAAATATTGACCTTCTACTTTCTTTTCAGCTCTAGCCTTAACCCTTCCCTCTAATACTTTAATGAGAAAGGTATTTGTAATATCTCAGTTAAGTACATTGAGTGATGAATACCCTTTATCTAGGAAAGTTTCTAGATAAAAAGAGTTTAAGTAGGATGCAAAGAAGGAAGCAAAAGTAATCATTCGACTCTACTGAAAGTATTTTGATTTTTTAAAGCTTATGGTTCAAGCATATGGTCTCCCTCTCTCTCCCTACATTTCTAACTTTTTAGTAGAACTATGAAATCATGAGAAAATTTCTACAACACCATTTACTAGGGTCATTAAAATTTACTCTAAATATGAATAAGATGGTGTAGGAATTTGAAACCATTTAAAATGGAATCTTCTCTCATTCCTTATATTTAGCTTCAAGTAACAAAATAGTACTATAGGCATTTGCCAATTATTAATTCTAAATTTTTCATTTTACAAGTTGGTAATTATTTTCCTGATTAAATTCTAAAATTTTTGGAAAACAAACAAACCTATTTTTCTTAGAATTATTCTTGCTTTAAGCTACATTTATATTTAAAGATAGTAAAGAGTGAGTTGTATTTTCAGGAATAAGCTTTAGCCACAGGGATCAAATATTTGCATCATTCATTCGAGACCAATTGACTAAATTGACATAAAAATTGATAAATCATATTTTGTCTTATCTGAAAGTATCCTCTTACCATGAGATGCCCGTAGCCAGCATGGCAGCAGCTTGGCATAATGTCCATTACCCCATCACTAAAGTTACTGTACTGTAGACTCTGTCCTGTCATTGGCCTTGACAGAGTACATGAACAATCTTCTAAACAGGTTCTCATTTCAGTCAATCTGTAACTATATTACAAGGGTCATGATGTAATTTATATATCAGCAAAAATCACAGTGTCAAGTGATGTTCAGTGATCGGTTTCTTCTAACTTGGACTCTTGCTTGAATTTCACAGCTCAGAGGAGAGTGAGTGAGTGTACTGCTGTGGAAAGATACAGATCTGGAAATCAGGAAACCTGGGATCTAGTAGGTTGGCTATTCTCAGCTCTTTGAATCACCCTAGTGAAGTCTCAGAATCTTAGTGTCTTTATAACAACTGTAGGAAATTAGACAAATGAAAAACATGGTTAATATGTTTCACTGTGTCAACTCTGATTGATTCACAATGGTTGTATGCACCATTGTGCTAAGAATGGTGAGGCTACATCAGGGCCCCTTGGAAAAAAAACATGGTGAAAATTAGCATAGTTATTCATGAATAAAAAAAGGGAGCAGCCTAGATCTGTAGTTTCTTTTATAGATGTGGTATACAATGAGACTGAGTGCTTTATTAGAATGATATAATTATAATAAATTATAATAATAGCTGTAATTTGTGAAGGAATTTTTATATGACATTATTTTTATTTTACCTTAAAATGTCATGGGGAGGCAGATCATCTTATTTCTATTTTATAAATGAACTTTTAGAAGGAAAGTGGTTTGTCCTAATTCAGACCTCTAACAAGGACCGGATTTATAGATAGAATTAGGTCTGACCCAAAAAGGTCACTCCCTCCACAGTGCTGAGCTAATTCACATGTGAGCCGCTTTTGTTGATCTTGACTTAATTTCTGAAAGTCTGATAAGCATGGAGTGGTCAGAAAACTAAACTTATTTAGGTCAGCATATAGCTCAAAAATAATGATTATGGATGAAGTTTTGACAAATTTAATAGGTTTAGGGAAGAAGTAGGGAAATAGTTTTTAGAATAATTTTACTTACAGCTCTCTGGGAAGTTCTGTATTGTAGACTCTGTCCTGCCATTGGCCTTTTTTTTTTCTTCTTCTTCTTCTTAAGGTGCCATCATTTTGTAATGGGAGTAAATGGCGCAAAAACTGGAATGAGAAAAGCTTTTTAACTTCCTTTGAAATTTGGGAGACAATTGAACATCATTTAAGAATAACCCTCACTCCCAAGCTTAGAGTCCAGTGTTGCTGCCACAGTTGTTCTAGTCAAGGGACAGATCTATCACTTACCTAACACAATAGTAACATTCAATAAGTCATCAATAAATAATTTCTGAATGAAGTATAATGGTATTGTGCCCCTAAGTTTCAACTCTTATTTCTGCAATAGACAACAAGAGATTTTCTTCAAAAAGCTACCTTGGTTTCCCTTTTTTAACTTATGTATAACCACTTTAATATGTACTGCCCAGTAAATTAAAAACAGAGTGCTTGTTTAGCAAAGTGAGCCTGGGCCAGAGTATGGCAGCTGTGATTTCCAATCCTGCTCTGTATTCACAGAACTTGTCTACTGTATGGTTACAGGATTACATCATTAGATGAATCATGTAATGTATTATCTTTCCTGAACCCTTATGCCCTGATCTGTTATACAGGCGCTATTACATGCATATTTTCTTTTTGATGTTAGTAATGGTGGTGCATGGAGGGAGGGAGAAGGTGGTGTTAGAAACAAAGCTAGTATCCTCATTTTTTTTCCCTGCAGAACATCTACCCATTACAATTGGTGAAATTTGGCTTGTCTTTTAGGTAATTATTTTTAAATTAAGTATATTTATTTGTGATGAGTTCTAGATTGTTTATGTAATCCTCTCTTCATTTCAGCGACAGCTGAGCTTCAGGGTATCCCTCCTATTGGATCTCCCATCATATGTAGCACCCCCTCCCTCAGGCCTTTATGCTATTTTTAAAAATTTGCTTTCAAAGTAAGGTATGTTGGCCTTTTGTCTTATACTTTTTGAATTCTAAGGGAATTTAGAGATCCATAGTGTATCAATTACTAAATCTGCAGTCAAGGATCTTGCCTGCACTGCTGAAACAGTTCTTAAATTGGCCTTTAGTCTCTAATGTATCATATAATCCATCTACCTCAAGCTGCCAGCATCCTTCTAATATCCCCTCCTCACACCAAATGCCTTGCCATCCTCCTGCTTAAAAAGCATTAATAGTCCCACACTCCTTATGGGACACTCCAAATTTCTTATAGTGACTGAGAAGCCCTATAGTCCATTCACTGACCAAATTTAAACATTAAAATCAGTTTTTCCTACTTTCTTCTTCCTAAAACAAAAAGATATTACACTGTGAATACACTATACATTCTCTTGATTCTACAATGTCACACTCTACCAAGTTTGAGGAGGCTCAATAAATACCACTTTTAAAGTCTTAATATTAAAACCAGATAAAATAGTGGTGCCAGATTTTTTTAAGTTGGATTTATTATTGATAAAAGCTAGATCAGAGGAAATGGCTATAGCAAGTAGTCAAATGGGCCTGCCAACATCCTCTGGATTGGAGTTACTCTCCATTCCAGCTGTCAGCTTGTCCTGCACAGGTACAGCCTGCCTTGCTAAGCTCATGAAATGAGATGGAAGGCCTATGCAGGCTGAGCTGGCTCCCACGAGGAAGGGGTGAGCTGAGGATGTTCAGTTCCTATTTTCACACTTACCCAGCATAAACACCCTTCTCCTTCTGGGGATGGTAAAGGAGACCCAGGGGATTACATTGGCAATGTCTCTCCATTCAAAACCATAAGAGTGAAGAATAACCTACCTCATCTGAGCCAAGGAAATCCTTTCCTCCCTTGTCTTTCTGCAGAATTCCAGCCACATCCAGACTTAGTGACATCACTTTTGGTCTGTAGCTTTTCTAAGTCTACTTATTCCCCACCTTCCCTGAGACCCATTTAACCATGTCATTTTCCGATACACTCCATATTCATATGATGTCAATGTAATAGAATGACTAGCTGCTATAGGGAATCCTTAAGGGCAAGAGAGCATTATGCTTTACTAGTGCCTAAGATTGAGTTTAAGTCATTGTGGGTATTTAATATTAGAGAACAAGTTTTCTTAACTAAATACTTAATTAAAGGAAATTAGGTGGAGGTAACCTACTCCGATAGCTGCCCACTAGGTGCTAAGAACAGGGCTGGAAATGTGTACCCATTAATTTACCAAACCTGAACAACATTCTGAGAGGCTGGATTCACACTTTACAGATGAAGGGAGAGATTCACCAGAACTTTCCTTGAATAACTGTGGAACTGCTATCTAAACCCAAGTTGGCCTATTATTCTTAGGTGAACCCTTGCACTCCCCTAATCGTTGGATCATCTGTAGATTCATATTATTTTTCAGAATATGAATCAAACAGATAAAGGTCATAGCATGAGGAGAAAACAGTCTTTAGCCTTGTTTAATAAGATTATTATAGACAAGGGGAGAATAATTTTAGAGGTTAACATTTTAATATTGATTTCTAAATATTTTAATGAGTGGATCATATGTCCCATGTCATTAAGAATATATAGTGTAAATTATACCACACATGAATGAGTAGCCCAGAAGTTAGACTACAAGTTAACTGTCCATCAAGATGTTTAATTTCAAGATCTGTACACTGCCATTTAGTCTAATTTTGGAATATTCTTCATTTTCTTGACTTTGTTCATTTTTTATTAGCTTGAGCATAGTTTTTCACCTTATACCTGATGGATTTATTTCTTTAATCTGGTATACCTGATTACACCCAGCTGACTTCCAATAATTTTAATCAGTGCTGAGTTGTATGTGATCAAATCTTCCTCATATTCAAAATTCTTGGAATAAACTATGAGGAATTACGTTATTTCCTTAGACAATTTACTGAGCTGGTTGCTAACAATTTTTTTTAGATGAAACCATATTAACTGACACATACTGAAGGCTGAGTTCCAAGTATCCTGCTAAGTGCTATATATGCACTTAGAAATCTTTATGAGAACCACTTGTCTTCCCCATTTTTAGATGAGACAACAAAACCTCAGAGAGTTTAAGCAACTTACCCATGGCAACAGCGAGTGAGTGGCAGCCTTAGAATGCAAACATTGGCTGACTCACTCTCAAACCTTGCATTTTTACCAACATCCTACCAAAAGTATAATTGCCATTTTCTGGAAGCTAAGCAATGTCTTTGGAAAGAGACAAAATTGAATTTAATTCTGTCAATACAAATAACAAGCTTTGAGTCCCTAGATATGTCACTCAATCTCTCTACCACTTCTTTTACTTGCCTGTTCCATGAGCACAATGCCTATATCATGGACATACTTCAGTATTAAAAGACCTAGGAAAAATAAGAAAGGAAAAAGAAAAGAAAAAAACAAGCATACAAGGAACTTAATGCTGTATTGGTACTTGCTGGATGTTCATAATAGCTAAGTCCCCTTTTCCCCCACACACAGGAAAATAATCACTCCTTATGTTTCCAAAGCTTTTCCACACATTTTATTTGAGCCCCTAAGGTCCTTGTGATGACAGGAGTTATAATTCCTATTATAAAATAGAGAAAAGAAACACTCAGGAAAGCCAAAAGTTTTAGTTTTAGTTGTACACACCCTGCAAGAAGAGGAGCAAGGGCTTTCTGTTTTTCACTCCTTTTTATTACCCAATATTTTGCCTCTCGGTAAAACAATTGAAGGCACAAAGAAGAGGATGTCAATGAAATTTAAAAAGTGTCTCTCTGAAAAAATATTTTGCAAAATCTAGTTTCTCTGTCTTCTATCCCTCCTTTCCCCGAGAGGCAAAAATGTAGAAAGAACACTCTCAGGAAAGAAGCATAAGTTCCATCCAGAAGATTGTGCCCTAGCTCAGTGAAGGCCCTGATCTAAGTTGACGTATAATTGTATTTGCTTATTTCAGTGCTGCAGATTCTCAGCCTTTAGTGAAAGCTGTTCTGTAATAGGTTACAAGCTTCTTTGAGTAATAGTATAACCTGACTGAGTAGACTTAGTTGTTAAAAGTGGTCTAATTGGTTCTTGTTAATGATGAGCAGGAAGCCCCCTTCTGAAGTGCATTGCTATACCATGGACCTGGTTACCATTCCCAGCTGGTCCTCCAGCAAAGGGCACCTTGAAAGGGACTTTCTTTGATCACCACACAGTCCCCTAAAGTTCCTAAAACACAGACCAGTAATAGAAATGGTTGGTGCAACCTGCTCACATTTCTGACCTTTGCATTTAGAATCTCCAAACTATTCTCTTCCCCTTCTCACTCTCAAGGTGAGATGATCATACTTAGATGGATTATCTCTCATATTTGACTAAGATCCTATTCTTCTTTCTCTGGGCTACAGGAACTTGGAAGGTGACATTAAAAGATGGCTTATGGTTCTGCATCTTTGAGTAATGGCTCACTTATCCTATATAATCCTATATAATAAAAGCATAATATGCAAATTGACCAAACAGTGGAAAGACCAGTCAGCAGGTGATGGGGCTGGCAAGTAGGGGTGCCAGGCCAGCCAAGGTATGAGCCAGTGAGCAGAGGGATGGGATAGCAATAGGGCGGAGGGATGATTGGGGAGCTGGGGCTGGCCACTCACCACCAGTGCTGGCCCCTTATTGGCCTGCCCATTCGCCTCCCACAGTGGGAGGCCAGAGGCAAGCAGCAGTGGAATGTTGAGGGTGAGGCTGGCTTCTCCCAGGCCAGAGCTGTCCCCTGATCAGCCAGCCCAGTTGCCTCCCACAAAAGAAAGCCAGCTGCAGGGCGATGGGAGTGGGGACAGCCAATCGCCACCATTGCTGTCCCCTGATTGGCCCGTAGGTTGCCTTCTGCAAATGGAGTCCATAATGTGGCTTAGGCCACTCCAGGGTGTGGTGAGGGGTAGAGGAGGGAGCCTAAGTCATCAGACTTCTCCTGAGGGCTCTGGGACTGTGAGAGGGCATAGGACAGGCTGAGGGTCTCCCCACGCCCCAAGTGCATAAATTTTCATGCACTGAGCCTCTAATTTAAAAGAATAATTTGCTTCTAGAAAATTTACTTTTTATTCATAGGAAGATTGAGAGTCGCAGCCTTGACTAGTTTGTTAGACAGTTGGCTGGTGGACCTAAGGGTTTTGGGTTCAATACCATGTACCGTAGTTGCAGGCTTGATCCCCAGCCCCGGTTGGGGCATATATGGCAGGCAGTCAATCAATGTGTCTCACATAAATGTTTCTGTATATCACTCTCTCCCTCTCCATCTCTTTCACTCTCTTAAAAAAAATAAAAATCAATGGAAGAAATATCCTTGGTGAGGTTTTATTTTTTTAATTTCTTTATTGATTAAGGTATTATATATGTGACCTCATCACCCATTTCCATTTCCAATTTCTCTCCACCCCCCCTACCACCACTTATGCCCTCATTCCCCTGGTGTTTGTGTCCATTAATTAGGCTTATATGCTTACATACAAATCCTTTGGTTAATCTCTTCCCCTTACCCCCACCCTCCCCTACCATCCCTCTGAGGTTTGACAGTCAATGCTTCTCTGTCTCTGGATCTGTTTTTGTTAATCAGTTTATGTTGTTCATTATATTCCATAAATGAGTGAGATCATGTGATACTTATCTTTCTTTGACTGGCTTATTTCACTTAGCATAATGCTCTCCAGTTCCATCCATGCTCTAGTTTGAAGCAGCCACCTTTTTCTTCCTCTTAAAGATTACCTTTCAGCATTTCATATAATACTGGTTTGGTGTTGATGAACTCCTTTAGTTTCTTCCTATCTGTGAAGTTCTTTATCTGACCTTAAATTCTGAATGATAGCTTCGCTAGGTAGAGTAATCTTGGTTGTAGGCTCTTGCTATTCATCACTTTGAAAATTTCTTGCCACTCCCATCTGGCCTGCATAGTTTCTGTTGAGAAATCAGCTGATAATCGTATGGGTTCTCCCTTGTAGGTAATTAACTATTTTTCTCTTGCTGCTTTTAATATTCTCTCTTTGTATTCTGCTCTTGGCATTTTAATTATGATGTGTCTTGGTGTGGTCTTCTGTGGATTCCTTTCGTATGGGGTTCTGTGCACTTCCTGGACTTGTAAGTCTATTTCTTTCACCAGGTGGGGAAAGTTTTCAGTCATTATTTCTTTAAATGTTTTCAGTATCTTGCTCTCTCCCTTCTTCTGGCACCCCAATAATTCTGATGTTGGTATGCTTGAAGTTGTCCCAGAGGCTTCTTACACTATCCTCAATTTTTTGGATTCTTTTTTTCTTTTCTGGTTGAGTGTTTTTGGCCTCTTGGTATTTCAAATCTTTGACTTGCAATCCTCTAGTCTGCTGTTGGGTTTCTGTAAAATATTTTTTATTTCAGTCAGTGTATGTTTAATTTCTAGTTGGTTCTTTTTCCTATCCTCAAAGGTCTCGCTAAACTTATCAGCCTTTTCTAGGAGCCTCTTGAAAAACCTTATAATTGTGGTTTTGAACTTTATATCCAGGCGTTTGTTTTCCTCCATTTCTTTCCTTTGTGATCTGTTTCTTTCTCTGGGCATTTTCACTGATTTCCTGAGTTGGTAGGGTAGCTTTGTGTGCTAGGTATCTCGGCCTCCCCTGTTACCTGAGGTTCATCACAGCAGTTTTTCTTTCATAATAAAAGGAGAGCTGGAGGTTACCCATCAAGAGCAAGGGGTCCCAGTTCTACAACAGGCCACCCAACACAGAGTTCCAGAGCCAGGAGATGTCTTCATAACTTCTGTCTCAAAAACATCAGGGGGGATTGTGGCTGAATGAGACCAAGGGCTGTTGGAGTCCCAGGTAATTCCTCTTAAAGGGACCATGCATGGATTTACTCAGACACCCTCCTTCTGAGGTCCAGCACCAGGGCAGCAGTTTTAAAAGAACCAAGAACATATGAGTAGCAACTAAATTGTCTGGCATCATAACAAAATTTAAAGGCCATAAGTGAGTGTTAAGACTAAAAGCAAGGTCCTATAATCAGGATTACTCTACCCAGCAAAGCTATAATTTAGAATGGAAGGGCAGATAAAGAGATTACCAGATAAAAAACAAAACAAAAAACTAAAGGCGTTCCTCACACCAAACCAATATTACATGAAATGTTAAAGGGTCTTCTTTAAGAAGAAGAACAAGAAATTGGTAAAAAGTTCATATCTATAAAAATAAAAAATAAAATGAAAGGAAAATTGGCAGTCTCTTGAATTAATATTAACTGAAATGTTTTTTAATTAAATTATTCTGAGTAAAAGGACATCAAGAAGCATATGACATGATTATGGGCCTTGTTTTCTACTTTTTTTGTGGGAAAAGATCACTACTTTAAAAGAAATTATAAAGTCCACAAAACATTATATGTCTATGCATGAGTAATATTTAAGTCTCAATATATTATAAAACCAAATATCACCAAAGCTTCACCCCACTGTAAATGTTTGTGATCCCTATGTTAACTAATCTTTGATCATGTCAATACAGTTCAACAAAGTCAAGTTTGCAGGACTTATTTTTTATGAAATTCATTATTTGTGTTTATGGTGCTGCCTTTCAACTTTGGAAGAGTTTACATGTCACTGTCTTAACTTCATAGTGTAATTATAAGTGATTTAGTTTGTTTAATTTGGAGGTTTTGCTATTTATACATTAACATTTTATGTACAATTTTGTTGGAGGGTGAATAGGCCTGGAGCTCATGAGTACTGAGGCTAAATGCTTTTAATGACTCTGAAACTTGGATTTATCTTGTCCTAGCCCAGAACCATCTAATTCTTGCAAGTAAATCTCGGCTAAACTCCTGCAGCTGCAGTACTTACCTCTCCAGTTTTTTAAAAAACAAGTATAAATTTTCTTTCCATAATAAATGCTCTACCATCATAGGTTTTTACTACCTAATGTGTCAAACAGAAATTTATCACCTTTACCTTGATAAATTGAAACCTTCTATACTTTCTCCTTCCTGAGAGCATTAATAATATTAGTGACTAGAGGACCAGTACATGGATTTGTATACAGTTGGGGTCCCTCAGCCTGGACAGTGATCAGGGCTGTGGGAGATTGGCCAGCTGTGGGGAGAGGCCATGGATGGTTGGCTGGAGGGTAGAGGCACTGCAGAAGGGTGGCTATAGGAGTGCACTGACCACCAGGGACCAGTGCCTGTATTTAGTATCTTCCCCCTGGTGGTCAGTGTGCATCATAGCAACTGGTCAACCAGTCGTTTGGTTGTTGGATTACTTAGGCTCGTGGTCAGCAAACTGCGGCTTGTGAGCCACATGCGGCTCTTTGGCCCCTTGAGTGTGACTCTTCCACAAAATACCATGGCCTGGGAGAGTCTATTTTGAAGAAGTGGCATTAGAAGTTTAAGTTTAAAAAATATGGCTCTCGAAAAAAAATTTCAATCGTTGTACTATTGAAATTTGGCTCTGTTGATTAATGAGTTTGCTGACCACTGGCTTAGGCTTTTATATATATACATAATGACAATAATATTGGTGATAGACAACATTTATTTATTACTATTATTTAATACTCTTATATTCTAGGAAATGTTAGGCATAAATTATTCCTTATTAGTGACCCTAGGAAATTGATAATATTATTAATTATTATTATTCACTATTTCCAGGGAGGCAAATGAGACTTGGTGAGGTTAACTAATTTCCCCAAATTCACACAGTAAATCATTAATGATGCAGATACTCAGACACATTCATTTTCCTCAGCAAGGATTGTTATTAATTGTTGTTTTTCCACTGTTTTCAAGCTTTATTATAATCCAGAACTGTCTCCCTTTCTGTGCTATTTTTTTAAACCAAAACTGCATTTCTTTGCTTTTTTATCTAGTAATTGTTTCTTATCTGGTCTAGTTAGCCAGACTCAGCTCTTATTGACTTTTATCTCATCCCAAATATCTACATAAACTAGAAACCTCAACATCATTCATTATTAATGTGGCTTTCTCCATCCTTGTGAAATAGGTGTGTGTGTGTGTGTGTGTGTGTGTGAGAGAGAGAGAGAGAGAGAGAGAGAGAGAGAGAGAGAGAGAGAAGAGAGCGAGGGGAGGGGGGCAGGAGAAAGGTAGAGGTAAGGGAGAGAAAGAGAAGAACCCATAGGGGAGGGCAAAAACAAATAAACAGAGAGATACTTATGCAAATACTGACTAAAACATGCAGTTGCTACCCAGGGAGCTGTATTAATTACAGGAAAGAATAGGGAGGACAAACTCATACAGGACTTTATTTTAGGGCCATTTTTATAATTTTTTAATTTAATTTAATTTTTCCCATTACCATTTATCCCCTCTAGGCCCTCTTCTACCTCTCCCATCCCCCTGCAATGACCACAAGAGAGACAGACTCATGTTGCATCTTAAACAGTTGAGACAAGATATGAATCTGTGAAAATCTTATAGTATTAACAGAACAAAAAATATTCATAAGAAGAACAATGCTTTAACCCTGGCCCTAAGTATTTAACTTTATTATTATAGCCATATTTTGATCAGTGTAGGTTTGTTTCCTGTCTGTAAAATGGACCCAACCATTCCAGCTTAGGATTGTTGTAAGAATAAAATGAGATACTTATAGAATGATGGTGCTTATGAACTACTGAGATTAAAAACATCTGATATATAGACAGAGCTTAGTAATACACAAATATAGAAACGTGTCTCTTTAAGAAAGAGAGATAATAGCTAACAATTATTTGTTGGGTGTTTCTTTGTGCTGGTCACATTCACTGACTCAATCCTCACAACAACTAAATGACATTAATATCACGCTCATTTTACAGATGATGAAACTGAGGCCTAGGGTGTAGAATAAGCCATTAAAAATCAGTCTAGCTAGTGTTTTAGCATAGACAATCTGACTCTAAATCTTGTAACTATTCTCTCTGCTTCTGTGTAGAGATGGGAAAACATAGGTTTTCCTTGCAGAGGAAAAGATACTTCAGTCCCCAGCCCCTTGCTGCCAAATAAGGAGGATCTTGCATCACAGAGTCCATCAACATGGCTCCCCTCCATGGCCGCAGAGCACCAGAGCACCGCTGTGTCAAGTTTACCTCTTAAATGCATGCTCTGCCTTCACTCAGCACTTCATTATTGGCTATGAAGGCACTTAGGTCATGCAAATATATTTGTTTGAAAAAACAAAAAACAAAACAACAATTGAGTAACTGTGCTGTATAGATCTTGTGTTTCAAAACCTTGGAGAATAGAAGTGCATTAGGCATGCCAGTTAAAGGAATTTCTATTTCCAATTGAGATTTTTCTGCTTGGCTATACTCAAGCTGCATGGTAATAAAAGACAATTTTAATCAAGTATCCTTAGAAGTCTTTCATGTGCTGGTTAACAATTCTGTGATGCCTTCATTAAGATCAGATTATCTTAACCTGGTATGTGATTGCTTTTCTCCAGATCCACAAGGCTGAGAGTACCATCAAAGCAAATTCACGCAGAAGAGCTATTGATTTTTTCTCCTCTGACAGTCCTATTACAACAGGAGAAGCTCAAACTACCTCCCTCCTGTATTTAATATGCTGCGATTTTTTAAAAGTATCACAGTGATGCATCATTGTAAGCTACCATGAGATCCTGAGCATTACAGACCTTGTGATAGAGCTAAGTGCGTATTTCTGCTGCAGAGATGCAATGAGAAGCTTGGAAGGGAAGAAGATAAAGTAATATGAGGAGGATAAAACAATAGTAATGGCAGTAAAATGATATATGTCGATAAGAAGAAGAGAAGGTGATAAAATCTAGGTTCAAGTCCTATCCAGATCTACCATGTATCAATAGTGTCACTTGTGTGCCTGTCATTTAACCACTCAGTGTCTCTTTTACTTCCATTTAGAAATGGGAGCACCAATTGTAGCTAAACATACTCCATATGATTTTCGCAATAATTGATTTCATTCATTTATTCATCAAATACTTATCAAGCACCCACCTCATTCTAGACAGTATGTATATACAGCATACAATGATAAACAACTCTTCTCTATCCATAATGGGTAGTAAAACAGGAGGTTCAACAATAATCTAAAAATCATGTAGCTTTTTCTAGGAAAAGCTATGACAGAACATCCTGATCAAGGTTGTAGTTCTTAACTGAATTTAATTTTGTACCCCCTAATCCCCACGGCGTTCATTTGACAATGTCTAGGGATCTATTTGGTTGCCACCACTGTAGAGAGGGAACACAACTGGCATCTAGTGAGTAGATGACAGCATGCTGCTAAGCCTCCTATAATGCACAGTGAACTCAGACTCAAAGGATAAGTAGGAGACAGTTTTGGAGAAAAAGTGGGAGAAGATTTGAAGAAGAGTAATGAGCATTTGCATAGGAACCAGCATGAGAATGAGCTTCATCATATCCTACGTATTGGGAGCAGACACAGTGAGGGGAGAGATGGCACAAGATGGCATTGGAGACAGGGTTAGAAGCCCAGAGGGTCATGATGACGTGGCTATTTGGGCTTCCTGAGATGAAGGCATGTGGATTGAGCAACTGAGTGGAGGAACTGGGGTTTACTGAATAAAGAAATGAAAGAAGCAAATTTGAGGCCAGGGGAAGAGGATGAGAACTCTGATTTTGAAAGCGATGACCAGTAGGCAGCGGGATGTGCAATTCAGGAGGGAAATCTGGGTAAAGAATAGAAATGAGAGCCATTGATATACTGATTAATATTGAAATGAGGGAACACAGACAAGTGAAAAATAAAGAGAAGATAATTCCTAGTTGTAAAAGTGTTCTGTCAACCAAAATGTGCTCTACAAAAACAAGAAATTCCTATTATCAACTGACTTTTGGTGTCTCTCATTATATGACAGGCAATATGCTAAGTCTTAGGGATACATAGATTAAAAAATAAGAACCACACCTGCCCTCACAAAGAATCAAGAAAGCAAGTGGGAAAGAGATATATTAAGTTCCTACTACTGTCCTATAAATGAGTTCATGTGGCCTCCTACTGTCAGGAGGGCTCAGAGGAGAAGGGCTCAGGTCCCTTGAGGGGGAAGATCATGAGGAAGACAGATGTGATCCGTCTCATAGTTCTATTCAAGTTAACCTGAACTCTGGCCTCAGGTTTCACATGCTATGATCTAGAGTTCAGTAGAACTATGTTCAAACAGGACCCTGCATCCTGCCTGCTTCAGTCAGCTTCTATATGACCACTTCTTTATCCTTAATGGATTTAGGATTCTAAAGACTCCACAGAGTGAATGGACTAGGCTTCTGCTATAAGGATTCATGTTCCTTACACAGTATGACTAACTGCTTGATTGACTATAAAGTACAATTCTCTATTGAATGAATTTTGGTATACTACAGGACATTTATGTCCTCTTAACTACTGCCTGCAAAAAAGGATCATTAATTTTTTCACCCTGTGCATACATGTGAGTCTTGTCCCATAGTCTTGTCTCTTTTAAGTAGGAGAACATGTGTGAGATATGAGTTTTGGAAAATAAGAAACAAGGACAAATTCACTATAGACCTTTGAAAACACAGACTAATCTGGTAAATATGCTGACATGTGTTTTTGAAGTTTTAATAAACTTTTATCTGTTTTCCATAAAACTAGAGGCCCAGTGCATAAAATTTGTGCATGGGTGCGTGTGTGTGCAGAGGGGGTGTGGTGTCCCTCAGCCCGGCCTGCAAAGATGCCAGCATCCTTCACCCCAGGCTCTAGCCAGAGGTTCCTCCCCATCCTTCCGCACAGCCTCTGGGGAGATGCTTGACCTGGGGCCTCCTCAGGGCCCTGGCCCACAACGCCCTGCAGCTCGGGTACTCAGGGGCTTGGCTTTCAGGTCCAGCTGCCCCGCCTGGTGCGGTGTGCATCCGCTGCCATGGGAGCTGCGCCTCAGGAGTCGCCCCCTTGGACCATATTACTTGCGAGTGTGTGGTTTATGTGTGTGTGTGTGTGTGTGTGTGTGTGTGTGTGTGTGGAGGGGGCTCAGCAGCAGTGATTTGATGTCTGTAGTGTGCCCACTAGACACCCCCTGCCACAGCACCATGCTGGTCGTGTCTGGACCATGGGCAGGGGGTTTCCAATCTGCAACTGGGGGCTGCAGAAGGAGGAGCCCAGCACCCATAGGGCTCCATCAGCATCAGGAAATAGAAAGACCCATTTTTCTGGTTCTTCCCCTCCCTCTGTGCAGCCAGGCCAGTGGGGCACCATGCTGAGCTCACGCCGCCGCAGGTGATGCAAGCTCAGCATCCTACTCCCAGTCCTCTAGCCAGAGGCCCCTCTCCTCCCTCCCTGGCCAAGGAGCAGATGCTGTGCTCCCGTTGCCAGGGTGACATCGCCAGCGTCTGCTATAGGCACCACCATTTTTGTCACAGAGGGACAGTTAATTTACATATTGCTCTTTTATTAGATAGGATAGTAACTGCAAGCAAACACTGAAAGAGTCAGTGTTTTTCCAGGCACTGTGCTGACTGCACATTTGCTTTGCCTCCTGAAACTATAAAAAAACAACAAAAAAAGAGATAAAGATATTTCAAATTAAGATGGGAACTATGAAGGAAACACATAGGGTTCAGGAAAAGAGAACATTAGGAAGAATACATACTTAGACTAGAGTGTGGGGGTAGTAAGGAAGGGTGAATCTGAAATTGCCTCAATATTTATCAACACTTATCAAGTATATGTTGGGTCAACAACTGAAAGATATAAATTTATCTTAGATATTAATTTTACTCTGTTATGTAATTCTTACTTATTGGATATATTAATAGAGTAAAATTAAATAGAATCTACACTAATAAAAGAGAAATATACAAATTAATCATATATCCATGACACCCATCAGCCAATCAGGAGTGAGTATGCAAATCAACCCAACAAATATGGTGGTTTAATTTGCATATATAGGTGCAGAACAGCCCAGCAGAGTGGGATACCTGCTATGAGAGGGAGTGTGGAGGGTGAAGAGAGCTACAGGAGGAGTGCTCTGGCCAGGAGCAAAGACTGCAGGCTCCTGGGCTGCTGGGAGCAAAGCCAGGGGAAGGAAGGTCTATTCTTGCATGAATCTTCATGCAAAGGGCCTCTAGTAATTTCATAAACACTAACAATGGTGCTGATTATGTGTCAGGCTCCACTCTAATGTTTTATAAATATTAATTCACATGTAATCTTCAACAATCCTATGAGATAAGTATTGTTATAATCTCAATTTTACAGATAAACTGAAGCAAAGAGAAACTAAAGTGCTTGTCCACTAAGTGGTAAAGCAAATTGCATTAGCCTCTTTGGACCTATTCCTCTATTTGTAAATTGGGAATCAGACCTTCATGGGGGACGAGAGGTATACTGCATGGGAAAGTGTGTTTTTTTTTATGAAGTAAAAGGGTATATTGTTATCCTTATAATTTTAACACCAATTATAATGTCACTGTTGCAGAGATGAAGGCTCTGCACTTTAAATGCAGCGGGGAAGCCAGATAGTCTAAGATGGCAGACCCTATCCTCAAGAGAGTTTACTGTCTCTCCTTTTCACTTTTTTTTTTTTACCTTAAATCATTTTTTTATTTTTTATTTACAGTTGACATACAATATTATATTAGTTCCAGGTGTACAACCCAGTGATTAGGCATTATATAACTTACTAAGTGACAATTCCATTAAATCTTGTACCCATCCATCTGGCATCATACATAGTTATTGGAATATTAATGACTATATTTCCTATGCTGTACTTTATATCCCCATGACTATTCTGTTACTACCAATTTGTACTTCTTAGAGGAATTTTACCACCATATATGGCATAATTTATAATTATCTTAGAAAACTTAAATTTTGCTAAATGTAATGTTCTGCCTGTAACTGTTCACTTTGAGAGGAAAATGGAATTATTGAGGATTAAAATATAGTTGTAGATCACTGAATTATAGTTCTGAAGACACAGGACATGGTTAGGGCTAAACTCTTCATTTTATAAATGAGTAATTGAAGCTTTACAAAGCAAATGACTAGGAGGGGCGAAAATCATAACTAACTATAAGACCTCCTGGATATGAAATCCTGGCCCTTTCCCATGGCTAAATTCATCCATTTCCTTTGCTTTACTTACTAATTGAAAGTCAGTGCTTTCTAATCCTCTCCCCACCTCTGCAAGATGGATTGAACTACAAGATTATTGTATTAAACGAGGACAGGGCTTGTCACTTTGGATAAAACCCAGGAGAATGAGACTTCTTGATACCTTTTCTACAAACTTTTTAAAGAAATTTTTGAAAGTTTCATGCCTGGCTGGTGTAGCTCAGTGATTGATCATGGACCTCTGAACCAGGTCACTGTTCGATTCCATGTCTTGGCACATGCCTGGTTGTAGGGCTTGATCCCCAGTAGGAGGCATGCAGAAGGCAGCCAATCAATTCTCATCATTGATGTTTCTTTCTCTCCCTTTTCCTCTCCCTTCTTATATGAAATCAATAAAAATATATTTTAAAAAGTTTCAATGAGATATAATTAATTTTCAATGAACCATAGATATTTAAGATGTACAATGTGATAAGTTTTAACATACGAAACCATACATTCAAAATAATGAACATACTTGCCTCCCTCAAAAGTTTCTACATGTCCCTTTTTAATCAATCCCTCCTAGCAACCCTCTATCCTACCCCTCTTTCTTCCCCATTCCTAGGTTCTCCTTTCTGTAACTATAAATTATTTTACATTTTCTAGAATATTCTATAAATGGGATCACACAGTGTGTACTCTTCCTGCCTTTCTTCATCCAGTATGATTATTTTGAGATTCATTCATGTGTTATATCAATACTTCATTCTTTTTTAGAGCTTATAGTATATCTCCATATGAATCTATCACAATTTGTTTACCTGCTCACCTGTTGATGGTGTTCCAAATTGATATTATAAATATATCTTGTGTACAAGTCTTTGAATAGACATTTTTATTCATTTCTCTTGAGTAACCACTAAGGATATGATTGGCTATATCACATTATAGTTGTTTGTTTCACTCTGTAAGAAATGAATAAACTGTTTTTCAAGAGGTTGTGCCATTTATATTCCCAAGCAGTGTATAGGAGTTCCCATATTCCCCATTTTCATTAACGCTTGGTATGGTCAACCTTTTTTTTTCATATTAGCCATTCTAATGGATGTATAGTGGTATCTTGTGATTTTAGTTTTAATTACTCTAATAAATCATGATGTTAGTCATTCCTTCATTGATAAAGTGTCTGTTAAAATGTTTTGCTTATTTCTAATGGACTTGATTGTTTCTTTATTGCTGAATTTTGAGAGTTCTTTATATATATTTTAGAAACAAGTACTTCATTAGATACATGATTTCAAAATTTTATTTTTATTCTATGGTTTTTCATTCTCTTAGTGTTTTTAAAAGAACAGAAATTTTTAACTTTGAGAATGTATAGTTTATTATCCAGTGTCCTGTGTTATTTTATGTCCAGTTTGTTCTTTTGTGGTTGTGCTGTTTCGTTGTATCTAACATCACCAAGATTTCCTCCTATGTATTTCTTCTTTTTTTTCTCAGTCTTGTTAAAGGGTTATCAACTCCGTTGATAATCTCAAGGAACTAGCTATTCCTTTCATTTATTTTCCCTATTTTCTACATCTATAATTATAATTTTTTTCTATTTCTCCTTGTTGCATTGGTTTCTCCAGGAAATCAATTCTCTCTCTTCAATTCAGCAAGTTCACTAGGGTCCAGTTGGATTCCCCTTCTGGCAATGTGCCTCGACATTCAAGGAGGAAAATGGGGCAATCATAGGGACTTTCCCTATTTTCTGCCTTTCAGAGTTTACTGCTCTTTGAAATTCATGTATTTTGTTCAGTTTTTTGTTTGTTTCAGATAGGAGTGTCAGTCTAAGGCCTGTTTCTCCATTTCTACTGGAAGTACAATTGTAAGGAAGTTATATATAAACTAGTCACCTCAGAACTCATTCAAAGACAGACATGTCTTGGCCTGGCATTACTACTTTTATATATTCTGAGGCTTGGATCTAATTTAGAGCATGACAATATTTTTAAACATGACAGACATATAGCCTAGTGATTGAGTTTTTAATAGAAAAATAGTAGCCATTACATATTAAGCATTGTGCCAAGAAGAAGAAAATATGAACAATGTACTTTGTGGGCAGGACAAATGCATATTGAATGGTATGTTAAACCCTGAGCCAAAATTAACTAAGTTAAATATTTGATCAGATGAGATTCATTGTGTACTGCACTTGAATGTGAATGTAATAGATTTTAGTTAGAACTTATAAACTGATTGGCCATGAGTACAACCATATGTACTTAATAAAAACTATATAATTATTTAACTAAGCAATTGACCTAAATGATTAAACCACCTAAAACCTACAAAAGCATATCAAGTGTACTTATTTTAAAAAGAAGGGCTAAATATATGGAATTTTCCACCTCATGAAGTTTATTTAAAGAATAGTTTCACTGAATTTAGGCACATTGATGTTCTACAAATTGGTTAAAGCTAAATCTGGTTAGCACTAGGAATAGGCAGTTACGTTTTACTCAAGGATAGCCTTGGCTCCTGTATAAGTCCAAGTAGTAAGCTTCTTGCTCTTGTGTTCCTTCCAAACTACCTAGTAATGACCTCTACTTTCCTACTCTGTGCCTATGGCCTATCTTTCTTTCCTCAGGAATGTCCTCTACCTATCTATGCATGTTCAAATTTAACCCACACTTCAAGCTCTAACCAAGTGCAAAATCTTTTATGAAGCTGCCCTAATTTTCCCAATTGGGGTATTTTTTATTGTTTTGTGAATAGTCTATACCAGTCTATACTGCCTATTCCTAGTGCTAACCAGACTTGGCTTTAACCAAACTGCGGCTCATGAGCCACATGCACCTCTTTGGCCCCTTGAGTTTGGCTCTTCCACAAAATACCATGGCCTGGGAAAGTCTGTTTTGAAGTGGCATTAGAAGAAGTTTAAGTTTAAAAAATTTGGCTCTCAAAAGAAATTTCAATTGTACTGTTGATATTTGGCTTTGTTGACTAATGAGTTTGCCGACCACTGGTCTATACCAACTCTTTTAGGGAACTTACCGTTTCCTAACTTGCCTTTTTATTATTGACTAGAGGCCAGTGCACGAAATTCATAATGGGGGTGGAGGAGAGGGGTCCCTCACCCCAACCTGCCCTCTTGCAATCTGGGACCCCTCGGGGGATGTCTGACTGCTGGGTTAGGCCCAATCCCACAGGGATCCCTGCCTGCCTTATCATCCCTAACCACTCACCTGCCTGCCTCATCACCCATAACAACTCACCTGCCTGCTTTATGGCTTCTAACTGCTCACCTGCCTGCTTGCCTGATCGCCCCTAACTGCCTCTGCCTTGGCCCCTGCCACTGTAGCTTTATCCTAAGGACATCCAGAATGATGTCCAGAAGGTTGTTTGGCTGTCCAGTCTAATTAGCATATTATCCTTTTATTATTATAGATGCCCAGGTATCATCTCTTCA
The DNA here is from genome assembly GCA_027563665.1 of Antrozous pallidus. NCBI lineage: Eukaryota > Metazoa > Chordata > Mammalia > Chiroptera > Vespertilionidae > Antrozous > Antrozous pallidus. The sequence continues at coordinate 54,434,731 of CM050520.1, read as the reverse complement.
ATTAGACTTTAAACGTCTTAAAGACAGAATCAACATTTGTTATATCTATTTACCCCTAGTACAATCAAATAGTATAGCACATGGGAGACGCTTGATAGGTTTGTGAGACCAATAAATAAATGAATGCATATATGATTCCAAGGGCAATTCATATTCATCCTCACCTAAAGATATGTTTTTATTTATTTTTGAGAGAGAGAGAGAGAGAGAGAGAGAGAGAGAGAGAGAGAGAGAGAGAGAGAGAGAGGCCAAGGCTCAAAGGCAATTTTTATGTAGAGTTTCTACATGCAGAGACTGGATTCTCTATCCCTTTCCCAAAGGATAAGGAAAGGAGGATCTTTTAGGAGATGCTGCTTAACTTAATGAACAAGAGGTATAAGAAGATGAAGACATGAAGAAGACCCAGAGGTTGGGTTCTAGAGTACTGATGAACATTTGCTGAAATAATTTTTAAAAAGCATTGACTAGAATTCTGGAGGATAACTTAGAACACAACTTTTTATTTTTCTTTTGTGCTGAGAAATACAGCACATTTACTAGTGAAGGAATATTTTCTGGAAGTTGTGAACTGGCTGGTTGACAGTGCATGAAAAAGAAGCATGTGGCTGGGGCAGATGGGCAAGTGTAAGGGTAGGAATGAAGGCAGAGGAGGAACTGTGGGTGTGATCTGAACAGAAAACAATGAATGAGAAAAAGAAAAGATTCATTGAAGTGATACTGAAAAACAAACTGTCTAATGCCAATAGCCTTCTGGTGTATACTCATGAAATATTAAGGAAAAACAAACTCCTTATACACTAGCCCAGGTAGAAATTTTGAAATATCAATTCTACTTGCAACTCTTTAAATTCAAAGTTGAAAGTAATTGTGATGAGAGGGAAAATTTGCTGGTATCAGCCTTTGAGACTTTCATACCAAAAGGTCATTAGTAGGAACTAATCCCCCATCACCAGGGCACAGAGATAGAAAAACTAGGTAACCCAAATCATGCAGCTCTTCTAAAAATAATACAGCAAAAATTCTTAATTTACGTTATCAAACTGTTTTCTATAGTGCATACTTTGTTTTATACTCCTTGGATTTTCTATGTCAGTTAAAAGCACAATTTATTCATTATGTTGTATATTGCTTTCAGTTTACCCCTCACCTCTAGAAGTGCTTGAATAAATATCTCCATTGCTGGCTATTTGACTAAAGTGAACTTCCAAGTGCTTCACATATTATAAAACTACATTACCCCTATCCCAACAGCCCCTAGAGATTTAAGGGCTAGTGGAACTTCAACTCACTTTGTGGTCTTCTAACATAGGTGAAGGAATACTCAGAATATTATCCTGTATTCTGTTGTTCAGAATGTATTAACTGTGTTTACTAGGTTTTTGTTGTTAAAATATGCAAAGCATTTTTTTAGTTAAAACACTTTAATTATGTTCAGGCCGCTCTTCAGCCCCCCCCCCAATATTTAAATGCTCAATTCTCCTGTTATTGTGTAATTTCTACCCAGAACAAGAAAATAGGTTACTCTTGTCTAATACATAAGATACCAGAAAGGTCTTCTAATTTTTCTTAAGTTTTAAGATAAATAATGGACTGCATTTTATACTCATGAGCCTTCTGGCTAGCCTTTAGAGATACTCTTGGGTAAAAACTTTGTTGTTAATAGTTAATAAAAGCAGCAACATTCTGAAGCTGAAAACTGTATCACATCTAGATCTTCACTGAATGGAGAGTTGGCCATACTCAATGACACTGGAAGAATACATGTATATAACTGTGTTTCTCACACAGCACATAAGCATAGACACCTGCATATGTACCTATATGTGTATATGTAAAGCACTGCCTTTAATTTTACTACTTTGTACAGCTACTCAAATGCTATCTCCGTGACCGGCCACCCAAATCTTTTGGTGGAAATATTTTTTCACATCTCTCTCCCTCCCACTCCTCTCCCCCCACACACTTATGGTATGTGCAGTTTTGCCAGACCTATGTAAAGACAGGGAAATGCTGATGGGATTGTTTTCCACAAGTGTGGGAACACAAATCCTTCCCAATGAAAACATCTGTCTCTGTTCAAGTCATGCCCAGTTAGCCCCCAGAAGAAATGTTCTGATTAACTTTTTTTTAAAGTCTTAAGATAGCAGTTTGTGTAGCAGATCTAATTAAGAAGTTTATGTAACAGATCTGCAGGGGTTTTTCCGTCTTCAATCGGGTTCTTTGAGCTCAGTTTGAGTGTTACTAGCTTTCACCATGCAACGGTCAAGTGCTTCCCGGGCTGAAAATTATCAGCTTTTGTGGGATACTATTGCTTCCTTAAAGCAATGTGAGCAAGCCATGCAACATGCTTTCATTCCGGTAAGAAGAATTTTCTTTTGATTTTCTTAGGGATTAAAAATTCTTTTTCTTTGTCTTTTTTTTTTCTTTTATAGCTAGAGATAAATGGCATGTAGTCTATGCATTTACAGATGTAGTATCTTTTTTGTGGTTCTTGTTTGGGCTGAATATGTATATGTCTGTGGTTGTTTTTCTCTGTATGAAATCTGAATTCTTAATATGGTCTAACATTGACCAGTGAAATAGAGTAAAAAGTGGCAAAGCAAATTCATTCCACCGAAGATAGTAGACTGATATTTCTTATATTAGAATTTAAAACATTTTTCAGTGTATATTTCTTAGTTGGTTCCTTCAAAACTATTTAGAATGACTTGATTATTTTGCAGATAGATCAAGAAGCCAAAAGTTAGTTTTTACATTTCAGTTTTTTGCTTATTCAGATAAAATCCACCATAAACCCTCTCTTAAAAACTGTGATTGTTCCTAAGTAGTGCGGCACTACCTAGGGATTTGTAACAATGATGGACAGAAGTGTATAGAAACATAAAAGTGAATTACTAAGTCAGTGTTGTTATGTTTTATATTGCAGAAAAAAATGTGTGCTTATAATTATCCAACCAGAGGAACCAATTTGGGTACATTTGATAGGTTTAGATGAGGTAAATGGGACTTGGAAGAAGAATATTAATTTTTTAATTAGATCTATTTTAGAGGATTAAGACAATCTAAGAGATATAAGAAAGAGAAATTATTAAAAATTAATCTCTGATAAGAAATTATTTGGAATCCCTCAAGAAAACCATTACTTCTGACACAGAAACTGGAGAGATACATTTCTGACAATAGTTAGAATAAATCTTTAAAGTTGAAGTTATTTTCAAATGACAAGTAAGTAACATATTTTTTTTCTGTAATTTAGAATCACCTAAATAGTTCAAGGACTGTGCTACATTTAAAGTTCTCATTGAGTACTATTTTCTAGCTGAATCTTTGTGCATTGATCTTGATTATTAAAGCTATTAAACATATACTTTTTGAAAGGACTTTGAAAAATTAACGGTGGAAAGCTCTCTAAATCAGATTATATTATATTGATTCTACATTGAACTGGACTCTTATGTGTATAAGCTGCTTCTGCTCTATTTTTCAAACTCTTCTTCCTTTATTTTATCAAGGAGAGTATGATTCATCTTGTGAAACTCAAGTATCTCCTCCTTCACAGAACTTTCTCTGGCCAAGCAGAGTTAATTTTCTCTCTTGTCCGTCCTTTGTGTGTACCTTTGATTTATCACTTAAACTTATTGCAAATGTTTTCTTCTCCGTCTCTCTAGTTATATAGTAACTTTTTTGGAGTGGAAAAGAAAAGTTAGTGAAAGGAATTAACATATATTTGTTTGTTTCTTATTTTCCTATCTTGAATTTATTGAATGTAGGATGCATCTATTCCCAGTGTCTAGCACTGTGCCTGGCACCAAAAAGAATGCTTTGTGAGCATGTGAGGAATGAATGAAATCAACTAATGAGAGTCTTTAACTCCAAAATTTCCAGTTACTACATGGAATTTTTCATCACTAGCTCTATTTTACTAACTTCATAAAATTATTTCTATTTAGTTCCATCTGGAGAAAACAATAAACCTCTACTGGAGCATTGCATGGGGTGATGGTGAAAGGAGAAATGTGTTAATTCAGGGATTTGGGAAAAATAGTCTTGGATGCAATTCCCATAGTCCATGGGCTACTCTCTCATCCATTTTATTGTCTGTTCCCAATTCTTTCTACAGAACACATGCACAAAGACATATTCAAGTTTTATTCACATTTGCTTCATTTTGACTGCTCTAAATATTTTTTAAAAAATGTTTAAAAAATTTTAATCTCTCTAATATTTTCAAATTGCTTTCAAGTCTTGCATTAAAGATATCATGATATAATTTTGTGAAGATTGATTTTAGAAAACATAGTCATTATTAAAATATCACTACCAATTGAGGATAATCCTGTTTAAATTGAACCTCAATTCATTTATTTGTCTGAATCTATAATTTAGATCTCAGAAATGGTCCCCATTTATTCTGTCAGTTATGCACTTTTTAACTCAGTGATATGTATTTATTTCATAGAAACATAGTTACACATAAATACACATACATAGATATACCGCATTTTTGCCTAATGATACCCTTATTTACGATATCCAAATAAGTCCTAATAGTACATACTGTTACCATGCTGTCTTAAGCATAACATGGAAATGACAACTTATATTGACTCAACCGACTGCTTTCTTTAAAATAAACCTAGTTCTCTTTTAAAATACTTGGAAATGAATTATGTGTAGAAAGTATAGAAGTACGTTGATGTAGCTAATCTTAGGAAAACTGATCTGAAACTACACAAGTAGGTAAATGCTGTCCACATATCTCTTATGAGTGTGGATTCCTAACATAGCATTAGAATGCAGTTCCTTCTCTCCCACACACCATAAGCTACAGATCACAAATGGTTTCTCAGCATTGCAGTGTTATGGACTACTGATCAATCTGACGTAAAATCTGAGTCGTGATACAATCCCCATACAGCCTACATGTCAACTTAGTGAGAGGAAACTTAAAGCAGCTCCTATTTGGATAGTGAACTTCCCAAAGTGGTCTGGAGAAAGAAAGAAGCCAAAGTATGTTCTTCAAAGTTTCAATATTTGATTTCACATAATGCATCATGTCCTATAGTGATAAAGCAGAGATCAAATTTGGATTTCAAGCAGGTGGTCTATTTGACCAAATATCTCTGAGGGTAAGATAGCAACACAGAATTTCCCATATACGTAGACTAAGTTCCAACCAACACAAGCTCCTAAATATTTATTGAGTGGAAGAACGTTAAAAGAAATACCTCTCACGAAGTCCTGTAAATTGGACCCATCATTGGAGATGTAAGACCATTTTTCTACACATTATCTTTGACTATCAGGCAAATCAGATTTTTTTGGTGTTTTATTGCATCAGTTGCTATGCTAAGAAGAACAGTTCTATAATTATTAGTTCTTTTCAAAGAGATTGGGCTCTGTTTCCATTCACTTCACTCACATTTTTTGAGTCCCTGCTACATCCCAGGCATGGTACTAGGCACAGAATAAGGATCTGAAGGTGCACTGTCATTTCTTTGTGACACCATTTGGAGACTGCATTATCCTTGCCCAATGTTACTCATTGGCTCTTGCTGTGATGTAAAAAGTTGATTTTCCTTATGCTGCTAGTCATCTTATTTGGATTTGGCATATTGTGAATGGCATGGATCGTGCCAAACATTGGGAGAGATGTGGTGACTAGATCAGAAGAACCCCTGAAGAAGCCTACCTGGAATTCTGCCACAGGAATGTTCAAATGAACACATAAATCACTCCAACAACTGGATACAGAGTGTAACGTGCCTTAAGTGACCAGATTGCCTGGCCCACTGGGGGTTCAAGGTGAAGTTTTATCCTTTAAGACTTAACTCTCAACCCTTTAACAAGACTTCATCACACCTCATAACTGGATGATTTGCCTTCTCTTTCATTATTTTAACCCTGATTAACACTTCCTGAAGAAGAGTGAAAGCAGGGAACCTGTCCATTCAGGGTGGCTCAGTGGTTGACCATCGACCTATAAACCAGGAGGTCATGGTTTAATTCCTTGTCAGGGCATATGCCTGGGTTGTGGGCTGGATCCCCAGTATGAGGCCTGTAGGAGGCAGCCAATCAATGATTCTTTCTCGTCATTGCTATTTCTATCTTCCTTTCTCCCTTCCTCTCTGAAGTAAATAAAATTATTTTTAAAAAGAGTAGGGAACATACTTACACATTACTTGAATATATACATTCTTATTTAACTATCCCAATACCAATAAGAAGTGGTCCCAATATTATTATCTTCATTTTAGAAGTTCAGTGGCATCAGATACCTTGTTTAGGGTCTTCTGGCCCTGATTTCACTTGCCTACACACCCACCATGGTCCTTTGTCCCTATTTCTCATGTGATATTTATTTGCTTTGTATTATATGTAAACATTTAGGAGGATCCTATTATTTGCACATGACATTGTACTTTGCCCTTATAAGGCAAAATGATGTACTTTGTCTTCCTATTTTCTGAATCCCAAGTATAGTGCCTTAAATATCATGTTTTCTAAATAAATATGTATGGGCTGCTTAATACTTAAAATGTAAGAACTTAGGCAGAAATGAGAAAATGAAGAAATAATCCTTCCTGTATCAAATACATCCTTGAAACCTGTCTTCTCAGCAACAGCATAATTTCCACAGACCCTGCCTCCAGTCCCTAGATGTCGAGTTTTGAACCATTGTAAGCTTAGGTCAGCTCTAAATAGAATTTGTTCAGTGATGAGATTCAGTTCTAGTTCATGGTGTTCCAAGTGTGTTTGTCCTTCCTGGATTCTAAATTTTACTTGACTCATCATCCTCAATCATGTTGGATTCATTTCTCTATTTCATTCCTCTTGGCCTCCCTTTGCATTTCTGTCTAGTAATACCCCAGTTTTCAGTCAATTTCCTTCCAAAGAATATGAAGTAGGCTATTAATGGAATTTCTATTAGTAAAGGAATAAAGATGACATGATCTATAGAGATGTTCAACCTAATGGGGGAAAAATAACTACACCAGAAGTGACCTGGATAATTGCAACAGCCTGACACTGCATGAACATTTGCAGATTTCTGATAAAATGGAATGAAATTATCACTTTTGTTTTTGAACAAAAGGCAAGAGCTTGTTATCGTTTTATCTTCCTCTCTTATGCAGTTTGCGTTTTCTTTGACTGCTGGTCTTGTGATTCCTGTGCAAAGGCATCTGGAGTCCGTGAAAAATTAACGCCAGGTGCAGGATGCCTTCTCGTCATTCCAGTATTGCTCAATGTGAAATGTTTGTGTTGACTCATCAAAATGGGGTATTGGCACAGATATATGTTACTGTGCAACATAGTAAAGCCCATTCTCTGTCACTCCCATTTTTTTCTCATTCACTCCGGAAATTGCAAAAGTAGGGTCCAAAATATTTTTATTATAGAACTAGAGGCCCGGTGACCAAAATTTGTGCACAGGGGGCGGGGGGTGTCCCTTAGCCCAGCCTGGACCCTCTCCAATCTGGGACCCCTCGAGGTATGTCCGACTGCTCGTTTAGGCCCGATCCTACTAGGATCGGGCCTAGACGGGCAATAAGACATCCTTCTCACAATCCAGGACTGCTGGCTACAAACTGTTCACCTGCCTGCCTTCCTGATTATCCCTAACTGTTTCTACCTGCCAGCCTGATCACACCCTAACCAATACCCTGCCAGCCTAATTGATGTTTCATTGCTCCTCTGCCAGCCTGTTTGCCCCCAACTTCCCTTCTCTGCTGGCCTGGTCACTGCCCTGCCCTGCAGGCTTTATCACCCCCTACTGCCCTTTCTTGCAGGCCTGGTCCCTCCCAACGGCCCTCCCCTGCTGGCCATCTTGTGGTAGCCATCTTGTGTCCACATGGGGGCAGGATCTTTGACCACATGGAGGCAGCCCTCTTCTGTGTTGGAGTGATGGTCAATCTGCAAATTACTCTTTTATTAGATAGGATAGAGGCCTGGTGCATGGGTGGGGGCCAGCTGTTTTGCCCTGAAGAGTGTCCCAATGATGGGGTTCCCTTGGGGTGAGGGGCAGCCTGGGCGAGGGGCCTGTGGAGGTTTGCAGGCCAGCCAAGCCTCCCAGCAACCCAAGTGGAGGCCCTGGGATCTGGGATTAATCTATGTCTACAATTGAAACTTTGTAGCCTGGAGTGGAGCCAAGCCTTCTGCTCACTCTGGGGCAGCAGCCATTTCTGTTTGAAACATTGTAGCCTAGAGTGGAGGCCTAGGCCACCAAGGGCAGACTGAAAGCTTGGCTTCTTCCATTGCCAGGGAAACCCAAGCCTCTGTTCTCTCTAGCTCAGTGGCTGCCGCCATTTCTGTATCTTTTATAATTAAAACTTTGTAACATTGAGTGGAGGCCTAGGGAGGCAGAAAGCTTGGCTTCCTCTGTTGCCGGGAAAACCCAAGCATACCTCCTGCCCTCAGTGGTGGCAGCCATCTTGGTTGGGGTTTGTTTGCATAATTTGTTCCTGATTGGCTGGTGGGCATGGTTGTGGGCATCGCTTGAGAGTGGCAAACGTATGGTCAAATTTGCATGTTACTTTTTTATTAGATAGGATAGAAAAATAGACTGTTGTTCAGAGTTATTAATAGCAGTCTTCCTCCATGTAGCAAAGCAAAATCAAAACACACACATATCAAACTCTCAAAATCTTTAATGTGCTAATACTAGATATGCTGTATCTCTTTTACTTTTATTTTGATGTTTCCATTAAGTAGAAAGATGCCTAAGGACAATGGAGTTTCTAATTTTTATCTTGTGTGAGATAAAAAAAAAACAGCACTGTACAAATGTTCTTACTGTTGCTTCTGTGGCTGAGATAACTATTACTGCTACCTGCCTTCCTGATAGGAATCTGTCTTGTTACAATCTTCACACAGGGTCAACTAGATTCTTTGTCATTGCAACTTTGCCAAGTAGGATGGCAGGTTTTAATATCCTTATGTTATTTATAAAAAATAAACTGAATGCAAAGAGTGGAAGTGGCCGGATCAGAAGTGGTTAAGTAATAAAGTATATTCTAGTAAAATTAGAATCTCAATCTAGTGCACTTTTGCTCTGATTCACAGTTTTGATTACTTGAAAAATATATATCTGAATCCTTGCTCTACCACTTGCCATCTTGGGCAAATTGCTGAACTTCTCAGTTCCATCCTCTGTGACATTATATATTATACAATTTTTTCTAGGGCTATTTGCAGTTTTAAAAAGCTACCTGTCAGAGAAAAATAGGAATCACATGATCTCACTCATACGTGGAACATAATGTACAAAATAAACTGATGAACAAAATAGACCCAGAGTCATAGAAGCATGGAACAGATTGTCAAACCTCAGAAGACAGGTTGGAGAGGGCAAGTGGATTGGAGGAGATCAGCCAAAGAATTTGTATGCATATATGCATAACCCATGGACACAGACAATAGAGTGGGGAAGGCCTGGGGTAGGGGTGGAAGCAGGCTAGAAGAGATCAATGGTAAGGGGAGGAGAGTTAGAAAGGGGATATATTTAATACTTTTAAGAATAAAGATTTTAAAAATAAAAGCTACTGTGAATTAGACTCTTAGGACGATGGCTAACTAAAGAAAGTGCCCATTAAGGGCTGCCATTATTAATTTTCCTAATTTTTAATATTCTAAATATATCCTTTTATTGCATAGTGTTTTTTGATTGATAAAGTATTGCTTATGTGTCCTTATCCCCTCATTGCCCTCCCACCTGAAACTGGTTCATGCCCTCATCCCCCTGGTGTCTGTGTCCATTGGTTATGCTTATATGTATGCATACAGGTCCTTTGATTGATCTCTCCCCCTTATCCCTCCCCTCTCCTACTTTCCCCCTGAGATTTGGGCATCTGATCAATGCTTCTCTGTATCTGGATCTGTTTTTTATTCATCAGTTTATGTTGTTCATTATAATCCACAAATGAGTAAAGTCATGTGATATTTATCTTTCTCTGACTGGCTTATTTCGCTTAGCAGAATGCTCTTCAGCTCCATCCATGCTGTTGCAAATGGAAGGAGTTCCTTTTTACAGAGGCATAGTATTTCATTGTATAGATGTACCAGATTTTTAATCCACTCATCTGCTGGTGGGCACTTGCCTAGTGTTTTTATATATGACTTTATTTGCTTATCAAATAAGCACATGAGGTTGATTAAATAAAATTGTATAATCTCCATTTATACATGAACAAGAAGTTTCAGAGTGGTTACATTAACTGGCTAAGTCATCATATAACTGAGGAGATATGTTTTAAAGCCAGTCAGGTGACCCAGATCCTAACCTCTTTCTATCACTGTTTTCATTATATTTAAAATTAGGTTAGTATTGGAGTTAGGACTCATTCAGTACTTATTGCTTGTATATATCCTTAGAAGTGATAAAGAGTTAAGTGATCTAACCATATTCTATTAAGGGACCAGCCAACCCTCGAAGCCTCATCTGCTGACTCCAAGTGCAGGGCTAAGAGGTGCTCATCCTATAACATAAAAGCATAACATACAAATGTTTTTGTTGAGTTAGTAAAGACAATGAAGGCTTCTGAGATGTAAGGTTGCAAACATTATAATCATCTCCTTTCCAGGTGGTTTAGGAAATCCTTTATAAAACTCCAGTGTCGGAGTTTGCCATTCCAACAGACAAAGTGTCTGAGAAAACAGAGTTGAGTCAACCTGGGACCATCATTTGTTCACCAACTTGTGAAGAATCCCCATGCACCAGAAAACAACACCCTTCTGCCTTCTTTCTCTTCTTTTCACTCTTCTCTTACTCTTTTCCTTTCTCCTCTAGCCCACAGCAACAGATAATATTCCTCCTCCTTACTCTGAAATACACAGGTACAGCATTATCTGGGGCCCAGTTGGTGGTAAATTGGTAAGCAGGACCCTTGCTTTGTGGAATATGAGGGTAAAAAAGCCATTGGAAAACTGAGAAACCAAGAAACATACACACTGCCACTCTGAGAAGCTAGAGCTACTGTGGAGTTAGGAACTGGCTGGCGTGTTGGACCCATAAATCTGTAGGCTCTTTGCTATAGAACAAAGAGTTCATTGCCTCATCAGTGACAACATACAAAGCATCTGCAGAATAAATTTCTTGGCACCACTAGTAGTATTTGCCCAATCTCTAATTTTCTAGTCCCCATTCACTCCTCCTTTTTTATTTATTTCTTTCTTCATTTTTTCTTATTGAAAATAATTCCAAATAGAACATTGAATTTGAAGCAAAATTGGTAGAATAGATATAAACATTATCAGAATTTAAATTAGGGGAAATTGAACTAAAATGTTGTTTACCCTGTTCCTTCTGCAACCTTGCCAATGTGCTGTCTTTTCAAAGCAGGTCTTGAAAAATCTTCCAGACACAGCATTGCTGTGAGCACATTCTAGATTACTAATAGTAAAAAAGTAAACTAAATTGACACCTCTTCTTGTTTTCCCTTCCTCACATTTCCTCTCATACAAAGGAACAATTCTAGATATGAAATGTTTAAAGATACTTTCCATGACTTGGCCTGTTATGTTTTAAGCTTAGAGTGTATGATTTGGTATTGAATTATGATTGGTAGAGGAAAAACTGAAAGCTGTTAGATGTTAGAAATTTCTTTCTGGAGGTAAGACTCATGGAACACATAGAAAGGCAAGATAGAAGAAAGAGCTTAATGATAATTCTCTGCTTCAGCTCACATCTTTTTGACTCCTTAATAAAGGAGATAATTTTTGTCACTAAGCACATGGTGTTGAGTCCATAAAATTAACTGATTCATAAACAAAACAAAATATAGGCTATAAAAATAGAACAAGTGGCTCACACATGGATTTTAGGTGCCTTTTCTCAAACATATAGAACTCATCCTTTAGCTAATTAATAAGGAGCCACTTTATATGCCATTGTGGTTTTTTTTTCTAATTTTACTTTTAACTAGTGTATTCAGGTCTTTCTTAACATCATTTCTTCTAATTTTCTGTATCTGAATGATAAAGCAGAGATCACTGCTTTTCAGAAGGAAGAATGGTATACTGTCCCTTGCTTTCTTTCTAGTAATTCCCAGCAGGGAAAATTTTGAGTGAAACCAGATCTTGGATGAGACACAGATTTTTAGAGGTCATCCATTTCACTCTATTCCTGAATTTGCTGGAGATTTCCTGATTTCAAGTCCAGTCATCTTTATCTTAGGGACAAATTTCTCAAATGGATTGCAGTTACTTCCAGGAAGATGGACTGCCTGAATTTCAATAGCCATGCAGTAACTACATGAGGTGTCAGGTTGACCCCATTATAAAGAACCAAAATATTATTTTATATTAAAAATACATGGTGTATAATGGGCATAATTATAGCATATAATTCATAGGTTTATAATGAGGATTAGAAACAAGGGAGCATAAAGGACCAGCATATAGTAGGCATGGAGGAGTTTTTCTGCTTACAGCTTTTCATTATTTTTTTTTTGCAGTATAACTTAGATTTAATAGTAGTACATATGTTCTCCCTTTTCCCCCTCATTGTCCTGCCCCCAGGCTCCCCCATCCCCCAGCACATGTCCCCACCTGCCCCCCCCCCCTCTGCCCCAGTGTCTTGCATCCATTGGTTATGCTCATATGTATGCATACAAGTTCTTTGGCTGATCTCCCACAGCACCCGCCCCCACCTTCCTCACCCTTCCCGTGTAGCTTGACAGCCTGTTCAATGCCTCCCTGTCTCTATATCAATCGCTCTCCCCTGTTTCTTTTCTTCAAAAATATCTTGCATCTGCATACTAGAAATAAATATATAAGAACAAAAAATGTTTTAGTCCCAGTTTCAATGTCAAATAGTTCTTTATGTGTACATGTCAGCAAAGGTAACCAAATGGTGGACACATGGTGGCAATGCAAGTTCCATCCTCTCTGGTTTGGTCCTGGGCCACCTGCAGCAATGCACAGCTGCTGACTGCTAGCATGGCAAGGTGTCGTCAATGTCCCCCATCTCTGGACTGTCCTCGTGACTGGAACAGACCTGTCAGTTCCTCACTGTCGCAGGAACCCACATGGTCTTGGAGTTGTTCTCTGAAAACACACAAACACATTCTCGACCAAAAGTTAACAAAGGGATGATCTCTGCAAATTCGACTTGGGATTCTTTTTATTTTTGCCCAAATGATTTTCCTTTGGCTTATTTTGACACCATATGTGTTTTTCATGGGTGTCCTGCTATTGGCATTACAAATGGAAGTTACTTTTCTGGAGTAAGAATTTTCTAGATGTATTTTACTTACAGGATATTTTTCCCTACATGATATTACCCCACTATCCCCCCCCCCTTTTTTTTTATTAATGGGGGCTTTTGGAACAGCTGCTCTATATCTAAATTCAATCTAGTACCAGGAATGCTCAGGGCCTACTCAAGAATGCAAATAACCCTTTCCACTAATATTTACAGGGTAAACTAAGATTTTTGCTTGAGTATTAAAATTGACAGTAAAATAGTAATCAAGTTTTCAGGTTAATTTAAATTGGCCAAGTGAAATAAGTGAATACTCAAGAAAATTTAAGTGTACTGGACAAAAAGCTGTTCCTAAAACATTATCTAAAATATCTAGTAGTAGTTCATCTCACTGTAAAATTGCCTAACATCCAAAGAACCTAAAGCAGTCATATTTGTGTGCAAAAATTAAAATTAAAATTACCAAGACTGCAATCTAAAATTTACAGCTTTTCTTTATTTACATGATGTGGTTTAGAAGTACATAGTCTGCAATGCTCCAGCTGCCAAGGCATCAACAAAACCAGGCAGTGTTACAAGAGTGAGTTACAGGTGGGGCAGTGTGAAATTACCACTTTCCTACCTATTGACTACTCTGTTGAATCATGTTTTCTCATGCATTCTATTTCTTGTTGCTGTGGCTTTCATTCCATAAATTTAAAAACCCAAAAGCAAATATTTTTTAATATATTGTATGCCCAACACTGTTAGGAGTATAGATGGGCAGCTGGTGAGTAAATGATGTAAAATGAGGAGTCTACCCTCGAAACAATCACATTTTCAGTAAGAAGATACAGATATCATACATGAAGCCAACATGTGTAAGAACAGAAGGAAATGCTCATTAAGAATGTCAAGGCTCAGTGCTTTTACATAACAAATGTCCTTTAATATGTATAATTCATTGAAAATTGAAGTAGAATTTTAAAAAATGGTGCTTTAAAATTGGAAGGATAGGATAGATAGATTGAGACTTGCAAAGAGGATAAAGAAAACTTTTATGGGGTGTTTAGGACTTGAGGTTGTTATTGAAGAATGGATAGAATTTGATTAGTGTAGATAGAGATAACCATGATTGATTCAGGATATTGGAGAAGTAAAAAATGTAAACAGAGACTTTATAGTAGACATATAAGGTGTATGCTGGGAGTAGTGACAGCTCTGGTCTGATGGAAGAAAATGGGAGGGAAGAAAACTAAATAGAAATCATAAATCGATCACTCACTGTGTGCAAAGCCCTGGTCCATGTGCTACAGAATAAATAGTTCCCACCTTAACCAAGCTATTGACAGCTTGCTCAGAATTATGGTGCCTATGTCTGGAAAATACAACTGTACTTCTAAGATAATAGCTCTTACCAAATTGCTTAGCAAAAAAGGAACAGATGGTAACCGCATGGATCTTTCAGGAATAGCACCACATAGAGTGAATCAGTGAGTTAAGTAGGTGTGGTTATTGTGGCATGGGGCACATTGACTAAATCACCTCTGAGACGTGAGCTAATGACTCCATTTTTGTGTACTCTTCAGAGAGCACTTGCACAACTAAAGCAGTTAAGTTAGTAAAAGCTCCATGTGAATAATGGGATTTATGGCATCATGTGGAATAATGGAGAAAAACAAAGAATTTAAAATACGCAGATCTGGATTTGAATTCCAGCTCTGCCTCTTTCTAGCTGAAATCCACTGAATCCCTCTGAACCTTGCTTACTTATCTATAGGCAGGGTCTCTCCAGGGTTCTGTGAGGAGAAAACAAGAAAACACAGGTTAAAAGCTTACCATATATTTTGCACACTGTGGATCTTGCTCAATCAATGCTAACTCTCTCTCCCTCCCTCCCTCCCTCTCTCCCTCTCCCTCTCTCCCTCTCTCCCTCTCCAATGTTTTTATTTTTTTCCAGGGTGGCAGGGAGAGAGAGATAGAAACATCAATGATGAGAGAAAGTCATTGATTGGCTGCCTCCTGCATGACCCCTATTAGAGATCAAGCCTGCAACCAGAGCATGTGCCCTGATGAGGAATCCAATCATGACCTCCTGGTTCATGGATCAATGCTCAACCACTGAACAACACTGGCCAGGCACTGTTAGTTCTCTTTCTTCTCCCTGAGAGTTAAATGATCTAATGTGTATGGACACAATTTATAAGTTGTAAAGCATGTTATTGGTGGTCACTCTAATGTAATTATCAATTTGAGGTTCACTGATGATCTGCAGTTAGGTGAGTCTTTATTTCAGCCTTTTATATCAAGTGCATAGAGGTATGTGGAGAGGGTACATAATAGAGGTCTGAAAAGTCTTTATAAACTAACAGTTCAAGCTATTTTTATCTCTTGTTTCAAGTGGGATTGATTCTAGAGGAAACACATAAGGTAAAGAAAGCTATTTGGTTCTAGGTCTCCAGTTTCTTTTCTTTTAAAAAAAATTTTTATTGATTTTTTTACAGAGAGGAAGGGAGAGATATAGAGAGTTAGAAACATCAATGAGAGAGAAACATCAATCAGCTGCCTCCTGCACACCCCCTACTGGGGATGTGCCCACAACCAAGGTACATGCTCTTGACTGTAATTGAACCCGGTACCCTTCAGTCCACAAGCTGACGCTCTAATCCACTGAGCCAAATCAGCATATGTCTCCAGTTCTGTGCCTCATTCTTCAGACCACACCATCTTTTCTGCACTGGAGATAAATAGGTGCCCAACTCAGACTCACTGAGGTCCTAAAGATATCATCCATTTTCTGAAAAATATTACACTACCTTGTATTTCAAGGAGTCGCAAGCAAATGTGTTAACACTTGAATCTGAAAGGAAGAAATACTAGTGGCAGGTCTTCAAAAATCAGTGAGATAATTTGTGTTGACTAGAGAAGACTTCTGGGTATTTATAAAATCATAATAGAGAGCAGAAGCAACTACTTTGCAGTTGTTAAAAGTTACCTTTGGAACTAGACTGATAGTTTTGACACTTGACCTTACTATTACCACCTGGGTAACCTTGAGCAAGATACTTAACATCTGTGTGCTTCAGTTTTCTGAAAATAAGTGAGAATAATATATTTATTATTAAGTGAATTCAGGTAAGCAGGGTTGAATCAAGTTCCAGCCAAACGTGAATCTACCATTCTCTCTTCGTATTTTCTGAGCTAACCTGGTGGTAAGCTAGGTAGGTAATCATCCTTGCATCCTGTTAGGTGCTAGGGAGAGGGGCCAAGGTCCTAGCTTCAAAATTGCTCCCATGGGACACCTTGCCATAACCATTAGCCTGCAGTTAAGCCTTGGCTAGCCAAGCCTCAGACTCTCACACTGTTCATACACCTATTCATCTGTCCTTGTCTGTGACATGGGGTGCTCTATGTCACTGCAGGGTAAGGGCAAACCAGGCGAAAGGCTAGAATCCTTTGGCAATGACTCAGAGCTACACTGGATTGAACTACAACTACCTGGTTGGTCTTGTGGAGACAGCATGAAAAGAAAAAAAATTCAGGAAAGCAAAATATGGCCATGGCAATAAATAGCCTTACCTTTATAGAGTATCTCTCACTTCACATGTACTATTTTTTTAGCTAACTTCTCGGGAAATAGGTTAACTGGAAAATAGCATTGTCCCACTTTTTCAAGTGGTAGTTTGCAAGAGATTAAGGGACCTAGAAATCCTCTGAGAATTGGGGAATTGAATCTGAGTCAGTATGGTGAGAAATTTCTCTTCAGACTGTGAAAAAGAAACTAACAACTTTTAAGGCATAAAATAACTTTATTTTCAGAGGATCAGAAAGATGTGTGTGGTTACCAGCATGGGACCTGGGACGACAAAGACAGGGATTTGAGACCTGGTTATGGTACCTGTGACCTTAGGCAAGTGACTAAGCCATTTTGCCCCCCCCCTCTTTTTTCTCTTTAAAAAGAAAGGAAAACAGTATTTTTCTTAGAACATTTTGAGAAATGCACTGATGCATCTTTAGCATTCAATAAATAATAATCATCCAATAAATGCTTAAGATTTTATTACCATTATTATTGTTGTGATTTTCCTGTCTTCCAATTTGATACTAAATAATTGTGAGATTTGGGCCATGCCACTTTCTTCCTGCCTTTGCATTTTATATTTGTAAAATAAAAAGGAATCATTAATGAAAGACCTTCCCTCCCCCCAAGTAGTGGGCAGAGTTATGATGTAACCAGCACCTGTCAAATACCCTAAGCCCCCCAACTCCTGGGTCCATGGATGCCCAATCATGTGACTTATATGAAGCTGCCAATCATCACATGCCAGGTACCCTAAGTCCCATCCCCTCCCCCTTAAAAGGCACCTTCACCCCGCACATGCTCTCTTTTTCCCTTGGGACGTGAGCCGGCAGGGTCATCTCTTCTAATAAAGCCTGTATCCTGGTACTCTGGTTTCCGGCCCATCTGTTTCATCTTTCAATTAAGGTCTCAGCTTCAAAGTTTTATGATTCAATAATGTATTTATTATTCTTCTCTCATACAACCATCAATATGTCTTTAATCAGTTATTTTTTAAAAATGTTCTTTGGAGTTTACTGAAAAACATGCTGATTCAGTCAGCCTGGGAATACCTGTGCCATTAGCCTTTTCTGGTTCATGCCTCCTCTAAGCCTGGTCACATGATATATTGGGGCCCAGTGATTGAGCCAGAGTGAGGAGGAGAAGGTTTTGGCACTAGACTGGATCAAGGTGGATAGATCTAATTTGAGCTAGTTTCTGAGTTGTTGGAGAGCAGAGAAAAATAAAATCAAAAGAGTTCTGATAAAGTATGATTCCATTGAGAGAGGCTATAGAGCATGATTATCAATAATGTGGGCTCCGAGTAAGATTGTTTGAGTTTGAAGACTATTTATTTATCACACGTATGACTGTGTAAAGTTTCTGAACCTCTGTTTCCTCACTTGTAACTTGAGAATAACAGTACCCATCTCATTGATTATATATGGATTAAATAAGTTAATATCTGTAAATAAGTGCTATATAAAGTGCTTACCCTTATTGTTATCTATATCAATGTTAATATATCAGGAGATTTTGCTGTGGCTAGGTCATGGTATCATGAGATTCTGATTCTCAACCAGGCAATTGTAAATCCTTCAAGGAGGAGTAGGACTCTACCAACATCTCTGGATATGAGGCTCCAGCCCAACATCATGGAAAGGGAGCGGGAAGAAAGGTCTTCAGTCCTAATATAGAACTGGTGTGCAATTCAGGAAATCCAGAATGAAGCTCCCCTCCCAACCACATCACTTTTTTTCCCACAGCAGATCAACGTGATGTGTGGTTAGAGAGAAAATTTAATAGAAAATAAAGTTATTCTGAGTTCAATCCTTAGCATACCATGTAGTACTTGATGTTAAATATATTGTTTCAGATCTAATTGAGGATGTGGGTAGTGACCCCAAAGTTATATTTTCCTAGTTAGGATCAGGGAATCACCTTGATAGCAGCCTATAAAGTCGAGTATAGGTCCTGTGGCACTTCCTGCCCACTGAGGAGCCTGTGTTTTAAGACTGAGAAATTCCTGCTTAATTCCTAGCCCCATCAGTGTTATTGGTATTACTATTCCATCCTTGCTGTATCTAAGTCATTTGACTATGTGTCCTTCTCTCCTTTTCCATTTTGCTTCTTAAAAGCTTAGGCATTGGCCTGAGTTTAGTCTGTTGATGTTTCTGCTACCTAGCTTACCACTTGTCAGACCTAATTTTTCCAGAGTTTCTCCTTGGACTGACTGGCTTCTGTCAATACCTTGTCAGTACCTTGTCCCTTTCAATACCTTGCTGAAAGAGACTTTCTCACTGTAGCTGGCCTGGTGACTATTTAACCATTTATGTCAGAGGCATATCCCAGATCTATTACTTAACAAATATTAAGAAGAAACCATATCACTCAAAATCAATAAACTCCTTAGTACATTTGCAAGAAATATGGCAATCTTTATTAGTTATATTCTCATAGTAGCAAGCAAGGGAAGTTTACTTTTTTCTTAGTATAAGCAAAGTTATTGATTTGATATAAAAATATTTGGCTACCTCATAGATCCCAATAACAGGAAGTTGGTAGAATTCATGAATAACTTGATTTCATAATTTAAATTGTTTTAGTAGCCTCTCTGCTTGCTTCCTGCTTCTCTATTATTACCTTCATTCTTCCCTCTTCCTATAAACTGCTTTCTTCCATTGGAAAAGAATGTTAAGTATAAGATAAACCATTTACATATTATAGTTTGGGTCACCCAAGACAAATTCATATTCTTGAGGCTTAAGTCTAAGTCTATCTAGATTTACATATAGCCAAGCCTTGACATTTCTGGTTAAAAGAATTTTTTTCATATTTTTTACAATTTTTTTCCAGTTAAGAGAAATAAGCACATAGAAGGGGGGTGCTGGAATTTGCTAAGTTAGCAATTTGATTTAGGGGTTCAATTAAAGAGGATATCTAATATGGAGGAAGACAGATGGTAGATCAATGTGAAGTGTGGAGATAAAGCTTAGAAGAAACCATCAAAGTGATTAGGGAATTGGTGTTAAGGCTCAGAAGGTAAACTAAATCAAACTAATTATTAACTCACATGATTTCAAAAGTGAGATAAGAAATAACAGTCAAGCTGAGCCATGGGAAAATCTGAAATTACCAATTGGTGAGAAGAGCACACTTCTGGGCTGTACTTGGAATTCTACTGCACTTTGTGTTATCACCACCTGATTTTTATTCTCTGTGGATATGTAGCATTGACTCCCTAAAAGATTCCAGGAAATTTCTTTAAAAATGGTCTGAGGAGGATTTTG
The DNA here is from genome assembly GCA_027563665.1 of Antrozous pallidus. Classification (NCBI taxonomy): domain Eukaryota; kingdom Metazoa; phylum Chordata; class Mammalia; order Chiroptera; family Vespertilionidae; genus Antrozous; species Antrozous pallidus. The sequence goes on along the minus strand of CM050520.1, from coordinate 54,414,702 downwards.
AGGGTCCTGGAGTAGAGCAATGGGGGATTTTCAGAGAGGCTGGTTTAGCAGCAGAGTGGGATGGTGTGTTATTCATAACAGCCCACCAAGGTATCTCCTTGCCACTCACACCAGAAAACTACCAATGTCACATGTCAGTGATCTATGTTTGTATTCATACAATTCACACATGAAAGTGTATGGTCATGCACTCTTAGTGACTTTCATAGATGTAGTATTAATTGTGGCTTCTGGAAATTGTTATCACTGAGAAGCAAATAGCTTTCTAAATTACATGGATTGTGCTTCAAGATTCACAGCATTCATATCCTGATTTATACAATAATTATTATTTTAGGAAAGCTGGATAGTTTTGTAATAGTGACTGGTTAATGAAGTAAGATAGTCAATATCAGAAAAGTAGTCATAATCATATTGTTGGTAACTAGAAATTTTTGGTTTTTCTTATAAATGTTCTCCAAAGCTTAAAAAGTGGTATTGTATTCCATTATACCCTCATCTAAACTTTATAAATACATTTAATCAATAATTCCTAAGTATTTACTGAGTTCCTTCTGTGTATCTAGGTACTGTGGAGATTTATAGGGAAATATACAATCTTTGTTATTTTCTAAATATAGGGTCTGATTGGAAATACCAAATTTACACAGGAAATGGAAAACAGAAGCACAGACATACAAAAGTGATGAATGGCACTGTTTGGGAAACGGGCTCGTGTGTAAATGTACTCCCAGACCATATTAGTACAATATATAAGAAGAAGAAAAAATAAGATGGGTTGAAAGCCCCAGTTCCAATCAGTATGTACATATTTATTGATCATACTATTGCTGGTGGATATGGAGTTTTTGGGGTTCATGAAGAAAAGCATTTTTAGATAAGGGAGGCTAAGGTTTATTCAAGAAGCAAAATTATAGAGGTTCTCCAATGTCCCATTGCTGTCCAATTCACCATGGAAAATCAGGGCCAGAAATAGAGTCAATGTCCAGAAATGTTGTGCCCTATTAAAGCTTAGTCCAATCCAGCATTTGGTGAGCTTAGCTTGTGTTCCCAGTTATAGTCTGTGGCTTTGCTTCAGTACCCAAGCTGGAGCCTGCCTGTGGGACCCACTGGCCAGTGGCCATGTGGCTGCTAAGGCCACATGACTAAAGATAAAGAATGCATAGAATGCATGAATGCACAGCATGAGTGAAGGTGAGAGATGGGTGGGGAGAGACAGAGAGAGAGAGTGAGAGAAAGAGAGATTGTTCATTTAAATTATGTTTTCTCAGGCCTGGCAAGAACTGGAAGCTTTTTAAAAATAATCAGTCAGCTTCCTAAATTTTCTCGGGTTTGCATTGGGATCTGTCCCCTAATCAATTATCTTCTTCTCAGGTTAGACTGACAGGCCTCTATGGCAGGTACCACCGCCTTCACCATTTTTTACTTTATTGTGCAATTCCTTATCTCCCCTTTCCCCCACATACACAGTCTTATACCTGAAGGGGAAGGAGAGGTTTAATCCCCCAGGAAGGACAATGCTGTGATTCCTTAGGGTAAGAAGTGGTAGCTTCCTGGTGAAGCAAACAGGCTCATGTCCATGCTTTGTTTCCTTTTCCTAATTAATATCTGGCTAACTACAGTAACAATACTATACTAGGTAATAAGGTAAAATACAAGTATTAGGTATGAGACTCGGAAAGTTTTCAGTAAAGTAAAGAAGATAAGGCATCATCACTTTGTGGAGTCCTGGGAACCAATTAGAAACCATAAGAGAAATGTCCACAAAAGTAAAAACAAACAGTAGTAACCACAACAAAAGCCATGAAAGCATTATTAGATTGCTTTCAATATCTAATATGTAAGACCCTGCGGCATCATTTACCTTCATAGTGGCCTTTGCTTTGCCTCAGTCTTGTATGATGCTAGAGATCTCCAATCAATGCAAGATTAGATGCTAGGATCAATGAGCAGCTTAGTAAGAAAAGAATGGATTTGAAGTTACAAAGGCAGTATTAAATATTAGCTTTTATTTTCCCTGAGCCTCATTTTTCTCATCTATAGCATTGACATAGTGATAATAATGCCTCATCAATATGTTTTTGTGGAAATTAAATAAGAATATACAGTATATGTATATCCTTGTATGCATAGTGGTAATATGTATTTAATAAGTGGCAATTCACATAATCTAATCCATTCTCTCCAGTGCAGTTATAGCCACTAACACAGCATTGAGATTTCCCTCTGGGGTATAAACAGTTCACAAACTATACAGTGGTATATCCTCACAGTAGTCCATCTTTAGAAACACTATTAATAATAATATTTAATATTCTGAAATTTAAGTTTATAAACACATTCAAATATATCACCTTATTTATTCTTCAAACAACCTTTTCCAGAAAGTGATTATTTCTATTTCCATTCTACAGAGAATAAAAATGAGACAAATGGGGTTAATGGACTTTCCCCAGGTCACCCTACAAGGAAGTTGCTCAGTTCTCAAATACTACGAAGTTGATAAAACAAACTTGAACCCAGGTCTTCTCATTCTAAAACTATCCTTCTTCTCCCACACCACATGCCTCTTCACAAGCACTGTTTTTGTGTGGAGTCCTCTGGAAATTATCTTTTTCCAAAGCCCCTATTTACCCACAATGTACTTGCTATTAGGACTTTTACAAACCAGGAACATCTAGTTGACCTGCTATGTAGATATGTAGACCAGGGGCATGTTCTCAATGTCCAGTGTTTTTAGTTTAAACACGGTATTTTATTTTGTAAAATCTGCTGGATTGCCACTTCTTATCTTTTGGTTAGGATCCCATAGGCACAGATTGACATTAAAAACTTGTTACCTCTGTTAACTCCAGAGGGCATATCTAATGAAATGCCCTAAAAGTTGAATACTTTGCCAAAACCACTGTGTCCTATAGAACAGCTCTTGATTAATCATGAGGAGAGTAGTTCCTCTAAATAAAATCTGCAATTTGGTAAGGAGATTAAAGATCCTTCAAGGATGAAGGGAAAGTTGCTGTGGAAATTCTAGAAACTAGAAAATAAAGATAGGACTACTCAATATTCATGAAGTCAGATTGGTTGATACAAATACAGACTGCAATCTCTTATTTTTTAATGACTTGGCTTGTAGCTGTCCTATATCATATTTTACACAGATTCCTACTCAACTTTAAGGCAAATGACTGCAGTTTGTACAATTTAAAAAAATAGTTTAGCATATTAAAATAAGATTTTCTGCCACTTTGACTAAGTGTTCATTTTCTCTCCAGAGATTTTTAAGATTTATGGTCAGAAATTTATAAATAACAAAAATTAAATAAATGACAGCATCTATAATAAGTAAACATATATATATCACTAAATGAACCCTCATATTTTGCATTGAATATAACATACTCTCAAAGGCAGTTTAAGGAGAAGGGTTGTAAATATTGATTTAAGTTTAATTTTGCTTCTTAGAGTGGGAATCAAATTTACTTAGCACAGCCACTTTAAAAAGAAATGTTACCAACTTTAGCTCTCACCCAATGTTTTAGAAATCCTTACCTCTTAAGTGTAACAAATCCTCATCTTTTAAACTGCTGGATAAAATTTAAGATAAAATGAGTATAAGTTCTATGAATGCTTATTTCATTTCATTATGTTGTAAGTGTAGCAAACACATATTTGGAGGGTGTTGGGAACTTTGAGCCATTTCATTTTTTTCTCCTAACACTTGACACAGTGCCTATAAGGGTCCTCAAGAAATACTGTTAAGCAATTTGTCCAAAAAGTTAACAGATTCTTATAATAGACTAATTACTACTTACAATATTTTCTACTTCTCTTTTTTCAGGCCAGCCCTGCTCCTATAATTGTCAACACTGATACATTGGACACGATTCCCTATGTAAGTGACATTTTTATTAAGGGCTTCTTTAAAAACTATTGTGAAATTTAATCAGCTATCTTTCGATTTTAATACATATTCAGTTTTACTCAATCTGGATAATTTTATGGAATGTTATGTGGAATGAGTTTTGTGAGTTTTCTTTGTCATTTGCTAAATCTCGGCTTAGTCATGAAAATGTTTTTCTCTTTTATCCATTGTTTTTTGAAGCACAGGGCCTGTCATGAGAAAAAAATATTGCCCATTGTGTTCAAATAATGTTAGTTTCCTAGGTGGAAAAGAGATTGAATTGCTTGTAGAAGAGATGAGCAAACTTCTTTGGATATTTTAGTAAACATTCAAATCAGTTTCTGTTACAGAGCCTAGAACATAAGTAAGTGTCAATAAATATTTGGTGGGTTTTTGCTGGGCTTCTAACAAGAACTGGAACAAAAGTCTTGTGAGAACGAAGACTGTCTATATATAATAAATTATATGGTTTTATAAAAGCCTGGCATGAGATAATAGGATCACTCATATCAGTAAAGCCTGGGATTTTGTAACTGAAATAAAATCACTCTGATGACCAGAGTTCTTGACAATGGGGTCCAATTGGGCAGGGGATATTGGAGAGGCAATAGGCCACATTATGTGTGAATGGTTGACATTATGGAGGCTCAACAAAGCTTTGCAAGTGGTCCTTACCTGGTTGGTAGAGAGTAGTGATTTGGAATGATAGAACAGATACAGATCCATGCAGACAGAGGGCTAGAAGCAAGGAGAAGGCTACAAGGATAGTGCGTAAAAGGACAAACAGATTTATGGGAAAAGCATGTAAATCACTTAGAAGAATACTTGGCACAAAGTACCTGCTTGGTAAGCACCAGGTACTCCCAGTCTTAGAACTCAACCTCAAATGCGGGCAAGGGCCAAGCAAACAGATCTAGATCCAGATTCAAACTAATGGTACAATAGGGAAAAGAGGGCATGTGAACTTTCAAAGGGGGCAGTTACCACTCAGCTCCATTGTGTTGGTACCAAGAGATTGTACCAGTAGGTTGGTACCAAGGCAGCCAAGTGTTATCAGACCACCCAATGTTTCAATAGAAGTCAGAACTTTGAACTTTGTGTAAAAATCTGCAATTTTTAAGTACAGGTAAGTAATTTCCAAAGGTTCAAACAACTGTGTGTGCCAGAGTTTGGTTTCTAGTGCAGAGGCTGCCCTTTGAGAGATATCTGCCTGGAAGGAACCAGAGGACCTGGGCCGGTCCTGCTAGCTGGGACTCAGCCACAAGGGAGATGTATGCTAGAACTGGAGTACAAGGTGGGGACTTGATTACAGGAACAAGGGACTAAAACTGGGACACAGGGTTAGGACAAGAATAACAGCAATCTTGGTTTAATTCTGAGTCACCTGAACTACTGAATTAGAGCTTCTTAAATCTCTCTGGATGAGAGTTGTTTGGGGTCAGACCGGAAATGGGGTTACGTTTATTGTAGAAATCAAGTAACCGGGACCTGAAAAGTCAAGGACTCAGTTAGAAGGAAGCAAAACAGTGCATTAAAGACACAGAGTGTCCAGTAGTCTCTCTCTCACTCTTTTTACCTTCTTGTACTTATTAAACGTGTATATTGAGATTACTGTATACCTGACACTATTTTAAGCATGAACAAATATGAACTCATTTAATCCTCATAATAATCCTATGCAATAGGTACTATTAATTTCTCCATTTTATAGATGAGGAAACTGAGTCCTAAAGAAGTTAAGTAACTTTCTCAAGGTTGCACAGTAAGAGGCAGAGCCAAGAATGAACCTAGAGAGCCTAGTTGTAGAATCTGAGATTTTACCTGGTGCTGGGAATGCTCCTTTCCTCCTTCCCTCTCTTGTTTTCTGTCTTTCAACTTGGGAACATATGTTGCTTTCTTACTCCTTGACTAGATGTGATTTTGGGTGGAAGACCACTTGTCACAGAGGCTGTAGTACCCTTGGGGCAGAGACCCATGTTTATATTAAGAAATTCAATGTCTTTATTACAGTAAATCCCTTTACTGTATCCATTGGCAAAGCAAATGAGCAGTGTTTTGAAGAAGTAGACACCAGAGCACAGAAACTTAATTTTCTAAGTAGGACTGCTTTCTTGTGGTGGATCTATATAATGTCAAAGCCTTCTGTTAAAGTTTTTGTGGCTTAACTACCAGATGCCCTCATGCACAAATAATTTATCAATAGAAACTAAGGAGTTTGTATAGACATGTCCAATTTATGCCCTGACTAATTAGCTAGTGAGATCAGCCACATAAAATAAAATAATCAAACTGCTCCCATTCTCCTAAATATCAACTTTGTATCTGACTGAGTTTTTCAAAGGGCTTTTTTGTTTTATCTTCACCTGTTTTATATTTATATTTAATAGTGCCCTCTGTGAGCCTTCTTAAGAGTTAGAATTTTTACAAAGTTTTGCTAAGCAGCTTCATATGATGAAAACATTACCTCAATTAATCTATAAAACAGGAGTTATATAATAACTATTTCAGATGTGGTTGATTATAGAATAATGAGATTAGATATGTAAAATCATGCTTTTTTAACTTTGGTTTACTAGGGATTTATTTATCATTTTATTTGATAAACACTTGTGAAGTAACACATGCTAGACCCTAAGAGAATAGTAATTATTTATGTCTTCCCTCATATGAGAGAAACATGAATACATTATCTAACTAAAAATGGCAGATTTAATACAAGGATATTAATGTGAATATGCTTTGGGTCTTAGCACCAGCCCAACCCTCCCCCTTTTTCCTGACTCACAGGATAACCTTGAACCTGTTCCTTTAGCAGTCCATTTTCTCATTCCCCAGTGTTCTATACTTTGTTTTCCTCTTTTATTCTCATGTTCTAGTTGTGTGCATAATTTCAGTTCTATTTAATGAAAAAATGATTTTAGAGCTCCCCAGAGCATTTTAGTCATGTTGCATAAGAACGCTTCCTTCTTTAAAAATATTACCTAAATGACAAAATTTTTATTATGTATTAGTGTCCTCTTCAAAAGTAATTTTATTACAAGTAAATGTATTAATTTCGCCAATCAGCAAATTTGAATTTAGAAATTTATTGTCCTTATGGAAATGATTCCTTGGAATACATGCAAACAGAATTGAATAACTAGAGGAAATCTTTGGTCAAAGGCAATTTTTAAATGGGTATAAAGGGTACAATAGATACTTAAAGAGATTTCTGCTTTTTTTTAAGGAGGTAAGTTAAGGGATATTACAGCTTTTTTAAAGTTTCTGCCATAAACAGAGGTCACTGAGGTCCTTACACATGACTACTTCAAATAAACTCATTCTTATATGATGTCCTGATATTTTAGGGTTGGGTAAGACCTACGTGCCACAGTCAGTCTCTCATGCAAAGCAGGAATCCCATTTTTGCAAATGTTTTCTTTATGGGCTTTTATGGGTGGGACAATGCTACCAGAGTTTGTCATTTGTCATTTTTTATTACGATGCCAAAGCCTAGGACACAAGTGCTCAAGAAAAAGCAAGGCAAAACAAAAAATTTCCATTTCAACACTCTGTAGTTTCCATTTTTTACTCCATCTTTTTTATTCTTCTCCATGATGCATTGATCTTATGCAAGGTAGTAAACATACTCTGTTCTGAGAGAGCGTGTGTAAAGTCTGCATCTGATCTTTACACCTGATCCCTGAAGGCTGTCTTAGTGGGAAGGTAGCATGTTACCCTCTTGTATTTTGCAATCCACTGGCATGGAAGCCTCTCCGGGCATACCTCTTCCCTTCAGCAGACCCTTCACAAATAAATCCCATTCTCTCTGCTTTCATTTCATAATGATTCTATTTTGATCCATGCTCTGGAAAATATACTGTGGAAAGTGTGGAAAACTCAAGAATCATGAGGTTTAAATCTTTTAAATAACTTGGGGTTCAAGGAATGCAAACCCCTCATTTTCAAATACAGATATCTGAGCTCTACTAGTAAGTGGTAAAACTTGGTCTACCATTTACTGTTACTCCATGTAACAGTCTATTTTTGGTGTGCAACCAACAACCACAAAATCACTGATACATAACAATAAGCATTTATTTATCCCACAAGTGTTTGCTGGTTGTTCTGGTCAGCTGTCTGAGGCTGTAGATTACCAGGTTGGCTGGGGCATCTCTGCTTCACATATTCCAGTGTGGGGTCCAGAGGGTGGGGCAGTACTCCCACAGTGTATTCTTTTCATTATCATGGCTGAAGCACAAGAGGCAAGACAAGGACATATTAGTAAACATAGTTAGAGCCTCTGCTCATATCACATCCACTAGCACCCCACTGGCCGATGCAAGTCATATCACCAAGCTCAAAGTGAAATAAGGAAGGAATTTTGCTAAACAAGAAACTAATTTGCCATACCAAATCCTTAAAAAAGGGGGGTCAAGAATCTGTACATATCCCTTTTAAGAAAAAAAATCAGGTACTTTAAAAATATTAGTAGGTCAATTATAATAAACAATGAAAGTTTCAAAGGAGCCTGGTTCAACTTATATGGGGAGAGGTGTCTAATTTATTGAGGATGTCTAAAAGAAATGAGAAATAAAAGAAATATCTCGCAAGTACTGGCAGTACAATGACTTTCCTTTCCTGTGAGACACTGTTGTCTGAAACATTGTTTCCAGAAGTAGAAATAATAATGGAGACAAGAGTATTTGGTTTGGAAATTCCAGGACTGTGGCTTGGAAAACCTTCTAAGGAAGTGAGGAAGAGAGAGAAGGAGAGGAGAAGAGAAAAGGGGAAAGAAGGAAGAACTAGGTTACAAAAATATGAGAGGGTCCTTTCTAAAGGGTATTATGCTGAGTGAAAGAAGTCAGTCCGAGAAATATAAATGCCATAGGATTTCACTTATATCTGGAATCTAAAGAATAAAATTAATAAATCAACAAACTAGAAAGACTCATAGATACAGCGAACAGGCTGACGATTAACAGAGGTGAGGGCGTGGGGAGGATGGGTGAAAAAAACTGAAGGGATGAAGACATACAAATTGGTAGTTTCAGAATAATCACAGGCTGTAATGTACAACATAGAGAATATACTCAAGAATATTCTAATACCTATGTGTGGTGTCATGTGGGTACTGGAAATATCGAGGGGAACATATGATTGTCTAACCACTATGCTGTACACCTGAATCTAATACCTAATGATATTGAATGTAAACTGTAATTGAAAAATAAAATTTAAAGTAAAATAATGACAGGATGCTTAATAATATCACCCATTGTATTTACCAGGAAGATCTTTAATATAAAAGTTATTTGAAAATAATCATAATATACTTATAATATTACCAGAGACATTTTTTGGTAGCAAATTTTAAATGTTAAAAGTCATTGGATGCAGACACAGCTATGATTCTAGGGGCAGAGGACAAGAGAGTGGTCTAAAGGGGATAAAATGGCCCAAGGAAAGACTGACAACATGAACGAAGGTTGGTGAGAAGAGAGGGGGGCGAGAGAAAATGAAAAAAGGATGACATGGGTTCAGGGACATAGAGAAGCCTTGAATTTCATTTGAGACTAGAGTATTGTTAAGCAGGATTGAAATGACATTTTTTATTGATTCCAGCAGCAATAAGCTGAGGGTAGGAGGTCTCTGAGGAGGAGGTTGCTGTATTACCCAAATGAGATGGCCAATCTCTTTGCCGTAGAGGTGGGTGAACAGTTAGGCATTATTTCTTTGAGTTACTTTGTGCAACAACAGACTTGTGATTTAAGCTACTGTTGACTTTTAATTGGCTAGCTTTCCAGAATGATTCATGAAGGGAGAGGAAACAGAATTATGTTTGTTTCTTTGAACTATCCTGGCAGTGATTAATAATGACAATACATTTTGGAAGAATTTGCCGAATTTGTTATATTTATCCTTCAGCAAACAAGTTTGTTACTCTTTATAGTTGTTACCATAAACACTGTTAAAACTATATTGTTGATGCTTTTATCTTTTCAGAATGTATTATAATCCAGAAATGAAAAACCCTGACTTGTCAGAAAACAACTTAATTTTGTCTTAATTATGCCCATGAGGCAATAGGAATTTAGTATAGAGGCAAAGCTAACAATATTTGTTCCCAAGTCGAGCCTAGCCAATCTAAATCCATTACTCAAGTGCCACAGTCAGCAGATTCCTTATCCCCCCACTTGTTACATTGTCCTAAAGGCAAAAGATGGAATGTAATAGTGCTTCTCAAATATTAATATGTAAAAGAGTTACTTGGAAATCTTAAAATGCAGGTCTGATTCAGTGGGTCTGGGATGGGGCCTGTCAGTCTGCATTTCTAATAATCTCTAGGTGAGCCCTGTGCTCAATTGTACACCACACTTTGAGTAACAAGAGTGTGTAATGAGAGAGATTAGGCTTTGGATTCAGGAGCATCTCTGCCAATAAGTGCTTGGGTGAGTTTTGGTTAAGTCAAATTACCTACCTAAACCTCTGTTTTATTATTCGTGAAATGGGGGTAATAATATTTGACTTGCTGGGTTATTAGAATTGTTCTTCCTTGTATGTATAAGGTGCTTAATAAATTGTTCATCATAAGATTGGGGGAGGGATATGCCTTTAAAAATAATAACAAATAAAAAACATTCTGTTGACTTAATTTTGAACTGCTTGAGCCAAGAGTGCAGAAGCCATAGCAAGTTCTGAGAGAGGGCACATAGCAATTATGTAGGTCCATGGGCTTATCTACATCTAGATATTTGCTTCTGGAAGTGTAGCTCATTGACTAGCAGCAGTTAGTTAGTATCTGGGAGCTTGTGAACATAGAATGTATGGTCCCACTGAAGACCTACTAAATCAGAAACTGTGTTTTTAACAGAAAATTTGAATGCATATTAAAGTTTGAGGAACATTGGTCAATATGAAAGAAATGTTTGTCTAGTTTAGATCCCATTGTCTTTGTTCTTTCACCATTGTCTTTGGCCTGTCCTTGGAACAGCTTCCCTTTTTACTCTTAAACATAATGCATATCTGTAGGAACAGCTCCCCTTTTACTATAAACATAATGCATATCTGTAGGGAAAAAAAGGGTCAGCTCAATTCAACAAATTAACACTTTATGGCAAACTACTGTCTTCCTGGCTTCTAGATTTGTGCTCTCCAAGCCTCCCACCTTAGGTCCTTCATTATTTAAATATTATTAAAATAATATAAACTTAAAATTAACTTTCTCTGTTGTGCTAGCCACATTGTAAGTGCTCGGTAGCCACCACGGCTGATGGGTGCCATATTTGACAGTGCAAATATAGAATATGTCCATTTTTTCAGAAAGTTCTATTGTACAGAACTGCTCTAGATAAAAAATAATACAAAAGAAGTAGGAAGGAGGAGCTAACATTTATTAAGAAACTACTGTATTTGCATATATTACTTAAATCATAAATTACCTAATTAAAATTACAATGGATCTTTCCAACTTCTGTGAGTTGATTTCATTTCATTTGTTATAGAGTTGATTATGTTCATATCTTCTAAATAGGCATCACTCTCTTCAGGAATTGTAGGGAATGCTCATGTGAAAGACATGGTCCCTGTTCTCATGGCCTTAAAAGCTTATCAACTTTGAAAACTCATACACATGACACACTTGGAGGAAAATACATGCAATTATTGAAACCTTGGTTATAAGTTCAGTGATTCATTATATTTTGTGTGTAAAATTAGAAAGTTCTTATTTATACTGAAATGAATTTTTAAAGAAAAAATATTAAAAATTAGAAGACCCATTCACAAACCTACTTTAATCTTTTCCTCCTGTGGTGCCCTTATAGAGGGCATTTAACTGGCTGCTCTACTCATAACTCCCCATCCATGAGGAAGCTCCTATGTATAGGATTGTTACATTAGATCTCAGGTGGGAGGCAATGGGGAAAATATAAGAGTTACCCAGGTGGAAAAATATGATTGTTTGATGAGAGTCACCACAGAGGCCCTTCTTTCTGGCAATGATTCCTCTGACGGCACATCTATGATATATATACTTAGGCAAAGTAGCCACTTATTTCAAGGTGCTCAGCCTGACAGAACAGGTTTAAGAACAAAGGGAAATAGAGAAAACCAAGATGGCGGCATAGGTAAACATCTAAACTGCTGCCTCGCACAACAATTTCAAAACCGTAACTATGCTGAAACTGGTTTGGCTCAGTGGATAGAGCATCAACCTGTGGATTGAAGGTTCCTGGGTTCAATTCCAGTCAAGGGTATGTATCTTGTTTACGGGAACATACCCAGTAGAGGGTGTGCAGGAGGCAGCTGATTGATATTTCTCTCCCATCGATGTTTCTAGCTTTCCATCCTTCTCCCTTCTTCTCTGTAAAAAATAAATAAAATATATTTTTTTAAAAAATAAAAGACAAAACGTCTATCACCCAGAACCATGGGAAAGCTGGCCAAATGGAAGTTCTGCAACTAGGAAAAAAAAAAGAGAAAAGAGCATTGAGAGATGCACAAGCACTGAAAAACTGAGGTATGGAGGGAGTGAACTGGGCTAGCAGTGGGCAACTTTGGGTGCTGCTTTTTCAACCCGAAGGGAAACAAGCTCCTGATTAATCCGAACTTCATTTTCTGGGGAGAAGCTGGAAACCTAGACTCTTATGGAGAGAAGCTGGATTGTCTGCCATTGGGTACCTGCAGCAATCATTGTTCACTGTGCAGGGGCATAGGACGCAGGGACTTGGAAATGTGGAGATGCAGAGAAGGCTGACTTGCAGCCATAGCTGTTTGCCATGCCCTAGCCTAGTGACTTCCTAAGGCCCTGCCCCATACAATCTGCAAACCTGCCCAAGCTGAGTGCAGCAACATTTGCACATACATGACCTGCCCTATTGCAGCTTAATCTAACAAACTACAGCTCTGGTCAGATAGCTCTAAAACCTCCAAACCCCAAGCAAAGAGGAGAAAACTGTAGTTCTCCCTGTAGCTCCTGCTGGGTTGCCTCAGACAGTAGCTGACCTGCTCTCCATTGGAGATCCAGAAGCTATTGTATCTAGAGGTCAGTGTGAGACAACTGCAGAATTCAACTACTCACATACATAAGTGACACTTTCAAGGGGCAGACTCGGTGAGCACCAAAGCCCCATTGAAGCAATTCCTGCCCCATAGATGTGTCTCCAGTATAGCAGTTATTCCACTGTATCAACACAGGGAAGCAGCAAAATGAGGAGACAAAGAAACATGTTATGAATGAAATAAATGGAGAAAAGCAGACTACTGGTAATAGAGTTCAGGATCACATTTATAAGATTACTCAAGAATCTTATAAACATCATTGAGAAACTTGATGAGACCTTCAAAGACCTTAATGAGAATGCCAAGAAAATGGAAAAGGAACAGTCAGAAATCAAGCCTACACTGTCTGAAATAAAGAATATACAGAAATCCAATGGTAGATCAAAGGACCCCAAGAATCAAACCAAAGATCTGAAATATGAGGAGACAAAAAACACCCAACTGGAAAAACAAAAAGAAAAACAAATCCAAAAATATGAAGATAGTGTAAGGAGCCTTTGGGACAACTTTAAGGATACCAACATCTGAATTATTGGGGTGCCAGAATATTAAAAACTTTCCCTACCTGGTGAAAGGAATAGACTTATAAGGCCAAGAAGTGCAGAAAACTCCAAACAAGAGGAATCCAAATAGGACCACACCAAGACACATCATAATTAAAATGCCAAGGGCAAAAGACAAAGAGAGAATCTTGAAAGCAACAAGAGAAAAACAGTTGGTTACCTACAAGGGAGTACCCATATGACTGTCAGCTGATTTTTCAACAGAAACTATGCAGACCAGATGGGAGTGGCAAGAAATTTTCAAAGCAATGAATAGCAAGAACCTACTACCAAGATTACTCTACCTAGCAAGGCTATCATTCAAACTGAAGGTCAGATAAAGAGCTTTACAGATAAGAAAAAGCTAAAGGAGTCCATCACCCCCAAACCAGGATTATATGAAATGCTGAAGGTTATTCTTTAACAAGAGGGAGAAGAAGAAAAAGCTAAAGATAAAAATTATGAACAACAAAATGACAACAAATACATACCTACCAACAAGTGAACCTAAAACTCAAGTGAATGAAAAATCTGATGAACAGAATTGACTGATGAATATCATAGAGTCAGGAACATAGAAAGGGAATGGACTGATAATTCTCAAGAGGAAGAGGGTGAGAGGGGTGTAGGAAGAGATTGGACAAAAATCTTACACTTATGGATGAAGATAGTGGTGGGAGGTAAGGGCTTTGGGTGGGATCAAGGATCAGGTAGAGAGGAGCTATGGGGAGAAAAAGAAGAACATCTATAATAATATGAACAATAAAGATTTATTTAAAAAAACAAAATAATTCAGAAAAAAATATTTCTAGAGTTGCATTATAGCATTACTACTCAAAATGCAGTCAAGTCCCACCAGGAAGATTATTAGAATTGCAGAATCTCCAACTATGTTCCAGATCTATGGCATCATAATATCTGAGGGTGGGGCCAAAGAATCTATATTTTTGCCAGCTCACCAGGTGATTCTTATGCACATTAAAGTTTGAGAGAAACTAGTAGAAACCTAAAGAGGCTTCTGGATGCTTGACTGAAGTGGGAGTGTAAGGTAGGGTAGGAAATACTGCACACAGAAAGGCAAAAACAAAACAAAAACAAAAACTATAGTGATTCACTAAATATAATGGTAACACATTTAGTATTAATCTGAGCCAGCATTTAATTCTAGAGTTGTTGTTGTTGTCATTGTTATTATTTAAATAATGTGGGACACATTGACTTTCATAGTCTAGTGGCATCTAGTAGATAAGGCATAATGGTAGTACATGCCATTAAAACACCCATTGACTATCTCTGCCTGGCTCACTCCTGTGTATCCCAAAAAGTTCAGCTTGAATAATGCTTCTTCTGGAAGCTGAGATTAGGCATGGTGCTTCTGTTTTGTGCTTCTTGTCCTCCTCCATAGAAGTTACCACACTTTCAGAGAGGAAGGGAGAGAGAGAGGGAAACATCAATGATAGAGAATCATTGATCGGCTGCCTCATGTAAGCTCTCTACTGGGGACTGAGCACAAAGCCTGGCCATGTGCTCTGACCAGGAACTGAACCATGCTCAACTACTGAGCCATACATCCAGACTGCATTACTTCTTTAATGGCTGATATTTCTTCCTAGAGTATAAATTTTATAAGCACAGAAAAAAAATTGCTCTGTGTTTTTCACCCTTGTTACCTCTATAACTCAACACATTTTTGCTGGGCTGGCTGGCTGAGTGAATGAAGGGATGAATGAATAAAGATGTGAAGAAACTGCAGTAAGGTAATATGCTCTAAAGAACCATCCCATTTGAGGATTCAGAGAAAAGCGGAATTTTAGGTAGCTCTTAAAGAATAAGTAAAGCGTTTCCAGGCAGAATATGAAAAAGTCATTCCAGGAAGAGAGAAGTCTATGTGCACGGGCCAGAGGCCTGGAAATTCATGTTCTGAAATCTGTGTGGCTAAAATATAGAGTGGTAGCATGAGGTTGGAGAGGAAGGGTTGAGTCTGATTGTGAAGACCTCCTTTGCTTGATATTAAAGTTGAACTCTACCCTATGGGCATTGCCAGTAGTATCATCTCCTCATATATTTGGGAATTTATAGACATTTTTTTCACCACTAGGATCATTTTGTGAGTGTGTGACTGTTGTGTAATTGATACCCTAAATATATGTTGAATAAATAAAGCCAAGAAACATTAGTGATCACTTAACAACAATGGACTACAAGCTATTTTCAAGGTTTTTGTATGTGTTTTTACTTCT
Source organism: Antrozous pallidus (assembly GCA_027563665.1). NCBI lineage: Eukaryota > Metazoa > Chordata > Mammalia > Chiroptera > Vespertilionidae > Antrozous > Antrozous pallidus. The sequence goes on along the minus strand of CM050520.1, from coordinate 54,398,977 downwards.
TTGCCTTTGTTCCTTATGCTCCATCAGCCCAGAATGTCTTTTTTCTCTGTACTCATCTTTTAAAGATTTCATTAAACTGCCACTTCTATCAGAACTACCTCATCAATCATTCTAGACAAAATGAATGCCTCCTTCCTCCTTGATTCCATAATATTTAACTCACAGGAGGGTGCCTGCTTTAGAGGGCAGACTTTGAGCTCTCTTGACTCTAGGATTTGCTGGCTAGGTAATCTTGGAAAATTAACTTCTCTGGTCCTCTTTCCTCATCTGTAAGTAGAAGTAATAACTCTCTTCCATCAGGTATTAATTAGTGTATAGGTTCAATTACATATAACAGAGACCAAAATAGCAGTGCTTTTGTAAGATTAAAATGTATTTATCTCACATATTTTTTATCCAGAAATGGAAAAATGGAAAGTCAGCTTACACACACACACATTCACACACACACACACATATATATATATATATATTAGAGGCCCAGTGCATGAAATTCAAATGCAGCCCAGCCTGCACCCTCTCCAATCTGGGACCCCTTAAGGGATGTCTGACTGCCCTTTTAGGCTTGATCCTGATAGGATCAAGCCAAAATGGGCAGTTGGACATCCTTCCCAAAATCCAGGACTGCTGGCTCCAAACTGCTCGCCTGCCTGCCTCCCTGATTGCCCCTAACCGCTTCTGCCTGCCAGCCTGATCACCCCCTAACCACTACCCTGCCAGCCTAATTGATGGCTAACTGCTCTCTTGCCAGCCTGAGAGAGAGAGGGAAAGAAAGAGAGAGAAACATTGATCAGTCACCTCCCATACGTGCCCCAACCAGCTATCCCCTGAAGGCTTAATTGCCCTCAACTGTCCTCCCTTGCAGGCCTGGTCCCTCCCATTGGCCCTCCCCTGCTGGCCATCTTGTGTCCTCATGGAGGCAGGATCTTTGACCACATGGGGGCAGCCCTCTTGTGTGTCGAAGTGATGGTCAATCTCCATATTACTCTTTTATTAGATAGGATAGTTGATAGTATTATATATGTCTTCCACTTTATCCTCTTCAGCCCCCTTCACCCAACCCTTACCCCCCGGGTCTTCTCCCTCCTCACAAAGTCATAAAAGGACCCAAGAACCTTATCCTCTTATTCTTCCTCCCTTAGATGTTGCCTTTGTGCACATAGTACCATGTTGACATGCCAAGGAGTAGGTTAGAAGAAAGACATAGAAATGAGCATTGTTACTCCTTTTAAAATAGAATTTTCCCTTATATCTCAAGAGTTCGAACCTATGCACAAAGCCACATCACCTTGCAATAGGAGACATACATGCCATCTTTATTCTGGACTACCCTGGACCTAAATAAAAATTTGAAAGTCAATTACTATGGAAAGAAAGGATAATGAATATCAGAAGACAACCAGTGGTCTCTGCCACGCAGTATGCATAGTAGTGTTCTTCAGTGTGGAAACTTTCCTCCAGAGGATGATAAATAAGATCAGAAGCTTTGATTTTACATTTTCCCATAATTTCAACATTTGGATTTATTCCATAAAAACATAATATATAACTATAGCTGCACAAATATGATAGATTAGCACTTATGGGGAATGCATGCTCTCAAACATTTAACAGATAAAAACTCTGAATAGAAAACTATAGAGATAACTGGCTGGAAGCATTAGAGATAATATGTAGATACTGCTTCATTCATAAATAAATGTTCAAAAGTGACCATTGTTACTGTGGAAAATTAGCACTTACCATATACTTTCTTATTTAGTAATAGTTCTTATCATTCTATAAACAGCTGCGTTTAACCCAACCAGTGTGGGTCAGTGATTGAGTATTGACCTATGAACCAGGAAGTGATGGTTCAATTCCCAGTCATGGTACATGCCTGTGTTGAGGGCTTGATCCACAGTAGGGAACATGCAAGAGGTAGTTGACCAATGATTCTCTCTCATTGATGTTTCTACTTCTCTGTCCCTCTTCCTTCCTCTCTGAAATCAATATCCTAATATATAAAAAGCCAGGGGCTGTCCAGACTGAAATAACCAGACAGACAACTGAACAGCAGGCTGCATGGGTTGACAAGGCCAGCAGGGGGTGACTAAACATCAAGCTGCATGGGAAAACCAGGCTGGCGGGGTGGGGTGCAATAGTGGCGACCAGGCCAGTGGCGGGGACAGGTGGGGGCAATCAGGCCAGCAGGGGGACAGTTGGAGGTGACCAGACCAGCAGGGGGAAAGTTAGGGGTGATCAGGTTGGCAGGGGGTGCAGTTGAAGGCCACCAGTTTGACAGGAGGGGGAAGTAAGGGGCAACTAGGCTTGCTGAGGAGTAGTTGGGGCTGACCAGACTGGCAGGCAGAGACAGTTAGGGGTGATCAGGTTGGCAGAGAGGGCAGTTAGGGGCAATCAGGCAGACAGGTGAGCAGTTAGGAGCCAGTAGTCCTGGATTGTGAGAAGCATGTCTGACTGCCAGTTTAGGCCTGATCCCTGGGTTCAGGCCTAAACTGACAGTCAGACATTTCCTGAGGGGTCCTAATGGGAGAGAGTCCAGGCTGGGCTGAAGGTATTCCCAGCCCCATACGTGAATTTTGTGCACCGGGCCTCTAGTCCTATCTAATAAAAGAGTAATATGCAAATTGACCATCACTCCAACACACAAGATGGCTGCCCCCATGTGAACACAAGATGGCCACCACAATGTGGCCAGCAGGGGAGGGTAGTTGGGAGGGACCAGACCTGCTAGGGAGGGCAGTTGAGGGAAATCAAGCCTGCAGGGGAGGGCAGTTAGGGGTGACCAGGCTGGTAGAGGAGGGAAGTTGGGGGGCAACTGGACCTGCAGGGAAGGGAAGTTGTGGGTGACCAGGCCTGCAGGGGAGGGCAGTTAGGGGTGACCAGGCCTGCAGGGGAGGTCAGTTAGGGACAAACAAGCTGTCAGGGGAGCAATTAGGCATCAATCAGGCTAACAGGGGAGTGGTTAGGGGCTGATCAGGCTGGCAGGCAGAAGTGATTATGGGCAATCAGGAAGGCAGGCCTGTGATCCTTTGGGAGCCATCAGTCCTGGATTGTGAGAGGGATGTCCAACTGCCCATTTAGGCCTGATCCTACCTGGCATCCAGTCGGACATCCCTTGAGGGGTCCTAGATTAGAGAGAGTGCAGGCTGGGCTGAGGGACACATACCCCTGTGCATGAATTTCATGCACTAGGCCTCTAGTATCTTTCTATATAAAAGCTTAATAAGCAAAGTGTCCCCTTGGGAGTTCGACCTGGAGACCAGGAGTTCAATTGCATGCTATGATGTTTTCTGATCACCAGGGGGGCACTGAGAATGAAGGAAAGCCCCGGCTGGCAGCCAGAAGGCCCTTATCAGACCTGATAGCTAGCCAGCCATAGAGACCTTACCTGTGTACAAATTTTGTGCACAGGGTCTCTGTATATATATATATAAAAGCTGTGTTTAACTTACCTTGGAATTCTATCTCACATCCATACACATAAAAGGACTTCAATGTGTTCTTGTTATATTTAGTTGTATTAGTCAAATTAAGCTGTTTTGTTAAAGAGGAAGTTTTTATGTGAAATGTCTGTGGTTTAGTTTGATCCACATGGCCACATGAATTGAGGCACAAGCTCCTACTCAAGGGTGGGGTGCCAAATTTATTGTCTTAATTTGCAAAATGTAACATGCTCATACATATGCACTGTTTTAAAAGTATGGTGCTTATAAAGTGCTTTTTCTTTCTCACATATATTTATAAAAGAAAATATAACCAGTCATGTATGATAGAGGAGACCCTGGGTGAGATTAAATAGAAAAAAGAAGGGGAAAAAAGAGTGATAGTTCAATAAAAAGCAAAACCAGTAAAGAAAATGAGAGCAGAGTAATAAAAAGAAATGACTTAAAACCTTTACATTGCCTTCTTTTAGTTTTAAGAGCATTACAGTTGGAATGAAGCTAACAATCCCACTTTGAACTTAAAAATAAAATGCAGAAATACTAAAATATAATTTTCCTAGGGCTTCAGAAATTTTATGTGATATAGTATTTCATAATCTCTGGTTAAATTTCTTTGAGTTTTTAAATTGACTTTTCTACACTGAAATTTTTTAGGACCCAATTCTTGGGGGATCATTATAGCTACATATTCTCTGGGAAATTGGACTATTCCAATCATTCTCACACATGAATATTTGAACTCGTTCAAGTCCTCTTTCCATTGCTGTTCATCCTCTTTTAGTTCTTCCCCAGGACTCAGGCTCTTTAAAGACAAAACAAAACCTTCTTTCTCTAAGGAGTTAATTGTCTTTCTTTTTGAGAAGGCTGTGATATCAGAAGTGGAAATTAATTTGGTTGTGTTGCCTGACAGGCAAACATTTATATCCTTCTTGGTTTATCTACTACTCCTGGGCAAATTACTTGAAATATTTGCACCTCAGTTTTTCCTTCTATAAAATGGGAGAAAAATCACCTAGCTTATGGGTCCATTTATTAACATAAGGAATATGAACTACTAAGTATAGAATCTGGAATAGAGTCATCAATTACCTCTGATCTCTGATGTTTTGTAGAAGATATCCATTTTTAAAATAATTTAAATTTTGAGCAACAACAACAAAATGTTGAGGATTTGGTTTTCAAAAGATCCAAGTAATTCAGTCTCCTAATTCAATAACAATAGGATAAAAGAAAAAGGCATTGTCTCACACACATTCCTGCTGGGAGCCCTCCAACAAGTGGCTTTCAAAGGTCCATTTCCCCCAGTCTCCCCCCCTTTCTCAGTGTGTCATATCTCAGTCCTAAATTATTTCTCAGAGTTATCACTTAGAAGTTCCAAGTTTGTGTGAATATTTGAGTAACAGGATAAACTTTTGTGAGCTTTTCCTTTGGTAAAAAAGAATGGTTGCTGCTTCCCAGGTAACAATGGTAGCAATGTGATTTGATTATACTGATTTTCCAAAGTGCTCCAAATATTGTTTTGCCCTAAGGTGCTTTATTTTGGAAACCCAGGAGCATAAAATTCAAAGAATGACAATCTAATGAGGTGTCACTTGAAGGAAAAGTAGTCATGAAATAATAAAACCCAATAGGTTGAACAGTATGCAAAGAGGAGTAATGAACAATAACCCATCAGAATCAGTATTGCTTTAAAGACAATCTCAGGGAATTATTTGTTGTTTTTTGAATACATTGCTAATACTTTCCCTGATCTCCTGAAGCAGTGGTTCTCAACCTTAGCTATGCCTTTCTGTGCTTTAAGAAATACTGATGCCTGCACTCCAGGACCAGAGATTTCTTCTTAATGGGCCTGACTGCAGCCTGGGCATAGACATTGGGATGTTTTAAAACTCCCCAGCTGATTCTTTTATGCAGCCAAGTTTGAGAGCAAGTGACTTGGGACTATAAAATGGAAAGAGTTTGATCTATGAGCATTGGAAGTATAAAATTAGATGCCAGCACTTACATTGCTTATTATTTTGAAGGGAAAACACAGTAACCATAGTATGGGCTATGTCAAAAATCATTGAGAATGTTAAAGCATGGGTGGTTCATGTTATAAAACAGGCCTGTGCCTTTCCCCAGGTCTCTCTCTCTCTCTCTCTCTCTCTCTCTCTCTCTCTCTCTCTCTCTCTCTCTCTCCTCCCTCCCTCCCTCCCTCTTCCTCTTTCTCTCTCCCCCATCCCTGTCCTCTAAGCTACAAGCAGCCTTATCTTGCTGTAACTTGTTTCCTGAGCTCATTTCTTCTACAGCTCACTTCTTCTACCTCTATGTCTTTGTAAATAAACTTTTTCTTATAATTTGGAAAAAATGTTAAATCATTTTCCCTTTCTAATCTATTGTGATTCAAGAAAAGCCTTCCAATGACAATGGTTGGTTTAGTGGACTCATTATAGGCAATAAACTGAATTTGCCCGCTGTTAACTTGGTAACAGACACAGCAAGTGCTAACAAAATTGTCAATGCAAGGCTCATAACCCCAAGTTCAGACATGACCAAGTTAAAAAAAAAAATCCCTCCAAGGGCTATTCTCCTGACACATGTCACCATTTATGAATTGTAAATTGGGGAATTAAAAAGAAAGGCATGGCCCATGCTTGAGCAGTTTGACCTAAGGACCCCTATAAGGCTGAAAAAAAAAGAGATTTGCAGGCCAGAATACTGCTGAAAGCTAGTCTGAGTTGACCTTTAGGTAGGTCATTGTGGTTACCTGGGGCTCAATGTAATTAGAAACAATCAAATATCTAGGCTCGCCGAGACCGGTTTGGCTCAGTGGATAGAGCGTCGGACTGCGGACTGAAGGGTCCCGGGTTCGATTCCGGCAGGGGCATGTACCTTGGCTGCGGGCACATCCCCAGTGGGGGTGTGCAAGAGGCAGCTGATCGATGTCTCTCTCTCTCATCGATGTTTCTGACTTTCTATCCCTCTACCTTCTGCTCTGTAAAAAATCAATAAAATATTAAAAAAAAACAAAAAACAAAAAACAAATATCTAGGCTCAGTCCAAGTCTTTCAGGCGCTTTCCCCAACAACCCAAGGCACTGAATTTTCCATTCTCTTAGTGCGGATTGCTCTTATTTTAAGAGGCAGGCTGGTCAAATTTTTATTTAATTCAAGTTTATTTTATGGCAATTGATTTGATAAATGTCTGCTTACATAGCAAAATAATCTGGTTCCTTTAAAATGGAGCATGATATTGGTATGGCCGAAAACATGGACTTGGTGTCCAACAGAAATAGCTCTTGAATTTGAACTTGAACTAGTTACATAAATTTTCTACATCTTAATGTTTTATCTAGTAAAATGGGGAAATTTGTTTATAGTACTGGCAAGAGAATGATCTGAGCGATTTCATGCATGATTTAATAAACTTTAAAGATAAAAGTAGCTAAATATTTCTAATTATATGCTATGCACTGTTAAAATTTTTTTACATATATTAATGTATGAAATCCCCACAATGCCCTGAGAAGTATATTGTTACCTTCACTTTACAGATGTGGAATATTTTGCAAAAGAGAGATTCTTAAGTGTTCAGGGTTGCACAGTATCTAGTGAGAAGCATACATTAACTAAGAGCGAGGGAGGGAGGGAGGGAAGGAGGGAGGGAGGGAGGGAGAACTCATGGACATGAACAACAGTGTGGTGATTTTGGGGAATCAAAGGGGTTTGGTGGAGGTGGAAGAGAGCATAGAAGGGATAAATGGTAATGTGAAAAAAGAAAAGAAAATGAAAGGAAAGAAGAAAAGGAAAGAAGAAAAGGAAAGGGAAAGGGAAAGAATAATGTTATGGCCCTGGCTGGGTGGTTCAGTTGGTTGGGACATCATTCCATGCACCAAAAGGTTGTGAGTTCGATTCCTGGCCAAGGTCAGGTCACATCCCTAATTCACCTGTTCCATCCTGGTCAGGATGAATACAGGAGGCAACCAATCCATGAGTTGATTTCTCTCTTTCTCTCTCTTCCTCTTGTTCCCTCTCTCTAAAAATCAATAAAGATATCCTCAGGTGAGGATAAAAAAAATAGAATAGTGTTATGCTACCCCGCCTCTCAGTAGTTGCAATAAAATGTAGTTTTCTGAGTTACTCACTTACGGGACTGCAGAAGACACTGAAGCAGCTAAGGTCAAACACAGTGCTGTTATACACCTCACTAATAAAAGATCTAAGAGCTACAAGGAGAGGGAAATTGTTCCAGAATGCAAACAGAGGATATTTATGAGTAAACAAAACATATTGTTGTGTAAATTAAAACTCAAGCTGGGAAGAGATCTTAGAGAAGATATTAGTGATGCCATTGTATGTAATAAGTAATCTATAAGATATGACAAGGAATGATTTAAGATGTCTTGGGTGAAAGTCTTGAACAACATGCTTCCAAGTATATAATTTTATTTACTTCTCAAAATATTCATGAAGGAAACAATCTTTTTTATTGCAAAGGAAACTAAAAAATGCTTTGAGATCATGAAGTTCATCGATCTTATGACATTAGTAAATGGCAAATTGTACTTGAAGTTATGTCTTCTGATTTCTCCCAACTAACTGGCTGTGTCAGATGGGGAAGATTTTTACAGGAATTGTTGCAGATCAGCTTTCTTGTCATCATCAGATAAGGGAACCCTCCTATTTTTAAATTTTATTTATGATCTGTGAATTCCACATTGCTGTTAGGTACTGTGATTCATTCATTTAACACAATTTTGTGAGAACCTACTATGTATCAGGCTCACTTTAGTTCAGCTTTTGGGGCCAAAATAAAATTACTGCTCTTAGAGAGCTTACATTATAGACACAGTAACAAAAAAGGAAGCTATAAAATAGTAAGTGTCCTGAAGAAAATAAAGCAAAATTATATGATAGTGGAAGTGGGAAAGGGCAGTGGCTTCTTTACAAAGAGAATTTAGGGAAGACTTTTTGGAGAAAGTGATATTGAACTTGTGATCTGAATACAAAAAAGAGCCAGACATACAAAAATAAATAAATAAGAAATCTTCAGGTGTTGCTGTTTCTCTTTCCTTTCCACCCCCCATTCCACAAAGACTTATTTTAATTTGTATTTTGCTGCTGTTGTTTCTCTTTCTCCCTCCTTCATTCCTGTCTCAGTGAGTAAAATCACCTTTCAGGAACTAGTACTTGTAACATAGAGAATTAGGATAAGTGGCATACATGTCCCAAAATAAGAGCAGCAAAATCAATGGGGAAAACATCATTTTCTCTCACATAAATGGAGTTGAAAAGCTAGAAAATCCATGTCACTCTCTAGTTTAAGCTACTACAGTCATTCTATCATAACTCTCCTAGCATTCTAGCTTTAAGGATCTCTATTTCTTGATCACATTATGGCTCAAAGGTTGCTGTAGCTCCAATCTTGACATCACATTTAGACATCGGGAAAGGATATTAAAAAGAGTATACTTCCACCCTAGCTGGTATGGCTTAGGGGATAGACCATAACCCTGTGGACTGAAGGGACCTATGTTCATTTCTGGTCAGGGCACCTGTAGGAGGCAACCAATTGATGTGTCTCTCTCAGGTTGATGGGAATGTTTCTCTCTCTTCTCTCCCCCTCCCTTCCACTCTCTCTAAAAAATCAATGGGAAAATATCCTGGGGTGAAGATTAATAAAACAAAGAGTACAAGATTGTACTTCTCACTTTTAAGGACACTTTCAGATTATGCATAAGAATCAACTCATTCATTGACTAAAAAAGGTCATGTAGCTACATCTAACTGAGAGAGGCTAGAGTACATTTATTAACTGGGTGATGATGTTTAAGAAGAGAATGGAAATTCAGAGGCAATTCATAGTCTCTACTTCAGTCAGTCTTTGAATATTATTATTAGTATCCCTCATGAGGAGATTTATTCTTTATATTTTTATCTTTTTTAATGATTTCAGAAAGGAAGGGAGAGGGAAAGAGAGAGATAGAAACATTAATGATGAGAGAGAATCATTGATCAGCTGCCTCCTTCTTGCATGCCTCAAACTGGGAATAAAGCCTGTGTCCCAGGCATGTGCCCCAACCTGGAACTAAGTCATTACCTCCTGGCTCATAGGTTGACACAACCACTGAGTCACACTAGCTGAGTTAGTTTTTATCTTTTAAGTTCTCATCCTTCCAGTATAACTCACACCTGCTATAGAATATAAGGCACATATGTAGTCCTCTATAATCTGGACCTTGTCTACTATTAATCTCCATGATCATCCATCCTCCTCAGTACCCAACATATAAAAGTTTCCCATTCATCTGTTTCACACTTTTGTGAAATTGAATGATATTTTCTTTTAATTAGAATGCTTTATCCCAATCCCACCTCTAGTCTATTAGCACTTGCCTTATCCACTCCCTACTCTTCTGGGATTAGTTGCTCACATATAAACTTTCAAGTAGACCATGACCTCCTTGAACATAGTAACTGTGGATTATTCACTTTTAATCTCTAGCACCTCAAACATAACCAGAAAAATAATCAGACACTCAATGCATTCTTGAATAAATGAATGAAATGTACAACTGGGGTATATATTCAATGATTCATTTCACATTTTTGCAAATATTTTTATTAATGGCATATCAAATATCAAGAAGCAAACTGAGATGCAGTAGTGAATAATATAAATATTGTCCCTTCATCATGGAGTTTAAATTCTTGATGACAGAGATAGAAAATAAACAAATATAATAATTCTAGCTGTGAATTAGATGAATACAAAAGAAGAAGAAAATAAACTACCAATAATACTGGGAGGCTACTAGCAGGATACATTTTAGTTCTTTGTAAACCTATTTAGCTCTTATTTGTGCTTCATTCTTCATGAAAATAGCAGATGAAGGAGTTTGTTATATCATGAAAGGTTTGTGCATCTGAGTATGGTTACCACCAAGAGAATTGTTAATTACCTTCTTTCTTAAGTTCAGTGACTTTAAAAGTTATAACACATGAAACTCTGAATTTGAAGATTAATGTGATTGTTGACATTAATGGCTTCACATAAATTATAGTAGTGATTAAACTCAATTAAAATTGTGAGATGTTTATCTCTGTTGACTAGCTAAATGTTTATAATGAGAAACCCTTACTTATTCTTTTTAAAAATTATATTTATTGAATGCTTGCTCAGTACTGGTTGCTGTTTTAAATGCTTTGCATATGTATATTAATTAATTTAGTCCTTACATTAACATTATGTTTTATTAAAATACTAGAGGCTGGTGCATGAAATTTGTGCACAAGGGGAGTTGGGGGGGGATCTTGTCTCTCAGCCTGGCCTGCAAAGACACCAGCATCCTTCACCTGGGCCTCTAGCCAGAGTTTCCTTTCCTTCCGCACAGCCTCTGGGGGGATGCTTGTCCTTGGGTACTCAGGGGCTTGGGCTTTCAGGTCTGGCTTCCCCACCTGGCATGGTGGGCCATGGGAATGGTGCCTCAAGAGTCACCCCCTTGAACCATATTACTTGCAAGTGTGTGTGTGTGGAAGGGCAGCTTCGGAGACAGTGATTTGATGTCTGTAGTGTGCCCGCCGGACACCCCCCTGCCATGGGCTGTGCTGGTTGCATCTGGACTGTGGGCAGGGGTCTGCTTGGCTGTGACTGGGGGCTGCAGGTGGAGGAGCCCAGCACCCATAGGGCTCCATCAGCCTCAGGAACTGGAAAGACCCATTTTTCTGGTCCTTGCCCTCCCTCTGCACATCCGGCCCATTCCCTTTCTCTGTGCCCGCGCAGCTGGGCTGGTGGGACATGGACGCTGAGCTCACGGCCCCGGCTGGCCCATTCTCTCAGTGGCTGCAACCATCTTGGTTGGGGTTTATATGCTCCTGATTGGCTGGTGGGTATGGCTTGTGAGTGTGGCTTGATCAGGGGTACAGTCAATTTGCATATTTTATTAGATTGGACTAGAGGCCCAGTACACGAAATTAGTGCACTATGGGGGGTTCCCCTCAGTCCAACCTGCACCCTGTCCAATCTGGGACCCCTCAGGAGATGTTCGACTGCCTGTCACTTTCACAATGTAGGACTTCTGGCTCCCAACTGCTCACCTGCCTGCCTCATTGCCTGAACCACTTCTGCCTGCCAGCCTGATCATACCTTAACCATTCCCCTGCCAGCCTGATCAACGCCTAACTGCTCCCTTGCCAGCCTAATCACCCCCAACTGCCCTCCCCTGATAACCTGGTCACCCCCAAATGCCCTCCCCTGCATATTCCCTCTTTATTAGATAGGGTTTTCTCTTTGGCATATTGGACAGCCCTAACTGTTTGGCTCATTGGATGGAGCGTCAGCCTGCAGACTTAAGGGTCCCAGGTTCGATTCCAGTCAAGAGCATATACCTTGGTTGGGGGCACATACACAGTGGGGAGTATGCAGGAGGCACCTGATCGACGTTTCTCTCTCATAGATGTTTCTAGCTCTCTATTTCTTTCCCTTCCTCTCTGTGAAAAAACTAATAAAATATATATTTAATAGAAAGGAACATTTAAGATTCCTCCATATCTGCCTGGCTAGTGTGACTCAGTGGTTGAGACCACAAGCTGCCACCACTGGAAGGGTATCACACCTCAGCCAGGCTGAGACCCGAGCCCAGGCTGACATCGCTGGGCTGGGATGGTGCTGAGGAGGGTGCCCTCCCAGGCCAGGCTGAGACCCCAGCCCAGGCTCCATCTCAGCCTGGCCAGGGATTGTGCCATTGGATGTAGGCCCTAGCCAGGATGAGACCACAGCTCAGGCTGGCTTTTCATCCAGGCCAGAGATTGTGCTGCTGCGGGGTAGGAGGGGGTGCACACCCCACCCCGGCCATCTCAGCCCGGCCAGAGATCACATCATCATGGTGGGGGGGGTGCTCACCCCACCCTGGCTGGCCACCCTGAATGGCAGCCCGGATGGGGTCTCATCCTGGCCAGAGATTGTGCCTCGGCAGGGGGGCCCACTCCACCCCAGCCAGGGTGGGACCCCAGCCCAGCCGAGGATTGTGCTGTGGGGGTATGCGGCCCTGCCAGCATGAAATCCCAGCTCAAGCTGCTGCCCCTGGCCAGGTGATCATGTGGTTGGGTGCATGGCCTCAGCCCAGGCTGCTGCCACTGGCCAGAAGATGGTGTGGCAGGCTGTGTGGCCCTGTCAGCCTGAGACCCAAGCCCAGGCTGCAGCTGCTGGCCAGGGATCATGCTGGGCAATGGTGGTTCCCAGCCGGACACCCCAGGCTGCCACCGCTGGGCAGACTGGGGGACTCTGGCGGGGCTAAGAGGACTGGGCACTGCCATCTTGTGGCTATGGGCTCTGCCATTTTTGTAGCAGAGTGATGCATATTATTCTTTTATTAGATAGGGTAATTGAAACTTTGTAGCATTGAGTGGAGGCCTAGGCTAGCAATGGCAGGGGGAAAGCTTGGCTTCCTCCATTGCCGGAGAAACCCAAACCTCCCTCCTGCTTTCAGTGGCTGCAACCATCTTGGTTGGGGTTTATTTGCTCCTCATTGGCTTGTGGATGTGGCTTGTGGGTGTAGCAAAGGTATGGTCAATTTGCATATTACTCTTTTATTAGGATACATTTATTGATTTCAGAGAGGACAGGAGAAGGTCAGAGTGAGACAGAAACATTAATGATGAAAGACAATCATTGATCAGCTGCCTCCTGCACGCCCCTGACTTGGGATAAAGCCTGAACCACAGGCATGTGCCCTGACAGGGAATTGAACTGTGACCTTCAGGTTCATGGGTTGATGCTCCATCACTGAGCCACACTGGTTGAATAACGCACATCAAACATTTTGGTTAGATACTAATCTTATCCTCATTTTACAATAAAAAACAACAAACAAACAATAACAACAACAACAAGCACCTGGCCCAAAGAGAAGTTAACTCATGTAATGTGGCCAAGGCCATGTAGCTGATAATAGGAGCCAGCACTTAAACCCAAGGATCTGTGCTCTATACACTTGCTACTCAAGAGAGAAGTTCTCAGAATCAGCACTGGGCAGCTTGCTAAAAATACAGTCTTTGACTCACCCCAAACCTATGAAATCTGAATTTTGATAAGATCCCCAGTTGATTCAAATGCATATCACAATTGGAAAAGCACTGCTCTAAATCACTCTTTATACTGCCTTAGACCATCTGACACTTGGAAATACTCTCATAAGCTACATGTTTATTTACTTCCCTTTACCTCTGGACCAGTCAGACATTTACATCTTTCTGTAGTCTCAACAAAGCAACATGTGAAATGGTCCAGGCCACATAAGTTCTCCTTCAGAGAATGCACTTTCCTTTTCTTTTATTAAAATCACTAGAAGCCCGATGCATGAAGATTTATGCTTTCCTTCCTCTGGCTGCCAGCACCACCTTTCCACTCCGGCCCAGCCCCTTTCTGCTCAGGCCCTGCCTTCTCAAGCTGCCCAGAGGCCCTAAGAGACCAGGGGATGAAGAAGAACGACTGCATCATCACCACAAGCATCCTGCCCCTGTCACTCGGTGCCTGTGTATGCAAATTAACTGCAATCTTTGTTAGGTTAATTTGCATATCACTCCTGATTGGCTGGTGGCACAATGGAGGTATGGCCAATTTACATGTTTGTCTACTATTAGGTAAGATTTTTTTATTTATAGTTGACATACAATATTATATTAGTTTCAGGTGTGTTACAGTTTTTAGGTATTTATATATCTTATGAAGCAATCACAATAGTAAGTGATTCACTATAAATAGTTATTTACATATCCATGATTCACTATAAATAGTTATTATAATATATTGCTATACTTTACATATCCATGACTTATTTTATAAGGGGCAGTTCATACTTCTTAATTTCCTTCACCTTTTTTGTCTACCTCTCCTCCCCCCCTCCATTTTCTTTCTTTCTTTTTTTAATATATCTTTATTGATTTCAGAGAAGAAGGTAGAGGAAGAGATAGAAACATCAAAGAAGAGAATCATTGATTGGTTGCCTCCTGCATGCCTTCTACAGGAGACTGAGCCCTCAACCCGGGCATGTGCCCTTGACCAGAATCAAACCCGGAACCCTTCAGTCTGTAGGCTGACACTCTATCCGCTGAGCCAAACTTGCCAGGGCTTCCCTCTCATCTCCATTTCTTATATCCTATGTCACAATGCTACATCCACCTTGGGAATCTTGTTGCTTGCTGAGATTAAAGTAAAATATCAGTTAAAATATTAATACCATTGACTTCCACTTCCCTGAATCACTTGGTTCATGTGGACTATGAGAAATGAGGTAACATTTCATCATTAAAAGTAGTCATATTCTGATACTGAAAAAAAATTGGAAGCAGGAGGTTAGATGTTAAAGTAAAAAGAACATTTTAAATCCTCCATTGATTTTCTTTCTCTGTGTTTTCCTTCTTTTATTTTTTATTATAGGGATACCTGCCAGCATCATTTTCTTCTTTCTCTGGTTTATAACTTTCCCATTAAAAAGTAATTTGAACAACAGAATGGCCAGGGAATTTTATCTGTACATTTTTATAGCACTTTATCATTTTGTCTCAGTTATTTGAGTGCATATCAGGGTATCATTAAAATCTGCAGCATCTACAGAGTATATGCAATAAACCAGGAATTGTGCCAAGTGTTGTTTCCCCCACCCCTTGGATAATCATTTGATTGTTACAACAATTTTATCATGGAGATGTGATTATGGTCCTCATGTAATACATGAGGAAACTAAGGCATAAAACATTTAAAAATATACACATAGCTCCCCAGCTTGTAAATGTCAAAACTGGAGTTGAACCAAGGCCCACCTGCTTTACCATTCCTTCCAGCCATGATTTCATTACAAGCAGTGGGTATAAAAATGGCATAAATAGAAGAAAACTTTATTTTTGTCTCCCCCCACCCCCATATCCTAACAATTGTTTTGTTCCTTGTTTTTCTAAATTATAATTTTGGTCTCACAAAATTATATAGTTTTAAATTATTAAGGGTTTTTAAACATCCGATCATTTAAACAGCGCCCCTTTCTTTCATGTATCATTAAATTGGAATGTGCAGGCACTGAATTAGTATTGTATGGGATTCAATTTTGAAGATCACTTGGCCAAAACTCTAGGAACTACTTAGAATTCTTTTTACCTGATTTGGACCACATGAAATTAGCAATTCACAGTTAAAAGTAAAACTCTAACTTAAGTCTAGTTCTCTATAGGTAATAACTAACAATTGAACAGTGGCTAAGAACCACTAATTGAATAAGCACCAATGAGGTTCAAAATGAATGTGTCAAATTCTAATGTGAGGAATACACTGAGTCTCCAAATTGCTTTCAATCATAATAAGCTTATGACCAATGCAATTACAACAAGCATGATTGGATCTGACTAAAAAAACTATAGAAGAATTCTGGAAAATATTCCCAGGTAGGCACACATTCAGCAAAGGTTGGAGGTGGAATAAGTGGAGATAGTGAAAAGGGGGTATTAGAGGAATAAGGAAGTCCATCATACCAAAGAGCCACCAGAAGATAAGTCACAAAGAAAAGAGCAATAATGATACAGTTTGTCATATATGTTTAATTAAAATGAACATGAGATTTTATAATCTTTCTATACAGTACCATAGATCCAAACCTTTGAGTCCAGATTTTGTGGCATGAGAAGGTATGTATTTATTTACTCAACATATATTTTTGCGGGGTTAATCCTCACCTGAGGATATATTTTTCTATGGATTTTTAGAAAGAGAATGGAAGAGAGGAAGGAAGGGTGAGAGAGAAAGAGAGAGAGAGAGATACATTAATGTGAAAGAATACATTTTATTGGTTGCCTCCTGTGACTCTTCAGTGAGCAGGTGGACACACTAACTTCTGAGCAACACCGGTGAGGGTTCAACATACTTTTTTTTAAAGCATCAGCTCTCCCTAGCACAGAGCTAGCTGTTGGGAATAATGTTCTGCATTTAAATTTATAGTTTAATAGAAGATTAAACTATTGTGATAAAAAACAATAAATTGATATAGGTGCCATCACAGAAGCAGACAAATGGCTCAGTGGGAGCAGAAACCTGGAAGTGTTCTATTCTCTTGCATTTTCCATGACCTGCATAACCTTAGAGGTATCTCCTCCCATGCCTAGCTTCCTGTTTATCCATATCCACTGTATATCTCTCTTCCTAGGCCTCACTCCCTCAAATTACAGAGAATTCTTCCAATTATTCCATGATTTGTTCTAACCTGCATGCATTTGTACTTGTTTTTCTCTAATCCTGGAATTTTTTTTCTTTTATCTCCACCTGAAAAAGAAATTGGATTATCTTTTAAACAGAGCCTCCAGTAATGCTACCTCTCTGTGAATCCTTCCCATTCCTTTTTAAGGGCACCCTCCTCCATGTCCTAACAAACTTTAATTTGATTATGTTGTAACACATGCCACATTCCAGTTGGTTATGTATCTGTAAGTCCCAGAGGCAATATTTCCCCCAAATTTATCTGACTGACGTAGATTTATAGAAGAGATAAGTAAATAGACTAATGAAAGTCAATATAATAACTGTGAAGAGGGAGTAAGCACTATAGTGGGACACAAGAAAGTGACTAACATTTTTTTTAGTTCAGGAGAAACAAAAGTTTTTGCTAAATTAAACCTTAAAGTATAGGAAGAAGACTCTAAGGAAGACGAGATTTGGGAAAGGGCAGTCTATGGGGAAAGGACAATCACGTATAAAGAAAGACTCAGAGCAACTAAAATGCTTAGCAAATTCAGTCAACTGTTTCTAGTTTGGTGGAGCGTCAGTAAGGTCTGTAAAATGAGGGTGGTGGGAAATGATACAGAGCAGTGGAAGAGATGGAGCATAGCACAGTGGTTAGGAGCACTGGCTCATCCAGATTGCTAGGGTTTGAATTTTTATTCTGTGGCCTGTAGGACCTTGAGCAGTGCCCACATCATCTATGAAATGGTGGCAATAATAGTACCCATCTCATAAGGTTATTTAGAACTACATCAGGTAATACATGTAATATACAAATAGAAGTATTGACACATAGCCTGGCCAGTGTGTCTCAGTGGTTGAGCATAACTCATGCACAGGGAAGTCTCCAGTTCTATTCTTATCTGGGCACATGCTGGGGTTGTGGGCTAGATCCACAATAAGGGGTGTGCAGGAGGCAGCTGATCTATGTTTCTCCTATCAATTTCTCTCTCTCTCTCTCTCTCTCTCTCTCTCTCTCTCTCTCTCTCTCTCTCTCTCTCTCTCTCTCTCTCCTTCTCCCTCTCCCTCTCCCTCTCCCTCTCCCTCTCCCTCTCCCTCTCTCTTTCCTCTCACTTTCTCTCTCCCTTCTTCTCTCTAAAATCAACAACAACACATTTAAAAAATACCTGACACATAGTAACAAGTGTATGTCTTAACGCTCATTATTATCATGCTTTGTCCCAGCCTATTTCTAGGAAATTATGTACATAGTTGTATAACCATTAATCATTGATTCTGATTTTCTCATTTATTATTCTATTTTTGAATTTCCAACAAAAAATGTGAGACCGACAAAGAGCAAACAGATTCTTAAGAGTTTTAGAACTTTGTCAGACATAGTAAGATAGAGGCAGCCCAGGATCAACTGTCTTCAATGGGGTCACCTGACTCTTGGCTGGCTGATCCCATCTTCCTCCTGGCAACACCACTGTGTACCATTCAGTATCTGGAAATAGCAACTTTCAACTTCCTCTAGCCTAGATCAGAGCTCTCTGCTGTATCTTTCCTCAGTCTTTATAAGTGTTCTATTAAAATAAAGCCAAGTATATCTGGGAGCAGTGGGGAAGAAGTTGGGGGGATTGGTACTGTGTGTATGGGGAAGCCCTCTGACTTCCGTTCTCCACTTTTTCCTGTCAATGACCTAGAGGCCCAACTCTGACCCTGGAGTAGAATGGTAGGCTTCTGTGAAGATGGAAGGGGATAATTATCTTTTCACCTGATCTTCTTGGTGGACTGTTCTTAGAGTGTGTGTCAGAGAAGGGTAGGGTTTCTTTTTCTGGAATGATGAAAAGTTTTTAAGCTTTTCCTTACCAATGTCCTTAGGAGAAAGACCTGTGTGCCTCCAAAACCAGGGGTGGGAACAGGAGGCTCTGTGGAGGACTGGGCCTGGCCCAAATGCATAATAGGGATATATCTTAAGAGAAGTTAAATTCCTAGACAATCTGTTTAAATTTATCAACCC
Organism: Antrozous pallidus; assembly: GCA_027563665.1. Taxonomy (NCBI): domain Eukaryota; kingdom Metazoa; phylum Chordata; class Mammalia; order Chiroptera; family Vespertilionidae; genus Antrozous; species Antrozous pallidus. Next base: position 54,380,326 of record CM050520.1, on the reverse strand, counting down.
AGAGAAGTATACTTCATGCTATGATCTACCTCCGGATTTTTATTTATCCTTTTAATTCAGAACAACAAAATTTTATTCAACTCCATGGTGCTTCTTGGTTTGACCTTCACTGTTGGGTCAAATGAAATGGCCTATTTTTTAAATTGATTTCAGAGAGGAAGGGAGAGGAAGAGAAATATAAAAACATCAAGGATGAGAGAGAATCATTGATCAGTGCCTTCTATACATCCCCTACCAGGCTTCAAGCCCACAATCTTCGCATATGCCCTGACCGTGAATAGAACCATGACCTCCTGGTTCATAGGTCAATGCTCAACCACCGAGTCTCACCAGTCAGGCCAAAGTTCCTATTATATTGGAACCTGACAGTTTCTGTTGACATCCCATGTTACTACTACATTATTCCTTATAAGTTCTAATCATGCTTATTTTAATATTATTTGGGTGCTAAACAATAAGAAATACTACAACATTTTCGCATGTATAGGAATCTGACCCAGCTGTACTCCCACCACATTGCAAAAAGGTGGGACAACAGAGAGACATGCTGAGGGTTCTCATTACACAGACATGATGAGTTTCACAAACTATATCCAAGTGAAACTCATTAGCATTTCATTACTCCATGCATTAGCCAAAGATTTTATCACTTTTTTGGTTCATTTGCAATTTCACTTAATTGGTGCTCTGCTCTTAGTATCTATCCCATTAATAGAAATTAGGAAAGATTTTAATAGACATTCAATTAGCCTTAAACATATGTCTCTACATCCATTATTGAGCTCTAGAGTGGATTTCTAGAAATTGATCAAAATGAGGTATGTAGAAGCCACAGTGTATGATGCTCTAAATGTCTACTGACTTGTCCGGTTGAGCCTCAGGTTCTCAGGCTGCAAGATTAAAATATTGATACCCACTTATTAAAGCTGTGCTGAGATATTAAAGCTGTGCTGATTAGATGATATATGAGAAAAGTATTTTATAAACTTTAATAGATTGAAGAGATTTTGAGTATTATATTATTACTCAATATCCAAGATGAGAAAAATTTTGCTTAATGCAACTTTCCTCTTGTATGTCTTTCTTACAATATGAATTATAGGTAAATTCTGAATTATAATTGGTATAGTAACACTAAAAATTAGAGATTCTATAATAAGTATCTCTGTGAAATGTCATAAAAAATTAATAAATTAATATACTTTCAATATCAGCACTTAAAATATTTGTAATACATTGCTATGTTAATATTAACATAGAATCAATACTCTAATTTACCTTTAGTTCTTTAACCATTTATTTAATACTAAAGGACTGATGCACAAAATTGGTGCAAGAGTAGGCCTGCCTTCCCCCAGCTGCCAGCACCGGCTTCCCTCTGGCACCCGACACCTGGACTTCCCTCTGGCCACTGCCAAGCACCCGGAACCCAGGCTTCTGTTGCAGCTCTGGCTTCATTAAGAAGGTTGTCTGGAAGGACATCCAGTCTAATTAGCATATTACACTGTTATTATTATAGATTAACAGAATACTAACTGTAAATGCTTAGAAAAAAATTAAAAAATAATGGGCATTATTTTTTCTATATATTTTAATTTTAAAGTGAGCCACATTTATACACCATTCATTTACTTAGCAATCCTTTGCTAAGTTTCCTACATAAGGCAAATGTGACACTTGTTTCTGGGAAAAAGCAAATGTAAAGATATAATTTTCTGCTTTTAAATGATTATGCTAACCCCAGTTCCCAATTCTCTTAAAATAAAATGTTCTCTGATTTCTCTTGGGAAAGTTGAAAGGACTCTTCTTTAGAATAACAGGATCTGACATGTACCAGAAGTTTAATTAAAATGTAGCCTGTAAGCATCAAACTCAACAACCATACATAAGAAAACATTTGATAAAAATGGCCTGGAGAAAACATAAAGAAACTTTGCTATTCAGCAGCTTGTAAAAATAGCATAATTGGGAGTATTTGCTTCTTACTATGACATTTTAATGGTTGTACAGATACAGGCCTTTTGACTTGTTTGTTTATTCCTCATAATCAGAATACTTAAGAGATTGCATGTGACACTGTTTCAGCTCATATAAATTCTTCATAATGTAAAAAGTTGGCATTCTCAATCCCCTAAACCACTTCAGGGGATGCAATTTTTATACATTATTGATCTTTTATTCCTCTTTCATTAGCAAATCTTCATAAGAGTGTAATCATTGTACATGTGTTAGAAGATTGATATTACTCCCTGAGTATACTAATTTAAGATTAGAATAGCCCAGATTATAGTTCTGTTTTATGCATCCCGATCTTAATTTTTAATTGAGCTTGTTAGTACCACAGCTGAAAATTAGAAGCCAATGGAATTAAGTTATTGTGTATGTATTTGATTTGTGAATTTTCTTAGAATAAATGAGATATTTAGAACACCTATGGTAAAGAATAGTAATAATCACTAACACCTCTGGAAAACAGGGAGAGAGATATTTTCTCAGCATTTACAATATTTACCATGTATCTAGACTATATTAATATTCAACAGCTTCTAAAAATAGCATAATTGGGAGTATTTGCTTCTTACTGTGACATTTTAATGGTTGTACAGATACAGGCCTTTTGACTTGTTTGTTTATTCCTCATAATCAGAATACTTAAGAGATTGCATATATATTAATTTGTAGTCTACTTCCTTAAGGAAGTTAGTCTTGTAGGAGAGATAAAACAGACATAACCAAGTTCAAGGCAAATGTAATGTTTCTCAGCATAGCACTTGGTGCCTAATAAATATTTGTGGAATGAATATATCAATGGAGTATATGAACACATGAATGAGCAAATGAAAAGAGATATTGAGTAGGAAGATTATTTTTAACAGATTATCTCAGGGAAATTTTCAGAGTAAAAGTGAGGCATATATGTAGAGTGGTGGAATTTGGGCATAAAGGAATTCCAGGAAAAAGGAATGATGTGAGGTTCTGCCTAAGATTTTGTGTTTTTTTGTCTCTCTCATTTTTTAGAATATAAATTTATTATAAATAAATGATTAAAAATAAGAACCTAGTGAGAGTATAAAACATATAGGAGCAACTTTAAAGCAGTACACTAAAAATATTAATTGACTACCAAAATAAACCCAAATGTGAGCTGACCACAGGTCATTGATATCATAAAAACAAAAAAACTAGCCATAAGTCTGAGTATTTTGTGCAGGACCATGCATATAACTTTGTGTAGAAAGGCAATACTTGAACAATCTTAGGGATTCCCCACCGCCCTCCTTGAAGGTAAACCTATTGAAGGGGAAGCAAACCGCTGCCTAGAGAGAAATTAAATAACAAATAGTCCAATGTATATTTCTGGAGCAATGTATTTTTCCCTAGTAATTTGCTATGATTGAAATGAATACTTACCGCGTTCCAAGTACTCTACTGCCTAAAATAAGAAACTTATTTTTTTTCATTATTCATATTTGCAGATAAGGTAAAACTCAAAGACATGTACTTAATGATTTTTTTACAAAATTATAATTTTAGGAAATATCAAAACTAAGATTTAAAATGTCTTTTCAATCTTCAGGTCCAAGCTTTTTCTATTTTAGGCTGTCTCTCACTTTTCAGTGAAAAAGTACAAAGGATTTAGAGGCAGAACCTTGAGTTCCAGTTCTGCCAATACTTAATATTATATCAGTAACCAAGACAACTAGAGATAAGGAGACCATTTAGGAAACTACTGTGATAGACCAAGAAGGATATGTATATGTGGGTAGGATATTATCAATGAAAATAGAGAGAATAGACTAAATTTCAGAAATTTTCTCAAGGTAGAGTCACCATGTCATGGCAACTAATGCAAGGTATTATGTTCATATTTACAGTATCAATTATGTAATCTGATTTTCCTGAAACGTGTGGTCTTTGGGACACTAACTCTGGGAGAAACTGTATAGAAATTAAGGTAACATCTGCTACTATAACAAATCCTGAAATTTCAGGTACTTAATACAATTGAAGCATATTTAACCATCTAGGGAAGGGTTTCTGAATCTTTGCACTATTGACATTTTGGACTAGATAGATCTTTGTTGTGTGGGGGCTGTTCTGTACATTATAGAATAATAGTAGTATTCCTGGTCTCTACCCATTAATACCAGTACAACCCCCTCCTCAATTGTGATAAACAAAAATATTTGCTAACATTGGCAAAGGCCTCCTGGGAGACAAAATTCATTGATCTAATTTAATATAAAAGCCTAAGCAACCATCTGACTGTCTGACCGGTAGCTATGATGCACACTGACCACCAGGAGGCAGGCACTCAATCCAGTAGCTGCTGAGTTGCAGTGACTTGGCAGCAGTTGTTCTTGGGTGATGCACCCAGAACCAGAGAGGAGGGGTCTCATTCTGGGGTGCATCACCCAAGAACCCCTCAGGGGATGTTGGAGAGCTGGTTTCAGCCCAATCCCAACAGGCCAAGCTGAAGGACCCCACTAGTGCACAAATACGTATATATAAATAAATTCTGGTCACTGAAAACTTACTTCCACTCAATGATACAAAAGCCTAGGCCCCTTTCATCTTGAGGATCTTCCATTGTCCTCTCTATCAGCTGACAGAGAAGTAAAAGATCATGGAAAAGGAATGCCAATTTCTTAAGAGCCTGGCTTTAAGAAGTTACATGATTTTCTCTCAAATCCCATTAGCATGAATCAGTCTAGTGGCCATGCCTAGATTCCAGAGGAGCCAGAAAATACACTCTTTAGCTGAAAGCTGCTTCCCAGGTTCCACTTTCTACTATGGGAAAGTAAGCACAACTTTGTGGACAGTTAGGCATCTCTGAGATAGTTTAAATTAAATTTTCTTAGTCATATATGTTTAGAAAGTCTTCAGATTATAGTTTCTGAAAAGTCCAGCAAAAAAATGCTTCTGTTCAGTTTTGTTTAACTCAACCTGCCACTAATGTTTTTGACCATAGAATAACTTCTTCCATTATTTTTTTTCTGAGGTAACATCAGTATTCTGCTGAACACTGGGAAATGGCCATTGTGTTTCTGACTTTTCCTATTTTCTCTGCCACTTTATTTCTGGTTTATTATAGAGATATGAGAATCTCAACAAAAGAATGGCAGGAAGAAGCTCATATATGTGGTCAGTAGAATTTAATGACCAATTAGTTTTAGGAGATATTCTGCCTAGTACTTTTATTGATTTGATATAACCTAAAAAGAATCAGTTGTTTTAATAATTGGTCTTCTTTTTATCATTAACTCATTCTTTTGGGAGCTGAATGTAAACTAACCTTATATATATAATCTTCTTCAGTTGTTACTATACTTTTAGACAGAAAAACATAACTACTTTATTTATTATAATTTATTTATATAGTAGAAAACCATAATATTATCACTATATTTAAGCTTCTTAATACTCGAATTACCACAGTCAATATAACATTCTCCTTGCTAACAACCCATATTATAGCCCACTATAAAAATCTCTCCACTGAATGCCAGTATCAACCTTATTTTGTCCCCTACTTTTATTCTCCTTTCTTATATACATACTCCCATCCTATATCATAGCTTTCCTTATTCCCTATTCTTTGTCTTTGTTTTTCCTCACCCATAAATTAGACAAGCTTTTTCTTTATGTCTTTCTGTTTCTTACTTTTACTCATTCCAACCTATGTCCATTGCAAGTATGTCTGATATGTGATAACCCATTAGACAAACAAAATCCTTACATATGAAACAAAAAATCTGTAGAGATACAGATTCCTAATAAAATTCCTATTATCTCTGCCAATTTGTGTTAATTTACACGTGTAACAAAGATTACTAATCAGACCCTTAAAATAGAAAGATTATCCTGAATATCCTAGGTAGAATCAATGTAATTGCAGGGTCCCTTTAAATTATAAAAGAAAATCAGGAAAATTTGAAGCATGGGCTGGTCTGTCATTGTTGCTTGAAGAAGTAGGAGGGCACAAGGAAAATATGAACAATTCCGGTCAATGAGCCTAAGACCCCAAGCTTCAGATGAGAAATACAACCCTGGCTGATAGTTTGATTTATCCCAGTGAGACCCTGAGTAAAGAATCCAGTTATGACATGTTAGACTTCTGACCTAGAGAGTTATGAGATAATAAATGGGTCTTGTTTTAAGCCAATAAATTTATGGTAACTTGCTATGCAGGAATAGAACACTAAAACACAGAAAACAGGTCAGCTCTCCCCTTTCCCCAAATGCTATGCCGTTGGTTCCTTTAAGCAATGAACAATCATAATACATTCAAGTTATGAGTTGATTCAAAGGGATTGCGCAGTACACAATTTCTCTGGACTGTTTTTTTTACACTAAAAAAAAAAATGACCTAATCCTATTCATGACAATAATGGTATGTCCTTTCTCTTCATCCCAAATTATGCCTGTAATTACCTCCCTTTCTCAAAAAATGTCTTTTGTTAATATCATAAAAATTATCATTCTAACTAATAACATTACCAGTATCTAGTCATTTCTCCTTCATGGGCACATGGAAGACTGCAACTCCTATCCTCTTTGAAGTTAAGCAGGATCTTGTGATTAATTTTCTTTCTTTTTTTTAAATATTATTTTTTCTGTTTATTTAATAATGTTTTTTTTCTTTTTTTTAAATCTTTATTGTTCAGTTTATTAATTACATTGTTTCCCCTTTTTATCCCCCTATAGCTCCCCTCCACCCTGTACCTATCCCACCCTCCACCCTCACCTCCCCCTCCCCACTGTCCTCTCCCATTGTTGCTAGATTTTTGTCCAGTCTCTTGCTGCACTTCCACAACCCTTTTCTCCACAAGAATTGTCAGTCCATTCCCTCTCTATTTCCATGTCTCTGTTGTATTCACCAGTCTATCTTGTTCAACAGCCTATCAATTCACTTGATTTTTATGTTCATTTGCTGATAGATGTGTATTTGTTGTTCATAATTTTCATCTTTACCTTTTTCTTCTTCCTCTTCTTAAAGAATATCTTTCAGCATTTCATATAATGTTGGTTTGGTGGTGATGAACTCCTTTAGCTTTTTCTTATCTGCGAAGCACTTCATCTGACCTTCAATTCTGCATGATAGCTTTGCTGGATAGAGTAATCTTGGTTGTAGATTCTTGCTGTTCATCACTTTGAATATTTCTTGCCACTCCCGTCTGGCCTGCATCGTTTCTGTTGAGAAATCCGCTGACAGTCGTATGGGTGCTCCCTTATAGGTAACCAACTGTTTCTCTCTTGCTGCTTTTAATATTCTCTCTTTGTCTTTTGCTCTTGGCATTTTAATTATGATGTGCCTCAGTGTGGTCCTCTTAGGGTTCCTATATATTGGGGTTTGGTGCACTTCTTGGACTCCTAAGTCAATTTCTTTCACCAGGTGTGGGAAGTTTTCAGTCACTATTTCTTCAAATAGGTTTTCATTGTCTTGGCCTCTCGCTTTTTCTGGCACCCCTATAATTCGGATGTTGGTATGCTTGAGGTTGTCCCAGAGGCCCCTTACACTATCTTCAATTTTTTGGATTCTTTTGGTTTCTTGCTTTTTCAACTGAGTGGATTTTAACTCTTTGTATTTCAAATCTTTAACTTGGTTCTTGGGGTGCTCCAGGGCACTTTTAGGTCTTTGTATAATATTTTTTGTTTCAGTCAGTGTATGCTTAATTTCTGGTTGGTCCTTTTTCATATCCTTGAGAGTCTGCTTTATATCCTTGAGGGTTTCTTTCATTTCCTTGTAGGACTCATTCATTTCCACGTTGGTCTTGATCATTTCCACGTTGGTCTTGATTATTTCTTTGCAGCTCTCATTTATATCATTGAGGGTGTTGTTCATTTTCTTGTAGGACTCATTCATTTCCTTTGTGGTCTTGCTTATTTCCTTATAGGCCTTGATCTTTTGTTGGAGCCTCTTAAAAAACCCTATAACCGTGGTTCTGAATTCCATGTCCAGTCGTTTTTTTTCCTCCATTTCTTTCACATCTGATTTCTTTCCATGTTGCTGCATGGTGGCTGCTTCCCTGAGTTGGTCAATTAGCTTTGTGTGGTAGACTTCCTACTAGGGATAGTGGCTCAGCCTCCCCGGATACCTGAGGTGGATATGGGCTGCACAGTCTTGCTGAAGTTAAGCTCAGTTCATCGTTGTTAGCACTTGGAGGGTTGACCTCCAGGCCAATTGTCTGTGAAGCTCAGCTGTGCTCAGGTTGGGTGGGCAGAGTCTCAGGGCCAAGCAGACAGCGTTAGCTCCGCCCTATGCGGCCCCGGGGACTCTGTGCCGGGGGCAATGCCTGCCAGCACCTCTGAGAGAGAGCCGCTGCGGAGCTCCACCGGCTGCCGGCTGGCCGGGAATTCAGACTTTCCCAAAATGAGTCTGCATGTGCAATGTCTCACCCAGGATCGTAAAACAAAGCAGTCTGACAGTTTTTTGAATGAGAGGCAAGTCGCCGTGCGCTCTCTGCGCAGTCACGCAGCTGAGCTGTTCGAGCGAGCTGCCTTCTCCACAAGCCGGGAGACCCGGCAGCACCCGAGTTTCGGCCTGCCCTCCCACTGTCCAGTTTTCACCCCGTGTGATCGTGGGTTCTCTGGACTTCGCCCAGAGCTGGAGATTCAGTCCAGTGGGACGCCTTTGTCTCCCCGTACGAGAAAACTGGCCGGTTTTCAGCCGCCCTCCCTCTCCACTGGTGCGCACTCCAAACCTCTCTCCGTGCGAATCTTTCAATGCTGTTCGCTGCTGCTCCTCCGAGTCACAGTGTCTTATTTTCACTTTTAGTTGTGGAATTTTCACTCGGCGAGCTTTCTGGTGATTCTGGAAGGTGTTTGTTCTTTCGTTAAGTTGTAGTATTAAAATTGCTGATTATGACGGCAAGATAGGTGTTCTACCTTTGCCGCCATCTTAGTTCTCCCCTATTTAATAATCTCTTGTGATTAATTTTCACCAATGGTCTGTGAACTGAGGGAGAAGAAGCCTCTTGTTACCTTCAGCTTTTAGGGAACAGCCTGGAAAAGTCTCAACTTGTATAAAACTTGTGTGAGAAAACCATTTGTAATATTAAGACACTGAGGTTTGGGGGTTAATTTTGTTTAACTGTGTGACCTATTTTGACTAATCCAGGTTAGGAATAGGGATAAGCTCCACCCAGTGACAATATTTTACTAAATATCTAGATTATTCTTAATTTATATAGAAGTCAACTAAAGATAGTATAACTACACTCATGTAGAAATTTTCTAAATTAGTTTGTGTTGAAATGAAAAATCAGTATGATTTTTGAAAAGCAAAAATAAGTTTGGACATGTTTTGGACTTGCGTGTTGATTAAAGCAGGCAGATGCTTAATTCCCCCAGCAAAGTCTCTACTGTGATTCATACTCCTTTTTCCTGCGATTTCCTTTGAAGTTGCTTCATTCTTTTGAAGTTCACCTTGAAGAACTGAGCAACTCAATGACAGTCATTATATCTTCACTGTGACATGACTAATAGCTTCTGCCATAGGTGACAGTTCTTTGCAGTCTTTAATTTCTCTTTCTATTCTTCTCTTTCTATTTGCATTAAAATATCTTCTTCAAATGGATATGTTTATACCTATCTAAACTTAATCACATTCATAAGCTATGATAATTTCTTTTTAATAGATTACTTAAGTGCCTGAAAAGGTAGCCACTCTTAAGATAGAACCAAGATGATCTTCTCTGACAGTTAAGCTGGAAAAAAGTGCAATTTGTAATTTGCTCACCAAAGGGAATAAAATAAGGAGGGCTATACATTGAGAGTACTAGTTATGGTCCTCTCATGATATTAAAACTAGGTAAGCTTTAACTTTCAATCTGATATTTCATAAAAGCTAGACTGAAAATTCAATCTGGGTAAATTTAATTTTATCTAACTTCCAACATTACTTTTCCATCTTGAGTTTTGAGGGCATGAAAATATTGGCTACAAAGTATCCAATTAACTTAGGTTGGGCTTTTGGAGGATCTGTGCATTATAAAAATATGACAAAGCCCTAATTTTTATCTGAATTGATAGCTCAACTTTTATGTTCATATTTGTAGTATATCATCATCTTTTTACCAATTGTGCTAAATCTGTGCTTTTTAAATTACTATTTTATTTTGTTAGAGATTAGAAAGAGTAAGTTAGAGATGAGGAAGAGTAAGTGGCAGAAAAAGTAAGTAGTCTCTTGTGTTATTTTCCCTTTGTGGTTATGATCAGTGTAGCCAAACATATGAAGAACAAATGAAGAGACAGTTGTGAAGTATCAGGCTATATTCTTCTTTAAAATCTTTGATAAAGTCCTTCTTTAAACCTAGTGGAATAATAACCACAATATATCTCAAACTTTAATGTTCACAGGAATCACCTAAAGTCTTGTCAAAATACATTCCGTCTTTAAATACATTTAAATACATTCTGTCATTATGTTAAAATATATAATGTCTACATTCTGGGGTAGTTATAGAAATTTTGCAGTTTTAATAAGCTCTCTGATTGGGCTAATGTTACTGGTCCATACTTTGACCATACTTTGTATAACTTAACTCTAAAGCATTCCTTCCTTCCTTCCTTCCTTCCTTCCTTCCTTCCTTCCTTCCTTCCTTCCTTCCTTCCTTCCTTCCTCCATGAACAATTTATTGAAATTGCCCTCAGTATCCGCTAGACCTTTTAGGTTTTTGTTGTTGTTTTTTTAAATATATTTTATTGATTTTTTTTACAGAAAGGAAGGAAGAGGGTTAGTTAGAAACATTGATGAGAGCAAAACATTGGCCAGCTGCCTCCTGCACACCCCCTACTGGGCATGTGCCCGTAACCAAGGTACATGCCCTTGACTGGAATCGAACCTGGGACCCTTCAGTCCATGGGTTGATGCTCTATCCACTGAGCCAAACCAGTTAGGGCAGCCTTTTAGGTTTAAAAATAGTGCATTTTGTTGTTCTTAGGGAGCTCCCATTCTAGCAAAGTCAGGTTCATACACAGATGACCAATAAAAATAGTCAGATAGGGGGTGATTAATTCTTCTTGTACTGTGTCAAGGGGCTGGGAGGTGGGAATGACCTGATACTTGAGGATAAGGTGTTCTTTCATTTTGGGTACTCATGTTTGTTGGAACAAAGCCTAGATGTGAGCAATTCCTTCTACAAATAAAAATTGAAATCAAATATAGTAGTTAAATTCACTCAAATAACCAATTAGAAATGAGCCATTAATTACTTGTTTTTAAGTCAGATTAAGGAAATTTCACTGCTTATTTTATAGTTTTTAAATAGGTTTTAGATAGACAAATCCTTTGGATCTACTGCCACCACCTCCTTAAAAAATTCTTGGAAAGGTAAACTGACCATGACCATACTACCTTTTTAAAAAATCTTGATATGCTAAAAAAGAAGAAAGAAAGAAAGGAAGGAAGGAAGGAAGGAAGGAAGGAAGGAAGGAAGGAAGGAAGGAAGGAAGGAAGAAAGAAAGAAAGAAAGAAAGAAAGAAAGAAAGAAAGGAAGAAGGAAGAAGGAAGGAAGGAAGAAGAAAGAAAGAAAGAACTATAGAAACAGATTTTCAACTGGTGTGCAAGAAATTTTAAAACATACAATAGCTGATTATTTAGTCAGGGCACTGAAATATTTTCCCTTAGATTATATAAATTAGCCAATGCAACAATAGCCATCCAGTGTGAATGCACCAAAATTATACCTACTTTTGTTGGGTCAGTAAAATTTATAATATATATTATGGTGTGCCACAAAATTTTAATAACTAATTTATGTGTGTCATGAGATGAAAAGGGTTGAAAATTACTGCTTTAGTTAATGAAGCCTCCACATTTATCCATTTGCATAGCCCTTTCTAAGACCCCCGTTTTGGATCTGAATAGACAGCTCAACTTTAATGTTTATATTTGTAGTACATCACCTTCTTAAGAATTATACCTTTAGTGTTTGTTTCTGGCACCACTAAAATTGGTAAATGACATCTAATCAATTTTTATACACTTGAGTCTGCAAGTATAAAAACCCAAAGGAGGAAACTTTATATCAGGGATGATAAAAATTATTTCTTAACTCATGAATATTCCTTGTGCTCATTTTCTGTGGATGGATAACTTCACTTGAAAGTAATAGAAAAACAGAGAACAGCCTGCATGAAGTAATAGTGCTTAGGGTGGATGGATCATAATGATACCAGCATTTTGCCATAACTTTATGTGCAATGCACTGAGCCCTTCCAGCATTTGCTTGAGGATTTAAACACATCCATCTTCATTTCTTTATGTTAGAATGGAAGTATAATATATATGCTAAGTTTGGGATTGTTAAAGTCATCTACTCTAATTATGATAAAATATGTCATATGTCTATAACAAACAAATTTCTGAATATAATTAGCCCCCCTTTTTTTCTTCTTTAACAAAAGGAATGTTTTACAGTTAAATCTGATTCTTGTAGCCGAAGTTTCTTGGAATTAATAAAGTTGGATAAAATATTTTTAGACATAGTTATAATCCTTTAAGAAAGTATTTATTTTCTCTTCACTGACAATTTTGTCTTTTATTATTATTAACACTAGAAGCCTGCTGCACGAAATTCATGCACTAGGGTTGTCCCTCAGCCTAGCCTGCACTCTCTCCAATCTGGAACCCTTTAGGGTATGTCTGACTGCTGGTTTAGGCCTGTGGGATTGGGCCTAAACCAGGAGTTGGACATCCCTCTCACAATCTAGGACTGCTGACTCCTAACCACCTGCCTGCCTGGCTGCCTGATTGCCCCTAACCATTCTGCCTGCCAGCCTGATAGCTCCTTAACTGCTCCCCTGCCAGCCTGATTGACACCTAACCGATCCCCTGTGGGCCTGATCACTCCCAACTGCCCTCCCCTGCAGGCCTGGTCACCGCCAATTTTCCTCCCCTGACAGCCATCTTGTGACAGGAGGGCATGAGGGTCAATTTGCATAGTAGCTCTTTATTATAAAGCATATTTTACAATTGTTTTAGCTTAAAGCAGTTGGGGAAATTAGGAGATAGGCATGCTCTTATTACTAGTATACCTGATGACTTGTCTTTCATTCCCTTTTGTATCTTTTAAAAATATAAATAATTCAAAATAATGTTTTGAAAACTTCTCTGAAGCAAGAGAAAGCTTCATTGATCTCAGTCTGGAACAAGGAAGGAGTCACAAGTAGTGTAATTCTCAGTTCCCTAGGCTGACATAGATGAGAGTTAACGGACATCATACTTTCCTGTTGATTCTGTTTCTATAGTTGTTTTCTCTCCTTTCTTAGAATTTCCATATTTTTCAAAATGTGCATTTATCGGGGTGACATTCATTATATAGGTTTCAGGTGTATAATCATTACCTGCATAATATTTTGGGTGTTCACCATCCCAAGTCTAATATCCTTCCATCACCATTTATCTACCCTTTAACCTCTTCTACCTCTCCCCTCCCCTTTTCCTCTGGTAATCACCATACTGTTATCTGTGTCTGAGTTGTAGTTTTTGTTGTTTTTTTCCCCTTAATCTCTTCAACTTTTTCATTCAGGCCCCAACCGTTTTTCCTTCAGACTGTTTTCAGTCTGTCCTTTGTATGTATGGTTCTGTTTGTATTTTGTTTATTAGCTTTTTTAAACATAAGGTTCCCCATGTAAATGAAATCATGTAATACTTATTTTTGTTTAACTGGCTTTTTTTCATTTAGAATAAAACTCTCCAGGTCCATATATGCTATCATAAAAGGTGAGATTTGCTTCTTTTTCATGGCCAACTAGTATTCCATCTCATAAATGTAACAGTTTTTTGGGGGGTTTTTTTGGTGTTGTTTTTTTTTAAATATATTTTTATTGATTTCAGAGAGGAAAGGAGAGGGAGAGAGAGATATACACAACAAGGGTGAGAAGGAGTCATCAATTGGCCACCTACTGCATGCCCTCCACTGGGGACCAAAACCACAACCCGGGCATGTGCCATTGACCAGAATTAAACCCAGGACCCTTGAGTCTATAGACCGACACTCTATCCACTGAGCCAAACCAGCTAGGGCCACAGTGTTTTTTTTCCACCCATCTATTGATAGGCACTTGGGCCACTTCTACACCTTGGTTGTGTAAACAGTGCTACAGTAAGCATAGGGGTACATATATTCTTTCAAATCAGTGTTTTGGCTTTCTTTATATATATTCCCAGAAGTAGAATCAGTGAATCAAATGGCAGTTCCATTTTTAATTATTTTAGATAACTCCATATTGCTTTTGACAGTGGCTACACCAGGCTGCATTCCTAGTAACAGTGCAAGAGGGTTCCTGTTTGTCCACATGCTCACCAGCACTTGTTTGTTGATTTATTGATGATATCCATTCTGACAGGTCTGAGGTGATATCTCATTGTGGTTTTAATTTGCATTTCCCTGATGATTAACATTTTTTCATATGTCTGTTGGCAATCTTTATGTCCTCTTTGGAGAAGTGTCTCTTCAGGTCCTTTGACCATTTTTTAAAAAATTATATTGTTGCTGTTTTTTTGGAGGAATGAGTTTTATAAGTTCGTTATAAATTTTGGATATTCACTCCTTATCAGAGATATCATTGGCGAATCTGTTCTCCCATTAAATGGATTGTCTTTAAATTTTGCTGTACGAAAAAACTTTCAGTTTGGTGTAGTCCCATTTGTTTATTTTTTTTCTATGGTTTTCCTTGCCAAAGGGGATATTAGAAAAAAATATTGCTATGAGAAATATCTGAGATTTTACTGCCTATGTTTTCTTCTGGTATTTTTATGGTTTGAGTCTAACATTAAATCTTTAATCCATTTTGAGTTTTATATTATACTAGAGGCCTGGTGCATGAAATTCATGCATGGGGGTGGGGGGTGTCCCTCAGCCCAACCTGCACCCTCTCCAAGCTGGGACCCCTCGAGGGATGTCCAAATGCTCGTTTAGGCCCGATTTGGATCGGGTCTAAATGGGCAGTCAAACATCCCTCTCACAATCCAGGACTGCTGGCTCCAAACTGCTCGCCTGCCTCCCTGATTGCCCCTAACCGCTTCTGCCTGCCAACCTGATTACCCCCTAACCACTACCCTGCCAGCTTAATTAATGTCTAACTGCACCCCTGCCAGCCTGTTTGCCCCCAACTTCCCTCCTAGTCACCCTTAACTGCCATCCCCTGCAGGCTTGATCTCCCCCAACGGCCCTCCCTTGCAGGCCTGGTCCCTCCCAATAGCCCTCCCCTGCTGGCCTGATGGCCCACAACTGCCCTCCCTTGTAGGCCTCAAACCTCCCAATGGCCCTCCCCTGCTGACCATCTTGTGATGACCATCTTGTGTCCACATGGGGCAGGATCTTTGACCACATGTGAGCAGCCCTCTTGTGTGTTAGAGTGATGGTCAATCTGCATATTACTCTTTTATTAGATAGGATGTGGTATAAGAAGGTGCTCCAGTTTCTATTTTCTTTCTTTTTTCTTTTTTCTTTTTTTGCCTGTATCCCTCCTACTTTCCCAACACCACTTATCAAATAGACTATCTTAAGCCCATTGTACATTTTTGCCTCCTTTGTCAAATAGTATTGACCATAAAGGTATGGGTTTATTTCTGGGCTTTCTTTTCTGTTCCATTGACCTATATGTTTGTTTTTATGCCAGTACCGGACTGTTTGATTACTATGGCTTTATAGTATACTTTGATATCAGGTAACATGATTCCCCCAATTTTATTCTTCTTTCTGAAGATTACTATGACTATTCGGGATCTTTTGTGGTTCCATAAAAAGTTTTTTATTTGTTCTAGTCTTGTATAGTACACCGTTGGTATCTTGATAGGAACTCTGTTATATCTGTGGATTGCTTTGGGTAGTATGGACACTTTAATGATAATTATTTCTGTCCATTAATATTTTATGTGTTATTTGTATATTTAATTTCTTCAATTTTTTTCAGTGTCTTATAATTTTCTGATTAAAGACCTTTTGCTCTTTGGTTAAATTTATTCATAGTTATCCTATGTAATAAAGAGGTAATATGCAAATTGACCCTCATGCCCTTGCACAATATGGCCAAGCCCATCTGGTCAAATATGGCTGCCACAAGATGGCCAGCAGGGGAAGGCATTTGGAGGCGACCAGGCCAGCAGGGTAGGGCAGTTGGGGGTGATTGGGCCAACAGAGGAGGGCAGTTAAGGGTTACCATGGCCATCAGAAGAAGGCAGTTGGGGGTGATCAGGCTGGCAGAGGAGTGGTTAGGGGGGTGATCAGGCTGGCAGGCAGGCAAGCAGTTGGGAGCCAGCAGTCCCGAAAGTGAAAGGGATGTTCTACTGCTGGTTTAGGCCCGATCCCACAGTGCATTCCCGGAGGGGTCCCAGATTGAAGAGGGTGCAGGTTGGGCTGAGGGACATCCCCCTCCTCCCCCCACCCAATGCACAAATGCATGAATTTCGTGCATTGGGCCTCTAGTTTTTTAATAATTGTAAAGTATTTTTTTCTTGGTTTCCCTTCTAATTGTTCTTTATTGGTGTATAAAAACACCAGTGATACCTGAATATTCATTTTCATGTCACCTGCAAATAATGGCAATTTTACTTCTTTTGAAATCTGGTTGCCTTTTCTTTTTGTCTGAATACTGTGGCTAGGACTTCCAGTACTATGTTGAATAAAAGTGGTGAAAGAGTACATCCCTATCTTCTTCCCAATCTTAAGGAAAATACTTTTAGTATTTGCTCAATGAGTATGATATCAGCTGTTTGTTTGTGATATATGGCCTTTATTATATTGAGGTATGATCCCTCACTTTGCAGAGAGATTTTATCTAAATTAGTTCTGGATTTTATCAAGTGCCTTTTTGTGCATATATTGATATGATCATGTGATTTTTTATCCTTCATTTTGCTTATGTACAAAAATAAATTTAAATGACAGAAGCATCTCCTTCCCTTTAATTAATGTTAAACTATACTGACAAAATGTAAGTCTTCCTGAAATATTACTTGATTACTTAGAATTCTTACAGTAGCTTCCTGTTAATATCAGAATAATATTCTGTTCCCTCAAACTGATTTTGAAATAATATTTTGCAGCTTATTCCCAGTATTATACTCCTTTATTCCACAATGGAATCTTTTTTTATATCTCAGATTAATCTCATAATTGTCATTTATTTCAGCATCTCAACATTTTCTCATGCAGTTCTCCTTGCCTGGAATTTTCTGCTTTCTTGTTTCCACTGGGGGCACAGTAGAACATTTCTTATGAAATATCTATACTATTGTTACATCTGACCAAAATTTTAATTAAACTGGTCAGAATAATCTGTTTTGTAAGGGACTACACACTATTTTCTGAAGAATGAGGGACCTAGAGCAAACTATATGTTTTTTTCCAAGATAACATCCTAATAAAATCAAATACATGGGTTTAATTTGAAAGGAAAAATAATTTGATAGAAAATAGTTAGTTGCATTGACTTTGGTCTGAGCATGGATGGTTGGTGCATTATTAAATAACATTGAACATTTATTCACTAGTTGCTTTGTGCCAACCACTGTTCCAAGCAGTTTTTCACCTATTTTATCTACAAAGTCCCTGTTTTGGTCATTACCATTCACTTCCTGTCCAGGCAGCTTCTCTCTGGGCTGCTTATGTGTTAGTTTAGTACCTTTGAATCCCAGGTCAATCTAAGACTAGAAGATGAGGCTGGTTGTTTTTCCCTGGAATTAGTCTCCCTGAGTCACTGTTTAAATCCAAATAAAAAGTGGTTGTACTAAGTGTTCCCCTTCTAAGTTTGTACCAAAATTTGGGGCCTGGAGTATTGTATTAATTTATTATTCTTCAGGGATGCTATTTGATGTAGAGTTTCCATTAATGATGTTATCATATAGATGCCTCTCTGTACCAATGTACCATACCAGGGGGTTTAATACATTCTTATTAATTAATTAACCAACAGAAAGTTGGTTAATTATAGAATTAGATATAAAAATCACTATTTAAAGAAACAAAATTATAATTTTAAAGCAAACATGACAATGAAGTATTATAGAACCAATTCTTATGCAATAGGAGAATATTTGCTTTTTTCCTCAAATATTTTCTGAAGAGTAGACATCCCTAAACAGTAACGTGTATTACATCTGTCATGATGAGAAGTATTTATATTGGGGCTTTCTGGGATGTCGATATAGTTTCATATAGAAGAAAATGCTTATTTAGCTATCTTTTCTTTTCCGATTTCTTCTAAACAAAAAGGATATCTCTTCTTACATAGGAGGCCCACATGTTCTTTATACATGTGTCCTTAACTTTATTAAAGAAATGTTTTAAATCTTGTTCTTGCTTGGCAAGTCCCTAAATTATCTTACCACTATATGGAGGATAGATTTTTAAAGTTATGTAGAATAATGTCATATGTATAATACTCATCCACTCATGCTAATTTAAAATATTTTATCTTTGTAACATATTTCGTCTTTTACCTAGGAATAGGAACTGTATGTCCCCTCTTCCCTGTCTTGGATTGAGTTGTTTTTCTACTTGTAGAGTACTAAATAAGAATGCTTCAAAAGTTCCTGAACTCAGGCTTTCATGTTGATCAATAGTATCTTAATGATACAGTTTGAAATAACCTAACGTTTTACCTACACAGTATTATTGGGCTAGTGGATGATAGTAGCCCACAGAAATCCCAGAATGTTGCTCCATGCTTTGAGTTCTATATGCTCAGTTTTTTTTTCTTTCTTCTTTTTTGTTTTTTTAAAAGCTTTCAGTGGCATATTTAATGGAAAGGTCACAAATTACAGTTTGTTCTTGAGTTGGCTGTCAGAATGTGAAGCCGAACTAAATGTCTCCAGTTCCCCCACTGTCATACTCTTTCTACCCACTTTATAGAGTCAAGTAACAGGCTATATTCAGTTGTCAGTAACGATTTATTAACTGTTCCAAGATCCCTGAAAAAATTATTTAATGGGAGTTACTTCTTCCAGCTAAGGCCTTTCTT
This sequence comes from Antrozous pallidus, assembly GCA_027563665.1. Lineage (NCBI taxonomy): Eukaryota > Metazoa > Chordata > Mammalia > Chiroptera > Vespertilionidae > Antrozous > Antrozous pallidus. The sequence continues at coordinate 54,361,354 of CM050520.1, read as the reverse complement.
TAAGAAAGTACAATGAATAGTATGGTAAAGCATTTCATAAAGTGCTAACCGGATATTTGTAATAGTTTATTAGCAACCAGGATTATCTAGTTCCCATGTAAAATGTCCTTTAACTCTGAGGAAGTTTAGCCAAAATTCTTTTTTTTAAGAAAAGGGATGTAATGTTAATGCAGTTTCTTGAAAAAGTAGTAACCCGTCTTGTCCAAGAGAAGACCAGGCAGTTGCTATTATGTTCCACAAACATTAAAGTGTCCAAAATGTGCAACCCTAAATTACTTTAACAATATTATGTGTCTTACATGCATGGTTTGCATTGGCTCCTGGATCCAAATTCAATTGTATGGATTACTAAATCAGATTCCACTTAGAAACTACACATTAAACCATTGTAATAATTTCTAGTCATGGTAAACTCCCCATAGTCTAGGGAGTGCATCAGAGGCTTTCTCCTTTTGTCCTCGTTGTCTTTATGTTAATACTAGAGGCCCAATGCATGAAATTTTTGTGTATGTCTGTGTCTGGGGGAGGGGAGTGTGTGTCTCTCAGGGTCTCCCAGCCCAGCCTGTGCCCTCTCGCAATCCAGGACCACTCGCTCCTAACCACCCGCCTGCTCCCTCCTTACCCCTTGGCTCACCACTCTTTAGCACTGCCTTCACCATTGCTGCCCTTGGCCAGCCATGAGCCTGGCTTCTGGCTGAGCAGAGCTCCCACTGTGGGAGTACACTGACCATCAGGGGGCAGGCAGCTCCTGCATTGAGCATCTGCCCCCGTGGTCAGTGCTCATCATACCAACCAGTTGTTCTGGTCATTCTGCTGTAACAGTCGCTGAGCTTTTATTATATAGATAGCTTTTATTATATAGATAGACAGAGTATAGTTCTCTCTCCTCCATTCATCATGTCTATGCCTACTTATCCTTCAAGACTGTTTAAACATTACTACCCCTGCAAAACCTTTTTCTGGATACCTCCTTTGCTCCACTCAGGGCTATGCGCATCTCCTACGAACTCCCACAGTGCTTTCTTTCCATCTTTTCATAACTGTGTTGACTATCTGTCTTTTACACTACCCTCCTAGATTATTTAAGCAATAAGACATTAGCATTGACCATTCATGGGTCCTAACATTAGCATTGACTATTTTTGAACCTACATTGTTCAGCATTCCCAGAACATGATAGGAACTCAAGACATATATAAATGCGTGAATGAATGAATGAGTGATTTATTTATTATATTTATTCCATGTTCAACTTCAAACCTAGTAAAACAGACAATTCAGTGCCACTTCAAAAATGTTTTAATAAGAGCACTGTGGATGATTATTGCAGGCATATTCAGAACCTTGCTACAGAGCACTCATCATTTTCCCCCCTAATAATCATTGCTTTTTAGGTTAGTGGACTGCTCCTTTAAGGGTGTTCTTTGGCAGAAGTATAGGCAACTCTTTGCCAAAGCTTTCCTGCTGGAGAAGTAGGAGGAGCAGAAGGGAATATTTAGGGAGAGCTGTGGCTTCAGGACTGCAATTTTGAAGCCAGTTTTTAAAAGAACTGAATCTTGTTTTAAGTTTTGACTCTAATATTAACTTAGAGGGAAAACATTTTCTTGCAAAGCTTGTGAAAATGAGTTGAAGTTGTCAAGTTTTTCAGAAGGAGTAAAAAAATATGAAGAGTCAACCCAACTCTATAACTTGCTCACTGAAGTTGATCAAGGTACTTAACCTCTATAAACCTCAGTCTCTTCATATTTAGAATGGGGATAAAACCATTACTAATATCCCAGTAAGTAATGTATGTGAGAACACATTGAGAAGCTGTTATTAAACAACTAGTAACCCAGTGCATGAATTCGTGCACATTGAAAGGAAATTAATTAGAATGTGGCTGGTGGGGTAGGACTGAGTGAGACAGGCTGGACAAGCCCTGGAGCTAACATCCTACAGTCCCTCCCTGGCATCCACAGAATAAGCCGGATCCCTCTGGCAGGTGGGGTCCCTTGGCCTGGCCTGCGGCGATCGGGCTGAAACCAGCTCGCTGACATCCCCCCAGGTGACCTGGGGTGTGAGAAGGCACTCTGAAAAGTTGTTGTCATACAGGGTGTGGATCGCAAACTCAGGAGTACAGTAAACCAATAGTACCCCAGCAACAACATAACCCAAGGCCAAAGATGGACTTGTGTGGCCCTGTGAGAAATTGGGCTCCTTCCTCTCTGGTTTCAGGGTGCATTACCCAAGAACCTCCTCTGCCAAGTCACTGCAGCTCGGCAGCTCCTATGTTGAGTGTCCTCCCCCTGGTGGTCAGGTGTATCATAGTGACTGGTCAGACAGTTGGACACTTAGCATATTAGCCTATAAATATAGATGATTCACAGACATGGACAAAAGAGTGGTAATTGCAGGGGGGGAGGTTGTTAGTGATGGAAAAAAAAAGAATGAATTAAATTTAAAAATGTACTAGTATCTGCAATTGAGTGGTTTAAAGATTCTGAACTGTAAAGCTTCTTAGATTCATATTTGAGATGAACAAGCATATTGATTATGCAAATTTTTTCTCATGTATGCACCCCCACATCCACATGTCCACATAAAGTATATCACTGCTTTATTTCTAAGTCTAAGTGGTCCCCTCAAGATTTCTAAAGCTTTTCCTGCTCTAATAACTAAATCCTTGGTCCAAAAGGTTGTTCTCCTGAGACTGCTTGCATATTTGGATATTGGCACGTTCAAAGGAGTCTTCATTTAAAATGAATTTGAATGTTAGCTGGAATCCAGCAACAGTAATTGTATCCTATTTGGTTTTGGGAAAGCTGAAAGCTGTGGGCATTCTGCACAGATTTTAGTATTAAGCAGTAGTGGTTACATTTTAATTTTTCTGAAGATCTCTTCTAAAGAATACATGCCACATTGCTAGGCAATTTGCCTTATGTTAAATACTTAATGTTTTCTAATCCTGTGTTTAAAAAAATCATATATATTACAAAGGAACCATTCCTATTGTAATAGTTAGTCTTTTTAAGCAGTCCAGAAGCCTTTAGCATAAACCCTCCAAGAAGATGCCCTTCACTGACTCTCACTGACAAGGGATATAAAGCTGTCACTTCTTTTTTTAAAACCCAGATGAATGCTCGCATGGGTAGATTCTGCTGATGACATACCAGGCATACCTATAACCAAGGGGAAAATTCCCTTACACCTTTAAATTTCCTTTCCTAGTCATAGGAAAAACATGGGTCCTCGTTGATGTAAAATATATATTTCTCTTTTGGTCTTAAAGTGCCCAAATTCCATAACAGCAATTGGGTAAGATAGTCCTTGGTAGTTTTGATTTATAGCTCAAACAAGAGGGAGGCTTCTTTGGTTTCCTATGATGGAAAGGGATAAAATCTATACAAGTATATTGCTTCTGAATCTTTATAAACCCCTCGATTTTAAAGAAAATTGACAAACCACCCTCAAGAGGCCTTTAAAACCAGATGCCAGTTCTGAAAATAGGAAGTGCATTTTATCTGACTTCTTTTGTAAGCCTAGATATCTGAAAACATATTCTAAAGAACACTAGAGGTCCGATGCACAAAATTCGTACTTGGGTAGGGTCCGTAGGCCTTGCTGGCAATCAGAGCTGAACTGTGGGGCAACCCATGGGGTGATCAGGGGGGCCCTGATGGCACCTGCCTTGGCCAGCCTGGCATTGCCCACTCGCTGGCCGACCCTGCTGCCCACCACCACCGCCAGTCACCTCCCTCTGTGGGGTGATGTGACTGGGGGACCCCCACTGGAACCTGCCTTGGCTGGCCTGAAGCCTGGAGCTGGGGGCAGCTCCTGCATTGAGCGTCTGCCCCCCAGTTGTCAGTGTGTATCATAGTGACCAGTTGTTCCACTGCCCATTCCCCTGTTCAGTTGATTTGCATAATATGCTAATTAGACCAGACATCCTTCCAAAGGACCTTCTGGATAAAGCTGGGGCTGCGAGGGAAGCCCAGGTCCTGGGTGCCTGCCAATGGCCAGAGGGAAGCCCAGGTCCTGGTCCCGAGTGCCCGAGGGAAGCTGGTGCTGGCAGCTGGGGGAAGGAAGGGCTATTATTGCACGAATTTCGTGCATTGGGCCTCTAGTATAGGATAATAAGGATACACAAGCTCTTACCAATTGTTCTTACCAATTTTTAGTAAGAAAGAATGCTGTATCACTTTAGTACTTGATTTCAGATGGAAACTTCTATATCTTTATAAATATACTAGAGGCCCTGTGCACAAAATTTGTGCATAGGTAGAGTCCCTAGGCCTAGCCAGAGATCAGGGTCGGTGTGTGGGGTGACCAGCAATGAGATCAGGGAGGCCCTGCTGGCACCTGCCTTGGCTGGCCTGGGGCTTGTGGACTGGGGGAAGCTCCTGCATTGAGTGTCTGCCCCCTGGTGGTTAGTGAATGTCATAGCAACTAGTGATTCTGCAGGTCATTCTGCCATTTGGTCAATTTGCATATTAGGCTTCTATTATATAGGACAACTCATATATGTAAAAATTAATTTATACATTATATATATATTAATAAAATTAACATGTTAATAAAATGAATATGTAAAAGGGAATCTAACCTCAAGGGATCCCTTTTTCCCCATCTCACCAACACTTGTTTTTGATTTATTGATGGCCGTTCTGACAGGTGTGAGGTAATATGTCACTGTGGTTTTAATTTGTATTTCCTTGATGAGTACTGATGTTGAAGATCTTTTCATGTCTGTTAGCCATCTGTGTGTCCTTTTAGAGAAATGTCTACACAGGTCCTCTATTTTTTAATGGAATTGTTTGTTTATTTGATATTAAGTCATGTGAATCCCTTATATATTTTGGATATTAACCCCTTATTAAATACTAGAGACCCGGTGCATGAAATTCATGCAGGGAGGGGGCATCCCTCAGCCCAGCCTGCACCCTCTCCAATCTGGGACCCCTCAAGGATGTATGACTGCCTATTTAGGCCCAATTCCAGTATGATTGGGCCTGAATGGGCAGTAGGACATCCTTCTCACAATCCAGGACTGTTGGCTTCCAACTACTTGCCTGCCTGCCTTCCTGATTGCCTCTAACCCCTCTGCCTGCCAGCCTGATCACCCCTGGCTGCCAGGGGTTCAGAGCAGGGAGAAATGAACAGGTGGGCCACAGGTGATCTTTAGGGCAATGAAACTGTTCTTCCTGATACTACATTAATGGTACATTTGTCAAGACCATAAGATGTTCAACACAAAAAATGAACCCTAATGTAAACTGCAGATTTTACTTTTGTTAATAATGTGTCAATAAAGGCTCATCAATTGTAATAAATGTATCACATTAATTTAAGATGCTAATAATAAAAGAAGTTTTAATGTGGTGTGGTAGGGTCTGGGGGCAGCAGTGCAGGTCTGGACCCCCTGCTGGGTCTGGGGCGGCCATCAGGACCCCTGCCGCAGCCCCAGGCTTGCCGAGGCCAGGCCTTGGGATGGCAGTGTGAATTCAAACCCCCTGCTGGGTCCGAGCCGCCCCAGGTTTGCCAAGGCCGGGCCTTGGGGTGGTGGCATGGGTCTGGGCCCTCTGCTGGCTCTGGGGCTGCGATTGGAGCCCCACCAGTTCAGCGGCCACCTTGGCCTGCTGATGCCACGGCAGCCCCATCCCTCACGCCGCCTCTCGCCTTGCGTGCACTTCGGCCCCGCCCCTGCCCCCCACTCCTGATTGGCTGATAGAGTAGTGAAAGTACAGTCAAATTTGCATACTACTCTTTTATTAGGAGGATATATATGAACTATCAGAAAAAGTAATCAATAAAATAATCCCATTTACAATTGCATCAAAAATAAAATACCTAGGAATAAATTTAACCAGGAAGAAAAATACCTATCCTTGAAAAATTATAAAACATTGAAGAAAGAAATTGAATGGAAGCATATATTGTTCTAATGGGTAAGAATAATTAACATAGTTAAAATGTCCATATTACTCAAAGCAATCTACAGACTCAAGGCAGTCCCTATCAAAATACCAATATCATTTCTCACAAAATTAGAATAAATGATAGGAAAATTTATATGGGACTATAAAAGATTGCAAATAGCCAAAACAATCTTAAGAAAGAAGAACAAAGTGTGGGGGGCACAGCCTCAGGTCCCCTAGCCTAGCACTGGTGCGGGAGGCATGCATTGAGGTCTCCCGTCAAGCCCCACTGGGTTGGGGGCCCAGCCTCAGGTCCTCTATCAAGCCCTGCTGAGCAGAAGGTGCAGCCTCAAGTCCCCCAGCCTGGGGTGGGAAGAGCAGCCTGAGGTGCCCTGGCACAGCACCAAGGTGGGGGATGTAGCCTGAGATCTCCTGTCAAGCCCCACCATGCATGGGGTGCAGCCTCAGGTCCCTGCCCCAACCTAGCACCACACAGCCTCAGGTTCCTGTTGATTGCTCATTAAGGCTTGGTACTGGAACTCTGCCTCCATTGTGGATGCAGCCATCTTGTGCTATAGAAACCCTACCTCTACTGTGGGTGCCTCCATCTTGTATTAAGGAAACCCTGCCACCATTGTGGGTGCCGCCATCTTGGGTTAAGGAAATCCTGCCTCCGCTGTGGGCTCCACCATCTTGTGATGGTTTGACAGTCAATATGCATATGCACTCTTTATTAGATAGGATTGGGATGACATTAGTTAGTAAAACCACATAGGTTCTGCTATACTCCCAACAACCTTATTGAAGACAGTATAAACAGTGTCCTCTTTTACTGAGGAGGAAGTGAGGCTATGTAACTTCCCTGAAGTCAGGTTAGGATTAGCATCCAGGGCTGATTGAGTCTAAATCCTGAAGCTGGTAGCCAACACATTATACAATCAAGGCACAGATTTACACCCTCAACTTAAACCCCAAATCCAAGCTGTAAACTAAGCCAGAGCCACGATAATCCTATGATTCATCACCCCATCCCTGAAGACTGCAGGATGTCCCTTCACAATGAGAAGGAGGTCTGGCCTGGTGGGACAGTCACACCCAGCCCCAGGGAGGTGTGGAGTTCCCAAAATAGATGTGTGCCCTCTCAGCTAATGGAGTGACTCACCTGATTTAATAAAAGACTCTGTTGCACCACATACATACCACAAAAATGTGCATAGAACACAGAGAAATGGCATTAGCACAGCCTGGCCTGTGTACATGTGTAAGTGTACACAAGTGTATATGTGGATGAGGGCTAGGGAAAGAAAAGCAGGATTTATGGTGGCATTAGATAGCCTGAAGGAGAGAAGAATAAGTGTGATAAACAGGAATCACATGGGGAAAACATGGCAAGCAAGTACATACTAGGCAGAGTCATCAGGAAAAGTGATGTAAGGTGAAAGTATGATTTTAATTTTCCCCCCATATATTCTGCCAGCCCTACCAACTGCCTTTGATCCTCGATGCTTTCCACTGAAGACTTTCTGGCTAATTAAGTAATATTGGTTCACTATGCTTAAGGTGTTCATATAATTTATTAAATTTGATTAATTGAAGATTTATGCTGGAACCCTTTGAGTCTTCTTATTCCAAAAATATATTTAAAAATAAACACAAAAACCAGTAGCAGCAGCAACCATTGGATAGCCATGCACTGTTTGCAGCTTATTCACACAGCTCCCCACTTGCCACTGTGGCAGGACACTTGGCACTGAGGGCCGGGTAGATAAGTGTACAGAGATAGAGAGATTTGGTCTATCCAATCCCCAGCCCTGAGCTCCCGATAGTGACAGCTGCTATCCTGGCCACACATTCAGTATGCATAACCCCTACTAAACTCCAGGATCCGGTCTGAGAAGCAGTGATATAGATATAGAAATTTGAGTTTTAACATTTTCCTTTGAAAATATATTGTTTATATTTTTGTCACTATAAGCTTCTATTTGATCTAAGTTAATTGCATATAAAAGTGGAAAATAGGGTCACTTAAGTCCTCTGTAGGAATACTGAGCACAGCTTAATATATGTATATATGTGTGTGTATATACATATATATATACACATTAATATATATTATACATATATGCTGATTTCCTATAAACAATAGCCCTTAACCTCCCCACAAATTGTCCCCCATTACCAACACACACACACACACACACACACACACACACACATATGCACACGCACATGCACACACACACACACACACACGCACTCCGCTTTCTCTTTACAAAAGTAAATAAGCAGAATTTAAATATGACAATAGAAGGCCTAGGAGAAACTTTAAAATAAGTATAGTAAGTTTTTCTGTGGATTCACTAGGTGCTAAACACTAAATCTTTATAAAATTTTATCATTCAATCTGCATACAGCCCAATGAGATATGCGTAATCACTATCCATTTTGTTAATAAGGATACCAATGCTCATAGAGGTTAAGTAGGGCACCCAAAGTTCTCTAACTAGAGATCAGGAAAACCATATGGTGTACGCTGATAACCTCACTCCTGAATCTCAACTACTAACCTCCATGCAAAATTATTTTATTCTATCAGGCTGAACCATGAGGAATTGTCATTTTGTAAGTCAAAAAAAAGTAGAACATTAACAATTCCACATGATTCATTCAGATTAGCTCTAATTTTTAGAGGATAATGTACATATGCAGCATAATGGAGTCGAAAGAGCTTTAAGTTCAAAGTCCAAAAGTACTAGATTAACATCAAAATACCTACAATTACTAGCTGAAGAATTCTAAGCAAATCATTTACCATTTCTGAGTTGTTTATTCATCTATAAAATTAAGAGAATACTCACATCTACCCACATAGGATGGTTGTGAGAAACAAAAGTAATAATGTATGTGAAAATTATAAGTAAATAATTAACACTGTTGATAGCATAACCTGAAAAAAAATTACACTAATATATATTATGCATATATGCTGTATATATGTTCAAACAATTTGAACACTTATGATCTCCAGGTATTATGAACTGGTGAGGTGACAGGGTGGGGAGGGAGGATAGAAATAATATTAATAATAATCTCCCTGCCATGATCTTAAGGTACTTTGAGAAAGGTAGAATAAAATAAAGCTGCAAAGTGCTCTACCTTAGCATCTGATCCAGAAAGATTGATCTGACATTTATTTGTAACAATCAGCCCAAAGTATTTTTTCCAGGATCACAAAGAACTTAAAAACCTTCTTCATGTGGTTTTGATGAAAGAGCAGATGAATTAGCAGGGTCATGGGGCACTGTAGCTCCTTTCTAAAGTTGTCAAGATAGGGTCGTACTTTTAAAATCAGAAGATAAGGGATCATAGGAGTTAGCAAAGAAGGTGGGGATAGTCACTCAATAAATATTTGTTACATGATGGATGGATCGTGAATGTTGCTGAAAGGATGACCTATAGTCAGATGAAAAGAGAGACAACTTATTGTTAGCAAGGAACAACATAAAATGAGCAAAGAAATTAAAGTATTCATTCCTTTGGAAATGAACAATGGCAAGTAGGACTTTTGAGTACAAAGGGATTTTAAAGATGTATAGTCAATAAGAATGCCTTCACATAAAGTTCAATTTATTTATTTATTCAAAGACTATTTTTTAAATGGCTTCTAGGAGCATTTATTATTATAATACTCGAGGCCTGGTGCATGAAATTCATGCATTTTGGGGGTCCATTAGCGCGGCCTGCACCCTCTCGAAGTGTGGGAGCCCTCAGCGGATGTCTGACTGCTGTGGAGGCAGGAGAGGCTCCCACCACCACTACTGCATTCGCCAGCCATGAGCCCAGCTTTGAGCTGAGAGGTGCTTCCCCTGTGGGAGTGCTGACCACTAGGGGGCAGATGCTCAATGTAGGATCTGCCCCCTGGTGGTCAGTGTACATCATAGCGACCAGTTGTTCTGCTGTTCTGTTAATTTGCATATTTGCCTTTTATTATATAGGATTATTATGATAGATGCCACAGAGAAAAAAATAAAAAATAGTACCTCATTTGAGTAGGAGGACAGTATTTTAGGAAAGATAAGGTGCAAGTTAAGTAGCTGGACCCTGAGGAAGACACTACAGCAAGAGAATGACTGTACCATATATGACCAGGAAGGAAGATTAGTGATTTAACATTAGACTTGCCTTAACTAAAACACTAAATGCTCCCATTTCTTTTGCATACCTTACTGGCACTTATTCTTTGATTTTGTTAAACAAATTTGTATTGAGAGTATTATGTTAAGTAAAATAAGCCAGTTGGTGAAAGACACATATTGTATGATCTCACTTATATGTGAAATCTAGTGAAAAAAATAAATTGATGAAACAGAGGCACAGATACATGGAACAGACTGAGCTGTCAGAGGGGAAGAAGGAGGGGGGTGGATGAAAGAAGGTAAAGGGATTAGCCAAAGAATATATATGCATAACCCATAGACACAGACAACAGTGGGGTGATGGCCAAAGGGAAGTAGGGTGACAGTGGGTGGAGGGGAGAAGGGAAGAAGGAAATGGGGACATTTGTAATAGAGTGAACAATAAGAATAAAGTAAAAACTTGTATTGAGTACCTACTTCTCATCACTCAGTGATGAGAAGGATGAATAAGATAGTCCTGGTTTCATGTTGTTTATGGCTGTGTAACTTTGGAGAATTTATTTAACTTAGAAAGTTGGCTTCCTCAATAGTGAGATTATCATTAAAATGTCTAGCAGTCAGTATTATTGTAATTATTAAATCAATTTATGATGCTGCCTTGCATGTAGTAGATTCTTAACAAAAAGCAGCAGCAGTAATAGTACCCATTGTTATTTGCTTTTTGAGGAGAATTATAGACAAAAGAATGATGATTTTCAAGGATTGACAAGAATAATGTTTTGACTTTATGGAAGAGACAGCCTTTGCTTACAGGATTGGAATCTTCCCACCTCCCCAAATAGCATTGAGCCCATGGAGGTCATGGGCATTGTTTGGTCACTACTGCCTTCCTAGGTTCTAACAGGGTGTCTGGGAATTCTAGGCATTTGAAATATTTTCTTTAAATTAGTTAGAATTTTAATAAGCACCACCTAAATAAAGACATTTAGGGTAGAGTGTATCATATTCATGAAGATACCAAGGAAATGGAATTCTTTCTATAAGTTCAGTACAATTACTTGGCTAGAAAATGTTTTAGAAGAAGTAGGTTCTGTATTGAGAAAGGTAGAATGAGGACAGCTGGAGGAAGATCTGGAATGAACTTTAAGGATAAGGAAACATTATCAAAGCTACTTGAGCAGCAAGATTACATGATGAAAACATTGGTTTTTAGGAAGATACATCTCAAAAAATGTATAAAGAATAGACTGATTTTAAAAAATGATTGAGGCATAAATATTTTAAGAAGTTATGTCAATTGTCTTAAGAAAGTAGTAATAAGGCCTTGAAATAGAACAAATGTGAAGAATGTAAATGAAAAATGGGATTCCCTGAACAAACATATAGAGTGGACTGGAGGAAGTAATGGTTATAATTAGGCAAACTGATAATTTCTGTTTTAGATTTATTGAGACTGGGGTGATATGAGGGCATTTACTTACAAAACAGAAGTTGGATGAGATGAAAACTCAGGTAAAGATTGTACAACAGTAGGGACAGACCTTGGTGAATGCTCATATCTGGCAAAAGGGAAAAAATGGCCACACATGCTGTGGACAAAGCAGTAGGAAAGAGACCAGTGAAGATATCCACCATGTTACAAAGGAAAGGGAAGTTTTCAGTGGTAGTCACTCCAGAGTGTCAAATGCTGCATGAAAACCAGGGAGAATCAAGGAGAAGATCATTGCATTCAAATGTGCAAAAGGTTTTGTTGATTTTTAAGAGTATTTTTATGGTGGTGGAACACAAGCAAGACTGCAGGGTTTGAGGAGAGAAGTTGAGGATGAAGAAATGGATGGCATTGATATTCTGCCTAATACTATAGTTGTATTATACCTAAGTAAGAGAAAATATTCTTGTTTATCTGTTTATATCATGATATTTGTGAAGTCTCATCTTATGGTTCAGGAGTTGTTTAGTTTAGATTTTTGTTTGTTTGTTTGTCTCTGTGATTTGAGTTCTTGATTCTCTTGGACACTTTGCTTGCGGTTGACCACGTGAATGGCCTATGGAAGTGGTAGGTGAGAGAGGGACTTGATGGGACAAAAATCTGGCATGATGCCTTTACAACCATTAATTGATTATGTTCTTAACACCATTTTCTTCTCTTGAAGAGCATGTTTCAAACTTTCTGAATATTCAAACCCAAAGAACAAAGCAGCCTGCCTCAGGCTGGAGCCAAGTGAAAGCAACAAAACCTCCTGTTCTTACACCATCCAACATATGGTGCAAAACAAGGGAGCAAAGCTGGGAAAAAATGTGCCATTTCCAAATCAGAGGCAAATTCAATTCTGAACTTATTGATTATATTTTTTCTTCATTATGAAACCTTTAATCAAGACAACTTTGCATATATAAAATTACTTTCTTTTTATACATGTAAGAACCATAAGCTGTTTTCCTTGATTTCTCTTGATAGAAATAGAAAAAAAAATCATCACAATTTTACAGGTAAAAAGCTGCTTAAAAAACTGGTCTATAATTAAACAAAAAAAACCACATATAGTAATTATTGTCTATGACCACTTTTCTAGACTCAAAGTTCTGTGTGTTATAAAGTCTCAATAACAGAGATAGAGAAAATAACAAAACCAAAAGAAAATTGTTTAAGAATGGAATAGATTATGGGATGCTGATTATTTTTTTCTCTATTTAGTTGGAGCTATGATTTAGCAGTTCAGTGAGCTCAGAAATTTCATTAATTAAGATTAGAAGTTGTAAATTGAAATCAGGGTTTGCTTATATAGCACATTTAGTTGAATAATAGGAATAGTGCTCTTACAAAAATTAGAATCTTAACTGAGAATATCAATAATTATTTTTATAGTTTAGGAGTGTTTATTAAGAGTAAGAAATGCTGTAATTAGCTTTTTATAAAACTGCATATTTTAAACCAGTCTTATTATAACTGAATAATATCATAAAATAAGCAGTTGCATACCTTAGATTAAAACAGGTGCTTTACAAAGCTTAAACAGAAAAAATCCTTTGTTTACTTCAAAGTGTATAAATGAATATTGACACTTAGACAAATGTGTATAACATATAACAAAAATAAATTCTAACAGCTTGTAAGTGGCAGAACTGGTATTGGAATTCAGACCTTTTGGATTCCATAAACTAAGCTTTTCATTTCTCTGTAATAATTCCTCTTAATATGAAAAGAGGATCCAATTTTAGGCAGTGGAGATAGTCTAGGAGGAGGGACATCCTATCTAATAAAAAAGTGATATGCAAATTGACTGTCACTCCAACACACAAGATGGCTAGCCCCAGGTGGTCAAAGATCCTGCCCCGACATGGATACAAGATGGCCACTACAAGATGGCCAGCAGGGGAGGACAGTTGGGGGCAATCAGGCCTGCAAGGGAAGGCAGTTGGGGGGAATCCAGGCCTGCAGGGAAGGGCAGTTGTGGGTGATCAGGCAAGCAGGGGAGGGCAGTTGGGGGGGGGGCAGGCCTACAGAGGAGGACAGTTGGGGGCAACCAGGCTGGCAAGGGAGGGAAGTTAGGGGTTAGCAGGACTGCAGAGGAGGGAAGTTGGGGGAGACCAGGCCAGCAGTGGAGGATATTTGGGGGGGGGACCCAGGCCTGCAGGGGAGGACAGTTAGGCATGACCAGGCCATCAGGGGAGGGCAGTTGGGGGCGACCAGGCTGGCAAGTGAGGGCAGTAAAGGGTTACCAGGCCAGCAGGGAAGGGCATTTGAGGGTGGCCAGGCTGGTAGGAAAGGGCAGGTAGGGGTGACCGAGCCAGAATAGGAGGGCATTTAGGGGTAATTGAGCTGTCAGGGGAGCAGTTAGGTGTCGAAACAGGCTGTTAGGGGAGTGGTTAGGGGGTGATCAGGCTCGCACACAGAAGTGGTTAGGGGCAATCAGACAGGCAGGAAGGTGAGTGGTTGGGAGTCAGCAGTCCTGGATTGTGAGAGGGATGTCCCAGATTGAATAGGGTGCAGTCTGGGTTGAGTGACACACCCCCCCTATGCACAAATTTCATACACCAGGACTTTAGTTAGTTAATAATAGAAAGTGATATTCAGCGTAGATGTGGGTTGCACACCTCCAGCCTTTGTCTAATGATGCTCTTGTCCTGATGAGAGTTGCCATGCTGGTAGGTTAACTTTAATTTTTTCAGCACTTGATTGTTTTTCATCCATCCAGGAGAAACAGTAAATCTAAAGGTGATGAAAAGATGGAGATAATGAACATTGTTCTTCTCCAGTTGTTCTTTGTTTTAGATTAGAATGAACTCTCTTGCTTTTTTATTATTTTTAAAAGAGAAAAAGCTAGATTTTATTTCCTAAGAAGCCTGTAGATCTTTGAGAAATAGAAGTAAAGATGGTACTTTACTTGAGTGTAGCGAAGGAAAGTGAATAATACTGCTGTTTAGTTTCCTCCTTGATGGGTAGCTTCACAGATTAGGAAGAAACATGACAGTCATTCATGGACTTCAGAAAGCTAAAAGTTGGTAGGATTATGGGTTTCTGATTGAGATCTTTGGAATAGAGGTTAATAGAAAAATATCCGTCATAAAATTTGGGCAGGGGAACCTTGATTAAAGTGACAAAGTAAATATGGTTTAAACAGTAGATAGGAAGAAAACTCTGATGTTAGAAGGTCAGAACTGGGAATGACTTCAGAAATAACCTATCTACATAAAAAATTAAAACACCATGCCTTGCCTAGGTTACCAGCATGTCAAATCATGGAATCAAGTCTGTAATACAGATCTTCTGACACTAAGCCTAAGGGTCTCTCTAACAGAGCACTCTGAGGAAGTAGTTAATGCTGCCCCTTATGCCTTGATAGGAGGGGGTCTTTCCAACCCACGTGATGAGCACCTGCCCATGAAAACATTCAGTCCATGCCCCCTTTCTAGGTAGCCTTTTCTGACTCCCTTCAGGTGAAATCACCTGTTCCTTCCTCTATGTCACCTCTGCCACTACTCACTTTTATAGGCATCTCCCACAGTACCCTTATCACTTTGTTGTATGTTCCCATTCATTTGTTTCCTCTGCTAAACTGAATCTTTGAGGGCAAGAACTATATCTCACTCATCTTTGTATCTCCAGGGCTTGTACCTAACACATGGTGGGTGCTCAATAAATGTTAGAGTAATTTTTAATTCATTATTTAAATTAAGAATTACCAATGCATGCATGTAAACAAATTTCCTGAGATAGAGGGATTAATTCAACCCTTATTTCATAGGAAAAGACAGCAGTAGCCGAGACCGGTTTAGCTCAATGGATAGAGCGTTGGACTGTGGACTGAAGGGTCCTGGGTTCGATTCCGGCAAGGGCATGTACCTTGGCTGCGGGCACATCCCCAGTAGGGGGCGTGCAAGAGGCAGCTGATCGATGTCTCTCTCTCATCGATGTTTCTGACTTTCTATCCCTCTCCCTTCCGCTCTGTAAAAAATCAATAAAATAAAATAAAAAATAAAAAAGACAGCAGTAGTTAAGGGCTGTCTAACTTACTTGAAGATGGAAAAGAGTTTAGTAACAGTTTAATTTTTGGAGTTCTTGGGTGACTCATTCATAAAGATTCTTCTGGAGATCTGCTGTGAATGAGGCATGGTGCCAGAAGCTACAGTGGACCAACAATGACTATTATGTAACATTTTTCCTCAAGAGATGGTGATGTAAGTAAGGGAATGCAATGCAAGCAGCTTTAGAGATGTGAGCATCAAGAGTCAAGAGCAGAACAACATAATGTTCAAGACTGGTCAAGAAAATGTATAAAAGAAAATGAAAGAACAAGTGGATAGAAGACTAGGAGAAAGTCCAGTTGAGATCATATTCTGAGTGAACACCAAGTGGACCTGTTTTGGGAGAGAAAGATGATTTATATCCGCAATACAGTATATTTTAAATTAGTTCATGAAAGAAGTGCTTGTGTTAGAAAAGGTTTTCAGTATATTTTGTAGAGAAAAGAAACTTTTCTTATTAGGTTATATTTTATATTGTTGAGGAAATTAGCAAGCATTCAATATTTGATTAAATAAATATTGTGGTCATTGCAGATTGGTAATCTA
Organism: Antrozous pallidus; assembly: GCA_027563665.1. Classification (NCBI taxonomy): domain Eukaryota; kingdom Metazoa; phylum Chordata; class Mammalia; order Chiroptera; family Vespertilionidae; genus Antrozous; species Antrozous pallidus. The sequence goes on along the minus strand of CM050520.1, from coordinate 54,345,249 downwards.
GAACTAATTGGAATTTCTCTCAATATTAAAGACCTACTATGTGCAAGGCAGTTAATAGTATGTTATCTCATTTGTTCCTCCAAACAATTTCATAAAGAGAATTGTATGGTATTATAACTGACATGTCTTTATCACTTGAAGGTACATGCTGAATGTTATGTTTCACATAAATTATCTAATACAGTCCTCATAATGACCATATGACGAAGTACTTGTTAGCTTGCTAGTACCATTCTACATATGAGAAAATTAAGGTTTTGAGAGATTAAGGAAATTGCCTTTATTTGCACATCTCATAAATATTGAGATTAAGATTCAAATATGTATCTTTTTTCCCCTCTGGGACATATGTTCTTATCTACTGAGCATTAGAGAGTATACAGAGGAGATTCAAGCAGAAGGAGCCTAAAATATAATGCCATTTGTTATAAAAGGCCCTCCAATAGGAAAGATAAATATTGGCAAGATACGAAGTAAGAGGAATGCAAACGAGTGTGTGTGTGGTGTGTGTGTGTGTGTGTGTGTGTGTGTGTGTGTGTGTCTGTGTGTGTGTGTGTCTGTGTGTAGAATTACTGGTCCATTTGATGATTGGCTATGACTCTGTGCAGTAAAAGCTTCTGAGAAGCATTGATTCGATCTCAGAGTGATCTCAGAGGTAAAGATATCTAAACTGAGGATGCTGAAAGGTTTGGACTCAGTAAGAACTACATCCCCACTGGCAAGCAGAGTCTTTTTTGAGAGCATCAAGTTTTATCCATGCAACAATATTTTATTGATTCTTTGATTTTTGTATTTCCTCATTCACGTAGTTGCTGTGCATTTAAGTGCTAACTCTGTGGTATATGCTGTTGCTAAAGATGAAGCAGAGCGTCATGGGCCCTGTTTGCTCTGAGAGTGGCAAGAAGCCATGAAAACAGAATTCCTAGTCCCCATGATCATCACATTCCTCCCAAAGTCCAACAGCAAGCAGCTTTATAGTATACTAAAACTATGACATTCAGACCATGTTCAGCATTTTCACTATAAACATCTTTGCTGTAGACATCTTGGCCTGCAAGCATTTTTACCACATAACTATGGTTGCAAGGCAATTTTGCTATAAAAAATTAATAACAAAATTAAGAAGACTTTATTTAAAATGAATGCAGCTTCATGGCAAAACTACTCAAATAAATAATTTTGTGGATTGTATCTAAGCTCATTTCTTGTTCTGTGAGAAATGTAGGCTTAACTAAATCTCCACCCTCAAAGAGGACCTTCGACCTCTCCTTCTCTCCCAAGATGGTGTGTTTCAACTCGTGAAACAAATTATCACCATTTGGAAGAAGTTATAACTATTTTAAGAACACCACCACCATACCTACTAGTCACATTATGAACCATTGAAGAGCTAGCTAATATCCTATATAATAATCCTATATAATAAAAGGGTAATATGCAAATTAACTCTAATGGCAGAATGATCAGAATGATGGTTCAACTAGTCACTATGAGGTACACTGACCATCTCTCGGTTCCTTTTCCTGGCCAGCAGGCTCTTATCACCCCATGGCAAATGAGGAACTAGGGATGGGTGGCAAAGGACACAGGTGGCCACAGGCCAAGGCTCCCACTCCACCAGTCACCCCCCACACAGAGGGCAATTTGTGATGTGGGCAGGTTCAGCAAGCAGGCAAGAACAGAACTCTTGGTGTATTCCCAAGCTGGCAGGCTCTGATCACCTGATGGCAAAAGGGTAACCGAGGTGGGTGGCAGAGTGGGGCAAGGCTGGCTGTGGGCAGCCAGGGAAGATGGCCCTGATCACAGGCCAGGCCTAGGGATCTTACCCATACATGAATTTTATGTGCTGGCTCTAGTTTGTATATATAAAAATGGAAGAAGGTGCAAGAACTTCCTCAATGGGAAATGAAACAAACTGGCAACTAACTTAAATATAATAAATCTGCCAAACTTGGTTGATTGGTTCCTCAATGGAAAAATGAAACCAACTAAACAAAAAACACCCCAAACTTTGAGTTGTCTTATGGCAAAATTAACTTATATCCAATTGTGCCATGAAAATGTGGCAAAGATATCTGCAGCAAAGATGCTGCAGGGTAAATACCTAGAACACATTCAGAAATGAAGCATGTTTCTTATATCATAATTACTTATAATAAAGGGCACAATTAGTACATTATTTATCATGTACTATAATGCTAAGTAATCAAATCTATATACAAAAGGTTTTCAAACATTGTTTTATTCAACATTGTTCCATTATAATGTTCATGAGATGGTATTAACTCTTATTTATACCAATCAACCTATGGAAGATTTGATGTTGTTATATGTCCTTTTGCTTAAAGTTGCATAATTTCTCAAAAATGTTAAGTGATGACTTACTGGATACAACAAATAGTAACTAGAGATGAATAGATCTTGCATGCGTAAACAGTGGGGCTCTAGTCCATCACTTTTGTATATTGGATATCACACTTCTGTGAGGCTTGAATATGTTTGTGCTTGGTGCCTCTTTGAGAATTCTATGATTCTTAAAACTAGAGATCAGATCTTAAAAATATTTATTTTCTCAGTCTCTGTTAATACCACATAACAAATCATGTATGCTCGATAATGTATTTAGTCTTAAGAAGCTTGATATTTGTGTTTAGCACTTGCTGTAATATTTGATATGGGGATATATAAAAACTCATTCATCTCAGATTTTAATATACTGTTAGTTTTAATAAAATTACTGATGTAAAAAAGAAGAAAAGAAATAGAAAAATCACTACTTAAGATTCCAATTAAATAGCATAGATGTGAAATAATTAACATGTGTTATTCATGAAAAACCTCTTTTTAGGAGATGAAAATACATCTCAACATCAACTTATCATTCTGGCAGGTGGCTTCTAGAGTACTGAAGGGAGGGGGGAAGGGGCAGTGAAATTAACTAAAGGCTGTCAGAGAGGAAAGAATCATGTAAAGCATTCCAAGCTTATGAAATTAAAACTTTAAATACCGAGTTTGAATTTGAGTGGGTCATTCTCTTATCTTTACTTCCCTATAATGCCAGGAAGGCTATGTGCCCAGAACAGTACAGGACAATGTGTGGCATTAATTTGCTTTTCTGGCCACCATAGAAACCTACCAGCTGTCGCTGCAGAACTGTTCGGTTCAGACAAAAGCATGCATTTGGAGAAAAAACAGATTTTTCAAAACTGGGAAATTCCATCTACTTTATTGAACCTCAGTATCTATAGAACTGCCAGGCCCTCTCACTTTTCTTTTCCCAGGGTGGAGAGGAGACTGTAAGTGTTAGTCCCAGACAGAGCTCAGAGCTGGAGTAACAGAAACCCTCCCCATCCAGCTGTCCAAGCCCCACACTATCAGAGGCATTAAACATTACTATGCATTAAATATTACCAGGGGAAATATTACTGGTGCAGAACAGCAAACAGTTGTAGTCGGCAGAACTCTTTTTAGGAAGAGAACTTTGTGAATTGAAAGGCATGAATTGATGGGGGCAGAGTAAGATCACCAGGTAAGTTCAGAAATTGTCTGTAAAACCCACACAAGACGGTGGAGGGTCTTTTGTTTTGTTGAGAAAACACAACATTATGGCTAGGAAGAAATACTTTTCATACCTTTGGTTCTTTACCTCTTAATAAGAAGCCACTCCTTTAAATAAATGTGGGGGGAAATATGTGAAGAATATTGTATTGGTGTACTCCTTTGAAAAGTCACTTAACTTTCATCAATGCCTTCAGTGGAGGTATTCTTAGGTCTTCTTTCTCCTATTTTTTCCTCCAAGGTCTTTTCCAAGGGAGGTTGCAATATTTCTTATCTTAGGGGTCCTTAGAACACAGATTGTGCTCTCCTAGTGATGAGAGAATGGGCACTAAGACCTCTTAAATGTCTTTCCTAAACTCCCACACTGGACACTTGGAAAAACATGTTTTAAATGTTCCTCAATTAAAGTTTGAAATATTGCTTCACCTATGCCAGTGGTCAGCAAACTGCGACTCGAGAGTCACATGCGGCTCTTTGGCCCCTAGAGTGTGGCTCTTGCACAAAACACTTCGTGCGGGCATGCATGTACAATGCGATTAAAGTCGGTTTTCGGCTCTCATAAGAAATTTCAATTATTGTTGATATTTGGCTTTGTTAACTAATGAGTTTGCCAACCACTGACCTATGCCAAAAACCCTTCACACCTTTACATTTTACTAAGTTCTGTTGTAGTCATGGGATGCTTTCTTTTAAAAACAAGGTTCTATCCAAACCCCAATGGCATTATTCCTTCACATGAAGACATACTGGATGCTATTGAATTAGGCAAATGACGTTACTTTCTTGGGTTAAAACTAGAAGACCCATGATGTAAACATAAGCCATAGTCCATCGAGCTGACCAGGGAAAATCTGTATACTAAGGCTCCTAGGATCTATAACTCAGCCTGTATGATCATAGAAATGTTAAGCCAGGATTTTTATAGATCATGACCATGCAACCTATGCCACTAAAATGTATTTGTCTGTCTTTTAAGCACCACCTAAAAGAATTTCTTTCACCCCACGCCTTTAGATTTTATTATCAGGAGCTTGTTTTCTTCTATTTGAAGTTGTTTTTTTCTTCCCTGTTTGCTGTGCTTTAATAATGTGAAGGGGCTTCACTCTAGAGATGCACTGAAACAAAACAGAGCTTTAAGGAGCCCTGCTGAGAGAATTAAAACCTATTACATCAATTCGGCCTTCTCTTTCTGCCCTCACTCTATTAATTCAACAAAGTTATAGAAACAAATAAAGAAAATAATGTGAGAATACACACATACAGGGGATTTGAGTTTTCTTTTGTATTTTTACACATGAAGAACAAAAAAACCTCCATAGAGTTGCTAAAGCTTTCTATCCTCATCAAGTCCTCTTCTATGAGTCATTAAGTTGCTAAAGCCCAGAAAATCAAATTTGGTTTAGGGCTGTTTGATAATGTAGTAACACAATAAAATGTGATTCACCAATTAGCTCATATAATTAGAAAATCAAAAACATGTTCTAAGTGGCTGGTGGACACACATAAATGAAGTATATTGTCATTCTTTGTATTTGCTGATTATAGTTATAATTACATCTCCAGTTGATGTTACTACATTCTAATTCCCAGGGAAGGGAATTCATCTGTGTTTTTAAGCCAGATAAATGAATGAAGCATTCCATTCAGCAAGTCATTCACTCAGTTTTGTGTGTTTGTTTTATTAATTCTTTTTTGCCAGGCTCTCTAGTAGACTATCCCATCCTTGCCTGGATAGAACTCTCAATCTGCAAAAACTGTGTTTAAATATTTTTATTGAAAGGAAATTCAACTGAAATGAGAATTCTACAACAACTACAGTTTTATAATTAAAAATTAGTCTTTCTTGTTGATTCCTAAATGCTACTGATATTACTGACACATATATGAAAAAAGAAACTAGCAATTTGAGAATGCTTTTGCTTAAAAGTTTTCCCTGGCTCAAAAGGACTTTGTGGGAATCGAATATCTGTTGGATTATTTTAAAGCAGCTCTGTTGAAATCTAAAGCCTATGCTATGTGTTACTTGGCTATATTTAAAATGTATTTCTTTAAGTTCAAACAATTCAAAGGATGGTTAAAAGCATCTCACTAAGAATTTTGACAATGTTCTACTTTGCTCTTTTTGTCATTACAACTGAAGTACACGGGCATGGTTACATGGTCCAGGGCTTCCTAATAAATATAATGAGAGGATAATAAAGATGAATTACCTGAGCTTAAGCCAATAAAGAAAGGCTTTCTTATGTGACATGGTCATTCTTAATAATATTTTAGATTAAATAATGCCATGTGGTTGTGATGCCCGTAAAGCTCATTTTTTATTGTGTACTAGTGTTAATTCATAGACATTTTAAAATACATTAGGAAAAATATTTTCCTTACAACTGTGACATTGCTGCTGGATAGCTTATTCTGTGTCAATTCACAATGCATATTTTGTTTTGTACTCTGTCCCAGAAATGTTGCAAAATTCTAAGATGTGATAAGCTTGATTATTTTTTGGTAGAGACTCATATATTTCAGAATAGCTTGGATTATATTTTATTTAGCTATAATCACGTATCAAAAAAAGTATGGTTTATTCATAGCCAGAATGAAACCAAACTCCCAAATGTTGTCTCTGTCTCAGTATGTGTTTAATCATTCTCTTTCTTTTTTTTCCTATTTACAGGTCAATGGGACAGAAATTGAATATGAGTTTGAAGAAATTACTTTGGAGAGGGTAAGAAATATCCAATAATCCAAAGCCCCAATATTGTTTTCCACATTCTGCATCCTAATGGGTTGTCTTGCAAAATTACACAATTGTATATTATACCCTGGAAGTTTCCAACAGGGCTCACAATGAGAATATTAATAAAATTCTTTCAGAGGAAGGCCTGGGGACAAAAAGACCAAATAACCGAGTGTTCAGTATATAGATTGCATTGTCAGGCTTTAGAGCAACAAATGAAAAGATAGAAATTTTCCATGAACTAGTACAGTATTTTTTCCTATTGTTTTGCTCTACATTTTAGATAACATATCAATTTTTTTTATTTCTGTGATGTTAACACTGTCTTTATAATTACCATGTATTTGTAAGTTTAAAAACAAAACAGGTGATGGATTTTAAAGGCACCCCTACTGAGAAAAACACAGTGACCCTGCAGATCTCTGAAAATATGCTGTTAGGGCCTTGGCAGGGCTTTGAAAAATTAGGGAAATTCTGTCCAACACAACCCTAATATGTAAAGATTAGAGGCCCAGCCTGCACCCTCTCCAATCTGGGACCCTTCAAGGGAAGTCTGACTGCCTAGGATCAGGCCTAAACAGGGAGTTGGACATCTCTCTCACAATTCAGGACTGCTGGTCCCCAACTGCATGCCTGCCTGCCTGCATGATTACCCCTAACTGCTTCTGCCTGCCAGCCTGATTGATGTCTAACTGCTCCCATGCCAGCCTGATTGATGTCTAACTGCCCTCCCCTGCAGGCCTGGTCCCCCCGCCAACTGCTCTCCCCTGCAGGCCTGGGTTCCCCACAACTGCCCTTCCCTGCAGGCCCACTCCCCTCCAACTCCCCTCCTCTGTTGGCCTGGTCACCAGTAATTGCCCTCCCCTTAGGCCTGGTCCCTCCCAACTGCCCTTCCCTGCTGGCTATCTTGTGGCAGCCATCTTGTGTGTTGCAGAGACAGTCAATTTGCATTATTATTTTAGACAGGATATTTTATAAAACAGTAAGAGAAAGACCAAAGACCATCTACAAAAAAAAAAAAAAATCAAAAGGCATTAACAGGCTATCCATCACAAAAGAAAGGCCCAATAACATACAGAAACCTGTTTAACCTTACTTATAAACAAAGAAAACAATGGTGATAAATAGTTTTTATTTACATGATTGGCAAAAAATTAAAAAGAGGGTTAATATTTACTGCCACTAAGTGGGCCTAGAATTTGGTGCAATCAATGTATCAGTTTGGAAGAAGGTACCAAAAGTGTTAAAATGGACATGCTTTTTACCTAGAATTGTACTTATTGAATAATACAAATATATAAAGAGTGTTCATATTGGGATTTTTTATAATAGTACAGAATTAAAAAGCTGATCGATGTTTCTCTCTCATCGATGTTTCTGACTTTCTATCCCTCTCCCTTCCACTCTGTAAAAAATCAATAAAATCTATTTAAAAAAAATAATACATTATTATATGTCCATATAAACAGAAAATCAAATATTTAAAAAATATTTAATGATAAGTGTAGAGATGTAAGTAGAATGTATTATTAAATACTAGTGGCCCGGTGCACGAAATTTGTGCACGGGGGGGGGGGGTCCCTCAGCCCAACCTGCCCCCTTTCACATACTGGGAGCCCTTAGGGGATGTCCAACTGATGGCTCACCCCCAGCCTGCCCAAGGTGAGGCTTTAGGCCTTGGGCACTCAGCCATCTCCATGCTCAGATCAGCTCCAGCTACCTGTGACCACCCAGCCCCAGGGTCTGGGTGCTCACCTCTGGTCCTGTGCTCACTGCGCCCCACCCCCTCAGCCACCTCCAAGCTCGGATGGCCCGGGTGCCATAGCACTTGCTGCTGCTACTGCTTCATCTCCCCCCCCCCGGGGGCCCAGCCCACGTGAAGCTCAGCCCCGCCCCCTGCTCCTGATTGGCTGATAGCATAGCCAATCAGGAGCCAAGATACGGTCACATTTGCATGTTAGTCTTTTATTAGGATATTATAAAACTAGCCCTGATAGTTAGAGTGTCAATTCCTGGTAAAGGGCACGTATCTGGTTACAGATTTTATCCCAGGCCTGGTCAGGGCATGTGTAGGAGGCAACTAATCAATGTGTCACTCTCTGATATTGATGTTTCTCTCTCTTTCCCCCTTCTACCCTCCCTTCCATTCTCTCTAAATATTAAAAAATTAATGGAAAAAATATCCTCAGGTGAAGATTAATTATATATTTCATTATAAATTTAAATGAAGTTGTAAGAGGATATCTATAATAATCAAAGCATAATATGTTAAATTAGACTGGACAGATGAACGACCTCCTGGGTGTCATTCCAGATGTCCTTCTGGACCAAGCTTCTATGCCTGAGGCCAAGGCAGAGGCAGAGGCAGATGTTAGGGGTAATTAGGCAGGCAGCAGAGTGGTTAGGGGCATCAGGCAGGCAGGCAAATGTAGTCAGGAACAATCAGGTAGGCAGGCAGAGGTAATTAGGCATGATCAAGCAGGCAAGCAGAAGCAATTAGGGGCAACAGGCAGGCAGGCAGGCAGAGTGGTTATGGGCAATCAGGCAGACAGGTAGATGAGTGGTTAGGAGCCAGCAGTCCCAGATTTCAAGAGGAATGTCTGACTGCCAGTTTAGGCAGTTTAGTCTTAATCCCACAGGGATCCTGGATTGTGCATGCCAGGCTGAGGAACTCCTCTGCCTCCCCCTTCATGCACAAATTTCATGCACCAGGCCTCTAGTTTATAATATAATCCAACAATCACAAGCAAAGATATACATATGGTACTTAAAATGTAATCAAATAAGCACAAACAAATGTATACATGCAAAATATACATTTATAAATATACACATAAAGCCTAGAAGGATACACACCAAGATGCAAAAGTGGTTAAGTCTTATTAAGGATTTTTGGGATGATTTTTTTTTGTTTTATCTTTTTATTTATGTTTATTTTTTAAACCTTCCATAACAAACATATATTACATTTATTCTAAGGAATAAAAATGAAAGTTTATTTCTTAAGCTTTAATTCAAATATGAATTCACACTCTACACCTATACTTAAATATATTTTTCCTTTTGATTTTTCACTTTCCCAAGTCAGGGAATTTATTATTCTGTCTAATTTATATTGAGTGTGAGTGGGTTTAAAAGGAAATTTACATTGAAAGTTAAGTGTTTGCCAGATGGGTATTTTAAAACTTATATTATGAACTCTGATAAAATTTTAATGGCATGCTAAATGAGAAAAGTGAAGCTTATGGAAAATTTGCCCAAATGTAAAAAGATTGCTAAGCTCCTCTCCAGAACTGCCTATTTGATTTGTGGGGCACAGTACAAAATGAAAAATGGTACTCTGGTTTAAAACTAAAAGATGGCAACAGGAGAATTTTAAACCAGCATGGGTGGCTTTCTCACTATAGAGCAGGCCTGTGCCTTTCCCCACCCTTTCTTTCCCAAGGACACCCCCTCAGTACTCCCAAACCTCTCCTCCCTCTCATTTCTCAAAGCATTCCTCCCCCTCTCTCTCCCTCTCCACTCCCCTCTGCCCCTCCCTCTGTGGCTTTCTACATAAAGTTCTCTTACAGTTTAAAAAATAAATAAATAAAGATAAACCAAGGGTAGCTTTTCTACACATAGGGCCCACTTTGCACAGATCACAAACTCATGAGACTACCCTTCTCTCTCTACACCCTCCACACATATTAGCATCTCCCAATACCCCACCATTTAGTCACCCTGGCTTTATAGGTCAAAAAGTACTAATTAGAAGCTAATGTTGGTGTGAGGTGCAACATTCAGGAGGAATATGATAATTGTGTGTTCCAGGTTGGGTTCTGACACTTATTTGCTTCATGATCTAGCATGTCACTTCCCTGGCTCCCTCCTTGCCTTAGGGATTCCAGTTGTACTCTAAATCTTGTCATTGCCATTCATTGCCCCTCTTGCTCCCAAAACCTCTTCTCTGTATAGCACCTCATCTTTGTGTTCATTGTTTATTCTTATGCCTCATTCTAAAACTTCTTCAACCTCACTGGGACCTTGCATTATTGATTCCACCATTTCCCTTGAGTTTTTACCTTTCATTGTGCCCCCCCCCCATTTCCTCTCATATATTGGCATATATTCCTATTGTTCTTATCATACTTTCACTATTTTTTATCCTCCTCATTTTCTTGTGTTTATCCAACACATCCTCACCTCTAGATGATCTACCATGATTAAACCAACACCTTCCTATGTACTCCATGCACCTGAACAGCTGTACCTGGCTGGCTACAGAAGTTCTTACTCATCTCACTTTAAAATTTGAAATGGAACCTCCAAACATCCTAACAGTTCTTATACATTTCTTTAGAAAAATCACTCTCTCATTCTCTAGGATAGCAATTTCAGATCTTATTTGCCCTCATCAGATCTCTAGCACTGATTCCCTCATCCTCAGGCTCAGCTGTTGACCTCTCTTCATAGTCCCAGAGAAAAACTAAGCATCCAAATGAAAACCACCTCACTTTCCTACCACCAGGTCCGCTAGTGTACTCTCCCTGTTCCAGGGAAGGAATGTTCCCTGCTCATTTCCAAGGTCAGCTCTTCACTCCTGGTCTGGACTCTGTAACATCTCATCCATTTAAAGACTTTGCCTCTGCAGTTTTCTCCCCTCTCTCCTACAATATCAGTTTCTCTTTTTTTCCTGGGTAAATTTAATACATCATATTAAATATCATATAATATCTCTCATCTTAACACACACACACAAAATCCCTTAGTTCCCCTCCTATTCCTGCCTTATTTTATTTTGCTTTACCAGATACCTAAGAAAATTGTCTGTTTATTACCTCATTTTCTTATTTTAACCTCTTTCATGTTTTCATCCCCACAGCAGTCCTAATACCATTCCTATCAAAGTCACACCAGGTTCCATCTTGCTAAATACAAGTATCAGTTCTCAGTTCTGACTGATTCCTCAGCAGCATTTGATGCAATAGTCACTGCCTCCTTCCTTAATGGTGTCAGTTTCTTGGCTTCTGTAACAAAACACTCCTGTTTATCCACCACCTCATCGGTGCTCTTTTCCCATGTCCTTGCTGGCTCCAACTTTAAATGCTGGGGCACTCCAGAAACCCAGTGCATAGACCTCAGTCTCTTCTCATTCTCTAGGTGATCTCATCAGACCCATGGCTTTAAATACCAGCTAGCAGCTGGTGATTCCCAAATCTGCAGTCATGAGTTCCCCTGCACTCCAAATTCAGACAGCTAACTGTTTACTTGGCATCTCTGGTAGGTTCCCAATAGAATTATTTCCCTGCCCTCCCTACCCTCAGGGCCAAAGCTGCTTCGAGCCTAAAAGTGTTCATTTTAACGAGTTGGTTCTATCATTTTTCTTATTATTCAGGCGGAAAAAAAATCATCTTGCTTAATTGTGCATTTCCCCTCAGCATCCAGAGCAAGCCCTACTGGTACAAACATAAAAATAGATTTTAAATTCAATCACATCTTGCCACCTGTTCTGCTGAAACCTTGTCCAAACCAATATCATCCCACACCTGGACCATTTTTCTCCTCAATGTAGCCAGAGTAATCTTTTAAAAACTATAAACCATATCATACTACTTTTATTCTTAAAACTAGAGAGGTGGTAATTACACTCATCATCATTTGTAAAGCCTTATACAGCCCTATTTCTATCTCTAATGCTATGCCCTCACCACCAACTCTGAATATATTTTACTCTTGCCAATCTGCATCATTTCTCAAAAAAAATCTGTTCCCACCTCTAGGCCTTCTTATAGGTTATTCAATCTGCATGAGAAAATATATCCTCAGATCTTTTCATGAAGTGAAATAGAGACATATGGCCTTTATTTGAACTCTGCCTCTATCACTTACTGGTTGAGTTACTTCGAGCTGAATTCTCAACCTTTCTGTGCCTTGGTTTCCACATTTGAAAATGAGGCTGAATACTTTATTACCTTCTGGGGCCTTTGTAATGATTAAGTGAGTTAATATAAAGATTTAGAACAGCATGGATAGCTGTTATTCTTAACATTTTCTTTGTATTAACAGAACTACCATAAAAGGGTAGTTCTCACAAGTGTTATTTGTCAGAATCATTAAGGAAACTTACTAAAAACATAGCTTCTAAGTCTCAATGAGCAATTTACATTAATCTAGCAATAACTTCCTTTATATCAACTGTTCTTCTTTTTTTCCAGTTGCTTTGTTAGATGTTAGACATCCAATGATGAAGTTATGGTCATTGCTATATGCATCTGTAATTTATACTTTTTCTGCATTTAATCTCTATAACATTTAATTGAGTAAAAAAACTCATCACATTTGTAACATCCCTATGAGATGCATATTGCTAATTCCATTTTACAATTAGGACACAAGACTCAGAAATTAAATCACTTATTGAAAGTAATAATGTTAGGAAGGGATTGAGTTAGGATTTAGCCCCATGCCCAACAGATCCTAGAACCTCACTCAGCTCATTGCCACTGAGTTAAACTGCCCTCAGAATCAAGCTCAAGTGTCATTTTCTCCAAGAAGTTTTCCTTGACTCTCCCTTTTGGACAAGGTGCCCTTTCATAAATTAACACACATAGAAAACTTCTTCTATTAAATCATGAATAAAATATGTCTTCTCCACTGACCTATGAATTTCTTGATGGAAGGAATTTTATTTTCGTTTTCTTTATTTTCCCACGATGACATAAAAAGAAAAGGGAAATACACTGAGCAATTCAAGAACATGTCAGCATCAGTCATGGCATTGGCCTCTTGGTCCTCATGGTGAATTTCACAAATGTTTTATCTACCTTTGTTTGTCAAGCATTTACTGAACAAAGGCACTGGTCACAGTCCTTGCTTTGTAGTATTTTACAGTCTGGCAGAGGACACAGAGAATTAATAGGCAGAAACCATGAAGAAGAACCATGAGGACACGTGGCCCAGAATTGAGCACTTCCCTGAGGCATTAAACCTGAGGTGGCTTATGAAGGATGAGAGGATGCTAGCTATGGGAACTGGAGTAGAAGAAGGCAGCCTTTCAGACAGGGAACAGCAGGTGCAAATGTTCAAAGGCCCATGGAAAAGAAACATGCTCAAGGAACTGCTACTAGTTCAGAATGACTGCACTTCAAGTTATGAATGGGACTCAGAGACAAGGCTAAAGAGATATAGAGGGCTGAGTATCAGATGCCTTGGATAACAAGCAGAAGGGTTTCGATTACATTGTGAGGACAATGGAAAGCCTTTGAAGAAGTTTAAGCAGAAAAGTGACAATCACATTTGTGTTTCAAAAAGATGACTTTGGCTGCAATATTGGGTATTCATTTCATGGAATTCCGGAGATGATGCAGCTATACCATTTAAGACATAATTAATGGCTAAATTCTGCAGTGGTGATATACGAGGAGATGATCTAAAATATGTTAAGAATGTAAGAACAGATTCTGCTGTTTTGTAGGATGGGAAAATGCCAGAGAGAGCAGAGGAGTCAAAGAGGCCTGGACTATAATCCAGCAAATTTCTTTCATTAACATTATCTGTACCTCTCAGAGATGGACAACTGTGATATTTCAAGCCACTGATACCCTGGGCTTTGATGACATTAACAAAGGTAGTGGGGTTTAAAGCCCATACCTCTGAGTGATTTATCTATTACCCAAGTATGAAGTTAATAGGTTATGAACCTCTAATACAATTTATATCAAGAGAAGCTAGTTGACCGAGCATGGATAATAGATTCATCATGCCTTCATAACCCTGACCAACATGCATGACTACAATTTAGCAGAGATGTTGAAAAGACTATCTGCCACCTCCTCCCAGGCCTGCCCCCAGCCTCCCAAAACGAAAGAACATTTGGAGTGTTTTCCTGACAGCTAGAATGTATGGCCATGTGATACTATTTGAATGTTCTGTCTGACAAGTCAAGGATATTCTTTTACAATTAAGAAATTGTGAAGATCTGAACCATCTTCCTAAATATAAATCATTGGCTTCTATTACTTATTCAACCCATGCAAAAACAAACAGATTTATACTTTAGAGAAAACTGACTGATTTACCACATGCTGCAAATTCCTATAGATGAACCAAGTTTTGGGTATAAGTTGTGTAACATGGGAATTTTGAAAACAGTATTTGTGAATTGCCAGTCAGAAATGATTCATTAAAGCTGCCTATTGACATACACTCCATATTCATCCAGACATCAAATTAATTAGAATGTCATTGAATGTCTGAATTACTTAAACCCAATTTGTTTCTCTCACATGATTACATTTTCCTAAGGATGAAAATTTTTAATGGAATTAAGGGCCTATTACTTCAAATAATGTAGAGGCTTTTGGATTCTAAATTTCTAATTTTTCTGAGTCTTGTAAGCCCTTTTTAATTAATAATAACATGAATTAAATACCAGAATACTGATGATATTTGATTTGGTTTCAGTTTTTATGTAGTCAGCTGTAGCACAATTTCATTCTAGTTCAGTCAAATAATTTTATAATATACATACCTAGTTATCAATGTATTTGTTAAGCATGTTTTGTTTGTCAGTAGACTCTGCCCTTGAGATTGCAGACATCGCTTCCTATAGAATAATCCAGTGGTTCTGTATTTTCTTATTTGTTAGTTCACAATAATGTAGTTCCAAGCTAAACAAGCCATTGCAGTGTATTTTGTTTTCAATTGCTTTAGGCTATGATATTTGCTGTAGATGCTCTGATCCTCCTTAAAATATTATATTCTAATGATCTTCCATCTTAAGTCTCTACACATAACATTGTCAATAGCTATTGTTGTGTCTGGACATTACAACTAGCAGGAAGAACATCCTCCTTCTTCAGAAATTCCCTCCCCATTCCAACCATGTGTTTCTATGGAAGATAATCAGTCACAACACCCTTGGTCACACAGTTGATTGGTCTGGAGCTTTTCATGGGAATTATCTGGTGAGCTAGTGAAAACTACCATTGAACCTAAGCCCTGACCCTTACCAACTGTATCAGGACCTTGAGGGGGGGCGGGAAATGGGGGGAGCATGAAAAAAATCTTTAATTTTTAAAGCTTTTTATTATTTTAATGATTATTTTTTAAACTTTCATTAGTGATTTGATGCACAATTCAGAGGCTTTCACCTGAGTCAAAATGAGCCAATCAGAGTGATCCTCTTGGAGAGCCAGATAAATTATATACCAGTAGGAAAGAGAGAGGGAACTGGAAGCATCCCTTTTCTGTAATAACTGTCTTAAAGACTCAACAGACACCATGGTCTTTCTAATAACTTCACAAGCTTTCCCTGAAATTATACTTAGCTAGACAGGTTCAAATAAAGCATTGTAACTTGCCAGCAAGTGGAGCTATACTAATGTACTAGTATCTTGGTATTGTATTGTAACTATGCTGAAGTTGCTAAGTCATGCCCTAGGTTCTCAAAGTAAATGTTGCCTTGCCTAAATTTTCTGGCTTTCTAAATTCTGATCATGTCTCTCACCACTAAGGTGAGATCATAAAGCCAAGCTCCCCACTACAATACTGTTGGCAGGTTGCAGTAAACCTTAATATACCAAAGCTTACACATACCATCTCCTTTAAAGTAATCCATTACTGCATTCTAGCTCCCAGAAATAAAAGAGCAATAAAAAAGAGTAACAGGTCAAGAGAATGGCTACTGACAGGTCTATGAATTTAGGTCTCTACTGTCTAGAAACCTTTCTGATTTGGGAACCAATAATCTTTGCACATGTGGAAAGTACTTTGCAGTGTTAACCATTGGACTCATATGTCAGGAAAAAAATCAACTGCTAGAAACATAGTCTGCAGACATTTAAGGAGTCATTAATCTAACTTTTCTTTACTTGTAAGCATCAAAGTCTCAGGATTAAGAACTGTCCAGTAAACATACCTCAAAGAGCTGATTTAGATGAATTGGCACAAAATACATTTTGGTGCAATTCAGCTGCTGACTCCAACCTTCTCCATTTTTCTTTATAAGCTCCCAGCTGAGTTATCTTCTTTCACCTCACAAGTCCTTTGCATTAACAAGTACTCTATTCTGGTGCATTAGTCTGAGCCTTATCCCCTCATGTCACGCAAACTGGCTATATATTTCCTTCTGTAAACTTCTTGTTACACTATTGCCCACATATTTCTTTAACATGCTCTTCATTATTACCAGCATAATGGTACTTCTAAAACCAACAGCTTTTAGACAAAATAGACAAGAAAAAGACTCACGGAGAAATGACAAAACTCTATCATTGCCAAGTTGAATGTTCTAGTTGGAATAGTTCTCTTTCCAGGACTTGTTACCAAAAAGTTATAGATGATTAAGGAGGTTTGGCAAGAAGAGCTCTAAGTCAGGGATATCCTAAGAGTTCTGGGTCATGGAGACACTAGGTCCTGAGCCTATTGAAACTGAAAGATCCAAGAAGCGATACCACATAGCTCCCAGCAATCATATGTGAATCACTAAGTATTAGATCTTGAGAAATGGTAAAAGCTAGGGGTTTTATTACTTATAACTGAGCAAACTATGACTGATATAGATATGTTTTTCTATAGCTCAGCTGTCCGGCTGACAGAAAATGTAACCTCAGTCCTGCTTAGTGCTTTTGTTTCAACCACTTCAACCATTTCCAAAATTATCCCACAGTCTGTGTCCCTACACAGTGACAAGACAACCTGTGCATCATTTGGTCATGTTTTCTCCCAAGTAACTGCTGCAACATCCATGGCCCCCTCTGGTTGTCCTCTCCACTCTGTCAGTTTCAGCTGTACTTTTCCAATATTGTAGGTGTTTGTTCTCTACCCATTTCATGGTTTCCACCCCTTCCACTTTTCTGCTATGGTCAGTTTTCAGTTCATATGGTTAACCTTCACGTACATGACCCATGTGCTTTGGTGGAAGCTAAGGTGACTGAATTCTGGGGTTGGGTTCTTACTGATTTAGCCTAATCAACATAATGTACTCCTTTGGCCTCCAACAGCAGTGGCTATGCAACTGAATCCAGTGCAATCAGAGTGGATTCCATGACTTATTAGAATTCTCAGACAGAATTCATCCCCCTCCATGGGCATGAAGTAAGGAAGACTACAGAGCAGATAGTAGTGGCTTAGAGCCATTTCACAGAGGATTACAGATTTAGAATGAAATAGCATTTTAGAAAGTAGAGCAAGTAAAAGTAGGAAATAATAGTGTTGTCAATATCTCAAGTCCATGAATCAAACCATTGCTGAGGCACTCCTTTGGAATTTTTATTAAAATAAACAATAAATCCCCTTTACTGTGTTAGCCAGTGTGAATTGTGTTTATATTGCTTATAACTAAACAAAACCTAAGTGATATAACAGGTTATGAGAGTCTTTAGAAAATGCTTAAGTTCTCTTTTTCTTAGATGTGCCTCAAAATTATTCAACTCTGAAAATTATTCTCTCTCCTTTCTTATTCTAGTTCAAGGGAATCTCTCCCCACCTTACACCCTATTTGGGAAGCCTCACTCTTGTTCCCTCCTTCACCAGGACTCTTTTCCTCTGAAGAAGACTCTTCTCCTCTTTCATATTCCCCAAACTCTTTCTCTTAAGGGCTTAGGTTTTGAAACATAAGCAGAGATTCTTTGCAAGCTACTCTGATTTCAACCCTCCCTCTCATTACCTCCTCCTTTAAAATGAACACCTGCTTTAATGTGGGGAAAGGAAAAGGAAACACTAGGAGGAAAAAACAAAAACACTTGTATCTCAAAATAGAGTTGCATAGTAGGAAAACTAAAAGTTATTTCCAGTATTTAAGAAATGCTTAGAACTAATAGGTTTAAGCACTTATATTTTATCCACTTAGCTTGATGAGCTTGAAGCATTTTTAAACTTTCAAATTATCTATCCTTTGGAGAAGAGGAATGCATGAATTACAAAAGTAGTCATAGGCATCAGAACCTCTATGGTGTATTACCTTGTTTTAAGGTTTTAAATGTCTTATCTATATAGATTCAACATAAATTCAACAACATCCATTTTGTTATTGAGAATAATGGCATCATTCATTTTATTCAGGATCACCAATTTTTCAATCCTCAAATTGTTCTTTATTCCCTTGCTATTTCTGCTTGATAAGCTGCTTTTTATCTAAAACCCAACTCATAAGTTACCTCCTGTGAAAATATTTGATAAATTCACCAGAGTGAATTTATTCATTCTCTTCCTTACCTCAGGACTTTCTCATTGTCATCTGTATTCGTACTGTATCAAATTTTAAATAAATTTCAAGGCCCTCAAAGGGTAAAATGTTTCTTGATTTAATTCATTTTATTTGTGAAACAGAATTTTATATCTACCTGGAAGAATCTAGTAAAAGCATTATAAAATAATGTAGTCTTTTGACAAAAGATAGAGGTTAAAAATTGCTTTTCCTCCTAATAGTGTATGTGTATATATACATTTATACACATGCACATATATGTATAAATTTTTATACATTTTATATTATTATAGTGTATATTTTATCTTATGTATACATACAGTTTTTATCTATCTGTATGTATTTATGTGTTTATAGATAGATAGGATCTCCTTTGTAAACTGGACACAATGTCCAGTGCTATTTTTCATGCGGCAACAGTGAATATATCAGTTTCTGTCATTTGTTGAGATTTCAGCCTTATATGTTAACTGGAGACCCATTGCAGGAAGATTCCTGCAAGAATAGAGCTTCCTGTGGCCTGAGCAAAGCTCCCTCCCTTCTTTGCTACCTCGCTCCCTTCTCCACTACCTAGCTCTCTTCCATCTCTGTTACCTTGCTTGCTCCCATCTCCTCTGCCTTGCTCCCTCCGTTCTCCCCTGCCCCACTTGCTTACTTCTCCACAGCTTTGCTCCCTTCTGCAGTGCTGGGCTTCCTTCTATGCTGTCTTCTGCGTGTTGATATGCAAATTAACCACCATCTTGGTTGGGTTAATTTGCATACTCACTCTGATTGGCTTGTGGGTGTGGCTTGTAGGCATATCGAATGTATGGTCAATTTGCATATTACTCTTTTATTATATAGGATTATTCTATATCTTTTAAAAAATTTAATAAATATTTATTGTTCACATTATTACAATGTTGCTCTTTTTTCCCTCCCATAGCTCCTCTCCCCCCGGTACCCATCCCATCCTCTGCCCTTACCTCCTTCCCATTGTCCTCATCCATCCATAGTTGTATGCTTTTTGTACAGTCTCTTCCTGCACCTCCCCATCCCCCTTTTCCCCTAGAGTTGTCAGTCCACTCCCTTTCTATGCCCCTGATTCTATGATATTCACCAGTTTATTATGTTCATCAGATTTTTAATTCACTTGATTTTTAGATTTACTTGTTGATAGATGTGTATTTGTTGTTCATAATTTTTATCTTTACCTTTTTCTTCTTCTTCCTCTTCTTATAAAACACCTTTCAGCATTTCATATAATACTGGTTTGGTGTTGATGACTCCTTTAGCTTTTTCTTATCTGTAAAGCACTTTATCTGACCTTCACATCTGAATGATAGCTTTGCTGGGTAGAGTAATCTTGGTTGTAGGTTCTTGTTATTCATCACTTTGAATATTTCTTGCCATTCCCATCTGGCCTTCATAGTTTCTGTTGAGAAATCAGCTGAAAATCATATGGGTGCTCCCTTGTAGGTAACTAACTGTTTTTCTCTTGCTGCTTTTAATATTCTCTCTTTATCTTTTGCTCTTGGCATTTTAATTATAACGTGCCTTGGTGTGGTCCTCTTTGGATTCCTTTTGTTTGGGGTTTTGTGCGCTTCCTGGACTTTTAAGTCTATTTCTTTCACTAAGTGGGGGGAAGTTTTCGGTCATCATTTCTTCAGATTTCTTCAAATAGGTTTTCAGTATCTTGCTCTCTCTCTTTTTTCTAGCACCCCCATAATTCAGATGTTGGTATGCTTGAAGGTGTCGCAGAGGCTCTTTACACTATCTTCATTTTTTTGGATTCTATTTGCTTCTTGCTTTTCCAGATTAGTGATTTTTGCTTCTTTGTTTTTCAAAACTTTGACTTGATTCTTGCAGTCCTCTAGTCTGCTTTTGGGTCTCTGCATAGTATTTTCTATTTCAGTCAGTGTATGCTTAATTTCTAGTTGGTCCTTTTTCATGTCCTTCATAGTCTCGCTCATATCCTTGAGGGTCTTGCTCATATCCTCGAGGGTCTCGCTCATATCCTCAAGGGTCTCATTAAACCTATCTGCCTTTTCTAGGAGCCTCTTGAAAAGCCTTAAACCATGGTTTTGAACTCTATGTGCAGTCATGTGTTTTTTTTCCTCCATTTCTTTCATATGTAATTTGTTACCTTTGCATTTTGGCTGCTTTTCTGAGTTGGCCGAGTAGGTATATGTGGTAGGTGTCCTCTAGGGGACAGTGGCTCAGCCTTCCCAGTTACCTGATGTGGATACTCTTGGTGCACCCCTTTATGGGCTGCATAGTCTTGTTGTAGTTAAGCCTAGATTGTTGCTGGTAACACTGGGAGGGATTAACCTCCAGGCCACTTGGCTATGAGGATCAGCTGTGTTTATGCTGGGAGAGCATCTGTACTCAGCCTGGATGGGGCGGAGCCTCTGGGCTGAGCAGGCAGCCTTGGTTTCCTGTCAGCCCTGCGCTAAATGGCTCCTGGGTCTCTGTGCCCTGTGGCAATGGCTGCATACACCTCTGAGAGAAAGCTTCCCGGAGCTCTGCCTGCTGCCAGACAGTCTAGTTTCTCCCCAAATGAATCTGGACACCGAAAGACTCACCCGGAATGGGAAAATAAAGCAGTCTGGCAGTTTGTTTGTTTGTTTTCCTCCTGAACAATAGAACCAGCCATGAGCCCTCTCTGATAGCTCACGTGCCTTTGCAGCACCCAAGTTTCAGCGTGCTTCCTCCTTACTGTCCAGTTTCGCCCCGTATTAGTAACTGGGGCTCTGTGCTGTGGGATGCCTTTGTCTCCCTCCCAAGTCAAGAAAACCAGCCAGGTTTGCAGCTGCCCGCCCGATCTGCTCACATGTAGCTCGGGACCTCTGACTCCACACGTATCTGCAACTCTGCCCTCCACAGCTCCCCCAAATCACAGTGCCCTTTTATCTTTCCTTCTATTTGTGAAATGTCCACTCGGCCAGCCCTCTGGTAGTTCTGAATGATGTCCGTTTTGTCCTTTAGTTGTAGTTTTGAAATTGTTGTACAGGGCAGCAGTATGGGTGTTTACCTATGCTGCCATCTTGGTTCCTCTAATCTATATCTGAACAGTTAGTCTGTTATGTAAGCTTTAGAGCCTCTCTTTTATAGATAAGCGAACTGTGTTTTCAAAGATATTAAGGCCTTCATTTATGGTCACAAAACTAGTGTGTGGTAAAGCTGGCCAATCTGTCTTCAATTACTATGCAATGCCACTAGTAAGCCTAAAAATTATGCAAGACTGTTTTGAAGTAACATAGGTATTCTCTGACCAGCCATGATATTTTTAGATTGCCTTTATAGCTTATACATTTATCTAAAGGGAATAATATGCCAAAAGGCAAAATAGGTTAGCATAAGAAAACTAAAAATACTTTCAGGAAAAAGGCAAAGGCAGTAGGTAGATAGACATGAATTTATTTCTTTTCATGATTATTAATGTTTGAGAAATATGACAATCTCTTCATGCCCCCCCCCATTTGTTTAAAATTTTCTCAAAGCTCTATGATATTAGCCTAACTTGGGGATCGGGGGCAACAAAAATGACATTATATCTTGTCTACTTATCATTCTTCTAATTCAAGAAAAGGGATCCAATTCAAGAAGTGTTCCAATTGTATTTTGGAAAATTTTTTCCTGAAAATATATCTGTTTTCTGAAGCTAAAATGGTGAGGTTGTCTATTACTTTTACTATCAGGTAGAATTGTTTCATTCAGTTGATATGATGTACACATTTACAATACAGATCATATTTTAATATTCATTATTTTCAAGATATTTTTCACATATTTTCTTTTTCAAACACCCTGTGAAATAAGAAGAGAAAAAATGGCACTCCTCATTTTGTAAATATGGAAGTCTTAGAAAGTATTTACGGGAGTTCCCTGGAGTCACTTAATACAGGGCAAAGGCCAGTATCAAAGTCACACCTTTAACTTCCAGTCTTGCTCCTTTCGTCTATCTCTTGCTGTTTTAATAATGAACAAATGCAAATAATTGCCTTATTCAGGTAAAACAAACTGAAAATATCAAAATGTAGTCATTAACTTATTTTTATTTTATTGAAATCAAAAGAAAACTTTCTCATACAAACAGGTTTTAAATCACCCCAAATTATTTAAACTTTATTTCCTTAAAGCAACTATCATAAATGGTTAGACTCATGAGAAGCATTTCCACATCCCAAGATTTATCTTGCACCTTTAGTAAAAGGGAACCCTTTATAATGCTCTAAGTTTTGAACATCGCTGTTTAAAAGGTATTTCTTACATTGATTTAAATTATCCCCCAGTAATTTCTACCAAACTGTTTTTACCATTATAGCAAAGTATTGTATTCCAAGCAATAAAGTATAGTAAACTATAACATGTAGATGTTATAGTTATATAGCCTGAGATCAAATTGTGGCTTTTACATTTACCACCTTTGTGAATGCAACCAAATCCCTTCATCTGCCAGTGCTTCAAGTATGCTCATCCGTAAAACAGGTGGCAGTAATACCTCTCCCATAAAGTTGTTGTGAGGACCAAATAAGTTGATAAATATAAGTACTATTGGTGACTTACTGAATGTCATTCCTTGTCTAGATGCTCTTCATGTGGCAAGCCTTGAATTGTTTAAAAAAGAAATCAACAACTACTTTCTCCTGAGTGTTCTCTTCTGCAGAACCACCGTTATTCACCCCATGAGTATTATTATTATTATCATTATTATTCCCCACATAGTCTCCTTCCTCTGTATTATTATTATCATTATTATTCCCCACATAGCCTCCTTCCTCTGGCTATGCTCCTGGTTATTACTTTCCCTCCTAAAAATTTCTCTCATTCTACACACATGCCTGGAATTCACACTTTATTCATTCACGAAGCATTACCAGTATGTGATAAGTGTATCAGACACTGTGAATAGGTAATGAACTAGCCAGGCTCTGCCCTCAGAGAACTTAGGAGCTAGTAAGGAAGACATACACGTGGATGGGAGTCATTGCTTGAAGGAGATCTACTACCACACAGTGTCGACTAAGCTGGTCATCTTCTTGTTCCATATAACTATTCCATGACATGAGCCTTAAGAAAAAAGGACATTATTTTATCCTCATGTTCCTGTGGTAAAATGAAAACCCAGGCTTTCACTTTGTGATCCTTTCTTAGTGGGTGGTGACAAAATATACAAGAGCTACGTATTGCTCCCTCAAAATGAAACTCATCCATGTTACTTAACCATCTGATATTCAAGCATATTATGTTAGGGACAGGCTAATGTCAGCTTGGGTTGTTTTGACAGAAATTATGACACATGTTTTTGGAGTAGTCTATCATCTTTGGCATGGCCCACAAGGATGCTCTTAAGTAAACTGACTAAATCCTTTGCCAATACTTGAAAATGACCTTGAAATACAGTATACATCCCTGCCTGGACAACCTATTTACTGCTCACACTTGGCTGTTCCTGTAAATAAGAAGGGGGCATTTTTTTCATATAAATGGAGAAATATTCTAGGAATCTGCACTTTGTGATTAAATTCACTTATTGTGTTACCTTATATAATCCTAATTGTAGCAACTCTCTGAAGAAATTATTATAAACTAAAGCACAGAGTGATAAAGTGATTTGTCCAGGGTCACAGAGCTAGAAAGGGGAGAACAGAAATCTATACCGAGACTGATTCAAATCTAAATTATAACAAAAAAACATTTGTGCTATAGTTTTAGTGTCAGCTCATTGTTAAGGCCAATTGTGTCATTTCACATAGCATGGTGGTTTTGCTTTGGAAAGCTTGGCATTTGAACAGCTGATGTGTGGATTCTTGCTTCTGGTTTCCAAAGAGATATTTTTCAACTTGAACTGCATTTGTGCTCAGTGAGGAAGAATAAATGATGACATTAATTGAAAGCATCACTGACTGTGAAATCAGTTACCTTTTAAACCTCAGGGTTATTGAGTTAATGAATTAATCTTAGAAGACTGTGTATCATTCTTGGAATCCTGAGAAAGGAAATTGAATATTAACCCAGTTCACATCTATAATGCACAATTTATAGCCATATGCAGACTGGACCAGATGGTGGAAACATTCTTTCATTCTTTAAGATTATTTTATGTTGGGTGACCCACATACAGCAGATCTTTTAACTGACTTGTGTGATCAAAATAGTAAAACATCTGTTGATAATAGCCTTGAGAGCAAATTGGTGCTTCCCAAATGTGCTTGAGCTATAAAGTGTCTACTATAATAAAGAATATAAGATATAGAGAGAGCATTCTAAATTCTCTCTTTCTCTCTCTCTCTCTCTCTCTCTCTCTCTCACACACACACACACACACACACACACACACACAAAATTTGGCCATATCATCTCAAAAAATTATGCCCTCTAACATTGCTGAAACCTCATTCAAAGAAAACTCAGTTTCATTGTGAATACTTGGGCTGATTTTTTAATGTTTAGAAGTATGGTTGTGAATTCTTAAAAAGTCTACAAAAAGAGATTAAATAACCATACTTAGGCAGTTTCATATGAAGCATGTCAAAGCTGCATAGTTTTATAACCTCAGGAGAAAGTCAGTCTTCTGAACATTTATAAGCCACCAATGAACTGCCAGGCCCCAAACCGCCACAGAATGTCTTGGCTGTCTGGTGAGCTACCACAGCCTACACAATTGCAGCCCAAAACATACTTTGTCCTGGAAAATCTGTGATTCTCATCACAATCCCCCGCTTGCGTGCTCTAGGACCGCAGTCTGGTTAGAATGAGGATACTAAATATTTTGTAGTTGTTTTTATTTCCCCTCTCTTCGATTTTGCCATGGGCATGAGCCTCCTTTGAGCAGGCCAGAATCCTTAGTAGAAATTCCAAAAGAGAAATGCAATGAAACATTTCTACCCCCTCCTTTGGATGAGTGTAGTAAGAGCAATAGATCTTTCAGCTCCCAGCAACTTTTAATCTATTGTATTGTTGAACCTGAGTGGAAGCACACTAAATTTTAGCAAGTGCTGTTACCCATTTCCCTTGCCTTATAGAGCCCTCCAGGGACTTTGCCACATAAACACAAACTTTTATCTAAGTACAAAGTTCCTGACCCAGTAGTTCATGCTGCATGTTGACTGCAAAGCTCAGTTCTAGCCAATTGTCTTCTTTTCATTCTTTTGCCACATGAACTCATGCTAAAATTTTGCTCATTGTTTTACCCAAGGCTACCAAACCATGCCCTTCACTTCTTTAGAAAATGGTCCACTATATAAAAAAGTAGTTTATAAAATTTAATTTACTTTTAACACCAAGGTGATGATAACAATAATAGCTCCTAAATATTTAAGATGTGATATTGAGGCCTTTATCATTTATGCTCCAAAACAATTATTTTGTTTTTGTTACCCTCCTTTGGAAGATAGAAAAACAGAAGATACTAGTAGTCATGTAAGTTGGATTTAAAATTACATTTCTGTTAAATGCTGAGACCAGAATTCAGCCCCAACTATTTTGTTTACATCTGTCCATGTCCTGTTCTTGCTATAAAACTTTATTGTAGATGTTATTAAAATGCTTATATAGATGAAGAAACTAAGGCTATACAATTAAGTACTTACCCAGTATATCGAGTTTATATGAAAACAAAACAAAATAAAACCAGAGTTAGAGAAAAATGTTACAACTGAAAAGTGTTATCTCTGAAGCATTCTTCCTTCTCTAATATTCTTGCCGTGACATTACCATCTGTTTAACCAGAAGACAACGTTTACTATTCATATATAATTATTATTGTTATTTATTTTTGTTAATCCTTACCTGATGATATTTTCCCATTTTTGAGAGTGTGGAAGGGAGGAGGAGAGACACAGAGAGAAAAACATCAATGTGAGAGAGACACATCAGTTGGTTGCCTCCTGCACATGCCCAGATTAGTCCATGGATGGAGCCTGTAACTGAGGTATGTGTCCTTGATCAAATTTGAACCCAGGACCCTTCATTCGGCAGACTGACACTTTATCCACTAAACTAAACCTGGGAGGGCTCATATATAATTATTAATGAGTCAATTTTACTCTTTTGTCCTCAAATCCACCTATATTTTCCCCCTGATATACTATCTACTTTAGGCCACTAGCATTTCTTACCAGGATTACGGTAGCCTCCTAATTAGCCATGTCCTGGTCTTAAGTCTCTTTTAGTACATTGTCCAGACTATAACCAGTGTGGTCTTTCTTAAAATAAATCATGACTGTGATACTCATTATTCCCATGGACTTTTAGATAAAACTCAATCTTCTTGTCTTCTAAGCACCTAAGGTCTTACATGTTCAACCTCTCACTTTTACCATTTCCTTCTTGCATCTAGACTCCAATCACATGGCATGATTTGAAATTTTCCAAACTCAGTTCTCTTCTTCTCACCTTTTCTTTTCTATGAATGCTCTTCTTCAGGCCCCAGCCCCTTTGTCTAATGATGCCTGCTCAAATTTCATGTATAAACTTAGATATTATTTCCATGTGGGAGCCTTCCCTAACATATCCCCCAACTCCTTTCTTTTAATTTTTAAAAATATATATTTTTTATTGATTTCAGAAAGGAAGGGAAAGGGAGAGATAGAAACATCAATGATGAGAAAGAGAATCATGAATTGGCTGCCACCTGCATGCCCCCACCAGAGATCGAGCCCACAACCTGGGCATGTGCCCCTGACCAGAATCAAACTCCAGGACCCTTAAGTCCACAAGCCAACATTCTATCCACTGAGCCAACCAGCTAGGGCTATCCCCCAACTCTTGAGTGCCTTTCTCCTCTATGAGCTACTTCAAAGTTCTCTGCAACAAAGAAAACCTTTTTCAGAATTTATGAGTTGACCTTTTTTGGTAGCTGCTCAAATTAATATTAACAGCTATACTTTTCTTGTCCTTCAAAAAAGAGTACATATATTTAAAGAAAAAAACATAGAATGTCTAAAGATGAAATCAGATATTGAATCTTTGGCTTAGCAGCATTCATTCAATCAGTGAATAAGTATTTATTGATTACCAACCATGTGTTATATTTTAATCTCAAAGCATATAGTAGTAAACAAAAAAAATTAAAATAATTATGTTGACCTTAATTACCAAGCAAATAAAAACCTGAAATGAGAATTGCTACTTCCATGGTATTTTTCATATGTGGTTTGGAACGAACTCCTATCTAATGCAGAATGCTTGAGATAAAAAAAAATCCTATAAATATTTAGCAAGTTCAACTTCCTAAAGTCAAAACTGGCCATTCTGAGATGATGCTTCCACCAGTTTCTTTGTCCTTACCTAAGGAAATCATGAGGCATCAGTTATACCTCCAAGACAGCAAATTTCAAGAATTTTTAGCTGTTTAATTTTTTTTTACAGATTTTGAAAATATATTTGCAATGATCTTCTGACCCAATTTCTGCAAGCATAGCTTTCTTTTAATATATATTCTATTCATTTGGTCCAGATAATTTAGATTTCTTTTTCCTGTTTCCTACTAAGGACTCACAGATACTTTCATACCTTGAAAATACAACAGTTTTTTTTCTTTTTTTTAAGAAACTTTTTTATTGTTTAAAATATTATATATAGTAGTACATATATCTTGAAAATTCAAGGTTTTAAAAATGTGAATTCTTCAGCTGAAATGGTGTTTCATTCATTGTTTGCATTGCAGCTTTTAGCCATCCTTCAGGTCTTAGTTTATTACTTCCTCAAAGAGTTTGTCTCTGACCTTCAAATCCAGATTAGACAGTCCCTGTTATTATTCTCTCCCATTATATTTGTAAATTTATTTGTATCTGATTATTTCCCTTTTTGACATCTGCCTTTACCATTAAATATTAAACTCTATGAAAGCAGATGCCATCCTTGTTTTGTTTACCAGTAACTATATAGCATCTAACACAGTGCCTTCAATATGGTAGGTTCTCAATAAATTAAGGGATTCATTTAAAAAAATGTTAGTATTGAATAATAAAAATTCTTACTATGTTTTTTTAATGCACCATTATTTTGGTGCCCACTTTTATAAGCAATGTGTGTGTTCATGAATCCTTGCCAGTCTAGGAAAGTAAGAATTCAATAGAGAGTCAAATAATTTTATTTTGCATCCTGTATTCTTTTCTAAGCACCTCTCTCCACCAACACTCCTCTGCAAACATAAACTCAAAGCCACTAAATAGCAGATGTCCTGATAACACCTTTGTGAACCTGATCTGCCCACATCAGTAATTCAGTGAGAAACCTAACATTTTTAAAACAAACACTTAAAATAGGCCATAAATATGCCTAAAATCACTGATAATATCCTCCATCCATTTAACGAATACTCTTGACCAAAGCTAAAGCTGGGACAGAAGCCGCTTCATCCTGTTTTTTATATACACAAGCATATAGAATTAAGAAAGCGTTGGAAAGCTTCATATGAGACATCATAACTGAAGAAGCGATCCTCACATTGAATATTTATTGCCACTCCCATCTTGCCTGCAAAGTTTCTATTGAGAAATCAGATGCCAGTTGTTTGGGTGCTCCCATATAGGTATCTAAGTGCTTACAAAACTCATCAGGAAGAATCTAAACATCTCAATAGGCCAATAACTATGGAAGAAATTGAATCAATAATCAAAAAGCTTCCAGCAAATAAAAGCCCGGGGCCATAGGGCTTCACAGGGGAGTTTTACCAAACATTCAATGAAGAACTAAAACCTATCCTCCTCAGACTATTCCAAAAAAATCAGGAGGAAGGAACTCTTCTAAACTCCTTCTATAAAGTCAGCATCACCCTAATACCAAAACCAGGTAAATACAACACAATGAAAGAGAATTACAGGCCAATATACCTTATGAACATAGATGCCAAAATCCTCAACAAATTTCTAGAAAATTGAATCCAGCGGTACATCAGAAAGATCACACACCAT
Source organism: Antrozous pallidus (assembly GCA_027563665.1). Classification (NCBI taxonomy): domain Eukaryota; kingdom Metazoa; phylum Chordata; class Mammalia; order Chiroptera; family Vespertilionidae; genus Antrozous; species Antrozous pallidus. Next base: position 54,315,866 of record CM050520.1, on the reverse strand, counting down.
GACCAAGTAGGATTTATCCCAGGGATGCAAGGATGGTACAATATTTGGAAATCAATAAACGTGATACATCACATAAACAAATTGAGAGATAAAAACCACATAGTCATATCAATTAATGCAGAAAAAAACATTTGACAAAATCCAACACCCTTTCTTGATAAAAAAAAAAAAAACTCTTAGCAAGGTGGGAATAGAAGGATCTTACCTCAATATAATAAAATCCATATATGACAATCCTACAGCCAATATCATACTCAATGGACAAAAACTAAAACCATTTCCCCCAAGAACAGGAACAGGACAGGGATGCCCACTCTCACCATTCCTGTTCAACATAGTACTGGAAGTATTAGCCATTATGATCAGACAAAAAATTAAAATAAATAAAAGTCATCCAAAGTGGAAAAGAAGAAGTAAAACTGTCCTTATTTGCAGATGACATGATACTGTACATAGAAAACCCTAAAGACTACATCAAAGAATTATTAGACTTAATTAACGAATTTGGCAATGTAGCAGGATACAAAATTAATGCCAAGAAATCTATGGCATTTCTATTCACCAACAATGAACTTACAGAAAGAATGATTTAAAAAGCGATCCCATTTACCATCACACCAAAAAAATTAAGATACCTAGGAATAAATTTAACTAAGGAGGTAAAAGACCTATATGTGGAAAACTACACAACACTGAAAAAAGAGATAGAGGAAGACATAAACAGATGGAAGAACATACCATGTTCATGGATTGGTAGAATCATCGTCAAAATGTCCATACTACCTAAAGCAATCTATAAATTCAGTGCACTCCCTATTAAAATACCAATGCCATATTTCACAGACTTAGAACGAACTTTCTAAAAATTCATCTGGAATAAAAAAAGACCCCAAATAGCTGCAGCAATCCTGATAAAGAAGAACAAAGTAGGTGGTATATCAATACCAGATATCAAGATGTATTACAAAGCCACTGTTCTTAAAACAGCCTGGTACTGGCATAAGAACAGACATATAGATCAATGGAATAGAATAGAAAACCCAGAAATTGACCCAAACCAGTATGCCCAATTAATATTCGACAAAGGAGGCATGAACATATAGTGGAGTCAAGACAGTCTCTTCAACAAATGGTGTTGAGAAAATTGGACAGACACATGCAAAAAAATGAAACTAGATCACCAACTTACACCATTCACAAAAAATAAACTCAAAATGGATCAAAGACTTAAACATAAGGCAGGCAACCATAAAAATACTAGAGGAATCCATAGGCAGCAAAATCTCAGACATATGTCGAAGGAACTTCACTGATACTCTCCTAGGGCAATGGAAACTAAAGAGAAAATAAACAAATGGGACTACATCAAAATAAAAAGCTTTTGCACAGCAAAGGAAACCATTAATAAAACAACAAGAAACCCCACTGGATGGGAGAACATATTTGCCAATGATAGCAATGATAAGGGTTTAATCTCCAACATTTACAAGGAACTCATACAGCTTCTCTTGCTGTCTTTAAGATTCCCCTTTGTCTTTCATCTTTGGCAAGAAATATTCAAAGTGATATAAAGCAATACCCTATAACCAAGATTACTCAGCAAAGCTATCATTTTGAATTGAAGGTCAGGTAAAGAGCTTCACAGATAAGAAAAAGCTAAAAGAGTTCATAACCTTTAAAACTCTATTATATGCAATGTTAAAGGGTCTTTTTGGAGGAGGAGGAGGAGGAGGAGCAGGACGAGGAGGACGAGGAGGAGGAGGAGGAGGAGGAGGAGGAGGAGGAGGAGGAGGAGGAAAGATATGAACAATAAAATGGCAATAAATACATATTAACAATTGAATCTAAAATCAAAATAAACAAACAAAGAATCTAATGAGCAAAATAAACTGATGAATAAAATAGAACCAGAGGTATGGAAACATGGAACAGACTGATAAATCTCAGAGGGAAGGGAGGAGGGGAGAGTACAAAGAAATTAACCAAAGAACTTATATGTGTACATGCAATACTCATGGACATAAACAGTAGGCAGGGGAAGGCCTGGGGCAGGGCAGGATCTGAGTAGATGAGGGGCAATGGGGGAAAGTGGGGGGGGACATCTTTAATACACTCAACAATAAATATTTTTTAAAAGTAGTAATCCTGATATATGTCAGAGAATTATTTTCTGTCTTCTTTTTGTTTCTTGATTTTTTTTACCCCTCAATTCTAATCTTTCTCCCTACCTTTGTATATGTGGCTCCTCGGTGTGGTCATGTCTGAGTTACCTTTCTATTTGCAAGTGAATTTAGGTCATCATTATTATCTTAGTGCACTAGTACCTGACTGAAAGTAGATGGTTAACAAATAATAGCCAAATGAATGAAATTGGGGTGGGCAAGAGAAGAGGGTATCAATGCCTCAGTGTTAGAGTAAGCATATGAAAAGTGGGTCCGATTTATGTATGTATATATGTATGTGTGTGTGCATGTGAATATATCTGTATATACATGTGCTTGTGCACACACACACACACACACACCTACCCAAAGGATTCAGATCTACTTTGGGGGATGCTAAGACATATTTATTGTTAGAACATTGGAGCTTTATTATAGACTTCAATAATCTAAGGTGGCTCATCTCCCTCTTCACTCATCTCTCTTTCCCTGCTTCTCTGTTTTGGACCACTATTCCTCCATTCCTTAAATATACACATGTAACCTACATTGCCCCTTTCTCTCTATATATAGAAACTTAATCCTTTTCATCTTTCAAACTCAGCTTTATCACTTATTTTCTCCATGAAGTCTTTCTAGCCTATACCAAAGAAGATATGCCCTGATCTGGCTACCATAATCAGGACATACATTATGCTACATGTATACTTGCCCATCCAGGATGTACATCCAGGGTGTACTCATTTCAACATCTGGATTGCACCATCTTGACGCAGTGTTCTTTAATATGTTTATCTTCTGAATGACAACCTCCCCTTAGGTTTCCTCAGATCAGTAGTTTTACTTGAAATCTGAGATGCTTCCCTAAAAGCAAGTTGAAGAGGAGAATCAGTTGGGCCCATTTGCTTCTAAGTTTACAAGTATAAATTTCATTAATTTTATCCTCTAGTTGGTTTCATTTTCATTCTGGAAAAGAGGGGTTTATTTCTGCTGTTCTGACCATTTAGGTCACAAGCTGAACACAAATGAAGCACAAAAGATCCAATGGTTTATGATTTTTTTTTACTATAGGAGTTGCTTCAGAATGATCATTCTTGTAAAAATATACAGATACTTTTCTACTTGTACATATATGTTGAGTTCTTACAGAGTAGAGATTGCTCTATATAGCAACTATGTCCTGTATTTCTTTATGTCCTTGATAATGCCTAACATAAATCTTTACCTATTATAGGAGTTGGTGAGGGTATAATTTTTCTTTTGTTTCCAAGAGGATTATCAATTATTTAACTTGTCTTCCTATATAGAAAAGAAAATATTGCAATGATCATTTTAACACTGTAGTAGGATGATTTATTTTGAAATATTTTATTAAACTTTGTGTAGGAGATAGTTCCAGATTCGCATCCCCTTTCTACGTTATAATAGTACCATCTATTTTGTGTGTTGTGGAATATATTTATTATGTGTTATCTCAAGACTATTTTTGTGTGTATGTAATTGGTAAAGCCAGTGAATAGTTTTATAAACTAGAATTTGTGTGAACTCACTACATATTTAGTATAACACTGAATGCTATATTAGCACTTTGTATTAATAATTGTGAAAGTATTAAATATTTAATAAAATACTAAGTACTATATTACTACATGTTAATAATTTTATGAATGTTCTAAGGTTGGAAATGGAGAAAGAATAGGTTTCTATAAATACAGTCACTTTTTAGATGTAATTCATATAAGAAAGTTCTTTTGGGGACAGGGAGAATTTTTAAAACTCATATTTTAAGACTCTATAATCAAAAAGTATAGATCTTTTTCACTGTAAACCTTACAGTTGAGATTAGGATTATCCCCTCAGTTTTTTCTAGCAGAATGTGAAAAGACTAGACATATTCGCAGGTTAAGTGAAGTTAGCAGTACATATTTTACTTTCTAAGAAAGAGTAACCATAAACTCCTATGCCCCGCCATGGCTGTTCTGAATCAGGATGGCAGGCTTTCTCCAGGAACTCTTTCTTCCTAATACATTATTAGACAGGGAAGTTGTATTAAGCATTCACTTTTGAGAAGTATTGAGAAATGTAGGTGTTTAACTTTGGGGCGGGGAGCATTTGCCCAGTTTACTGCATAACTGAAATTGGACTGGTGCGTAATTTAGATCATAGACTAAGATCCCTCACAAATGCCCTCCCAGATGCCAGGAGTACTTCCTGCTGCCATCCTCTTCAAGAGAAATAATTTCACTCTTTGGGCCTGTGTCTCCAACTGTATAATATAGAGGTTCCGTTAGACAATCCCTTGGTTCTTCATAGTTTTAAAAGTGTTCTCATACCTGGTAGACTTGAAGGGCTGAGTATGTTATATTACATCTAAATAACTTTTCTTCAGTTATTCCGGAGAGGGGAATTTTGGGGGTGGAGGGTCTCTAAAGGAAACCTGTTCAGGTTCCCGAAACAGGTTTCTCCTGACCAGTTAGTTGGTATACTGTTACAGTTCACTTTTATCTGCCAAAGATTGCATGACTTTGGTTGGGTTCAGGGTCGTTAAGCTAACATAAAACGAACACTAATTGACAGCTTAGAAGTCTCTAGCAGAACATGCCATCTGAAGGTGAATTATTTTTCAAACTTCATGTTGAACTCTGAAGTGAAAAGTGCTTTTAAAACCCATACACGTTGGTTCAGCTCTGAGGCTGCTGCTTGTGTTTTTCACCTGAGGGTTTCTTCCGGTTTACCAGCTGCAGAACCCAAGTTGATTACATCAATCAAGTGTGTATCGCTGCCTAAATGTTTGCTTAATCCAATTAGCCAAAGACTAAAATTTCTTACCTCGTGATGCAACTAAAAGGAGAAATTTTGAATCTCTAAGCAGGAAGGTTTTTATTGGCTGGGTAGGGGGCTGGGGAACAAAGGAAACTGAAGGGGGTGTGGGCTCTCCCTGGAGGGTGCTATATTCCAGTCAGCACAGTCTGCTTCCACACCCTCTCCTGTCCATAAGGATGGTCTGATTTTATATAATCCTGGTTTTATGCTTGAAGGTCAGAGTCTGCAAATCTCCCAGAGTTGGAATGCCTGAAAGTTGGAGTCTGCTTCTTTTGAAGTTGGTTCCTAGAATTTTTTTAAAACTTTATTTCATTTTATTTTTTCCATTACCTTTTATCCCCCTTATACCTTCTTCCACGCCCCCACCTCCCTCCCTGCACGCACAGCCACCACAGTGTTGCCCATGTCCATGAGTCCCTAGATTTCTTAAGCAAATAGGCTATGTATAGTCACATATTAGTTAACAGGTCATCATTTACAGAAACAATGCTTAAAAGAATGGTAGGTGGGTTGCATTAGTAGCATAGGGTTATTGGGAGGATTTAAGAAGATAATGCAGACAAAATACTAGCCCATATGAAGCATATTGCCTATTACTTTGTGACTTTTATTATTGTTATTTGTAATTACATGTAACATCAGTGTCAATAGTGAGGACACTGAATTCCTATTATGTGTGGGCTACTGTCCTGGATTGTTGGAAGAGGACAAAGGTAATTGAGACCCTGTTTCCAGGTGTCCATAATCTAATTTGAAAGGAGGAATATATAAAATAGTATTTTATATTAATTATTTATACCATTTGTAGTTTCTAAATTGTATATATATATATATATATATGTATTTTATATTTTCTACAACACAATATAATATGATGAATGTCAACCTCAAAATAAGTAGCTGGTAGAGAATTTTAGGTGTTCAGAAAAGGGAACTACTCTATGGAATTAGAGAATTATACCAAGGCTTTGCAGTGGATATGGAAGAAACTTGCTCTCTTGTGAGATGAGCAGTCTGAGAGAACAAAAGAAGGCATCCCAGGACACTGAAATGTGGAGTAAATCATCAAGACTGGTTGAAACAGTAAATGAAATAGTGATTTGGAGGACTAAAAGATCACATAGGGATTTAGCAGAAGCAGGATTGGAGAGGTTGGTAGTTCAGAGCTAAATGGGAATGGGAACCTTATGATCACTGGGAGATATTGGAATTTGTGTCAAAATTGGGTAGCTTGCTGAGTTTAATCCCAATCTTTAGTGACTGCCTTCATCATTTGGGGCTCATCTGCAAGCCTCAGTGCAAGCCCTCCCTGCAGTCCGGCAGCCTCAATTCACATTCCAATGCAGACACTCACTAGTCCTCTCTCTGCCTCCCTTTCAACATCTCTAAGATAGGGAGAATTATATTGCCCACTTTATAGTCATTGTAAAAATCAAGTGAAATCATGCATGTAAAAACTCAACACTGAACTATTCTAACAATGGTCCCTTGCAACCCTGTTGAGACCATGGGAAAATATGAGTACATTCAGGAATTTCCAGCCCCATCTCTTTACCATAACCTTCATTTTCCACTCCCCAAGGACCATTTACTGCTACCCACCTACCTTCAATCGTCATACACTCAACAAACACTGCTGTCCCTATTTGTATCATATAGTTCTCAATGTTCAGACTAGCTATTTTAAAAACTTCAATAATTATTTTTAAAATATGTTTTTGTTGATTTTAGGGAGAGGAGGTGGGAGGGATAGAGAGATAGAAATATCAATGAGAGAGAAATATCAATTGGCTGCCCCCTGCATGCTAGGGGGGCAGCCAATTGATATTTCAATTGATATTTCAAATTATCCCCTACTGGGGATAGCCTGCAAACCTGGGTGTGTGCCCTGACCAGGAATTGAACCTGTGACCTCCTGATGCATGGGATGATGCTCAACCAATTGAGCTAGATAATACTTTCAAAAATTCTTTAAACAAAAGTCTATTGTCCTATTAGTGTCACATCCAGTGTGCACAATTTTAGTGTGCTCCATTGCCTTCCACAGCTTCTCTCACATCTCATAATCACTTTTGCTCAAATTAGATTTAAATAAAGAAGAGGCTAATTTGAAATAATCCCACTGCTCTCATGTGTCATCAGATGAAATGGGAGGAGTTATAGATTTTATGAAGGAAACAATAGGATTGTCAGGATTGAAAGAAGAGTAGAAAAATGCAACCAGCCATGAATTTTAGTGTGCAAGTGACATTCTCTAAACAAAATTTCCAAGACCTGCATAGGAATCCTGTTGCCAGTTAAATAAACACTATCCATAAGTACCAATAAATACCAAGCTAGGAATATACATTAACATACCTGTGCGTAGGCATTGGATCACTTGTTCTAGAAAGGACAGGAGACAATAAAAACAATTTATTCTCTGAAAAGTGTAACTTCATAAAGAGAGAGGCTTTATTCTAATGCAAATATCACAAATGAGTTATTATAAAACCAAAATTACTCTATTAACTAATAAAGGCCACCAGAATCATAAAATAAAACAAAATTATATTTCTAGATGGCAATTGATTTCTATAAATTATATGAGGTCATTAATTTTTTATATCTTGCTTAGTCCTTTAGATGAATATTCTAATCTGTTTTATATTTGGCTTAAGTATTGCGCTAGGCTTAAGTAATTATTAAAAGATAATTCTAAAAGCACAAAAAATGTTTTAAAGGATATATATGTACTGCAAATATAAGAAAGCTGCATGTGTGCAAATATTTTAAAAGGTTAGAATTAAAACCAGGTAAATTAGGTATTATTTGCGATTTATAAAAATAGACAATTGGCCCTGGCTGGTTTTGCTCAGTGGATAGAGCATCAGCCTATGGACTGAAGGGTCACAGGTTCAATTCTGGTCAAGGGCACATTCCCAGGTTGAGGGCTCCACTCCCAGTAGGGGGCGTGCAGGAAGCAACTAATCAATGATTATCTGTAATCATTGATGTAGGTTTCTCTCTCTCTCTCTCTCGCTCGCTCTCTCGCTCTCTCTCTCTCTCCCTCTCCCTCTCCTTCCCTCTCTGAAATCAATTTTTTTTTTTAAATAGACCATCAGTTTTCTTTCCTCCAGGCATGGTGGGAAGAAATTTATATTTTCTTAAGTTCTAGAGTTATAAAAGGAATTCTTAAGCTATTTTAACAATATTATGTATAAAAAATTTAGAAGATATAAAAAACTTAAAGGAAATAAACTATGTATTTTTCAGTCATTTTATGCATCTCAATTGTTTTCTTTGAGAAAACTAAGATTGTATCATATTTATTATTTTAAAATATAATTTTCTTTTTTTCTAATGTTTGAGCATTTTATGCCATAACTAATGACTGCAAAATATTAATTCTAATGGTTGTTTGATATATTATTAAACTTAAGTATAATAATTTACTTAATTGGGTATTTATTACTGGATATTTAAACTATTTATGACTTATAATCACAATATAGGTATCTCTTTGGTGAATATCTTTATCCTGAATTAGATTGAAATTGATCATTTATTTTGGGTACATCCCTAAAAATGTATAATTGCTAGTTTGAACAATATAGCATTGACCTTTGATAGATATTTTCAACCTTGTCTCTAGATCCTTTGTAACACTTGCTGTTCCCTCTAGCACAATATGCAAAAGTCTTATCCCTCACCAACATTCACTCATTCATTCATTCATTGTGTTCATTGAGAACCTATCATGTGCCCAACATTGTTAAAAGAATTGAATATACAAAAGTTGGCTAAACAGACCATTTAGTACACTCTTAAAATGTCCCGTTTAGTGAGGGAGTAAGAGACTATAATTATCAGATCAGTTTGTATAAATTGTTTTAAGTATTGTAAAGGGAATGAAATAACAGTCTCATTTTTATATTTGCCAATTTATAGTCATTATTGTTTCTTATTTAATTGTATTTTATTACTAGTGAACATAGTTTTATAAGTCTCCTGATTGAATTGCATGTTTTTCTGAATATCAGGATATGCCCCTTGTCCATTTTTAATTAATGTGCTTACCAATTTATTGAGTTTTAAATATTATATTAAAGGCATCTATATTTTGCCTTTCAAATTTTGTATCAGATGATTTCTGCTTCATACAAATGGTCAGCTTTTAGTATTTCCTGTAGAGTTTCTTTTCTTTGGTATTATGGGTTAAAAGGCCACTCTCCTTGAGATCAGTTAGACATGCTTTTGTATTTTTTTTCTACTATATTTCTCACCTACATTCTCCATCAATTTTCTTTTCTTTTTTCTGGAGTTTTCACTCTCTCTCTCTTGTGGTCTCTTTCAATATTTTAATTTGTTCAGTTCTTTGCCAACAGAAAAGGCATCCTTTCTCTCATAGCCACCAGTAGCTATCTAATTCTGCTGACTAATCACAACCACACTTATCTTCCTACCTCCATTTCCTTATCTTCCTCTCATTTTTCAAACCACCCTACCACTGTTTCTATGCCCTAGGGCAGTGGTTCTCAACCTTCCTAATGCCTCGACCCTTTAATACAGTTCCTCATGTTGTAGTGACCCCCAGCCATAAATATATTTTTGTTGCTACTTCATAACTGTAATTTTGCTGCTGTTATAAATCGTAATGTAAATATCTGTGTTTTCCAATGGTCATAGGCTCTACAGCAGCGGTTCTCAACCTTTGAAGTAGCAACGAAAATAATTTTATGGTTGGGGGTCACCACAACATGAGCAACTGTATTAAAGGGTCATGTCATTAGAAAGCTTAGGAACCACTGCCCTAGTTTATCACAATACAACTCTTGCTAAGTTTCCAATGACCTCTATGTCATTTAATCAAATTAATTTATGCATGGGAAAGTTAAAACTCAATATTATTTATGTCAACAGATATTTTTCCTCTTTATTTAAAAAAAAGAAAGTCTTTATTTTCCCTCCCTCTCCCCACATGAAAGGTATCACAGTTTCTTCCCATTTAAAGCCATATTTTTCAGGTAAATACAGTATGTTATTTAATAATCACACTGAATAAATAATCTATTTTATAGCTAAAATTTATTATCAGGACTATTTCTTAAATATCAATGTATCTCTATGCCCATTTGGTTAGACATCCTGAAAGTAGAAGAAATCTGATATGTTTTCATTGTAATGAACTTGTAGCTTGTTTGCATGCAGTTCCTTGTCCTCTTCTCTGAGTTCTTGCCAAATGGTGTGGCTACTTCCCTGTCTTTCCTTTGGGCATCCTGCTGGCATTTGTACCTGCAGCCTGTAGCTGGAGAACGTGTGCTCTATGCTTTAGGTATTGTGAGAGCCTAGTTATCCCCTGTGGCATATTTGCTCCTTTCTCAGATGTTGCTGATTCGGAATATCTTCAGCATTGTAACTACATCTTCTAATTGATCCCAGTATAGATTGTTTATCTAGAAATGCTTGCTTGCAGGTTACCTCATTCTTCAGCATGGCAGTCTAATGGGAAGCCCACTGATTGTCAGGTGTTTTCCTTTGACATTCCATCAGAAGCATATGGGATTTTCTGATTACCATCTACTGGGAGGGGGAGGTTGACTGTATAGTATGATAAGTGCGTTCTCCTCTTTATACCCCTTTGCCTCCATATGACCACTTTCAACTCTACATTACTAGAGTCTCTAAGAAGCACTTTTTCCTCAGGGCACCAAAAGGCTAGTAAGACACAATTGCCACTGTTTGGGGGATTTCCCTCCAAAACCTAAACAACTGTTTCTCACATGCTTCTATTCACTGCCACCTCAAACATATGGGAATTTGATCTAGAGGAAAGCTCAAGGTATGACGTATCGGATTTTTGCCTTTCTCTTCTCCCTTTTGGTGGAATGTTTATAGTTTTTCTTTCTCTTTGGTAGTATCTTCCCTTATATTGCATCCTGAGCTCTTGCTTCCTTTAGGGACTTCTTGTTTGAGGCACTATCTTTTCATGAACTATTGATTCAGTTGGCAAGAAGCCTCAGATCAGCATTCTTTAAGAAAAATAAAAATCATTAGTGTAATAGTTAAATATATATGTAATAGATATGTTTGTCTCTTGCCAGAATTATTAGCAATATGTAACACTTTATTATTCCCTCATCTTTAAGGAGTTTTTCTTCATAGACCCTTTTGTGTTTCTTCATAGTAGCATCTCCTGGTTTATGTGTATTTCTCTGGTCAGTCTTTCTTAGTCAACTTTAACAGCTCCTCTTTCACTCAACTTCTAATGCCTGAGTTGCTTCAGCCTCAGTCCTGAGTCTTTTTATTCTCCATTCACTCCTTGGATGATTGCACATATTCTAAAGGCTTTAAGCCCATCTATATGCCAATAATTTGCAACTATATATATTCAGAAAGGACATTGCCTTTGTGTTCCAGTCCCATGTATCTAATTGACTGCTCAGCATTTCCACTAGCATATGTGTTAGGCACTCAAATGTAACATGTCCAGAATTGATCTTGTAATCTGATTCTTGAAACTCACCTCTTTCATAAATCTCCATTTCAAGGCATAGGCCATCTAATTTTATTAGCCAGAGATCTAACACTGGTGACAATATTTCTTCCTTTATTGCCTTATCTATTTTTACTGTCAAGAATCTCTCTAATATGCCCACTTCCTGTATCACCTTTGCCAGCAAACTAGTTTAAGCTGCCTCACTTCCCATTGAACCTTAGCATAGTAGCCTCCCAATTCTCACTGCTTTCTCTTATTGTGCTACAAACCCTTCCTTCATATTGCTGCCAAAGTCATTTCAATGTGTTGAATTACTTAGTCTTTCTATATTTTATTTTTCTCATCTGCAAAATATAAGAATTGCTAGGGGGAACAAAAAATTGTCACTATTTCTACACACAATCAGTATAGATTGTTTTGCACATTAAACCTTTCAGAACAGGACTCGCACAAGAAGATAAATAATCAAGTGGTCTTTGGTCATGAAAGTCGGGGACCACTTTAATAGATAGTGTTTGAGGCTGTACTGTCAGATTCATGGTAAAACCAGGGAAAAGTAGAAAGGAGAGAAATCCTTCACTTACTATTTGTTAAGTACCTTCCATCAGCAGAAACCTTTGTTCCACAACAAGGATCTAGAGATGGATAAAATGTATTTACATCCCTATGAGAGAGATTGAGATAAAAATATTTAGCAAATAACTTATTTCCTCATGTAGTAACTGCTATAATAGAAGTATAAGAATTAAGTTCCATAGATACATTTTATCCATCTTTTGAAGATAATATATTTGAGGAATTTTCCTAACCTGCTGTTTTCCATTGCCAGGTGGAAATAACTCAGGGAGATTGATTTTATCAGAGGAGATGGAGGTTATATTTTGTGTCATCTCTCTAGATCATTCTTGGATGATAAAGCTTTCTGGTTAAACCTATAACATTGGGACATAGCAAGCAGTAGGAGTGGTTAGTACACTTGGAAAGCAAGTGCCTGAACCATGCCACCTGGATAGGCTTTGTGGCCTCAACAACAGTGTATGTCATCTGACATTAATAGGAAAATGTCCTTCATGGAGGGATATTCTAGTTTTTGAGGTGACAATTCTTTTGAATGATAACTTGCTATTTGAATGATAACTTGCTATTGAGAGGTATTGTGAAATACCTCTCAAAGAAAATTTGTTTTTTATTCATGAGTCACAAAACATAATGTTGGCAGGTCCTTGCTTACTTTTTAGTGAGTTTAGAATACATTTCCAATAACATTTTGTTAAATTCAGTTTTATACTAATCAGAATGCATGCCTCGACTTCAGAAATAATTTCTTATATATCTGATGGTGTGATAAGTAAATCTGCTCATGGAGTATCATAGTAGTAGACAGAAAACACAGTATGATGCAAAAATAGCCTTTCTCTTTATTCACCTAGTTGCCTCTTATACCTCTATTTCAGGCAAGAGAAGTGCTATAGAGATTGGTAAAATAATATATTTTAGACCCCTGACTGCTCTCATTCTTTCTAAATTAGGACACCAGCATCCACACTTGAGCAATTCACTACAGAGTTGGATTGAATATAAACAGGATCCATACTGTACCCCAAATGCAGGGGTTTAGGGCCAAAACACACTGAAAGAACCACATTTAAAGTTTCCTCTTCTGGTAAAGAGGTCTCATAGCATGATTCAGGGTCCATCTCTATAGGACTCAGGGTTGATGAGGGCTTACAAATGATTATGTGCTATAACCCTGGAGTACAACATAGACTGGCTTCAGATTGACTTCTAGCCTAGTGATAACATGTGAAAGAGAATGTGGTATAAGAACATCTTATAGCAAGATCTGATAACAAAGCAATGTTCCTTTGACTGAGTTTATGAAATTATTAGTATAAAATGTATAATTTATTACATTTATCTTACTGTGAAAAGCTTATTCCAGATGTTTTATGTATTTTAACTATTTTTAATCCTCATAACAACTCTATGAGATCAGTACTATTACACCCATTTCACACATATTGAAACACACTCAATAAAATATCTTATTGATGCTACATTTAGAAAGAAGCAAAGGAGAGTGACATAGAAGTCTGGCACCAAAACTCATATTCTTCATTATAGAGAGAACTAAGATCATACCACATTTCTCAGCAAATGTTGTTTTCCTCTAATATTTTATTTTATTCCTTTAATCTATTATTGCTTTCCCTCCCCCCTTTTTAAAATAACCCTTTTTAGAAGTACCTAGACTTAGAATTATCATTATTCCATTCTTCTTAGTTAGAGTAAGTCAATTGCTTTCTCCTTTCACTAATTAATATGTGTGAGTGCATGCATAGTGTTGAGTTTGGTCTCTGTCTCTCCCACATAATTATAAAATATCCTGCTATTTAATTTAGAGTTAATGCTGACTCGTTTTAAGCAATCCATTCAAGAACTACTTCATTGAAAATAACAGTAGTTGATTCATGCCTACAAACACATTTTAAGCCCTTAGTATATGCTTAAACTGAATCAACTTCTCCCAATATACAGCCTTGAAACCTTTTCTTATTTGCCCTAGTATCACAAAAGTTCAAAGTAAAGTGTCAGTGTGAAATGAATTTGGAGTTGTACGGTCAGAAGTCACACGACTTCATGGACAAAATTAGGAGCAAAATCTCCATGAGCAGAGACATCCTGGTTATGATTTATGAGTCTCCATCTTTACAGGGCATTGCAGGGTCCTCTGCTCATGTATACCTAGCATATCAAATTGCCAGTGAGAAAAGTCTAGGCCAGTGGTTGGCAAACTCATTAGTCAACAGAGCCAAATATCAACAGTACCGCAATTGAAATTTATTTTGACAGCCAAATTTTTTAAACTTAAACTTATTCTAACACCACTTCTTCAAAATAGACTCACCCAGGCTGTGATATTTTGTGGAAGAGCCACATTCAAGGGGCCAGAGAGCCACATGTGGCTCACAAGCTGCAGTTTGCCAACCACTGGTCTAGGCTCAAGTATTATTTTTACCACTGATCAACTAGTTTAGTTTGGATACATCAACCCCCATGAAGTTCTACATCTTCATTTGGAAAATGAGACTAATAGACTGTACTCTGACTATCTTTCCAGCATTATTTCAAGATGTAATGTGAAAAAATCTCTACAAATGGCCTTTAAAAATAAGCAAGAGAGGAAAAATTAGACAAATATAAGTTGTCACATTCACTGCTGCTCCCATCTACAATAGTGACTATAAAGCAGGAGAAACTTAATGTTCATATTAGCTACCATTTAATGTGTACCCACTATATATTCACTCTTTGGTGCATCACTGACTCTGAAATGAACATACCACACCTGCTATATGCCAAGTGACCAGGGATATATAACTACAAACAAGACAGAAACATAATAACCCTGAGAGGATGATATTATTAACCTCCTTTTATAGAGAAGGAAACTGGGACTTAGAGGTATTCAGGGGCTTGCATAACAAGGTTATAGCTGTAAACTGTTTTCATCCATAAAAATGTTTTGGTTAATGAGGGCTTCATGAAGTCTAGATTGTCCCTGTTAATTCGTACTGTACATCCTGCATCTCCAGACAAAGAGTAGATGTTCAATAAATATTTGTTAAATAAAGAAATGCTGGACTAAGTGAGTAAATAAATGAATTAAGTTAGTTGGAATAGAAGAAAGATATAATAAACTAGAAGAAACTTGATAAATTGGAATCTATTGTTTTCATATGCATCTATACTTACACACCCCAAACCAACCACCAGCACCATGCCTGAGTGATCAAATGTGAGGGGACAGACTAGGCATTGCATAAGGTTATATATGCTTTTTAACACAGATCAAAAAGTTTATATTAGTACTCACATAGCATGACTATCTTAATTTCCTTCTTTTGCTTTTAGTTCTCTTTTGATGAATTGCCATAATAAAAATCTTGCTGAGTGAGCACAAACTGCTGAGCAACTGCAAGCCACTCAGGCTGGATTCTCTGATTCATTATTAATGAAATAAATCATTTTATCCTTGTAACCCAAATGGTTTAAGGCTCAGTGTCTATCATCCACCATCCTTACTTCTATTGCAGACCTTTCATGTGCCTATCTAGATCACCATTTAATATAACCGGGCCTTTTTTTTTAATCTTTGATGTAGAGGTACTGGACAAACCTTTCTCAGGGTCATTATGAGAAACTGCTTTTAAAAAATGAATGTTAAGTAAACTACCTGGATATCTCCAGTCACATAATCAGATAACTTGTATCTCTCCCCACCCCACACCTCATAGAGTTCAAAGAAATGAATAGTCAACTACTTTTTAATATTTTTTGCAGTATAACTTAGATTTAATAGTAGTACATATGTTTCCTTTTTCCCCCTCATTGTCCTCCCCCCAGCCTCCCCTACCCCCCAGCACATGTCCCCACCTGCCCCCCTCCCCACCCCAGTGTCTTGCATCCATTGGTTATGCTCATATGCATGCATACAAGTCCTTCGGTTGATCTCCCACAGCATCCGCCTCCCACCCTCCCCAGCCTTCCCCCTGTAGCTTGACAGTCTGTTCAATGCCTCCCTGCCTATATATCAATCGCTCTCCCCTGTTTCTTTTCTTCAAAAATATCTTGCATCTGCATACTAGAAATAAATAAGAACAAAAAATTTCCAAAAGCCTCCATTAATCAAAAATGGGGGGTAGTGAGGTAATATTATGTATAAGAACAAAAAAATGAGTCTCAATTTCAATGTCCAACTGTTCTGAGTCCCAGTTTCAATGTCAGATAGTTCTTTATGTGTACATATCAGCAATGGTATACAGATGGTGTACACATGGTGTCAATGCAAGTTCCATCCTCTCTGATTTGGTTCTGGGCCGCCTGCAGCAACGCACAGCTGCTGACTGCTAACATGGCAAGGTGTCGTCAGTGTCTCCCATCTCTGGACCATCGTGGCTGGAACAGATCCATCAGTTCCTCACTGTCGCAGGAACCCACATGGTCTTGGAGTTGTGCTATGAAAACACACAAACACATTCTCGACCAAAAGTTAATAAAGGGGTCCTCTCTGCAAATTCGACTGGGGATTCTTTTTATTTTTGCCCAGATGATTTTCCTTTGGTTTATTTTGACACCATGTGTGTTTTTCATGGGTGTCCTGCTGTTGACATTAGGAATGGAAGTTATTTTCTGGAGTAAGAATTTTCTAGATGTATTTTACTTATAGGATATTTTTCCTGACATAATATTACCCCACTACCCCCCCCTCCCTGTTTTGTTTTGTTTTTTTTTATTAATGGGGGCTTTTGGAAATTTTATCTTGCAGTCTTGGTAATTTTAAATTTTAATTTTTGCACACAAATAATATGACTGCTTTAGGTTCTTTGGATGTTAGGCAATTTTACAGTGAGATGAACTACTAATAGAAATTTTAGTTAATGTTTTAGGAACAGTTTTTGTCCAGTACACTTAAATTTTCTTGAGTATTCACTTATGTCACTTGGCCAATTTAAATTAATCTGAAAACTTGATTACTATTTTACTGTCTATTTTAATACTCAGGCAAAAACCTTAGTTTACCCTGTAAATATTAGTGGAAAGGATTATTTGCATCCTTGAGTAGGCCCTGAGCATTCCTGGTACTAGATTGAATTTAGATATAGAGCAGCTGTTGCTGGCCAAGTCTCTGTCTGTAACCTGGGTCCTGATCTGAGCTGTATTTGGGAGGTGAAGCAGCCATGGAGGCAGGAGACCTCCCTCAGAAGAGTTGAGAGTTCAGGCCCCTGCAAGGTTTGTGGGTCAGGGTCTGTGCCCGAACTCCGTTGACCTTTGAGTTCTCTCCTGTTGGCCCCTCTGCAACTGAGCCTGTCTTAGGTTCCCTGAGGAATCTTACCCGTCTCTGGCTAACCAGCCATCCTCCGGGCCAAACAGGGTGATGTGAGGTTCAGTTCTGTCACCTTTGTAGTCTATGCCTCCATGGCCTCCATGCCCAGCACCTGCCTTTGGATCCCCTTGCCTGCTGGTGGGGTCCTGGTACTGATCACATATCTGGGGGACCGAGGTTTCTTCTCCAGAGAGGGCCCAGCTCACACCATTGGGCAAGAGATAGATCCATGGTGCCAGCTGCCCAGAGGCTTCAACCACAGCTTGAACTGAAAGCTCAGGTAACAGCTGTGTGTATTTGAATTGTAAGAAGAGGGTCCCTCTTGGCAAAAAGGGCAAGAGGGGCCAGTATAGAATGCTCGAGTGCCTTCCCAGTGCCTTAATTCCTTCTGAAAGGGATTAATTCCTTTCCTATCCTTTTTTAAATTGCTGCCAAACATTCAAAGAATTAGTTTGTAAGTTTCTTTGGGATAATTGTACAATATGCTATTGTCAAATGTCAAAAAATTATAATGATATTGTAGAATAATATCATGTAAGGGTATTATGGTGTCAAAGAAGGTTAAGGAGGGCCTAGCCTAAGGACTGGTGTCCATAGGAGATGATAAGCTCTAGGCCATGTCAATTCAATCTCAAACTAGCTGCCAATTTTTATAGCTTTATATAAACCTTGTCAGGGATGTGCAAACACAAATTACTTAGTTCAAGAGGTCAAATATATTGACTTTCCCCCTTACTCCCACCAACTCCCACTTACCCTGATGTTTGACATTCTGATAGACTTTTCTCAGTCTCTGGATCCATTCTTGTTCATCAGTCTATGTTGTTCATTATATTCCACAAATGGGTGAGATCATGTGATATTTATCTTTCTCTGCCTGGCTAATTTCACTTAGCATAATGCTCTCCAGCTCCATCCATGTTGTTGCAAATGGTAGGAGCTCCTTCTTTTTTACCGTAGCGTAGTATTCCACTGTGTAGATGTACCACAGTTTTTTAATCCACTCATCTGCTGATGTGCACTTAGGCTGTTTCCAAATCCTAGCTATGGTAAATCGGGCTGCTATGAACATAGGGGTGCATATATCCTTTCTAATTCGTGTTTCTTGGGATATATTCCTAGAAGTGGGATCACTGGGTCAAATGGGAGCTCCATTTTTAGTTTTTTGAGGAAACTCCATACTGTTCTCCACAGAGGCTGCACCAGTTTACAATCCCACCAACAGTGCATGAGAGTTCCTTTTTCTCTGCATCCTCGCCAGCACTTGTCGTTAGTTGATTTGTTGATGTAAGCCATTCTGACAGGTGTGAGATGGTACCGCATAGTCGTTTTGATTTACATCTCTCGGATAATTAGTGACTTTGACAGGTTTTCATATGTCTCTGGGCCTTCCTTTTGTCTTCTTTTGAAAAGATTCTATTTAGGTCTGTTGCCCATTTTTTTATTGGATCATTTGTCCTCCTTTTATTGAGTTGTATGGGTTGCCTGTAGATGCTTGAGATTAAACCTTTATCACTGATAACATTTGAAAATATGTTCTCCCATACAGTGGGTTTTCTTGTTGTTTTGTTGATGGTTTCTTTAGCTGTGCAAAAGCTTTTTATTTTGATGTAGTCATATTTGTTTATTTTCTCTTTAGCTTCCATTGCCCTAGGAGCAGTCTCACTGAAGATGTACTTTTGGCATATGTCTGAGATTTTTCTTCCTGTGGATTCCTCTAATATTTTATGGTTTCTCGTCTTATGTTTAAGTCCTGTATCCATTTTGAGTTTATTTTTGTGTATGGTGAAATTAGTGGTCTAGTTTCATTTTTTTTTTTGCATATATCTGTCCAATTTTCCCAGCACCATTTATTGAAGAGACTGTCTTGACTCCATTTTATGTTCATGCCTCCTTTGTCAAATATTAATTGAGCATAGTGGTTTGGGTTGATATCTGGATTCTCTATTCTATTCATTGGTCTATATGTCTCTTCTTGAGCCAGTACCAGGCTGTTCTGAGAACAGTAGCTTTGTAATACAGCTTGAAATCTGATATTGAAATCCCACTGACTTTATGCTTCTTTCTCAGGATTGCTGTGGCTATTTGGGCTCTTTTTTATTCCAGATGAATTTTTGGAGAGTTATTTTTAGGTCTATGAAATATGCCATTGGTATTTTAATGGGCAGTGCATTAAATTTATAGATTGCTTTGGGTAGTATGGACATTTTAATGATGTTGATTCTCCCAATCCATGAACATGGTATGTTCTTCCACCTGTTTACATCTTCCTCTATCTCTTTTTTTAGTGTCCTATAGTTTTCTGCAAATAGGTCTTTTACCTCCTTAGTTAAGTTTATTCCTAGGTATCTTAATTTTTTTGGTGTGATGGTAAATGGGATTGCTTTTTTAGTCTCTCTTTCTGTAAGTTCACTATTAGTGTGTAGAAATGGCATAGATTTCTTGGCGTTAATTTTGTAGCCTGCTATGTTGCTGAACTCATTTACTAAGTCTATTAGTTTTTTTATGGAGTCTTTCAGATTTTTATGTACAATATCATGTCATCTGCAAATAAGGATAGCTTTACTTCTTCTTTTCCAATTTGGATGCCTTTTATTTCTTCTTGTCTAATTGCAATGGCTAATACTTCCAGTACTATGTTAAGCAGGAGTGGTTAGAGTGGGCATCCCTGTCTTGTTCCTCTTCTTAGGGAAAATTGTTGTAGTTTTTGCCCATTGAGTATGATGTTTGCTGTGGGTTTATCATATATGGCTTTTATTATGTTGAGGTGTGATCCTTCTTTTCCTACCTTGTGGAAAGTTTTTATCAAGAAAGGGTATTCAATTTTGTCAAATGCTTTTTCTGCATCAATTGATATGACTATGTATGTTTTTTAACTCTCAATTTGTTTATGTGATGTATCACATTTTTTGATTTGCAGACATTGTACTATCCTTGCATTCCTAGGATAAATCCTACTTGGCTATGGTGTATGATCTTTCTGATGTACTGCTGGATCTGATTTGCTAGAATTTTATTGAGGACTTTGTCATCTATATTCATAAGGGATATTGGCCTGTAATTCTCTTTCATTGTGTCATCTTTATCTGGTTTTGGTATTAGGGTGATGCCAGCTTCATAGAAGGACTTTGGAAGTGTTCCATTCTCTAGAATTTTCTGGCATAGTCTGAGGAGTATAGGTTTTAGTTCTTCCTTGAATGTTTGGTAAAACTCCCCTATGAAGCCTTCTGGCCCTGGGCTTTTCTTTCTTCTTCTTTTTTTTTTTTGCTGGAAGCTTTTTGATGACTGCTTCAATTTCTTCCACAGTTATTGGTCTGTTGTGCTGTTTAGATTCTTCCTGATTGAGTTTTGGGAAGTTATATTTTTCTAGGAATATATCCATTTCCTCCAGGTTGTCCAGTTTGTTGGAATAGAGTTGTTCATAGTATTTTTTAACATTCCTTTGTATTTCAATGGGGTCTGTTATTATTTCCCTCTTTCATTTCTGATTTTATTTATTAGGGTCCTCTCTCTTTGCTTCTTGGTGAACCTGGCTAGTGGTTCATCAATCTTGTTTATCCTTTCAAAGAACCAGCTCATGGTTTTGTTGATCTTCTGTATTGTTTCTTTGGTCTCTATGTCATTTATCTCTGCTCTGATCTTTACTATTTCCTTCCTTCTGCTTACACTGGGCTTTTCTTGTTGCTGTCTTTGTAACTCTTTGAGTTGTTCGGTTAGATAATTTATTGCCGCTGTTTCTTGTTTTTTTTGCAGTAGGATTGTACAGCTATAAACTTCCCTCCCAAAACTGCTTTCATTGTGTCCCATAGATTTTGGATTGTTGTGCTATCATTGCCATTTGTTTCCATGATGTTTTCTATCTCTTCCTTGATCTCTCTGGTAAGCCAGTCATTGTTTAATAGAATGCTGTTTAGTCTCCATGTGTTTGATTTCTTTGGATTGTTCTTATTGTAGTTGATTTCCAGGTTTATGCCATTCTGATCTGATAATATGCTTGATATGATATGATTTCTATCTTCTTGAATTTGGAGAGACTTTGCCTATGACCCAACATATGGTCTATCTTTGAGAATGACCCATGGGCACTTGAAAAGAATGTATATTCTGTGGCTTTGGGGTGAAATGATCTGAAGATGTCAATTAATTCCATCTGGTCTAGTGAGTCATTGAGGATTGATGTTTCTTTACATATTTTTTGTTTTGAGGATTTGTCCAATGGTGATGTTGGGGTATTAAAGTGTCCTACTATGATTTTATTGCTTCCTGTCTCTCCCTTGATATCCTCCAGGAGTTTTTTTTAATGTATTTGGGTTCTCCTGTATTGGGTGCATATATGTTCGCCAGAGTTATTTCTTCTTGTTGGATTGCTCCATTTAGTATTATGATGTGGCCTTCCTTTATCTCTTGTTATGTCCTTCACTTTGAGATCTAATTTGTTGGATATAAGTATTGCTTTCCTACTTTTTTTCCATTTCCATTCGCATGAAGAACCTTTTTCCATCCTTTCACCCTCAGTCTGTGTGAGTCTTTCTTTTTTCGGAGATGGGTTTCTTGTAGACAGCAGGTACATGGGTCGTGTTTTCTTATCCAGTCTATTACCCTATGTCTTTTGATTGGAGCATTTATCCATTTACATTTAAAGTTATTATTGATAGGTACTTATTTGTTGCCATTTTTGTTCTTTACCCCTGTGTTCCTTCTTTGCTTCCTATTTCTTTTTATACCAGACCTTCTAGCATTTCTTCCATTGCTGGTTTGGTGGTAATGAATTCCCTTTGACCTTTTTTGTCTGTGAAGCTTCTGATTTGACCTTCAATTTTGATTGATAGCCTTGCTGGGTACAGTATTCTAGGATTCAGAAACTTCCTTTGCATGACTTTGTATATTTCATTCCAATCCCTTCTGGCCTGATATGTTTCTATTGAGAAATCACTTGTTAGTCTGATGGGGGTTCCTTTGTAGGTGACTTTCTGTCTCTCTCTTGCAGCTTTTAAGATTCTTACTTTGTCATTGGTATTTGCCAATTTAATTATAATATGCCTTAGCGTAGGTCTTTTGGGGTTCATTTTGCTTGGGACTCTGTGAGCTACTTGGATTTGTGTGGGTTTTTTCTTTCCTATATCAGGGAAGTTTTCTGTCATTATTTCTTCCAACAGGATTTCTATTCCTTGCTCAGTTTCCTGTCTTTCTGGAAGCCCTATTATATGGATGTTGTTTTGTCTCATGTTGTCCCAAAGTTCCCTTAGGCTCTCTTCCTGCTTTTTAATTTTTTTTTCTAGAAGCTGCTCTACTTGGGTATTTTTTCCTACCTTGTCTTCTAGCTCACTGAGGTGGTCCTCTGCTTCTTCTAGTCTACTCTTAATGCTTTCTATTGAGTTCTTTATTTCAGCAATGTCACTTTTCATTTCTTCTTGGCTCTTCTTCATTTCCTCTTGGTTCTTACTTATATTATCAAGTTTATCCTCCATTCTTTTCAGCTACCTTATGACCATTTCTCTGGATTCTTTCTCTGACAGGTTGCTGACTTCCTTTTCGTTTACCTCCTTTTCTGGTGAGGCTTGTTTTCCTTTCATATGTGGGCTGTTTCTTTGTCTCCCCATGGTCTCTCTTCTCTGTGTGTCTGGTTATGTAGTTCTCACTCTCCCGCGTTGGTTTAAAGGCACAAAATACAACACAACCAGGTGCAATGGACTAGGCACTTAACAGGAATTTATTCACAGTATTGGTAACTCCAAATAAAGGTGATCATCAGAGAAAGGCAAATTTGGAGATAGGTGAGAAAGAAGAAAGAGAAAAAAAAAAACAACACACACACAAAGAAAGACAGGAATGCCAAAATGATATTGGGAATAGGGAAAGAAGTAAAAAAAGAGAGAGAAAGAAAGAAAGAAAGAAAAGGGGAATAAACTATAAATGGGGGGTGAAAACTCCTATAGGACAGTCACTAATCTGAACAAAAGCAAGCAACAAGTACCTGGAGATTGATACAAACTACATACAGCTACTAATATCAAGGGAGGTGAGGGAACACATAAGCAAAAATCTATCAAAAAACAATGCAAACGAGAACAGCAGAACAAAAAACAACACCACCACCACCAACAAAAAAAACCCACAAAACAAACCAAGAGAAAAGAATAAGCAAACCAATCTCACAAACCTGCATAAAAAGTCGATATGATCAACAGTCAAGTAAACAACAACAACAGGACAGAGTTAAAAACAATTTAGGATAGGGAAGTCAGAGAAGCTAGAATTATGTATGGACTTGGAGTAGGTGGTTGGAGATTAGATATATAGGTGGTGTGAAATTTTTACAGGAGTTAAAAAGAAAGAATAAGATAAATCTAAAGCAGAGAAAGTGTAAGGGAAAAACGGCACTAAATAGGGAAAGGTTAGCAAGAGAGTGGTGGTATAAAGGTGGAGTTGAGGTAGAGTAAAACAATACTAAAAGGTAGATGAAAATAGACTCTAGAACACTAATCCCAAAGTAGAATAAAGAGAAAATAAAATTAATTCCTTAATTTGTGTTGCAGAAGAGTCAATTTGTGACTCAGCCCCTGGGTGGCAATGTTTCTAGATTGACCTCTGGGTCTATTGGTTCTCTCTAGCCTGAACTAAAATCCCGCTATCCCTGTGGTATTCAATACTGATTTGTGGAGATAGGCTGCCCCAAAGCTGTGTCTCTAATGGAGACTGCTGACTTTTATCTCCAGGCTCCAAAAACAGTTCTCCTCTGTGGTCTCCAGGTTAGCCCTCTTCCCCCCCAGGGGATCCTACAATCCTGGTTTAGCACTCAGAAGCTCGGATTAGGAGAGGAAAAAACGCAAGTATGCAAATTCAGGTTCTGCACATATGTCTGTGCAAATCCCCTTTCTCCCTTGGATTTATCAGCCAGGACCCTCCCAAAAATTTTGGGCTTCCCTCCTCTGTCAGGCCCAAATAGGTTGCTTTCTAGGAATTCCCTCTGCCACCAGTTCTGAGGGCCCTCTTCCACATTTACCAGCTCCAACAGTCATGGACTTTATTTCAGGGGCAGATTTCCCAGCTCTGCCAGCTCCCTCGGTCTTGTGCCCAAAGTAGCCCCAGAGGAAATCTGACCTTTCCGTGCCGGAGCGCAGAACTCCTTCGAATCTGCGTGTCTGCACCAACTGGGCACAGGTGTTCTGGGTGTCTCAGCCATCCAGTGGGTACTGCAGCTGTATATTTTCAGGCCCTTCGCCTTCAAGATGGCATAGTCCGCCTCTGAGCCGGCAGCTCCGTGAGAGAACTCAGCAGCATCGGGCCGCTCGGTCAGTTGAGGCCAGGCCAGTAGTTCCCTACCTTCTCCCAGAGCAAAGCTGTCCCCCTACTCGCCAACAAACACTCTCTGCACGACCCTCAGCTGCTCCCTCCATCTGCCCTGGGACCAGATTCAGATCGCATCCCTCTGTTCTGCCACCATTTTTTTCTCCAGTCATGAATAGTCAACTATTAACAGCTTCCCTCAGTGATTGAAGTGCCCAGTACTACATCATTTCTGAAAACACAGCTTACCCATGTTCAAGTTGCATACCGGTTGTGAAAATCTTTTAACAGGGTGAAATTCCTGGACAGTGGACAAGCTTCCATAGTTTCCAAATAGGAGATAGATTGTCAAATAAGCCTAATAAGACATCAATCACATTTGAGAATTATTTCCTTTTTCAAGAATTGAAAAAGAATCTACAGAATCTACTTCAACCAAAGACTGGGCAACTTTTGCCATTTATTTGTTTGTTTGTTTGTTTTCCTCACCCAAGACTGTGTTGTTGTGTTATTTTTTCCTAATAAAAAATTGTATTTACTTAGAAGCATTCAGAATGTCAACAAAACAACTGCAACTTTTTTTTTGCAATTACAGAGCAGTATTCAGTTAACAACAATTATTTCATATAAGCTGCATCAGAGACAACTGAAGATGAAAAAACTACCATCCCCATATATAACTAATTTGTGCTGTGCACCAAAAAGAACCTGCTTTAAATTTCCATGCCAATTTACAACCCCCATGCTGTACCAGGCAAGGTTAGTGGCTGTTGAAAATATCACCAGGACAGGGCTATCTAAAGACACATCCGGTAGTGTGTTAACTATACAAAAAAAGACACTGTTCAGTTTGAAAACAAATCTTACACAGCCTTACATTTCAATTTTTTTCTTTAAAAGGAGTGAGTTGTGTACAGGGGGGTTAAATGCTTTATAGACAAGAAAAAAAACTGCTCTAGAACCAACTTATTCATCATCACCATCATCTTCTTCTTCATCTTCTTCATCTTCCTCCTCTTCTTCCTCCTCCTCATCTTCCTTGTCTTCTTCCTCTTCCTTCTTTTTCTTGCCTTTTTCAGCCTTGACAACTCCCTTTTTGGCAGCATCGGGCTTTCCTTTAGCTCGGTAGACAGCAATATCCTTTCGTATTTCTCCTTCAGCTTAGCAGCCTCCTTTTCATAAGGCTGCTTGTCACCTGCAGCGGTGTTATTCCACATCTCTCCCGGCTTCTTTGCAGCGTCACCAATGGATAGGCCAGGATGCTCTCCTTTGATTTTTGGGCGATACTCAGAACAAAACAAGAAAAAGGCCGAAGGAGGCCTCTTGGGTGCATTGGGATCCTTGAATTTTTTTTTGTTTCCCCTTTAGGAAGAATATAAGTTTTCATTTCTCTCTCATAACAAGCCTTGTCCGCCTTTGACATGTCTTCAAATTTTCCTTTCTCCTTAGCAGACATGATCTTCCACTTCTCTGAGCACTTCTTAGAAAACTCTGAGAAGTTGACTGAAGCATCTGGGTGCTTCTTCTTGTGTTCCTCCAAGCAAGTTTGCACAAAGAAAGCATACGATGACATTTTGCCTCTCGGCTTCTTAGGATCTCCTTTGCCCATGTTTAATTACTTTCCCTCAGCGAGCACACAGTCACCCAGTGCCCGGCTGGCTCGTACTTGCCCTGGCGCTGTCTCTATGGAGCTCAATGTACTGCCGTTGTTGTGTTTTTTTAATTGATTTGAGAGAGGAAGAGAGAGAGGGAGAGGGAGAGAGAGAGAGGGAGGAGGGAGGGAGGGAGGGAGGGAGGGAGGGAGGGAGGGAGGGAGGGAGGGAGGGAGGGAGGGAGGGAGATTGAGAGAGAAACATCAGTGTAAAAGAGAAACATCAATCTGTTGCCTCCCCTTTGTGCCCTGACTAGGGATAGGATCTGCAATCTACATATGTGCCTTGACCGGGATTCGAATCCATAACCTTTTGGTATACAGAATGAGGCTCCAACCAACTGAGCTACCCATCCAGAGCTTTCCTTTGTCTTTACATGAATTGAAATTGAAAAGAGTTTGGGCATCAAGCCAGTTCTCCTAGTCCTCCACTTCCAGCCAAAGAAAAACAGTTAGTGGAAATTATGTTGCCTATATTCTACTCACAAAGGCAAACAAATGTTCCAGTACAAAGTTAATAGGAGGCATTTGATACCAGATGAATTCTCTTTTCTTCCATTGAACTTGATTTGTCCATAAATACACTAACAAGTTTTTTTTTAAGTGGATGTTATTGTTTTTTGTTTGTATGTATGGTTGTTGTTGTTTTTCTGTTTGTCTTTAAGCAAGGTTTTGTTAATAGCTAAATTAATAAAATATTTTAAGCAAAATATAGAAAAATTTCTGTACAATTTCTAAGCATCTTTTTTAGAAGTGGAAGGCTTAGAGTTTTGTACTTGTAAACTTGATACATGTGCTTTTTGACCTAAGTAAAAAAACGGTAGAAATGGGACATATTGTAGAAAAAACACTTTTACTCTACATAACTTCTTTAGTAATTATTTATTTAATCTTAGGTATGACAGTCAACACCAAATGCAATCCTAATTTATAGTACAAATTCAGTATTTTTTAATGAGTAAATGATTGAATAAGTGGAAGAATGAATAAATGTTATAGCCTGCAATCGGAAATCTCTTCTTTATCCAGATGTTTTTCAGGACACTCTGGCTTATAAAATGCAAACTGTCCAGACCTGCCATGAGAATTGGTTATGGAAAAATGTTTCATCTGTGTAAGCAACTCCACCAGTGCCTTTTAGGGGACGGTTTCTGTGTCCTGAAGTGGCATTTAAATGGGATATGCCTAATTATGTATTCATAAAATTGTACTTAATTGTACTATGTGTGTGTGTTTGTGTGTGTGTATATATATATATATGAACATATCATATGTATATAATATATGTGAAATTTATTCACACATGTATGAATTTGATGGTAGCATCCTAAAACCCTCATCTGCATATGGTCTTATCTGCCCTACTTTGCCATGGTAGTTTCAATCTTTGGCCTCACCCTAGGATGACAGAGTCTATACCCATACGCAAACATACTGCCCATCCAACATTAAGTGCAATATTTGGGTAGTAAGGTTTTATCTCTAAAGTGCTGTGCTGTGCTTTGCCACCAGAGACTTGTGCCCTGACCTTCTGGAAAAAAGCTGCTGTTTCCA
Source organism: Antrozous pallidus (assembly GCA_027563665.1). Classification (NCBI taxonomy): domain Eukaryota; kingdom Metazoa; phylum Chordata; class Mammalia; order Chiroptera; family Vespertilionidae; genus Antrozous; species Antrozous pallidus. Next base: position 54,288,024 of record CM050520.1, on the reverse strand, counting down.
ACTCAGCTTTCACTTTTTTCTAAGACTGTCACTTTGGCCATCTGGCAGACATGTCTTCTGGGAGAGAAGGAGCTGCATGCACAAAAACTTTCAAGGAAGCGTTATTGCACAACTTGCTTGAGGTCAAAGCCAACATTCTGGAAGTTGGTTCATCATTTATTGTGATGTGGCAGACATTAGAGGACTTTATAAACACATTGTTCTTTTGAAGTGTATTCACAAAGGATTGAAAGTTGCAGAATGTGATATTTATCTTTCTCTGACTGACTTATTTCACTTAGCATAATGCTCTCCAGCGCCATCATGTTCTCACTCATTTGCAGATTATATTGAACAACATCAATTGATGAACGAAAACAAGTCCACAGACAGAGAAGCATTAATCAGAAGCATTAATTAGAGGGAAGGTAGGGGAGGGTGGGGGTGAGGGAGAGAGATCAACCAAAGGACTTGTATGCATGCATATAAGCATTACCAATGGAGGCAGGTGGAGGCAGGTGAGGGCATGTACTAGGGGGTAGGGGAGGCTGGGGGGGAGGTAAATGGGAGGGAAAAAAGGAAACATATGTACTATTATTTGTAATACTTTAAACAATAAAATAATTTAAAAAAATAAAAAAGCAGTGAATGTAAAACATCTTGGTTGCCTGAGACATAAAAATAAAATTTATTGCCACTGAAAATAGAAGAAAGTAAATACCCCATATTTCTGTTTCTAAAGGATAAGTAAAGAACCAACAAGATATTTTACATTCTACTTAAGTACCTTCTAAAGAAATACATTTCTCTGTGGTGCACTCCAATGCAGTTTATTTACTTTACCTTGGGATGTAGATGTTTTCTACAGCTGATGCTGAGAACTAAATGTTTTATATTGTGTTCTTAAATCCTTCGACAAATATGGACTCTTAGAGAAAAAATATTTAGGCAGGGCTTTAATACATGAAAGGAAACCCTGAAATAAATATAAATTAGATTTTAAGACTCATTTTCTCTTAACATCTGAATGGATTCTGCCTGTGATTAAGAAGTTCAGAGGAAACCATGGAGGTGAATTAGTTCCTTCAGGCTTCTATTGGGCAAACTATTATTCCAGTGCACCTTTTGATACAGCAGGAGGCTGAACAAATTTTTTTTGTAACTCGTAGAAACAAGAACAAATAGAAAAAAACAGATATTTAAATATATTATTTTTTGGATTAACTAAGAGAAAGTCTATAAAGTACTTAGCATAATAATTATCAATGAAAATAAAGCTCTCATTTATTTATTTATTCAGCAAATACCTACCGCCTATTTACTATGAACATATAAGTAAAATTAACATAGATCCTTTCCTGTGAATCCAACGTTTATCATGTAACATGATAACTATGGCAGCAGAAGCAAGATCAGTGAGTGTCCTCTGGGAGAACAAAAAAAGCCTATCTAAACCCTCTCGTGAGTCACCTAAGTTCGCAGGACAGATGATGCTGGAGCTGATTTTAGATGAATAGGGGAAGAAGGCATGAAGATGAAATTGAGATGATTATATGTGGGAGACTATAAATAGGAGTAGAGGGGAAGAAGGGAGAGCATTGTTTTAGATTTTCCAAGTCTCTTTTATGTTTAGATTAATATAGCACATCTTCATTTAGTTGTCATTTTAGTTGTAGTAAATGAGGAAAGCAGGGCTCTCTCACAGATACATGAATAGAGAAAGGCGAAATGTTTCCATAGCCTTTTCAGGTGATTATGGCTGTTCTTCTTTGATGTTACACAAAAGTTGGGCAAATAATAGGTTTTCTTGTTTTCTGTTCCATTTGTTTAGTATAGCATGTGATCTAACACCTTGTTTTTTAAGCAAGAAACTTAACAAAATTCAAAATATTTGCTCAAGGTAAAATTGCCAGTTAAGTGACAAGAGGGCTGGGATTAGAACCCAGATATTCTGACTCCAGTTCTGGGATGCAGGTTCTACTTCCATATTTGCCTCCTAAATGCCCTTATAACCATTCTGGGAGTAGAGGCCGCCAGATTTAGAGTGAGTCATGAAGACATTCATCCAATCAATAAATGGTCTTCTTTTTTTAGTTATTTGCCCTGTGGAATCTGAAAACATATTAATAAACTTTTTCTATTTTATTACTTTATAATTTGTTCATCTAATACATTAAAAGAAACTTTACTCGTCTGTGGGTTTTAATAAGTGTTGGTTAATTGAAAAAATATCAGTTTACTGAGTTACACAAATCATCCAAATGTTGACCTATTTTATTACACAATACCAAAACTTCCTATTTGTCAATATTTCTAGACATTCCATAAGAAAGTCTTTGAGGCTTGGAAAACTGTGAGACACATGATGATAAATTTAAGGCATTCAAAATATAATGTTTGCTTAAAATATCAAATTTTATAATTAAAACAAATACCATTAGTTGTGTGTGTGTTTCTTTTCTAAAACAAGCTAATTTTATTAATTTTCAGGTGGCCAATTACCCAAGACTGAATAATCATTGTTTGCATGCCAGTCATTTGTTCAAGTAAAAATGGTATTAAGCGAAAATAATGTTACTTTAGCTTGCAATTCAAATGATTGCACAAATACTTTTCCTTGATAAAACATACACCATTAAGCAAAAGTAGGTTTACAGTGGTTCATATGAAAAGTAATATAATAATTAATATCAATATAAGAATAAACTGTATTTTACAGCTGTAAACCTATTTTCGCCCCACCCTGTTTACAATATACATAAGTGCTTCAGGCAAACCTCTCATTTCATTACACATAATATCATAATATTGTGAATTCAACGGCCAACATTTTATAAAATTAATACTTTTTACAGATTCATCAAATCTGTAAAAGTGAATTTTGCTTTTTTATTGTGAACATATTTACTGAATAATTCAGTGATTACCAGTATACTTTGGTGCCACTGCCTTAATTTTACTAAGACACCAACAGTTTTATACACCAATGCTTTTATACAATCAATGCAAAGGTAAACACAGTGAAGAATACAAATAACATTTTATTATTATGAAAATGCTTTTGATCATAAAGACACTTTGAGCACTGCTAGTTTATAACCAGCCCCAAAGCTACATTATTTTCCTTTTCAAGTGAAGAAATTACAGGTCAGAGAAGTTAAGAGAATTGTTGAGATCACAAGCCAGAAAGTGGTACAGCTAGAATGTAAACACAGCAGGAATGATTCCAGAGCTGGCTTTCTTAATCCATTTCAAGAGTGGCACCTAATAGCTGGTAGCAAGAGCCCATTTCCACTCCTCTTGGCCTAGTGAAGATTGGTAGGGGTAGGGAGATGGATTGAAGGCTTATTTCAGAGTCCCAATTGGTTATTCCCAAGTTACATTTTCAAAGGAAAGTTATTTTTAAGGGATTTAAATTTAGGGCTTAAATCCCTTAAAAGCAAGTACAGTACTGCCAAGAAATAGTAAGAGGAAAGATTAAGTGTACACTGCCAGAAATTAAGAGGAAATAATAAAAAAAAAACTTTAGGAATCATCCTTTTAAAAAAATCCTCATGAGTCAGTGAAGAGTGAAAAAAGAATAAGATTGCTTTGTTCAACAGTTATTGTTTTTGAATATTTAAATAGAAAAAAGATACCAATTGTTGATTTGAGGAAATATGGGAAAATTATACTTTTGAAATACAATGAATCAAAAGTAATGGTGTATTAAGTGATCATTCTCTGATGTTGGCATTTTGCAATATCCTGGACAATAGGAAATGGGAAAATTAGCATAAAGGCAGTAGAAATAGCAATAAAAGGTTAAAAACAAAGAGACTTCAAGTGATAGAATCAACAGAACTTGGAAAATGATGGATGAGAGGGCCCAGGGAGAGGAACAGCCAAAGATAAATTTGAAATATTGCACCACAGCCATACTGTTCCTGTATGTATATGGCACATCCACCCAGTTAGACTATAAGCTCCTTGAGAAAAAGAACCATGTCTTATTTTTCTCTTGTTCCCAGAATTTGACACAATTTTGAGCACATAGTAGATAGTCAAATAAATACATAATTAGGTGATTCAATCTTTAGCTCTTTTACATTAAAGCCAAATATCCCCTTTTATAGCCCCTTCATTCTAACTTTCCTGTTATCTCATTATACAAATTATTGCAAGTATTGTTCAGTTGGTTTAACCCAGCAAAAATTTTATGGCTTAAACCCCTTAAAAGCAAGTATAGTACTGCCATTAAATATTAAGAAGAAAGATTAAGTACATTGCCAGAAATTAAGAGGAAAAATAAAAAAAATCTAGGAATCATCCTTTTAAAAAGTATTTACTAAGTATTTTCTGTCAGCAGGAATTGGATTGAGAGCTAGAAATACAGTTGCAAATTAGTGTGACCCCTACCTTCAGCACTAATACTCTAGAGGAAGAGAGACACATATTTAAATAAGTTTTTTTTTGGTCTTAGTCACATTATGTATTAAATCACATAAGAAAGGGCACTCATACCCACCCTGAAGCAGTTAAAGAAAACATTTCAAGATAGCATTCAAAGTGATTTTTTATGTTCAAATAGGAGTTCTATAAGAGCAGAAGGTAAGCATTACAGGGAAAGGAAACAATTAAGTTCAGTTCATAACAGCATTTATTTATGTATTTACTAGGGGCCCAGTGCACAAAATTTGTGCACTGGGGGTGGGTGTTCTCTCAGCCCAATCTGGCCCCTCACACATACTGGGAGCTCTCAGGGGATGTCTTACTGACTGCTCACCTCCGTCCTGCCCAAGGCCAAAAGCCTCAGGCCAAGACTTTAGGCTTTGGGCACCCAGCCATCTCCCTGTGATAGGGCCGATCACTGGCTCCACCCCAGCCCAGGCCTTTCCCCTGCCATTGGCAGCAAACATCTTGGTGGGGTGTTAATTTGCATATCACTCCTGGTTGGCTTGTGGACATGGTATGTGGGCAAGGCTTATTGGGTGTAGTGAAGGTACAGTCAATTTGCATATTACTCTTTTATTAGATAGTAATAGAGGCCTTATGCATAAGTGGGGACCAGCTGGCTTGTCCTGATCAGGTTGGGGGTTTCCACGGGGCATGGGACAGCCTAGGTAAGGGGCCTGTGGTGGTTTACAGGCTGGCCATGCCTCCCAGGGACCCAAGCAGAGGCCCTGGTATCTGGGATTTATTTATGTTCTACAATTGAAACTTTGTAGCCTGGATTAGTACCAAGCTTTCTGTTGGCTCCATGGTGGCAGCCATTTCTGATAGGATTTATTTATCTTCTATAATTGAAACTTTGTAGCATTGAGTGGAGGCCTAGGCTGGCAAGGGCAGGCAGAAAGCTTGACTTCCTCCATTGCCAGGAAACCCAAGCCTCCCTCCTGTTCTCAGTGGCCACAGCCATCTTGGTTGGATTTGTTTGCATATTTGCTCCTGATTGGCTGGTGGGAGTGGCTTGTGGATGTAGCAGAGGTACAGTCAATTTGCATATTACTCTTTTACTAGATAGGATTAGAGGCCTGGTGCAGGGAAATCGTGCACTGGGAGGGGGTGGTGTCTCAGCCTGGCCTACACCTTCTTGTAGTCAGGGAACCCTCCCGAAATCCTTAGCACTGCCCCAGGGGTGAGAGAGGCTCCCACCACCAATGCTTTGCTTGCCAGCCATCAGCCTGGCTTCTGGCTGAGTGGCACTCCCCCTGTAGGAGAACACTGACCAACAGAGGGCAGGTCCTGCATTGAGCATATGCCCCCTAGTGGTCAGTGTGCATCATAGTGACCATTCCATTGTTCAGTTGATTTGGATATTAGCCTTTTATTATATAGGATATATTTATGTATTATTTTATTTTATTTTTTAATCCTCATTGGAAGATATTTTGCCATTGATTTTTTTTAGAGAGAGAGAGTGGGGGTGAGGGGTGAGAAGGAGAGACACATAGATGTGAGAAAGACACAGAGATTGGTTGCCTCCTGTTCATACCCAACCAGGCAGGGAATTGAGCCTGCAACTGAGGTATATGCTCTTGATTGGGAATCAAACCTGAGACCCTTCAGTCTGAGGGCTTGTGCTCTATCCACTGAGAGACCAGCCAGGGCATATCCAGTTCTTTTCAGTATAGATGCTACATACTTCTAGCATGAAAAATGAATGACACCGTTTTGATTCTTTGGATTGATGCACACAGTAGAATAAGGAAGACAAACACATAAGTGTAATACAATGTGCTTGAGCAATAATAAACTTGTGAACCAGACACAGAGTGAAGTGAAGGAGAAAGTGTGCATATATTCTGGGTCAGGCACTTTTCTTTGCATGCTGCCAATGGATATATAAAGCTACACAGAAAAAGGCACAAGTTCTTTAAATAGTGAGCAGTTTATGAAATAGTGATCCTTAGATCATATCTCTGGCTTACAGATGTATTTTCTTTAGTCCTCACTATGTTGACTTGTGTGGCAGTCATGGAATATGCTTCACAAACTGCCAACTATGGGGAGCATAATTGACCAAAGGCATCTATAATTTTCCAACATTTAAAAATTGATATTTTACTTAAGAAAATTTGAATCCTGGCTTCCCCCAGGGGAGTGGGGAAAACAATCTTCCAACATTAGGCACCCATTCTAGAGCATCCACCATTTATAAAAGCTGAATAGTATTCTTCCCTTTAGGTTAGGTATATGCTCAATCTCCACTTCTCCCCATTTTATTTCCAATATGAAGACCAGCTGTCATTTAACCACACTCTTGCTCTGTGTCGTTTTATGTCTTTGGGCCCCCTTTACCCTCCTATAAACCTTGTCTGCTTTCATAGCATTTGAGTTTTGAGATCCATTATTTTGAGCATATTATACCATGAGGACAGAGAGAAGTGAGTGAGGCTTGGAAGCCAGAAGAACAATGAGGAAAACTAACAAAGTTCTAAGCTGGAATGGTGATAATAGAAATGCAGAGCAGCTGGATGGATTTGGTGGCTGTTTATGGGTAGAATCAACAAGACATGGAGTTTAATAAAATGCAAGAACTGCTGGACAGGCAGGAGACAAGGCTGACTCCTGATTTCATGATGTGATAACTGACTGCTTCATAAACTTCTCTATTTCTTATTTTCTATACACCCAAACTATTCTAAATAGATATATCTACTTTAATCCTTCATATGCCGTAAGACATAAGCAGAGATGTCACTGTAAGTAGAAATCTCGATAGGGTGATAAGAAAGGGACTCCATTGTTACTCACTTACATTGGAAAAATGACCAAAAAGTGGAGACTAAGTTGGCAGCTGCTGACAAGTATATATTAACTTCTAGTGCTGTTTTCATTAAATGCTATTGTAAGGGACAAGATCAATGTTCCTTGATAATTTTATGGTTGGAGTGTCACAGCCTTCTAAATCAGATCTTAAGAATTAACAGCTCAAATATTATATTTGATGCCAAAATACTTCTCTTGCTTTCTGACTCAGTCCACTCGGGCTTGTGTTACTTAATTCAGCCTGCACACTGTCCTTGAATTAATCACAGTAAAACATCCCATTTATCATGTCATCTCTTATTAAGAAAACCTGGTTTCTCTAAGAAATCCCATATTTCTAGGTCTACATTCAGAAAATATTCACATTATACCTTCAAAGAGTTGTGGGGATTAAAGAAAATTAACAGCCAGGCATTTATTTCTGATATTTCTGCAATTATCCACCTGTTTTCTTGCCAGTATCATCACGATCCTTAAGGAGGGAGTTAGTTGTAAGGTCAGTGCCTGGAACACAATGAGTGTTCAACATCGCTGACATTCTTTCTCAGTATCTCAGTAAGTTTTCTGCCGCTCATTGACACCAATAGATCTCTCAAACTTAAAGGAATCCCAACTGAACTCTTGATTTATTTCTTTCAAACTGGTTTCTTTACCCCCTCACAGTCTTCTCCATCTCATATATGGCAGCTCTGTTCAGCTATGCATCATCTTTGATTTTTCTCTTTCCTTCCCTCATTCTAACCCTCACTAAGTTCTGTCAATTCTACCTTTAAATGATGTCTCAAATCTTGTCATCCCCATACTTTCAGTCTACCAGCTGCCATCAATTTCTGACCTGGATGGTGCAACTGGTCTTCCTACTATTCCACCCCCCCCCCCCCGGCTTTGGCTCTCTCCAATAAGTTTCTCTTTCTTTTCCTTTTAACTTTTCTTTTTTTTCTATATTGATTCAGGTATTACATATGTGTCCTTATCTCCCCATTGTCACCCACCCACCCCCAACTCATGGACTCACCCCCTGTTGTCTGTGTCCATTAGGTTAGGCTTATATGCATGCATACAAGTCCTTTGGTTGATCTCTCCCCTTTACCCCCACTCTCCCCTACCTTTGTTCTGAGTTTTGATGATCTGATCAATGCTTCTCTGTCTCTGGATCTGTTTTTGTTCATCAGGTTATGTTGTTCATTATATTCCACAAATGAGTGAGATCATGTGATATGTATCTTTCTCTCCCTGGCTTATTTCGCTTAGCATAATACTCTCCAGTTCCATCCATGCTGTTGCAAATGGTAGAAACTCCTTCTTTTTTACTGCAGCATAGTATTCCATTGTGTAGATGCACCACTGTTTTTTAATCCACTCATCCGTTGATGGGCACTTAGGCTGTTTCCAAATCTTAGCTATGGTGAATTGTGCTTCTATGAACATAGAGGTGCATATATCCTTTCTGATTGATGTTGCTAGTTTCTTGGGATATAGTCCTAGAAATGGAATCATTGGGTCAAATGGGAATTCCATTTTCAATTTTTTGAGCAAACTTCATATTATTCTCCACAGTGGTTGCACCAGTCTGCATCCCCACCAGCAATGCATGAGGGTTCCTTTTCTCCACATTCTCACCAGCATTTGTCACTTATTGATTTGTTGATAATAGCCATTCAGACACGTGTGAGATGGTGTCTCATTGTTGTTTTGATTTGCATCTCTTAAATGATTAGTGACTTTGAGCATGTTTTCATATGTCTCTTAGCCTTCCTTGTTTCCTCTTTTGAAAAGTATCTATTTATGTCTCTTGCCTGGTTTTTTATTGGGTTGTTTATCTTCTTTTTGTTAAGTTGTATGAGTTCCTGTAAATGTTGGAGATTAAACCCTATGGGTGATAACATTGACAAATATGTTCTCCCATGCAGTGGATTTCTTGTTGCTTTGTTAATGGTTTCTTCTGCTGTGCAGAAGCTTTTTATTTTGATGTAGTCCCATTTGTTTATTTTCTCTTTAGTTTCCATTGCCCTAGGAGCAGTATCACTGAAGATTTTGCTTCAGCACATGTCTGATATTTTGCTGCCTGTGCATTCCTCTAAGATTTTTATGGTTTCCCATCTTACATTTAACTCTGTTATCCATTTTGAGTTTATTTTTGTGTATGGTGTAAGTTGGTGGTCTAGTTTCATTTTTTTGCATGTATTTGCCCAATTTCCCCAACACTATTTATTAAAGAGAATGTTTTGACTCCATTTTATGTTCTTACCTCCTTTGTCAAATATTAATTGAGCATAGTGGTTTGGGTCAATTTCTGGGTTCTCTATTCTATTCCATTGGTCTATATGTCTGTTCATGTGCCAGTACCAGGCAGTTTTGAGAACAGTGGCTTTGTAAAACAGCTTTATATCTGGTACTGAGATCCCTCCCACTTTGTGCCTCTTCCTTATAATTGCTGTGGATATTTGGGGTCTTTTTCTATTACAGATGAATTTTTGGAGATTTCATTTTAGGTCTGTGAAGTATGCCATTGGTATTTTAATGGGGTGTACATTGAATGTATAGATTGCTTTGGGTAGTATAGCCATTTTAATATGTTGATTCTACCAATTCATGAATATGATATGTTCTTCCATCTGTTTATGTCTTCCTCTATTTCTTTTTTCAGTCTCCTATAGTTTTCTGAGTACAGGTCTTTTACCTCCTTAGTTAAGTTTATTCCTAAGTATCTTAATTTTTTGGTGCGATGGTAAATGGGATTGGTTTTTGTTTGTTTGTTTGTTTGTTTGTTTGTTTGCTTTTTTAGTCTGTCTTTCTATAAGTTCACTATTGGTGTATAAAAATGCCATAGGTTTCTGGGTGTTAATTTTGTATCCTGCTACATTGCCAAATTCATTTACTAAGTCTAATAAATTTTTGATGGAGTCTTTATGGTTTTCTATGTACAGTATCATGTCATCTGTGAATAATGACTTCTTTTCCAGTTTGGATACCTTTTATTTCTTCTTCCTGTCTAATTGCTATGGCTAGCACTTCCAGTACTACATTGAACAGGAGTGGTGAAAACGGGCATCCCTGTTTCATTCCTATTCTTAGGTGAAATTGTTTTAGTTTTGCCCACTGAGTATGATGTTGGCTGTAGGTTTGTCATATAAAGCTTATCTAGTATGTTTTTAAATAGCAACAAGTGTAACTTAAACTAAATCAGGCCCTGTTACTTTCCTGTTTGAAATCTTCATGGCCCTAAAACCGATATGCCCTACTGGCCCCAGTATCTGACCTCTGCTACCTTCTCTAACCTCATTTCTCCTTATCACTCTATATCTATTCTGGTCTCATTTTAGTCCCTTGACCAAGTCAATCACTTTCTTCTTTTTAGGTTTTGGCACATCTTTTTCCTCTACTTGGAACTCTCTTGTCTGCCACACTGCCTTACTTCCTACCCCCTTTACATCTCTGCTGTAAGTCTTCCCTGAATTTCAATGAATACTTTTCTGCCACTTTTTATTCTCCATTTTTTTCTCTTTCTATCTTCCAAGGAAACTTCAGTGTTGGCCACAAAGTACTGTGACTTAGTCATCGTGTTTACACTCACATGACCTTTATTACCCTCACATGACTATCAGTGAGTACTTCTTCTCCTAAAAGTTGAACCGTGAAACCCCAAAGTGCCCACAGCCTGTTGCCCCCTCTTCTATGCCCTATTCCCCATAAACCTATAATTGGACCTTCTATGATTCTCAGTCTTTCTACCCACTTTTATTCCTGCCTATGAGTACCCTCCTTACTTCTCTTCCTTTGCTATTTTACTGATTTATATTCCTCATTTCATTGAGTCAGTCACCCACATTTGATTTTCACTTCTCCACCCTAAGCAACCAAATCTTCCTTTTTCACTGTTCAGGATTACTAAGCACTGTTGGAGAAAATCCCATAATCATGCTGATGACATCCCACCTTATTGCTGCTCAACAAACCCTTACTGATCCCAATGTGTCTCTCTTGCCACACAGCTACAATTACAACCCCTTTACTGCTTTAGTTAAGGCTCCAAATTTATTCTAGACTTTTTCCTCTGAAGTCCTTATAGCTAAATGTATAAAGCAAAGACATGTTTACAGTCAATGACCCCTTTTGCTTCCCTCTCCTCTACCTTTAAATGACCCTATAATTACTTTCACCTAAAAATGACACTGTATCTATAGAAATTTGGTAATTCTTATCTCAGATAGAATAGTATGCCCAAAGATGACATATTCTCTCTCAAAAAAACCTATTATTTGTTCCTCTTTAGACAGGTTTTACAAGAATAATGTGTATGTATGTGTTTATAGTAAGGTTTATTTATAAGAAAAATTAAAAATAGGTTTTCTCAAAATGACAAAAGTTTTTAAATATATATTCATTGACAACCATTAATAACATATTGGTAGACACATATTTCGAATTTTTCTATGCATATATATATTACAAAGTGAGATCATAATTTAAATCCTATATTCCATTTTATTTACTGAAAGATGTATTGCAAATATGTTTTACTTTCAAAATACTATTATATTCCTTGATGTGGCTATAGCTACCACATATATTTAACCAGTATCCATGGTAGGACTCAAAGAATTTGGACTCTAGGTACTTTTCTCACTCCTCACTCCTAACTCCTCATTCCCATGTATTCTCCATCTCTTTTCTAGCCTCAGTTGTCTTTTCCAAGCACTTCCTCACCTTAGCTCACAGACATACTTGAGTCCCATTCCACCATCCTCTAAAATCTTGTCTACTCTGCCTCCTTCTCATCAGACATTACAACATATCTTTTCTCAGAACAAAATTATTTTATGGAAATAGTAATCTACCTTTACTGTATCACCCTTTACTGCTTCTAGTTATTTGGCCTGCTGTAATCTGGCATTCTCTTTCTACTTGTTTGTTGAAAATGCTTCCTTTCTACACTGACCCATTCTGTTAAACCCATTTTGTACAAATTACCAGTCGGATGAGCTACCAAATCTACCAGTAGAGTGATCAGTCCTCAAAAGCAGATTTTCTGATGGTTCTACTCAGCAGCTTCCAGATAAATGCAATTTAATATAGCAAACTTTGGGACATTGTAAATGCAACTCCTAAAGTTTGTAAGTGAAAACAGGCATCTCTTATTTCTAGCCTGAGAACTCCTTGTAGTTCTGAGTTGTGCTTGTTTTGTTTTTTTATACTGGAAACATAATACTGTGACAACACTGAGCACAATGTTTGCATACATGTCTGATTTCTTTAGGATAAACTTCTAGAAATGAATTACTACATTAAACAGTATTTTAAAACAGTAACTTAACTTATAAACATCAAAGAAATTCCTTGTCAATAGAACATTCTATAAATGCATATGATTATAATATCTTTGTGTGTTTTTTCTCTTTTTTATATCCCCATTTTTGGGGAGTGTAATTTTCATTTGAAGAGCACACTTTTAATGAAAGAGGAGCTTTCCTGAGAATATTATATTAATATTTGCAGTCATAATTCAAGCGGCAAAGTGTCTTTCCTTATTGCTGATTCTTTTTCTGAGCAGGAAGGAGTGTGGTGCATGGAAAAGGAAGTACCATTTGGCTAGGCAATGAACGTGTGCTCCTGAACAAGAATCAGCTAATGTGGGGAGCTGGGAACAAGGAGGAAGAATGCTCCATGCCAGCCTCATTCATCAGTCATGGAATCTGCCCAACTGCAAGGGAACACCAGCCCACCCAGAACTCTGTATGGGGGCTGCCCTCACCAGCATGCCACCTCCCAGTTTCCAATGACTGGGTCACATATCAACACCTGGTTAATTAGTCACAAAATTCAGAATCTAAGGGGCATGCCCATTCCCATGGAGAGACTGCTGCTCAGAGGAAAGAGGTTCAGGGGTCTGCCCCTGCAGCTGGTTGGCTCCAGGATGATTGTCAGGGGACTGTAGTGATTCAGCCATAGAACAGCAGGCAGTAATTTCACTGCCGCTTTTTATCTGTCTCTCTCTCCATTGAATGCCGCTGGCTGTTAGCAAAGGCCTGAATGAGAAGGCGGGAGAGAACAAATGGGGTAGTTGGGAAAGCACTTTAAATAATTTCCTTAGTTGAATTCAGATGAATCTCTTCTAAAGAACCTTGGTGACTGGCCAGGCCCAGCTGGCGGACTGGTTTTAATTGAAACCCAAAAGCTTTTGGGAACCTTGGGGCCAGAAATACAGGTACACCCATCTCTACCTCTCTCTTTTTATTGTGGACTCCTTGATCCATTTATTCTTTTTCCTCAGAGTGGATTTGAGGGCAAGGCAGTGTATATTAGTAAATGCCAGGGCCACCATCTTTTCTGTTAACTCTCAAAACAGTGGTTAAATGTTGCCGCATTTTCACCAAAGCCATTATTTCAAAAATTATCTATTCAAATAATAAGTTTTTTAAATGCAACAGTGACCCAGCAGGTGTTGCTCAGTCATTGAGCATCGACCTATGAACCAGTAGGTTATGGTTCACTTCCTAGTCAGGGCACATGCCTGGTTTAAGGCTTGATCCCCAGTAGGGGGCATGCAGGGGAGCAGCCAATCAATGATTCTCTCTCATCTTTGATGTTGCTATCTTTCCCTCCCCCTTCCTCTCTGAAATCTATAAAAATATGTTTTTAAAAATAAAAATGCAAGTGATCTAGCTCTTCCTCTAAAGGTTTCTAATGCATTCCTTTTACTCTGTTGACAAAAAAGAGCCTTTTTACAAATATAGCCAGAGAACCAAAGGACAATTTTTAAAGTTATCCAGCTTGACTCTCAATAGAAGGTAGGATGTCTCCTGTCCAGTGACTAACCAGCTGCCCATTGAGTGAAGAGCAATCCCTCCCTTCTAAAACAGCCTATTCCCAATTTAGACAGTTATGTCCCGTCATCTTATACCTAAGCCACACTTTGTATAGCTAGACTTTCCATTTTTATTATTGTAGCCACAGAGTATGAACTTGCTTTTATCTGCATTGCACTCCTTAAAACATTGTGGACTTCTGTTGTGTTCTTGCTGAATCTTCTCATTAGAGGTTGAATATTCTCAGTAAGTTTGTTTGTCTGTTATTTCATTCACCAAATATTTATTTAACAATACTATGTGCCAAACAAGGCACCAAGAAATAAATATGAACACAGTTCCTGCTTCCTGGAAGCTCAGTTTGATGAAAAGATAGAATCATAAATATATAACTTCAAAATAACACAGTGCGTTACATAAATAGCATAGAAATCTATAAAAATTCAAAAGAGGAATGACTTATTCAGAAAAGAGGAATTGGGGTGATCATTTAATATTTTCTAGAACAGATGCCTCTGAGTCCTATATTAGAAAATGAGAAGAAATGGACCAGACAAGGGGAAGTTGGGAAGTTTCTGGTAGAGGAAATAGCATGAGTAAAGGCCCAGAGAGAAATTATAGCGTGGATTATGCAAGAAACAGCCAGCAGTTCAGTGTTCCTATGGGTGAGTGTATAAAATTAGGAATAAGAAAAGTAAATTAAGAGCTGGATGATGACTATATTTATCAAGTGACAAGTTTGAGCACTCCCTTCCAAAATATTGATATTATTAGGTGAAAGCATTTTAATATCTCCCAATCTCAGCTTGCCTCCTTTCTCTACCACCATTAATGAAGAAATTATTATCCCTGAGGTGCCAACTCTTTTAAGACCAATGTGCTCCAGTCAGTGTTCTTGAAGCTAGATCCAAATTACATCAAATATACTTACCTTTCTCTCCAAAATTCCTAGATCTGCATTATAAACTGCATTATAAATCACCTAAATGCTATCTTGGGTGGCTATACACATGACAATGTAGTTGATCACCAGATACCAGATTATATTGCCTTTTCTGCTCTGTATTGAATTTCATGAAGGCAAAAGCCATCCTGTCTTAATCCCTCTCTTTAGCTTCAATACAGTCACATAGGAGAAATCATCCAGTATCAGTAGGTACATAAAACAAAAAATGGATTTATATACATTCTGCTCTGGAGAATCTTATGATAAAGACTCATCCAATCTGCCTCTCCTTCCTTTCTTTGTTTCAGCCTTAGGAACTACCTGTTCCTTAGGCCTGGCATCCCTTTCCTCATCTCAGGGTTTAACATATGTTCTTCCACCTACTGGAACATTGTCTCTTCCCCAGCTCTCACACTGACCCTCTTAAAAGTAACTAACTGCTATTTTCCTTCAGGAAAAGACCCTATGCTTGGTTCTCCTGTTACTCAGTTTTGTGCTCTGTACTTCCCTTCCATGTGCCTCATCCATTGACATGTTCACTGCTGAGGCGCCAAGGCCTAGTCTAGTGCCAGGCAGAGAAATGGTGTTTAATAAAGATTAAATTCATGATTACATGACAGTTACCAATAATATCTCTGTTAAGTGAACCTAGGAATTTTTCAAAGAACAAACAAAATTTGATAGATGTTAGAAGTAAAAAAGATAGGATTTTCATTATTATGATTGAATTATTAATTTAAACTTCTCAGTGTAAATGTACAATTCTGAACACAGCCCTCTGGAATTTAGATTTTTATTAATTCAATCCATAAAATTTGCTAAACATTACATTGATGTGTGCCGTGGTACACTGTCAATTTATAGCTGACCTTATCTTAACATTGAACTTTTTTGACTAATTGCATGTCCTAATTAACTTTTGTGCATTAACTACTTAGTTCTTAGTCCTTATCTCTTTTTACCCAAGAGCAGAATTTAATCAAGTGATCATAAATTTAGTAAGCTCTCTTTGTCATAAGAGTATATAGAGAAATTAAATATCCAGTAACAGGGGACTATTAAATAAATGGTGGTATATAACCTTGATGAAATATTATTCAGTCATTTAAAATGAGTAATTATAAAAATGATAATAAAATAAAATGGGTAATTATGAAGACTATATAGCTGTATGGAAACAATTTAAAATATAATGCAAATTAGGGGGAAAATCTGAATGCAATATGGAAATACAATATAGCAGTGGAGATAGATATTAAGAAATATGTAAATTAAAAATATCCTATGTAATAAAGTGCAATTAGACTGGATGTTGAAACGACGTTCTGGAATGACTTTCCAGATGACCAGTGGGCGGGGGGCCATGGGGCTGCGAGGGCCGAACCCCTTGCAGAATTTCATGGACCAGGCCTCTACTATAAAATAAGAAATGTAAAATAAGAAAATGTAAAATATGTAAAATAAGAAATAAGTAAAAGAGAAATATACTTAATATATTAAGAAATATATTAAGTAAGAAGATTTGTGAATTGCAGGGAGATTTTAATTGTTTTACATACAAATTTCAAAAGGTTATATGTACACTAAAGATGAAAGCTTTATTAGAATATAAACTATTCAAATTTACCTGCTGCAAAATTAATGCATTGCTTTTTTATATTTACTGCAAATAAAAACCTGCCTATAACTGCAAGGTATGTTACATTTATTACGACTATGGAAGGTACTCTGATTTCAGAAGTCCAAGTTTCTTGATACATAGGAACACAGTTATTTGATGAATAAACATGGTCAGAGCAACAATACTGACAACAATAAAATGTAAAAACCACAAATTCACTACGCTACCAAATAAAATATTTTCATAACTCATTTTCTTCAATTCTTTGTTCACATTTATAATTAGTACAATTGACAGTAATATTTTTGTACTTTCTATATTCCTCAATTTGTAAGCTTTTATTTTCAATTAAAATGATCATTTTAATGGCTCTATAAAAGAACCATTTCTTAAAATCAAAAATATATGGCACTTGAATGCTTGTGGTGCAGAGACAAACTTGAGTATTTTTCCTGACCTTCCTTTGTCTGCTGACGGTGCACTTTATAGCTTTGCACACAAGACTGTTATCACCTGATTTCCATTTAAGTAGTAAGATGATAACACAGAGTGCAAGGGGGACTAGGTGTAGGTGACAGCTACATCATTTAATATCTACTTATTGTTTCTGCAGGGGAATTCTGGTCTGGGATTCAGTATTGCCGGAGGGACAGATAATCCCCATATTGGAGATGACCCTGGCATATTTATTACGAAGATTATACCTGGAGGTGCTGCAGCAGAGGATGGCAGACTCAGGTAAAGAACTGAAATGTTAGAATTATCTGGAAAGTAAATCTGCCATGTCAGTGAGATACGTTTGTCCCTTCGGAGAATAGTAATTCTACAAAAGTTCTATACTTCAAAGAGAAAGCTGTTAAAGTAAGCTTTCTGTAACAACTATGCAGATCTCTTATTATTTATTGAATTTCAAGTAGTATTTAAGTTGTTGATGGCTACCATATTCAAAAGTGGTCCAGGCACTGTGACAAGGGGATGCAGGTCTATCTTTGTTCTATGGGGCCTTCAGTGTGGTTGGACAGAAGAATCCTATGAGCTGATGAGACAATAATAAAATGTATAGAAAAATAATATGTTTTAAGTAATATTAGCAAATAATGCAATGTTGTAGACATTGTGTACATTTATATATCCAGAAGCTACTTATAAGGTCATTGGTAGGCGTTTGAATGGCATTTATAAAACTGTTGCAGAGCAAGATTCCCTTCTGTGTCTTAAAAAATAACTAAGCCCAGCCAGTGTGGCTCAGTGGTTGAGTGTCAACCTATGAACCAGGAGGTCACGGTTGATTCCTGGTCAGCGCACATCCCTGGGTTGCTGGCTCTATCCCCAGGAGGAGGTATGCAGAAGGCAGTTGATAAATGATTCTCTCTTATTATTGATGTTTCTATCTATCTTTCCCCTCCTTCTCTCTTCCTTCCTCTCTGAAATCAATTATATATATACTAGAGGCTCAGTGCATGAAATTCATGCATGGCGGAGTGTCCCTCAGCCCAGTCTGCACTTCTCCAATCTGGGACCCCTCGAGAGATGTCCGACTGCCCGTTGAGGACTGATACCACTGGGATCGGGCCTAAACAGGCAGATGGACATCCCTCACAATCCAGGACTGCTGGCACCCAACTGCTCACCTGCCTCACTTCCTGATTGCCCCTAACTGCTTCTGCCTTCCAGCCTTATTGATGTCTATATGCTCCCCTGCCAGCCCGTTTGCCCCCAACTTCCCTCCTTTGCTGGCCTGGTCACCCCTAACTGCCTTCCTCTGCAGGCTTGATCACCCCCAACTGCCCTCCCTTGCAGGTCTTGTCCCTCTCAACTGTTCTCCCCTGCTGGCCTGGTCCCCCCCAACAGCCCTCACTGTCAGACCTGGGTACCCACACCAACTGCCCTTCCTGCAGGCTTGGTCACCCCCAACTGCCCTCCCTTGCAGGCCTAGTCCTTTCCAACTGCCCTCCCCTGCTGGCCATCTTGTGGTGGCCATCTTGTGTCCACATGGGGCAGGATCTTTGACCACATGGGGGCAGCCATATTGTGTGTTGGAGTGATGGTCAATCTGCATATTACTCTTTTATTAGATAGGATAGAGGCCTGGTGCATGGGTGGGAGCCAGCTGGTTTGCCCTGAAGAGTGTCCCGGATCAGGGTGGGGGTTCCCTTAGAGTGTGGGTAGCCTGGGAGAGGGGCCTGTGGTTGTTTGCAGTCTGGCCATGCCCCCCAGCAACCCAAGTGGAGGCCCTGGTATCTGGGAAGTTATTTAGGCTCTACAATTGAAAATTTGTAGCCAGGAGTGGAGGCCTAGGCTTGCCAGGGCTGCAGAATCTTGACTTCCTCCATTGCCAGGGGCAATCCTAGCCTCTGTTTTCTCCAGCTCCGTGGCTGCTCTCATTTTTGTTTAACTTCTATAATTGAAATTTTGTAGCATTGAGTGGAGGCCTAGGCTGGCAAGGGCAGGTAGAAAGCTTGGCTTCCTCCATTGCTGGGGAACCCAAGCCTCCCTCCTGCTTTCAGTGACTGCAGCCAACTTGGTTGTGGTTTATTTGCCTATTTTCTCCTGATTGGCTGGTGGGCATGGCTTGTGGGTGTAGTGGAGGTATGGTCAATTTGCATATTACTCTTTTATTAGATGGGGTGTGTGTGTGTGTGTGTAAATAATAAAGTTTTCACTAACCCCATAAATGTGGATTAGAACAGAGGGAGAAAGAGCAAATTGTCCTAATAAAGAGGGAATCAATGTTGGCTTGGATTATGCCCACAAGATGAAATTAAGTAGTTGGATGGATTGTAGCCAAATATTGCTCAAGTGAGAGTAGTAGCTGCTTAAGTTAGGACCCCTCTCTTTGAAGAACTGAAGGTTATTTGGGGAATTAAGAGTTACCCAGATGGGGCAATTGGTAAATAAAATAAAATTCTATCTGAGGTCAAAACACTAGCAAAAGGAGATTGTGGATAGGATACAATTAGGAGACATTTCCTTGGGAATAAAATAATGTCCTCGTGTTATTTTAGTGCCTCTACCAGACTGTAAATCCTCTCAGACAAGGCAGTTATATATAAAAATGGATCAATAAATTATTGCTGAAAAAATGAGTTTTTGAATGAATGAATTAGTGAAAGAAATGAGAAGAGGAAGGAAGAGGATAAATTAATGAGGGGGGAGGGTAGCACAAGCAAAGACCTTTTAAGTATAGCTTTAGCTTGCATGGAGCCACTGTGAGGACAATGACCCAATGAGCAGCAATGTAAGCTTTGTTGGCCTTCCCCAGTCTGTTTCTCCATTTATCATAAGTAAGCCCACTTACTGTTTTTCTTATAAAGCAGCTAGGGACACTTTTGTACTCTACTCAATTCTTCTGATGAAGTGATTACTTTTGACAGCTGCATTTTTTCAGCTTGTAGAAGAGAATTGCAATTTTTTTTCAGATACATCTGCATCTCCTCTCAACAAGAAAAGAAATGAGTGACTCTCAGGAAACACATGCTTTTTGACAATAGGATTTTCAAGTTGATTTGAAGAAATTAATTTCTGAGTGAGGAAATATCCATGCTACAGAGTGAACAATTTGAAATAGATGCTGTGTCATTCTGTGAGCCATGACGGGGATTGGATTTGTTAATACTGGATGCTAGATAAGCTCCATGACAAAGGTTTAGGAATAGAGCTGTTAGAGGGTCATTCAGAAATCGATGGGCCACAATCATGAATTTGTACTCTATGTTACATGCTTTGCCTACAGTTAAGAATGGAAAGTGGCATCTCTGAGGGTGCCACCATTCTTTGCCTGCTAGCATGGGTGATCATAGTAGCCTACAGAGAGATAAAATTAAGTTCTGCTATTCTGGAAGCAGCATTCTATAATTGTAAAGAGAATGCACATGATGATAACCTATATTTATTCAGCTTTTTCACATGTGGGACATTGTGCTAAGATAGATAGATAGATAGATAGATAGATAGATAGATAGATAGATAGATATATGATAGATAGATGATAGATAGGTAGGTAGGTAGGTAAATAGATAGATAGATAGATAGATAGATAGATGATAGATAGGTAGGTAGGTAGATAGATAGATAGATAGATAGATAGATAGAAATAAAAATAAACACAGACACACAAGCATCTATACTGACAACAGTATGTACTATTATTATGTGTGTTATAATATGGACTCGGGAAATTTAGGCTTAAAGACTTTTAGAAGATCATTCAGCTAGCTTTGAATACATACAAAAATTAGTCCCAATGTCACTTACATACTCTCTGATCTCTCATTTAATAGTAGAATCCCCTATATCATGTGGTCTCTGCCTAAAAACTCCCAAAGGTAAAGTTTTCATAATGTTAAGGGAAAACTCTAATCGGTATAAAATTTGTTATTTTTTCTACTGAGCCACAATTTTCTTCCTTGTGACCTCTATCCATTGGTCTTTGTATTGGCTCAATAAATTTTAGCTATATTTCCCCCTTTTAAATGTATCTTTTCCATTATAAATTACATTCTTGATAATTAAATAATATTAAAAATTGCAGATAAGCTAAAGCCCATAAAAGTGAGACGATGGGTTGCTTCAATATGGAGTAGTAATCCAGACTCTACATTAGTCAAAATATAATAGTCAGATCAATAATAATAATAGCCAAGACCAATGTAGTACTTCAATATGCCAAATACTTTTCTGACATTAACTCATTTAAAATCTACGACTCAATTAAACTTATACTTTCATTATTCCCATTTTTTAGATAAGATCATTGGGGAACTGAAAAATTAAGTAACTTATACAGGACTTTACTGCTTGCTTGTAAATGTTGGAGCCAGAATTTGAATCTGGCAGTCTGGCTCTAATGATTTTGTCTTTAAGTTCTATGTTGTAATACAGACACAGATGAGGTGAGAAGTGACTTTCTCCCTAATTAGGTGAGGCTCCAAACTGAAATCAGATCTGTCTCAGTGATTGCTCCAGAAAAGTGATGTAGGAGAGAGATACTATTTAGAGTCAGAGGTTTTGGGCTTCAAGTTATATTTTCTAGCTTTGTGACTTTGGACTTCCTTTTAAGCTCTCTTTCCTCAAGTTTCCTCACTAGTAAATTGGAGATAGGAGCATATTTCTCTGGAAGCTGAGGTATTTATGAGTTAAATCAACTCATAAATATGAGGGAGTTGTATAATATTCATAGGTCATGAACAAAACTTTGTGCAGAATATTGAACTTGAGCCTCAAATCTATGACAGCCAGGAAGGTACCCTTAAAATAGAATTCTAAGATGATCCCTAGTGACCCACATCCTTTTCTCATCCCTTCCTTTTGAGTGAGGGCAGAGCCTTTGAGTATGATGAAATATCTCTTCTGTGGTAATATTACTTTATGTGGCAAAAGATATTTTCCACATATGTAATTGAGGTCTCTAACCAGTTCACTTTGAATTAGTCAAAAGGGAGATTATCCTATATTGGCCAAAGCTAACCCAACAAGAACTTTAAAGGCAAATAGATTGCCTTACTGGCCTGGAAAAGCAAACTTCCATGCTGTGAGAAGACCTATGAAAGAGCCACAAGGGAAGTACCTGAGAGTAACCTATAGGAGCTGAGGGCAGTCCTCAGTCCTGTAGGAGCTGACAGCAGTCTACAGCTGGCATGATGGGAGTTGGCAGTCATATAGCTGAATTTTCCCAATAGCCACTTGAGCTCAGAGGAGGACACTGAGCTCTCAAAATAAATATATTCAGGTGACGCCTTGACTGGAGCCTTGTGGGACCCAGAGTAGAGGACTTTACTAAGTTTTCCTCAGACTCCTGACCCACTTAAAAGCTGAACTACTAAATATATGTTGTTTGATACATTAAATTTGTGGTAATTTGTTACACAGAAATAAAAAACTAATATGTAAACCATGAAATTCTGGATCCTGAAATTCACTTATGGCTGGGCTGCAGACTGGTTTGCCCATTAAAGCTGCTGCCAGTACTACCATACTCTAAACCTCAGAAACACTGGTCAGGCCTTATGACTGATCTCAGGCCCTTAACACACGGGGAAGCAAAAATAGCCAGAAAAAAGGGAGGAGGGGACCAAGATCAGAAATAGGAAAGAAAGCAGGACCCCCAAGAGGAGGGACAACAGACACAGGAACTAGTTGAGATGTGTTTTTACGTGTGGTGGCTGAAGATGAGAGACTAAGCTGGCATAAGGGAGAGAGCCAGAGCCTGAGGAGAAATGAGAGATGAAAGCTAAGAGAGCATATGGTGGTTTGGATGAATTTCTCTAAAGTGGTCTTTTTCCCATGCAACCTTTTTTATATATATAAAACTCCTTGTGCATGTTTGTTTATGAATATAATAATTGTTCTTTTCACATTTGTATAAAATGCAAAAAAGTAGACAAATTACACAAAACTCAACACATTGATTTTTACACTAAATATAAAGTCAATGACTGTTAACATATTTTGTACATTTATTTCTGCTATTTGTTTTTGCTACTTTGCTTTTTATTTGTTTAGCTTATGCTCTAATATTTAACATTTGTTTAATTTCCTATAAACTTATTTCATAAATCTTTCCTTATGACATTAAAAAACTTGTATAAATATTTTAATTGCTGTTTAATAATATATTTACTATTCACATTATTAGGAATTTACAGTATTTTTATTTTCTTAACATCTACACTAATAAAAGAGGAATAGTCAAATTGACTATACATCCACAATGCCCACTACCAATCAGGAGTGAGTATGCAAATTAACCCACCAAAGATGGCATGTTAATTTGCATATGTAGGCATGGAGAGAAGACTAAAAGCTCTGGCCCAAGCAAAGACTGAAGACTGAAGAAAGAAGACTGAAGAGTGAAGAAAAGTGAAGAGGCTTGGCTTCTCTGCTGCAGCCAGTAGTGAATACTTTCAAAGACTCCCAGGCAGCTGGGAGTGAAGCTAGGGGAAGGGCTATTCTTGCATGAATCTTCATGCAACAGGCCTCTAGTTTTTAACAACTGGCAATCTTTAGTTTCTCTTAATTTCTTTAGGATATATTTCTAGTAATAAAATTTCTGAACCAAAAATATGAGCCTTTTAAAGAATTTTTACAAATATTGGTAAATTTCTTTTCAAAAATATTGTACCAAATTCTACATCCAACAACAGTTTTGAATCTGGCCTCTTTTATTATATGTTGTCAATATTGCATGGGATTACATTTATATATTTCTGGGCTGTTTACCAAGGAAAACAATATTTCTTTCCTTTACCTTTTTTTTAATAATTAACAGTAAAATTGAACTTTTAAAAAATGTTACTAAAACAATAAAGATAATTTTTTAAAAGATAGAATGAAAATGTTACTGTCATTTGTATTTTTTATTCTAGAAATAGTCATTCAAATTTCATAACATTACCTACCTTTAAAGTAAGAACATTTTTAAAAGAACACTAGGTTTTCTTCCAATGGAAAATAGATACATTTCCATGTCTTAAATAATTATTTTTATTTCTGCTTTTGAATCAACCATTTCAATGCCCTCTGTGCGGCTTCAAGTCCCTGAATTGCTGAGGACCAATATTGGCCTGTCATCCTGGGGAAGAGCTATCACATGACAACCTCCATCTGGTGATGCAGCAGTGACATTTACACCACAGAGCATTTATTGAGCCCATCCACACCACAAAAGCAGCGTGTAGGAGCAGGCAGAAAAGATGACTGCTTGCCAATTTCCTGACAAGGGACACAATTTAATCTCTTGGCCCTCAGCACAATCATTTCTACTCCCAGACAAGATAGAAAAACAAGTTTCCTCTAAGTCCACTGCTTCAGTAATTTCTTCTCTGTCTGTTTACAGATAATGTTGAATTTGTCCTTATAAAAATCAATATAACATGTATGTTGATTTCAAACAAGAATACTTATCACACTGAGGTTTCATTATACTAATCAAAAATGAGAGGTCAAGGACCAATGTTTTAAGAATACAATCTCTGTGTATAAGCTACTCCATTGCCCTTTTGGCTGTCATGTGGCAGTTTACTCTTTTGATTTTTTAATAATTTATATCCATTAATTCTCTAGTGATTTTAAAATAAGAACAGGAGGAGAAAGAGAGAGATGGAGTGAAAGAAAAGGGACAGAGGAAAGGGAAAGAAGAAGACAAATTATTAGTGATCATCAAAATGGAGAAGGCAATCTTAAACTCAAACATCGTATGTGCCGGTGCAAAGCACCAAGCAGAAGAAGGGAGCAACTACCAAGCATCATAGTGTGAAACTTATGCCCAAGCCTCACTTTCAGATTGTTTAAAGAAATAAAAGATTCTCAGTTAGTGAAACAGTATGAGATGGCTAAATCCTTGGAGTTCCTCTTCACATTGAACATTCATGAGTTTGTATGTTAGCGAACAAAAACCTCATCCATGAGTCACCAAATCCAACCTGTCAGTTTGCACTGTAATGCAACTGATCGTTGCACCAAATAATTGTGATTATGCTACATTTTCTATTGGAAGACAGAAACTCTCAGTGTCTTCAAAGCCACTTGAACTTTTTCTCATCATTGTTTTGAGGCCAAAGCAGAACATAAGCCCAATTGCTGACGTGAACAATCCTCTATAATAAAGAGCTAATATGCTAATTAGACTGAGGAGCAGAATGACCATCCAGACATCCTTCCAGATGACCATCCAAACAACCTTCTGGACGATGCCAGGCTGTAAGGGCCGGCCAAGGCAGCTGGGGCTGCGAGGGGCTGCGAGGGCCAGCCAAGCCAGCCAGGGCTGCAAGGGCCGAGCCCCTTGCACGAATTCTGTGCATCAGTCCTCTAGTTTCTTTCTGAGAAGGGACTTCATTATGCAGTGTGAATTACAAGAACATCCACTCTCCTTAGAAAAATGTATGGTAGGGATATCAATGGACTTATTCTTAGGGATTATTTCCTTCCATCTCTGCCCACAAGAATGAAAAGGGATGAGAGGGAACAGCTTTCTGTCCTTTATGTGTTGACATTCTGCTTTGAGAAGAAAAAATAACTTAGCAAGCAATTCCATGGTAATTGGTAATGACAAGTTCACAACAATTTAGAACTACACAGGAAAATTACTAAACTAGAATAATTTCAGCTGTGCACCTGGTAGTACACCAGGCACCCACATACAGTCATCACTGGAAAAGCATCTACAACAATTTTCCTATTTTGGTCAACTGTTATGTAATCTAAACAGAGAAACCCTTCTATGGGTTAAATGAAATAGTCTTATGGCAAATAAACTCCCCCCCCAGCCCCGCTTTTTTTAAACAAATTGTGCCAGAACTTCTGAATATGCACATGCAAATAAATTAAGTGGGGACCCTACCTCATATCACACAGAAAAATTAACTTAATGTATATCACAGACCTAAATGTAAGTTAAAACTAAAAAAACTCTTAGAAGAAAACATAGTAGTAAATCTTCGGGACTCTGGATTAGGCAATAGTTTCTTGATTTGACACCAAAAGCACAAGAACAACCCTGGCCAGTGTAGCTTAGTTATTTGGATGTGGTACAGTGCTCCAAGAGGTTATTACTTCAATTCCCAGTTAGGGCAAAAGCCCATTTGAAGTTCCATTATTTAGGGAAGTTGTTAAATCTGTTCACCAAGTAGAGAATACCTTCAGTTCAGGCACCATGCCTTTATGATCTGAGTAATATTTAAAGTTGGCAAATATTATACCATGCTTCCATTTCCTAGGCAAACTAGCAGATATATGACCCCTGTTCCATATGCTAAAATATCAATAATTTATAAAAATGATTCTGAGTAAAGTTTATATTTTCAAAAAGTAGAAACAAGCCCTAGCCTATGTGTCTCAGTGGTTGAAGCACTGGCCTGTGTACCAAAGAGTCACAAGTCGAGTCCCCATTAAAGGTATGTACCTGGGTTGTAGATGTGATCCCCAGGCCTGGAGAGGGCACAAGCAGGAGTCAACCAATCAATGTGTTTCTGTCATATCAATGTCTCCCTCTGTCTCTCTCTACCCTACTGCCTCCCTATTTTCCACTTCCTCTAAAAAATAAATAAATGTAAAAATTATTCTTGGATAAAAATTAACGACAGCAACAACAAAAGCCAGAAACAAATCACTGAAGTGCATTAAAATATAAGAGAATTTAATTCAAACTGAGTTTTATAAGTCCAGTTATCCAAATGTACATAAGAAAAAAATTATATTTTGATTCCTGGCAAAGGCACAATAGGATTGTTAAGACATAGATGTGATGGTTCATTTCCCTTAAAATTGGCTGCACGGGGATGTAAATATTCTGATTTAATCCCAGCCAGTGCTTTGCATGTAGGGACCAATTTCTGGCACATGTACAGACTCAAATTTACAGTTCAAACTAAAAGTTAATAAGATGAACTGCTCTAGTGAAGATAAGAGAGAGACCTGGGGATCTTTGCCACTAACCAGCAATGAGACTTTGAGACAGTTACACATCCTTCTTACTCTTAGCATCTTTCTCCATAAAATGAGTATGCTAGAGGATCATTGGGAATTTTTAGTTTTAAAATCAAATTCTGATCATTTGACTTTTGTGAACAGCCTGAGATGTTCAGGTATGCTATAATCACAGCCAGGAAATCAACCCTTTGTTTTGATTAAATCTGTAGCTCTGAAAAGATGCAATCTTCATTATGTTCCTAATAACCAAAGAGCTGATCACAGTTTTAAATGCTGATAAGGTATGTGTTGTTATTTATTTCTGGTAGTCTCCCAAGAAGGCATGTTGTAATCCTAATATTCTGAAACTGTATTCCATATTGATTTTAGCAAATTACTCTTTGGAAATTAGATCAAAGCAAAATGATTTGGGAGAAGAGGATGGGGCATAAGAGGGAAGCTTCAAATTATCTCCTGGTTTCTAATTCAACATAAATACATATTATTTTCAAGAATGGTTTTACTGAACAGTTATAAATGATATCATTATTTATAAAGGCCTAATGTGGTTAGATTTGTGCAAGCATCAGATCATTTCAAATTGACTTAATATTTAGATGTCAAAATAATAAAGATGATAGAGATACTTCATATTAATTCAACTCCTATGTAGGGGTTTGTGGCAGGTTTTACCCTGCATTTTCCAAGTCATGCAACCTTTACTCTCAAGATATCCCTCGACCCTTCCACACACCCCACACACCCACCTTTGTACATTGCTTAGTTTCCTAGAGAAAGCTGAGGCTGGAAAACCAGGTTAGAATTTATAAATGTTAGAGTTCTGCACTAGGAAATTCCAGCATATGGAAAGCAGACTCCAGGCCCTTCCCCATCACATCTTTCTTCCCCCAGCTCCTTTCTGCGCCATGAGGAGAAGGGGGAGAAGAGGGGCTGGCATGCCTGTAACACTACAATTCATATATCCAAGCTTCATCTACACTCTCTGCAAATAGTTATTCTTTGAACACTTGTGAGCCTTGGGTTGTAAATAAATCCTGTATCATTAACCCTTAAGAATGTGAACTTGAGAAAGAGTTCCATTCACACAGCCACTGAAGTGGGTTGCAGTCAGGAAATTCTGGAGTATGTCTGTTCTGGGAGAAGGGAGTAGATCCTAAGTGATGGCTTCCACTTGCTGACTCCCCACAAAGTACTCAGTAGGGAACATTAATCCTTTAAAAGTTTATTGGCAGGTACAATAAAGGAAATATATTCACTGAGTTTTAAGGCCCAATGAAAATAAAATGAATAATATATGTATGTTATTGGTAGAGTACTTGGCTTTTAGAATTTCTCATATTAAGTTTTTATGATAACTATTGTTGCCTTCAACTCAATTTCTAGGAAATATGGCTTTTGTTGTTTGGTTTTGGTCTGATAAGAATTTGTTTATTTGCTTTAAATGATCTAGTTATTTTCTTGAAAACTTTATTTGAAGAAAGGAAACAAAAATTTCATATTATTTATTCATTATTTCTCCTATGACATCTAACACTGTCCCTTACTCAGAACGATTTTACTGAATAGTTATAAATCATATCATTATTTAGAAAGGCCTAATGTGGTTATATTTGTGCAAGCATCAGATCATTGCAAATTGGCTTAATATTTAGATGCTTAGAACTCATAAGAGCTGCCATTTATTAAGCTTATTTCCATTGACTTAAGTTACAAGTGGCTGAACCAAAATTCTAACCCAATCTGTTGGATTCCTAAATCCATGTTCTCCCCACCACAGCACATGTCTGTGATTATCTTCAGATCAATAACTGAATGTATACTTAAGGATCTATGAACACAGAGTCCTACCAACATCCCCTGACAGTGTTAAAAATTAAAAATTCAAAAATATCTAAGTGACACTCAGATCTTTTCAGTGTTCAGTAAGTGACTGATTAGTGTGGATTGAAGCTCTAGTCACTATATGATCTATAAAAGAAATGACAAAGATAAATAATTTTATGTTTGAAGATAATATAGTTCTAGATATGCTGCAGAATCTCAGAGCGAAGGCAGAGGAAGATGGGCAGGTGGGTGGGAAGACATCATCCAAAGAACTTATATGCATAGATGTATAACCCATGAACATAGACAATAGGGTGGTGAAGGCCTGGAGTACGGGATAAGGGGATGGGGGGAAAATGGGACATATGTAATACTTTCAATAGTAAATAAGTATTTTTATTTTTTAGTAAATATTTTTAAAAAAAGAAAGTAATGCATGTTCAGTATAAAAATGGTAAATATAGTCTTTTATAAAGTAAATCAGCATCATTCATAATCTCATTACCAAAATACCTATTTATTACATGATTCAGGAACTCTGCAATCAGCCTTTTTTAGTTAATATTACAACAGGCATTTCTTTACAACCAAATACTTTGCAAACATTAGTTTAAATATTTGCAGTTTCATGTCATATCAGTGTAATACTATGTAGCTTTTACCCTATTTGGGGGCATTTATGCTGTTGATTACACTCTACTGAACAACTTTGTGGAAAGGATTTGAAAATCTGAGAGATATTAGGGAAAATAAACAGATTAACTATCCCATTGCAAATTACAGATTTCTGGGTTTGAAATGTGTGAAAACTGGCTCCAGTAGTACTTATTATTTTTTTGTTGTTGTTTTTAACAATTGATAGTATAGACCAGAAGTTTGCTTTGACACTACAAATGAATAGATTAAGAATAACAGTGTTTACTGGGGGAAAACAAGCTTCCAAAGAGATATTAACATGAAGTATTGGTGCTACCACAATATTCTGAGTTAAGATAATTTATAAGTCAGCCTCAGGCAAGTGACCTCTAATTGGTTTGTAAAGAACTACCTATTATCTGAAATCAGCCCAAACCATTTTTAGTTGTATAAGTTATTCTTGTATTTAGAACACAGATATTAGGGCCTTAGTTTATAATTCACAATACCCTGTACTAATTAAAACATTGATCTAAGTTCCCCTCTACTCTTACCCTCCATTAACATCATTAAATATTACAATCTAATTTAGCAGTAAATTACTAAAATTAATAATAATAATAATAATAATAATAATAATAATAATAAGAGGCAGACATTTGGGAGCAAAAAAGAGCAATGGTTTCTTTTTTGTTTTAATATCTTTTTATTGATTTCAGAGAGAAAGGGATAGGAAGAGAGAGATAGAAAAACATCAATAATAAAAGAGAATCATTGATCGGCTGCCTCCTGCATGCCCCACACTGGGGGTCAAGTCTGCAATCTGGGCATGTAACCTGACCAGGAATTGAATCATGACTTCCTGGTTCCTAGGTTAATGCTCAATCACTGAACCTCTCTGGCTTGGCATTAGGGCTTTCTTTTAGAAAACAATGAATTAAAAAAATGGACTGTTTGCTTTTTCCTCTTTTCATGTATGTGTTAAAACACAAATAAGCTCTTGGAATATTTATTTTCTCAGTACATATTATTGTAAAATCTCACATATTGTGTAGCTTCATTCAAAGACATGCTTTTGATTAATTATCAGGCTGGGTGTGAGAGTACCAGAGCTGCTTTCTGTGCCATAAACTCATATCGTATGCATTCCAACCTCCCTGCCATTTGGATCAAGCTGTCAGACATGCAGATCTAGTCTAGCTGGCATGGCTTAGTTGTTGAGTATCGACCTGTGAACCAGGAGGTCATGGTTTGATTCCCAGTCAGGGCACATGCCTTCTCTCTCTCTCTCTCTCTCTCTCTCTCTCTCTTCCCTTCCAAATTCAATAAAAATTATTTAATTTTTTAAAATAAACATGCAAATTTACATTTGAAAGGGGAATGAGCAGAGCCACTCTTGTGTAAGTGTGGGGAGTGAGAGGAACTAGTCTCAGGATTTTCAGTGTAGTGGGATAAGAAACCTTGAGTGAGCCGATGTCACTGTTATCTACTCCTATAACAAGTCACTGAAATTGGAAAATTAAGTGAAACGACAAGCATAATGAGTAAAGCAACCATTTATTAACTGGCACTGAGTCTTCCATTTTACTCTCAGACTTTGTATCCATTTGTCCAATAAATATTTACTGAGCATTCTGCTATGTATCAGATACTTGGAGCTGGGAATAAACAAGGAAAATAGGATCTGTGTCTTTGTGAAGCCTTCAGTTCAGTAGAGGATTAAAGAAATGTAGAATTAAAATGAGGGCTATGAAAGAAAAGTACATAAACTGAAAGGTGGTAATAGCCTGAACTAATCTAGACTATGGCATGCAAGGGAAGCCTTGTAGGCAGGAGATATTTAAACTGAACTATAAAAAGCATTGGTGAGCCCAGTGAAAAGGGCTGGGAGAGTTTTCAGGCACAGAGAACTTGCCCAAAGGCCTATGGAAGAATAGAGAAGAGTCCACTCTGACTAGAGCTGGTGAGAGCATGGATAGGCAGAGATGACAATGGCGAGGTGAACATGAGAAACCAGGCAGAGGGAACCTGGGATGCCATAGTAATTTGTTCTTTATCCTTCTAAAAGCAATATACAACTTTGAATGTTTCAGTGAGAAAATTAGTGAATTAAATTGTTGTCTATGAAGATAACTCTGCTGTGGAAATCGGGGTTGGTAGTCAAGAATGCCTGCAGGTAGTTCATCCTAAGAAGCTATTGCAGTAATTCAGTTGATAAAGGATGAGAGCTTGGACTAAAAGCTGACACACAAAAAAATACTGGGAGAAGTTGATAGATTTTGAAATATACTTAAGGAGTAAACCTGATGAAGCTTCATGATTAATTGGAGTGGATGTTGGGGAAATGTTTCTTTAAAATGAACATCACTGTCTTCTTTGTCCTGGACCCCCATATCGGGTGCTAGGTGTGCCATACCTGTAATTTCACCATCTAGTAGATTTAGCAAAGGATGACTTTGATCTATGCAGCATAACAATTGCAAAAACTGATGAAGATGCAAAATTGGAATGTAAGTTTTATTTTGGAAAATGTTAAGTTTGATGACATGCCTATGAAGAATTCCAGTGGAGATGTCAAATAGGCAGTTGAACATAGAGATCAAAACTCTGAGAGATCTGGCGAGGGACATAATTGTGAATTTTTCAAGCCAAATAAATTAAGAGATTATCTTGAAAACATATAGACTGAAAAGAGAAGAGGATTTAGAACTAAGTCTTGAATTATTCAAACATTTTGATGTAGGTTAGACCAGAGATTTTAAAAATTAATAGTGCATATACCATGAAGTACACGGATAAATACATGTGGGACTCACTTTTCAGATCTTTATTTCAGATCTTTATTTTGATTTGCCCAAGAAGCCACCTAAAGCTTCATACTAATTCTTCTTTTCCATTTTTCAGTTTATAATTGCTCTTCTCCAGCTTTATGAATCACAGGCATATGTCTGACCCATTCCCAATCCTACTATGACTGCAATTACTACTTACTATTATTTACTATTTACTAATAGTACTATCCTACTACTTATTTAGCAGTAATACTTTATTGCTAGGCATACATAATAATCTGAAACATTGCTGTCCAGGATGAGAAAGCCAGTTATCTAATGAAAGGGTAATTAATCTTTTCTATAAGTCATATGGTTTCCCATTCTTTATTCTTAATAAAATTGAAAAGCAATCATCATCTAGTTGATTATTAAAATAGTTTCAATCACAGAATTTGGAAGGAATTCAAAATTCTCTTTTCATTTCCATCTACTTGTTTTTATGGAACAAGTTTTTTCAGCATTTACATTTATATCACAGGATTTGGGGCATATAACTTGGAAGTAATTTAAAATTCTCTTCCCATTCTGACCCACTTGTTTCTATAAGCAAGCTTTTCAGCATTTACATTTGTAGAAATGAAAAATAGAAATTTGGAATATTGTCTCATTCTAACATTAATTCATAGTTGTCAATGGAAACATTAACTAATCTGAGAAAGCTCTACTCAACCCATTAAAAACAAATCCCCAATACAATTCCGTTTTTATTATTTTAGTTATAAATTGAAATTCATAATCTGTTTAGGTTATTCTGACCAATGTGTATGGTTAATAATCATCACAATAACTCAGTCCACGTGAAAATGTCTAACATTTAGAGTTTCATATCTTTGAAAGTTTGAAAATAATCCTAGATTGATATTTTTACCCACACTTCTGTTTCATATAAGTATGTTTCAATGACAGATCGATATGAGAAATTCTAACATAAAATATATGAGGATAAGAGTGGAAGTGAAATAAAACAAGTTTAAGGAGGAAAGAGCAGCAATGTAAAATTTCCAATTGCTCAAAAATATCTTACTTTATATTTTAAGTTGGTGAGCATAGACTTCAAAGCAGTATATATTTACATTTCACCATCTACATTTTAAATGAATATGTAACAGTTTAAAGTAAAATTTTACAATTCACAATAGGCCAGAAGTTATATATTTTGTTATTACTTAAATTTATAATGAAAAAATTGGAGGTCAACAATAAAGCATGCAAAACAGAGCATAATTTGTTTTGTTGTTGTTCTTGCTTTTAATTTTTAACTATGAAAATCAATAGGTGAGAGTGGAACTAACATGGGGATTTTAAAAAAGCAAGCACAGTGGTAGGAAGAAAAGCAGGAGAGTCACAGAAGCCAGGAGAAGAGTGCGTCAGGGAGGGAGCAGCAATTGGCCTTAACATTGTTGTGTGATCTACTGAGATGAGGACTAAAGGGATTATGTTAACTTTGGCTCAAATCAGTTTACTGACTTTACTTGGAGACATTTTCTGTATTTGTCTTAGAAGGGACATTATGAGAGGACTCAAATTAGAATGGGATAAAAGAAGATTGGGAAGGAAGGAATAGAGAGTGTATGAAAACAGCTCTTTTGATAAACTTGATTTGTGAAGAGGAAGGAGACAAGACAGTAGCCAAGGGGAGATGTTAATTCAATGGGAAACTTATGAAAAGATAGGAGATACCAGGACATGTTTGAATATTCAAAGAATGACAAATAGAAAGAATAGTGTTGAAGATGCAGGATATAAAGAAGATGTAGGACATAAATGATTAGGTGATGTATTTAAGAAAATGTGAATTGATGGGCCTTTGGTATCAGAAGGGGCACTTTCTTCCTTGTAATAGGAAGAGAGGAGAACATAGGTTTGCATGTAGTTATGTATGCAAATCTAGCATAAGAAATTGAGAGACTTCCCATCACATGGTTTCTTTTATTCACTCTTGGAAGTATGAAGCAAATGTATGTTCTGGAACTGGTGTAGGAAAGGAAGGTTTTAGCGATTGGCATTGTCAAATGAGGGATAGCAAAAAGACCAGGGTGTTCAGAGATCATGAATTTATAGCAACTCCTGTCATCCGTGGGTTTTCTCCAGCACTTCAGTGTGCAGCTACTCCGGAAAAGGCAAGGAGCAAGATGGATGGTTGGGTTCAGTGAGATTTGAGGTTTACCCAGACAATTGTAATAGAAAGACCAAGTGACAACAGCATAAGCAGGAGTGATAAATGGCAAGAACACGAGACCAGGAGCCATAAAACTAATGTGTAATTTTTATCTCTGTTTCATCAGCTGCATGAATTTAAGGAAGTTACTTAACTTGTCTAATCCTCAGATTTTTTATTTGAAATGTAGGGATACATGCCCGGCATACTTCTAGGCTTTAAGAATAAAACAAAATATTGTTAGACTGTTTTATAAACACTGTTCCCAGTGGTTCCTACATGTTGCTATAGTAGTCCTGGGAAATGTGGGGTTTTACTTATGCATCTCGTTCTGATCCCCTTTACCTTCTAGAAACTACTCTCCTCTACTGTCCTACTACCTTGAGCCTCCTCTAATTTAAAGATCGTCAATGAAATTACCTCTCCAAGAGTCCCCTGGCCCCCCATGCTCTAAAATGAAGTCTCGTAGTCTACATGAACAGTTATACTGTAGAAATGAATGACAGATACCAACAGTTTTTCGCTTTTGTAGTTCAAAAGAGAAAATTATGAATTCAAATAAAACCCATTTGTGGAAAGCAAGACGATATCTGTCACCAAAGGTGCCCTGCATGGTGTCCCTGATCTTTTTGGCTACCATTGCTCCCCAGGCCTCCACAACTGAGACAAGTATAAAGGAATATTTGCAAAGACCAGGGAGCTCCAGCTGTGGTTATAAAATCACAAAATATGTCTAGTGTTTTAAAATGTGTCATGAGTTTTCATCACAGAATTAATTTGAATTTATTTTATGAAACACCAATTAGCCTAGAAAGACATGAAGGAAAAACATGAGGGTATGAAATCCTGTAAACAATAACAGCTGATTATTATAGCTCAGAAAAGGACAGCAAACATCTATCCTTGAAAATTAGTATTTCCAGGCAATTTAACATTATCATTGTATAGAGAATTGCTCAGTCTTTGACAGTATTAGTGGTTCTAATTATGGGTTTGGATTTAAGGTAGTCTTCAAGCTAGAGCTATCAGTATTCAAATTTGGACAGCAAGATTATAAATACTTTTGACAAATCCAATCCAAGCTATGGGGAACTATTATTTATTTGTTTATACTTTCATTCATTCATTCATTCATTCATTCATTTCAACTATTTATTGAGTGCATGCTATGGCACTGTCCTAGCCATTAAGTATAAAATGGTCAACAAGACAGACAAGGTTCCTGCTCTAAGGAGCTTACTATGTTTTTGTCTGCAGGGAAGAAGATAAACAAATATACAACCTAACACAATTAATAAGTGTACTATGCAGAGAATGAAGCATAGCTATGTAGAGGAGTGGCTGGTGACTACTTCAGAGTGAGTGATCAAGGTAGGCTTCTTTGAGGAGGTCATATTTAGAGTTAAGGTCTTAATGACAAAAAAGAATTTGTCCAGCAACAATAAGGGAATGATCAATATCATTCCCTTTTAAAGCTGAGGGAACAGTAAGTACAAATTGCGGAAAGCAGAATTTAGTTAGCCAACATATTAGAAACAGAAGTAGGGCCAGTGTAGCTGGTGTGAAGGGGACAAGTGGAAGGTGGGTGAAGATGAGAACACAGGAAGAAGTGGGAGCCAATACAACAGGTAAGACAGGTAAAGGGCTTGAATTTTACTTTATGTACTATAGAAAAGGACCTGAGGGGCTTAAGCAAGGGCTGAGTGGCACCACCTATCTTAAATTTTAAAAATTGAGTCTCTAACTACCATGCAGAGAATGTATTATAGAGAACAGGAACCAGTGTTTCCAGACAGAAATGATGGTAACTTGGGCTTGGTAGTAGTAGTGGGGATGGAGAGAAATGATGGGTCAGAATATATTTTGGAGTTGGAAGCAACTGATCTTGCTGATGGATTAGAAATGAAGGAGGAGGGAAGTAAAGAAATATGAAAAACCGAGTGGATAGTGGTACCTTATTGTGTGAAGAGCTGTCTCAAACACTGGCAATAAAAAAGGGAAAATTAGAGGCCAGCCTATGAACCAGGAGGTCACGTTTTGAGGCAGCAGATCAATGATTCTGTCTCATCATTGATGTTTATATTTCTCTCTCCCTCTTCCTTCCTCTCTAAAATCAATTTTTTTAAAAAAAGGGAAAATTAGATACAAGATTTTATTTCTAGAACTTATGTTCTCATAGGGAATGACAATAAATTAAAAAATCAAATGAATTAAGTTTATTATTGAACTGTAAAAATGCTAAAAAATCATTTCCTGTAACAACCAATGAATTTACTCACCATGAGATTTAATATTTACAATTGTAAAGAGCTGAACGTTTGTTTTCTTAAACATTTCTACATGTCAGAAATTGCCTACATCACTTGCCATTAAATAATATGTACTTGCTCAGCATAAGTACTGGTGTAGGGAATGTCAGTTGGATCATAAGATATTTCATGCTTCCCAAGGCGGGGGGAGGGGGCATTAAGGCACAACTTTTATATTCATAAATGAGGAACAGTACAAAATAAGGGACACTATTACAAGCAGTTTTCCATATGGTATAATTCTCCTCTTGCTATGAAAATTGAGCTCCAATAATTAATCATGAAAGTAATTTAAAAACCTTGAAATTAAAATGAAACCTAAAGGTTTAAATATGCACTTGAGCTAAAACAAGTCTCCTATATAAATGATATAGTCTTCTGAATCTGTAATTCGATTTGGGGTCTTCTAACTCTTCCAACCCTCTACATCAGGGGCTGTTGGTTTGTTACTCATTCTCCATGTCATCAGTGCCTACATACCTGGCTCTGTATAATAGATGCTCAATAAATATAGGTTGAATGTTCATGTCAGTGTGTTAGAAATATCTTTCAACTGACATCTGAATTCTGATCATTGGTGATCAATTGCTTTTGTTTAGACTTTGTCCTCTCACTGGAATTCTTATTTATTTACTCTTAATTTTAAATCATTTTTTTATTTCTCATTACAGTTGATGTACAGCACTATATTAGTTTCAGGTGTCCAACCCCATAATTAGACATTTATATAACTTAGGAAATGATCACACCAATAAATCCAGCACCCATCTGACACCACTGATAGTTATAATATTATTGACTATATTTCCTTTGATGTACTTTGCATCCCCATTACTGTTCTGTGATTACCAATTTGTACTTCTCAATTCCTCTACCTTTTTCACCCATCCCAGCAACTGCCCTCTCATCTGAATCCCATAAAAATGTATTCTATATAAATGAGTCAGTTTCTGTCCTGCTTATTTATTTATTTTGTTTTTAGATTCCATACATAAGTGAAATCGTCTGGCATTTGTCTTTTTCTATCTGATTTATTTCACTTAGTGCAATACCCTCTAGGTTCATGCATGTTATTGCAGATAGCAAGATTTCATTCTTTTTTATATCTGAGTTATATTCCATTGTATATTTACATCACTTCTTCTTTACCCACATAGCTATTGATGTATATTTAGGTTGCTTTCATGTTTTGACTATTGTAAAAAATGCTGCAATGTCTGTATGGATGCATATGTCTTCTCAATTTAGTGTTCTGGGTTTCTTTGGATAAATACCCAAAAATGAAATTGCTGGGTCCTTCTTTGTTTCTTATTGTAACCTTTGTTTTAAAGTCTATTTTGGTTGGTATACATACACATTTCTACTTTATCTTTTTTAGTTTTTTATTTATATTTTCATGAAATAGTTTTTTCAACTCTTCCAGTCTCTTTGTGTCTTTTAATCTAAAGTGGCTGCTTTCAGATAGCATATGTAAGGATTTGTTTTGTTATCCATTCAGCCACATATGTCTTCTAATTGGAACATTTAACCCATTTGCACTTAAAGTAATTGTTGATAAATATATATATTTGTCATTTTATCATTCATATTTTATCTTTTTTCTCTTCTTTTTCTTAAAGAAGACCCTTTAACATTCTTGTAATACTGCTTGGGTGGGATTGAAATTCTTGAGGTTTTTCTTGTCTGGGAAGCTCTTTATCTGTCCTTTTGAATGATAGCTTGGCTAGGTAGATTCTTGGTAGATATCTTAGGTATAGGTTTTTGCTTTTCATCACTTGGAATATTTCTTGTGAATACCTCCTGGTCTACAAAGTTTCTGGTGAGAAGTCAGCTGATAGTTTTATAGACTCTCTTATAGATAACTGCCTTCCTCTTGCTGCTTTTAAGGTTATCTCTTTGTCTTACCATTTTAATTTTTATGTACCTTGGTATAGGCCTCTTTGGCTTCATCTTTTATGGGCCTCACTGTGCTTCCTGAACTTATATGTCCATTTTTTTCACCACCTTATGAAAATTTTCACTCATTATTTTTTCAAATAGGTTTTCAATTTCTTGTTCTCGCTCTTCTTCCAGCACCCCCAAGACACACATACTGGCACACTTGAAGTTCTAGAGGCTCCTTACATTATCCTCACTTGTTTTATTCTTTATTTTTGCTATTCTAATTGAGTGTTTTTTGCTTCCCTTACTCTACTCTACTGTTGTTTGCCTGTATTCTTAATTTAAGTTAATGTATTATTTATTTCTGACCATTTCTTCTTTGTTTTCTAGTTTTATTATTATGTTTCTTATCTCTTTGTTGATGTTATTATTAAGTTATACTCTTCCCCTAAATTCGGTAAGCATCCTTATAACCAGAATTTTGAACTATGGATCTGGTAGATTGCTTGTCTCCATTTTATTTGGTTCTTTTTTTTAAAGTTTTTGTTGTTGTAGTTGTTGTTGTTGTTGTTGTTGTAGTTGTACTTTTATTTGGGACATGTTTCTTTGTCTCCTCATTTTGGCTGCCTCCTTGTGTTTGTTTCTATGAATTAGATAGAACTAATACAACTCGTGATCTTGGTAGAATGGCCTTATGTAATAGATGTCCCAGTGGCATAACCTCCCTGATTAACAAAGCTGGCAGTTCCAGGTGTGAGTTGTGTGCACCTTCCTGTTGTAGCTCAGCCTTGAGTGCTGTTGATAAATCAATGGAAGGAGTTTACCACCAAGCTGATCAGCTGAGAGGACTGGCCACAACCACTTTTGGGGATTGGCTGTGAAGGGTCCACCCCACAAGACAGAACTCACTGCACTGGGCTCTGGTTCCCACTGAGTCCCTCCCTTGAGTGTGTCACTCATAGAGTAGTTTGGCTGTGCTTTGCTGTGGTCTGATGCTGTCCCCACTGTGTGTTGTATCTGGGGCCTGCCAGGTAGTTCAGGCCAAAACCAAATGCAGCTGTTTTCTTCCTAATGTAATGGAAATGAGATACAAAACAATCTGCAGATGGCTGCTTCTTGTGCTAGGCTTGGAGTTGCCTGGGAGAGGCCAGCTGTGAACCGAGACTGACTGTAACTTAGCAACAGATATAAGGCACTCGGAGGCCAGATGCTGCCTATTTGGGATTGTGGACCTTTGAGACATTTCAGGAAAAGTCTGCAATATAAAGCCAACATAAACTGTATGGAAAAGCCACTTGTCCAAGTTGGGTTGGCATGAGCTCTCATCACAGAAGTGCTAACAATATTAGCCAGGTTGATGGAGAATCAAATATGGTACCTTACAACTCTATGGGGGAGGGCCCAGCAAAGAAACAATGACCTCTGCCAACACCTCCATCTGAGAGAAAGCTGGCCCTCTAACCCTTGTCAGATACCAGACAATCCAGCTCCTCCCTGAATGTCCAAGACACCACCATCCACACACCCCTGGCAACTGCCACCCTAGCACTAGAGCTCAGAGTAAGATAGCCTGAGAAATGGAATATGTGACCCCTCTAAGAGGAATGTGTGAAACTTTAGCAGCCTTCCATCTCACTCAGCCATAATACCAGCCTTCTCTTCCCAGCATTAGAAACCTGGGCTGGGGCCTGGTGTGAGGCCAGGACCCCTGTCCCCTCAGGGATGACACCCACAACTGAAATATTCATCCTGATATTATTTGCATCTCCAACGATTCCTACCAATCTCACAGTGGCTTCTTCTTTATATCTTTAGCTATAGGACTTTTGTTCAGCTAGATTTCAGGCATTTCTGAATGGTTGTTCTAAAGTTTAGTTGTAAATTTGATGTAGTTGTGGGAGGTTGAAAAGTCGCATTTACCTACACAGCCATCTTGACCAAAAGCCTCTCTTTATTATTTTTAATACAAATATGTCTGGGAATCATAACCTGCTTCTTAGAGTGATTAACTTTGAGTTTATTATATTTATAGCAAAGTAAGTGAGATTACATGAAAAGATACACATTCTCATGGGAAAAAAATCACTGGGAAGGATGAGGAAAAGACATGGATACTGACAGTGAAGATATCATAAACTAACTTCCCCACTTGTAAAATTAATTTATTTATCAAACATATTCAGTGCCAACTCTGTGTCGGCACCATGGTAGGAACTAAAGATACAAAAATGAATAAGATAGAATTTTTCAGCTCAAGTGACTTGCTCTTTATATTTAGAGATAAACATTTAAGCAAAATGTTTCCTCCTATTCCACACTCATACATCCAACCCATTAGCATATCAAGTAAATTCTTATTAGGCCTCTCATCAGTCCCTTTATCTTTTGATGGCCCTGGCACTGGTCTAATCCAGGCTACCATACCTTTTATCACAATTACATAATGGCCTTTATTAACAATATTTTGCCCTTAATCCACCACAAAAATCTAATTAAGCCTCCACATCTCCAAACTCTATTTAGAGAGCTCTAAAACATTTAAGCATTACAATTACTGTTTGTTGCCTTTAAGTTTAAATTCAGTTCCTTAACATTCCTTCAAGACTGGATTTCTGCTCCTCACCTTACCAGCCACAAAGCTATCCCTGGATCTACTCTCCTTCTCTTATTCTTCTGGATAACTTCTTTTTGGCCTTCAGATCTCAGCTACCTCAGTTGCCCCAAGAGGTTTTCCTTGGTCTCCCTAAATTAGATAAGGTCTCCCATTTTATGCTTCTGTAGAAGCCTATGTTTTTGCACTTATAGTGCTGAATTTTAATTGTTTGTTTTTCTATCCTACTGTTAAACTGTAGAGTGATTTCAGAATGAACATTAGTCTTTAAAATTTTGATAAGGTACTCACAAAAATGCGTGGTCTTGATGTGGCTATTCCAGACAGAGAAAACGGCCTGGATCATGAACCTGCATGATGTTTAGAGAAACTGTAATGATATAGCAAGAGGCAGCACTGGGGAAGTGAAGAGCAACAGATTGTAGAAAGACTTATATGTTATGTGAAGGTCTTTGAGCTTTATTAAAAAACAAAAAAGAGGTAGACTCAATCTGTATTCCACAGAGCCCCGTGAGCATTGGACCATAGGACTGTAGGAAGGCTTTATGTGAATTAGAAAATGATACTTCAGGAAACAGATCAGCACCAGAGCACATGGCATGGAGAAAGGGCCTGCCCTGAGTTTCTTTCAGTGTTCATTAGCCTCTGCTCATTCATATATGGTTCCTGGACTCTGAATTCCTCAGAGCCCTCAGAGGGATCATATATGAGGGCTTTCCAATAGACTGTGCTCTGATTCCCTTTTGTCACCACTGCAGAGATCACAGAAACTTTGTCTTTGCTCTATATAAATAATTATAAGTATATGTTACATGACTTCTGGGTAATATTTAAAGGAAGAGCTTTTTTGTTGAGATACTAAAGATATTTGAAAGTCTGCTGTAGGAAATGGAGAGCAGTTGAAGGCTATTAAACAGGGTAATAAAGCAATCAAGTATACAGGGTGTCCCCCAAAATGTATACACACTTTAACAGCTCAATGTTGAAAACGAAGTATATTTTAATAAACACTTCCTTTATAATTATTCTAAATGTGTGCATACATTTTTGGGACACCCTATGTATTTCAATAACACCATTCTGGCAATAACTGGAAGATGGATTATAAATAGGGGCAAAATTAGAGGCAAAAAGAGTAGTTACAAAGTTTTGCCCAGAATCTAGGTGATTGATAATAAAAGTCAGATCTTAAATAGGATAACTGGGAATAGAGAAAAACTCTAAATCTTAATATATTCATATATATATATATATATATATATATATATATATATATATAGCAAATTGGATGTGTGGCTGAGAGAGGAGAACTCTCTATTTTTGTTGATGGAATGATTTATCTTGATACAAAATAAAAATGAAGTAAAGAGTGCTCAGTGGAGTGGAGATAAGGATAATTTGGCTCCATGCTCCATTTGAAGAGCACTCCAGACTTCCAAGTAGAGATACATAATGGCCAGGCTAACCTTGAACTCAGATTTTCAGGACACTAGTGCTTGAAGAGAATTTCAAAAATCATTAAGCTCAAACACAGAGATGGGGAAAAGAAGACTCAATTGAATGGAAAGTGGAAGAACCAAGATTAGAATTCACATCTGGTTTATAACTCAGTATTCTTCCCACTATACCATGCTCAACTTTTCACTGAAGTGTTCATCAATATTATCAAATCAAATCAAAGTAGAATAAGAAAATGTACAACTAGGAATTTTATATATGCTGGTTCATATAAATGTATGGGATTGGAGTAAATTTGAAAATAAAAATAGGAAATAAAATTCAGCATTTTAAAATGTATCGCTTAATGTGTAGTACTCACTTTTAGTTTCTGCAGGGGTACCAAATGATATATCAGATCTTCTTCAACTAACCATCCATTAATTGACAATTAGGTTATTTCCATATCTTGGCTATTGTAAGTAATTCTGCAATGAACATAGGGTTGTCTATATATTTTTAAATTAGTGCACTGTATCCTTTAGATAAGTACCCAGAAGTGGAATTGCTGGATCATATGGTAGTTCTATTTTTAATTAAAAATAAATAAATATCTATACTGGTTTCCAACTTATGAGAATCTACCATGTGTTTCTTTGAACTTCAAGATTTATGGACAATGATAACTTGAGTGATAAGGAAATATTTTATGAGGCTATGGAGTGTTCCCTGAACTTGAATAAGGCTGACTTGGGAGGCAGAAAGCACCATGAAATAAAATGAAGAGGCAGGAATGAGCTCATTATGTTCTCAGGACAGTGAGGATGTAGATTGGCTGGTACAGGGATCTGAGAAATATAAAAAGAAACCAGATTTAGAGGCCCTTTCATGATGCTCTCTTGTTAGTATTCTTAACTAACAATTGTGTACAAGACACTAAGAACATGAAGATAAATTAAACACAGCTTTTGTATTATATAGTCTAAGTAACTCTATGAATTTTGAGGAAAAAGGAAATGACAGTAGAGTTGCTATAGGAAGTTTGCATATGATGGTAGGGCTGGTTTAGGAGGTTGAAGCTGACCTGGGGTTATGTGTCAGAATGAAATGAGTAGGCGGGGACTAGTTAACTTGGCATCAGGAAAACTAACTGGAAAGCTACTGCAGTAATCCATTTGGGAGATACCAGAGCCTTATTTTATGAAGGTTGACATGCATTCCCATAGGTGAACAAACTATTGTAGTAGTGGGCTAAGTGATTTCCAGGCCTTGCCTCTTTCCAATGTTACATTCACTAATTTACCTGGCTTGAGATTTGTTACTGGCCTTTCTGCTTTTCTGGCAAAGTGTCAAAAGACCAATTACCAATGCTGAAATAGCAATTTATTCCCCTCCTTGTGGAAAGCTGTGATCTTTCCCATATGACAGCTGCTGAGAGTCCTATGAGCATTTTATATAAGGGAAATGAAGTGGTAAATGAAAAGAGAAAAACAGTATATTCACTTTAGGAGATGGCTTCTATGGACCATAAACCTGAGTAACTCTCACCCAGAATTTAGAGACAAAAGCAGAAGCCCTATTTTTTTAATGTAGAATGAAGTAGCTATCAATTGGTCTTTGCCGAAGGAAAAGAGCCTCAGATATGAAATGAGTATTGGAAAATGGTTTGCATGTTCATAGTCTCACAGCTGTAGTCTCCCGGTCCAGATTCTCCTAGAGACTTCACTCCAAATAATGAAAAGCTGCAGTGTTGAAGGGACTGGTTCTAGAGGCAGAGCTTAGGATTTTTGTCAGTCAGATCTACATAAGATTGAATACTAGTACACCTGTTCATTTTTTCTTTTGTTTTCTTTTTTTGCATTTTTCACTGAAATATTTTTTACAGAGAAAATGCAAGTGCTTTTCTCATTCTTGCTTTTGTTTTTTGTTTTATTTATTTTTTCATACT
This sequence comes from Antrozous pallidus, assembly GCA_027563665.1. Classification (NCBI taxonomy): domain Eukaryota; kingdom Metazoa; phylum Chordata; class Mammalia; order Chiroptera; family Vespertilionidae; genus Antrozous; species Antrozous pallidus. The sequence continues at coordinate 54,243,358 of CM050520.1, read as the reverse complement.
TTTTTAGAAATTTTCTTTATTGATTAAGATATTACATATGTGTCCTAATCCCCCCATTACCCCCACTAGAGAGCATTACGCTCAGTGAAATTGCAATAAGAGAAAGATAAATATCACATGATCTCACTCATTTATGGAACATAATGAACAACATAAACTGATGAAGAAAAACAGATCCAGAGACAGAGAAACATCGATTACTCCTGTTCATTTTCAAATGAACTACACACAAGAGAAGTAGAGTGACCCTTCAAAATCCAGACCAGTGGTTTTCCAAGTATAGACCCCAACCAGCATCACCTAGGATCCTGTTAGAAACATGGATCCACCACTTGTGCTCCAGATTTTCTAGGTGTGGAGCCCAGCAATGTGTGATTTAATAAGCCCTCCAAGTAATTCCAATGCACTCTGAAGTTTGAGAGCCATTGATCAAGATTTAGTTACTTGACTTTGCTTTACTGCTATCAGGTGTGATCTTTGACCCTGCTGATAAATAGTCCCAAAATAATTATTATTTTTATTTTTTATTTTTTTAATCTTTATTGTTCAGTTTATTAATTACATTGTTCCCTTTTTTTTTTCACCCTATAGTTCCCCTCCACCTGGTTCCCATCCCACCCTCCGCCCTCACCCCCCTCCTCTGTCCTCTCCCATAGTTGCATGATTTTTGTCCAGTCTCTTGCTGCACTTCCCATACCCCCTTTCTCCCCAAGAGTTGTCAGTCCATTCCCTCTCTATGTCCGGGATTCTATTACATTCACCAGTATGTCCTGTTCATCAGCTTATTAATTCACTTGATTTTTAGATTCATTTGTTGATAGATGTGTATTTGTTGTTCCTAATTTACACTTTTATCTTTTTCTTCTTCCTCTTCTTAAAGAATATTTTTCAGCATTTCATATAATATTGGTTTGGTGGTGATGAACTCCTTTAGTTTTTTCTTGTCTGCGAAGCACTTCATCTGACCTTCAATTCTGCATGATAGCTTTGCTGGATAGAGTAATCTTGGTTGTAGATTCTTGCTGTTCATCACTTTAAATATTTCTTGCCACTCCCGTCTGGCCTGCATCGTTTCTGTTGAGAAATCCACTGACAATCGTATGGGTGCTCCCTTATAGGTAACCATCTGTTTTTCTCTTGCTGCTTTTAATATTCTCTCTTTGTCTTTTGCTCTTGGCATTTTAATTATGATGTGCCTTGGTGTGGTCCTCTTAGGGTTCCTATATATTGGGGTTCGGTGCACTTCTTGGACTCCTAAGTCAATTTCTTTCACCAGGTGTGGGAAGTTTTCGGTCACTATTTCTTCAAATAGGTTTTCATTGTCTTGCTCTCTCTCTTTTTCTGGCACCCCTATAATTCGGATGTTGGTATGCTTGAGGTTGTCCCAGAGGCCCCTTACACTATCTTCAATTTTTTGGATTCTTTTGGATTCTTGCTTTTTCAGCTGAGTGGATTTTACCTCTTTGTATTTCAAATCTTTAACTTGGTTCTTGGGGTGCTCCAGAGCACTTTTAGGTCTTTGTATAATATTTTTTTATTTCAGTCAGTGTATGCTTAATTTCTGGTTGGTCCTTTTTCATATCCTTGAGAGTCTCCTTTATATCCTTGAGGGTCTCCTTCATTTCCACATTGGTCTTGATCATTTCCTTGTAGGTCTCGTTCATTTCCTTGTAGGACTCAGTCATTTCCTTTGTGGTCTTGCTTAATTCCTTATAGGCCTCGACCTTTTGTTGTAGCCTCTTGAAAAACCCTATAACCGTGGTTTTGAATTCCATGTCCAGTCGTTTTTTTTCCTCCATTTCTTTCACATCTGATTTCTTTCCATGTCTCTGCATGGTGGCTGCTTCCCTGAGTTGGTCAATTAGCTTTGTGTGGTAGACTTCCTACTAGGGACAGTGGCTCAGCCTCCCCAGTTACCTGAGGTGGATATGGGCTGCACAGTCATGCTGAAGTTAAGCTCTGGTTAATCCTTGTTAGCCCTTGGAGGGTTGACCTCCAGGCCAATTGTCTGTGAAGCTCAGCTGTGCTCAGGTTGGATGGGCGGAGTCTCCGGGCCAAGCAGACAGCATTAGCTGTGCCCTATGCGGCCCCAGGGACTCTGTGCTGGGGGCAATGGCTGCCAGCACCTCTGAAAGAGAAACACTGCCAAGCTCCACTGGCTGCCAGGAAATTCAGACTCTCCCCAAATGAGTCTGCACGCCCAATGTCTCACCCAGGGTCGTAAAACAAAGCAGTCTGACAGTTTCCCAAATTAGATAGCAAGTCGCAGAGCGCTCTCTGCATGGTCACGCAGCTGAGCTGTTCGAGCAAGCTGCCTTCTCCACAAGCTTGGAGACCCTGCAGCACCCGAGCTTCGGCGTGCCCTCCCACTGTCCAGTTTTCACCCCGTATGACAGTGGGTTCCCTGGACTTCGCCCAAAGCTGGAGAATCAGCCCAGTGGGACGTCTTTGTCTCCCCGTTTGAGAAAACTGGCCAGTTTTCAGCCGCCCACCCTCTCCGCTGGTGCGTGCTCCAAACCTCTCTCCGTGCGAATCTTTCAACGCTGTCTGCTGCCGCTCCTCCGAGTCAACCTGTCTTATTTTCACTTTTATTTGTGGAATTTTCACTCGGCCAGCTTTCTGGTGATTCTGGAAGGTGTTTGTTCTTTCGTTAAGTTGTAATATTAAAATTGCTGAATATGACAGCAAGATAGGTGTTTTACCTATGCCGCCATCTTGGTTCTCCTCAATTATTATTTTTAATAGCTTACTGATTTTTAGAGAGAGAAGGGAAAGGGAGAGAAACATCAATGTGAGAGCACAACATCAATTGGCTGCTTCCTGCACTCTCCCCACTAAGGATGGAGCCTTCAATCTGGGCATGTGTCTTTGACTAAAATCAAACTAGCAATCAATTGATGCATGGGATGATGTCCAACCAATTGAGCCACACTGGCCATTGTCCAAAATTATTTTTACCAAATCAGAGAGGTATGGATGATACAGTGCATGAACTTTGAGATTACTACTTAGTATCATTATAGGTCTCATTAAACTTTAGTTTCTGTTGAAGAAATAAGGAAGCAATATCTAACTTTTAATATTTCTGCTCAGATGAAAAGATCTCCACTAATAAAAGAGAAATATGCAAATTGACCTTACCTCCATGATGCCCACCAGCCAATCAGGAGTGAGTATGCAAATTAACCCAACAAAGATGGAGGATTAACTTGCATACATGGGCACCAAGTGGCTGGGGGTGGGCCAAGGCAATGATGCAGGCATTCTGCACCACCCCAGCCACTCTGGGCTGGAGCAAAGGTGGTGCCAGCAGCCAGGGGAAGGAAGGCCATTCTTGCACAAATTTTCGTGCATCGGAGCACTAATTATCTATATCTATATCTATATCTATATCTATATCTATATCTATATCTATATCTATATCTATATCTATATATTACACAATGTAAATACCTCCCACTATGTGACAAGCATTATGCCATTTGAATAAAACAAAGGCCACAGTTCAGTATAATACGCATAGATTAGCCCTGGCCATTATAGCTCAGTTGATTGGAATGTAATCCTATACATCAAAAGGTGGCAGGTTCAATTCCAGGTCAGGACACATATCCAAGTTTTGGGTTCAATCCCAGTTGGGGCACATGGAGAAGGCAACTGATTCATGTCTCAATTCCTCTTTCTAAAATTTTCTAATATCAAATTTTAAAAGCAGAATTCAGTGCTTTCATAAATACAATCTATAATAATAAAAGCATAATATGCTAATTAGCCCAGGCAGCTGAACAATCTTCTGAACATCATTCTGGATGTCCTCCCAGATGAAGCCACAGCAGCAAGGCCAAGGCAGAGGCTGCTAGGGGTAATAAGGCAGGCAGGCAAATTGTTAGGGGCAATCAGGCAGGCAGGTGAGTAGTTAGGAGCAATCAGCTAGGCAGGCATAAGAGTTAGGGATGATCAGGCAGGCAGGCAAGAGGTTAGGGGCAATCAGGCAGGCAGGCAGAGATGGTTAGGGGTGATCAGGCAGGCAAGTGAATGGTTAGGGGTGATCAGGTAGGCAGGCAAGTGGTTAGGAGTGATCAGGCAGGGAGACAGGCAGGTGAGCAGTTAGAAGCCAGAGATCCCGGATTATGAGAGGGATGTCCACCTGCTGGTTTAGGCCCGATCTCATGGGAACCTTGCGGAATCGGGCCTAAACCAGCAATTGGACATCCCCTGGGGTTTTCCAGATTGCAAAAGGGTGCAGGCTGGGCTGAGGGACACCTCCACCCCAATCCTGTGCACGAATTCCAAGCACCAGGCCCCTAGTATTTTTATAAATATAGTACAATAGCCAAACACAATTAATTCTTAGTATAAGTATTTACAAATATAGTCTAAAATATACTTTCACTAAAAAAAAGTATTTATTGGTCTGGAAACCAAGGTGGTGGCATAGGTAAACACCTAAATTGCTGCCTCACACAACAGTTTCAAAACTACAACTAAAAGACAAAAAAGACATCATCCAGAACCACAGGAAGGCTGGCTCAGTCGAAATTCTACAACTAGAAAGAAAGAGAAAAGCACACAGAGAATCAGAGGAGCTACAAAAGGAGACACACACACAGAGAGGACTGGCTGCTGAGTGCCTGGCTGGCTTTCTCTAGTGGGAAGGAGACAAAAGCTCCCAACTGTGCTGAACCCCAGTTCTGACTGCACTGAACCCCAGTTCTGGACAAGAACCTGTGTACCCAGGCTCATATGGGGGAAATCTGGACTGTCAGGTGGAAACTCAGGGGAGTTGTGAAAGGCAGAGGTCTGGAGGTGCATGCATGAATGTGAGCAGAGAGGACTGATTGCTGAGTGTGCCACTGGCTTTCTCTAGCAGAAGGTAAATGGAAGCTCCTGACTATACTGAACTCCAGTTCTGGGCAAGAATCTGGGAATCCAGATTCATTGGGGGAAAAACTGAACTGCCTGGTAGTGGGCGAAACTCAAGGGTGCTTTCTCTCAGAGTGGCTTGCTGCAATTACTAAGGGACACTGAGACCCAGGGGCCTCATAGGGCAGAGCTGATGGGAATTCAAGACTGTCTGCTCAGCTCTGAGACTCTGCCCCATCCAAGCTGAACACAGAGGCTTTTGCAATTTTGTAAGTCTTGTCTCATAAGGCTGTCTCCAGCACAGAAGTTCTCCCAGTGTAGATACAGCTGATCCTCGCTACCAACTGGCCAGGAGGTCAATTCCTCCCAGTGATACCAAAAACAATCAAGACTTAACTACAATAAGGCTTGATCCACAAAGGGGTGCATCAAGAGTGTCCATGTCAGGTAACTGAGGAGGCTGACGCACTGGGCCATATAGGAATCCTAGCACACACAGCTGCTCTACCAATTCAGGAGGCTGACCCACTGGGCCATATAGGAATCCTAGCACACACAGCTACTCTACCAATTCAGGAAGCAGCAAAAATGCAGAGACAAAGAAACAGATCACAAATGAAAGAAATGGAAAAAACAAACTAGATATAGAGTTCAAAACCACAGTGATAAGGTTTTTCAAGAGGTTCCTAGAAAAGGCCAATAAATTTAGCGAGACCCTTGGGGAGATGAAAAGGGACCAACTAGAAATTAAACATACAGTGACTGAAATTAAAAAATATTATACTGAGACCTAACAGCAGACTAGAGGAATGCAAGAATCAAGTCAAAGATTTGAAATACAAACAAGCAAAAAAACACTCACCTGGAGAAGCAAAAATAAAAAAGAATCCTACTTAAGAAGCCTCTGGGACAACTTCAAGCATACCAATATCAGAATTATGGGCATACCAGAAGAAGAGAGAGAGCAAGATATTGAAAACCTATTTGAAGAAGTAATGACTGAAAACTTCCCCCACCTGGTGAAAGAAATGGACTTACAAGTCCAGGAAGAAGCACACAGAACCCCAAACAAAAGGAACCCAAAGAGGACCACACCAAGATGCATAATAATTAAAATGCCAAGAGAAAAAAGTCAAAGAGAGAATATTAAAATCAGCAAAAATAAAACAGTTAATTACCTACAAGGAAGCACCCATACGATTATCAGATGATTTTTTAACAGAAACTATGCAAGCCAGATGGGAGTGGCAAGATCATAGGAATGAGCTAAGGAATAGAACACATGTAAAGTGCCTTTTTTTTGCCAAATAATGAAGATCCATCTGAGCTTACTTAATCAAAAAGGGGAATGAATTATAAAGACACTTGGAGTATCTTCTCTAAGGACAAATTGTACAATTAAGTCTGGGGAAGGACAACCATAGACTGTGAGGAAGTACTGTAGGGAGTCCAGGAGGACCCTCTCACCTTCTCAAGCCTTTGCTTCTTTCCTTATATATGATTTTTTATAGTTTATTGATTTTATTGACTTTAGAGAGAAGGGAGAGAGAGACTGAGATACAAACATCAATGAGAGTGAATCATCAATTGGCTGTCTCCTGTGTGCTCCTACCTGAGATCAAGCCCGCAACCAGCCATGTGCACTCACGGGGAATTATTCAGTTACTTCCTGGTTCATAGATCAACATTCAATCACTGAGCCCCACTAGCCTGGCCCTTATATATGCTTTAAAAATATATCCATTATCGCTATATTCACAAAGAACTATAGCTGAGTCATTATCTTTTCTTCCAGTATTATTTTCTTAAGTATATTGGGTTCACATTGTTTATAAGATTATATACATTTCAAATGTATAATATTATAATACATCACCAGTATATTTCATTGTGTGCTTATCACTCAAAATTTAGTCTCCTATAAACATATATTTGGTTTTCTTCACCATCTTCAATCTCCTCCTTCTTTCTCCCTGTTAACCACTATACTGGTTCAGTGAGTATTTTTGTTCTTGATTATTTGTTGCTTTCTATTTTATATCTGACATATGAGTGAAATCATATGATTCTTGTCATTTTCTGTCTGACTTACCACTCAGCATGATACTCTCAAGATCCATCCATGTTGTTGCAAATTATAGTATTTCATATTTTCCTATGGTTGAGTAGTATTCCATTATATGTATGTACCACATCTTCTTTATCCAGTCCTTCATTGAAGGTCACTTGGGTTGATCTACTGCCTTGGCCACTGTAAATAATATTTCAATGAACAGATGAGTACATACATCTTAATGAATAAATGTTTTCAAATTTTTGGAGTGGATACCCATAAGAAGGATTGCTGGGTCATATGGTAGGTCTATTCTTGAGTTTTTGAGGAATCTCTATCCTTCCAGTATTTTAAATGCACAATGAACAGAAATGTTTTTATTGATTAAGGTATTACATATGTGTCCTTATCTCCCCATGAACAGAAATTTTTAAGTCACAAGCATTTAGTGATTATTTTAATGAATTGACCTACTTAAAATGTATAAAATCACAAGTCTTATTTTACAACAAAACATACTTTAATATTTATATAAAAGAGAGTATGTATTGCATGGTATTTTAAATGATATCTTCAAAATGGAACAAATACTTTGTTAAATATTCTTTGACTATTCAGTGATATTTTGTCATATTCCAAAATACTAAATTGTTTAGTGCAAAATTTAGATGTGATTTCATAGACATGTTAATGATGAAATGTTCTTTTTGTTTCTAAGGTATTTTCCTACCAGAATATTGAAAAGAAATGGAACTAGGAAAAGATTAAAATTAATCCTTTAATCTCATGGACTATTCTAAAAAGAATATTGTAGACTTGTGTCTGAAACAGCAAGCATTGAAAGAGTGAAACTATGAGCTTAATTACATGGGGAGAGTAGAAAGGAAATTTGTATGTAAATGCTTTTCTAAAACAATGGTCCGGGAAATGATAAAGGCAGCACTTCTTACTGGGACAACATATTTTTCTGAAGTTAGTAATATATTTATATGTTGCAAAATGAATATAAGTAGTGGCTTTACTCGCAAAGGTTATCTCCTGGCAGAGAAAGCACATTAATTACAATAGCTATAGCCAAATGCTATTTGAAGTGAATGGGAGAAGGGGAAGTTGTAGTCTCTCCTTTCTAATTCAAGATTTGAATATAAGTTTTTTCCCCCCACCACACTCCCAATTTATTTTTCAGTTTAAAACAGTCAATTCTGAATAACTTGATGTCAGCATAGCTCCAGAAAAAGACAAACCCAGATAGGAATCACGTTCATGCCATCACCAGCACTGTACCTTGGCAGTAATACCTTAATCGATAAAGAAAAAATAAAATTTTAATTGTCTTCAAAACAACTGTTGTTGCTTCATGATTGATCTGAGTTCAGCGTGAGCAAATATGTGAAGTGATATGGCAAAATTGTTTTTGATATATGTCATTACATTTAAAGTTGCAGACCCTATCGGCATTGAGGACTTACTCTATATGGTCCTAATTTTTAAGTAGGAAAACATGAAAAAATATCCATCTTAATTACCTTTTAACAAATTCTTGAGCACAGCAACTGTGATTCACCTAACAATGGCTAAAACTCTTAGATATGTCTTGTGTTCCAACTTACACATACATCTATATCTGTCATCTATATGGTTATTCCTCCCACTAACTCTAAGCATGTCTATTCTCTTTCCTCTGTGGGAAGCTGAAATTCAAAGACATGAAGATATTTGACCACAGTCACACAGCTGATACATAGCTAGGACTCTACTCCAAGCCCCTGACAGCTACTCCAATGCTCTTCTCAGTGCTCTAAGGATGCCTGTTTCATCCACAGGTTCAAGGAAAACCATCTTATTTAGGCTGTGATTTGTTATCCCAGCAATTGACAATTAAGTTTTATACTGTATACAAAAGGAAAAAAATTACTCTTTGAATAGATACAGCATGCAGATTTTTAAAATATATCAGCCACTCCCTTTTACAGCAAGCAGCATTTTAAGATATGATTAATGTTCTGACCATAGGGTGATGGTAACATAATATTTTTGCATTATCGTGAGATGACAAAATTATCTACTCTTAAAGGACCAGCTGCTGCAGGGAGGCAGGCACCCATGATGCCTACATTCTCAAAACTATTTTAATTGGTAGTTTTCCATGAATTATTTGTGTAGTCAGAGTGGAAATGTATGTGTAAACCTACTAAAGTCATAGCATCTGTTGGAATGAAATAACATCACTAAATCTAAGTAAGTGAAATGTTCCATTTCATGATTTTGAGGCTAGTCAGGGTTCTCACTGAAATAAGAGTTCTAATAACTCAGCTCTTCAAAATAGGTATAGAAAAGTTATGGACAAAAATGATAGGAAAATTCTTTCCATACGTTTTGCATAATACTTCTCCTACCATGTTATATTTTTTTAAAGAATTGTTTATTGGGTTTTAAAGAGAGAAAAAGGGAGAGAGGGATATAGAAAAAGAAACATCTATGTGAGAGCACAGTATCAATTGGCTGCACAACGCCAACCAGGGATAGAGCAAACAACCCAGGCATGTGCTCTGTCTGGGAATCAAACCAGCAACCACGGTTTGCCCAACAACTGAGCCACAGTGGCCGGAGCCCAGGTTATAATTATGAGTTGATGTACACAATATATATAAATCTGTTCATCACATTAGATATACAGCATGTCCTTAGACAATGTTGTTCATTCAGTGTCATTTCATTATAGTAACGAGATGCTATGGGAACTTAACTTTTGTTTGTATCAACTAGCCTATGGTAAAAAAAAATTTAATGCAATTTCACTTAAAGTTGGAGAATTTATCAAAAACATTAAATGAGGACTCACGGAATGTGGTCTTAAGAGGAAAGAGCCCAAATTCTGAAATAGGAAGACTTGAGTTCATATCTAATCTCTACCCAAATTCCTGAAAATTTTATACAAAAAAACTTAACCAGTTAGAACTTTCATTTTTATCATACAGATAATAATTTTTATTCCACAAATTTATAGAAAGGCTCCAATACGTAATAATGTTACAAATAAATATTTTAATAATTTGTGGTTTATTTTAGATGATGGAGGGGTATGTGTATTCTTTCTACATAGTTTTCAGATTTTCTAAAAAGTCAAGAAAATTAATTTATAAAGTCACATTTGTTATGTCTTTGTGTTATCAGAGCATTGCATTTGTGGAACTTCTCTGATGCTAGTAAGGTGGGGTTCTTACAATATCTCGAGAAAAAGAATTATCTAAGACTCACACGGAGAATGAGTGATTTTTATTTATATGAAATTATATCCCTTGGTTTCCGAAGTCCCCTTTTCCTTAAATCAGTCCTGGAAAAGGTGCTGCTGGAGTTTCAACAGACCGGGAAGCAAAGCCAGTGTCCAGAGTTTCCGTTTTATGGTGGAGCTGAATCTGGCAGAGCATGAGGCTGATTGTAATCCACTGATCCATTGTGTGTGGGGTCCACATGGCTGTAGGCCACATGAGCAAAGGCAGGGAAGCATGCCCCCTACAGGAAGAGATCCCGGACCAGAAAGGGGACAGGTGGGCAAAAAGAGCAAACTCCATTTGTTTTGGAGTTTAAATATCAAATCTTCTATGCTTACAGTAGCCAAGCCTATTGTGACCAGTGGTTTATTACTGGGCATGTGTCTACTGCCCGGTCCCTTTCTCCAGCGATCTGCAAGGAACAGATCTGGAGAGTGTTAAACCACAGCTTTCTGGCAAAGTTTTACAAATGGTTTTCCTATATTATCTAACCTTCCCTTTGCTCCTTTCCTGTTATTAACTAATAACTGGATTATTTACAAAGGTATTCTATGTAGTCTATAGTAGTTAATTCTGTAACCCTCAGTCCAACCAATTAAAGCCAATCAAATTATTATGTAACTGGCAGAGACCTTAAAACGTGTTTCCTTCTAACTATACCAAGCCTGATGCTGAACTAGTCAGAGTGGACTGAAGTTTAGGATGGGATTTGACTAGCCAATCAATGTGGGGAAGCTAGGGAAGCTCAGGAGTTTAAGGTGTGTGTGTGTGTGTGTGTGTGTGTGTGTGTGTGTGTGTGTGTGTGTGTGTGTGGTTTTTTTTAAAAAATGTTTGAAATATTCTTTGCAAATTTAAGCATTTTAAAATTGCTGATATTCTTTGTTCCCCCACTTCAAAAGGTTAGAAGGTCATAAGATGTTCTTTGAGAAATCTCCTAGACACTTCTGACCTTTGCATTTTTTCTTTCTTTCAGGGTCAATGATTGTATCTTGCGGGTGAATGAGGTGGATGTGTCAGAGGTTTCCCACAGTAAAGCGGTGGAGGCCCTCAAAGAGGCAGGGTCTATTGTTCGGCTGTACGTGCGTAGGAGGCGACCGATTCTGGAGACTGTCGTAGAAATCAAACTGTTCAAAGGACCTAAAGGTAATAAAACCATAAATGACTCATAGTAGGACACCAGTGACAAGCCATTTTATTAAAGTTTATCCTATAACCCATCTATGATGTATTCCCTTCTTTCATCATCCAATATTCATTGTATAACAAGAGATCTGGGATGCTGCAATAGTGGTTATTATAAGTGATTATCAAATCTCTAAATCTGAACTCAGACAAGGAAAGAATACATTTATGTAGGAATGTGCTTATAAACAATAACAAAAAACATTTATATTTTTTCTATAAATTTTACATCCTAGTGGATCATCATGACTTAACTGGCATAATAAATACTTCCTAATTTTTCAGCTATTTGGAAAAATAGTAGCAATGATAATAATTGAAATAGTCTATCTTGAAATAACAATTATATTTTTATAACACTTATGGATTTGTTTTGCTTTGTAATACTCAATCTGTAATCTGTTATACCCAAATACTAAATAATATTTTATATTTGCAATAGTCAAAATAAGTTAAAATGTATATTTTAATGTTCAAAAATATTACCTCTCTTGAGGTAATTGAAGTTACCCTGAGAAAATCACGTAAACAGTTAGATGAATAATTGTTTTAATTTTTAGGAATAGCCCTCTGAGTTCTACTTCTCAGAATGATGACATTTAATATTAGCTTAACATATTTTAGAAAAATCTAATAACTGGTTTAAATGTTTTAAATATTTTAGAAGGGTATGAGCTGATAATTACTATAATATTTTAGTAAATCATTTCTCTTTTCTTTAAAAATCTATTTTATCTCTACTACAACATGCTATTGAAAATAATAGCTATACCACCTTCTCTGGGAGGTATTTAAGATATCAGAGAGCCAAACATAACTAAATTTAAAAGCCTAGTTTTTTCACTTACTAGCAGATTGACATTGATTGGACCAATCTCCTTATTATCAAATAGATATCATATTGGTAGAGCTATACCATGGGGTAAATGAGAATTAAGTAGTTAACTAATATCTGACATGTGATGAGCACTAGAGCTTACTGGTTAAAAGTGCAGACTCCAGAGCCAAAAAATGGTATGAACCCAAGGCCTTGTTAAACTAAAAATTTAAAAGCCAAAGTTAAATAAAAAATATTGTACTTTAGGAAGCACTGATTCAGACAGAAACCCAAATAGCATTACAATTATGAGGTGAAGGCAGGGGGTATTTATGAGAAAGTAAAGAGGAATAATTACATAAATAGAAGGAAGGAATTTCTATTGGTGCTAATTTTTTAGGGATGGAATTTCTATACGTACAAATAAGCTGGTTTATTTTATAACTATTCGGGGCTGTGCTGATTCTAAATAATGTCCTTAATTTGCAATCTTCTTAGTCGAAATGTCTGCTTTTTTATTAGCTTTACAAACAGTTGTTTGGAATATAAGGCTGAGTTGGCCCAATTTCCAAGTTATTTTTCCCATTTCAAACATTTCAACGGTTTAAAGTGTTAAGACCAGCAAGGCAGTTCCTCTGGGATGGTAACTTTGACTCCATTTTGAAATGTCTCCATTTATATTATTTTTCACATTCTGCAGCTTATTAGTTCTTTGACCTTGGGCAAATTGCTTAAAATTTCTGAGCTTTAATTTTCTCTCCTACAAAATGTGAATAGTAACAGTGCTTGCCCCTAGAGATGTTCTCAGGATTAGATTACTCAATTCACATAGGGGCAAAAAAATAACTTCTCAATAAATATTAGCTACATTTATACATTATTTGCAGTATTTATTGCTACATATTTTTTGGCCTTCATAACAATTATTTATTTGGCAATGTGATGAAAAATACTCAAATTCTTCATGGGCTAAATTAAAATGCATTAAAATCCCAGAATTAAATCTGAAAATGAAAAAGAAATAAAAGAAGTCAAGCATTTCCATACCACAATGTCTGATGATATGAAAGAAATGACTTTCTTTCCTACATGTTTATTAAATCAGATTTGCAAAGAACTCTAAAGCAGAACAAAATGAGCACCACACTATTTCTATTCAAAAAATATACTATCTATCTATCTATATCTATCTATCTATCTATATATATATATATATAAAAGGCTAATATACTAAGTGTCCCTCCAACTGTTTGACCAGTTGCTATGATGCACAATGACCACCAGGGGGCAAACACTTAAAACAAGAGCTTCTGTGACACACACACTGACCATTTACAAAGAAATGGCACTGAGGGCCTGGTGCCAACAAAGCAACATTCTGCTTCCCAAAAGTGGGACACAGGCCCCACCACCAGCCCAGAGCAACAGCACACCAAATTGCAGCCAATGCTGTTGAGACCCCATGGCACAAAATGCAGCCCATAGCCCAGCCCAGAAACCGTTGTTGTGGGTGCCAAGTAATGATATCACGTAGCAACACCCAGCTTCCTCTCCTAGTGACTAGCCTCCTTGGATTTTTTTTTTCAGCCCAAGAACAGGACTTGCTTTGTAGCTAGGTGCAAACATTTTATACTTTAACCAATATCTGTGAAGTTTTCCAGTGTCTCATCTCATTTGATCCTCACCAAAGACCTGGTGTAGGTAGATAGGAGACCCAGAAGAATCCTATTTTCTTTTCATTAGCCAGGAAATGGAGATTTAGAAAGCTTGGAAACTTGACCCAACTCAGAAGAAGTAAGAAATGGTGAACCTTTAAGATGACTTCAGATTTTCTCACTGCACAGAATATAGTCAAACACTGCTGCAGTTAAATATTTTACCCTTTGTTCTCCCTATGTGATCTACAATAATAATCTGTTTTGTGTTGATATTTACTGCTGTATTGCTGACAATTGCCTGAAAAAGAAGTTGGGGTGCTTCACTGAGCTGGAAAAAAGTTTAGCTACATCAGAAGCAGGTCTAATTAAGCAATTTTATTCTATGTATATAAAAGGGTAATTGACTCACGCAGGCAGGTACATAGAAAGCTATTGCTAGTACCAGTCTCACGCGTATGTTTCAATCTGTCATTGTTGATCATGAATTTGGTTGACACTTCTATTCTAGAGAAAGGGTAAATAGAAATATTAAAATATTCCTCTAGTTAATTTCCTTTCAATGTGCACAAATCCAAGCATTGGGCCACTAGTATATAAATAATACGTAGCTATTTCTACAGTTCAATTACCAGCAATTATTCAGTACAGCCCTAAGACAAATACTAGCTTTAAGCTCCCAGCAAAGCATTAGCATTCATTAGCAGACATCCATCTAGCTGAGTCACTTGATGACCTCCAGCTGCTCAGCAAAGCGCTTAAAGGCTCTAGAGAATCCATAGACAGAACTATTTAATTTTATAAGAAACACTTTTTTAAAAATCTTTATCTTTGATAACAGGGCCCTCTCTGGCTGATTTACTTGGCTCTGAAATGTTTTCTTCTTTGATCCTGGAGTGGAGTGGGAATTACCCTAGGACCTAGGTCATGGAAGTATACACAGATAAACTTCAATCATCCAGAAATACACAGGCAATAACCCAATGGCAGTACAAAGCATAAGGACCATGGGGTTATAGCTAGACTTGGTTTACTGAGACAAGGAGAACAAGAAAACTGATAACTAAATGTGTATTCCCAAAAGCATACTCCTGCCAAATCTCTGCAGAGTGTAGTTCTGTGGTCCTATTGGGATTGTGCTGGGCCAGTTATGTTTTTTTGTACTGTCACCATACAAAGGTCATGGATGGGATGTGTTTCTCTATAAAAAGCTTATTGATGTATTGAGGAAGTAAATGTTTTGGTCCTGTTTAAATTCCTAATGCCTATTACAGCATCTTAAATTCAGGAAGTGCTGAATCAGAGTAAACTGAATAATTAAATTGGATGCTATCCTAAATCTGGTGATCCTTATAATCTTATCTTCACTTAGCACCTGTAATTCTTTATTTTTAAATGTTGATATATTTAAAAGGAATTTTTACAAAGGGGTTGTATGGAGGACATCTCTGGTAATGTCAATATTAAAAATAATGTGTCTGTTATTTTAAAGACATTTTAACCAATGTTTAACTCATATCATGGAGGCTCTTCTGCACTATAGGGGTTGAAAATGTATCAATGTGATTCTTATGGGAGAATCAGAAATTTCTAATGAGAAAGAGAGACATAAAGTCAACTCACTTTAATGCAAGCAGAATTAAATCAGCTCTGTGATAAAGTTTACTGTTATTCCAATGAGGCAAAAAGGAATATGTGGTTCACGTTAATCAGGAGAAACAAATTTCTAAGTTGGCTCATGCAGGCAGAATATATAGAAAGCTATTGCTGGTACCAATTGCATGCACCCACAGGTCCTTATCTGCCTTTATTGCATGCAAACCAAACTGGGTGTTGTAGGCCAAGGTCAGCCACTAACTGTGCCCTTCCCCTGGGTCACTTTCTACAGAGCGCTTCGTAGTATGGCCTACAAAGCACTCTGTAGAAGGTTGCAAGTTGTGCTGGACTTGGAGGTGTCCAGGAGAGACCAAGGTGCGAATCAAGCCTTGGGGTCTTTTGCCAAGAAGCATGGGCATGCCAAAGCCAGATGCTTTTGTTTGAGAGATTTTAGTTGAGTCTGTAGCATGAGCCAAGATAGGCCATTTTTATGCAAGAACCACTGGAACTAGCTTGGGTGACCTGACAAGTTGGGTGGTGTGGGGTCTCAGATAATTATAAGGCCTGAGCTAGCAGTGTCTATGGAGACTCAGGTATGGTGCCCACCTGCCAGCTCTATTGAGGGAAGGCTCAGCAATGGAATAATGGCCTCTGACAACATGTCTGTCTAGGAGAAAGCTGCCCATCTAGCCATATAATCCAGTTCATCTTCATCTGCCCCTATTACCTTTTGAGCTGCAGCTCTAATGCTGAATTTCAGAGTGAGTGAGTGTAAGTCCCTGGCACAGAATCTTTAAGAGGAACTGCCTGGATATGGGACCAGCCCATTCTGCATCTCCACCTCTCCTATCAGTCTCAACGTGGTTCTTCTTTCGATCTTTAATTATAGGACTCCTGTTGAGTTAAATTTCAGGGGGTTCTCAGGGAAGGTTGTTCTGTAGTTTAACTGTGATTTTTATGTGATTGTGGGAGGATGCCACCATCTTGCCCAAAAGCTCTATTACCTATGCCACCATTTTGCCCAAAAGCTCTATTAACTCTATTTTATGGACATTGTCAATGCCCAGAATATTTTTATTTTGGGATTGTAAATTGGCTTTGTTTGTTTTTACACGGCCTACAAGGTAAACAATGTTATTCCTTCCTGTTGTAAAAATAAAATATTAAGGGATTCTTTAAGAGAATAATTTTTGGCAAAATTAAATTTCTAGTTTTTCAATTCTATACCTTGTGTTTATTCCATATTTGTACAAATTACTATTTCTGAAATGAACTTTTGTATGTAATTCTGTCTTTATAGCAGGGTTGATCTTCCCAATATTCAACTGGAATTATTCAGCTGGTCATTTATGGCCATATATTTTAGTAATGAGTATTTGAGTAATATGCAATACTGGTTTAGAATGTCTTTTCTTAACAATATATAAAAATTTTCCTTACCTCACAGTTACAGATTTGGCTGTTGCAAGCAGCTGGGGTGGCAGTATGTGGGCAGTCTGTTGAGGGGAAAAATGGATAATTATATACAGGAAGCAGTGATTAGGCAAATCCATTTAGACTTGCCAAGCAACCAGAATTAGGCAAGGAAGAAAATCTGAAGTACACATGTGGTTTCCGATAGGTTTACAATAAAAGTCTTTCTAGTGACTTTCCCGAGAACACGCTAAGTCATAACTTCTAAGTGTTATTAGAGAATTGTGTGTATTGCCCTTCTCCTTTGCTAATGGGAATGGGGTTCTTGGAGTACCACTGGAATAAGAATATCTGGAAGCCCCACTGGAAGATGAGATGTGGCAGAAAGCTTTGTTTGCATGGAATTACATCCCTCCATTTGCAAAGTCCAATTTCTCTTAAACCAGTCCTGGAAGATATGCAGCTGGGGTTTCAGCAGAGCTAAAAGCAAAGCCGCTGTCCAGAGTTTCTTTTCCATGGCACAGCATCAGACTCGTTCCAGTTCATCTCTTCATTGTGTGGGGTCCACCTGGCTATGGGCTATGTGGGCAAATGCAGAGATGAAAGCTCCGCAAGCCAGGAGTAAGACACAAGCAGCAGAAGAGGTAACTCCTTTGTTTAAGAGCTTCTATATCTCAAATCTTCCCATGGTGCTTGCAGTGGCTGTGCCTACTCTGGCCACTGACCTGTTCCCAGATGTGACTGACAGACAAGTGCATTTCCTATGTCGCCCAGACTTTACTGGGCATGGATCTATTTGGCCTTCCTTTTGCTCCTTCCCTGTTAATTAATAACTGGGTTATTACAATGGTATCATAAGGAGATATATAACTAAACATGTTTCTGTGGCTTAATCCCAAACTATAGAAGAAATGAAATGCTTTCTTTTAAGATGTCCTTGTTGCTTAGGGATACTACCATTGAAGTCCATTCTAAAACTAAAAGTGTGATAGCCATAGCTTTATTAATATCCAAAGGTAGACGTGCTTGTGGCTCTATTTCAGCCACCTTATTACTTAATAAAAACTAAAAGAATGATAAAGTCTATCTAGCAACAAATTTCAGCTATTCTCTGTTACTTTTAAATGTTATTAAACATTACCAATTTATAGAGGTTTGTATCAGTGAAGACTAAAAATGCTGTAGCTTTCTGCTTTGTACAAAAAGGAAAAAATAACTATACTAATGGCCATTTATGATGTGTATAATTCAGTCATTAGAGAAGCCATTGGAAGTGGTGAAGTTCTTAAAAATCTTTAAGGAGCTATGGGACCTGGAGCAAATATTTTAACCTATTTGTGTGTCAGCTTCCACATATGAAAAATTGATATATTTAAATATCTAATCAATAAGGTTATTTTCAGGATAACTGTAAATTCTCAATGCATGTTTATAATATATATATTACATGTATTTGAGTAATATGTATTATCCTATCTAATAAAAGAGTAATATGCAAACTGACCATCACTCCAACACACAAGAGGGCTACCTCCATGTGGTAAAAGATCCTGCCCCCATGTGGACACTACATGGCCACCACAAGATGACCAGCAGGGGAGAGCAGTAGGGAGGGACCAAGCCTGCAAGGAAGGGCAGTTAGGGGTGACCAGGCCTACAGGAGAGGGCAGTTAGGGGTGACCAGGCCTGTAGTGGAGGGCAGTTAGGGGTGACCAGACCTATAGGGAAGGGCAGTTAGGGGCAAACAGGCTGGCAGGAGAGCAGTTAGACATCAATCAGGCTGGCAAGGGAATGGTTAGGGGGTGATCAGGCTGGCATGCAGAAGTGGTTAGGAGGAATCAGGAAGGCAGGCAGGCGAGAAGTTGGGAGCCAGTAGTCCTGGATTGTGATAGAGATGTCTGACTGCCTGTGCAGTCAGACATCCCTTGAGGGGTCCCAGATTGGAGTGGGTGCAGGCTGGGCTGAGGGATACCCTCCACCCCATGCACAAATTTTGTGCACCGAGCCTCTAGTATATTTGAATTTTAATCTTTGTTGAATTAATGAACTGAAAGTTAATTAATTTTTTTTTTACATTTAGCAGTTTCAGATGGAGCCAAATGTATTTCTATATGTTAACTCAGATTTCTGCATATACACACATATATATTATAAAAATACTAGAGTCCTGGAGCACAAAATTCATGCACAGAGAGTGGTGTCCCTCAGCCCAGCCTGCACCCTCTCCAATCTGGGACCACTCGAGGGATGTCTCACTGCCCATTTAGGCCCCATCCCAATCGGGCCTAAATGGGCAATTGGACATCCCTCTCACAATCCAGGACTGCTGGCTCCCAACTGCTCACCTGCCTTCCTGATTGCCCCTAACTGCTTCTGCCTGTTGGCCTGATCACCCCCTAACTGCTTCCCTGCCAGCCTGTTTGTCCCGAACTCTCCTTCTCTGCTGACCTGGTCACCCATAACTTCCCTCCACTGAAGGATTGATCACCCACAACTGTCCTTCCCTGCAGGCCTGGTTCCCACCAACTGTTCTCCCCTACAGGCCTGGTCGCCCCCAACTGTCCTCCCCTGCAGGCCTGGGTCCCTCCCAACTGCCCTCTCCTCCTGGCCTGATGGCCCACAATTTCCCTCTCCTGCTTGCCATCTTGTAGTGGCCATTTTGTGTCCACACAGGGAGGCCATCTTTGACCACATGGGGTGGCCATCTGCTGTGTTGGAGTGATGGTCAATTTGCATATTTATTAGATAGGATTAGATAGGGTGGAGAAAAAAGCAGGTTTACATTTGCTTATATGGAAAGCAATACAATAATTAATAAATAATATAATACAAGATAAATTGTTTTGCATATTCACAACTGTAAACCTACAACTGCCAAACCCTGTATTTTGTCTTACCTACTGTAGTAGACGACATTACCAATCTCTCCCTACATAACTGTTCTAAATCAGTCTTCCAAAAATCATAGTTCTGCTCATTGTTCTCCCGTGCTTCAAAGTCTCCAGTGGTTTTGCAATGTCACTAAGTAAAAATTTAAATTTCTTGCTGTAGCATTTCACAGCCTCAGTGATCTGCTCTCCTCAAGCAACAAGATTTACTTTGAGCCTTCTCTCCTTCCTGCAGCTCCTCATCCAAATGAGCTGGACTACTTGCAATTTCTTAAACACATGCCTCTAGGCCTGTGCTCATCCCTTTCCCACTTTAAGGAATGCCTTCTCTTACCACTGTGACTACTATCTGTTGACATCATCATATCTATCCCTCACAAGCCAGGCCAGTTCAATACTACCTTCTCCACAAAGCTATCACTAATCAACCCAAACAAAAGCAGTATTTCACTCCTAATAACTTCTAACATACTTTAGTCCTCCCTCTTGTTTGTTTTGTTGTTGTTATTGTTGTTGTTGTTGTTGTTGTTTTGTTAATCCTCACCCCGGGATATTTTTCCATTTATTCTTTTTAGGGAGAGTGAAAGAGAGAGAGAAAGACAGAGAGAAACATGGATGTGAGAGAAACACATCAATTGGTTGCCTTCTGCACAAGCCCTAACCAGGGCCTGGGCCTGGGAGGGCCTACAACCAAGATATGTGCCCTTGACTGGAATCAAACCCAGAACCCTTTGGTTTACAGGCCGATGCTCTACTCACTGAGCAAAACCAGTTATTGCCTTCCTCTTCTTTAGTTGCCAGGCCATCTAAGCTATCCCCAGGACATAGCAAGGATAGATAATAATAACTCAATTTAAGGAGATTAACAAGCTGCTAATTCCAACACTTAAGACACTGAGTTATGATCTCTACCCTCTGTTAAATTCAGAGCATTTAGTGAATGCTTAAAAGGAAAACAAAAGCTCTAAGTTGAGTCTGTGACCAAATCTGAACAGAAATGGGAAGAGTCAGGATGAAGAGATGAAGGAGAATCTAAGACAAATGACGATTGTCACTGCACTGGGGCAACGTGGAAAAGCAATGCCAAGATAGAAACTGAATTATTTCACTGTCAAGAGGAGTCCCTTAAGAGGGCAGCCCTCGTATTGGCCCATTTATTTTCATAATTTACAGAAACTGTCTGTTCAAGAGATGGGGATAAAATAGTGTTTGAAGCCTCTAGCAGTTTTCTTAACAGGATGATCAACCAAAAACCAATTTCCAAGTTATTGAAGTTTTATACATATTTTTTTCTTAATAGTCTGTGTGACACATATATTGTCCAGCTTGCTTAAATATCACCTGGACATGTGTCCCATATTACAGACAATTTATCATGTATCTAACTTGAAGGTTTCCAGATTGTCTACATCTTCATACTCATTTGCTTTCTCTAGTCTGTCCTTGTTCCTCCATCTGCTCTTGTTGTCTTTTCTTTCTGACATTAGCATGAACTCAGTGAACTTTCTCAGTGTTGATGTGAGAAACCCATCTGACAGTTTTCCGAGGTGGTCACTTGATAAATTGACTTTTCCGCAACTTGATTTTGTTATATAGTCCTAGAGTTGCAGGTATTGAGCAAAATAAGTGCCCAGAGAACTCTGATGAACTAAGATTTTAGTTGAAAATTAAATGTACTTCCCTTATTTATGGTAGAGGTTGCCTGCATCGAAATTCTTCTTTTCATTTCCTCTATCCGTGGATAGCTTTGCTGATAAACTGCTATCACCTGACTGCCGCAGTTGGGAATGTGTAAGTTTTGCAAAGTTTTTTATTGTCCAGAATTTAACAGTTTAAACCAAGGCAGTTCATCAAATCACTGGGTGAAAACTAAATACAAAGGTTATACAACTGTTTTGAATACTAGCATCCACCATTTATTGCAACAAGTATTTCCCTTTTTCTTGCCATGGGGTAAATTATAATTTGTATTTGTTTTTTAATGCATGTGCAAATGTGTCTCTGAATGCAGGGCACAGTTTACTCTTTATTCAGACCCATGTCCTGGGCCCTGAGTTCTAAGTGGTAGGTAGACCTGTTTGTGGTAAAAGGCTATTCTTAACAATGGTTTGACGCTTAGTAAGAACAAATGAAAAGCGTAGCTCTTTGGCATGAGGTCTCAAAACACTGCATGTTCCTTTCAGTGCTAAAAATGTTTTTAGCCCTTTTGATTTACCAAAATTGTTCCCTTGAGGACACAGGGAAATTTGTGTGAGTGCATGTGTAGTGCAACCTTTTATTGAAAGATAATACAGTAAAACAGACAATGCCTTAACTATTTCTGTTACGCTAGGGAAATAGTCTTCTTGAAAATAAATTGTGGTTAAATCACTGCTCTCCGTCTTTGCCAAAGAATAAGTCCTTATAACACATTGATGAATTCACCTTGTTCCCAGGCACTTTCTATAGAATTTCTTGAATATGTACATGGTTCTTTTCTGATTATTTATGGATAAAAGATATGTGTTGTGGATTGGATGCACTTTCTTTCAGGTAATGTTTGGTCAGTCTTCATAATGATATCTGCAAACAGCTCTTTCCTGAAACCTCATAGCAAATGATTTTTATTCAAGAAAAAAAATACAAATATTGCCCTATAATCCCCAATGTTTTGTACATTATAACATTATAGGAGGGTAAAACAATCTATTATGTTTGCTGAATCTTTTTTGGAAATTAAGAAATAAAGCCACCCCTCTGAGCTGCTCTTTGAGGCTAAGATGTGGCCATTGTTTTTGTTTTTAGTTTATTTCTTTACAGTTTTAGGCTACTTCATAATTTTAACAGAATTGATGATCAGTCACACCTTGAACAAATATTTAAAGTTAAAAATATTTTTACCATGGAAACATCAGATTTTAAAAATGCATTGTACTGGATGTAGTTTGTTTTATTGATAGTCAAAAGTTATATAATTCACACAGAAAACTCTATTTACCTAGTTGTGAATCTAATTTGTGGGAAATATTTACCTGTGTGGTATTTTTTTAAGTTTTAAAAAGGAATTGTGTTGCCATGATAAATTCTATGACTAGAATTCTTTCTGATTTATGTTCAACAGCAAATCAATTTCATGAAGACTTTAAGATTTGAACCAGCACCAAAATTTAAATCTTTACCTAACTATCAAACAGGCATGTTAAGTTTCTTCCTTGGTAATTGGAAGAAAGAATTGAAATAACTGGTACATCTCAGTGCCCAATGAATTTAAATTGGTATTCTTCCTCATTTACTTTCTCAAGAAGCAAATAAGTGCATAAAATAATCATCCATTCACTCAATAAATATTTTATTTTTAAAAACAATTATGAAGCTAATCAGTTCTAAGTGCTAAATCAAAGGAATGATAATAAAAGAGAAGTTTGGCTTCTCTCCCAAATACCTTTTTAAAGAACCCTGGCATTCATCTGGACTGAAATAATGCAAGTCTCCTCTGCTAGCTGGCACTGCCTTCATGCTCAATTCATCATGGTCTGCTAACTAATGTAAATGGATTTACATTTTGGTTCCCAACTCATCAACCAGTGTATATTAAATCCTTCTCCTTTTATAGAACATTGGCATCCAATAAAATCAAAGCTTGCAGTGTTTTCATTCATGGACCATGACTCCTAATACTACTAGCTGTCAGTCAAAAGCCTTGTACTACATGGACTTTGTCTCTGAGCATGTCAATTGCAGCTGGGTATTTGGGCATTTTATCCCTTATAGAATAGCAAATCACAAAGATAAAATAAGATCTCTATTTTTAATATATATATTATTAATATACATCTATTAAATATATATATAGCCAAGTTAGGGGTTTTTAAACATGGAATATGCTGTGGGTTAGCCGGTTATAAGATCCCACCAGAAATCTACTGAAAGTTGAAAATTTGCACAATGACATGATATTAGGAAAGGTGAGATTCGTCAGTCAAAACTAGAAGGAGAGCAGTTAAGAAGAAGGAAGAATAAAAATAATATAGGAAAGAGACTAGACACATTTTTCTAGGTGAGTCAGTGCCTTATTGCCACGAATGAAGAAGGCATATAATTTGTTCTATATAGGCCATCAGTCTTATGAAAAAAGAGTTAGTAATTACTTCTCAGGGATCTAAAAATATTTGTTGAGTCATATGGGAAAACTTAACCTTCATAAATGCATTCATTTGAATCAACTGATTGTGATTGCAGGTTTTTTTTTAAGTAATTTTCATATGCAAGGATTCTTAGGTGTCAAATATCTAATCTCTCAAAACACACACATTTGCTCATGTATTTAACAAAACATTAATTGAATGCCTATGACTATAGAACTAAAAGCTGGGGATAGAGAAATGGTATAAGCTCAAAGGGGATAGTGGTTCTAATATAGTGTGTGAAATGTATCTATGCATAGGTAATTACAATATCGCTGGGTAAATAGTTGCATAGGCTTTTCCAAGGAAACCTTGACCAAGACTTCTACTTTAATGCTCCAGGAAGAAACAACTTTCTAACACTGGTGGAAACTGTTCATTTGAAACACTGCCCCAATTATTGGGTTTGTTTTTTTCTATATTTGAGCTGAGAGCTGGGATTCCTTTAAAATTGTCCAGTAATATTACTTCTGCCCTCTGCAGCAATGATGAACAATTTCTTCTTGACACATTTGTAGGCCATTTCCCAGTCCCCTTTTAATCCTCTCTTCTTTAGACTCTGGAACCCCAGTTTGTTAACCATTATTGTCATATCATGATTTTCAGACCTTTTCTTTCACTGTTTCCATCCTATGAGTTTTCTCAAGGTTTGCAATATTCCCAATGACAATACATAAAATTGCATACAGAGATCCCTTGATATGCTTGTAAGTATAGACTGTGGTGAGCAGAGTTCTGTATATGAGCTCCATATGCTATTTATGTTCATATAATATAAATTTTTAGATATGGTTTTAGGACTCTTTTTGTTGGTTCATATAAATATTATAGACAGTTAAATACTTCAAATGAACTGCTATGTGAAATATATTACATTTATGTTAGGATGATTGATTTTTAATGTAAATTTACATTTGTCTCCATTAAATATAATATTGTTGAACTGGGCCTAGTATCCAGTGCTATTGATATCATTCTTAATAGCAATTTAACTGAGTTTTAAAATAATGGAAAAATAAAGATAAAAATAATGCCTTTAAGCAAAGTTTTGCACAAGCAGTGTGTACTTAGTGAAAAACAGATTTCCAGATTATGAGAGCAGATTGCTCTTATCTGCTTAAAGAAACTCTCTCCTACAATAACTCACAAAATGAACAAACCATAAGGAAAATCAATAACAAAAATATTTTCTATCAGTGATAAAAGAAGGAATGAAGCACAACTTAATGCAATGCCCTTAAAAAAACTCTATGAGGAAGAAGAAGAAAAAAAACCTATGGAGGAGAAGCTTAGAAAGGTCAGGTGCTTCTCCACTTCATTCCCCTCCTGAAACTATATTGGTGAGTGACAGGATCCTGATATCTCCACTGATACGGCTAAATCTGGACAGACAGAGTACACTGAACTGATAGCCTTACAGTTTTTCAACAGTAGCTGAAATTTGCTATTGGGAGAATCTGAAGTGGGGAAAGTGAACAGCAATGCTGATATTCTCTGATGGAAGTTAAGGTCCTGTAGCCATATACCCTGAATTAGAGAAATTACCCAACTAGATACATGTTGGTATTGGACATTTAATAAGAATCTCAGGAGGCAGCAGAATTTTGGGTGTTCTAAGAAGAATGACACACTTGATTACAGCCTCTATTGAGTTCTCCCCCAACTCTTTCTTCAGCTATTGCCTCAGGTGCAGAAAGTGATTAGAATACAAAATATCCCCCCCCTCACATACATACACACACACACACACACACACACACACACACACACACACACACACACACAGTACTTTGAAGAAAAAACAAAATGATTGTAAGTAAAAAGAAAAGGGTAAAAGAGTGACCTACACTGTATCAGAGCAAATGGAGGATCTGATTGAACTGCCCAGGCATGTGCAAGATGAAAAATATGTAATAACTCTACCACAATTTAAATAAAAAAGAAACATCACCATTGTCATTTAATTTATTAAGCAGTTTTTGAGCAGTAGGTATTGCTCTAAGGGTTTATGTGTATATCTCTTTCAGTCCTTGTAAGACTCCCTATGAGGTACTTTTTAAAATATATTTTATTGATTTTTTTTACAGAGAGGAAGGGAGAGTGATAGAAAGTCAGAAACATCGATGAGAGAGAAAGATCAACCAGCTGCCTCCTGCACACCCCTACCGGGGATGTGCCCACAACCAGTGTACATGCCCTTGACTGGAATCAAACCTGGGACCTTTCAGTCCACAGGCTGATGCTCTATCCACTGAGCCAAACTGGTTTCGGCAGTACTTTTATTACATAATATGGAGGTTCAATAACTTGCCTGAAATCACAAAAATGGTGTCAGAATCAAGATACTAATTATGGCTGTCTGGCTTCAGAATGCAAGCTATTAAATCTATGTAATCTTGGTCCTTGTAACCTGCAAAAAAAGAACAAAAAAAAGACAATATGCTTGTACTAGTATATACATAGAATGTATCTAGAAAAGAATCTGGTATCAGTGGTTGCACCAGAGAGAGAAACTGTGTGTGAGGAAAACTAATATTCTTCCTGTGTATTCTTTATGCTTTTTAGATTTTCTATCATGTACACATATTACATATTTTTAAATGACAAAAAAATAATTTTAAAGAAAACACAAAGATTATCCCAGTCAACGTAGCTCAGTGGTTGAGCATAGCCCTATGAAGTGGGAGGTCATGGTTCAATTTCTGGTTGCAGGCTGGATCCCCAGTAAGGGACGTATAGGAAGCAGCCAATCAATGACTCTCTCTCATCATTGCTGTGTCTATCTCTCCTTCTTCTTTCTTCCTCTCTGAAATCAATAAAAAGATATTTTAAAATAATAATAATAATAAAGGAAACGCAAAGGTTGGAAATAGAAAGATGAGCAAAGATACATAAAAGAAAATATCATGGCAATAGTAATACTACCAGCAAAATACAATTCACAGTTTTTTAAAAGTGTTTATTTCTTTTCTAGTTATAAAGAGTAAAGAAAATACTATGTATAATTAAATCATAACCACTCATAAAAAATAACCTAACATTAACATTTATAGATTTAAAAGTGTTAAAACACACAAGGAAGTAGAAAAAAATACCACCTGCTATATACCCTGGAAAATGTTTGTCTGGACAGAGAAATGTTGAGTAGATTCCATTCAATTCATTCAACAAAAAAACTGGGTTAATATCTCTCACCATGGGCCAGGGAATGTAACAATGAATAGGACTTTCCTCTTTTCTTCAATGTTCATGATATAATTATTAGGGCCATTTAAAGCACAATCCTTCAGTCAGAACTTCCTTGAACTATAGTTTTTCACATATAAATCAGTATATTCCATATACAGTCTGAATAGTCTCTCTTGAACCAAGATGATTTAAAACTATTGTTTTCCCTGTCTGTCAAGACTATTTCTTTTTCATGAAAACAAAACTAGACTTATTTTATGGATTTTGTTTTCAAAAACTTCAACTGGTTTTTCTTCAATATGCAATTCTTTCCCGTGTTTGTACTTGATTTTCTAATGTAGTATGAGGTTCTCATTTTTTAAGGAGAGAGATATTAAAACAAAAGGTGCATAATTTTCAGAAGTGTCTGCAACCTATGCCTAAATTTAAAATAAAATTTGTATTTTTTACTTATTTACTAGGAAGCTAACCCTTTGAGACTCTGCATTGATATGAACTAATAAAAAGCTTTTAGATCTGCTAGCACACGGATTTCTTCACTGCTCTAAGATAGCTCAGCAGTGCATTCATTTGTGTGATTACCTGTCATATTCATTTCTACTCTAGATGTTCACTGGCAACAAGCTTCCAGGTGGCCCTATCAAGATCTGGGGTGCTCATATCCTGAGGCTTCTGCAGATCAGGCTTCGAAGGGTTTTACTTTGGATGAATCCTTGGATGCCAAATATGACAGTTGAGTGTTTGACAGTTCACCAACTGGTTGATGATATTGAATTGCACTCTTCTGAATATTTCCTTCAGCACTTGGAAATTAGTTTCTATTCATTCACAGAAAGTGCTGCGACCCGTTCAATGAGAAATCAAGTCTAGTTACTTTGCTCATTAGCTTAGTGGCATAGTTCCTCATTACTATAATTAACAACTTTTAAAACCTTTATCTGGAACTTTCTCTTGGAACTTTTCTTAAGAAAACTCTTGTTATTTAAGGAAACTTAAATAACAAAAACCAAAACTCATTCTGGACATTAGTTATAAATTCAATAATTTTATAGATAAAACAATTTAGAACTATGCTTCTCTAAAATAAAATATAATTGCTAAGCATAGTACTAGGAAAAATACAACAGTTGCTTATGAAAAGTTTCAACTTTGCTCCTGCCATTTGCATTCATGATGGCTTTGAATTAATATCAGATTAAATGAGACACCTGTTAGAGTGGAATGTTTTAGAAAAACAATTTGAGGCTTCTGGCTTATTTTTTCAACCTTAGCTCTCAAGTCCTGGCAATAACATTTCATTTTCAGAAAGGATATCAGATATTTTTCCAGGAAAAAGCTACTATGGCTTTCTAATAGTGTGCTCTCAAAGTTTATCTATAAAGTTATATAAGAAAATAGGTTGAGGGAAGGAGATTATAGAGGTTTTCAAACATTGTCTTTTTTAAACCTCTAAAACCTAGAGTTTCCTAGGACTCAATGATGGCACCTCCTTGTTTTTTTAGTTACTCCTCTCCTCCTAGGACATTTCATCTGGTCTGATGGCTTTAAATTTTATCAATATAGTACAGACTTCATATAGTAATTTCAGTGCTATATATCTGATAGGCATTTCAATATTAACATAAATGAACACAGTTGTTTTTTTCTAAAACCAATTATTCCTATACTCTTTCTGAGGCCATTAAATGACACTGCATTGCTTAGGACAGATATGTATGAGTTATCCTTGACTTCTTCATATATTCTACTTTCAACTCATTAGCAAATCATGTCATCTCTACCTTCAAAATAAACCTTGAATCAGGTCACTTTTCATCAACTTTACTCTTGCTACTGCTATAGTCCAAACCACTTTCACCTTTTTCCCATGCTATTATAATAATACTAGGGGCTCAGTGCACGAAATTTGTGCACTGGGAGAGAGGGTGTGTCACTCAGCCCAGTCTACACCCTCTCCAATCTAGGACTACTCAAGAGATGTTTGACCGCCTGTTTAGGCCTGATCCTGGTGGGATCTGTCCTAAACATGCAGTCGGACATCCCTCCCACAGTCCAGGACTGCTGGCTCCCAATCCCTCACCTGTCTGCCTGCCTGATTACCCATAACTGCTTCTGCCTGTCAGCTAGATCACCTCCTAACCATTACCCTGCCAACCTGATTGATGCCTAACTGCTCCCCTGCTGGCCCTATTGTCTCTAACTGCCCTCCCCTGCAAGCCTGCCCCCAAATGCCCTGCCCTGCAGGCTTGGGTGCCCCCAACTGTCCTCCCCTGCACGCTTGGTCGCCCCCAGCTGCCCTCCTCTGTCAGACTAGTCACTCCTTACTGCCCTCCCCTGCAGGACTGATAACTCCAAACTGCTCTCACCCTGCAGACCTGGTCCCCCTAAACTGCCTCCCCCCGCCTGCTTGGTCCCCCCCCACTGTCCTCTACTACAGGCCTGGTCTCCCCCAACTGTCCTTCTCTGCTTGCCCTGGCACCCCTATTTGTCCTTCCCTGCTGGCCTGATCACCCCCAACTGCCCTTCCTTGCAGATCTGGTCCCTCCTAACTCCCATCCCCTGATCACCCACAACTGCTATCCTCTGATCACCCACAACTGCCATCCTCTGCTGACCATCTTGTGGCATCCATCTTGTGTCTACATGGGGGCAGCCATCTTTGACCACATGGGTGAGGCCATCTTGTATGTTGGAGTGACATTCAATTTGCATATTACTTTTTTATTATATAGTACTAGAAGCCTGGTGCACAGATTTGTGCACCAGTGGGGCCCCTCTGCATAGCCTATGCCCTCTCACAATCCAGGACCCCTTGGAGGATGTTGCATAACTAGTTTCAGTCCAGTTCCCACAGGCCCGATCCAGACAGGAGAGATCCCCTTCCTGTGCATTGAGCACCTGTCTCCTGGTGGTAAGTGCATGTCATAGTGACCAGTTGACCGGTCGTTCACTCACTTAGGCTTTTATATATATATAGATTTAAACTAGCCTCTGTTTCCACATTTCCTCTTTTACAAGCTATTATTCTCTACAAAATAGCCAGGAAGAGTTTTTGTTTGTTTTTTTGTTTGTTTTTAAGATAAATCAGATTATATCCACTCATCCTTCTGCATCAAACTTTCCACTAACTTCTCTTGCCACTTTATCAAACTCCATGGCCTCCCTTTTTTTTCTCTCAATTTTCCTGTAACCATGAGGCTTGTCATGTTGGCTTTCTTGCTCTTGATCCAAAGTTCTAAGCTTGTTTCTGCCTCAGGTCTCTGTACTTGCACTTTTTTTTATCTGGAACACTCTTCCCCCAATGTTCAGATGGCCTTTTCCCTCACCTTATCTAGGGCTTCGTTTTTCTTCATAGTATGTATCATCACAAGGCATTATATTGACAAATTAGTTATTTGTTTAAACTAGAATAGCAGTCCCCAGAGGGAAGAACACTTGCCTTCATGCTGTGCCTCTAAGCACCTCCAACAACAGCTCTCACAGAGTGTCCAATAAATGTTGAAAGAATAAGGAAAATACTTGAAGATTTGTAAAATTAAAAAATTGTCAGTATGGAAGGCAGAAGACTAGATAGTTGACCTTGGCTTATGAAAAGAAAAGCTTAAGAAAAATGACAACTACCTGATGCTAGAGCACAGGGCCTTATAATGAGTGCAATGAACTCTTTGTTACCACAAGGACTCAGAGTCTTGTTATTGAGGAGTTTTATTTGGGTCATTTTTAAGACCTGTTCACTGTGCCTGGCTGGTGTGGCTCAGTGATTGAACATTGACCTATGAACCAGGAAATCACATTTCAATTTCTGGTCAGGGCACATGCCCAGGTTACAGGCTGGATCTCTAATAGGGAGTATGTAAGAGGCAGCCGATTGATTATTCTCTCTCATCATTGATGTGTCTCCTCTCCCTTCTTTTCTCTCTAAAAAAATTAATAAAAACCTATTTAAAACAAAAAAGGCCTGTTCACCTGTAAGATTCTATCTCAGAGGGTGAGAGGCAGAGAAAGAAGAGCTTTGTTGGAGAATACTAGCATGAGGCAATTTCTTCACAGAGACAACCTTTAAGATAACTGTAAAAAGTTCCCCAGAAAAAAACATGAGATGATCTCCCAACCCATCCACACTCCACTACAGGATGCCAACGAGGATCATCATTGTGTCTCTGAGCCGCCTTTCTGATTTTCTAGAGGGCACCCCGGCTCTGATCCTCTTTCTGTTCTCTGGCTGCTCGATGCCTCCTGTGGGATGGTGGATACAATACAGCAGATACAAAGTTATATGCTCTTGCTTTTAACCTTTACTTGAGGAAGCTTCCCAGAAACTCATCAATCTTTTAGTCATATTGAGGAAAGATTGACTTCCATCTCGGTTTTTATTCTATAAAGGAATCAGTGATGTTATGATGATGTGAAATATTCTATAGAATATTCAAGAAAGATCTTCAAAATTATTCAAAAGTTTATGCTATATTTCTGGAAGAATTTGTCATTGAAATGAAACATCAGATAATAACACATATCAGGCATATACTAAGTACCAAATGTTTAGATCTTTGCCATTCCGTAAACTCCAATGCTCTTTGCAATATTTTTAGCCATTCATATCAAGTTTGTTGAATGAACTGGATTTAGTAAAGTATAAAGATAAACCAGTTTTATTTCTCTCTCTCTCTGCTCTCCCACATGCCACTCTCAGGATAAATTCACCTCTGCTTTTGATAGTTTCAGTCATATCACTTACAATAATAAATCTACTCCAACCTAACAATCACATAATTTTAATACAGTAAAATAAAATTCTAAGCTCTTGTATGATTTTAAATGACTCCCCCTCCTCAGTTCCATCTTGCCTTGAAGCAAAAACTCTGTAATGATTTGTCTCTGCAAACATCTTTGCTTTCTATCTGTGTCATTCTCCACCTTTCTTGAACAGAACAGGAGATCATGGGGAAATGACATAGTTTATGGCAGAAGATAATTGTCATCTGGTTTCAATAACCTTGGGATGGCACATATGTCATCTGGTGCTTTCTCCTCCCTGGGCTTCTTAGAACTCTTCATTACAGCCAACTCAAAGCTGTGGTCCTTTGGATGAAAGCAGTACCCCCTCTGCATGGCCACATTTAACTCCTTTCCTCATCCCTGAGCCATCAGTGGCCCACCCCTCTGTTTAGATACAGGCAGTCCCCTTGAATAGAGTCCCTTTAATGGATAAACCTAGCCAGCTGCCCAAATCTAGCCCCCACATGTAGTAGATGCGATATATGCACTTTTCCCTATTGCCTAAGAATTTCTGCTTCTTCCTATTGTAACTCCCAGAGCCCAAATGGAGCAACCTGAGGTACAATATTCCACTTTGCATTTTCAGGTGAAGGTAACTATCCAGACATTTTACCCTCACCATCCAAAGTTATATGGCAAGAGCCCTGAATCAACCCAGAGAAAGTTTCTCATTCTAAACTAAGTTGAAGGGCAGCATCCCTTAAGACTGACAAAACCAATTTGAGATCACCCTCTTTTCAAGTTGTGTGTGTACTCTTTTTTCTTGTTTGAAATTTTGTGTGAGGTTCTAACTTTAATTTTTCCCATTTATTTATTTATTTTTTATTTATTTATTTTTAATTGTTTATTGTTTAAAGTATTACAAATAGTAGTACATATGTTTCCCTTTTTCCCCCATTGACCTCCCTCCGGCCTCCCTTATAAGAATGTTTAAACAGATGGAAGTTGTGTGTACTCTTGATTCTGTATTTAATTCTGAATGTGGGGATGTTTTGATTATTTGTTTGTAAACAACAGAGTTATATTTGATTCTTTTTCAAGTTATTTTTTTCTTCCAAACAATCCTATAAGGTAGATTCTATTATTGCCCAATTTTGTAATTCAAGAACTATATCTCAGAAAGTTTAAATTACCCAAGATCCTAGACTGGCATTGGTGAGTGGGAAAGACATCACTGCTGTTCTCACAGTAGTTATTTTGTTAGGGAAGATAGAAAGTAAACAAACATACAGGGAAACAATTGTATACTTGTACATTCACACGTGAATATAAATTATGACATGCTGTGGAGGAGAAGAAAAGTATGCAATGATCAAAATTAACAGGGAAGTCAGAGAGGTCTTTTCAAGAGGTGAACATTAAACTGAGTCATTAAGTAAAAAGTTTCCTTAAGTATATAGTTTCCCTATGAAGCATAAGAAATGAACACTCCAAGCAGAAAGAATAGCAAATGGAAAAGCCCTGGAGTGGAAAAGGGTTTGGTAGGTAAAGAACATAACTCTGACTATAACATAGATGGGGAAAAGTTGCATAAGGTAGGTTGGACAGGTGAGCATCATTGGTCAGACTTGGGTGAGAGTCCTGGGAGGTAAAGGCTTTGGCTCCATTCGATTTTGTTGTATTTATAATAATAAAAGCATAATATGCAAATCAACCAAACTTCTGAACAGCAGAATGACCATCCAAAGACCTTCAGGACGAAGCCGGGGCTGCGAGGGCCAAGGCAGCTGGAGCTGCAAAGGCCTCCTCTTGCACATATTTCGTAATATAAGGCCTTTAGTCGTAATATAAGCCAGAATGTTTTTCTCTCTTCTCTGACCCAAACCTCTCCCCCCTATTTTCCCTTTGAAATTTGCTGGCAAAATAAGAGTTTACTCATAGAAGTTTATTTTTCAACTATCAACCAATTGACCAAGCAACCTACAACTAAAAGGCTATATTTATGACAAACAGTTGAATGGTTGTACTTTTGATGCTGCTAAATTGGAAGGGCTGTATTTTCCTGTTGCCCCTCAATCTGAACTAAGGAGGAATAAGAATCTTCAGTTAGATGTGAAATTTCTGTGATTTTGAACTGCAGTTTAGAGAGTTTGATACATTTTTATCATTTGAGAGAAATATAGATCTTTCTCATGATTTAAAAAATCTAGAGTTCTTCCCTTTGTAGAAAAGTGTGCACTGCCACATGGAAGAAAGCACAGGCCACAGAGTCAGAGAGACCTGGATTCAAATCCTGGCTTTTCTATTTATGAGCTTGTCAACCTATGTGAAATGCTAACATGTCACTAGTCTCAGTTTTCTCTTTTATGAACAGAGACTAGAGGCCTGGTACATGAAATTTGTGCATGGGGGTGTGTCCCTCAGCCCAGCCTGCACCATCTCCAATCTGGGACCCCTTAAGGGATGTCGGACTAGGATCGGGCCTAAACGGGCAATCGGACATCCCTCTCACAATCCAGAACTGCTGGCTCCCAACTGCTCGCCGGCCTGCCTTCCTGATTGCCCATAATCACTTCTGCCTGCCAGCCTGATCACCCCCTAACCACTCCCCTGACAGCCTAATTGATGCCTAACTGTTTTCCTGCCAGCCTGTTTCCCCCTAGCTGCCCTCCCCTGCAGGTCTTGTATCCTCCAATTACTCTCCTCTGCAGGCCTGGGTCCCCCCAACCACAACTGCCTTTCCCTGCAGGCCAATCACCCCCAACTTCCCTCCTCTGCTGACCTGGCCCCTCCCAACTGTCCTCCCCTGCTGGTCATCTTGTGTCCACATGGGGGCAGGATTTTTGACCACATGGGGACAGCCATCTTGTGTGTTGGAGTGATGGTCAATCTGCATATTACTCTTTCATTAGATAGGATAGAGGGCTAGTACATGGGTTGGAGCCAGCTGGTTTGCCCTGAAGGGTATCCTTGATCAGGGTAGGGGTTCCTTTGGGGTATGGGGCAGCCTGGGCAAGAGGCCTGTGGTGGTTTGCAGGCTGGCCATGCCCCCCCCCAACCCGGTGACCCAAGTGGAAGCCCTGGTATCTGGCATTTATTTGTCTTCTACAATTAAAACTTTGTAGCCTTAAGCAGAGGCCTGGGCTAGCCAGGGCAAGTGAAAAGCTTGGCTTCCTCCATCTCTGGGAGCAACTCAAGCTTCCTGCTCTCTCCAGTTCCATTGCTGCTGTCATTTTTATTTATCATCTATCATTGAAACTTAGTAGCATTGAGTGGAGTCCTGAGTTGGCAAGAGCAAGTGTAAAGCTTGGCTTCCTCTATTGCTGGGAAACCCAAGCCTTCCTCCTGCTCTCCATGGCTGCAGCCATCTTGGTTGGGTTTATTTGCATATTCGCTCCTGATTGGCTGGTGGGCATGCCTTGTGGGCATGGCTTTGAGTGTAGCAAAAGTACGGTCAATTTGCTTATTACTCTTTTATTTGATAGGATACTTCTAGGATCTACCCTAGTTAGTGATTTGTTGTAAGGCTTAAATGACAGTGGTTCTTATTTTTGCCTTTATTTCTGTTATTATTAAGTAACAGCATAATGATTTGGGGGAACCTCTGAAAATGATAGCCAAGAAAGTGTTAATAGGTTAACATCATTTAGAAAAATATTCAGGAAGTAACCAGTTGAACACTAAATTGAGGAAGTTATCCTTTTGGTTGGTGGTTAAGTATTTTGAACCATCATGCTTAGTTTACAACAGACTCTTGACAATTTTACTAGTGATGAATTCACTCACTAGTTTTTAACCCCTAAAGACCATGGGTTGCATTATTAATAGTTTAAGGAAAGAGAGAAATAATCTGTTGGCTTATTTAATTCTCAAAACCACTTCATTTTTAAAATGAAGCTGCCTCAAGAAGCATGGAACAGACTGTCAGACTACAGCAGGAAGGCATAAAAGCATGTATAAAAGCAAAACCATAGGACACAAGACACTGGGGCGGCGGGGCAGGTGAGGGCATGTGCTGGGGTTTGGGAAAGCTTGTGGGGAGGTCAAGGAAGGGAAAAAAACATATGTACTACTATTTATAATACTTTAAACAATAAAAAATAAAATAATAAAAATAAATGAATTTAAATAAATAAATAAAATGAAGCTGCCTCATGAACCACTTTTGCTTCCACGGTCTCAGGTTTCACCCTGTTGGGTTTATCCAACCAAAAGCAACAAGAGAATTATCCATGATTGCTTCTTGAGGTCTTCCATGAACATTTTGGACACCACTTTTGAAAATGTCTTGTCCAATAAACTAGCTTTAACTCCCAGATGTGTTTCTTAAACGCGTGTCAGGCAGCCAACTTCCCACTACCCAACCCCCACAAAACATCTTCCTGATGTTGTTTTCTCAACTTCTTATTCTACTTTCTCATGTCCTAAAATAGTATTTCAACAAGAACCATCATTTCAGTATTATAAACATTATGATGATGTTTGTGTGTTTTATTACTGCTTTTTCTCAGAAGTCAGAAGATAATGCAGAATGATGTGTGCTTCATTTACATGTGTTTCCTTTGGAGGGAAGGAGACTAGAGAACAGGCGCTTGCTCTCTACTGCTGGCAGCTGAGTCCTTTTATTTGCCTGGCCCAGTGGGGCTTTTTTTTTTCTTTTTCTTTCTTTTTTTTTCTGTCGCAAAAGCTCTGTGATTTTTCAAAGGCTTTTGAGTACAACAATCTTTCCTCTGGTTCTGCTCACCCAGCACATTTTGCAGGAGTGAACATTAAAAAGACTAAGCATTGTTGAGTTTGTGTGTTTTATGATGTTGTTCTCCCTGCAATTATTTCATAAACAGGGGCTTAATTCAGTTACTTAAGAGTGGATGTGTTAGCCATTTTGGTTGCTTGCTTGATTTTGGTAGTTTGGGATCAGAGCAAAGGATGCCTGGATATTTTTAATAAGCTTCACTTGTGAGTATTGCTGTTTCTTTCAAATATCTGTAACCTGACAGAAGAGCATTCGTGGGTGTAATAATTGTGAAACTTGAAAGTACACTTCATCTGAAATTTTTCCTGTACTGTATTCAAGGTCATCTCTTCCTTGATGTGTTCAGTTATACAGTTAAGAGCAAAGGACGATGAGAAGAAATTAAAATTACATATTGGTAGCTTAAAATTATCTAAGTATTTACTTTATTCCACCAGTTGATGTTCCCACGTGCCCAGGGTATCTGGATGGCAGTGATTTCTCTACCTGGAATTACACCTGCAGGACTCAGATTTCCTAAGCAGTTGCTGCTGACAGACTTTGAGACAAATATCCTCCCACTAGCAGCTGGTTAAGGACCAAACTGGTGAAAATTTCAAACCTGTCAGCTCTTTTCTCTTGAGAGCTACTGTAGCAGCACAGCCAGGGTTAGCTCTTTTGTCAAGACTAGACTGAAACATGAACTCTTGGAGAGAAAAGACTGCATCTCACAGCAGACTATGATCACTTTTGCTTTGTCAGCATGGCGAATTGGAAAAAGTATAGGCTTAGATGTCAGATGAGGTTCAATTCCTGTATATGATTCTTATGAATAGATATCTATAAACACAGAAATCTTTTGAGTCTCAGCAACTTTCTTCTGTAAGTTGAGAATGCTACTACCAATGTCAAGTGCGGTTTTCCAGTTTAAGTAATATAATAGCAGCTATAAAGGGGCTACCACACGCAGCAGCTCTTATTATTTGTGTTCTAGAATTGAATGCTCTTCTCCTATGGCCCCTCTTTCTGTTTGTCAAGTGATTCTCAACCCCTACTTGCTGATTCAGGACACCAAGCTGCCCAGAGTCTACTGATGTAGGAAGAAAGCTCTCTTGACATTAGGGACACTTGGGTAGTATCCATAGTGAGAAGTCACCCTCTGAATGCCCCTGTAATTGGCTCTGGGACATTAAGGCTGTGAAAATGTAACAAACAGAGCTGCCCACACAATCATTTAATGGTAATAGTTCTAATTTATGGTCTTTATATGCAGAGAACCTGCCCAGAGGGAGTGGAAATGGGAGGCATTATTGCAGAGGGGCTGTGCAGGTAGCAGTACAGATGTCCTTACCCACAAGGCATGAAAGACAAACACTGAAAGTGAAAAAAGAAAAATAGCCAAGCAGTACAGTTACAGAAATAACTTGTATGACTTCAAGACATTAAAAATAAAACTGCTTTCCTTGTGTGCCTGCCCTTGACAGTGATTTCATTTTTTTATTCGTCTTTCAGATGATTTTATTTCCTCTGAATGAAGAATACTGTTTTTCCTTTTTCACACTTAGAAACACACACACACACACACACACACACACACACACACACACGTGTGTGTGTGTTTTCTCCACATACTATTTATATACAAACAAAAATAGGTTTATTAAGTGTTTAATATATACTAGTATATTTATTTTTTTTTCAGTAACACATTCCTTATCTGTATAAGTGCAATTGTTCTTCATGTGTATAATAATAAACATAAATAACATAATACCTGAACATATGCAATTATATGTGCCTGGATTTATAACCTTAATATCACAAATTCTGCCTTCTGGAACCATTCTTTTCTTTTTTTAATATATTTTTATTGATTTCAGAGGGGAAGGGAGAAGGAGAGATAGATAGAAACATCAAAAATAAGAGAGAATCATTAATCGGCTGCCTCCTGCGTGTCCCACAATGGGGACTGAGCCCACAACCCAGGTATATGTCCTGATCAGGAATCTAATCATGACCTGGTTGATGCTCAAACACTGAGCCATACTAGCCAGAAGCATCCTTTTCTTTAAAATCTCAAAAGGGGTTCAAGCGCACAACCTGCATGCCATGGGAAGTCTGGTGCTCTTCTCAGCATTTCAGAAGATTGCCTCTTGGCTACCTCTAGTCTTAAAGTTCCTCAGTGGTCTTACCACAGGGAATTTCCTCCTGGTGCCTTTCCCTTTAAACCAGAATGTGCCTTTATTTAACCACAGCCTGTTCTGTCCTCCTATTAGTTTACCATGGCTGCTCTATCAAAGTCCCACACACTGGGATACTTAAAAACCGAAATGCATTGTCTCATGGTTCTGGGGGCTAGACATTTAAAACCACAATGTTGTAAGGACTGATTCCTTCTGAGGATTAGAGAGAATCTGTCCCTGCCTCTCTCCTAGTTCCCAGTAGTTTTCTGGCATCTTTGGTATCCCTTGGCCTATAGATGCATCACTCCATCTCCATCTTCATCTTCACATGCTGTTCTTTCTGTGCATATGTCTGTTTCTGTGTTCAAATTTCCCCTTTTTAAAGAGACATGATTATATTGCATTAGGGGCCACTCTAATGACCCCATCTTAACCCAGTAATCTGCAAAGTTCCTATTTCTAAATAAGATAACTGATACTACAGTTAAGATTTAAACATATTCTTGAGGGATTTAATTCAACTCTTAATATTCCCATTCTGGTAATTACCAAAGGGAAAGAGGGGTGAAGAGGTAGAGAGAGTAAAGTGGAGGAGGTATTGGTGTTGGAAGGAGACTTGATTTGGGGTAGTAAACACATAATACAATATACAGATGATGTATTATACAATTGTAAATCTGAAACCTATATAACTTTATTAACTAATGTCACTCCAATAAATTCAAATACAAAATTTTAAAGAAAGGAAAAAAAGGTTCACCCAGGAATTTTCTCTAATAAAAATATCTATCATTAGCCTATTAGGACATTTTATGTTCTTCTAAAATGGCCAGTTCAAACTAAAGTCAGATTTTCAAAAATATTTTTTCTTTCCTAACTTGTATATAACATCTATAAATGCATATACACAAAGAGAATAGTGAGCAATATATTGTGTATGTTTTATCATATTGTAAACATACACAATATATTGAAAATCACATAAAAATAAATGTCTAGCTTACTGAATTATTTCTATACTAGGGGCCCGGTCCATGAAATTCGTGCACTGGGATGGGTGTTCTGTCAACTCAACCTTCCCCCTCTCACATACTGGGAGCCCTCAGGGGATGTCCAACTGATGGCTCACCCCCAGCCTGCCCAGCCTTGGGCACCCAGCCATTGTCCTGCTCAGC
Source organism: Antrozous pallidus (assembly GCA_027563665.1). NCBI lineage: Eukaryota > Metazoa > Chordata > Mammalia > Chiroptera > Vespertilionidae > Antrozous > Antrozous pallidus. The sequence goes on along the minus strand of CM050520.1, from coordinate 54,203,458 downwards.
TCAGCCCTGGCTGCCTGCGACCACCCGGCCTCGAGGGCTGGGCGCTCACTGCCACTTCCACTTACAGTGCCCCTGGGCTAGGTGCTCGCAGCCACCACCATTTCATGTCCACCCCCAGGGCCCAGCACTCGCACCACTTGGCCCTGCCCCCGCTCCTGATTGGCTGGTAGCATAGCCAATCAGGAGTGAAGATACGGGCAAATTTGCATGTTTCTCTTTTATTATATAAGATATTACTCTAAAGTAAACATTTTGTAACCACTATCTGAAATAAGACTAGAACTTTCTCAGCCACCAGAGACCTTTATTTTACTTTTTTGATAGATTTTAGAGAGGAAGGGAGAGGGAGAGATAGAAACACTAGTGATGAGAGAGAATCATTGATCAGTTGCCTTCTGCACACCCCACACTGCAACCCAGGCATGTGCTCTGATGGGGACTCGAACCATGACCTCCTGGTTCATGGGTCTATGCTCAACCACTGAGCCACGCCACCAGAGGCCTTTCTATGTACCCAATTGTGATCACAGCTCCTTTCTATCCTCCAATTAATTGGGAGGCTTTTCTAGTCACCATATCCTTACATTTGTTTGTCTTTATCACCCATTTCTTAGTTTTATGCATCCCTGGGCACTATTTTAGTCTAGTCTACCTTTTTAGTTTAATATGTCTTATAAGTCTCTCTTCATCTATAGAATCCTCTCCATCACTTTATTTTCTGCTGGAGTTCTTGTCCCAGCATTACAAATGGTTCAGCAATCTGGAGAAAGCTGATGAGTAGATTCAAGAAGGAGTCCAAAGATGAAAGATAGCTTTGAAAGGCATTGGGGGTCAGAGGCGCTTCAGCTAAGAACAGTTGGACATTAAAACTGAGACTCCAACATTTTTTGTTCTTATACATTTATTCATTTAGATGCAATATATTTCTGAAGAAAAGAAACAGGGGAGAACGATTGATAAAGAAGCAAGGAGGCATTGAACAGGCTGTCAAGCTTCAGGGGGAAGTCTGGGGAGGGTGGAGGGCAGGTGCTGTGGGAGATCAACTGAAGGACTTGTGTGCATGTATATGAGCGTAACCAATGGATGCAAGACACTGGGGCCGGGGGAGGCAGGTAGGGACACGTGCTGGGGGGTAGGGGAGGCTGGGGGGAGGACAATGGGGGGGAAAGGAAAACATGTACTACTATTAAATCTAAGTTATACTGCAAAAAAAATAAAAATTAAGATTAAAATAAAAATAAAAAATAAAGGAGCTAAAGACTATGCCCTTGACTCAGGACCCCTGCTTTTATTAATACAATTTGTCCTAAGGCAAGGTGGAGACATATACTTCAAAGGGTAAGGTTTCAAAGGGTAAGGTTTACAGAAGCATTGTGAGGCTGGAGACTAGCCTACAGATGTTCAGGTGTTTAGCCAACAGGAGGCAATAACATACAGGTTAAGATGCTCTGAGCTGTCTGGTAGCAAATAATTATCCTATTCAGGTTAGGAGGAGATGCTTTTTAGCCATTCCCAGATGATTCAGCCCTGCTGACATCCTGGAATTGGCTTCCAGCATTTTCCTTGTAGTTTATCTGCTGAGGAACCAAAGTCATTTGACCTATAGAGCTTTTTCAGTCTACATCTCTGATAAACTCATGACATTGTTCAATATGTCTCTATCTTCTGTATTTTCCACAAATTTATAGCTGGACTCAGAGGTATAAACAGGTGATCCCTTTGGCAAGACTATAACTAATAGTATGCTCTTTTATAAGAAAACAAGTGATGCTAATTTTTACTTTTTTAATGTTAGTAGTTATTAATGTTCAATTCTTAAATATATTATTTTATTATATAATAAAAAGTGGTGAAATGGTAATATTGTAATCCTGTCATAATTTTTCATTTATTATATGAAATTATTTTATTATGAAGCACTTATTCTCACCTATTACAGTTATAAAGTCCATATAGAAAAGGCACAATAAGTGATTGATTCTTTCCTATTATTTACACGGTTCACAAGATAATGAATTGGTTCCTCATCATCCTCAAAAGGTGGCCAATCAGTTGCATTATTATTGTTTTTATTAATATTATTATTAACAATATTATTATTATAAACTTACAGATTTAAACATAACTAAAACAAAGAGATATGAGTTGGGTATAATATATGCCATGATCACTGTGCAGTATAGTAGAAAGACTAATGGCACAAACTTTCATTCTATCACTTAAAAGATATATGACTTTGTAACAAGTTATCTGCTCCTTTCATCATCAATTTTATCAGGAGGATATGAGTTACCTCATAATATCACAAAGATAATTATGATAATGTATCAAAAGTAACCACACAGCGAAAGTACTAGTATTCAAAAAAAAATACTAAAAAAAATAAACATAGCCAGAGTGTCCGATAAGACAATATTAAGCAGTTTAACATATGTGTAACTGGAGACTCTGAATACTAGTACTTACGCTGTGTGGTTACTTTTGATACATTATCATAATTATCTCTGTGATATTATGAGGTGATATTTCATTGAGGTTTAGGTTTGCATTTTCCTTATGATTAGTAATGTTGAGCACTTTTCCGTGTCCCTATTGACCATACATATATTTTCTTTAGAAATATGATATATGTATATTTGGGTTCTTCACCCATTTTAAAATTGGATTTTTTCTTTGTGTTTTGGGGGATTTTGTTTTTTGGTTTTGGCTTTTGAGTCATGTGAGTTCTATATATATTTTGTATATTAACTCTTTATCAGATATATGGTTTGCAAAATTTTTTTACCATTCTATAAGTTGTCTTTTCACTTTGTTAATTGTTTCTTTCACTGTGCAGAAGCTTTTGTGTCTCATGTCATCCCTCTTATTTATTGTCCATTTTGTTGTTTGTCTTTAGGTGTTATATCCCAAAATTCCAAGACCCGTGAATTTCTTCCAGTATCATATCAAAGAGCTTTTTTTGTTTTGTTTTGTTTTTGTGGAAATTTCATGGTTTTAGGACATATATTTAAGTCTTTAATTCATTTAGAGTTCATTTTTGTGGATGGTGTACGATAGTTTCATTCTTTTACTTGTGAATATTTCATTTTCCCAACACCATTTATTGAAGAGACTGTTTTTTCTTCATTATGTATTCTTGGCTCACTTGTCAAATATTAGTTAACTGTGCATATTTGGGTTTATTTCTAGGGTCTTAACTCTAGTCCATTGATCTATTTTTGTCTGTTTTTATGCTAGTATCATGCTGTTCTAATTACTATAACTTTATAGTAAGTGTTGAAATAAGAAAGTGTGAAGCTCCTGCTTTGTTCTTTTTCAGATCTTTTAGACAATTCTTAAAGAGTTTTAAACAGATACCCAGATTTCTTTGTAAAATCTAAGCCTACTTGAGTGAAAAGTATAAGATTAAAGACAGAGGCACATACTGCAAGCTTTGCGTGACATAGAATATATACAACATAGAATATATTGTTGTAAAGTTAAAGGACTTGATATAAAATACCTTAGTCTGCAATGAAACTAATGTTATGGCAAAGTAAATGTACCTTAATGCCATTACTGTATAATTGAAGACATTACCACTTGTCACACGTTATCCATTAACAGAGTCTGTTGCTTAACAGTTTCATACAGTTTTTTTTTAGCATATCTAAAATCATACAATAAATACTGGAAATACTGGTGAGCCACTTCATAAATCTGATACATAGTAAGTTCTTCGTGGTATCATACTGAGCAAACTGTCACTGCAAAAATAGGCACTTGTATTATTATCTCAATTATAGAAATCTCATTCTTAGGACCTAAGCTGAATCCAGATTTTATAATTAGTTCTTTTTCACAGATGCTCCATAAGGATGATCAGGTGAAGTAGGGAAGCCAAACACCTGCTGAAAAGCCCATTTAAAATATTGTAATTGGTGAATTATAATATGCTTATAAATGAATTTATCAATTTAGGGTTATCTTTTTAGAATATTACAAATGGCTCTTTGAATTTTATTTTAAAGTTTGGTTTTATGAATAGGCTGGGACATACAGGTGGTAGAAGCTAACATCGCAAATTAAATCATGAACATAGAATTGAAGGGAAGTTTGCCCATGTGAATTATAATGAGTGACAACTAAATATAATTAGGAAAAACGGAAAATGTGGGAAGGAAAAAATGCTTTATCATACAAAATTGAGCATCCTCCCAACCATACAGAATATACTTTAATGTATGTTTTACACAATAGCTAACACTAATAAGGTAAATTTGAAAAGACAAAATCTGATCTTAAAACTTTTCAAAGGCTTCCTATTGTCATTAATATAAGGCCCAAACTCAACCCAGTGCCTCTAGAACTTCATGAGCTTTTCTTTCTCCAACTTCAGTCCCCATATCTCATCCTAGCCCCATTATCTCCTTGACCATATGATCTAGGCTGTTTGTACCTTTCTATAGGCTGTTCCTTCCCTCTGCTTAGTATTCCTTACTACCTTTCTTCTTCCAGTCATTCAACAGAGCTCAGCTCAGCTGTCACTGTCTCCAGGAAGTCTTTCCTGACCTGTCTCTCTGCCTTTCCTCCAAAGCACTGGCTTATCCTCTGTTGTCATTTCTTCCACTTGGTCTATAAGCTCCTTGAAGACAGGGATGGCATCCTATTCAAATTTATCTTTCCCAATACTATTGTCATGAGTTGAATTGTGTCCCCCCACAAATAGATTTTAAAGTCTTAACTCCCAGTACCTGTGAATGTGACCTTAAGAAAATAAGATTTTTGCTGATGATCAATTTAAGATGAGCTCATTAATATGGATCCTAATCCAGTATGACTGGTGGTCTTATAAAAAATAAAAAGGAATGTTGGACACAGAGATAGACACACACCTCAGGAAAACCTCATGTGGAGATGAAGGTGAGTTGAAGTAATGCATCCATAAACCAAGGAATGCCAAAGCTTGCCAGCAAACCACCAGAAACTTGTTGAGAGGCCTGGGAAAGGTTTTCCTCAACAGCCTTTACAAGGAACTAGTGCCTTGATCTGGACTTCTAGGCTCCAGAATTCTCAGACAATAAATTTCAATTTTGCTGAGACTGGTTTGGCTCAGTGGATAGAGCATCGGCCTGCAGACTGAAAGGTCCCAGGTTCGATTCCAGTCAAGGGCATGTATCTTGGTTGCGGGCAAATCCCCGGTGGCGGATGTGCAAGAGGCAGCTGATCAATGTTTCTGACTTTCTATCCCTCTCCCTTCCTCTCTGTAAAAAAATCAATAAAATATATTTATAAATAAATAAATAAATGAATTTCAATTTTGTAAATCACCCAGTTTGTGGCACTTTGGTCCAGTAGCCTAGAAAACCAATGTAGCATGGAGCTGAAAGTTTTTAATAAATGAATGAAGTTACTCACCACATTATTTTACCAGCCTGAGCCCTATCTCGTACAGTTCTTTATAGCATGCTTATGGGAACTGGATTCAGTAATCTTTACTTAATTAAGTAATTAATTTTAAAAATTACTTTTGGAGTATCTACTTAGTTCATAACACTCCTTAGGAACATAAATAAAAGCATTATTGTTCCTTCTAAAGCAGTCAGCTAAAGTACACACATCTCTATTAATGTGAAATGTTTGACATTTAAAAGTATACCAGTGCCATATGATTATTTAGTCTTTGAACACATCAATCATTAATTCATTCTCAAAATACTGATTGAAAAATTACTCTATGTCATCACTGTGCATGGCTTATTTTATGCAACCCCTTCTTCCTAGGGTCATATAATTTAGTTGAAGAGAGAAGATAAATGCATATAAAAGATTAATTTGTAATGTGATTTAATCTAACAGCTAATATTTTCTATGCTTATATACAAACTGTTGAGAATTGCTGAAAGAAAAATAAATTACTAGAGGAGTAATAGCCACTAAACCTTAACTAGACAATCAGCCATTCCTTGCAACTTGTCTGCACTTCTCCAATGAAGTATCCCTTCCACTTTTCTTAATAGCTATTTTAAAATGTCTGTACTTTCCTCAAATCTCTGACCTCACTATTTTATTCATTCTTGCTCAATGTCCATACTTTCTTGCTATCAGAATAAATTGAAGATGAGAACTCCTTTAATGTCTTACCATTAAACCTATATTCTCAGCCTTTATCTACAACACCCCATTCTCCTTTCCCCCTAACTCAGGAGAGAAAATGTCCTCCTATCACCATTTATTAACATATTCTAAAATATTTATTAAGCCCACCATCAGGGAGTAAATGTAAATTGGTGAGTATAGGAGATATAATTCCTTTCCTCCTGGAGCCTGCATTCTGCCTAAGATTACTTGTTGCTTTCACCTAAACTATTTATTTTCTCAAATATGCCCTGTCATCTCTCAGTTCTGGGTCTTAGAATACGTGTTCTCCTCTGCAGGAATGTTCTCTCCCAACTCCTTTTTTTTCCTGGCTCACCTTCACCTCCCAGGACTCTGATTGGCTATCAGGACCTATAGTTAGACTTCTATGACTCCCAGACCCAACCCAAGATAGGCAGTCCAACTCTGTGTTCCCATAGACCCTGTTCCTCTCTTATCAACTTATCACTGGATTTTTATTACCTCTTTGTCTTATCTTCCACTAGGTAAGAACCATGCCTTTCTGGTTCAAGGATCTAACCACAACGTTTAGGCCAGTACTTGCACTTGATTAGTCATCAGTATGTCTGTTGAATGAGTTAACTCATTCTATTTAAGTAGAAGTGAAAAGGCTAATACAGATAACTGGTTCTACTGGAATTCAACTTAGAAATGCACTACCATCGTAGGTTAGAGTTGGCAAAGACTTGAATTGTCTTGAAAATTAAATTAAGTGATGAAGGCATTTCAAATTCAGGAATAGACATACTAACATAAAAAAGCACGACAGCAAGATCAGCTTGCCTTGAGGAAGCTTAGTTGGAGAGAAGGAATAGTGACAAGAGGATATGTAGAATTTCTATAGCAAATGAACAATTAATTTGAAATAATAGAGCAGCATAATGAAGGTAGAACTTTAGGGAATAATAACCTGGAAAATATTTGCAGAATGGGTCGTAGAAAAATGGAGGGAAAAACTTAAATTGGGTAATACAAATCATAAGCCTTTTACAATAAAGCAGGCATGATTGGATAAGCATTTGATTTAATGAAATAATTGGGGAGAGGAATAATATATTCTGATAAAATATAACAACTGCTATATTATACAACATTATAATAAATATTATCTAACAACTCTCTGCCAAGTATCATAATAAGTCCTGGATTCAGTGATGACAATCTCAGAGCTTCCAGTTTACTCTGAAATATTAATATAATTGGAAAACACAGAAGACAGGAAAGAAGGGGGGTCATGAGTGCATTCTTTCAAGCTTATGAGTTTAATGTGACAAATCAAACCCGAGAGTGTTTAGGTACAAGAAGTTTGGGCACTTAACATAGCAGTGGTAATTGAAACTATGGAAATAGATTCTCTACAAGAAAGAGATTATGGAGGGAATAGGATTCTATGGAGTGTGCCTCAAGAAATAACTATTATTCTAGGGAAGTAATTATCAAATTTAGCATGCATCCCCCAGAGTTTCTGATTCAGGATCATCTTGCATGGGCCACAAGTTTTGCCTTTCTAGCAAGCTCCCACAATGATGCTAATGCTAGTGGGGTAAAGACTATATTTGGAGATTCACTTTGTGGTTCTAGAACAATAAAATGAACATAAATAAAGTGAAGAGGGAAGTAATAAGAGAAGGAGCAGGGCAGTACAATGTTATGAACATAAGAATGCAAAAGTAATCAATAGAGTTGTGTGAAATGCAAAAGTCCATCAGAAATTTTTATGCCTTTTGGAAGAAAATTATGTGTCAGTATGATACAGAAGAGCTAGATATGTGTACAACCACTCAGACCATAAGAATTAGATGCTGTTCTTGAGATTGCTCTAACAAATGACCACAAACTGGGCGGCTTAAGGTTTATTCACTAGTTCTGGACCCTGAAAGTTTAAAATCCAGGGCTCAGCAAGATTCATTCCTTCTGGGAAGTTCTGAGGGACAATTTCCTCCACGTCTCTTCCCTAGACTTTGTCAGTTTCTGCCAATCTTTGTTATTCCTTGACTTGCAGTTGCATCACTTCAACTTCTACCTCTGCTATCACAAGCATTCTTCTCCATATGTCTGTGTTTCTGTGTCTAAATTTCCTCTTCATTCAAGGTCACCAATTATTGGATTAGGGCCCACACTAATCCAGTAGAACTTCATCTTAAATTGATTACATCTGCAAAGACCCTGTTTCCAGGTAAGGTCACATTCACAAGCACTGGGCCTTAGGACTTCAGACTACCTTTGAAAGGGACATAATTCAACCAATAGCAGATGCCATATGAGTAGAAGGTGGTATATGGAATGAGATGGATGAGAATCAGAAGGGTGTGTGTGAAAAGGAAACAGTAAATATATGCTGTTTAAAAGTTTCAGCTCTTAACAGTAAGGAGGCTGTGGCAAGTTTAAGAGTTGGTATTTTCAGGATAGGACAAAGCCAGAAGAGAATAAAAGCAGTGAGTAAGAGAAAGAATATTTTAGAGGGGTGGGGAATAATGAGTAAAGTCCTAGAGTAGAGAGGAAGATTTAGGCTTAGAAAAAAGAAATGATGTTTATTCATTGAATGAAGGGAAAGCAGAAAGTATAAGTATAGACATGGGGACTTTTAAATAGGCATTAAAATAATGTGTTAAAACATATGAGTGGGTATTTATGAGTTCCTAAAAGAAAAAAATTTTGGGACATTGTGGTAAATTAATAGGGTGGTGATATGTGAGGTATTTTTAAAGCAGGATGGAGAAGAATCTACAGTAAGAAAATAAAGCTTTGGCTTTTAATTGACCACACCTACAGTGCCCAATGAGATTAATTAGTGTCTCAAATGAAAAGATCCATTTCTGATATTTATTTAAGAAAAAAATTTTTCTAAAAAAGAAGAGATGTGAAATAGTCTGTTTTCTGTATAGACCAGATCCACTGTATTTTTTGCTTATTTTTGTTGTTGTTTTTTTGTTTTGTTTTGTTTTGTTCTTAACAAAAATGCATATACATCCAGAAGTTAAGTTGCCTGTGTACTCGGGTGTTTTCTAAGAGGGGGCTAGCCAGAATTCAGTTTGGATTCTGTGTTTCCTTTAATAAAACATGTAATCATAATGTACAGAATGCCACTAGTGTTTTTCTGTGAAGCAGTAAATACCTTACCTAACAGATCCTAGATAAATTATGTCAGAAGCAGTCTGCTTAATATTGAATTGTGCCTGGCCAGTGTGGTTGAGTGTCAACCTATGAACCAGGAGGTTAAGGTTGGATTCCTTGTCAGGGCACATGCTCATGTGGTGGGCTTGATCCCCACTGTGAGGTATGCAAGAGGCAGCCAATCAATGATTCTCTCTCTCTCATCCTTGATGTTTCTATCTCTCTTTCTCACTCTCTCTCTCTGTTGCTCTCTGCCTTTCTCTCTGAAATCAATAAAACTATATTTAAAAATAATAATATGCAATTGTTTAGAGAAGCCCCAAGATTTGTCTCCCAGTCAACTCATATCAGATGAAGTTGAACCAAGTTACTGAATGACTATAAGACTTCATGGTGCTTAGTTCTTTACACCCCCGAAGACTATATAGGTACATTCTAATCATATGACTTTTAAGCATTTAGTTTTTATTTTGAGTTTCTCCAGTACAGTATCAGTCTATCTTGCCAAGACTTCTGCTTTCGTTCTCCACCTCTCACTCACACCTCCTCCATAGCGTGGGCAGGCAATAAAGGAAAAGGGTGAACTGTGTTCCTCTTGTTCTTTCTTTATAGAGTGCAGAAGAGATTTTGTGTGGAAAGAGGTTAAGTTAAAGGTTTGAACAAGGCTCAGGCATTCCCTATGCCCACATTTCTCATGTTAATGTGAGGAATAGCAATTTGGGGATATGCAAGAACTATGGAAAGGGGAACCCAACTGTAGGTAAAAGATGTAAAACAAATTCTGTTTATATATCACGTTTGTCAAACAGATCAGTTTTATTTTATTTCTTGGGAAATTGGGTATTTAAATTCCACACATTTTTTTCCTTTTCTAGAATGCTAAAATATGCAGATTTTTCTTCCATGATTTTACTTATATTATTCTGTGTTAGTTTTCTTTATTACTAGCACACACATAGGCATATTTAGTATAATTCTCAATAGCCAAACATTTCACAGTAGAAAGTGTTAGGATCGGTGTTTGGGGTGAGACTTACCAACTCTTTTCATGGAGTTAATTTTGTAAATGACTAGTCACCATGGAACACATGAAAATATGTGATGTAAATGACAGAAATTTTAAGATTGCAGTTCTGAAAATACTCAGAACGTAAGAAAATACAGACAGGCAATTCAATGCACTCAAAAAACAAATTAATGAACAAAATGAGAACTTTGCCAAAAAAACTGAAACTTTAAAAAAGAACCAACCAGAAATTCTGGAAATGAAGCATGCACTTAAGAAGATTAGGAGTGATCTACTAAGCATAGGAAACAGAGCCAACCAGATGGAGGAAAGAATTAGTTATATCAAAGATAGACAATGACACAGATGGAAGAAGAGAGACCTGAGCATAAATGAAAATGAGTTTCACAAAAACTATCTGACTATACCAGAAAAAGCAATATTAGACTAATAGGCATACCAGAAGAAGAGAAGGAAAAAGGAATGTAGAGCCTATTCAAACAAATAGTGGATGAGAACCTTCCAAACCTATAGAAATAACTAGATCCTTAAATCCAGAAAGCAAATAGAACACTTAGTTACCAGAGATATTTCTTAATTATGGACACTTCTTTTCAAAACAATGCCCAATTCTCTAAACTGAAACCTCCCCTCAAATCAGTGTTTTGCTATATTTAGTATTTATTACTCAGATCTTTATGAATATTACTGTGTTTAGATTGATAGGGACCAATCTAGCTTATCCTATCTAATAAAAGAGTAATATGCAAACTGACTATACCTCCGCTACACCCACAAGCCAATCAGGAGCGAATATGCAAACAAACCCAACCAAGATGGCTGCAGCCACTGAGAGCAGGAGGGAGGCTTGGGTTGCCCCAGGAATAAAGAAAGCCAAGCTTTCCCCTGCTCTTGCCAGCCTAGGCCTCCATTCAATGCTACAAAGTTTCAATTATAGAAGATAAATAAATCCCAACAGAAATGGCGGCAGCCATGAAGCTGGAAAGAGCAGGAGGCTAGGATTACCCCTGGTGATGGAGAAAGCCAAGCTTCTGAAAACCTGGCCAGCCTAGTTCTCCACTCCAGGCTACAAAGTTTCAATTATAGAAGATAAATAAATCCCAACAGAAATGGCTGCCACCATGGAGTGAGTAGAAGACTTGGCTCTACTCCAGGCTATAAAGTTTCAATTGTAGAAGATAAATCACAGATACTAGGGCCTCCACTTGGGTTGCCAGGGAGGTGTGGCTGTCCTGCAAACTACCACAGGCCCCTTGCCAAGGCTGCCCATGCCTCAAGGGAACACCCACCCTGATCCAGGACATCCTTCAGGGCAAACCAGCTGGCCCGCAATTATGCACCAGGCCTCTATCCTATCTAATAAAAGAGTAATATGCAGATTGACCACACAAGACTCAAACACACAAGACAGCTGCCCCCCCAATGTGGTCAAAGATCCTGCCCCATGTGGAAACAAGATGGCCAGCAGGGAAGGGCAGTTGGGAGGGACCAGGCCTACAAGGGAGGGCAGTTGAGAGGAATCAGGCCTGCAAGGGAGGGCAGTTGGGAGCAATCAAGCCTACAGGGGAAGGCAGTTAGGGGTGATCAGGTGGGCAGTGGAGGAAAGTTGGGGGCAAATAGGCTGTCAGGAGAGCAGTTAGACATCAATCAGGCTGGCAGGGGAATAGTTAGGGACAGTCATGAAGACAGGCAGGTGAGCAGTTGGAAGCCAGCATTCCTGGATTGTGAGAGGGATCCCAGATTGGAGAGGGTGCAGGCTGGGCTGAGGGACAACCCTACACATGCATGAATTTTGTGCATCGGGTCTCTAGTTTTATCATAAATACATATTTTGGGGGATTTCTAGACATCTCTGTCTCAATAGTCAGCCCAATGAAACTAGGATTTTATGAGCACCATGTGACAGAAGTCAAAGCAGCTAACTCTAGTCATTTAGCCAGTCTGGAATCCAGAGGATGTATTGGTTTGAAAGGTGGATTCTCTCTTATTAATTCTAACTTAACCTTCAGGATACTTCTCAGACACTAAACATCTGTTGATTCTTCTCCTGCTCTTCTATGTCTTGCTTACATAGCACTATACCATAAGAGAACTCATCATAACCAACTAAATGATGCCAGTATGTTTAGGTGTCTATTTTTCAAAACAATTTATGGAGGACAGAGAATTTTTTTTATCAAGAATCTATTATATGCCAGTTACTATAGAACATAGATATATTTATTCCCTCATTACAGATCAGGATGCAAAGTTGGCTATACTGTTGCCATTAGAGTTCACCTGAAGCAGGGTCACACCTTAAAAGTCATCTATTACAACTACAGCCCTCTTCTTTTCATTTGTCCCTCACTCACTAAGCCACCAACTTCATCTTTAAGGAGAATCTTTCTAAGAGACATGAGGCTTTTTCTGTCTTTTTATATTTATTTGTCCATTCATTTTGTATATAATATATACTTATAAGGTAACTACAGTTATTCCCCCTTGTTCATGGGGGATACATTCCAAGGCCTCCAGAGGATTACTGAAATTGGCTAGTACTGAAACCTATATATACTGTGTTCTTTCATAAATATATATATATATATATATATATATATATATATATGAAACCTATATATACTGTGTTCTTTCATATATATATATATATATATATATATATATATATATACATACACACACACACACACACACACACATACACACACACACACACACACCTATGGTAAATATTAATTTATAAATTAGACACAGTAAGAGATTTATAGCAATAACTGATAATAAACTAAAATAATTTAAATAATCCTATATAATAAAGAGCTAATATGCTAATTAGACCAGATAGCAGAACAACCTCCTGGTACAACCTTCTGGAACAACCAGTGGGCAGGGAGCATGGCCTGAAGGCAGCCAGGGATGCAACACAGTTGGGGCCACAAGGCAGTCGGGGTTGAGAGGGCTGAGGCAGCCAGTGCTGTGAAGGCTAAGCCCCTTGCACAAATTTTGTGCATCAGGCCTCTAGTATCTTACCTAATAATTAACTGTACCTTCACTATGCCCACAGCCAATCAGAGTGAGTATGCAAATTAGAAAGCCAAGTATGGCAGCCACCCAGCTGCTCCAGGCGTGAAGTGGCCAGGCGGGGCAGAATGCCCACTATGAGAGGGAGGGTGGGGGCGAAGGGATCTACAGAAGTGAAGTGTCAGAGCAAAAACAGGACTCAGACAAAGATGAAGATGGCAGATTCTGGCCTGAGTCTGCAGCAAAGATGAAGAAGGCAGACTCTGGCCAGAGCGAAGGGCTGGGTCCTGGGTGCCAGAGGAAAACCGAAGGAAGACCTATTGCACGAATCTCTTCATACAATGGGCCTCTAGTACTAGAATAAAACTTATGTGAGTGTGGTCTCTCTCAAAATACTTCTTTTCACTGTACACACAGCATAGATACATTAGAAAAGGAGTGATTCATGTCCCAGGTGGGATGGAGTGGGACAATGAAAGATTTCATCATGCTATTGAAAATGGTGCACAATATAAAACTTATGAATTGTTTATTTCTGAAATTTTAAGATTTCAGATGGTGGTTGACCATAGATGACTGAAACCATGAAAAGCAAAACCACAAATAAGGGGTACTACTATAGATAACTGGCCGTGTTCTATTGCATAGCATAAAACAGACAAAAATTCCTGTCATCATGAAGTTTATATTTTCACCAAGGAGACAGACAAAAAATAACATAAAATATATATATGGCTTGTGTAGTATATCACAAGGTAATAAATGCTAAGGTAAAATGAAAAGTAGAGCAGAAGAAGGAAGTGGAGTGCATGGTTGGGGGACAGTATTAAATAAGTAGGTCAGGTTCAGGCTCTTAGAGAAATTGAAATTTGTACAAAGCTCTGAAGAAAGTGTATTCCAGGCAAAAGGAATAGCTAGATAAATGCCTTAAGGTAGAAGTGTGTCCAGCGTGTTCTAGAATTATCAAGTCTGTGAGTATCTAGAGAGGAATGAAGGAGGACAATATTAGCTATTAAAGGGAGAAAATGATTCTTTAATGTAGAAAGCCTGTCCCTGCTTCACCAGAATGTATACAAGGAACTCCCAGTGCCTCCAAACTGATTATTTGGATGGTATTTTTGCTCAGCAGTCCTAGCCTACATTTGTTTTCATATACTAGTCCTCCAAAAACCACTGGCATCCTTTGAGTTTAGAACATTCCTTCAGACAGGTTCAGCCCACTCACTCATATGGACCCACTCATGAATCATTATTTCTATAGTGTTTCTAGTTAATCCATTCATTTATGCTGACCACAGTCAAAAGCAACAATGCATAGCATGTACTCAGGGGTGTTGGTTGAATGAATAGATATATGAGTGAGGTTAGTGAATGAATGAATGAATGAATAAATGAATGGAGGCAGATTGAATCTTATGACACAGATGGCTATTCCTACCTCTAAATAAATTTGTATTCTGGATGTAGAAGAAAGCTACACATTTATTTATGTTGAATCAAATATCTAGAATATGGTTGAGTGTTGATTAAATATTAATTCTTTTTAAATGTATTCATTTTTTCATCAAAGTAAGAGAAATCAGAGAAGTTTTTTAGTAGCTTCAGAGACATTTTCTAGCTTTTACTAAAAATATTTTGCTTCACCTTGAGCAGAGACACCAGTTAAAATATATTTAAATCTGATCTCAGAAAAAAAATTATTAATTTTTAGTGATATAATTTTGTCTAAAGTATCCACAGTGATTTCATTGTGCTGGTAAAAACTTTAATTTAAAATGTCAACTACATAATTACTCCCTTTGTTGGATTTAAACTTGCTTAAAGTGGTGATTTGTTTCCTTAGCTCTTCTGTAAGTTAGATTGTCTGTGGCGTTTACTGTTGACATAGTGAATCAGAGTCCCTGGATTTGTTTTAACCTTTTCTTTCTACAGTATGAAATGACTTTTATGGTACTCTAAGTACAGTAGATTGATTCTAGCATACGGCTATGAAACTTTTATAACTATATTTTAAGCACCCTGTAATCATATATAAATACAAAGTAATAGGGTTAGAAAACATGAGCTAATATGTATTTTGAATTTCAAAGGAAAAGCCAATTAGGTGCATTTTATTTATTCTTGATCATCATTTGCTTGTTAAACAATTTTTTTTTCAATCTGAGGCAAACAGATACATTTATAGCTCTGTGAAAGTCAGAGCACCAGTAAGAATAATTACCCACTTCACTAGAAAATTAGTTAACACTGATTTTAATTGCTCTATCAATTTAAATCCATTTATATTAACAACTGTTTATTTAACAAAAATTATTTTATTCCAAATATAATTTTAGAGGTGTTTCTTTATAATTTGCTATGCCACTGTTTCTCCATTAACTAATCATTTTAAGAGCACAGAGTTCTACTTAATATTCAATAAAACCATAGTAAAATGGAGTATTTTTAAAAGTATTTTTCATTATTTTTGTATAAAGTGCCAGGTAGGTCTTTTTGTGTTGGTGGGAGGTTTTTTTTATCATAAAACAGGTGTTCTAGTTTTTTAAATTAGGTTACTAGCTATGTGTGGTTTAAAAAAAGAAAAGGCTTATACCAAGTAAGTTACAGAAATTTTCTGTTTTTACTAAAAAAAAAAAATCACGATATATATTTATCTTTCTGAGTAATGTGAATGTTAATTATCATTATAATTTTAAAATGCAATAAAAATATATGCTATAAGTATTATTCTGAATGTATATTTAATCATATTCTGAAAAGGATATCTTTATACTTTTAAAGATTCTGTAAGTCATTCATTATTTTTAAATGACCTCATAATGATTTTAATAACTGTTCTTATTATTATTCCATAGGTACATATGAATAAAAATTTTGTAAGCGATAGCATAGTAAAAATTATCTCTCAGTGTAGAAACTTTCATATTTAAAGTGATTTGATATCCTGTGGTATAAGAGTAATAGAGAATATTGTCTGTTTCTTTATTCTTAAGAATGTATATGAAGATCATTTTTTGTGTGTAACTAGCCTCACTATTACTTAATAACAGTAAGTGCCATGAAATGTGAATATATGACAAGGTGGCCAGAGTAGGAAATGGGAAATGCAAGCATGTAGCTTCTTTTCCTTATCTTCTCTCTGAAATTACTAAAATCTCAATGCCTCTTTCTTGTGGCTCTTGTCTCTAATTTGGGGAATTTTCTAACAGTTGTACTTTTCATCCTGAAATTTCAAGAGTGTCTAGGTCTGTACCCAAATAATTCTCTATGCCAGAATAACAGCAACAATGAAGATGAGCCCATAGACTAAATGTGAGCAGAACTGTACTTGTGTTTTGCCTGGCTCATGTAGGATCCTTTCAAACTTTTGCTTAGTTCCTATTTTGTCTAGTCACCTGATAGGAGCTGATTAACTAGGGAACAACAAATAAGTGTACAGTCATAAAGTAGAACAAAACTAAGGGCCACAAGGGATTGACTTCAAGAACTTTGGCTCAACTCATTGGCATTAATCAACAGTCTTCAAATATTTAAAGAAGAACAAATCAACCAAAGTAGAACCTTTGCTGTTATTTATCATTGTTATAATAAATTGAGGATTAAAGTTTTTAGACTGTTGAAATGTGCTAATTGCATTTTTTCTTAAAAAAAAAAGGCTTTCCTTTTTCTGTTTCTTCCCCCATAGGTTTAGGCTTCAGTATTGCAGGAGGTGTGGGGAACCAGCACATTCCTGGAGACAACAGCATTTATGTAACTAAAATCATAGATGGAGGAGCTGCACAAAAGGATGGGAGGTTGCAAGTAGGAGACAGACTACTCATGGTGAGTGTGACTCAAGCAAAACTATGTGCATATTCATAAAGCTCCTTCCTTTCCCAGTTTAGGAATCTTGGTTGGTTCAGGCTCTCATATCAAAATACCATGGACTAGGTAGCTTAAACAACAGAAATGTTTTCTCATAGTTATTAAAGCTGGGAAGTTCAAGATCAAGATCCTGGCCCATTCAGTGTCTTGTGAGGTCTCTCTTCCTGGCTTGCAGACATTTCTCTTCTCTGTGTGTCCTCACATGGCCTTTCTCAATTCTTGTGCTGAGAGAAGATCCCTCTGTCTCTTTCTGTTCTTCCTAGACCACTGGTCCCACCAGAATACAGCTCCATCCTTAACTCATTTAATTAATAACCTTGGTTAACTTCTAAATACCTTATATCCAAGTACAGTGATATTAGCAGTCAGAACTTCAACATATGAATTTGCAGGGAAGGGACACAATCTACTCCGGGGCAGTGATCCTGGGCAGAAATGGAAAAGAAAGGAGAGCATACTTTGTGGTAAGAGATCTCAAAGATACACATATAATTATATCTGACTTGTTGACATTTTAAAAACAGAAATCTAAATTATCACCAGTTTTCATAGATAGGCAAGGCACAGAGATTTTAGGTTGTTTTTCCAAGACAACCCATCTCCTATTAGAAGGGAGGTGCTAAAGCAGTACTAGAGAGGTGAGCTTTGCAGAACAAAGGGAACTGCCTGGTGTACTGATAAATACATTTGTATATTCTCTCTGTGGTCCATTGTTCAATATGTTTAGACTCAGTCCCTATCTTACAAGAATTCACATGTGGAAATGGATCCCTTCCTCCTCTCCTCTCAGACAGCATTACAGCTTCCCACATGCTTCAGGAGTCCCGCAAATGATTGATACCAATACATGGCCACCCTTCTAAGCCCTGGGGTTATATGCAAAACCAGGGTAACATCAGACAATGATAAGTAGTGAAACAGTTAAGATTTTACTTAATAAAACTACTTCATGTCCATTGACGCTTTTATATCAAATCCATGGGATAATAATAAAATACTGAAAATTAATAGAAGATAGCTCTCAAGTAAGATACTAGTAAGTATATCTAGTCTTATATCTGCCCTTAGACAATAGAGCCTCTATTGTATGTCTGTAAGGAGCCATATCTCCAACACTTTTGTGAGAAGTGTTTGGGAAGGACCCATATATACAGTCTCCTCAGAATAGTAAATTCTAGGACAGGTGCAAGTTTGTAGGCTGAACATCAAAGTTCATTGTGCCCACTTCCTTGTTCTAGACAGCTTGTCTTCAGTCACACTCTAATTTCATAGTTGTCAGTGACTTTTGTATTGAATTATTTAGACAAGACCTTAATAATACTCTATCTTAAACTTTATTATTGATTTTATAGAGAAGAAGGAGGAGAGATAGTGAAAGGGAGAGAGAGAGGTTAATTTTCTAATGGCTTATTTTATATAAGCAAAAGGAAACTGAGGTATAGAGAGACTTGCTAACTGGTCATATAGTTAACAATGGGCAGAACTGGGTTTCAAATCCAGGCAATCTGGCTGGCATCCATGCTTAAAACCACTAAGCATGGTCTTTGCATTTGTTTCCAAAAATTTATCAGTCAGTTCTTTCCTTCCTTTAGTTATCTTTCAGTCATTTCATTAATTCCTTTGTTTAATAAGTAATATATTGTGCACCTTTGATTTCCCACCAATAACCGGTACTCAGAAAGCAACTCTGGCGGGAAAAAAATATCACAAAAATTTAAAAAAGGAGCATTAATAACTTTAGTCAAAGTTACTACTAAGAGTTTTTGGCTTTTTTACTACCTGAAGTTATTGTCATTTTATTTTATTTTTTTAAAACCACTTTCTTGAGGTATAGTTGGCATGTAAAAAACTGTACATGTTTTATGAATATAACTCCATGAGTTTAGGGATAGGTATACTCTCATGAAAACACTACCATCATTAAGGCTATACATATATCCATTACATCCCAAAGTTTTCTCCTACTCCTGTAATTATAATTATAATAATAATAATAATTACTAACTATTATTATTACTATGATTATTACTATTATCTATATAATAAAGAGGTAATATGCAAATTGATCCTCACACTCTTGCACTAGCCAACCCCATGTGGTCAAAGATGGCCACCACAAGTGGCTGACAGGGGAGGGTAGTTGTGGGCGATGAGGCAGCCGAGGAGGGCAGTTAGGGGCAACCAGATCATCATAGGAGAGCAGTTTGGGGGAACCAGGCCAGCAGGAGAAGGGTGTTGGGGGGACCACGCCTGCAGGGGAGAGCAATTGGGGGTAATAGGACTGGCAGGGGAGCAGTTAGGCATTGATCAGGCTGGCAGGGGAGTGGTTAGGAGGTGATCAGGCTAGCAGGCAGGTGAGTGGTTGTAAGCCAGCAGTCCTGGATTGTGAGAGGGATGTCCAACTATTGGTTTAAGCCTGATACCAGCAGTTGCATGTCCCCCGAGGGGTCCCAGATTGGAGACAGTGCAGACTGGCCTGAAGGACACCCACTCCCCATGCATGATTTTGTGCACTGGGCCACTTGTTGTTAATATAATAATTATATATATATATGCATTAAGAACAATTAACATAAGATCTAACCTAAGTATATTTTAAATATATAATACAGCCACTATGCTTAATAATAAAGTTACCATTTTTATTCTTAAGACTTTCTGAATTTTCTTGTTTGTTTATTTTGGGGGTTTTTTTTTGCCTTTCATGTAAAAGCTGGTTCTTATGAAGTTGTGTCTTTTGAACCAGAACAGTGTTTTGGGGATGTAGGCCCTAACAAATTCATTTCAAGAATATAAACTTTATTATTTGTTGACTTAAGAATGAAATAAACTGAGATATTCATCTTCTACATAGAGCTAAATGGAAATGAAGAGGACAGTTTCATTCTAAAATAATAACCATCATAGATGGTTATGATGTGATCCAGGGCTCATTATTCTTCTATAAGAGTTTGGTTGTAGACAACTCTTATGTTATTTCTTCAACCGCTGCTATTGAAATATCATTCTATATTTGTGTGCTGATTTCTTAGGGTTCTGTTTATATTTCTAGCTTTATTTTCAAATTCTTACAAAAACTTGAAGTCTATATAATTCTGTCAAAGGGTTTTCAAGACAGCATGCTATTATTTTATTACAATTTTCTCAATACTCACTGTAATTACAATGATTTCAAAAATAGCTGTGACATAATCCTTAAGTGTGTGGGTGTTAAACAAAGAATAGCTTTAAGAAAAATCAACCTTCAACAATAATAGGCCTCTCCCCTCTTATGTAAGGAAAACCTAATTATTACTTCCAAGGCAACTGTCAAGGTGAATTTGGAAATGAGAAAAAATTATTCATTTTATAATATTCTGAAAGAAAAATTATCACAAGGGCTAGAATAAAGAAGATAATCATGGGAGCTACCCTAAAAGACAAATTATCTTGTTTCACCCAAAAAATATTTATTAATGCTCTCCCTCTGTCATCTGTCTCCACCTCCTCTTTTCTTTTTTACCCTACATTCATGTCTTTTCATCTTCCTTGTCTTCTACTCTCCTCCCCCAAAAGAAACATGAATAATTTAGGTTCTGTGATTTACCACCTGAACTACACACTGTAGTTTTCTCTAAATATCTATTCTCTTTTCTAAAGTAATTTGTACCACTTCTTAGGACAAATCCCCCCTATATTATTCATTCATGGTTCTGTAAAATAAACTGATCTGAAATGAATCTCATTTCTTTAGACTTTTGTGGCTGGATCACCACACTTTAGAAAGTCTCACAACATCTGCCCTTCAGTGAAAGCAATGAAATCACAGTCCTTAGTATAATTCTTTTTAGACTCATTGTAATAACCCTTCCAGTCACCCTACTCAAATAGCTGAATTATACCATCTATATTGGATACATTTTTCTTATGTACTTGATACATCTCAGAAATTAAGTTTCTAATTTAGATATTATATTGTTCCAACTCTTTTTGGTACATAAGAATCTCACAGAAAAATAGGAAGTAATCTCTTACCTCTGCTAGGATATGCTAAGGATGGAGAATTTATTGCCTCTTATAAGCTATTCATTACCACTGACCATTATTAGCAATTTTTCCTTAAAATTACATCAAAATATATGTATCTATACATTTCTATCTTTATTAATAGTCCTGTCCCTTAGAAAGGTGAATACTAATTTCTCACCCACGGTTTGTTTGAAAAATTATATTTGTCACTTCACTTCTCAGTCTTTTAAAGTGTTTTACACATTTTTCTCTCACTCTTGCAGTAACTTTTTCCACACCTGCTTATCTTCTATAAGTAGATTACCATTTAACAAGATATTTTTTCTTTCTTACTATGTTTTCCTCTATCCGATACTTATATTATTCTACTATAAGAAAAATTATCCTGCCTATCACATATGCAATAAGCTTCTTAGTTTTTCAGGTAAGTGATTAATGTCAGATCTCTCTGTTGTTTCACGGGTCAACAAGATATTCTCTTTATCAAAATAATAATTTTTAATTTATTTTCCTGCTGCTTGACACTAATCATTCACTAAAATATTGCTTTGTTTATCTTGTCAAATGACAGTGACATCTGATTTTTGGAGATTAAACCAGTAGATTCATGTTATAATCTCAGACTGAATAAATTAGCTCCTGGCCCTGAACTTGATGGGACAGATGATCAGAAGTTAACAGTGATAATTTTCAAATTCTTTCATAGATTTTTAGACACTGGTTTTTAGTAAGCCCTACCAAGAAGAAACATAGAGCCATATATATTACAGAAATGTAATGTTGTTCATCTTTTCCTTCACAATACTAGAAACTTTGAATCCAGAGTTATCTGTCTTCTCTGTAGGGATAACCTGAGCTATTGTCAAAGCCCCTTGTAATTTAAACTTCATAATCTTAGTCTCTTTTACTTATAACCTCTGCTTGAAGTTTGAAAAAACAAATAAACATAGTGAGAGAACTTTTACATATTTTACAGAGAATAAGTCTGTATGGGTTTGTTTATTTTTTATTATTCTTAAAGGGAAGCAATAGACAAGGGAAATAGTAACATGGGAATTGAGGTAGGAAGGAAAGACAATGGACTCTGAGATAGGATAGCTGGATTCAAGTTCCAAGTAGCTAGCACTAACTCTACCTAATTGACTTTGGCAAGTTATATACATCTTTGGTCTTCTATCTTGACCTCTTTACCATGGCAGCATTGCCTTAAATCAGTACTTCCCAAGTGTATTTCAAAGCACCAGTCTCATTACTGACTGTGTCACATGAAAAGGATCTGTGGTAAAAAAAATAAATAAATAAATTAGGAAATCCTGCAACTTGTATCTTATCTCTCTTGTAAATTCTCAATGAACTTAGCACATTAAAGAGTTTGTGAAGTCCTGCAGTCAGAGGAACTAATTTAACTTTGGTTAATACTATAATTTTCCAATGTATTTTATTGTGGATTTTTTTTCTTTTGGGGGAGGAGGTAGTCTCTACTCTTTATTTTCTTTTTCATTTTTTTCAATTACAGTTTACATTCAATATTATTTTGTACTAATTTCAGGTATACAGCATAATGGTTAGATAATTGTATGCTTTACTAAGTGTTCTTCTGATATTTCCAGTTCCCACCTTATACCATACAGAGTTATTACAATATTTATGATTTTATTCCCTATGCTGCACTTTTCATCCCCATTACTAGTTTGTAACTACTAATCTGTACTTCTCAGTCCCTTCACTGTTTTCACCCAGTCCCCCAACAATCTCCCCTCTGGCAATTGTTGGTCTGTTTTCTGTAGCTACGAGTTTGTTTCTGTTTTATTTGTGGAACCCTTTTCTTAAAGTAATGTTTATAAAACACCTAAACCTAGTGTTTAGTGGAGTGTACCCAGAGATGTGCTATCTCTTATTTCAAAATTAATATCCCATGGTAATAGGCAGTAAATGGATTTAGGGAATGTGGATGGAAACAATACAATTTTCTCAGTAAGTATTAGCTGGAAGGACCTAAATTATTATTTTTTGGTAGATTTATAAAATTGTTTAGTTTCACCTAAATAGTAATAAGAAAATCATCTTGAAGATGATGCAAATATGTTGAAATTTTCTGAATAAAGAACAGGACTTTACTTTCATTAGTTAGATCAAACTTAGATAAGAACCAAAGGCTGTACTCTGTGCACATAGCTGTTTCTTACCACCAACACACTGATTCTTCTTAAAAATATCTTTCACCTACTACATCCCACACAGTCTTCACTCCAACATTTGAGAGATAGATGGGGCAGTCATTGCTATCATTCTTATTTTCTAGAAAAGAAAGTTAGAACTCAGGGAAGAGAAAATAATTTCTCATATTGCATAATTACTAAATTGTGAAATTAAGTTCAGATCTAGAGATCCAGGTCCTAAAACCACATTCCTTTCTCCAGTTTACTCAACCTCTCTGGTTCGCAATCCTGGTTGTACATTTGAATAGTGTGCTAAGGTTTTGAACTCTGGATCCCCAGGCTTCAGTCAATCCTGAGTAATCAAATCAGGATATCTGGGGTAGGAGCACACTTTATTTAACACAGCTTTGTTTTGTTTTAAGTTTTCCAAATGATTCTAATGTGCACCTAGGTTACGAACCACAGTCCTACCTTTACCTAATCACATCCTAGCCCTCTCTGCTGCTGCTTCACTGCCTCTCCTAAGGGAGACTTTGGTGTAAATGCCCATTTTATCAAACTAGTACAGCATTATTGAGCAACTTCCAGCAATGGGCTTACAGATATTTATAAATAGTTCATCTTTAAAACTCTGTCCCCTGATGTTAGAGTCACTTCTGAAACAACACAAGAAAAAAGCTGAACAATTGTCTCTTGGACTCCCTTCTGACTTATCTCAAATAAAATAAAGTTACAATGAAATGTAATTGCAATGAGATTTTATGTAAGGTTGTTTTCTGGCTTATGTATAATTTAATGACTCTGTTTCTGAAACTTGCTTATAGTTCTCATATATTGGTGCCTATGACAGAGTGGTGGTTTTAAAATTATTTTTAAAATTATTTTAATAATTTTAACTATTTAGAATTATTTTTAATATCATCCATAAAACATAAAAAGTTATCTTTAATATATGTATATTTCTCTACTTTAAATTGCATACTTATATAACTATGTTAATATATGGTACATATTTTAAAACATACACAAAAGTGGAAAGATTAAAATCAATGTGATAAATATTAATAGAAGTTCAAATATTTCTTCCTGTACCTAGTGAGGTCCCAGAGGTTCATTGTGTTGACTACTGCTAAGAGGAAGCTGGATTCAATCAACACATCACTGTCAATCTCTCTCCCTCTCTCTCTCCTCTCCCTCTCTCTCTTTCTCTCTCCCTGGAATAAGATTAAGAGATGCATCAAAATTAATGTAGGAAGAAGAAAGGTACACTTTTGGAATTTTCATCTTATCCTATATAATAAAAGAGAAACATGCAAATTTGATCGTACTTTGGCTCCTGATTGGCTATGCTACCAGCCAATCAGGAGCAGGGGTGGGGCCAAGCAGCATGAGTGGTAGGCCCCAAGGGTGGAAATGAAAAGGTGGTGGCAGCAAGCGCCCATCCCCCAGGCACTGTGAGGATAAGCAGCGGCAGCAGCAGTGGTGGCAGGGAGCACCTGGCCCCAGGTCAATGTGAGTGGAAGTGGCGGCAAGCGCCTAGCCCCCGGGGCTGGGTGGTCGCAAACAGCAGGGGCTGAGCTGAACAGGGTGATGGCTGGCGAGGCTTTAGGCAGGCTGGGAGTGAGCCATCAGTTGGACATCCCCTGGGGGCTCCCAGTATGTGAGAGGGGGCAGGTTGGGTTGAGGGACCACTCACCCCCAGTACATGAATTTCATGCACCGGGCCCCTAGTTTCTTATAAGCGGATGTGACCCAGTGCTCATGTTCTATGCCAGCCTCTCATTCTTATATCCTACTAGAGGCCTATTTCATGAAAATTTGTACAACAGGCCTTCCTTCCTCTGGCTGCCAGCACTGGTTTTCCTCTGGCACCAGGACCCAGGCCTTCACTCCAGTGGAGTGCTGCTCCTGTAGTTCCTTCTGCTCCCAGCCCTCTCTCTCATTGCAGGCATCCCACCCTGCCTGGCCACTCTGTGCCTGCATGCATTCTGCCCAGAGGCCCTGAGCAGCTGGGGGGCAGGGCCACCATCATCTTTGTTTGGATCAATTTGCATACTTACTCCAGATTGGCTGGGTGGTCATCACAAATTGATGGTCAATTTGCATATTTCTCTTTTATTAGCGTAGATGCCTGACACAGAATGAGTGTCCAGTAATTGTGTTGTTGATTGAATGACCTTCTTTCCCTATCCCTTTTTCTCTGAGTCAACACAAATGTAAAATAAAAACTCAGTACAAATGCTTCATTCTCCCTATATAAAAGGGAGTTTTGATAACTTTTCCTTTGATTATTTTTTAACTTATTTAGTTTATTATTTCAACACTTATAAAGTGCCTAGTATTTATAGTGAAGCAGATGGGGGGATGCAAAGATAAAAACTAATCATTGCCCTGGAGGTTAATCTCTGAGGTGGGAAGAGGCACTGCAGGATAAAGTGCTATGGAAGGGGTGATCATTTTCACAGAAAGAACCCTACATAGAAAGAAACTGTATCCAGTAGCAGGATCGGCAGAAGCACCATATCAAATTATGATGTTTGATTACTATTTATATGCTGCTTTTTATTATACAGTGTTTTTACAGATTCATGGAATCATTCCTTTTTTTGTACACACAAGTAATAAACTAATAAATCAACATTACTCACATTCTACCTATAAGAAAATGATCAGCAAACATATCAACTGACCAAAATTCATGAATCTAGGAATTGAAACCCAATTCTATATTCAAAATTACTCTCATTATACCAAGGTGACTTTATTTCTAGAAACACCTAAAGTTAAAATATGTCAAATTATTTTTAATAAATGTTGGTCAATTCATTGGGCATGAAAAATCACCTTCCTTCTTTCCCATTCTAATTTCCATCTCCCATGAGATCTTGCTATGTGTGTTTCATAATAAAGCCACTGCACTTAGTTTATGTTCTTTCTTTCTTTTTTTAAAATATATTTTATTGATTTTTTTACATAGAGGAAGGGAGAAAGATAGAGAGTTAGAATCATCGATGAGAGAGAAACATCGATCAGCTACCTCCGTGCACACCCCCTACTGGGGATGTGCCTACAACCAGAATCAAACCTGGGACCCTTTAGTCCACAGGTCAGCGCTCTATCCACTGAGCCAAACCAGTTAGGATGTTTATGTTCTTTCTTAGTTAAATTTCTATTCTTGCTCATTTAAAAAATAGAGTTAATTTCATTTTAGCAATAACTAATACATGCTCATTGCTAAAAAGAAAAATAAGAAAATATTTATCTGAAGGTAACCATTATTAGAGTTTCATATTTATTCGTAGTTATTTTAAAAGTCAATTCTTTTATAAGAATTAATTTCTACTCCCTGCTGAGATTTTAATCTTTAGTTTATACACATTTATTTTTATATCATGACATTATTACATTAGGTTAGTCTCCTTTTAAATTTATCATGTGATCTAATGATTAACAACTTTGTCTCCTTTTTAAAAAGTTAACTTTGGAGTTTGTAATTTTTTTAGTGTTTCTAAAGTCTCGCATTTCCTCATGGTAACTTTTATGTCCTCAGTCACCTCTCAGTCTGTCCCACACCTTGATATTCTGAATGAATATGGGAAGGTCAGCGTCTCACCGTCAGTACTTGGATCATTCCTCCTTATTCCCACCCTCTCATGCTCCCACACCTCCTGTCTTTGTACCGTCACATATACAGAGGCAGGATGTCCCCAAAAGATGTATATACACTTTAACAGCTGATAATTCAATTAATGTTTCTTTTCTGATTTAACCCATTGGAATTAATAATTATTCAAAGTGTGTATACATTTTGGGGGGACACCTTTATATGTGCTTACACTCATTTGAATTCTCGCCACACTTGCCATGTTGTTCCCTCTGACAAGTCTCCTAGCACCTCTTCCTTCGGCTGGTTTGCCCTCTTTTATCTGCACTGCCCTCATATTTGGTGCTCCCTCCTCTATTTGACAGGATGAGTCATCTCACCTCCAACCTCTCTTTCTTGGTCTCAGTCCAGGGTCCTATTGCATACGGCCTAATGGACATACTGCACATATATGTTCCCCCGAACTCCCACCGTGTAGTACACACTCTCTATGGGAATATTTCATTCAGATGCACATGATTTTGTTTATAAAACCAGGCCAGTTGCTCAGTGTTCACCATTATAGACAGATATTCAGTGCAAAAGAAAAGGAAAAAAGACAATGAAAAACAATGGCAAGAGCAACTAGCCAATCAGTATAATATCCCTTCTCTCTTTGTACAATCAGCTCCAGCTGTAGGCCCTTTATCTTGAGGGTTCATAGAATGCACACATGTAATTAACCCAAATAAACCCACATTTGTGAAGAACATTTTGAAGACTTCAGCACAAAAGAGCACTTTTTGATCCAGATCCTGTACTATTCTAAATTTTTTTAAAAAAACACACAGAAGCCTCATCAACAGTACCCCAATTAAACTCATCAGTTCACAGATGTTTACAGGAAAATGCTCAGCACAAAATTTCACCAAGAATTTTTGTTTCCTGGGAAAAGGGACAATAGTAATGCTAATAAGAGCTACCATTAATAAGTACTTCAGTGCACCTGTCACTTTACATAGGTCAGTGTGTTTAAATCCAGTGATTCTTATAATACCTATTTACACGTGTCAAAACTTAGGCCAAGAAGGTGAGATAAGGTCACACAGCTAGAAGGTGCCAGGACAAGGTCTCAAATCCAGGTCTGTATGACACAAAAGCATGTGCTCTTAATGACTGCATCATGTTGACAATATCACACCATTAATTCCATGTCTAAAATCTATGTAAATTTTCCAACACTTCCTTGTCACAAATAAATACAGACTGACCTACCACCATTATAAATTACTCCCCGAATGTCCTCTCTTTCCCCACTCCTCACCTCCACCCAGTCTTCATCTGCTTTCTGCTTATGGTCTAAGGGTCCGTCAGCAAAATCATTCTCAGAAAACATGCTTGAAGGTACCATTTTCAAGACTGTTTCACTGCCCAGCTTAAAAATGGCAAAAATGCAATTTAATAAGCACTGCCCACATATCTTTTTGATGGGTAAACTAATGAGCTGTGTGCTTTTTGTATCCTGGGGAGAGAGACAATGAACCCTTGTCGAAGACAAAGCTTCTGTGCCGCATATAATTTAATCCAGGTGGTTTCTAGCCTTTGAGTCTTTATTCCTTGACTGTCATCCCCTCTGTATTATGCCAATAAATTCCTCTTCCATTTTGTTATATCAATATACAGGGTGTCCCCCCAAAATGTATATATACTTTAATAGCTGATAGCTCAAGTTTGAAAATGAAATATATTCTAATAAACAGGGCCTTTACAATTATTCAAAGTGTGTGTATACATTTTGGAGACACACACCCTATAGGTGATGATAGGGACTTTGGTCACAATATTCAGAGCCACCTTAAGTAATAATTTTTTGAGATAAAACATCTACTTCAATATACATTTTAAATGAATGTATATGAGCATCATTTGTAAATAGTCATTATTTAGGTACAAGTGATACTGTCCTAAAATAAGTGATCAAATATATAAGGAGGTCTCAAAGAGACAGATATATCCAGCTATGATCTATTTTATTTATTTATCTTTTAACTATGTCAGTGTATTTAGATGATACAATATAGTCACCACTGTATTGAGCAAGAAGTATAATGATTACTCAGTCTTATATAACACTTTGGAATTTATGTTACTTCTATATGTAAACTTGGATGGAGACTCTTTTCTCTTCAACGGAGAAAGAATAGATGGTGTAAGTCCTGGGTTTCAATGAACCAGCACTCAAGGGCAGTGTCTTTTTCATTTTTCAAGAGGACTGTAATCCAATGGATGGCTTTGCCCTTTGGAGGCTGTGTAGCCTTTTTAAACATCAGTTTTTCTCATCTGTAAAATGGCTCTAATTATTCATACTTTCCTCACATAGCTATAACCAGGATCCATTATATGACTTATGTCAGAACTTATACATAGTACACCAAAAACATATGGCATGCAGATTTCAAATAAATGTTAGCTATTATTATTATTACTGTTATTTTTTCTCTATTACTCAAGGGCTGCTTAACTGTGTTCCCATACCTGTAGTCCCTCTATGTTCTCACTTTCTGCATGGATCCATTCTATCCATTCATTCCATAAACAACTGTGTCCTTAGAATGTATTAGAAAGTGAGTTTCAGGGAAGCTGGGATGTGGTCTGTTTATTTAGCCCATGTTAGCCTTTGAGTTTGACATGCTTACTGTAGATTAATAGTTAAAGTGTGGTTTCTGGTGGCAAACTGATTGGCTTATTAGATCAGTGACTTTGGCAGATTTCTTAACCTCTTGGAAACATTCTTTGCTCATCTATATAATGAAGGTAATTATAATAGCTACCTCATAGGTTATTGTGAGGTTTGATTCTTTTAATATATATAATATAATTTAGAATAGTCCCTGAGTGTAATACAGGCTATAGAAGTATCTACTGTGATTGTCAATCTTATTGTTTATTGCTATATCTATATTACATAAAACAATGACTGACACATAATAGGTATTCAATAAACATTTTATCAATGACTGAACAGGTGCTAGACATTAAATGCATGAAAGCATTTAAGAGAGCATTTCTTATCTAGGAAAAATCTACAGAAACATATGGTGACGTTTACAGCTTATCAGAGAGTTCACAGTCAGAATTCACACTCATCAGTCAGGTTCATTTCCCTCTGGTTCCAGCGTCCCTAACTTGGGCTATACCACCAAGAACTTACTGGTCTATGGAATTGATATAACAACTGGGGCCCAAAAAAAAAGGCAATGCTGAAAGCTGTTTGTAGCTAACTTGCTAATTAGATAATACAGAGACTATGCAAGGATCCAATCTTGGCATATTGATTTTAATTCAGCAGAAACTAAATAAGAATCATCCTATCTAATAAAAGAGTAATATGCAAATTTGACCATACCTTTGCCACACCCACAGTATGCCCACCAGCCAATCATGAGCAGATTATGCAAATAAACCCCAACCAAGATGGCTGCCTCTACTGAGAGCAGGAGGAAGCCTTGGGTTTCCCTGGCAACAGAAGAAGCCAAGTTTTCCATCAATGTTACAAAGTTTCAATTATAAAAGATACAGAAAAGGCAGCAGCCGCTGAGCTGGACAGAACAGAGGTTTGGGTTTCCCTGGCAATGGAGGAAGCCAAGCTTTCAGCCTGCTGTTGCTGGCCTAAGCCTCCACTCTAGGCTACAAAGTTTCAAACAGAAATGGCTGCCACCACAGAGTGAGCAGAAGGCTTGGCTTTGCTCCAGGCTACAAAGTTTCAATTTTAGACATAGATTAATTCCAGATACCAGGGCCTCCACTTGGGTTGCTGGGGGGGCGTGGCTGGCCTGCAAACCTCCACAGGCCCTTCCCTCAGGCTTCCCCTCACCCCAAGGAAACCCCTACCCTGATCTGGGACACTCTTCAGGGCAAACCAGCTGGCCTCCACCCATCCATCCGGCCTCTATCTTATCTAATGAAAGAGTAATATGCAGATTGACCATCACTCTACCATACAACAGGGCTGCCCCCATGTGGTTAAAGATCCTGTCCCCATGTGGACACAGATGGCCACCACAAGATGGCCAGGAGGGGAGGGCTGTTGGGAGGTTCCAGGCTCTGCAAGGGAGGGCAGTTGTGGATGATCAGGCCAGCAGGGGAGGGCAGTTGGGAGGGACCAGGCCTGCAAGGAAGGGCAGTTGGGGGCGATCAAGCCTGCAGTGGAGGGCAGTTAAGGATGACCAGGCTAGCAGAGGAGGGACGTTGGGGGCAAACAGGCTGACAGCAGAGCAGCTAGGCATCAATTAGGCTGGCAGGGTAGTGGTTAGTGGGTGATCAGGCTGGCAGGAAGAAATGGTTAGGGGCAATGAGGGAGGCAAGCAGGTGAGCAGTTTGGAGCCAGCAGTCCTGGAAGGATGTCTGACTGCCCATTTAGGCCCGATTTTACCAGGATCGGGCCTAAACAGGCAGTCGGATATCCCTCGAGGGGTCCCAGGTTGGAGAGGGTGCAGGCTGGGCTAAGGGACATACCCCTCTCTCCATGCACGAATTTCATGCACTGGGCCTCTCGTGTCATAATAAAAGAATAGCCAAGTAAGGAACCTAGGGATTTAAAATACTTCCTGGATATTTTAAAACCATTGAAAAGAAGTGCTGCTGAGAACCACTGCAATGCCACTGCCATGGAGTGATAACTGCACTTATAACCCAGGCTTTTCTGTCCAATAAATAAAGAGGGGTTACTGTTCAAGCCACTGGCAAGAGGGTTCCCTTGAATTCGCTCACCTGAAAAGCCCTAGGGCCCAGCATTAGCACTCTTTCCTTAGAAGACAGACTCATGTTAAATGGGACATTTTTATGGGAACAATTTTTAAAGTAAGAAAAGCCAAAATTGGTGAAGTTGAGGAAAATAGGGGCTTTCCAATAGTTGGTGTAAGAGTAAACTGGGCCATGTTTCCAGAGAGTACTTTGAGAAGCCTTGTCATATGTATTTATGCAGTTTGGTCCAGAAATTCCACTTGTATGATCTATCCTGAATAAATCATCAAAGTGGTACACAAATATTGAAAAGGTTTACTGCAACATCACTTATACTACAAAAAAATTAGAAGCAAACTGAAGGTGCTTCAGTAAGAGATTAATGAAATCATTATGTTTTAGCAGTGCAAGACAGTGCTCTATAGAAAACAAAACTCACGTTATGGAAATACATTCATGATATGGACAAGTGCTCACTGTAGATTTAAAAGGCAGATTCCAAAACAATGTGTATAATGCAGTCAGAACTGTCTATAGAAATACAGTATATCTAAATAGGGAGATTATGGATATTTTTTCTCTTTTTCTTTAGTTCAATGAATATGTATAACTTTTGTAATCACTAACGTTATAGTATAATAAGAAAGACATTTGACCACTGCTTTCACTTTTCCACCAAGAGTATTCTGCTCACTGTTATCATGTATTGCTTCATCACAGAAAAGGGCAGAAGTGACCTTGTTTAAGCATCAATAGCTGTATCTTACCTGCTTTGGCTAATGCCATTTATGTATCTATTCTGCCAAAATATGAAATAGATACAGGACTGTAATCATTGCAATTTAATCTTGAAATGAGGTCAAAATTCTATGTATCTTCTTGCCTGAGTATTTCCCTTCACCTGCATAGTTTGGACTCTCATATTGAATTTTTTCACCTCTCAGGTAAACAACTACAGTTTAGAAGAAGTAACACATGAAGAGGCAGTAGCAATATTGAAGAACACGTCAGATGTAGTTTATCTAAAAGTTGGCAAGCCCACCACCATTTATATGACTGATCCTTATGGTCCACCTGATATTACTCACTGTAAGTACCACCCTCTGTGTCATCTTCGAATAGCATGTCATGTTTGTGAAATTGGAATTCTCCAAAACCTGGCCAAGTCCTCTGCTAGCACCTGCCCATTTGTTAAGCCTGTGGAAATACTTCAGGGGCATCCTGTGCTCTACTCCCTGGTTGCCTCGTGTTTTGAAGGTGAGAGCCCCTGATGCTTTGGCAGGCCCACCCCTGTGGAAAGGCTTAATAATGTATGTTGTAGACAGTGTAGTTGCAATAACATAGGAGCAACACATTTTAAAGGGCTATTTCTTAAGTCCCTAAAATCTAATGGCTCTCATGCCATAATATTTTTTCTTTCTAGTTCAAAATCTATATAATAGCAGAGTGGAAAAGACAAGCTGGCAAAATAGACCCAGGATAATACTATGCTTCTTCTTGGTGGGAAGTCAGGGAGTGATCTTATGTTTGGTGAAATTATAGTCCATAATCACCATCATCCTAGCTCTTACCATTACCTGATTTTGTTATATTGGTAGAGAAACCAGATACATTTGTTAGTCATTAAGGCAGTAAAGGTGGGTTGAAGGTAGGGATTTCTAAGGCAACAACTAGTATCAGATGCTATGCTGGCCTGTCTTTTCTAGAATTCTTCTTAACAGGTCAACAAGAACTTTACCTAAAGTTCTGTCTTAGTGGACCTAATTCTGAAGCAATTCGTTTTTCTATTGAGTTTAAGGGACAGTTTTATTAACATCAGTAAGTTTTATCACTCTGAGATTTTAAGGAGCCACTTGTAAGGTTAGGAACCCAGAATATCTTCAGGACCTGCCATTAATTAGTACTATGGTCTTAAGCAAATCGGTTAACTTCTCTTAGATACAGATCTTTCTCTTGAGAGAAATTTACAGGTTGAATAATTGTGTTACCTGCTCATTACATTAGCTATTGCTTTTCTTAATGTGATTCTAAAATGACTTGCCCCCAGATATGGCTTTTTTTTCCAAGCAGGTAAGTAATCTGAGATCAGCTTTACCTTAGGATATGAAAGAGATTGAACTTCAAAGTGTTTCAAACTGGATGAACTTAGAAAAACCGGCCTTGATACTCTGTGAGCTACTTCATGAGGGCTTATAAGGTCAATGCAAAAGAGGGAAAATACATATTTCTTACTTGCTATTCAAGTAAGAAATACGTATTGAGTAACTTTAATATGTACAAAACACTTTGTGAGGTAATATGTGGGATACAAAGGATATATCAACATGGCTTTCATTGGAAGAAACACTAATTCAGATATATAAATAGCAGCAACATGTGGCAAAATAAAAGGATGCATAGGCCAGGAAAGAGGTAAAAAATATATGTCCTTTGGGCACTTAAAGGAAGGGAATATTACCTGTTTTGGGGAGATTAAAAAAATTATGCAGAAGGTGGAATTTGAAAATTATCCTGGAGAATGGATGAGATTTCAATACCAGAGTTGGGTAGGAGGCAGAAATTGTTGCAGTGAATATAGTGGAACAAGGTACAGATGTTGTGAAGGACAGGCTTTGTTTGAGGGCCATAGGACATACGGAAGGGAGATTGGAAATGGGTCAATCTTGTAAGAACGGTGAAAAGGAGAGGAAATACTCAATACTCTCCTGGCAATGAAGAGCATTTAAGCTAGAGAACATCATGATCAGAGCTGGAATTCTCAATGTATAAAATGGAAAGTGGGGGGGTAGGAGACCCAGTTTGGGGGGTTTTCAGCCTCCCAAAAGGAGATGAGTTAGGGTGGGTGAATAGAAAAGAAGGCTAGAGTTCTTAGTCTTCCTGTGCTGTGAGCACAGCAGATTTTTTATTAAAATATATACAAGAACTTGTTCATAAGAACCTTCTGCTTTTGATGATTGAATAGTAATTATCTGAAAAGAATGTGAACTCTGTACTTAGAAAACCAACATTTTTATTTCAATAGAAAAATTAATCATCATTCTGAAAACATGCGTGCTAAATCTCTCCTCCAATTCTTCGCTTCACCTAATTATGCTAACAGGGCTTATAGTATAACTACTATTATATATTTCCAATCCTAAAGATTACTTTGTGCTATTCCATATTAAATGCAAACAAACAGCACCCGCCCCTCCTGGAGGACAAGAAAATCCTTGGCATGTACCAAAGCCTTTCTGTTTTTAATAAAACCATAGCACGAGACATTGAATCACCCACATAACAGGGTTTTTCTTTTCTTTTCTTTTCTGTTTTCACCTCGTAGCTTACTCTCCACCAATGGAAAACCATCTACTTTCTGGCAACAATGGCACTTTAGAATATAAAACCTCCCTGCCGCCCATCTCTCCGGGAAGGTATTCACCAATTCCAAAGCACATGCTTGTTGAGGACGATTACACCAGGTCAGATATGCTTGTTGATTAATTGGGTTTGTGGTCATTACCAGGAAGAAATTGCATTTGCCTAATGTATCAGCTGTTGCTTTGGGGCTAACCAAAACTTCTTAGAGCCATTCAAAGTTATGATAGTCTTGCTTCCGGTGGGAATCTGCAAATACTTGTCAACATGTGTCATTGGTCTCTGTTAGGAAGCAAAATCGCAAATTCTTTGTGGAGAAATAGTAATATATACTTATCCATTGCTTTTAAGACTTTTAATATATGATCATATTTGAGCTTTATAGCCATACTATAAAAAAGGTATCATTACTTAAAGAGAGGGGATGGTGCTGAGAGTTCAAAAAGAAGGAAGTATCATACCAATATTGCATATTTGGTGAATGGAAGAGTCAGAACTGAAACTCTTATCTTTTGACTCTTAACTCCACTTTTTGCCACCTATGAACACCCACAAGTCACTGGAATTGGGAAGTCAATTAATCCTCCTTCTAATGTGATAACTACAGGTGGAAAGGACAGGAGTGAAATTAATTACAGGTAGTTTGAATTTATTATATCCTGTTAATCCCCAAGGGGAATAGGATGGGATTTTAGGACAGAGCACAGAATCACATTGCTAACTACCCCACAAAGTAAAATCATAGTTAGCCAGCATGCCTCTGAAAAAGTCAAGTCTGACAATTCACAGAAGATCAATCTTTAATCATTACTACTAAGGATTCATTAAATATGGGTTAATCAATAAATGAATTGGTAGATATGGACTTTAAAATAAAGTGTACATTTTTCCTTCTATGTCTTTAAATATTTTTGGTCCAAAGTAATCTATGCTCATTGCATTCAGTGAAATAATACAAAAATGTCAGGTAGCAAAACTCTCTTCACAAACTTTCTCAAGCCAACCAGTCTTGAGGTTCCCACTATAATATTCTGGCATGAACCATTCACATATTATTTATGTTTATATACATCTGTAAAATACAGACTCAGATATGGGTGAGTTTCAACACTTTTTACAAAAGAAGTTCATATTTAACACATTATTCTGCAACGTGCTTTTCTTGGTAAACAATACTTTTTCCCAAAATGAGATTACATATAAATATGTACATGTTTTTCTGAAAGTATTTGTGTAAACATACTAGAGATGAACTATTTTAATTTTATAGCCTGACTGTTTAAAGAAGGCATTTGTCAGTCTTTCAAAATGGTCTCACTGGTACCCGGGCATGCTTTGCTATTTCTTTTTAAATGATTAAACACTTTCCATTTACTATGCAATTTCAAATATACTGAAGTAGCTTCTTAGACCTATAGCCACAGAATGAAATGTTGAGATGCTGCAAATGTGCATCTGTGGTATACTAGTAAATCAAATATAAACTTATCCCCATGCTGAAATAGCTGATCTCCATGTTCTTAATTGAAATGAGGGCTGCAGCAAAGATAATCCTCATGGTTCTCCAAAGAATTCTGTAAATTTAGGCATCTTTATTCACCAGAGTAATCATCTATTTGCTCTCATCCTATCTTCAATATTTAATACTGGAGGCCCGGTGCACAAAATCCAGTAGGGCAGTTGGACATCCCTCTCACAATCCAGGACTGCTGGCTCCCAACTGCTCATCTACCTACCTTCCTGATTGCCCCTAACCACTTCTGCCTGCCAGTCTGATCATCCCTTAACCACTCCCGTGCCAACCTGTTTGCCCCTAACTGCCCTCCCCTACAAGCCTGTTCATCACCAACTGCCCTCCCCTACAGGCCTAGACCCTCCCCCCAAATGCTCTCCCTTGCAGGCCTGGGTCCCTTACAACTGCCTTTCCCTGCAGAACTGGTTGCCCCCAACTTCCCTCCTCTGCGAGCCTGGTCACCCCTAACTGCCCTTCCCTGCAGGCTTGATTGCCCCCAACTGCTCTTCCTTGCAGGCCTGATTCCTCTCAACTGCCCTCCCCTGCTGGCCATCTTGTGGCAGCCATCTTTTGTCCACATGGGGGCAGCCATCTTTGACCCCATGGGGGCAGTCATCTTGTGTGTTGGAGTGATGGTTAGTTTGCATATTACTCTTTTATTAGATAGGTGGATAGAGGCCTGGTGCATGGGTGGGATCTAGCTGGTTTGCCCTGAAGGATGTCCTGAATCAGGGTGGGGGTTCCCTTGGGGCATGGGGTGACCTAGGCAAATGGCCTGGGTGGTTTGTAGGCCAACCACACTCCCCAGTGACCCAAATGGAGGCCCTGATATCTTGAATTTATTTACCCTATCTAATAAAAGTATAATATGCAAATTAACCATCACTCTGCTACACCCACAAACCATGCCCACCAGCCCATCAAGAACTAGTATGCAAATTAACCCAACCAAGATGGCTGCGGCCACAGAGTAAATAGAAGACTTAGGTTTCCCTGGCAATGGAAGAAGCCAAGCTTCATGCACACCCTGTCTGGCCCAGGCCTCCAATCAAGGCTACAAAATTTCAATTATAGAAGATAAATAAATCCCAGATACCAGAGCCTCTATTTGGGTCACTGGGGAGCATGGCGCCTGCAAACCACCACAGGCCCCTCTCACAGGCCACTCCATGCCCAAGGGAACCCTCACCCTGATTTGAGGCACCCTTCAGGGTAAACCAGCTGGTCCTGACCTGTCCACCAGGCCTTCATCCTATCTAATAAAAGAGTAATATCCAAATTGACCATCATTCCAACACACAAGATGACTGCCCCCATGTGGACAAAAGATGGCTGCCACAAGATGGCCAGCAGGGGAGAGCAGTTGGAAAGGATCAGGCCTGCAAGGGAGAGCAGTTGGGAACAATCAAGCCTGCAGGGGAGGGCAGTAGGATCAGGCCTAAATGGGCAGTTGTTCATCCCTCGAGGGGTCCCAGATTGGAGAAGGTGCAGGCTGGGCTGAGGGGCATGGATTTTGTGCACTCTAGTCTTCTTTAATTGAAACTTTGTCACCTTAAGTGGAGGACAGGGCCAGCCACGACATGAAGGTTGGCTTCCTCCATTGTCAGTGAAACCCAAGCCTCCTGCTCACTCCATGGCCATAGTCATCTTGGTTGGGTTAATTTGCATACTCACTCCTGATTGGCTAATGGATGTGGCATGTGGGCATAGCAGAGGTACAGTCAATTTGCATGTTTCTCTTTTATTAGTGTGATTGATTTTAATTTAAAAATATATTATCTTAGTTGGTCCCTTAGTGAATTAACATTATGAAACCCCCTTTTATAATCCATACCATTTGCTAGCTCTTTTAGGTATACTATCCATTTAATCCTCCCAAAAACACAGAAAAGAGAGCTTTCATCCCCATGTTAGAGATGTAGAAATTGAAACTCAAAGATGTTAAGGAATATACTTATGGTCACACAGCTTTTAAGTGGAAAACAAGTGGGTACCCTGCAAGCTTTTTCATCCTGGCTAGAAAGAAACATTTTAATTTTCTCATTTTTAAAATACCTGACAAGTCACATAAAACTTTGCTCATTGTAGGAAATATATGGCTAGAAAAAGATCCAAGAGTTTTGGTAAACTCTAAAAACAAATGTATTAGTATTGAACCTACTTCTACCACTGGCTAACTGTGTGACACTGGGCAAATCATTCAACCACCTCAAGCCTCAGTTTCTTAATCAGTATAATAAGAATGGTAATCACATCACCTCAACAGGTTGTTGTAGTGATTAAATGACACAATGCATGCAAACAATGTATAACACTGCCTGACACAGTGCATATTAAATGAATGTTATCTATTTACTATAGCTATACTTATTATAATTTTTATGGACCCAAAATGTCACATGTAATATTTTAAATTATGCCCCAGGAAGAGAATCCATTTCTTCTTATGGTGATATACCCCAGTATCTTACTTCTTTCCCTGCCTCCTTACTTGTTCTCTGGCAAGACAACCTCATTTATAACTCTGTAAAAATCTTCTGAATGGCTGGTGCCTGGCAAACCTGAGAAGGAAGTTATATTGGTACACGTGCCTCTCTCACTACTACCCCATCCTCTCACAGGTGCTCTGCACTGCCTGCATTGCCACGGGTCTCAGCTGGATTTGCTCAGAGGCAAATTCACTGTTTCATTCATAAACATTTATTGAGTACTTCCTACTAGGTGGAGAGCACTGCACTAGGAATGTAAATGTGACTAAGAAAAATATATCTCTAAGAACTATCAAATTGGGACGAAAATATATTTAAATCAGTGAATCCCCCAAGGCCTGTTCCCTGAAAATGCAGGCCCCTTCTATGAAGTTTCCAAAAAGCTTAATCTATTAATATTTTTATCCTGAGATTTTGGTATCAAATGCCATTTCTTGCATGGTGGTTTATTATATCCTCACTTAAAAAGTTAAAAGTTGGTATTTCTACATTAGCCCTTACTTTTTAAACATAAAAGGTTTGTAAAATCCCAATGTGTGGGAACTCCTTAGAGAAACAAACAAAATTAGATTAGTTCTATGAAATGTTCTCAGGTTGCCCTAGCAAAATTCCCTAGCACCACAGGAGGCACTTTGTAAATACACATTAGGGAATTTGAGTTTTGCACGAATGTCACAAGAACAACCTATGGCATCAGAGAAAGTGTTAAAGACCAGATAACTCTGGAATTTAAGCTTGAAAAAATGTGTAGGCATTCATCAGAGAGTCAAGCTATCAGGAAGGACATCCGGGTGGGGGATAGCAATGCATACTCAAAAAAGAATGAGAAATAGAGTCTAATGAAAACAACTATTGCAGTTTGAAATGTAAGGCTCATAAAAAGAAATAGTCCCTGTCTTTAAATTATCTTTATGTCCTTATCCTTTCTCTCAACCTAGTTGTAAGATTAAAAATACATCAAGTGGTAAAAACAAAAAGATTACACTATGCATTATTAACACCAAGTGCTGTAATGTATACTATTGTCCCTGTATTACTTATATAATATTCTTATTTCTAATTTTTCACAGAAAACAAAAATGAGTTTAAGTTATATGACACAGCAAAGAAATAGCAAATACAAAATTTGAATTCAGATCAGTCAGCCTGTCTCTAAAGGCCTCATCTCCATATTCTGACCTTCTAACTCATGCAGTCTCTTTCCAAGGAGAAATGTTGGATAAAGAGAACTGGGATCATATCAGGAGGCTGAGTTCTAATCTCAGCCCTACTACTTGCTGCCTAGATGACCCTAAACAAGTCATTTCATCTCTCAGTCTTGATTTTCTCATTTATAATTTAGATTAAGGGTCTTCTAATTTCTTCATGGAATTATGAGGTTTTCATGTGATAATATAAGTGAAAGTTGTCATATTTAGAGGGCTATATAAAATTATTATTTAATAGTAAAATTACCAAGATATTATAATAGCTTATATTTGATACCTGCTTTATACTTTCCTAAAATAGTAAATTAGGGAATGAATCTTTAATGATGATACTTGGGCTGATGGAGAAACATTTCTGTGAAAAAGGAATCTTCAATAACTATAAAACCATATCAAATTGGCAGCCTTTTATTTCACATGCTCTTAATATCTTACTCTGTTATAAGAAATATTTCTCTATTTTCTTTATTAACATTCACTTTTGTTGAAAAAATCATGAGAATTTTTAAAGGATTTTTATTACAATGACTTAGCTGGAATTCTTTAATAAATCTCTTTCTTACTGTTTAAGGAAATATATACCTGAGTATACTAGGAAATTTTGTTTTTCTATTGACTTATGAAAGAGAGCATAAACAAAAAGTCCTTGGGTAAAATTCTCTTAGTATAAAGCCAGTTGAGTCCCCTATAAATCAAAGTGATGTAATATTCTGCCCTTCAATGTTTGGAAAAGAAAGCTATTTCAATGATGCAGAGCTGGGTTTTTAGCACAGGGAATTATAGACTATCACAGTTGGAAGGGCCACAAATGAATGTAGTGTCTAATCTTCTTCCATTTGTTAGGTAATGAACACAAGGCCCAGCATGATTTGTTAGCTATCCCAAGCCCCATACTTGTAAAAGATAGTATCAGATTTAGAACCTGTGTCTTCAGACATCCAATCTAGCACTCTTTCCATTCCTCTCAAATAATGTTCACTTATGTTTTCTTTTTATGTGAAAGCAGAAGGTAACAGTTATACAAAGCTACAATTGCCCAGCCGAGTGGCTCAGTGGTTTAGTGTCAACCTACGAACAAGGAGGTTATGGTTTGATTCCAGGTCAGGGCACATGTCTCTGTTGCAGGCTCAGTCCCCAGTAGGGGGCATGCAGGAGGCAGCTGATGAATTATTCTCTCTCATCATTGATGTTCCTCTCTCTCTCTCTCTCTCTCTCTCTCTCTCTCTCTCTCTCTCTCTCTCTCTCTCTGTCTCTCTCTCTCCCTCCTTTCTTCTCAGAAATCAGTACATATATATATATTTTTTTTAATTTTTTTAAAAAGCTACAACCAATCAATGATCATCTATGAACAGCACCTACAATTATGGATTCCACTTCTACTGAGCCATCTCTTCTCTGGTCATACCGAAGAGAGGCAAGCTATACACCTCTCCCCATCAGACTAAATATTCTCAAGAATATTCAAATAAATCATTAGCACTAAAATGACACCAAAAAAAATGGGGGATGCAAAACAAAACTACTCTTTCTAGATATGGAGACAATTTCCCAAGTTATGAATGTGATAAATGTCATTTTGAAAGCCAGGGTTCTAATCCATAGCTGTGATTGATATATTATTTCCTAGTGATAAAAACCAAGTTTACCTGATCCTAAACTCAGGATACCCAGGTGTCTTTCTGACTTGTCCCATGTATTGTTCCCTCACATAATTTTGTTGATCAATAAGCTAAAGCTAAGTAAAGTCTCAGGAAAGATTTCTTGTCTCCAGAAGCTTTCAAGAACCACTCTAAATTGTGACGTCAGTGTTGACCAGTTTGACTTTCCTGTTTACTAAATAAATATGAACCCATCGGACTAGAATCTGTCTCTATTCTATTCTCCCCAAATGATAGAATACTAGTTTATTAAATATAGTATCTAAAATGTATTCCAGTTATTTTTCTTTCTTTCATCCATTTATTTATTTACTCTTTCCATCAATATTCAGTTTCTACCATATGTCAAGCACAGTATTAGTGACAAAGTTACAATGGTAAACAAACCAGATAAGATTCCTGTCCTCATGGAGTTTACAATCTAGTGTATTGAATAAGAGCTGTATAGATAAGTGAGTTAATAATAGTGGTAAGTGTTACAAAGAAAATAAAAGAATAATGTGATAGAGAGTGATTGGGGGATAGAAGAACAGTGAGTAGGATAACCAGGGAATTCCTCTCTGAGGAGATAGCATATGAACTGAGACATGAACAAAAGAAAGGGGGGAAAATGTAGTGGTATAAAGTTCAGAGAAAGTACATTCCAGGGAGAGAAAATAGCAAGAGCAAGGCCTCAGAGTCACTGAGGCAGGAATAGATTTAGTGTGTTCCTGGAACATAAGGAAGTCCAGCTTGACTGGAAAGAAATGAGCTCGCTAGTTAATGGGAGCATAGCAGAAAATTAGGTTAGAGAGGGAGTCAGGAGCTGGATGACATAGGACTTTGTAGGTAATGATGAAAATGTGTAGGTTTTATTTTAAGTGCATTCAGAATCCAATGAAGGATACTAACCAGGAGAGAATAAAATGATCTGACTTTACTTAACCTCTTGACTCCTATGGGGGATAGAGGGATTGTTGAAGAAAGAGGGGAAAGTTCATGGCAAATGAGACTGG
Source organism: Antrozous pallidus (assembly GCA_027563665.1). Taxonomy (NCBI): domain Eukaryota; kingdom Metazoa; phylum Chordata; class Mammalia; order Chiroptera; family Vespertilionidae; genus Antrozous; species Antrozous pallidus. Next base: position 54,160,581 of record CM050520.1, on the reverse strand, counting down.
AAGAGGGACAGCAGTGGACTACTGACTATTTGCATACATTTTATCACCTACAGGATAATATTTCAAGAACAGAATAAGTGTTTGCCATGGTTACTGATTATTTTCCTTTGGTGTTTACCTTTGTGTATCAGAACTGGTTAGAGGCTAGACCATCCACCATTTCTCAAATGTTTCTACCACGTGCCCTGAGGCTTCCAAAAATGTACTTGTTCTTTGCATCTGAGATAGAACATGAAACTTTCTGTCAAAGAATGAAACACAAAATCTTGTATTTCCTCCTAGAAGCTTAGAAAATATCCTTGTTTTCTTTATTGTGAAAATATTTTAATTAAGCATGAACTTATTTTTATCTAAAATCTTCAAGTGAAGTAGACACACCAGATAGGTTTTCTTTCTGAGCATACTCAGTCTATGTCAACTACCACAAGTCCCAAGGTGTGTGAGTGCCCAAGTTTGAGAAGCACTAAACTAAATTACACAAACTTGTCAGTTATTAACTTTGTCTTAAAGAAACAGCCCCTTAATTATAGCTTAAAGTATAGGTGTCCATTCAGGACAAGCTCTCAAAAGATTGGATAACACCTTCCATCAGATTCAAGTCTGGGCATATACTAGACTCTCCTTTTTTAAACTTATATTTAATGACTTAAACCAATTCTAGATGAACTGGAAGTTTCTTCTGATGCGGGAAAGAAATCTTTCTGTCATGCATTTAACTAGCTATAATAGAAAAGAACGGGTGTACCCTGCACAGACCTTCAGCCCTGCTTTAGAGTTAGGATCAGTATAGCAGAGTGATTAGCACCCTGCTCAGGGTCTCACCTTGACCTCTTCCTAGCTGTGTGACCTTGGGTAAGTTATATAACTGCCCTTTGCTTCAGATTTCTCATTTATACTAGTAAAGGGAGCAAAATAATACTTTTGACCTCTCAGGTTTATTATAACAATAAACTGAGTTAATACATGTGAAATGCTTGGGGGGGGGGAAGTCAAACTCAATAAATGTTAGCTATTATTGTTATTATTTAAAACAAAGATTTTAAGATAAAATGCTCATGAATAAAGTCATTTTTCAGTGCACATCCTCCATGAAATGAAAATGTAGCTAACAACATTATACAGTGCCCAAAAGCAATCTTCAGTACATATACATTTTCTCAACTTAGTTTATTACAGGGCATATTAGAACATTTTATTACAGGAAGTCATTATAGCCTTAATGCTTTATTAAAGGTCTTTATTTTTATGACTACAACAAATATCTAGTACCATGTACATTGACAATCCCAATATAAGGTTCAATCTAGCCTCTGTGCCTAACTACAATCATCCTCTGGAAAAATTTTTTTGTTTGTTTTGCCCTATTTTAGTCATAATGGCTCTTAACAACTACCACTGTGTAGCTTTCCCTTTTTTAAAAAAATCTGCAAAACATGGCATTAGACTTCTCACAACCTTGATAAAGTGGATTCAAAACAAACAAATCAAAGATTCATCAGCAATGTCTTTGAGTTATCTGCTTTGCTATGTGCTGCATGCCTGCTTTCCGTGGTATAGAGTGTGGCATTCATTATAATGCCTCTTTTGAAGCAAAGTGTAGCAATGGGAAGGGGCCAGTAGGCAAAACTGGTGAGACAGATGGAGGATAAACCATTACATGGAAGCTTCAAGGGGAATTTTCTCTTTATTGATTGTAGCTCCACACAGCCATTTAGGCTAACTTACATAAACTGTGAGGCATGACAGATAGAGCTATCCAGATAGCAATAGAGTGGGTATGCTAATGGGGAAGCTGACAAATCTTAATTAAAAGCAGCTATCCAAATATGTATTAGAAAACATGTTAAGCTGCTGTTTGCTGTCAGGGAACAAATTTAATGTTGGGGGAGGGGAAGGAAACAGCAATGGGGATTTTAGAACTATCTTTTCTAGATATTTATCACTTTCCTATGCACCTAATAAATTAGCCAGACATAAACTCACAACAACAGGCCTTATAATTTTATAGAAGACCGCTATTGCACATATATAACTATTGTTGTTTAATCAATGCTGCACTACATTTTAATAGAATGAGTTCAACCTTGGTTTTTAGGGCTGGTTACAGGAAAATAAGGATAAATGATGGGCAATGGAAAATTTTGGAGGGACCACTCTAGAAGTAATCAACTATTAACCCTGTTCCTGTTGATTGCAAGTAATGAGTATCACAAACACAATGTGTAGCTTATTTCTGACCCTTATCTGTATGATATTGAAACAGAGTGTCTTTTATGACTCAAGACAAGTAGAAGCAACCTCCTTTTCTAGTTTATTTTTATATCCATGTGTCAACAAAGTAATAGTAAACAGAAGACAGCTGATTCCTAATTCTCCACATGTGGATGTATAATCTTAAAATTATTAATGACAGTATTATAATCCCTGAGTAACTTCCTGCCATTTCCTATATCATTAACTGCTGTGAGTGAGGTTACCTTATTAATATTAATGATTGCCTTCACAAAATATAAGGTAATTGTAGGATATAATTATTCCATTCCAAAGATTTATATTCTTTTATGAATTTTTATGGACTTTATTGGGATTACAGTGCTGAATAAACTTACGTAGGTTTCAGGTACTCAGTTCTGTAATACATCATCTATCTATTGTATTGGGTGTTCACCACCTCAAGTTACATCTCCTTTCATCACAATTTATACCCCTTTTACCCTCATCTACCAAAGACTTATATTTTTACATATTATAGACTTGTCATTACATAAGTTTTGGGTTGAATTATTCATTTATTGCTTCTAGGTAATTTGATTAATCTAGGTAATGAAGCAAGCTATATTTGAGTAAAAATCTTTTTAAAAATACTGCCATCACACACTTTCACCAGACAGCCATTTCAATATTTATCTCTATATCTATTTCATACCTTTTTATTAACTTACTAGTGGCCCAGTGAATAAAATTTGTGCATATTAAAAGGAGATTCTTTAGAGGAAATATTTTAATATTTCTATTTGCCCTTTCTCTATAATAGAAGTGTCAGAAATGAAAGAAAATTAGTAAAATGTATATGAAACTCTTCCTCCTGTCAGAGTCTGGGGCACACCGCAGGACCTGGAGTCAAGCCCACCCACCCACGGCACCTCAAAATCATGTGAGACTCAGACCCAGCCGGCCTCACCCGCATTGGGTGAGATCCACACCCGGCTAGCCCCACCCTTGTCAAGGCCTGCTGGGCAGGGTGTGCAGCCTCAGGTCCCCTGGTGCACACCAGACAGGAGGTGCAGCCTCAGTTCCCACAGCACACTCTCAGGTCCCCGGCTGGGTGCCATGCCAGGGAGCACGGCCTGATGTCCCTGGGCCTGGCACGGAGGGGGGAGGAGGATTTGGCTTGAGGACCCCTGGCCCAGACCAGAGCAGAAGGTGTGCCTTGAGGTCCCCTGTCAAGCCCTGCCAGGAGGGGGTTGTAGCCTGAGGTCCCCTGCCAAGCCCCAGCGGGTGGGAGACGCAGTCTCAGTGCCCCCATGAAGCCCTGCCTGGTGAAGAGCGCAACCTCAGGTTTCCTGGTGCCAGGGCAGGGGGCAAACCTTGAGATCCCCCACCAAGCTCAGTTGGGCAGGGGACATGGCCTGAGGTCCCCTGTCAAACCCCACTGGGCTGGGGGTGCAGCTGCAGGTCCCCGGCCCTGGCTGAGCACCAGCAGTCTCAGGTCCCTGCTGATTGCTCATTAAAGCTCATTATGGGAACTCGGCCTCCATTGTGGGTTCCACCATCTTGGTGACAGCATGATGGTCAATTTGCATATTCCCTCTTTATTAGACAGGATACTCCTCTTAAATTGTTTTTTCTAATAAGTTCTATCTTATTTTATTATTTTTCCTAATTGTAAAGTAATATCTATTTGTAGAAAAAGTTATAAAATAACAAAAATATGAAGAGCAATTAATAAAAATTACTCTTACCACATAACAATAATAATTATTAATATTTGTTATATTTTTTGTTTTTTCTGTATAAGTTTGTTTATAAAAATTGGATCATATTATATATGGTGGGGTTTTTTCTTTTTTAATTTAACATTATAATTTGAGCATTTTCCAATGTTTTTAGTTTTCAAAAATATTTTTAGTAGCTGTATAATACAGAGGAACCATAACTTACTTAACTGCATTCCTACTGATGGACATTTAGTTGTTTCTAGGAATTTTCATTACAGATAATACTTGTAGAATCTTTCTGACCCCCGTCTCTTGATTATATATTTCTTTAAAATAAATGCCTTGATCCTCACTGCCTAATCAGCACCTCAATTTGTTGCCTTATAAGCATCACACATTTAACATTTCTAAAAACAAAATCTGATGTTTTTCCCTAACCTTCCCTTCCACAGGAAAATATCCATAATCAAGAGAAAAATTAACCAACAGAAAAAGAGGAAGAAATGATAGAACTGGTAGACAAGAATAAAAGCTATTAAAGATATGGTTTATCTCCCCCAAATAGAGAAAGACATATAAATTAAAAGGAGAAAAATGAAATAAACCCAGATTACACATTGAGTAATGAAAATATGGTATCTGAATTGAAAATTAATATTACAAGAGGTACTGCAGAAGAAAGAATTGTGAACTTGAAAACATACTAAAAGAACCCATTCAGATGAAACAGCGAGTAAAAAGACTATAAAAGAAATTCTAATAACCTTTGACACCAAAAAAAGCAGACTTTGAAGTACCAAATAGTCATAATTTTTAACATTTGTTCAAAAGTGTAATCATGCTGGTCTGAGAGTCTCAACCAAGCCCGAAGACATTATGAAGAGAGGGACATAATAAAAATAGGTTTCTTGTCCGAACTAATGCAAGCCAGGAGACAACAGAGCAATATCTTTAAACTACAGGGGGGCTGACACCAGAGTTTGCAGCCTGAGCAACAGCTAAAAAAGGGAAGGCTAAAATTGTGGACAAATATCAAGAATTTGGTTTTGGACATGTTAAATGTATAGTGTCTATAAGGCAGTGATTTTCTGTTGTTGTGATGCAGCAGGCATACGGCTGTGCCCCAGTAATTTTTAAAACATACAATACTTGACTATTTAGTCAGGGGGGCACTTACCTCTTTTTCCTTAGATTGTCAAATAAAAAAAATGACAGCTGCCAATACAACAATAGCCATCCAGTATGAATGGATCGAAATTATAGCTATTATTTTTTGTCATAAGGGCAAAACATATTTTTTGGTGTGCTTTAGAATTTTAGTAATTAGTTTGTGTGTGCCATCAGAGGAAAAGGGTTGAAAATCACCGCTATAAGACAACCACGTGAGATGCTGATTAGGCAGTCGGCATCTAGTAATTAGCAAAGCTGAGATCTCAGCACTCTCACACTGGCTCTGGGATCCATATTGTGGGCCCTGGTATTAAAAGTCTCACAGCTAGTACATAACAGGATCAGGATGCAAACTAACTCCAAAGTCTGGATCTTTTTGCTACAACACATAGGGTAGCATTATTAGCTTTAAGATTTCTCAAATCTTCTGTGTTTTAAATTAGCCTTTGGTTTGTTTGTTTTTTTGGAGATTTTAGCCCATACCGATAGAACTAAAGTTTTCTATCATGCCTCTTTACAGCAACACCTACAGCCTATTCAGGGTAGGCAATCAGCTTTTACCAGGAAGAAGGGAGGCATCCAGGTGCAGTTTCAGGCAAGTGCTCAGTCCTTAATGCCTTATGAACATTTTAAGTCCTCAAGAAAGCACTTAGCAGTCCCTGCCAGTGTATGTGCCTCTGGATAAACATGTAAATACTAGAGGCCCGGTACATGGATTTGTGCACTGATGGGGTCCCTCAGTGTGGCCTGCAGGGATTGGGCAAAAACAGTAGTCCAATGCTGCCTGCTGCCGCTCCTGCTCACCCCAGCCCCACTATGCCTGCCACCACTCTGTAGGCTCACTGCTGCTCTGCAGTGGCCAGTCATGAGCCCTGCATCTGGTGCCCCTCAGACAGCTGAGCAGCCCTTCTACTGTGGGAACACACCAACCACCAGGGGGCAGCTCCTGCATTGAGCATCTACTTCCTAGTGGTCAGTGTGCATCATAGTGACTGGTCAACTGGTCAACCAGTCGAACAGTCACTTAGACTTTTATATGTATAGATCAGCCCTCAACCTAGATGTTTTTAAATTACGTTGACCTTGAAGTAGAACAATGTGAGTCTTATCCTCATGGAGACTGCATCCTAATGAAAGTACTGTCAACTGATCCACTGGAGCCCCATATTTTATTTTATGTTCGTTTTCCCCTCCCCTAATCTTCTTCTAAAGTCTCATTTATCATCTTGAGACAGGGGATAAAAGCAGAGTGAAACAGCTGAAATATATGTGATAGCCAGAGATTTCAAAGCCAATTATGTGAGGCCTCGCTGTGAATTTATAATAGTATTAGTAAGCCCTTATAGCTGTCTAGTACTGCACAGATGCTTTTGTTTCTCATTTAGTTCCTATGAGATCATACAAAATGAGCAGAGAAATGTTGTTAGGCCCATTTCACAAATTGATATTTAAGCAGATAGTCTGTAGTTTCCCCTACAACGTGTAGAAAGTAAGTGGCAAATCCAGAAGCAGAATAACATCTTGGTTAAGAGCAGCAATGTTGGAGTAGGATAACTCTGGGTTCACCACTTACTCGCTGTTTGACCTTGGATGAGTTATGAAACCTCTCTGTAGCATTTTATTACCTATGTCTATACCATAAGTTATTATTCGGATTCAATGAAATAATCAATGTAAAATACTTGGAAAAGAGCTGGACACAAAATAAACTGCATGCAGGTTAGTTGTTATTGTTATTATTATTACTATTACCATTATTAGCCTTGGTTTCTAGATCAGTGCATTATGGTGATTATAGAACTGGTTGCAGTTGTGGGGATGGTAGAAGGAGATTAGAAAGTGAATGAAGAGAGAAGTATGCCTAATAAAACATAGACTTGCGCTATATTCATACTTGCTTTATAGGGTAGACTTGGAGACTTTATGTTGATTTAGTAATGTTTCCTTTATATCTCAATATTTTACATTGATCCTAATAAATAAGACTATTTAAATTCAAGCCTACCTATAAAAGTGACTTTTTTTTCAAAAAGTCTATGTGATAAATAAAATTATTTTTAATTTAAAAATTCAAAAATTAACAATTCTAAAATCTTAAGTAAACAAAAATATATATCTTCCACAATACTCAGACTACTCAGGTGTCATAAAACTTTATAAATGAATGCAGTGTTTACTTTTACATACTGTCATGTTTCAGCACAGAAATCAAGTATGTACACATAGCCATCCCTAGAGTGATGTCACCCAGTTAGTTCCCCAGGGGAGGGAAGGAGGAATTAATTCTATGGCTTCACTTTATGTTACACTGGACCACTGTTGGACAAGGTTTCACATACACTGTAGATCCAAATCTGTATAATGCTGAGTGAGCTCTAGAAGACTAGACTAAATTTAAAATCATGAGAACTAAGGGGAGCTATGTAAGAGCTGTGATCAAGTATAGAATTCAAGAATGTGGTCTCCTGGCTAAAGTAGAATCTTCCCCAGAACCACTGTGTTCTGTAACCTTGAGAGAAATATTTAGTTAAATTCTTCTTACAAAAGTTAAATTTTGTATATAAATGTATATTTATAAATACATAACTATATGTAAATAAATAAAAATAAATAATACTAAATACATAATAGATCATAATATATATAAACATATATAAAAATAATATTGTTTTACATTTCCCCAAGAGTATCCTTTAGTGAAATATTGCATAGTGAATGTTGGAGTCAGAGACCTACATTCAAATCACATTCAAATTAGACCACTACCTCATCAGTGTCACCTTATTCTCTCTGAGCCTCAGTTTCCTTAAAAAAAAAAAAAAAACTATGATAACCACTGTTGAAAATTTGTTGCTGTGAAGATTAAGGGTGATGATGTATGTGACCAGTGACTGAGAAATTTAGGGATCCTCTGTTATTGAAAATTACATTAAACCATTTCTCTTTCCTACCCCACTGCCCAAAAATATCTGGTTACAGAGTTCAGGCAAGTCATGTAGATTTTACAGAATATTTCATTTGGACAAAATAGGAGATTGTAGGATGACTTTAAGCTCTATATTCTGCATTCCACGCTGCTGGCACTGAGGTATCCTGAACTGACATTGAAGATTTTTATTGAATTTATTGGGATGAAATTGGTTAATAAAACCATGCAGGTTCCAAGTGTACTAGAAAATTCACCTGCATACTGCCTTGTGCGCTTACTACCCAAAGTCAAGTCTCTTTCTGCTATCATTTATATCTCTTTTGCCCTTTCCACCTTCCCTCACCTCTTTTCCCTTTGCATCCCACCCTGCTGGCAAAAAGGTATCTGAAACTGACATCAAGATTCTTGACACAGCCGAACCGGTTTGGCTCAGTGGATAGAGCGTCGGCCTGCGGACTGGGAGATCCCAGGTTCGATTCCAGTCAGGGGCACATACCTTGGCTGCGGGGACATCCTCAGTTGGGGGTGTGCAGGAGGCAGCTGATCGATGTTTCTCTCCCATCGATGTTTCTGACTTTCTGTCCCTCTCCTTTCCTCTCTGTGAAAAATCAATAAAATATATATATAAAAAAAAAGATTCTTGACACAAACCTATGGAGTCTGCTAGCTCTTTGATGTTTTGACCATCACTTTTCACTATATCTGTATTTCATTATGACCCGCATGCAGTTTTGTTGCCTGATATCCATTTTAACTGTGATCACAATGTTCTGTTCTAACATTTTTCTCTGAATCTCGCTGAATATACATGAGCTTTGTCACATATAATAGATGAAAGATTCCTCTATATTGTTAATTTTTTAAAATATCTCTTCCATTTTGTTGTATCTTCATTCTAGTCTTTCATTTAATAGCAGCTCTCACTTCCATTGGGCATCCTGGTCCAGTTGGGATTACCAACAAAAGCAGTCTTCTCTGATCCTAGAGATAGGCCAGGAAAGTCTCCTCTCAGGGACTTCAATGCTAATCATTACATCCATGTAGGTAATATGTGCTCTTATTCAACTGCTGGAAATACTTTGGCCAACAGTATTGAAAACTCCTCAGAGCATGAACAATAGGGACAAAGTTATAATTATCTCCAAAATGTGTTTTGTAGCTAGGAAGAGGAGGTTTGGGAGGTACTATAGTCAGAATAGTCTGGTGAATGGAGGAGTACAATTAATATTGGCTAAGTTCTGCTAATGCCAAACACTCTAATAAATTATTTGTATAATTTTGTTCTATTAATTTTTACAATAGTCCTGTCATGTCCATTAAAATTGAATAGGACTGAAAATCAGGAAAATTAAGTAACTCATCTAAATATGCACAGCTACTAGGTAGTAGTTGGGATTCAAACTTCATCTTGTGTTTTACTAAAATGGGTTACTACCTAGGGAACTGAATATCTGTAAAATTCCTCAAATATGTATACTATACTTAATGGCCCCAAGATTTGAGGGAGTTTATTTTGTCCATTTAAATAGAAGCTCTGCTATAAATGGGTTCGTATGTTGTACAATGTCATTTTTTCAGATATATCATCACTTCTTCCCTTGATGCCTCCAGTCTCCAACCAACTTAACCAGATAACTAACCTCCTATTCCTTCGCATCCTCCACAAAACATGTCTATCTTCATTTTCAAATCCTATATTTTTCATAGTCTAGCTCCAGTGATACCTCTTCATAAGATTCTCCCTAATTCTCCCTACTGGATGTCATTTCCTCTTCCTTTGAATTTCCAAGACAGTCTAGCTTTTCTTCCCATCATGCTTGACCAGTTTTAGCCTTAATTTATCTCTTTCTCTTTCTCTCCAACACACAGCACTTTAGGGAAGAATCTACATCTAGATAACATTTTTATCTTCCACATCACCTAGATTAGTACATAGAAACAGTACATAAAAATAGTTATTTACTGAGCACTACCATATGCTAGTGATTTGTTAAGCCTTTGCATAATGTATCTCATTTAATCTCATAGCAGTTCTATAAGGTAGATCTTAAGGTAAACCATTTTATAGAGAAGGCAGCCAAGATTCAGATAATTTAAGTGATTTCCTGGAGTCACACAGCTAAGTATGTGGTAGGACAGTATTTAAACACAAGTCTTATAGCCTGAAAGCTCATGTTCTTTCCCTCATGTTCATTGTCTCTCTATATATGTTTTGTAATTGTGTAAATTATGTTAAATGAATGCGTAGATGCATTGGTAAAAAAATAGTATGGTTGCTGCAAATTTGTCTTTATTGTTATCATTTCTATAAAAGGATTTTAGCTATCATATAATTTCTCTGAATTAAACTAAATGTTAACTGAAATCTTCATAGTAAGTGAATATATTTTCATAACTGAAGACATTTGCTATGCTGTTCAATTTAAATAGCCAACATGCTGATGACAGTTAACCATCTCTTTGGTCATAAGCAATGATAATGCTGCATTGTCACTCTTATAACAAATTGCTAGTACCTATGCATCACAGAGAAATATGCGTTACTCATTATTAAAGAAAAAATAAACCCTAAAATTGGGAAACATATTTCCTACCTCTGAGTTGATAATCTGTAGATCTTTGGGTTGAATTCAACTACATCCAATACATATCAATAACAGTCCTCTGGAGTAGAAAAAATATTTTTATTTAAAATAATTTTTAAATGCAGGAAAATATAATTAAAGAAATTAAAATTATTTATAATTCAGAGGAAGCACTGTTAACATTTAATTGGCTTTTCAAATACATATAGACATACAAATATGCTTCTTGCAAAATTGGCATCATATTACATGTGCAGTTTATAGCTTTTTAACCTTCAGCTTATATGATGAACAATTTTTAAAGTCATTTAAAAAACATATAATATTGAGAGAAAATAAAAATTGCATGTAGACATATTTCCCAGAAAATATATTTAGCAAATCCCCTGGCATAGGCTCCCAAATTTTTTTTTCTTAATATCTCTTACATAAAATTGGGATAGTACTTTATATTTTTTTATTTACCAAACTGCATATATACTATTAAACTCAATGTATACTCAATGTATACTATTTAATCTGCTGTCTTCATTTAAAAATATTTTGTGAATATTTTTTCCATGTCATCAACTCTCCCATAGCAATGTCTTTCATTCCTACATGTCTGCTCCATACTGATGAGAATATTTTTTCAGTGTTATGTTTTTATAAACTACTAGAGGACAGGTACACAAAATTTGTGCCTGGAGGTGTGGGGTGTCCCTCAGCCCAGTCTGCATCCTCTCCAGTCTGGGACTCCTCGAGGGATGCCCGACTGCCTATTTAGGCCCGATCCTATTGGGATCGGGGCCTAAATTGGCAGTCAGCCATCCCTCTCACAATCCAGGACTGCTGGATCCCACTGCTCGCCTGCCTGCCTTCCTGATTACCCCTAACTACTTCTGCTTGCCAGCCTGATCACCCCATAACCACTTCCTTGCCAGCGTGATTGATGCCTAACTGCTCCCCTGGCACCCTTTTTGCCCCTAACTGCCCTCTCCTGTAGTCCTGGTTACCCCAATGCTCTACTCTGCAAGCCTGAGTCCCCTACTTCCCCCAAATGCACTTCCCTGCAGGCCCGATCACCCCCAACTTCCCTTCTCTGCTGGCCTAGTCATCCCTAACTGCCCTCCCCTGCAGGCTTGATCACCTCCAACTGCCCTCCCTTGCAGGCCTGGTCACTCCCAACTTTCCTCTCCTGCTGGCCATCTTGTGGTGGCCATCTCTTATCCACATGGGGGCAGCCATACTGTGTGTTGGAGTAATGATCAATTTGCATATTACTCTTTTATTAGATAGGATAGAGGCCTGGTGTACTGGTGGGGGCCAGCTGGTTTGTCTTAAAGGGTGTCACAGATCAAGGTGGGGGTTTTTTGGGGGCATGGCGGCCTGGACAAGGGGCCTGTGATGGATTGCAGGCTGGTTATGCCCTCAAACATCCCAAGCAGAGGCCCTGGTATCTGGGATTTATTTATCTTCTACAATTGAAACTTTGTAGCCTTGGGTGGAGGCCAAAGCAAACCAGGGTGTGTGGAAAGCTTGGCTTTTTTCATTATTGTGGGCAACTCAAGCCTCCTGCTCTCTCCAGCTCTGTGGCTGCCACCATTTTTGTTGGGATTTATTTATCTTCTATAATTTAAACTTTGTAGCATTGAGTGGAAGCCTGGGTCTGCCAGGATGTGCGGAAAGCTTGGCTTCCTCCATTGCCAGGGAAACCCAAGTCTCCTACTTGCTCCGTGTCTTGGTTGGGTTAATTTGCATACTTGCTCCTGATTGGCTGATGGGCATGGCTTGTGGTTGTAGCAGAGTGGTGGTTATTTTGCATATTACTCTTTTATTAGATAGGATGTGATAGTTGTATTCTATGCACACTTGTGCTCAGTTTTGTAGGACAGATTACTGGAAGTGGAATTTCTGGGTTATAGGCTCAGCAGTTTATACCACTGATGTATGAAGAGGGTCTTTGCAGCTAGCAGAGGAAACATAGATGGTTCTCTGGGTACTACCTGGAAGAATATAGAATATAGAATGTAATTTTTAAAAAAAGCAATAGCATGATTTTGTCATTATATCAGGAAATTATATCTTAAGAATAAATTCACACCCACAAAAGATAGGTGACATGGGTATATAAAACAGGTGACTGACTGTGAGATTTCAGGTAAGTACTGTGGTAGTCATGATATCTACTGAGCCTCTGGCAGGATATTTAAGCATCATTTATCTAATATTTATAAAATCCTAAGAGGTAGGCACTATCCCTGCTCACAGGGGATGGAACTGAGGCATGGAGGTAAACACATTGTCCAAGGACATCCAGCTTATAAGTGGTGGCCCAGAACTTGAATCTATATGGTCAGACTCGCAGCTTACTCTCTTTATTCTATTTCTTATTACCTTTAAAATAGGAGATATAATTGTCAAGATGAACATGAAATATAGTTCATGACCCTTGAGGAAAAGTATATGCTAGAAAAAGAATTTTAAAAAACATATAATGGTTGCACACCCAGACTTTGCAGTCAGACAACCAAGGTTCAACTGCTAACAAGTTAGTCCTACTGCTAACAAGTTCAGCTATGGGAAGAGGAATGAGGTAGTGCTAAGCCTTGTAGACAATGGTATTATATACATCTATATTTTGGAATTAATTAGAAGATTATGTGGTACTAGAGGCCTGGTGCACAAAATCCATGCACAGGAGGCAGGGGGTGTCCCTCAGCCCAGCCTGCACCCTCTCCAATCTGGGACCACTCGAGGGATGTCTGACTGCCCAGTAGGATCTGGCCTAAATGGGCAGTCAGACATCTTCACAATCCAGGACTGATGGCTCCAAATTGCTCACCTGCCTGCCTCCCTGATTGCCCCTAATTGCTTCTGCCTGCCAGCCTGATCACTCCCTAACCACTACTCTGCCATCCTAATTAATGCCAAACTGCTCCCATGCCAGCCTGTTTGCCCCCCACTTCCCTCCTCTGCCAGCCTGCTCACCCCTAACTGCCCTCCCTGGCAAGCTTGATTGCCCCCAACTGCCCTCCCTTGTAGGCCAGGATCCTCCCAACAGCCCTCCACTGCTGACCATCTTATGGTAGCCATCTTGTATCCACATGGGGGCAGGATCTTTGACCACATGTGGGCAGCCCTCTTGTGTTTTGGAGTGATGGTCAATCTGTGTATTGCTCTTTTATTAGATAGGATAGAAACCTGGTGCATGGGTGGGGGCCAGCTGGTTCGCCCTGAAGGGTGTCCTCTATCAGGGTGAGGGTTCCCTTGGGACATGGGGTGGCCTGGGCGAGGGGCCTGTGGTGGTTTGCAGGCTGGCCACACACTCCAGAGACCCAAGGAGAGGCCTTGCGATCTGGGATTAATTTATATTCTATAATTGAAACTTTGTAGCCTAGAGTGTAAGCCTAGGTGCTAGGGTTACAGGAACTTGGCAACCCTAGCCTCTGCTCTCTCCAGCTCCATGGCTGCCGCCATTTATGTTGGGATATATCTTCTATAATTGAAACTTTGTAGCATTGAGTGGAGGCCTACACTGGCAAGGGCAGGCGGAAAGCTTGGCTTCCTCCATTGCCAGGGAAACCAAGCCTCTTTCCTGCTTTCAGTGGCCACAGTCATCTTGGTTGGGGTTTATTTGCTCCTGATTGGCTGGTGGGCATGGCTTATGGGTGTGGCTTGATTGGAGGTACAGTCAATTTGCACATTGCTCTTGTTAGATAGGATATGATACTTGAACATATGTAGCACAGGGCCTAGCTCAGAGTAAATTCCCAGCATGTATGTTAGTAATTGTTATGATTACTATTATTTAAAATACATCAGAGTGAAATCAAGTGGCAATCATGAAGAACATTCAGAAAGCTTTATGGAGAAAGTAGGAGTGAGACCTTGCTAGAAAGAAGGAACAGCTTAGACAGACAGACATGGACAGAAACTTCCTAAAATATAGGGTTGGAAGGAAGAAACAACATATCTAGATTTTAAAAGGATGTGACCCATTCACTCCAGGGAATGTATGACCTTAGTGTATTCTCAGTCTGAAGTCCCAGTAGAAGTGCAAGGAGTCCTCTCCAAGGAGAGCAGGGCAGTGCTACAGAAATCTCCTCTTGTTCTGATGGATGGCTTACTCTTCCTTCTGGCCACCAGGCAATCTTCATAACCCACCTGCAATAACTGTCCTAGAAGAGTAAATAGTAATAGCTGCATGAAATAGAGGATAATGTACCATTTGGACAAAGCCACCTCATCCTTCCTGTTGACATGCAGGGAATTCTATTTGAACAGTATTTTTCCCTTCTAGGGAGCTGCTATTATATCTAAACTGGGTTCTCTTTAAGGTAAAGTCATAATGGTTTTCTCCCCTATAGAGTCTGTATCAATTTATTTTTAAATGGCATACAGGAGAATATAGTTGAATTACCATTTTTCATTCTATTTTGGGAGGTATGATTTAATTAAACATATTCGAAAATTCTTATGTAGGTGTGAATGTTAAAACTAAAAGCCTATCAGATTTGGAATCCTTTAGTTTAAAGGATTAAGGATAACTGATAACTCATCCATCTATAACATATAAATAATCTTGGAGCCCTAAGGAAAGAAAATGATTATTGCAGAGGTAGAGTTTCTGTTCTATAATGTTACATTTTAATACCAGGGTAAACAGAAAGAAACCCTGGGGAATTATTAAGCTTTGGACCTTCTTTGGGGGCCTTTGTAATGTTTCCCATATTTTTCTACCATTCAAACCCTTCTCTTTTTTGTTTCCAAATTTTTCTCCAAAAGGAATGCCCTTGCTTTTTTCTTTATACCATCTTTGAATAGTTCTAGCTGAGAATATAGAAATGTAGGTAGTTACTCCACAGATCAAATCTAAGCATACCAGTGAAATGGTCAGCTCACCTCAAACCCAGAAGGATCAGGTGGCTTATTCCCCAGGATATGTACTTGACCCAAAGGACACCAATCCAGAAGATAGCCAGTGACCAATGAACTGGTTTATTTAAAAAGGTGAGCTAGATATGTCAAATTCTCAATTAAAATTGCCCTATCTTGTAGGCCAGGATTCTCCCAATGGCCCTCCCCTGCTGGCCATCTTGTGGTGGCCATCTTGTGTTCACATGGGGGCAGGATCTTTGACCACATGTGGGCAGCCCTCTTGTCTGTTGGAGTGATGGTCAATCTGTATATTGCTCTTTTATTAGATAGGATAGAAGCCTGGTACATGGGTGGGGGCCAGCTGGTTTTTAATTTTAATTGAAAAGCAAGCCAAATGAGAAAATTATCAATGATAAGTGAAGCTAATAGTTCATGATATGAAGGAGGCCAGAGAGCCCTCTGAGACATTTGCAAGTTGGTGTTATTAGGAAGCATAAACTAAGAGGTAGAGAGTATGTATATCATTTACAAATTAGTGGTTAAAGAAAGGGATGGGTAGAAAGAAGTAGCACAAAGAGAAAATATATTACCTTAATGGGAAAACTCTGAAGACCCAATTCTTTAGATTTCACTCTTCCTGACCTCTGATGATTCAGCTTTTTCTGAATTCCCAGGCACATATGTCCTGTTGTCTGAAGTAGCTTGAAAAGTCTGTTCCTTATTATAACATTTCCTTGCATTCAGAATGTTTTCTCAATGAGCAGAGAGAACATTTTAGCATATTCACTACTATATACCTAATGCCTTTCTCTAGGCCTGGTACAAAGTAGGCCTTTAGTAAATATTTGTGAAATGAATGCATGACTATACAAATGGACAGCCAAAATGACTGAATTCTATTGGAGAGGGGGTTCTCTCCTTCCCACGTCCAGTGTGGAAAGAAGAGTAGGGTCCAGTTACTGAGTGGAGGAACTGGACACTGTCATCTATTCTTTTCTGTTATTTCTCACAGAAGTAGAAATAAAGCTGGGGCTGGATAGAATCTCTGATCTCTGATAGAGAGACAGGGAATTCCAATCCAAACACAGATTGTTTATTTATACTAAAATACAAAGCCGCTTCACATGAAAAAAATTAAAATCAAAGGAGTCTAAGTGGGCCCAGCCCCCACTCATTCCCTCATTCCAGAGGCTCAGCTGAATCTACATTTCAAGGGCCCTCCCCCCAACACCTGAAGCAAGTTAAAAGTCTTAACTGATAACTCATCCAGCCTTTTTGGTGGATGTGATTCCAAGACATGGCTCTGCCTGGGGCCTCGGATTCAGCTGACACTGATGTAAAGAATGCTCAGGTGCCTTCTCTGGGGCCCAGCTCTCTACAGAACTCCTTTAACTGCACTCAGTGGGAAAGCCACTAGTCTCCATGGTTTCCATTACTGTGGATATGAGAGTGGTACTCACAACCTGCCTAACTTTTTCACATATGTCTCCTACTCAAGGTTTTCACAAACTTTCTAAATGGGCATGGTTTCAGATGTCTCTTTAACTTTGCAGGTGTTATTTATTGCCACTTTCTAGAAAGCCCTCTTTTACATGCCCCCCAGACTCTGCACTGGCAACCCTATTCTCTACCGTGTTTCCTTTTACATCTCCTTAGTTCAGTCTCTTTCCCAAACAGTAAGGAAATTAGATGCTTCCATGCCTCCCACTGTTCCCATATATAATTTTGTGCTCCATTTTATTCAAGGTTATAAAATAAAGTGTCTTCCTGTATCATTAAGATTTTTATGAATATTGACTTTAATGGATATAGTTTACACTCTATACTTTGTCTATTTGTTGGACATTTTAATGTGTTCTGTTTTGCTCTTATAGCAAACCACAATAACTTTCTCTCCGTGGAAACCTTTGTCCACATTTTTCATTTTCTCCTTAGGATTGCACACTAGTGGTAGAATTACTGAACCAAAGAGCAGAATGACTTCTAAAACTCCTGAACCATATTGCCAAATTGTTTCTTAAAATGTTGTACAGGGGGTTTTACACTCCATAAACCATCAGTTTGAGTGTCCATCTCACCATACCACAACTACATTGTACTTTATCAATTTTTTAAAATTGTATTATTTTTAACAGGCAAAGGAGATATCTTATTTATTTTATATTAGTTGTATTCCTAGTAAGATTAAACATTTATATTGTGTGTCTGTATATCATTTGTATTTGCTCTTTTTTTTATTGGATGCTAACAGCCTTTGTTTACTTTCTATTGTAAGTTTATGGTTTTGCATATTGAATTGCAAGAGCATCTTTGAAAGATTGATTAATATATTTGAACAGATGTTTCCCCAGCTTGTTGCTTGTTTATGAGGTTATTTCAGTAGTTTTAAATTTTTATGTAATCAAATCTTTCATCTTTTATGTGATTTCACTTTTGCTTAAAAATATATTTTCCATCAAAATACTAGATAATTATACCAATCTGCTTTTTTGATGTATTTATACCATATCCTATGAGTTTAGTTTAAAAAAAACACTTTACAATTAGATTTACAAAAATATGAGTTTAAACACTATGATAGGACATATTGAACCTTCCTTAAATAAATCTAATCCATGTCTCAAAGGTCTTGATGTGGCCATAATCCTGACCTTATGCATGTTGGGTAATATTTGTTGAAACATCTTTCAGAATGCCATAAAATACTGCTGGAGCTGGACACACCCACTACCAAGGTACAGTCATCCCTACCTTGAAAGTAAACCTGCACAATCATCATTGCTAAGGTCATTGACTTCTGAGTTTCAATTTCTTATTCCATGTCACTAGCATGGCAGGGCCCAGTTCTGTTGAAACCCAAACATTCTTTGAGAAAATAAAGCACCTCAATAATTCAAAACTTTCCCAATTATTTTATGTGGTACAGCCCCCACTCATTTTTCTCCTCAATAAGCAAACTGCAAAATATAATTGAGAATTATGTTTATATAGAGGAAATAGTAAATCAATTCTAATTTCTATTTTAAAGAGTAAATATTTATAGATTATGGTGCATAGACTATCATTAATAGCAAATTACTTATGGCTCAGCAATTTGATCTCCACATCTGTTAGCCATACAAGAAAGCAAATCAGCTCTTTCCCTGCTGCCGCGGAGGAGGCGGAGGCTTGGGTGCGTTCAAGATTCGGCTCTACCCATAACCCACCGCCATGGCCCAGGAAGGCCTTGCTGCTGGAGGTGTAATGGACATTAATGCCGCTTTGCAGGAGGTGCTGAAGACCGCCCTCACCCGCGACGGCCTCGCGCGCGGCATTCGCGAAGCCGCCAAAGCCTTAGTCCAGCGCCAAGCCCACCTTTGTGTACTTGCATCCAACTGTGATGAGCCTCTGTACGTCAAGTTGGTGGAGGCTCTTTGTGCTGAACACCAAATCAACCTCATTAAGGTTGACGACAACAAGAAACTAGGGGAATGGGTCGGCCTCTGTAAAATCGATAGAGAGGGAAAACCCCGTAAAGTGGTTGGCTGCAGGTGCGTCGTGGTTAAGGACTATGGCAAAGAGTCTCAGGCAAAGGATGTCATCGAGGAGTACTTCAAATGCAAGAAATGAACAAATAAACTTGGCTATTGTTTAAAAAAAGAAAGAAAGAGAAAGAAGAAAGAAAGAAAGAAAGAAAGAAAGAAAGAAAGAAAGAAAGAAAGAAAGAAAGAAAATCATTGTGAAGGTGCAGGTGAGAGTTAGGGATAATACCTTATTAGAGGCAATGATAATAACTGAGAACTTCAGAGAAAGTGAGCATCAACCTCCATGGCTATGCTAGAAGATCTATTACCTTTTCAACAGTAAAAGTGAGTCTTTAGAAAATACCATTATTCAGTGTCTTTTGTGATACTAAAATCCGGTTTGTTGCTTATTTTGTTCAACCCTCTTGTAGAGAATCTGCATTACATTGGAGTGTTAATATGTTAGAGCAAGGAAGGGGAATGCCTGGCCCAATGTGAGGCCCTAGAAACCATTTGGTCTGGCATTGCCAAGGCATTAGAAATGAGTTAATTAAATATGTGACTAAATATAGCAGGTTAATTTTTAAGTTAATAATTTTGTATGATCTGAGAATCCTAATAAAAGAGTAACATGCAAATGTGACTGTACCTTGGCTCTTGATTGGCTATGCTACCAGCCAATCAGGAGCAGGGGGTGGGGCCTAGTGGCAGAGTCCAAGCCGTGAGGGCTGGGTCCTGGGGGTGGAGAGGAAGCAGTAGCCTGGGGGCACTGGGCGGGGTGAGCACAGGAGTGTCTGGGGGGGCGGTGAGTGGTGAGCCATCAGTTGGACATACCCTACGGGCTCCCAGTATGTGAGAGGGGGCAGGTTGGGCTGAGGGACCACCCACCCCCTCCCCTGTGCACGAATTTTGTGGACGGGGCCACTAGTGATGTTATAAATATACAAATGGCCTTTAGCAGAAAAAAGGTTCCCCACCCCTGTGTTAAAGTCTGATTGGGGAACTACATTCTCAGAGGCTATGTATCCCTGTGAATGGGTACCTGAGAGTAAAAAGAATGCCATTGTATGAGCTCAGAGTAAGTGTCAAGCACTAAGCTGGGTGCTTTACAAGCATTCTTCCCATTTCTCACAGCCACCTTGAGGCCAGTATTACATCCCCAGTTTACAGATGTGGATGCTGAGGCTCAGAGAAGTTAAGAAACAGCAGATCACACAGGGTAGAATTTGGAAGAGCCAGAATCCAAGCCTAGCTCCATTTTTTTTGTAGTCACCTCATCGTTTTATAACAATATTACAGTTCATAACTTTGCTGGCAGGTAGCAGATGTGGAAACTAAGTTTGGGAAAAGTTAAATGAATATGGTGCAAATACAGACAGTCCTTAGGTTACATGGGACTCAAGGTATGTCATTTCGTGGTTATGACTCCATCTCCCATTTATTTATATATTTTAAAAAGTTTCAATGTATGAATATATGTGCTTTATGTTTTTTATTATTTATTTACCACCACAAGTAAAGGTCAGGAATTGTTATCTTTATTTTTTTTTTTACTGTTTCACTTCATTATTGCTCCATGTGAGTGATGTAGGTGCTATGTAGGTGGGTTATGTTGCGCCATAGGAACGGATCTCCAAAGTAACCTGAGGAACTACTGTAGGCATCTACTCTAACAACCCTAGTGGAAGTTCTTAGGGGCCCAATCTGGTGGTGCTTAGAATTAAGGGAGTGCATGTGTTTTTTACAAATCAGAGGAATCCACTCCTCAGATTTTCCTCCTCCTTACTTTTAAACTTTTAATACTTCCTTCATCAAATAACTAACACTTTTCTGCTTAGAGTTCAGTGTAAGAGAAGTCTACTTCTTGATTAATCCTTATCATTACAGTGTTAGATGTTGAGCCACCAAGTTCACAATCAGTCCTGTATTCCCTTTTATCCCCTGGTTACTTCCCAAAATTCTGCCCTTAACACCTATTTTCTCAGGCCTGGAAATCAGTCTTTTTATGCTTACTTCCCCACATCCACGGCCAAATAAAAACCCCAGTATATTATCTATGAAGAGGAGCATGAGGCACCCTTATAAAATTAAAACCCTTTTCTTCTTGAATTATATCAGGCAATAAAATAGATGCTTAGGGATCCAAGCCCTTGGCCTCCCAGCTGCATCATTAATATAGTTTGGTTCTATGTCCTGCTTATACAAGAACATGAGGCTGGTTGTGCCCTCCCACTTGAGGCAGCCAAGGAAGGCCACAGAAGGATGACGTTGGAGAATCTGAGCAGTTTACAGGTTTATCCGGATCAGTCTATAAGACAGAGAAATTTATGTTTGAAGGCATACAAATATGTAACCCAAATCCTTCCTATGCAATTTTAGGTTCTCTATTTTAGTTCTAGCTCAGCAAAAGAGAATAAAAAGTACTGAATATTTTTTTTCTGTTACTCTATTTTCTATGGTAGTGCTTCATTCATACATTCTTATATTCAGGAAATCTATGGGGAAACAAAGATTAATGAGATTCAGGTCTGATCCTCTATGAGCTAAGTGTCTAGAAAGGAAAGAGCTCTGTGAACCAGACGTGACAGTACATTAGGTTAGGGCCCTGAGGGCTTGGAGAGCAGTCCCTTTCATGGAGGGACTCATTTTAAAGAAAAACCCAATAAAGTGTGAGTCATTCTTCCTGTTACCTCTAAGAGAAGGGAGTCAGATTCCTTTGACCTTGTATCTGCAGGTCCTACACAATGAATATTTCCAATCACTATCATTTCCATTATCATCATTGTGTGAAACATTTATAATCTCTGGTATGGGGCTAGGACTAAGGTGAGGTAAGTCAGGTCAGCACAGCAGACACAAAATTTAAGGGGTCATCAAGAAACTCAGTGATTAAAATAATATTTTAATGCAATTTTTTAGATAATAGAGTTAATACAAAATATCAGAATTTTATAAACAGGGTCTCAGGTATTGTGAGATTACATAGGGGTCCAAGGTTTCATCTTTTGTCTTTGCGCGGCATGGTCTAGTTCACTCGTCGGCAAACTCATTAGTCAACAGAGCCAAATATCAATAGTACAACAAGAAATTGAAATTTGTTTTGAGAGCCGAAAACCAACTTTTGTACATGGGCCATGAAGTTTCAATTGCACTGTACATGCGCGTCCGCACATGGTATTTTGTGGAAGAGCCATACTCAAGAGGCCAAAGAGCCACATGTGGCTTGTAAGCCTCAGTTTGCCAACCACTGGTCTAGTTAAAATGATCTGAGACAGTAAAAACAATCCAAGTGTCTGTTTTATTTTCACTCAGTTGGTTGCAAGTATGAGATCAGATCTAAACTCCTATAAAGGAATGGAGTGGGAGATGGTGGTTTATCATCATTGTATTGCCAATGTCATATGGGAACCAGCAGAAAATTTTCATAGCAAGAGCCATAACAATACCCTTAAGTAATGAATACAGACTGTTATTCTGAATTCAAGGAACCTCTAGACACGTTAGCAACAACATTTGAAAGAGCTTCACTCTGGTGTTCTACAATTCATGAACACGGCTACAGCTTCCCTCTACATGTCTGTGTCTTTCTCTGATTCTACCAACTGATAATTCATTTTTCTTACCCTTTATTCATGTTCCACAGAAGAATACAATTAGCCTAGCTTGCTTTATTTTTTTACTTAATTTTTTAAAAATGTGTTTTGGAGCCCTGTTATCCATACAGGTCATGTTTGCAAAGTCAGAGGCCCAATCCTAGTCTAAGAACATTGGCTAGGGGAAAAATAAGTTGGATTGGAATGAAGTTAAACAAATGACAAGGGACAGTTGCAGGCAAGGTAGTTTTTTGTAGAATAGGATTAGATAAGCACCTCCCTCTAATACACCAGCATTATGGAGTAGCAATTGAAAATGCCAAGGAATCAGAATAGCAACTGCCAATGCAGTTCAGAGAAGAGAGATCAAGGGCCAGGCAGTGCTGATTCTATGCGACAAGAACATGTAATTATAAACCCATAGATATGCAAATATATGCAGATGGTTCAGCATTGGCAACTACAAAGCCATTTATCTCTGGCCCCTAATAAGTGGACAATAAGGTAAACGATTGTTTATAAATTCACTTAGAGATTCTACTAGAATCTCTACTTTTCCTCTCTTCTGGAGGCATCCACAGAATGAAGAGAGACAGGTTCCTCAGATTGGATTTCTATATTCATTACCTTCTGACCTAGGTGGCTCTGGAGGTTTATAATAGGATAAACAAGCCTTTTCAGGTTTGACTGGCTGATTTACTCTGCCGGAAATCATTTCACTTCTTTACTGAATAAATGGGAAGTGATGGAGGCAGCTGTGTCTGCAACCCAAATCCCAGTGACAGCTCATAAACTGGCATTACTTTTCTGTCTCTCAGAGAGATCAGATAATAAAACTGCAGGGAAATACTAAGAATGCTGAGTACTGGCCTTCTGGAACTCAGGGCTGAGAAGTCTTTGAGGAGCCCCCTGATCATGGGGTTACTCCCGCAGGAACTGGGGGCAAGCGTGGTAATGGCCAGACTTGCACATAGAGGAAGCCCATTTTCTGAACTTGAATGCCCATTTCCTGAGCTTGAATGAACCATTCAAGGCAAACTGTCAGTTCTAATTGTAAACACTGGGATCTCTGTTCTGTATAATCTGTGAAAACTAATGATGGTCTAAAAATGTAAACCTACTTAAGAGATTCAAAATAACTAAGGAGAATGGTAAAAATAACTATGGAGAATGGTAAAAAAAAATTAAAATTAAAAATAAATTTTTACTCTGGCTGGTTTGGCTCAGTGGTTAAAGTGTTGGCTTGTGGACTGAAGGGTTCTGGATTCTATTTCAATCAAGTTTATATGCCTGTGTTGGGGGGCAGAATCCCCAGGAGGGGGCGTGTGGGATACAGCTGGTCGATGATTCTCATCATTGATGTTTCTCTCTCTCTCTCTCTCTCTCTCTCTCTCTCTCCTCTGAAATCAATAAAAAATATATTGAAATAAATAAATAAAAATTTTATTCATTCAAAAAAACATTCCTCAAGTATCAAATATATGCCATTCCCTGTGTTTAGACTGTAGCTTGCTGTAGTACTTCTGGATATTGTACTGTGGCCTAGAATTCTAGGACTGTAATGAAGTTAGCAGACAGACATCTTTAAATCTGAACCCCATTTTATGCCACTTGAAAGGAGATTCTCACATTTTTTATTTTATTAAATTTATTGAGGTGACTTTGGTTAATAAAATTCTATAGGTTCTAAGTGTACATTTCTATATATTGCATTGTGTGTTCACCACTCAAAGTCAAATCTCCTTTTGTCACCAATATTTGATCCATTTCACCATTTTCTACCTCCCTTCATCCCTCTTTCCCTCTGGTAACCATCATACTGTTGTCTGTGTATATGAGGGTTTTTGTTTCTTTGTTTTGTTTTGTTTTCGGTATCTTTGTCTTTTTTGTTAGTGTGTTGCTTTCAGTTTTATATCCCATATAGGAGTGAAATCATATGGTTTTTTTTACTTAGTTTGCTTACCATGATAGTCTCAAGACCCAATCATGTTGTCACAAATGTCAGTATTTCAACTGTTCTAATAGCTGGGTAGTAGTCCACTGTATATATGCACCATGTCTACTTTATCCAATCATCTATTGAAGCTTAGTTCTATGTCTTGGCCATTATAAATAATGCTGTAATGTACATTGGGGATACAGATATCTTTATAAATAAATGTCTTCAAATTTTTCAGGTAGAGGGATTAATGGTTCATATGGTTAATCTATGCTTCATTTTTAAAGAACCTCCAACTGTTTTCTGTAGTGGCTGCACCAATTCATATTTTCACCAGCCATATATGAGAGTTTTCATCACAACCTCTCCAACACTTGTTATTGTCTTGTTGATAACAGCCATTCTAACAGATGTGAAGTGGTTTCTCACTGTGGCTTTGATTTGCATTTCCCTAATAGCTAGTAAAGTTGGGCATATTTTTAAATATCTGTTGGTCATTTATATGTCTTCTTGGGATAAATGAATGTATAGGTTCTTAGCCAATTTTTTTAATTGCACTGTTTGTTTTTTGTTGTCAAAATTGTACAAGTTCTTTATATATTTTGAATATTAGCACTTTATTGCATGTGTTGTTTGCAAATATCTTATCCCATTAGGTTGGTTGTCTTTGTGGATGGTTTCTTTGCTGTACAGAAGCTTTTTAGTTTGATATAGTCCATTTCATTTATTTTTGCTTTTACATCTTTTGCTTTTGAAGTCAAATTTATAAAATTCTCTCTAAGGACAAGGTCCATAAGTTTAGTACCAATGTTTTCTTTCATGTATTTTATTGTTTCAGGTCTTATATTTAGGACTTGGATCCATTTTGGGTTAGTTTTTGTGTATGATAACAGTCTAGTTTCCTTCCTTTATATGTGGCTTTCCAATTTTCCCAGCACCACTTATTCAAGAGGCTTTCTTTTACTTTTGTTCCCATTGTATGTTTTTGACTCCTTCATCAAAAAGTATTTGCTCACATATATACGGGTTTATTTCCAGGCTATCATTTCTGTTCCATTGGTCTGTTTGTTGGTTTTTCTGCCATTATCATGCTGTTTTGATTATTGTCACTGATGTTTTCAGTGTAGTTATTTGGTTGCAAGAGAACATTGTCATTATTGCAAAAAGGTTTAGTCAAATTTGTTGAGCAGTTATTTTAATGTTTTTTTTAAATCTACCCATCTTTGAGATATCAATTGTTCTCTCAAAAAAGAAAAGAAACTGGATTTGATATATCTACTCTTTAGCCAGTGACTGTATAAAAATGTAAACAAAAAGAGAAGGAATGAAATATAAAAATGAGCCTGCAATATCAGTAGCTATATCTCTGCATTGATAAGGCAATGAATCATGAGTATTGATACGTAGGTAAGAAATCAATCCACTCTAAGACAATTCTGGAAGTGACTGTAGGCAAAGAAATAAGGGCCTCTTTCTAAAATCTAATGTATTTAAGCTTCCTCCAAATAACAAGTCTACTAAACTCATGAGTCATAAAATAATATTACCCATAAAATGGTTCCAAAAGAAATAGGTAAAAGGCATGAAAGTTCAACAGTGTTCAATGTATAGGCCTTCATTTTTATTGTCTTGAATTTATTGTAGTTTTTACAGGGAAGCTGATTTTCCCTTGATTTAGTTGAGTACAATACAAGTGGGGATTCCCCCCCCCCCCCAAGATATGTATTAGCCAGCTTTGATTCTGATAATTTGTCTCAAAAAATACTGCTACTGAGGTAAACGGACTAGGGGAAAATTGCTAACATAATTCTCTTGGTCTGTCAAGTCAACATCAGACTAAGAAAATTGAATCAGCCCTCCTAGGCAGAAAGTACAATGTTACTGAAATGACATCATCCTGAAAATGTTTTATGGCTTAAAAGAAATCATCAGTTCCTTTATTCTTAGGCCTTGTGCTGGCAGTTTAGATCAGCTACCATTTTGTATATCTGTTTTTAAATAAAGATACAGTGATTTCTCTAAACAGTCATAGACTTAAAATTTATAGCCAGAAAAAAGCATTCTTTATATTTTTTCTGTGTATACAGAAGGTGTTAGATGAACCTCTGGCATAATTAAATGTATTATCACCTTATCAATGGCCCTATATACAGTTATTTCTTTTTAAATATATATTTTCTGGATATCAGAGTGGAAGAGAGAGAGAGAGAGAGAGAGAAACATCAATAATGAGACTCATCCATCAGTTGCCTCCTGCACGCCCCCTACTGGAGATCGAGCCTGCAACCCAGGCATGTGCCTCTGATAGAAATCTAACCTGGGACCCTCAGTCCCCAGGCTGAAGCTCTTATCTACTCAACCAAGCCAGCGAGGGCTATAGTTATTTCTTTGTATTAGATTACAAACCTTTGTGGAGCAGAGTTTCTGACATTATGATCTACTAGTGATATTGCTTGCCTGCATCCTCAAGGTTGTCTCATGGTCCAAGATGACCACTGAAGCTCCAGCCATCACATATAGATTCCAGGTCAGCAGAGGGAGGAAGCAGGAGATAACAAAACTGTAGGGGTCCCTTTAAGCAGTCAGCTCAGGAATCTCACAAAATCCCTCTACTCAAATCACAGTGGGCTGAATATCTTGACAGGCCACATCTATCTACAAAGGAAAGTGACAAGTGGAAACTTGGGTTTCTATTATTAAGAAGAGTATGTGGATGTTTAGAAGGCAATCCAGCCATTCCTACCACAGCAGCTGTGTCTCAGAGTGGGCAAACTGGAGAATGATATCAGGTCCTCTTGTGATAACCTAACCAGAGTAATTCCCATAGAGCTTGTACATGCCCCCTCATTTTTATTTGATTGATATTTATGCAGCTCATTAATACAAAGCCCTTATCAAGCTGCATTTTTGTGTGGACATGCATATTTTAGTTGCAGAAAAGACTGTCATCTCCCAAGGTCTCTTTATCTGATTAGCATATGGGTCTTTCTGTCTCTAAGACCATGAGAAATGTGTGCATATCTTCATAAAGATTCACGTATCAACAAATCAAAACAGACTCCCCCAAAATAAAAATAAAAAATACTATCTCATCTATTTTGACAGATATATTTCAGTAGCTGTTACAGAAATTTATAAACGTGCTAGATTTACCTGAAAGTAGCATAGTTATCTTAACTAAATATATGGCAACTTCCCTAAAGTAAGAACAATTTTGGTTATCTCATTGGAGGAGCCTTAAAAACCGTATTAGACACTGGGCTAGAACAAGCCAACTGTATTGTTAAATACTTCATTTGACTAGTAAGATGATTATTCTGGAGGACAAAATAGGCCTCTGAATGTCTCTTGTTTATCCTCAGTCCCTTTGTGGTATAAACAGGTCAAGATATCTCTTGCTGTGTGGTGGAAAGTTCTGTGTTAGGGAAGAATCCAATTCTCTAGATAGTGTGTCTGCCATGACTGGCTCACAACTGAATAATAATAAAAGCGTAGTATGCTAATTAAACCGAACAGCCAAATGACCTTCCAGATGTCCTTGTGGATGACCTTCTGAACAAAGCTGGGGCTGCGAGGGCTGAGCACATTGCATGAATTTTATGCATTGGGCCTCTGGTAATATTATAAATGAGGTAAAGTTTGCCTTTAATACTTTGCTTATTCTCTTTTCCTCCCTATCTCCCTCCTCAGTCAGTTCAGGAAGCATTGGTCAAGCATATATATTATATATTAGGGACCATGTCGGGGCTGGATCTACAGAACCATAGACTGTGCCCTCACCGAGTTTGCCACATACATTTCCTATACTTGCTCAGGCACTTGGCCACTACTTGCTACCTCTGGTGCCTTGTGGGCTAACAGTGCTCTTGGCCCTGTGTCCTGACCTGCTCCTTACCTTCCCAGTCAAGCTTACCCTTCCTGCATCTGTGGGCCAGCCTGCTAGATAGCTCTTGCACTTAAATTTACATATTTCAATGCTTACCTTAAAGAATATTAATAGCAATTTCAGGTATGTTAAAAGTGTGGGATAGAGCAATGGGATTTTTTTCTTTATGGTACATAGATCTCTGACCAAATATTATAGGTAAAAGTTTTCTGATTATACTATGTATGATTTTAAGTAATAACTATTAAAATGTTGCTATTTTAGATAATATTTCAGTATCCCTAGGTTAATTCATTTAATAGATATTTTACTAAAATGAATATTCTATGTATAGAAAACTCTCTGAAATCAATTGTTGGGGGGGGTAATCTATAAATAAATATTTAGAGGAAACACCCAGATCATAAAAGCTATTATATTCCTAGGTAGGGCAACAACCACCCCCAAAATATGTGCAAGATATGTGAAAAGTTGTATGCATATATTTATTTATGAAGGCATTCAATATTTATGCAAGGTGTGCTGTGTCCCAGACTCTATTTTAGTGGCTAACAAAACTAATGAAGTCTCTGTCCTCATAAAATCCATGGTGTAGTGACAGTGGCAATAATAAATTAAACAAAACAGACCAAGAAGAAAGATTATTCCATGCTGAGAAAAAAATATTATGAACTGAAGTATGTGCTGAGAAAAATAACAGGATGTCTTGGCCCTAGTAATCAAGGAGCAAGCATCTCTATGAAGTACACCTTTAAGATGAGTTTAAAGTTTACAAAGGAGCCATGTATATGTGATACTTTCAACAATAAAGATATTAAATAAATAAATAAATAAATAGGTACCATGTCAGAGAATCCCAAGTTGTGGCATTTTAGACTGGATTATCCAAAAAGGCATGGCATTTCCAGGTTGATATTAACGCTACTGAGATATCTGGCATGCAAATGTTAGTCATGCCAAATGTGAGCCAAAGTTTCATTTTCTAACCAGACATTCTGTTTTCTAAAAAGACTCTTAACTCAGGCCTAATGGAGCCTATAACAGTGTGCTGGGTTTTTACTTCTGCGTATGGTGAAATGCTACCAGGTGCACAGTTGTTCAGTGTGTGTGCTAATCATGCAACTCTTTCTCTTCCTCTTGTGTCACCAGGCCTCCGGAACCCGTTTACAGCACTGTGAACAAACTGTGTGATAAGCCTCCTTCTCCCAGGCACTATTCCCCTGTTGAGTGTGACAAAAGCTTCCTTCTATCAGCTCCCTACCCCCACTACCACCTAGGCCTGCTCCCTGACTCTGAGATGACCAGGTACTGCATGCGCTTCCTCACTTCATCTTCTCAAACTGCATGTGCTTCCACCAGGAAAGAATGGGCAGAGCCCACCTCTGCTCATTTCTCTTGCACTGGACATCTTCCTCGAGGTGGAGAGATGTGTTGCTCCTTTGGCGCAATGGGAGAAATTAAGAACATTGCCTTGTTGTTTTTCCTGGTGTGTTCACAGAGCATTCAGACATGATCACATGATGCTCCAATGTTCTTGGTTCCCATGCATTTTTAATGAGGCATTAATTATATTTTTCTAGAAGAATCAATTTTGAAATTTAAGTAGCACTATTCCCCTCAATCCAAGGATAAAATGGAACATTTATTGAGTATACTTTTAGATAATATCTAGTGAACACTTACTGTGCTCCAGGCATAACATAGCCTAAGAAGTTGATGCTACTATTACCATTTAATATTTTAACTAAAGTATTAAATTAGTGCCATCACTTAACTGCTCCTTGAGGTATTAAACAACTTGTCCAAATCTACATAATTAACAGTTCTATCTGACCACAAAAAATATATTTTTTTAATTTTTCTGTTAATTCTCACCATTCTTTTTTTTTTCTGTTAATCCTCAAACAAGGATATATTTCCATTGATTTTTAAAGACAGTAGAAGGGAGGAGGAGAGACGCAGAGAGGGAAACATCAATGTGAGAGAGACACATCAGTTGCTTGCCTTCTGCAGGTGCTTCCACCAGAGTCAGGAAGCGAGCCTATAACTGAGGTACATGCTCGTGACTGAAATCAAACCTGGGACCCTTAAGTATACAAACCAATAGTCTAGCCACTGAGCCAAGTCAGCCAGGACAATAATATATTCTTACAGTATGTTATCAAGCTAGGAAATGACATATGTTCTCTTATTTAGTTATACCTATTTTATATAATAATAACAAAGTTTAAAGCAGTCAGGTCATTGCCATCAGTATGATATTGCTAATAAGTGTGGATTCCAGATTTGACCTTAGAATACTTTGAGTCTTTCCACAATTTTGTAAACAAATTGTTCTAAGTCTAAAGGTTGGATGTAATTTTTGCATTAATATTCTAAAAGATATGTATGGTAAATAACAAAACTTCATTTTTATGCAAGAACCAAAGTCAGAGAGAAAAGAGAGTTGGGAAAGAAAAGAGAGTGCAGTGTTCCGTAAAGTAGATCCAATTCAGTTTCAATTGAGAGATCTCACTTGTGATATTCCTAGATATAAGGGGATGCTCACATAGGTATGTTTTCAGATGGAATATTTTCATATATCTTCATAATATTGTTAGGGCTGAGGAAATAGAGATTTTACAATGACTCAATGTGATAATGAATATCTCAAAGGTGTTTCAGAAAATTATCTCTAATTTTTGATATTTTCAAAGAATAAGTTGAAAGTTAATTACTGACCTCCCTAGGAAGTTAAATAGCAAATTTCAAGTTATAGCTAACATTTTTAGAAATAAATGAGAAAACATATTTTTGGCTATGTAATTAGATGAGGCATTTTTTACTAATTTGCAAAAATTAAATCCTAATAATATATTAGAATACCTTATAAATATTAATTATATCCTCCTATATTTTTAATAAATCATAAAAACTATTTCTTGATACAGTGAACTATACAGTTTTGAACCTAAGAGAGCAAAGCCACCATAGTTCTAGGGAAGTTAGAAGGTACACACACCTACAACCACTTTCTAGTAATTATGTATTTACTTGTGAAAGATTCATGCAAGAATGGGCCATTCTTCCCCTGGCTGCTGGCACCGCCTTCACTCTGGCTAGAGCTGCCTTTCCGCCTACCCACGCGGCCCAGAGGCCCAGAGTGCCTGGGGTAGTGTGGAATGCCTATGTCATTGCCATGGCAATGATGCAAGTGCCCTGCCCCCCAGCAACTGTTCATGCAAATTAACCTGCCATCTTTCTTGGGTTAATTTGCATACCCACTCCTGATTGGCTGAAGGTGCAATCATGAAGGTACCATCATGAAGGTACAATCAGTTTATATCTTTCTCTTTTATTATTTTGAGCTCTTCCTCTGTGCCATGCATTTTAAGCACTTCTTTGAGTTATTCCTTTTAACCTTGACAATCACCATATGATATAGGTGCTATCATTATCAGTTTTTTAAAATAAAAAAACCAAAGCTGAAGAAGTTGCCTGACATGCCCAAGATCACCCACTGACAAGTGGCCTGGCTGGGATTCAAACCCAGGTGACCATTAGCACCTCATTGGCACAGACATGAAGGCAGAGATGTCCTTGCTTGCTGGAAAAATTCTCCACCCATTTCTCTTCTCTCTATTTTTACCATGTTTTCTCATCTCCCTTCTTCTGACTCAGTGTCAACGAATCTTTTTTGTTGTTGTTTGTTTAACTTCCTGCGCCTTTTCTGATTAACATGAAAATTACATTCCTTGCAGTCCATTGAGGCTTTTGATACATCCCTGCATAAAAACTCACCAAATCCAATAAGCAGATGATGCAATCTACCTTTTGTGTAGACCAATCAGATATGATTCTTTTTAGTTTACTTTCTATAATCTATATTACCAAGAACATAGGGTTTTTTTTTTCCCCAAGTTAAAAAAAATTACAGTATAATGTCAAGTATGCCTTTTTTCAAATATCCTCCGCAATCCTGATATGCATCAGTCTCCAACCTCTACCCTCCATATTCCCTTTGAGAATTTTATTTTATATTTATTTAAATTGTCATCTTATTTTTCTCCATTTTCCTTTCCTCTTTTCATATTTTATTCTTCATTTCTTAAAAAAAGCCTCTCTCTCACATACACACATTTTAGTTTTATTGCCACTACTACACTAATACTAATTATTGATTTCACTCCATTTTGCTCCCCTTTTAAGCTTTCCCAACTCAATAAATGGCACATACATTTACCCCATTGCCCAAGCCAAACACTTGAGAATTATACCTAAGACTTGTTCTCAATTACATCCATCATTCAATCTATCTTCTAGTCCTATTGATTCTATCTCCAAAAGGTACCTCAAATCTATATATTCTTCTTTACTTCCAATTCCACTTTAATCCAAGCCTCCATCATCTCCCATCTACAATAGCTCCTCATTGGTCTCACCACTTCTGTTATTGTCCCCCTGGTTTATTCTCAGTGCAGCCAGTGATCTGTAAAAATACAGATCAGAACTACTGCTCTCTTTGCATTAGTATAAATGCAAAGTCATTAACAGAGCATCCAAGCTATGCATGATTTCACCCCTGCCTGCTTCTTAAACATCTTCCCTTTGCTGACCACGTTACTTACATTCACAAAATGCATTCAATCTCGAGCGCTTCCCACATGCTCCTTCCTCAAACTGGAAAGCTCTTCTTACACCTTGCCTGGTTAACTTCTGGTCATCTTAGATCTAAGCTTAAATTGCATTTCCTTGGAGAAGATCCCTGAAAGAGAAAATTTGGTTCCCTATTGCATTATTTCTCTTCTTTCTAGAAGGTTCACATAGTTTGATTTTATTCATATATTTATGTAAGCTCCCTGCGTGGAATTGTGTCAAATTTGTACACTGCTATACCTTAATGCTTAGCATAGTGCCTGGCACAGCAGGAGCTCAGAATTATTGAGTGATTAATAAACATAGAAATAAAATCAACAGGCAGACTAGCCAACAGATACCTATTCCAGGGACAGGTCATGGCTCTAGCTCCTCTTGACTCAGTTCTTGGCAGGTACATAAAACAACTCCATGAATAAATGAATCCAAGCATGGAAACAAATCACAATGTACTCGAGCTCACTCTGTGTATTGCATTTCATCTTAGCTGACCTTGATGTTCAGTGGCCATGTTATAGATTCATTAGGTAACTGTCACTCCTTCATGGAGACAGGAATTCCTTTCCGGGCTTTTCACTTCCTCTTCAATGGATATCTAACTTACAGAATCTCAGAGGTGGATGAGAACTTAGAATTAGATAAATAAGCCCTTACTCAACTCCAGTAATGATGAGGAACCCAATTTCTCCATATCTTACTTCTACTCTTGGTAAAATAAAAGTATTTAGGTATATTCTGCCCTGAAAAGGGTATTATGAGAATGTATGTATCAATTCATTCAACCAAGATTTATCAAGCTCTGACAAAGAGCAAGATACTATATTAGGACAATGTTTATAAAGACATGAACTTAAAACACTAACAACAACAAAAAAATTAAAAATGACTAACCTTTGAAATGGAATATGTGGTAATACATATTTTTCAGGGCATTTGAGAATTTCCTCAGTCTATTTCAGAAGCATGTGCATACTGATACAGCAGTTACTGTCTCAGATTAGGACATGAGCTACCTCTGTGGAAGTTAGCATGTGAAACCACTCACATACCAACTTAATCCCTAATCAGCATTCAGAAGAATGCAGGCCAGTCAGCAGAAGCTGGGAGAGTCAACCATCTGTTCTCTATGCATTTCGATGGGAATCCCCCAATTCTAAATTCTTTGAGTTGATAGCAAACATTAGGGGTGAATTAATTGTATATACAATTTACTTCTGTAACATCAACCAAAAGAAAATAGTGAAATTATTAGTTTTCCTTTGGGAAACTCTTAAAATTACTTGGCAAAGTACCAACTTTTAAGGCTGCAGATTATGTTTAGAATAATTGACTTTTCAGACCTTGCAAAAACAAGAAATGGGCAGAGCCTAGAATCAAACTAACATTTGGAGCTCTATGGAAAACAAATGGGATTGCTGTGGGGCTCCTGTTTATCTGGTGTGTCTTTTTGTTGTTGTTTTTTAAGGTAGTTTTTGATGTACTAATTGGTTTTATATTTTGGGAGAATGGTAAATTACTTAGCTTTTGATATTCCTAGGGCAGAGGTCAGCAAACTCGTTAGTCGACAGATCAAATATCAACAGTACAACGATTGAAATTTCTTTTGAGAGCCGAAAACCGACTTTTGCACATGGGCCACGAAGTTTCAATCACACTGTATATGTGGGCCCCCACGTGGTATTTTGTGGAAGAGCCACACTCCAGGGACCAAAGAGCTGCATATGGCTCGCGAGCGGCAGTTTGCTGACCACTGTCCTTGGGCAAGAGGAATAATATTCCGGTCTGTTTTCTCAACATGTATGGCATATTTTCATTCATCCTTTTACAGGGCTGGTTCTAATTATTATTAGGTTATAGTTAATAATCAGAGGCAAGGTAAACATGATAAAGGCTAATTAAAATATGTTGACAGCCTTAGCCAGTTTGGCTCAGTGGCTAGAGTGTTGGCCTGTGGACTGAAGGGTCCCAGGTTTGATTCCAATTAAAGGCACATGCCAGGGTTATGGGCTAAATCCCCAGTAGGGGATTCTCTCTCATCATTGATGTTTCTGTCTCTTTCTTTCCCTCTTCCTTCCACTCTGAAATCAATATGAGTAAGTAAATAAATAAATAATTTTTAAAAATATGTTGGCAGATAGATTGGAAATGGATTCTGAGGCATTTTATGATCACTAGAGGCCCAGTGCACAAATTCATGCATGAGTGGGGTCCCTCCACCTGGCCGGCAGTCAGGACTGATTGGGGCCATCTCACCCAGGCCCGTGGAAGGTTGGCCAGCTGGGGAGGAACTGTGTGAGGACTCCTAGGCATGTCCGGCCCCATCTTGCCCAGTACCGATCAGCTGGACCCCAGCAGCAAGCTAACCTACTGGTCTGAGTGTCTGCATCCTGGTGGTCAGTGCACATCATACTGACTGGCTGACGGGTCGACTATCTGCCCCTGGTGATCAATGCACATCATAGTGAGTGGATGAGCAGCCTTAGCATATCAT
Organism: Antrozous pallidus; assembly: GCA_027563665.1. Lineage (NCBI taxonomy): Eukaryota > Metazoa > Chordata > Mammalia > Chiroptera > Vespertilionidae > Antrozous > Antrozous pallidus. Next base: position 54,125,052 of record CM050520.1, on the reverse strand, counting down.
TAGCATATTACAGTCAACTGGACAATCAAATAATTAACATATTAGGCTTTTATTATATAGGATAATATATATTCATGACACTTCAGCTGGGTACCAGGCATCATCTTGGATGCCAGGGATTTGGAGATAAATAAGGCATGGTCCTTTCCTTTTAAACAGTTCAAAGATGTGTAAATGAAGAATTCATCAATGTGTTGTGATTGATGTATATCTGCCAAAGGCTCTCAGTTTCCCCAGTGCACATATTCTCTAGGGAACTAAATTGAGGGAGTGTCAGAGGTGATGATGGAAGCATGATCTTAGGCTGACCCTTCTGCAAAAGTGTGAGCATGCACTCAAGCATGTTCCCCACTCACACCTTGTTTCATCTGTTCCTAGTCATTTATCAAAAGCATTATTTTCCAATGGGAAATTTACCCTTACCTTCTCATAGTATACCTACCGAGCTCAGAATGCAGGTAGAATTCACTTTCTTCAAACCAATCCCAGTTTGGGGACATGGAATAAGATCTTATCTCACAAGACCTCAACCACATGTTATGGTGGCCTATCTTTGGCAAAATTTAAATTGTTGCAAAATAATAGAAAATGTGTCCAGACCTGTAATTTTTTAATTGTTTCAAAGTCTGTATATCAAAAATCCATTATGGAAAAGGTTACATAGTTTGAAATTAGCAGATTTAGTTTAGCTAACTCTCATCTACCATTCTGGCCTTTGTGCTGAGATATCTCATAGTTCCTAAGGACAGATATGGCACTGTTCTCACTCAGTTAATGGGAAGTGAGTGAACAGAACTGGGCAATATTCCATTAGTGTTTGCAGAGGTGGCCAGAGAGGTCAGCCTCCCTCACACTGGGAATTGCATGAATGCAGAGAGTACATCATGTCCACCTCTTTATCCTAGCCCTTAGGAATAAGCCTGGCAAACAGGGTGAAACTTGATGTGTCTGTTTACTAATAGCTGAATAAATAAACAGTATGTACCACCACCAAAAAAAATCAAATATAGTTTCTAGAGACAATAATGCTATAACAGAAGTACTTGTGAGCCTCTAAAGGTAAACAGAGGATGAATCACGTAAAGTTTTCAGAAAGACACTGAGCTCATCAGTTACATGAGGGAGGAAATGGGTAGCAAGTAGAAGGAATAGCACCAGAGCCAAGCCTCAAGATGTGTAGAGCACAGGGCACTCTGGGGCTCCCAGAAATTCTGCATGGCTAAAGATTGTTGAGCTGGAGTCACAGGCTGCTGCAGATCATAGAGGGCCTTACTTGCCAAGCTGAGGATGTGAGACTTGATCCTCTAACTAGTGAGGAGCTGCTGATGAGTTTTAATGCTAAGAGTTTTAACACTTCATCTCCCTCAGAGCTTCAGTTCACTCCTGAGAAAAGGGAGAAAATAATCATATCTGTGCTGTTTTCCTCATCGAATTGTTGTGAGGATCAAATATTGTGGCACAAGTGAATTTTATTCACTACCCACGTTAGTTATTTTTTTCCATAGGCTTATTTTTATTTTAAAGCCTTGAGCTCATATATACTTATTTTTAGTTATCACAAATCAGGAGAAAAATATTTATCAGCACAGGTAAATCCCCTGAGAAAATAAGAAGACTGTTGATGCTAATTTCTTCTATCATTTGTAGCAGCAATCCTTCTTGTCACCATAGGCAAAATTATCCATTTCCCTTTCTATTAATACATTTATAGGCTCCATGTTAAAAGGTGGCCTGTTTCTAAAGCCATATGTGACTCCACAATTCTCTAAGACAATGTTCTTTCTTATCTTCTCATGTAGCAGTATTTCTATCCCACGTGTAACTTTTTAGGAAGGCAGACAAAAGAGCAGGTACTCTGTGGAGCACTGATAAGTAGCCAAGCATTTTACATACTCACCTCATTTTCTAATAGCCCCAACACCTTTGCAAAGTGTGGACTTTGATCTAGCAGGAAGAGGGGCCAGGATTCTAACCTGGGCATTTTCACACCCCTCTCATGCTCTCAATGGAGCCTTAATCTCTCCTTCACACACACATCACAGTCCCTCATTCAGTCCCCCAATCTTATATCCACTCTACTGGGAATCTGTGGACTGAAAGAGAATTTGAGTCCTGTTCACAATATTTCACCTGGGAAGTAGTATCATGAAGAAGAGAAAAAAGATGCTTACCAAATCATTGACCTTCTTATGCCTTTAAAAGGCTGATATAATCTTAAAGAATTCTTAATTTCATTGTTAGTTAAAATCAGAAGGGGAAAGCCTTGGCTCAGAAGGCACAACCCCTTCCCAAGTTTATATAGTAGTTTCTTCTTCTAAGGCCTGCCCTGCCTTTTGGAAGTAGGTGATCACTAAGCCAAATTTAAATTGAGGAAAATAAGGAGAAATTAATTGACTCCCACAAAGTCACAGAGGTTGCTTTTGCCATGTTTCATTTTCTAGCTTCTCTCTGCACTGTGATATATGCAAGAGTTCACACTGGCTTTAAATTAATGCATTCTATATGTAGATCCCTTTAAAAAAACAACATACTACTTACTGTTGCCCTTCACTTTATTTTGACATTAAGATGGAAATGTTTTTTCATTAAGAATTCAAGATTATTTTTTTGGTTGGCTTGTGTGGCTCAGTGTTGACCTATGAACCAGGTGGTTATGATTCAATTCCAGGTCAGGGCACAGGCCCAAGTTGCTGGCTCAATCCCCAGTGTATATTGGGGAGGCGGGGAGGAAGGGTGTGCAGGAGGCAGCCAGTGAATGATTCTCTCTCATCAGTGATGTTTCTATCTCTCCCTTTCTCTTCCTCTCTGAAATCAATAAAAATTATTTTTAAAAGAATTCAAGATTTGTTAATGAGCACATTTAAAATTGCCTTGTATAGTGTAAAGAAGGAAGGCAGACAAGGAGCTCAACCTGTTCCAAAAGCCCTCATTTATTCTTCAAGATAACCCTGGAAGGTAGGTGGAGTGTGGGAGGCTCAGGAAAATTAAAAATGAACCCAGATTCATCTCATTCCAAAATTGCTGTTCATAATATTCAAATAAAACTCTGTGGTGAACTAATCTAGATTTCACTGATTTGCTTTTTTTATAAAAAAAAAAAAGCCAGATTATATACATCTACCAGAAATGTTAGGAATATCTTCCCTTAATTTTAGTATATCTTTTTTGTGTTTTGTGAACAATAAAATGCCATAATATTATTTGGTAACAATAAGAAACTAAAGAATAAGCATAATTTTTCAAAATCAATCCTCTACGAAGGCAAAGTAGCTGTGAGGAAATGCTGGACAACATCACTATAGCAACAAATTATAGGAACTCTGAAAGAGTCAAAACAGTACATTAAACTATAACACCACAACATAGATATTAATTCAATCCATTAACATTAGGACTTATACTTAGAATATTGATTTTATGAGAACAGATCTTTGTTTTATTTACTGTTGTATTCCCTGTGCCAAAAAAGGTTCCTGGCATGTAATACTAACAGTAATAGTGATGGTAATGATGATGATGATGATGGTGTTAGTGATGATGATGATGATGAAAATGAGAAAACAATCACTATCATTTATATAATCTTATTACCTGCCAGACTGTACTTTACATAAATTAGCTCATTAACTTACACAGCAATGCTAGAAGATGTTTGTTGTTACTATTATCCTCATTTTACAAGTGAAGAATTTCAGGGCTAAAAAGGTTGGTCACACAGATAGGATTTAAAAGAATCAAAATGTACTGGCACCAGAATCTGTGCTTTTAAATGTGCTCAATAAATATTTATCAAATGTTATTCTTGTCACACATAATACTCCAGGTATTAAATTTTACTTGAAAAAAATACACCTTATTTAACTATAGTCAAATTTCAATAGATAGGAAGATGATAGATAAATAGATGACAGATAGATAGATAGATAGATAGATAGATAGATAGATAGATAGACAGATAGTTGATAGATAGATAATACATAGATGTAGATGGCTACATAGACAAATAGATAATGAATATATGGTTAAGAATCTAGACTCTAGAATTACAGTGTTAGGGTTTGAATCCTGACTTCATAGCTTCCTACTTATATAAACTTTAGCAGATAACAACTAGTCTGAACTCCTGTATTCTTCATCTATGTAATAGCAATAATAATAGTATCCATCTTGAAGGGTTGCTATAAGGATTTAGTGGGGTTAAAGTGCTAAAACAATGCCTAATAAATGTGAAGTGGCTCATTAATATTAGCTATCATGCATGTGACATATTATGATCCTCTAAATAGAGACCTCAGGCTGAGGTAGGAATGAATTTTCATGAAAACACTATTATAAAAGGCTGTTTCATTCATAGCTTGATGATGAGCCCAGTGAGTTGTATAGGGAGGTGAATGTCAGGGGTGGCAGTATGGGAGGAAGAGCTATGTAAGACTACTTTATATAGAGACCCAAGTATTTTAAATGAACAAGTTTATTTTGATGAGGGGATCAAAATTTACCTCTTGGAGCAGAGAAATTTACCTCTCAGAGCATAGATAGTCAGTCTCCTATTTCAACACTTTAATTCAGTTCTATTGACCTTAAGCTCATATAAAGTTGAAAGGATCCCTAGAAAAGGGTTATTTTTAAGTCAGCAGGGATGTGTGTTCCAAATTGAATGCTAAAACCTAAAATCTCTCTATTTCAGAGAAAATAAATACATTAGAGGATAAAGAAGACCTTGTGGTTTTCTTGAAAAGGTGGCAGGGCATACTGGGTCTATCTAACTCAGCCAGAGCCTTTGCCCAAAATTAAGAAAAGAAAATATCTTCCCAATGAAAGACAAAATATGCCAGGACCAAGGGTGACATGGCAAACAGAGTTCAGACTGGATTTCAGCCTTAGCTCATGCCCTTGGCCAACTGTTCTCATGAACAACCTACCTAACAGAATAGATTGGCCAGACTGAGAATGGGAATAGAGGATTTCTCTTTGTAATTTTCATCTCTCATATCCATTTTCATGTTCTGCTTGCTTTCTTATGACTCTGGCATAATTACAAAGATGTCATTCTGTCAAACTTGCAGGTTTAAAATTAACTGGAAGCTAATGCAAGCCCAGGGATGGAAGACATTCTAGCCTCACCTTTATATGTTCCACATGAGAAAACTCCCACTCAGATCACAAATATGTATTAAATGCCTATTATATGGTTAATACTTCTGGGGATATACAATCCAGTCATGATTGAACCCTATTCTCAAGAGATTTAGGGACCACTCACCGAGAGGAGTGTGTGTGTGTAATGAAAAATAAAAAAAGTTTAGAAATATGTTCTGGATTGCATTTTTTAAATATGTGTGAATTTCACTTAGCTTTTAGCCTTATTTATTTTGGATCCATTCTGGTTTCTCCTACATATTATTACACTTACAGGTTGTATTCATTGGTTTCTAATCATGCAGACCTTTTTTATGTGAAATCTGAAGGTTAAGTGACAGCCCAAATTTCCTCCCAGCTCTCCCCACTCTCGTGTGACAAGTTCTTGCTATCTTGCTGTCATTGGAATCTTTGTTCTTTGTAGGTTCCTTGAGCAGGAGGAAAGGAACTGCAAGTAAAAAAGGGGGGAGGGGCCTCTGACCAGATTTACACCAGTACAATTGGTGTAATTCTGAGACTTTCCTTTCCTTCCTTGCAGAGTCTCTTAGTAACCTATGCATTGTCCTGGCCAACTATTTTCAAATTATACAATTCAACCTATTCCTACTGTTTCCCCATAGGAATCCCCCCACTTATAACAAACCAGAGGCCCAATGCACAAAATTCATGCAGGAGGAGGCCTTCATTCCCCTGGCTGCCAGCAGCAGCTTTCCTCTGGCATCCAGGACCTGGGTTTTCCTCCGGCCCCGGCTTTATCTGGAAGGACATCCAGAATGATGTCTGGAAGGATGTCTGATCTAATTAGAATATTACCATTTAATTATTGTAGATTATTTCATGTTCTCATTTTTGTCGTTGTACATCTCTTTTTCCACTGCTGTCCATACTGCCACTCCCAGGAGTTCTCAATGTCTGGCAGAGCAAGATGAGAAGCTTTTCATTTCTACTCTGAACTACTGCTTCTCAATTAGAAGTCTCCTGCTACAAAACTGAGGTCCTTTTGACAGGTAGCATGTGAGATATGTACTCACCTGGGTCTTTTCCCCCAGGCAAGAACTGCTGTCTTCCTGTTTCTCCTCTTATCTTCCATTAGAGGCCCACAGCATGAATATTCGTGCAAGAATAGGCCTTCCTTCCCCTGGTACCACTTTTACTCTGGCACCTGGCATCCAAGCCTTAGCTCCAGCCGGAGCCTTCAGTCTTCGCTTGGGCCAGAGTACCACTTCTGTAGCAACCTCCACCCCTGCCCGCCCCCTCATAGCAGGTGTCCTGCTCTGCCCAGCCACTCTATCCCTGCATATGTAAATTAACCCACCATCTTTGTTGGGTTAATTTGCATATTCATTCCTGATTGGTTGTTGGGTGTCATGGAGGCATGGTCAATTTGCATATTTCTTCTTTATTAGTGTAGATAGAAGCTCTGTTCCTGTCCCTGCTAGATTTCCTGACCTGATTTTCATATTGGAGCCTTTTCTTCCTGGGGTCATTGCAACCTATAAAATCAACCTCTAATCCAGACTCTTTCCCAGCAGAGAAACAGAACAATGGATAGACTTTTTTTCATTGAGCAGCACTAATATGTAGTTTCTGGAGCATCAAACCTCTCTCTGAAGATAACCTTCTTTTTACAAATCCCAGAGTTAAAAAATCACAATATGAGGATAGGAATAGTGATTGTGGGGGATCAAAATAGAGGCTGGTGAATGCCTTGTCCAGAGATGCTTCAGACAGCCTCAGACATCCAGTTGGTCTAGGGTGCCTATAAACCTCTGATCAAAAGCCTTCTGTAAATTACAGCTCCACAGTACTAGATATATTTCCCAAGTCCTCACCTAAGCATATAGAGTTTGCTTCTTTTCTCTGAAAGGCCTCTTAGTGACTCCTCTGTCTTTGCTGTACTTCTCAAAGACAGATCCAAATATTAACAGTACAATGATTGAAATTTCTTTTGAGAGCTAAATGTTTTAAACTTAAACTTCTTCTAACACCACTTCTTCAAAGTAGACTTGCCCAGGCCATGGCATTTTGTGGAGGAGCCACACTCATGGGGCCAAAGAGTCACATGTGGCTCGCAAGTGCAGTTTGCCAATCACAGCTCTAGGGCATCAAATGGAAATCCACATATGCTCAAGATTCAAGCTCTTTGTAACCCCACACCTGTCTTTGGACTCTGTCTTCCTGATAGGTCCAAAGTTCTCTCTTGAGGCAGCTTGAAAATGATCTTTAATTCTACTTCATGCACTTCCATCCCATAATGCCTAGAGGAATAATGAACCTCAAGAACAGTCACAATCATTTTGAAAAAAATTCCTCTACTAATAGCTCTGTGTAACATGAAAACAAAGTGTCTGTCACCTCAGTATGGGTGGGAACCATGCTACTCTGTCCATGTGACACATGAGCATATAGTAGACATTTGATGGAACAGGAGGTGGTAGGTGTTCACCTAAAAAGTGACTTAAAACAGAAGTTTACAATTAGTGGGAGCCCTTCTCTAGGCTAAGGCAGTGCATAGACAAGTAGATAATTAGAGAGGAATCCTTCTGTCTGGGTCATAGGTCACTCTTATTCTCTTGGGAAAATGTAATTTCTACAGTTTCTCCTGAGATTTCTAAGTTAGACCACAGAAACATATTTTCTTCATTCTAACTAATGTGCATTGTAACAGGTGATCTATTTTTGTGTTCAGGTTTGATTCATTTGCACTCAACACATGCCAATATCAAATGCTCTGAAGAAGATCCGTCACATGTGGATTTCTCAAACATGCCCTAGAGGGGTTGGGTCACTATAATGTACACTGCTAGACTTTCAAGGTTCATAGTGAGCAAACTCCTCAGCAACTCTGCTGACCCTGTGAAGAGTAATATAGCAAAAACCAATTCAGAAAACAGAAGACTGAAAAGAAACAGGTTAGGACATGCAAAAGGACTTGAGTTTTGGCAACAGTCACTAAAACTTTGCTTAGCTTGCTAAGTAAATGCCAGTGCTTGGTAAGATGAGGCTAACTGCCATTCCATTTCTCTAATGTTCCCACCAACAACTATAAAGAAAAAGAAAGGGAAAGAAATATGTGTTGCAGCAAAGCCCAAAGCCAATAGTATATCATTAAATCATATACTGCTTTATCAGAAAGGGTTAGAGAAGATTGCATCCAAACACTTTTTTTAAAAAAGTTGAGAAAGTCAGTCGAGCAAAATTAAGAGACTTACTCAAGCTCATACAGTCACACAGGTCGTTTGGGCCGGAGATGTCAGATGCCAGTGTTTTGTGTTGTTTTTTCTATGCCCGCTTATAACTTTAACTCAACACAATCTTCCATAATGTTTCATGCTAAGAAAGGTTACATATCATAAACCAAGCCTGGAAGGAAACAGAACTGTTAGTTCAGAATAACAATGCTTCTTTACCTTAGGGGAGTAGTATTGGAATGGGGAAATAAATTATCTTTTACTTTGTACAATTTTAAATTGTTTTGTTAGTAAAAATTAATTTAAGGACTTCTCCTCTGCCCCACTTAGACTCAATGATTCCATTGTTAGGTACAAACCTGAGAGAAATAAAACAGATTCACACTGAAGTTGTAAACAAATATTCATAACATTTTTCACAATAGCCAAAAGGTGAAAATAATTCAAATACTTATCAACTGATGAATGGATTAATAGTATGTGATATAGTCATACAATGTACTGTTATTCAACCAGAAAAATAAATGAAGTACTGATACATGCTACACCATATATGAACCTTGAAAACATGCTAAGTGAAAAAAGCCAATCACAAAATGCAAGTTATTTCTAATATTCCATATATATCATGCATCCACAATAAGCAAATCTATTGAGTCAGAAAGATTAGTATTTGCCTAGGGCTGCATGGGGAGGTGGCAGTGGAATTAAGAGTGACTAAATGGATATGGGATTCTTTTTGGGGTTATAAAAATGTTTAACTTAGTTAATACACTAAAATCCACTAAACAATGCACTTTAAAAAATGGGTGAATTTATGGTATGTGAATTATATCACAACTAGAGGCCTGGTGCATGAAAATTCATGCACTGGAAGGAGGGGGTGTCCCACATCTTGGCCTGCCTCTTCTCACAATCCGGGAGCCCTCAAGGGCAGGAGGCAACCCAGCAGTTAGGGGAAGGCAATGCCCCCATCACACCTCTACTGCTGCCACTGCTAGCAGCATAAGCCTCAGCTGGCCCTAGTTACCTGAGCCTCGGGTGCTCCTGGGAGGCTGGGCAGCTGCCATCTTGCCTGTTCCTTAGGCCAGCTCTGGGCAGCTGGGAAGCCTCCATCCGAGGCTTACCTGTGCCTCTGGCTGGTTCTGGGAGGCTAGGGGGCTAAAGGGACTGGAGGACTCCAGAGGCAGGCATGTGGAGTGGCCAGGCGTGCCTGGGGGTGGGCCTAGCCTTACCACACACCTGCTCTGGCACGGCTGAGGGGACTGGGCACCACCATCCTGTTGCTGTGGGTGCTGCCATCTTTGAGGATGTGGCAGCAATTAGCATATTCCCTCTTTATTGGCTGTGGGTGCCACTATTTTTGTAACAGTGTGAGGGTCAATTAGCATATTACCTCTTTATTAGATAGGATAATGCTATTAAAGATTCCCATTTTAAAGTTAAATAATTAATATAGCAACAATAAAACTAAGGTTATGTTCTTATGACATTAAATATTCAGATAAAAATAATAGAAAACTCACTTAAAAAGTTTAGATGATTTTTCTACCCTATGACAGACATCAAATAGTATTTAGAGGAATTACAGGTCTGCAGACTTTTTACATTTTTAATAGAGCTAGAGCTCTCATTTACTAAGTACCAATTTTTGTTAGGTGTTCTACAAATGTAACTAGTCCTCAGAATAAATCTAAAGCTAGGTATTTTTATCAATATTTCACTGAGGAAACTAAGAGCTGGCAAAGCTGAAATTTGAACCCAGCTTCATGTGCTTTTACTATACCACAGCCATCAACCCATTATAGAAAAATATTAAAAATTGGCCTTCCCACTAGAATTGTTTAAACTCTCTTCCTTCCTTTGGTCCCATTCACTCTTCAAAGACCAAGTTTTGCCTCACCCATCCACTGAAATTATTGGCAACCAAGGTCACCAAACTCTCTGTTTCTAAATCCAGTGGAGACTTCTTAGTCCTTATCATATGTTAGCTTTCTCTGCACCTTCTCCCCCCACCTCTCTCTCTCTCTCTCTCTCTCTCTCTCTCTCTCTCTCTCTCTCTCTCTCTCTCTCTCTCATCTCTCTTTTACTGCAATTCCACTTCCAAGCTCATGATTCTCCTCACACCCTGACTTTCTTTTTCCATCTCAATAGACATTTCCTCTTCTCATCCCTTTTGATCCACTTCACTCAGTGATGTCTGCTCTTCTCTGCACACTCTCCCTAGTATCACACATCCACATCCACATCCACATCCACAGATTTGGTTCTCAAAATTCTTGTCTCCAATTGGATCCATTGTCTTACAGACCATTAATAGTATGATGATGTAGTATTTAAGAGTATGTGCTTCAGTTCAGATTCTTGCTCTACTCCTCACTAGCTGTGTGATCTCTATGCCGTAGTTTCCTTCATAACATGGGAATAATAAATGTATCCATCGCATAGAGTTGTTTTAAGGATTGAAAAGTTTATACAGGAAAGGTGCCTGCCACATAGAAAGCTTAGTACTTCTGTGGGTATAGAACCAAGACATTTTCCAAGATTCTTTCTATTGACTCTCTTTATGTTTATCTCTAAGTATCCTATCAATATTTCTTTAGTGTTTCTTGAATCATTTCTCTTCAGTTTTTCCATGTTTCCTCCTCTCTAGATCTGGCTAGACTTATTACTTATCTGAAGTACTTACTAACTGGTCTTCACCACAAACTCTATGCACCTCAATCCATTCTCCACCCTGTAGCTCATGTCTTCTAAAACACACATCTGATCTGTCCCCAACCTGACTAATCTGACTAATCTTCTACTTTCTATACCACCTGCTTTTCATTCTAATGAGTTCTCCTTTCGATTCTTGGGTAGGGAAAAGGGGAAGGGACACTGTCTCCCGTACCTTCAGGTTCTTGCTCATGCTTCTCCCATTCTTAAATTCCTCTTCTCTAAATAATGACACACACATAGCATTCACCTGGCCATCTCAACACCAGCCCCTATTCACAGATCTCTTCACCTGGGTAACTACCTACTAATAAGTCTGGGGAGAGCATCTACTGTGGTACCACTAGAATCCCCTGCCTGATGCTTTCAGACTGGGTGGGGAGGGGGGCCTTTATCCTTACAGAATTATAGAACTCAACCTACTATGCTGATTATTTGCTTGTATGTCGTGTCAACTAGACTGAGGCTCTTTTGCTCAGGAACTATGTTTTAATCATTTTTTATTGTGTGGTGACCAGCAGTGTGTCAGGAAAAGATTAACTATTTTTAAAAGACAATAAAATTATGTTAAACATTACTAATTTGTTTGTTACAATAAATGTTTAGAGAGCCCTGTATCTAGACTGTGACAGGCTCTGTGCTCTGCATTGGGAATACAAAGACAAATTAGACATAACTCTTTCTATAGGGACTCAATATAACAGAAGAGACCAGAGCAGACAAGAAAATAATTAAAATTCCATGCAATAGATGCTATAATAGAGGGCATGGGCTGACAGGGTGTCTGGAAAGGATGGTGTTATCAACATGATTAAAGTGGCGGCAAAGTTAAGAAATATACACACATACCCATTGATATTCAGAAGAATGCAGGATGTTAGCTAATGGGGTGATTACATTCAATTTGATATGAAATTGGCCTCTCTTTTTTAAAAAAAAAATCTTTTCATTGATTTCAGAGAGGAATTGAGAGGGAGAGATAGAAACATGAACGATGAGAGAGAACCATTGATTGTCTGCTTCCTACATGCCACACACTTGGGATAGATCTCTCAACCCAGGCATTCCCTGACTGGAAATCAAACCATGACCTGGTTCATAGGTCCAATTACCAAACCATGATAGCGGGCACAATAGGCCTCTCATGCATATAATAACCCTTCCTGCCTTATTCTTTCTACTGTTTAAATTGGCTCATGAAGCTATCCCCAATTATTGACAAAGTTGCAGACACATTATAAAACATTTTATTCTACATAATGACAGCATTTTGGGATTTCTCGTGGTAGCATTTTCCCAAATTCAAGTTCATAGACTGGTGCTGGTTCATCACCTAATTTCTACTTCAGTAGAACAAAATGTGGAGAGGGAAGGACTTTGTTAAGTACACATACACACATCAATATTAGATTGCCCACTGTCCTTCCTTGAGAAGAATCCTTCTTGAGATTATAATCTTGATATTCTGGTAATAATAGATAGTTGATATTGTATTCATAGTCTTCATCTGAAAAACATAAGTAGTAGGTTTGTTTCCAAAATTGTGTATTTACATTCTTCCTATCTCTTGGAATGGCTCCTGGTCACCCTTTCCAATCAGCGAGCACATGTTATCTCTGGTGTCCCCATCCACAATGTATGGTAGGCACTGTGTTGACTATCTGGTTGGTGCTGGCCTGCAGTTATGACTGTGAACCCTTGAACTTAGACTTTGCAGCTTCTAGGCCAGACACACTGAATGGCTAAATAAAATAAATCTTAAATGTGATAATCTAGTCATAAATTTGATAATTGCCATACATGTTAAATCATCCTTGATAATGTTATTTTAATGTGCCTTTTTGGGTTTTGTGATGTATCAGGGACAACTTTTCACAACTCTAGTTTAGCAGTATGAAATTCACATGATTTTTTCTTTTTCAGTATAACTGTGGTACATAATTAATTGCTTGATCTTCTGCCAACCCCGCCTCCCCCAGCAAATGACATTATATAAATGCAAAATACCATTACCATTTTCGCTTCTGTGTTTTGTTCATTACTATTTTAATAATCTTTTCTTCTTTCCACTACTCTAAGCTGCTTATATTATAACTTTGGGGAAGAAACTAACAAATTATCAGTATAACTTTTAAAGCACTAAAATAAGGAAACACATTTTATAATTGCTCTGTCCAAAGAAGCCTTTTGCTTTTATCTTAGAAATGAACATAGAGAGTATCATTTTATTCCCTAAGATTGATTTTCTGCTTTAAATTTATCCCTTATATTGTAGTTGATTCATTACATAATGCTAGCCTTATGAGAAAACATTTCTGTAGCTAGATAGAAAATATTTGATAGCTCTATATTAGTAAATAGCTCTATATTAATAAATATTATGAGACTACCATGTTGGAAAGTGGAGTTGGGAATTACAATGGCAACAGAAGCCAGCAATAACACATGGTGTGAATATGCTTTAAAACTAGTATTCTTAAATGTCACCCATTAACACTATATATGCAGAGGAGCTGGTCTTAAATACACAGAAAAACCACACACATTAAGAAAATGAAAGAAAACACCTTACTTCACAAAAACATTCAAAGACAAGGTAGAAAATTATAGGTTTAGCCTCTCAATTCTGCTAACATGAAGCTATAACTAGGGGAAGGGGGGAAGCAATACAGAGTTCTCAGAGAATGTTTTTCACACTAAGCCTGAATTTTTGTTTTGAATTATGGTTAATTGACTTTTCCATTCAGGCAGGTGTCTCTGGTGTCATTTTCATTCTCATAATCCTTCTCCTTTTTGTACTTTTGCCCACCCTGAATTGGACTCCTTTCATCATCCTTCTCTGATTTTTCAAATTCTATTATTTTACCAAATATTCTACCTCAAGTACTTACCACTTCCGTGAATCCTTCCCTGAAAATCCCTCCTATATGACTCCTGACTTCTCATGCTTTCCCCTCTAAAGATCAAATTGTCATTACTTGATTAAAGATCATTTTGTGTTATTTGCAGATCATTCATTTCTATAGTAATGTCTCACTAACTATATTGTAAACCTCTGGAATAGGGAAATATATCATTAAATATATATTACATTTTTATATTAATTTTTTAGTGTCCCCAAACCCTAGAATGGTGGCAAACACATGGTAGGGACTCAGAAGCCCAGTATTTCATCTTTTCAGTGCAACTTTTTAATAATCATTGCTTTGATGTTACTTGGCAGTGTGGTCAGCAGAAAGTGAAATGTATTATCAAAATATCTGTATGAAAACCAGATTTTGCTTTAAGTTAAAATCACTGTATCCTCTCACACCCCTTGAATAATCATTTGTAGCACATATTAATACCACAGAGAAAACAAGTTCCACATGATCCTTCTGGCACCTGGCCACTTGACGGTAAGGTTCCATAGCATTTTGACTCCTTTAGTATAAGAAAAATTAAACCTTAGTAAAAACACTGACCATTAACCAAATACTGTTTTCTTAGTTCCAAAGTTCTCAGCTTAGAGTTTATAGGGTGTCGCTTTGACTTCTGCTCCTGTGTCACAGCATGGCATCTGTGTACCTTTGCAATGCACATTAACTTCCCAAATACTCCATCATGGTGCTCAAGAACTGCAATGCTAACAGGTTTGACACCTTTTCAGTTCAACTTTGTCAAGGCAGCCTGCATTCTACTTCACTTGCTTAACTTACTCTGTTGGTTTATTACTAAACTGTTCATTTAATTTAATGACTAACAAAGAACCTAGATAAAATACTTCATCCCATTTTTAGCATCTAGATAATTAGCCACATCTCCCACTTCTTCAGCTAGCAGATTTAATTAGAATCTCCAGTGGATCACTTTCTAGGGCAACAACAGGACATTGAGGTTGCCACTCTGTAGCAGGCTTTCTTGATATTGACCTGTATCAGATATCTCAGAGGAAGGTTGGGCTAGAAGATAAACTTGTGATATATTCAAAACCTTGTGTAATATTATCCTCAGAGATCAAAGTCTTTTTCTCTCAAATAGGAATCCTTTGATGAAGCATGATCCTTGTAATTTCTTAGGTGGTTCATCCAGCAGAAGTCTCTCCTTGCTCCGATAGTTTATAGCTCCTGTTTTCATCATAAATTTGAAGTTGACATCAGTAAATTTTGAAATGTTAACTTTTCTTTGTTGTACAATAACCCATAATTTAGATATAATTTCTTCTCACTTTGTACTTCCCCATAATGTGACCTTACAGCTTTTCCTGCAAGGACTCTGCTTTCTTGCTAGTAATCAGAATGAATATAAGTGAGGCCTTGGACAATTGCTCACATTGTCCATCTCAATGCTACCAATCTGTCCTGGGATGTTATGCAGTTTACTCTTAGAAATTTTTATACTCATTCCTCTGGTTAATTACTGTTTTTGAGCACTTTGCAAATAGATAAAATCAGAGAGGGCTAGCACTGAAAGGAATCCCAGAAATTGTGTGTAGCATTGTCTATTATACAAATGGGGAAATAGTCACAGAAAGGAAAATTGTTGCCTATGGTTGTTTAAAAACTTAGTAATAGAAGTCTTACTAGAAAGAAGGTCTTTCTTGTTGTTTTCACTCCACTTGTCATTCTAGTACTCTACACTAGTGTTTTAAAATTGTGCCATAAAACCCTGTATTTTCTTTAGTTTCTTTGTGTTGATAACTCAGCAGATGAGGCAACATAGCAAAACCTGTAAAGGCTGAAAAGCTCTATGCTGAGTCCCTTTCTCTGGCCAGTGGCCTATTACCAATTGTCTTTAATTCAACAAATGTTTGCTGAGCAAAGAAATACTTACTCTGTTGGGAATGCCTCAGTTAGATGGTTATGGTAAGATTTTAAAAAGACACTATTTTGACCTTCAGGGAAAATTTAATGACCAGTGTGAGATAAAGGAAAAAATACTGCATATTTTATGTGTGCATATGTGAATGTGTGTGTGAGGGAAAGAGAGAAGAGACAGACATGTAATCAGTGGAGCTAATCTGATTGATTAGCTCATGTAATTCTATAGGAGGCCCTGAGAAAAGAAAGAGATCTTAAATAGTTAGGAGTTCACATGGGAAGGTTAACCTGGTGAGAAGACCAAGGTGGTATCCAAGGCTTATGAAAACAAACTAAGGTGAAATGACCTGAATAAAAGGAGTGCAGATGAGAAATATGTATGATAATTTATTGAATGCTGTTCTTTGCCAGTTGGTAATAGAAGTTGATCTCCGAGAATTTGTACTTCAGACCAAACATCTCAAACTTTAAGAGTTTGAGAGTCACCGTTCCTAAGGAGCTCCAGGAAGATGATGATGATACTGGTACTTGGGCCATATTCTAAATATCAATCAAGTTCCCTCTAAAGAGATCATTATAATCTAACTAGAGGCCTGGTGCACAAAATTTCTGCATGGGGTGGGGGTGAAGGGGGAGAGTGTCTCCTCAGACCAGCCTGCACCCTCTCCGATTCAGGACCCCTCGAGGAATGTCCAACTGCTGGTTTAGGATCAAGCCTAAATCAGCAGTCGGACATCCCTCTCACAATCCTGGACCCTTGGCTCCTAATCGCTCACCTGCCTGCCTGCCTGGTTGCTTCTAACTTCCCCCAAGCCAGCTTGGTTGCCTCTTACTGCCCCCACTGCCAGCCTGGTCAGCCCCAACTTCCCCCCCTGCCAATCTGGTCGCCCCTCATGTCCCTCTCCCCTGCAGGCCTGGTCACCCCTCATAGCCTGCTTATTCAGTCGTTTGGCCATCCCTCACCAACCCCCCTGCTGGCCTGGTCATTGGCAGCCATATTGTGAGGGTGTGAGGATTAATTTGCATATTACCTCTTTATTATATAAGAAGATGACAGTTGCTATAATGGAGGCAAGTCCAAACTGCTTTGGGTACACAGAAATGGAGATGCTGGCAGCAGGTGTCTCCTTGGGCCTAGAAAGTGGGGCATGTGCATGCATGCTACATAAGTCTGAAATAATAGGCTGCAACCACAGAATGGAGGCCCTTGGATGTGGAAGCAGAAAGGAATTCAGAACTTGCTTATGAATGTTTATTATCACTGCTTCAGAGCATGATTTTCTTTTTTATCAGTAGTTATCAGTGGTGAGACTAATACCAATAGTAACTGGTAATTATTGAGCCCTTATAATGAGTCCACACTGTACTAAACATGTTTCAGTATTACTAGATAATTTGATCTTCACAAGCATTCTATTAAATAGATGCTCTTGTTATCATTCTTTTTCAGAATTAAAGGCTTACAGAGGAAATCTGGGCTACTTAGAAGTAAATCTTACCCACCCCAGGGCAGCTATCATCCCAATTAGCTTAGTGTGAAATAAAGAAAGGCTCCATGATCATACATTTTCTATTCTCTCTCCTATTACTTTTGTATCTTGTATGTATTTCTGCTATCACACTAAATAATAATTTGTTTGCCTGCATCTTCCACTATGCTGTATTTTATTCAAACTTATTCCCAAGTGTCTAGGATGTAGTAGGTGTTTGGTGAATGATCCTCCTATTCTCTTTCATGCCTCCTTCCTCAAGCTGTTTCTCCCACATTAAATGTTCTCTCACAATCTCTGCATCTCAAATCTCAGTCCAACAGCTTCAAATGCCATCTCCTCTATGTAGCTTTTTCTGGTACTTCCTCTGCAGACCTCAGGAAAACAGGCTCTTCCTTCCTGGCAAATTCATAGCATCTTCCCGTACTTCTGCTATTGCACCTTCCTTTTCTATTTGTATATGCAGTTATTTGTGTGTTCTTACATCACAGCTCGACTGTAAAACTCTTCATGGGTGTAATCAGCTTCTGTGGTATGGTTATCAATCAAGTGGTTACATTTTGTTTTTTTGTTTGTTTATTTTTGACTTTTTAAATGTATTTTTATTGATTTCTTACAGAGAGGAAGGGAGAAGGATAGAAAGTCAGAAACATCGATGAGAGAGAAACATCGATCAGCTGCCTCTTGCACACCCCCTACTGGGGATGTGCCCGCAGCCAAGGTACATGCCCTTGACCGGAATCAAACCTGGGATCTTTCAGTCTGAAGGCCAACACTCTACCACTGAGCCAAACCAGTTTCAGCAAGTGGTTACATTTTGCTACTAGAGTGAACTGGAACTTATTGAAGCTAGTTTTGGTTTTGGTTTAGTTGGTTTTGGCTTCTGTTTGCTTTTTACAGCATCTCTGCTCATTGACTTGATTGAAGCCATTGTTGTTATCATTTGCATTCTACCCACACCAATCTACTTTCTCCCCAAAGTAGACACTAATAATATTTTAGAATTAATGAATGAATAAGTGAATGTTCAACTGTTTTTATAAGGTTCACCCCCTCTTTATTATTATTATATTTCCCTCTATTCTCTCCCAAATTATGTACATGATATGTCTTTATTAAATATTTTCATCTAACATAGCAACCTTCCCATTGGCAACCTGGAAGCTTCAATTTGCTTCTAATAAAATACAGCTATTTCTGAAAATATTTTCAATTCCTATTTTGTGAGTGCTGAAAATGCAAAACTAATTTTATTAAAATTGCTTCTTTAAAGGGGGTATTCGCATATTAAAATATAGCTGGCCCACCCCATCTATCATGCAGTTGCATAACAGAATATTGATAATGTACAAGTGGCTTATGGCAAGGATAAATTAGACCATTAAAATGTAAAAAGCAGCAACCCCTCAAAGGGTGATGATAAAAGCTCAATAAGGCATTTAAAACATTTAGTGACAAGAAGTGCTTAACAATCAATTAGAACAAAATACTTCAATATGTTCTCAATAAGTGGTCTATAACATATACATGTAACCAGAAACATCCAGGGTAAACATATCTGCTTGTCTGCTACATTCTTTATTACTCACTCCACAGTGTGTTTTCAGCAATTCTGCCTGCATACCACAGGCTCTGAAAATGCCTCTGAAATTTCTCATGGGGACAATGCCCTTGAGCTTTATTCATTTTAATAATATAAATCCACTATTTTTGCAATAAGGACAAAATAGCTGCACTGCAGAATATTTTAGAAATAATAAAATCAGTGCCATGCAAGGAAAAGTTTAGGCTATTTGCAGTCTCTTATCATATACAATTCACTAATGCATTCATTCATTCTTTCAGCACATACATTGAGCATCTGCCATGCTAAAGCTTTGGAGAACAAAGTAGACCTTATCCCTATGCCCATAGGTGTGTGTAAGTGTGAAAGAAAGTCTGTAAGCTGTCACAGGGTCCCTCAATTAAAATCATTAAAGTCTCATAAACTGTGGTGTCACAAAGGAAAAGGACAGAGTTCCATGTGAAAATAAGTCTAGAGGGAAGGTCAAAGAAATGTTTGTTTAAGCAGAGCCCTGAAGGATGGTAAGAATCAGATCATGAGTAAGAAAATTTGCTATACAAATGGATTATGGTGATTAGTGACCCTTGGTTCTCCTGTACACCTGAAATCATTTCTCAGTTCCTTCACCTATTCATCGGTGATACCAACATATTGCCTATTAAAGGTGATATCTACCCTTCAAGATTATTTTGAGGATTGTATGACATGTAACATGCTTAGTTCAGTGTTTGGTACTCACTAAATATCGGCTGTTGCTTTTGTTGTTGTTTTACTAGCTATTTTATCCTAAATGCAATGGGATACCACTGAAAGAAAGACAAGCAGATTTAAGCAAGAAAATGATTATCAAGAAATAAGAAAGTTCTGAGATTGTTTTTCCTTACTTGCAGCTAACCTTTTAGCCTGCTGTGCCATCATGGATGCTGGCAGAAGATGTGAGACATCTGGATTAGAAAATGTGCCAATCAGAATAATAGTTGTAGGCAGAGTAATAGTATTTAACCATTAACTGAGCCCCAGTTCCCACAGGGCAGAACATGGAATGCCAGGTGATGCCAGTCGGTGCAGTGGGTTGCATTACAAGAGAGGAATGCCAAGCCTACGCAACTTGAATCTTTTGTAACAAGCAATAAACCTCCTGGCACTTGCCATAGAGAAAGATTTTATTTTTATTGTGCTTGACAGTAAACAAAAGTACTCTTTTGCTACAGAGAGAAACACTATCTCTATCTTCCCCGTTGTTCACTATACAAATATCCTCAAGAAGACCAGAACAAAGGCAGTCAGTGTTTTAGAAAGATTTAGAAAGTTGTCTTCTAAGAATTATATAATCAGTTCTGATTTCTTTAATAAGATTACTCTGGCAGCTGTTGAACTCCTAAGTATTTATATAATTTTATATCCTTAACTTCATTTTTTACATCATAAGCATTTTTTCAAACTGCCCATCATCTTTGTATTGATTGCACAGTATATCAATTACATGATCCAGCATAATTTATTTAGCTATTCTCCTAATACAATAGAATTACTTTGCTTCTAATTTTTGGAAATTATCAAGGAACATTTATTTTAAGACCTGGTTTGGTTGAAAATGTGAAGCAACTACATTCTTTGCTGAAGTGACAATATAGATGACTTAGGAAGTGTTGTGAGGCTAGACACTGATGCCAACTTGCCTAAACCTGCAGTTTCCAATAAGAGATTATACTAATAATGGAACATCTTAAACCAGAGAGCAGAGGCTTAGAATACACTTCAATAAAATGTTCAACATATACATAAAATGGATTTTATTTCCACTAGAAATAATTTTTGAGACTAAGAATCAATGAGTACTACTTATAAAACCATAAGAACTTCCTTCTATGGAATTTTTACCCTAAGAGGGTATCAGGAACCACAGAGCATTATATCAGATGAAATTTAAAATGGGCTTTTTCCAACTCATTTTAAAAATCAATGTTTTGATCAATATTCATATTGTTATTAGAAAGTAAACTTCAGATTTTTAATTATTAGAAAGTTTCCTGAATAGCAGTAGTTAGAAGTCCCGGTCATCAAATTTAAAACTCTTGTGTACTGCTAAGAAAATTCATTAAAAGGATGAATGAATTGCTCATGGGCATAAAATTAAATCAATTCCCATTATTGAGTATCTTCCACCCTAAAGGAGCTGTGCTTGGTACTATTGGGAATAAGAAGCCAGCGACACATTTCCCATCCAGAAATAGCTTCATTATAGTAGTTGAAGTAGAGATGCACTTTGTTATGTGGAAAGCATTATGATAATGGTAACAACTGCAATGGAAAGTAAGAAATGTGCATGTCATCCTGACTGTGAGGGCAAGAAAAGGTTGCATAGAAGATGAGGTTCTTGAGTCACTGCCTCCTACTGACATCACAGCTCATCTTGTGTATTACCTACTTGGGGCTTTAAAGCCTTTTTCAATGTCTCTCCTAGTTCCCCAGACCCTGCTTTATTATCCTCAAAGGAAGGAAATTCAGTCTCTCCATGCAGTCCAATCTAGCTTCTAATACTCCTGGTGATTAGAAAGGGCTTCTTTGAGAAGCATTCCTGTTTAACTCTTTATAACCTTGCCTATTGGTTATAGTGCTACCATTTGAAACCACGCAATGAAAGTTACCTGCCCATTTCATAGGAGGGTATTCCACATACTTACAATTTTTTAGAACTTCCTCCTCTCCAGATTAAATGTGGCCAGTGCCTTCTAAAGCTCCTCGTGTGGCATGATTTAAAAACAATCATCATCCCACTCCTCTTTAGATTGAAGAGTTCATTTTGTCACTGTCTTTTTTAACTGTAGGTTCCAAATCTAAAACAGCATTCCTAATGTGGTCTGGTCAATGGAAAATAGTGGAACCAATTCCTGCCTGCTCTTGACGCTACCTTCATGAATAGAGCCTGAGACCAGATTCTGTATTTGCATAACATTTTTTATTCATTCAGTGCAAGCTTGTCATCAAATGAACCCTCCAAATTGTAATTTTTCAGTGAAGACTGGTGATTCATTGGTAGATAATACAGAATGAAGATAATGCCTATAGCAAGAAATAGGAGATAGGAGGAAGACATTCCAGGATGGGGAGAACCAGATATAAATGCTTGATGACATGAAAAAACACATGTCTGAGAGTGAACAAATCATAATGTATGCAGAGGGAGATGTAACTAAATAATGGGCCACGGAAGATTTTTTAGTTAGATTATTGAATTAGTATTTTTCAAGATGAAATTTCATAGAAGTTTAAATATGAATTGGAAGGGGTAAAACCTTGAAGAGTGGAAAGTTGCTTAATAATAATGAAAATAATAACTAATATTTTGTAATTAATTGACTACCTATTCTACATATGTTACCTTCGATGTAACAAATATCCTATGAAACACTATTGTTTTCATTTTATGAATAAGGAAATTGAGATTTAGTTAACTGGACTTATGAAGATAACCCAACTATTTTGTGGTGGAGCTTGAATCAAATCCAGATTTTCTGACTTTGTGCTTTGCTACACTGTGGTGATAATTGGGACACTGTAAGCGGAGGCCAATGTGAAAATATTCTGTAAGTAGAGCCAGTCAGTATCTCTTCACAAGTCTGGAAATGAGGGGGAGGGAGGAATCCAGCATGACTGATCTTTCCAGCCTTGGGACTAAGAGGATAGGATGTTGGTCTGAGGCAGGCTTCAAGTGCACTACTCAGCACCTAAAGAGGCCCTTTTTGGGGAAATGAAGCTGATGACTCCTAACCAGGAGTATAGAGTAACTGAGAAAGTCTAAAGCATGATCAGTATGTCTTTGCTGATCATTTCACAGGCCCAGAGTTGGTAATAAGAGTCAGATATGTATTCAAATACTATTATCATTTGCACTACTTTATCAAATGATTCAACTTGAAAATGCCCTCATTCATTGTGTGTAAAAACAAAACAAACAAGCAAACAAAAACTCCGTGCATAAATTCAACCCTCTGACAATTGGCAATGAGAACTATCCTGTTAATCCTCATCTATCAGAACAGACCTGCTCTCATATTAAGGAGACTTGGTAAAGCTGTGAAAATAAAAATTTAGACCATGTTATACTACATTTATATCTCTTTAGACTTATACAGGATATGAAAAGAAGTACATGCACAAAACTTGAGGAATGTAGACATAATTGGAGACGATTAAGTCAGCAGAGAAAATTAGAGTTGATTGGGGAAAATACTCTTGCCTATGAGATTTATTTTCATAACAGTATCTTATGGAAAGTAATAATAAGAAAAAATAAAAAGAGAAAATACTGTTCTTTAATTCATTTGCTCAATATACAAGATTCCTGAGTTATTAAAGAAAAATCTCTATCATCAGTAGGCTTATAACAAATGACACAAAACATCATTATGACTTTTTTATCTTGTGAGACTGCACAAAATAAAACCACAGATTATCATTTTACACACAAAATATTAATTGATGCTTCATAGTCTAAAGAAATTACTCATTTATAGCTCTCTTAAAAAGATAGAAATTTATATTTACATGAATGTAAAAAAGACATTTTTATAATTATATATAGATACATATATGTTTGCAAATATGAGTGTATGATATATGCACATATATTTACAAATGTATAAAAATATAGATATAATTTTATTATGATTTAGCCAAATATTTTCAAATGTAGGCAAAGATATCCATTATTTCTTATAATTCTTTAAGACTACTTTTATGTGCAGATTTTGAGGATAGTCGTTATTCAACTAATAGTTCCCAAGGCCCTTTGTATAGGCAACATTTATAACCATTTTATATGGTTAAAAGTACAGGCTTTTAACCGTGAGACTGGAGGAGAACTTTATCTGTTTCTAGTTTTTGTGGCTAGAGACAAAGCATTTTGCCTCTCTGAGCCTCAGTTTCATTGTCAGCAAAATGGGGATAATACAACCATAAGTGGATTAAATGAAATAATGTGTGAGAAGCAATTAACAAAGTGCTTTATATATACTAAATTTTAAATAAATATGAACTATTTGTATTACTGTATTTGCTTTTGTTTTGTTTTTTTGCTTTTTACCTACTCCCACCATTACATTCAGAATGTAAACCGAATAAGAAAAGGCATATTTTTTTATTCAATTCTTTATATCTGGTTCCTAGAAAGTCCCTGGCACATATTAGGCATGCAGTAATTATCTCTGGAATAAATCAATGGGTGAACAATTGATGAATTACTCTGCCTCAGCTTTATTCAGAATAGCCTATAGAAATATGTTACTCCTTTTGCTTTCTATAATGACAAATGGTATTCTTTTTGTTAATTTATTTTGTTCATTAGATTCCACATATAAATTAAATCATATGGTGCTTGTCTTTCTCTGACTTGCTTATTTCATTTAGCATAATGCTGTTCAAGTATATCCATGCTATTGCAAATGGTAAGATTTTCTTCTTTTTTTGTCCAAAGGGTATTCCTCTGTGTAAGTATAACAGTTTTTTATCCACTTATCTACTGATGGGCACTTAGGCTGTTTCCAAATGTTGTCTACTGTAATAATGCTGCAAAAACATAGGGGTGCATATATTTTTTCGAGTGATTGTTTTGGAGTTCTTTGAATATATTCCCAGAAGTGGAATCACTGAGTCATAAGGCAGTTCCATTTTTAATTTTTGAGGTAACTCCATACTGCTTTCTACAATGGCTAAGCCAATCTGCATTCTCACCAATAGTGCACAAAGGTTCCCTTTTCTTTACATCCTTGCCAACACTTGTCATTTGTTGATTTATTAATAATAACCATTATGACAGGTAGGAAGTGATACCTCATTATGGTTTTAATTTGCATTTCTCTGATGATTAGTGACATTGAACATCTTTTCGAATGTCTATTGGCCATCTGTATTTTCTCTTTGGAGAAGTATCTATTCAGTTCCTTTTCTCATTTTTTTAAATTAGATTGTTTGGTTTTTGATGTTGTGTTGTATGAGTTCTTCATAAATTTTGGATATTAACCCCTTATGAAATATATCATTGACAAATATGTTCTCCCATTCAGTGGGTTGTCTTTTCATTTTGTTGATGGTCTCTTTTGCTGCGCAAAAATGTTTTAGTTTGATGTAGTTCCATTCATTTATTTTTTTCTTTGTTTCCTTTGCCTGAGAAAATATGTTGGAAAAAATATCGCTATGAGAAATGCCTGAGTTTCTACTGCCTTTGTTTTTTTCTATGATTTTTATGGTTTCGAGTATGACATTTAAGTCTCTAATCCATTTTGAGTTTATTCTTAAGTATGGTGTTAGAAAGTGGTCTAGTTTCATTTTTTGCAGGTATCTACCTGATTTTCCTAACATCACTTATTGAATAGACTATCTTTACCCTAGTATTCTTTTGCCTCCTTTGTCAAATATTAATATAATGACAACTAGTATTTTAATATTCAAATAAATTTTAAAGGCTGATTTGGTGAATAGAGGCTCAAAGAAATAGAAGTTTAAAGTATCAATCAACATTTTAAATATTTTAAATAAGATATAACTTGGGGCCTGTTAGTTTTACTTAAATATCCATTTATGTTCAGAGAGGTAGTTAAAGGAATGGAAAAACAAAACCCCTTTCCTATCACGTTAAGGAAAGTTTATGTCCTGCCCTTTGAATCTATGCTTTTCATTTTTGCTTATTTTCCCATGCTACGAAGCTTCAAAGACAGCGTTACAAGTTATGTGTGGCCTAAATATAAGGAATTGACCAAAGGCCAGATAGCAACTTAATCACCACATACTGGTGGGTGCCCCATCATATTGATTTTAGCCTTAGTGGTCTGCAGTTTGTCAATCCTCTGAACAAATCACTTTTCTGATTTCAAGGCTTGAAACAAAAACAAGACTTAACATAAATGTCATTGTCAGATGGTTGGCCTTTTATAAAAAGTAATGCTTTCTGCTTGGATGGGATAAGATCAAAAGTTTGGTCAAGACCTTAGAAATTTAGAACTTAAAAAACACAACAATAAGAAACCCCAAAATAAAAATAAACCCAATAAAAAAAATATATGCACCCCTATGTTCATTACAATATTATTTACAACAGCCAAAGTGCTCATCAATGAGTGTATACAAAAGCTATAGTACATATACACAATGGAATGTTACTGAATCATAAAAGACAATGAAATCTTACCATTTATGACAATATGTCTCTTCCTAGAGGGTGTTATACTAAGTGAAATAGGTCAGACATAGAAAGACAAATGCCATATGATTTCTCTTATATTTGGAGTCTAAAGGACAAAAGAAGTGAACAAACCAAACAGAAGGACTCATAGAAACAAAGATCAAACTGATAGTTGCCAGAGGAAAGAGGGGTTGGAGAGATGGGTGGAAAGATAAAGGAGTTAAGAAGTACAAATTGGTAGTCACAAAATAGTCATGGGGATGTAAAGTACAACATAGGGAACACAGCCAATAATATTGTAATAACTATTTATGGTGCCAGATAGGTATTAAAATATGAGAGAGATCACTTTGTAGAGTACATAAGTGTCTAGCCACTCTGCGGTATAACTAAAGCTAAAAGGATTAAGAACCCTTGTTTACAACGTCAAAGTTTTATCTTCCTTTTTTTTTTTTAGTTTAACCAAAGCAAATATAGCTGTTCCATTTTTCACAAAACTAACTTTAAAATATCATTTGGCCCAAATTTTAAGCAGCTTAGATAATTGAGTGTCATCCTATGCACTGAAAGGTTGCTGGTTTGTTTCTGATCAGGGCACATACCTCAGTTGTGGGTTTGATCTCAGTTGGGATATATATGTATGGATGGCATCCAATCGATGTCTCTCTCTCACATCAATGTTTCTCTCGCTCTTGCTCTTGCTCTCTCCTTCTCTCCCTCTCCCTCTCCCTTTATCTGTCTCTCTCTAAGCATGTCCTCAGGTGAGAGTTTTTCTAAAAATGACATCTGACTGTAATGACAGTGAGCCATTGAACCGGCCTTGGACAGCAGCAAACCCTGGAATGCCGTGCCCTGGCTGACTGCTTAAATTCTGTATCTCTGTAACTTTTATGACTGCCATTTAGATCAATGTTTTTAATAAAACACAAGTTCATTATAGCAGAGAAGAATTCATTTATTGTTATTTTAATATATTAAATTCCACCACATATATTATTCCAAAACTAAAATCCACTACTGTGTTCTGTAAGTGGTAAGAGATAGATCCTTCTCTTTTTTGCACTGTCCTTTTTCATGATTTTGAGATTGTCTGCTAGGCAATATATTTCCATTTCCTACCTTTGTCTAGGCTGTTTTTGTTTTTTTTACTTGATTAGTTGTTCCCTTACTCATCCCTCTATCTAAACTCCATGTAGATCCTTGATGGCGGTAACTTGGCTTGCTTCCTATTTTTATCTCTCAAGTTGTCTAGCATGGTGCTGACTTCTGGTACATACAGAAATGTTAATGAATGAATGTGGGATATTACAAGAAAGCAACAAGGAGAATAATATAATAAATATGAGGTGAATGGATTAAGTAAAGTGAATTATAGAATGGGTTGTTACCTGGCACATATATGGTGTTCACTAAATGTTGGTTGAATGAGTGTACAGATGAATAAGGATTCACCTTGATAAAATTTGGAGGTGGATAAAAGTATATGGAGTATTTACAAACCAATTGAATGCTCATATGAGATGTGACATAAAGTTGAGGAACATACTAATCCCCAATACGGTTTGACTGACTAGTTCCTCTGCAATACAGTCAACACATGATTCTTAGGTATTTCAAATAACCAGGACAAGAAGGAAAATGAAGTCTAAGAGAGCTTGACTTCAGCAAGATATACAGCATAAGTTAAGTGATATTGAAATAATGATCTGTGATTTAAATCATGTCATTAAGGAATCTTGAATGAGTTGAGTTTGCCATATCCAAATAGAGCTAGGCTAAGTATGAGTTCATAGACTTTTCTTGCTCTATATTTCATTCAGTAATAGTGTGTGTGTGTGTGTGTGTGTGTGTGTGTGTGTGTGTGTGTGTGTGTTCGCGTGTGTTTTGTGATATAAATCAACACAAAAATGAATCAATAAATAGATAATTTCAGCGAGTGAGAAGTACAAGTGCTAAGCAGTAAATAAAGTACTGAAAAAGGCTATGTATTGTCTGGGATGGGAGTGGAGTGTCTTTAGCTGGGAGACCAGGGAAGGCCTCTCTAGAGAAGTAACCTTTTACTTGAGACCTGAATAAGAAGAAGGTGTCCACAAAAAGACTTAGGAGCAAAGCAAGCCGACAGTGCAGATGTCCTTAGAGAGAAACTAGTGAGAATATTTGAGTCAGGGAAAAGGTCAGGTGCCTGGGTCTTGGGGAGTGATGGACAGAATGGTGTCTAATGAGCACTGACAAGTAGACAGTGACATCAGGATCTTATAGCCCTGGGGGTGACTGTGAATTTTATTCTAACTGTAATCATAAGTCTTTGGGGTCAGCATGATATGAGTTTATGATTTTAAAATATCTTATAGGCCACTGTGAGAAATAACTATAGAAGGACAGGAGGAAAACCAGAGGGAGGCTGTTGAAAGAGCCTACCAGGCAAAGGTGTTGTGTCCATTAGGGTGGTAGCATTAGAGAGATGGGATAAATTTTTATGGTAGAAGTAAAAGAGTTTAATAAATTGGTTATGGAATATGATGGTGTGATAGTTGGAACTAAAGAATCAGCAAAAATTTTTGGACTGGACAACCAGGTAGGAAGTGCTACTGTTTACCAAAAGGCAGACTGAAAGAGAATGAATTAGAATGATAACATGAGTGGACTTATAACCTTTCTCCCAAGTTACTTTATATAAGTGCTTGAAGATAATAGTCCTTGATTTAGCCTTTATTGTGTGTGTGTGTGTGTGTGTGTGTGTGTGTGTGTGTGTGTGTGTGTGTATGTTTTCATTACATTAAGTATCGTAATTTGCATACTGTGGGTGCTATTTTTTAAAGTTTATTTCTCATTGTTGTCATTATTACATATGTCCCCTATTTCCCCCCTCCCAGCCCCCACCTCACCCCAGGCCTTCACCACATTATTGTCTGTGTCCATGGGCTATGCATATATGCTATAAGTTTTTGGTTAATCTCTTCCTGCCCACCCCCTCCCTCTGACATCTGTCAGTCTGTTCCATTTTGTTCCTCAGTTTATTTTGTTCATTAGGTTCCACATATAAGTGAGATCATGTGATATTTCCCTCTCTGACTGGCTTATTTCATGTAACATTATGATCTCCAATCCATCCATATTGTTGCAAAAGGTAAGAGAGCCTTTTTAGAGTTGCATAGTATTCCATGGTATCAATGTACCATAGCTTTTTTACCCACTCAAGTACTAATGGGCACTTGGACTGTTCCCAGGTCTTTGCTATAGTAAATAAGGCTGCTATGAATATATGGATGCATATATTCTTTCTGATTGGCATTTTGGGATTCTTAGGATATATTCCCAGAAGTGGGATTGTTGTAGATGAGCTGCCAGGTGGCACAGGAGAATAATCAGTCAGGTTCTCAGAGGAGTCAGAAGAGGACCCTTTAATGCTCTAGTGTGTGACTCATTGGAATCAACCTCCAAAGGATGAGTGATGAGTATGGAGCCTTCCTTTAATCCCTTTTGGTTTCTTTGTCCCCACATATGGATCAGGCAAGCGATATACCACAATAACATAATTTATTTTAATGCTGGGCAGTGACAGAGAGCTACAATTCCCAGTCAGGCACATGGTCACGAGGATGAATAACCAGTACTCTACAGTGTACTCATTGTGATAGATGATTTTACCCAACTAAGCTAACATAAGCATTCTGAGTACATTTAACGTAGGCTAGGCTAAGCTATGATGTTCAGCATTGTAGGTATATTAAATGCATTTTTTCTTAAAAATGTTTTCAATTTATAGTGGGTTTATTGGTACATAACCCTATTGTGAGTGGATGAGCTTCTGTACTGTTTCCCATCAATAAAGTAAATGTGAAGGGCAGGAATAATTGTTTTCTATTTGAACTGCAGGAAAAATAAAACAAGGTAGGCAAGTAAGATAACTTATTTCAGGCCATTGAACTCTCATTAGGAACACAGTGGAAAAAACTTCTAGACTTCTGTTCTTTTGTATACACAACTCCACTTCCCAGATATTGTCCACGAATGAAAGCCAGAATGTGTATCTTGAAAAAAAAATATTTCCTGTGTGAAAGAAAGGGATACCCAAGACCATATCAATTAAATGCCTCGAATCACAACAGGTGTACAAAAAAACTTTCCATCCAGATTATCTCATTGTTGGTCTTGTTCTTGTCTGTATTTTAAGTAAAATTCCTAACTAAAATTGACTTTCCTTTTTGAAGTAACTACATTCATGGTGCTAGCTGTCACTTAATTTAAGCTATTATAAATTTAGGTTTTTACTTTCCTTAAAGAATTGTCTGTGTTGCATGACATTTTTGGATAGATGTTCATACAACACCTCATTAGCTGCAGCTTGTATACTCCAAAAGTCAAGAAGAGTGATGTGCAGTCAGCCATCCAAAAACAAAATGAATACAGGCAGGACTGTGCCTGCTGTATTGAAACACTACATTTTGCTCCTGTGTTTCAGGTTTGGAGACCAGTCACATATCATTTGGTTCAAAGTCCAAAGGCCAAAATACTAGGATTTCTCATTATTACTTTTAGCAAAAAAAATTTCACAGAGATTGGACCAGCATTTGGAGAGCACCTTCAGGGCCTTCCAGCTACTTAACAATGATGACAGGATATTTAGAATGGCCAATGTTTGACTCTCATGTTCATTACTGAACTGCTGTCACAGAGAAGAATATGAATAAGTGACAGGGGCATGGGACAGGGAAACCATGGGCTAGGAATTCGATTTGTGTTCTGGTCTCACCTTAAACAAAATGTGGCCATGCAATGTAACCTCTCTAGATCTCCCCTATGAGAAGACTCTAAGGTCTCCCATGATATTCTTTAAGGATAAGAAGAGAACTAATATCTGAGTTAGACATCATTACAATGGAACTTTCTGTAACCCACACAACCAGAACCTATTATTGATTCCTTAGTCAAAAATTGTATACAAGAATCATCATGTAGAAAGGGGAAAAAAATACTTGCATGTCTTAATTATTACTTTAACTTAAAAAACAAAAACTTTCCATGGGGACATTTGTAATACTGTGAACAATAAAGTTTAAAAAATCATTAAGATCATCAGAAATATAAAAATGTATTGTGGTCACTAAATAAGAATGTTATATTATAAAGATAAATGTTAAATAAAAACTCAAAAAATTACTGTATAGTGGCATAATAAAATCAATCTGTTATTTAAAAAAGAAATGGAATTTCTCCCAAGAAAGCTTCTCTATTTTTTTCTTTAGTTACCATGCTATTACTGAGTGTTGATGAAGCTGTTTAAGCTAAAGCCACATTTCTAGCATCTTTGGCTATTGCATGAGAAACCTGGGACTAAATTTGATGTAGTATATTTCTTCATATTTAGACCCATCTGTTTGTCCCAAAATGCATGATTTTTTCATTGTTCACATTTTTTATTTTAAACAAATTCTCATTAATCTGTTACACATCATGTTTCTTAAATTATCAGAACTTTTCATTTGTCTGAGATCAGTTAATAGATTGTGTTCTTTATCATTTCTATATGTTAGGATCAACATTTTTTCTAGCACTGTCAACCTCTAGCCATAGTTTTTCCAACATCTGCTAGATGTACTGATTAATAATGGTGGATTTTGTAATAAAAAAAACGTAATTACAAGAGAAACATCAAATATGCTTTATTCAAAGTAATGTCCATCGCTAGCTACACAGTTCCTCCATCTTTCAGGTAATTTGTGCATACCGTCCCAATAGAACTTTTCTTGTTTTGAGGTAAACCATTCAGAGACTCAGTTCTTCATTTCTTCCTATGTTTTGAAGTGCTGCTTAGAAAGTCCATGTGCCATCTATCAGAACAACTGGTAATCTGAAGAAGCAATGTCTGGTAAATATGGTGGGTGGGTTAATACTTCCCAGGCAAAATCTTTTAATGTGTCTTTGGTTTTGAAGTGTGGGATGGTGCATCATCATGAAACAAAATTACTTTTTAATGTCTTCTGGCCCATTCTGGTCATTTCACGATCAAAGCATGGTTAATGATTATTTGTTGACTAGAGGCCCATTGCAAGGAGATTCCTGCAATAGGGTTTCCACTGCCCTGGCTGCTTCCCTCCCTTCTCTGCCAACCTCCCACCCCCACCCCCATTCCCAACTTGCCTGCTTCCCTCCCTTCTCCATTGCCCCACTTGCTTTCTTCTCCACAGTTTCCATCTCTTCTGCAGGACTTGGCTTCCTTCTATGCTGTCTTCAGTCTTAGCTCTTTGGATATGCAAATTAACCTCCATCTTTGCTGGTTTAATTTGCTCCTGATTGGCTGGTGGGCGTGGCCTATGGCCATAGTGAAGGTGCTGTCAATATGCATGTTTCTCTTTTATTAGATAGGATGGTAGCAATCAATATTAACCATTTCACCTAGTTTTAGAAGCTATGATACACCACACCTTCCTGATCCCACCAAATGAAGAACATTGTCTTCTTTCCAAAGCAATTTGACCTTGCAATTGGTGTTGATGGTTAACCTGGATCAACCTATGATTTTGTGCATTTGGGATTCTCAAAATAAATCCATTTTTCATCACCAGTCACAATTTGATGCAAAAAAAAAAACTTACTTTCGTGCCGTTGAAGCAACATTTTACTGATTACTTTTTGATTTTCCATTTGTCTTAATTTCAGTTCGTGTGGCACCCATATTTCTTCCTTTAACATCTTTCCCATTGCTTGTAAATGATCAGAAATTATTTGCTGAGCAACGTTTAATCTTTCTGCAAGTTGTTTTTGAGTTTTACACGCATCTTCATCCAATAATGCTTGTAATTGTTGGTCTTCAAACTTTTTCCATTGACCTGGATGTTCTTTGTCTTTCACATCGAAATCATCACTTTTAAAGTATTTAAACCAGTGTTAGTAAGTATCTTGAGATGGAGCATGTTCACCATAAGCTTCCTGAAGTATATGGTAACTTTTTCTTCAAAATAAAGTAATGAATTATAACTTCCTACAAATGCTCTTTTTTTATACAAAATTTTACATTTTTTAAGTGTAAAAATATCTATGATGTTAACTCCTTTAGTAAATTTGACATATGAAGTTTTGAAGCTTGCTGTCAATACAACAAAATAGCATATATAGCAAATCACATATATATCAACATATGTGTAACTCCATCTATTGAAAAACAATCACATTATTAACTGGTACACCCAATAAATTGTCCATCAATTGCTTTAAATGTTTGGTACAATATATTGATTTAAAGGGTTGGACTTGGGTCCCATTTTTTACAAAGTTCTACTTCATTTTTCCTGCATAAAGTATACAATTAATTTTATTTTTGGATTTCCGTAAATTGGGATGAGAATTAAAAGTAAATAAGTTAAGAGTTCCATTTTATAATTACTTTCTGATTTTTGAGTTGTCTCTCTCACACCTGATTTGGCAGCAATGTTTATAACCACATAAAATTATTAAGTCTTTCTAGATCAGTAAGTTTATTCTTGACATAAACAATTCTTTTTTACACACTTGTATTTCATTTTGGTAATGTTTAATTAAATTACATAATTATAAAAATGAGGACAATGAGAACAGACATATTTCAGGACAATTACAACTGATCCTTAGTAAGCCTACAAGTCACATGGAAGTATTGACAATATATGAACCATGAGTATTCTACTTGCTATGGTCATTGGTCAGCTGTCACTGAGGGGATGGAGAGCTGTCAATAGTGAAACATGTGAACTATTAAACTTGAGGAAGACCTATGATGATTGGCTACAATGCACAGACCTTTTCTGTTATTATAATTAGTAACTTGCATGAAAGTGTAAAAAGCATGTTCTATTTTAAGATGATACAATACTAGATGAATGAGATGTTTTGCAATGGCTAGCACATATTAGATGCTCAATAAATACTTATTAAGTTGTACTGATGATGCAGTGTTAGCTTACCAAATGTGAAACAAGATCAAAATCAATAACATTAAATTTGACAAAAGTAGATATTAATAACTATATTGAGCTGCCAAAAATCCAGTGTACCAGTACTTGATAGATTTGATGTTGAATTGTTTGATGTAAAAAAATATAAGAATTTAGGTTGATCCTAAACTTAACAATTCAGCAAATTTTAAAGTACATGTTATCCTAGGCTGCTCTAGCAGGAGTATGTTATTCAGAGGGAGGAAAGTCAGCATCTCATTGCACTCAGCCCTGCTCTCAACCCATGTGGAACTCTGAATGCATTTATAGGTTCTGCAATTTAAGTAAAAATCAGAAGAAAAAATTAAGAGTGTATAAGGAAAGATAGATAGTAATCTTAAAAGTTTCTCACAATGTAAAAAGCAAAAGTGTTAGCAATGTTTATCTGAGGGGTAAAATATACAAAAGAGGAAGACCAAGTATGAGATGAATAGATTCCATAAAAGACTTTAGAGGTCCAAGTCTGTCTATAGGACTCTACTGGTCTCTGGCTCAATTTTATTCAATGACAGCATGATTTAGAAAGGCATTGGAGCTGTTACTTCTCTGAGTTTTAAAAAGGTCTTGGTAAATTCCCAGCCAATGTATCTCAGAGGTTGAGTATCATCCTATGCACCAGGAATTTATAGTTCCATTCCCAGTCAGAGCGTGTGCCTTGATTGCAGGCTTGATCCCAAGTGGGGTGGGGGGTGTTAACAGGAGGCAGCAGATCGGTGATTCTCATCATTGATGTTTCTATCTCTCTCTCCCTCTCCTTTCCTCTCTTTTTTAAGTCTTGGTAAAATTTGCCTCCACAGTTACCTGAATTGACAACTCAGCCTAGCTACTTAAATACAGAGTTGGTATCACAGGTTTTCTACCAGATGACAGGGACTTTTTCCCCAGCATCAATGCCGTGACAGCATGCTGAGCCTTCCTCATTCTCATTTGACTCACCCACCATTCATTGTCACTTAAATCCTCATAAATGCCCATATGTACCAATGAGATGGTGTGAATAGGACAGAGAAACTTCTTTATTAAATAACCTTTATTAAAAAAAAAGACCTTCAAAAGCCACTGACATGCAAGTTGGATATACACCATGAAAATATGGGTGATATTTTATGGGGGGGGGGGTGGAAAACAGTTAATCTTTAGTGCAAGTTCAGCGTTTTCTAACTGAATGTGTTGGATCACCTGAGTGAAAAATTCCTATCACCTCCTCTGAAAGCACACACAACTCAGTAAAAAACACAGGCACATAAATAATGGTTGTGATTCCTAGCTCTGAATGTTACTATACATGTGTGAAAAAGATGAGTTGGGCTACAGAGTAGCATGTTATCTGGGCTGAAGAGACATTTGACAGTGTCTTGAAAAATAATAGATATATGGAGGAGGATATATCATTTGTAGATAGAGTCATAGTGGGGGGGGGGGAGGTTAAGACAAAGAATATTCCAAGAACTTAGCTGTCCTTCAGGCTTTAAGTTTTAGCTGTATTTTTCTTCCTTTGTTCTTCCACTCCAGTTTTTAGAACTCCATCCAGTCAGCCTTTTTGCCGAAGGAGATGAAAGAGCCAGATAGTAGTTACCCATAATTTCTTAGTATTGGTAGAACTAGCAACATGCTCTCTGTGTAGCCAGTAATATGGAAAGAATAGAGCCTGCATGGTCCCAAGGGAAATAAATTTGGTGTTTTTCTAAAAATACAAGTTATTATCACCATCAGTTAGCTCCTAATACCCACTGTCTATATTCTCCATGAAAGTACTGCTTAAACTTTATTGTCAGGAAACAAAAATTACTTTATGCCCAAAGGTCTTGACCATCAGATAACTCACTGTAATTGTCTTAGTAGAGTAAAAAGGTAATTACATGTTAAAAAAAAGTCTCTGTTTGTTCCAAATTTACATGGTAAAAGAAACCGCTAACTTCACATGAGTAATATAAAAGGAGTCAAATTCTCTGAGTACTTCATGGCACCTTTTGCATTTAATAGCATCATTAAAACTTTAAGAGAGACATTGTTAAAATAACAGGGCAGAATAATAGACTAGTTAGCTTTAGGTAGTGATAAGTTTTATTCTGAATATTTTATTGTTTTAATTATGTGGTCTAAGCTAATGGTGAGGAAGCTATCTGGAGATTCCAGTTACTTATTAATCTTGGTTAGTGAGCATCATTGATCTTTATACAAGAACTGGTAGTATTTTCCAAATCAGTGGAAGATAAATAGTAAAGGAAAGGATTAACCAGTTTAAACAAAAGAAGAACAATTAGCATAAGCATATAAAAAATGATCATTCTCACTAATAAAAAATATTCACATCAAAAATATCATTCCCACCAATTACATGATCAACTTTTTCAAAATGTTAATGTCAATACTTGTAAGATTGTAGTGAAACTAGTGTGGTGGGAAAAAAAAATATATATATATATATATGTATATATATACATATATATATATATATATGGCAATAAATGGTACAAAGCTTTTTAAAAGTAATTAATAACATAAATCAAGAACATAAATGTTTTATTTTGGTGAAAACACTTAAAAGAAATTAGAAAATATGAAAAAGTCATTCTATCAATATGTTTATTGCAGAATTGTTTATAATATTAAAACAATGGAAATAACCCATTCCCTAACCCTTAAATTATATCTTTATAGGGAGTAACATTATATAACACCAAATAATTATTATGGAGAGCCTATCAGAAATGCTTAAATTTAAGCATAAAAGCATATAAGCATAAAATTATAATGTAAGGGGAAAATGTAGGATATGTGGTTCTGTATGTTCTGTGTGTATATAAAACTATATGAGACAGATGGAGTCCATAGCATAGAGTGGAAAGTACACATAATTGGGAACAAGATTAGCTTCAGTTTTAATTCTGGCTCCATGTGTGCAAGCTGTTGACCTCTGACAAGTTACTCATACCTACCTTAGGATAGCTAAAAAAAATTAAATTATCTAAGTCTGTAAAGTCTGAGACAAGTTAATAGAATGATGGGTGAATTTGTTTCTCTTATTTTGATTTGTATTAATTCCATAATGTTGTTGTCATAGTAGAAAATATTTTGAATTTAATATTGATTACCAAAGTTATGCTCAAAAGTATACCCCTTGTAGTAGTGACTAAATGGTTAACTGAAATGATCAAAATAATAATTTTTACTTAGTGCCAAACATCTCAAATTAAACATGGCTAAATATATTAGTTATTTATTTAATAAACATTTATATAGCTTTTACTGCCATGTAACAGACTGTTCAAAACACTTAATTCATTGAATAATTATAATAACCACATGAGAAAGATACTATTATATCCCAGTCTTACAGATGAGAAACTGACATTCAAAGAGCTTTCAGTAACTTACTCAAGGTCACATTAGGATACATGGAGGAGCTGGGATCTGAACTCAGGCCATAGTTACATGGTCCAGCTCCTGAATGTTATGCTACTTTTCAACTGGTCCAATAAATATTTTGAGAGATGCTGGGAATCAAATTATGCAGTCCTTGCCCTGCTGAAGATCTATTTAGCTACAGACCCAAAGTTCTGCTCCCTCAACTCAGATAAATGACATTCATGCCACAACCACATGCGATTATGGAGAGCCACCTTTTCTCCTTGGTCTTTTAGACCAAGGTTCTAAATGAAAATCTGCAGTCTACAGCCTGTTTTTCTGTCAGTCAGTGTTTCAGAGCACATGCTATAAAATCCAAGAGCTGTGTGAAGGAGTGTCATGTTCTGCAAAGATTTGACTCGAGTTTATCTTTCTATGTATATTTGTATATTTGTAAAAAAAAAAAACACACCTGCATATATGGCATGTATATGTAACTAATATCACAGCTAAAATATTAAAATAATACTACAAACTAAAATGATAACACATAGGAGGCACACAATGCATTATTTTATTGCTGTTGGATTGTCATTGTGCATATTTCAGATAAAAGAATCCCTTTACCTCTAATTGAAGAATTCTGAGATTTTAAGGCAAGTTCTTACAAACCTGAAAAATTATCATTTGGGAGGTGGTATAATGGCTCTAGAATCAAACAGTCTAGATGCCATTTCATGCCCAGGTATTTACCAAGTGACTTTGGTTAAGTTTCTAAATATCTCTGTACTTTATTTCCCTCATATGTTCAATGGGACAGTACATATCTCATAAGGTTGTGAGATATAAAAGATATAAACACATAAACTTGAAAAATATAAGTGTTCACTAAATGTGAGATATTAAAATTATTTTTGCAACCATTTATCTATAAAATCAGTCTTTGCTTACTAACATACCACCAAAAAAATGTGGAATTTCATTAAATTCTAAGGTTGATATGCAGCTGAAAATTCCATTTTTCAAGTTTTAGTTTTTATTCAACAGCTGAATTGTTATTGAATTATACAAGTAAGAATTGAAAATTTGAACTAATAAATTTATGCTAGTTAAATTCTACCCCAATTTGCAAATTGCTCTTTTTAAATTTTTGCTTGGGATAAAAAAAAATGTGTTCTGCATTTAAAAAAAAAAACTAATACATTGCATCATAATGAAATTTGTTTTTGTGCTCTGTTTTGTCTTATTCCAAGGAGAAAAAAATTACTTTTCTAAATATGTTTGTTTCTTTTCATGTCTACCTGTGATTTAAAGCCTACTTTTGAATAATACATGTTAAAATCAAATTATATGGAAATAGTGAGCCTTATCTGGTTAAATGTTGTATTTGGGGGGAGAACAGCAATTTAATCTCTAATACTAGTATATTTCTTTCAATATTGGTTCTTTTCTTGACAATAGGATTGATGTGAATGTGTGAAGTCACATTAAATAAAGGATCTATCTTTGTTTTCCTTTCTTTTCTTATAGTCATTCCCAACACAGCACTGCAACCCGCCAGCCTTCAGTGACTCTCCAACGGGCCATCTCACTGGAAGGGTAAGATAAGAATAATACACAGCCTTCTGTTAAACTAACCTGCACACCCTCATCATTTTGAGCACAAAGTCCTCCTTTCCTTTCTCCCTTCCTTCTTCCCTCCTCTGTTTCTCTCTCTCTCTCTCTCTCTCTCTCTCTCTCTCTCTCTCTCTCTCTCTCTCTCTCTCTCTCCCCTTCCTCTCTCTCTCCTTCCCTCCCTCCCTCTCCCTCTATATCAGCAATTTCAATATTTCTCCTCTTATGCAACACATAAACTAATTTACTAAACTTCTGCAGCACACCAAAAATTTTATATTTTTTGCCACTCTGAATGGCTATTGTTGTGTTGGCTGTTGTCATTTTTCTTTTATTTCTTTTTTCTTTTTCTTTTTTTCTTTTTACAATCTAAGGGAAAATAGGTTAATGTCCCTGAGTAAATAGTCAAGTATTGTATGTTTTTAAAATTCTTGTAGCACACTGGTTGAAAATCTGTGCTCTAGATCTTTCTTTCTTTTAGATTTATCCTTTGGTAGTATCAGAGCAAAAAGAAGAAAAAGAGAAATGGCATTTCCTTACCATTCTGCTGTGGCTGTCTCCTTGCTGTTTATCTTTGGTGATGTAGTCTGGGAAGGTGGAGAACCAAACAGGCACTGATGCTGAGACTCAAACAACTCTTCTAACCTGTGGTTGGTGCCCTGAGAGACTCAACTGTCTCTTCCAAAAAACCCTCAGCAGTAGTGCACTGAAGTCTCCTGATGTGCTCACCACTTTATCCAAGTTGCAGCAATCCCTCACAGCCCAGAATCTACACTCCACCAGTTACTATGAGGTGCACTGGCCACCTCTTGGTCCCTTTCCCTGACCCGAAGGCTCCCATTGCCCAATGGCAAACAGGAAACCAGGGGTGGGTGGTGACAGGGAGTGGGGCCTGATATGGGCAGCCAGGGAAGAAGGCCCTGATCGCAGGCCAGGCCTAGAGACCATACCCGAACATGAATTTTGCGCACTGAGCCTCTAGTGTAAGAATAAAGTCTTTGTTTCATGTATTCACAACTATAAACCCAGTTTTTCCTACCCTATATAACTTAGCTCTGGAGAATTTTTCTCAACAGGACACTATCTCCATTGTAACATTTGTTCTATTCCATTAAAAAAAAAGCTCGCAATCAATCCTTCATGGCCATTGGTTCTATAATAATATACAAGGTGGCCTAGATCATGGATCCAAGCTAGACTGCCTGAGTTTAAACCCCTGCTCAGGGACTCACTAGCAGCATGACAGCAAGTTACTTGGTTACTTGCCTGTTTCCTCATCTATAAAATGAAGATACTAGTAATATTTTAAATGGTCTTTTTTAAATCATATTTTTATTGATTTCAGAGAGGAAGGGAGAGGAAGAGAGAGATTGAAACATCAATGACGAGAGAGAATCATTGATCAGCTGCCTCTTGCATACCCCAAACTGGACATTGAGCCCACAACCTAGGCATGTGCTCTGATAGTTCATAGGTGGATGCTCAACCACTGAGCCATGCTGGCTGGGCTAAAGGGTCTCTTTTTAAGAATTAAAGTCATATACATTATTTTCTATATAGTGCTGACATTAATGTATGTTTATTTTTGTAATTGTTCCTGTTGTTATTATGCATAATATGTACTTAATTTATCACATGGGAGAGTTTCTCATTTATATTAAATAACAGTT
Source organism: Antrozous pallidus (assembly GCA_027563665.1). Classification (NCBI taxonomy): domain Eukaryota; kingdom Metazoa; phylum Chordata; class Mammalia; order Chiroptera; family Vespertilionidae; genus Antrozous; species Antrozous pallidus. The sequence goes on along the minus strand of CM050520.1, from coordinate 54,084,369 downwards.
TGTTAAAGCAGTCAGGGACTTGTGTCTTCACTATACTTTGGAGAGGCATATTCCTATATACACAGCTAGTAATCATTGGTGGAAGCAATCCAAATCATTGCTTGAGTCTACTTCATTGCCTTGTTAATATTTATATAAAGTATTTTAATTACCAAGATTATACTTCAGTGCTTATTAAACACTTTAAAGAACAAACTAAGCAGTTTCTATATATTGGCTTATCCTCAGCACCGAAAGAAAGAATTTAGGACCAGAATAAGAAATGCCCTTACACTTCTGGAATTACATATCTCAGACAGTTTAAGACAAAAGAGATCACTTAGACACACAAAAATAGGCTCCCCAGCCTGGGAGCATCCTCCAACTGGACCAGTGGGCACTTGCAGTGCAAGTTTGCTCAGCTCTGTGACTGCACCCTCCTTACCACTCCCTCAATTTCTTTTATCTGAGAACTGGCATGGTTCATAAAAACTGTTCCACACAACCAGGTGCTGGTCACAACCTCCAAAGGACTGTGGTCAGTTTTGAATTATGTACATTAAATCAGGCATGTGGAAAGAGTCTAGAGAGGACATAGGGTTGACAGAGGGATGGGCAGCATCTATCAAAAACACACGGGTAGTGTTAGGATTCAATATTGATAGTCAAGGGAGTTTCATTTGGTGCTTAATTATAATCAAAATGTGCATGTTGGGGAGCAAATATAGTACAAATTCATGGATATTCTTTCAGGGAAGAGAAAAGAAGCTAACATTTATTGAGCATTTATTAGGTTGCAAGCTATCCCTAGCTATCTATGTATTGATTGATCAATCCATTCATTTATCTATCTATCCATCCATCTATTTGATTTTATTTCCAAAATAGTCTTATAAGATAGGCAGCCTATTTTCTAAACAGAAAGATTCACAGAAAGATTAAGTAATTTTCCCTGAGCATCTACACAGAAAGTAACCACAGCTTAAATTTAAGGTCAAATTTGATTCCACAGTACAACTCCATGCCCTATAATGTGGCATGAAAAAGCTTTATTGAACTGGTCAGGACATTCATAAACCACATTCATGGTAAGTTAGACACAGTGAAGAACACCCTAGGGTAAAAGTGATAAAGAACTAGAACTGACTCGAAGCCTAGAAGTCATTAAATAGAATTCATAACCCACCATTTGGGGTGGCTCTGGAGGCCCATGTGCATACTGCGTGGCTGAGGTGTTGTTTGGGGTAAATAGAGGTGAGGGTGTGGCTGAGCTCACCACTGGTCTGTCTCTACCTCTCCTCCTTTATTATTTTGAAAGCATCCATTGGCTGGGTGGCTGTCATTCCACGTTTTGGTCATTAACACAAACATTCCCTCCAGCTATGCTAAATAATAGCATTTCCTTCTAAAGCTATTTCCAAACTTTTCCTCTCTTTCTACGCATTCACAAATGCTTATTAGTTTGCCAATAAGCATGTTTAAGCATTTTGTACTGTTTTTCACTTAAATAAAATGACTTCTGTGATAAATGCAGTCAGTTATTCTAATTCTCTGCTAAGCCAAAAATGTCAAGGCCTTTTCCTGACTTCAGAACACAAGAGTGACTGCTTTTCAAAAAAATACAAAGAATATTCTCAGCTACACTTCATTGTTCCAACTGGTAAAAAGCAATTTGCTTCTTAGTAAATAATGCACTAAGAAAAATATTCTGTTCCCTGCAATCATGGAAGGAAGCTGACTCTGGAATGAAAGAATTGGTTTTGAATGCTGGCCTCGGTGCCATCTGTAATGATCATCTTAAACAGGTCCTTTCCCTTTAAGCATGCATTTCCTCCTGGGCCAAAAGGGAGAATAGCATAGGACTCACCAACTTTCTGGAAAAGGAGCAGGCAAAGGTGTTCTAAGAAAACAACCAAAACTTATTTTTATAGCCTAGATTAGTTCGAAGACCCACTCTGAACACGTGTTGTTAAATTCATATTACAGGGTGTCCCCCAAAATGTGTATACACTTTACTAGCTGATAGCTAAATTGATGTTTCTTTCTTTTCAGATGGAATTAATAATGGCAGCCAAAGTGTACATATATTTTGGGGGGACACACTGTAGGTATTTATTCATATAAAATGGTTCTGAATACAAATAAAATAAAATGTTTGAGTAGAAATAATTTTGCATTGCTAGAATATTTAGAAAGGCTATACCTCAATATTTGTCTGTAAAGCCCAGCACACTAAAATCAGTGGTAAATAATGTGCCCAGCTGGCTATCAAACAGATTATGTGACATCTAATCATTGTCATTGAATGCATAGTGAGAAAGCTGTTTTTCACTTTGTGTAGGCCAGTGGGTCTTTAACAGGTTTCCCATTAAGGTGTTATACCGCTGAGTGTAGGCAATCAGCTGAAATTGGAATTTCATTATTTTAAAACTCTCCTTCCTAATGTTCTTGTGAAATGCAACTACACAGGGTATTTTTTAAATGAATGTATTTTAAAAGACCATGTGTTTACATATTTTTCACCTAAGTTGCTATTTGCTTGACATAAAATAAGTGGAAATATTTCAGATTTCCAGTTAATTTGATCCATGGAGACAGCAAAGCTGTCTAATTGGGCTTCGACCTAGAATTACTGCTGCTTTTCAAATGATATCTGAGTCATCTGTAACTGTGCTGGACATAACAAGGCAGAATAACATCCCCATTAACAGTTCACACTGTTCAATCCTTGCTTCAGATTCAAGTTGACAGATGTGGCCCACACCTTAACCTTCCCTTCCTCCTGTAACACCCATTAAAAGGAACTGATGCCCTATTGAGGCAGCTCAGTTGACTGGATTCCAATAATTACAAGCTATTGTTGTTCCTTGTGATTAAACCCTTAGGGAATCCTCCTGGTGTACCAAGATTGCACATTCAATTCCTGGTCAGAGCACATACAAGAAGCAACAAACAAGGCATTAATAAGTTAAACAATAAGCTCTCTTTCTCTCTCTTTCTCAAATCAATCTTTAAAAAAAAATCTGATAGAATAAAAAAGGGATAATCCCATAACAGTAAACAAATCAGGAGGGGGGCTCAAAGGCCAAAAGATTTCATCACATTTGATTACAGAACATAGACAGAAGATATAGATTGATGAAACAGAACAAAGTAGTCCCAGTCTTAGATTGTCTATGGAGGCAGGATCATGTGCTGTCCAACTCCTTCTCCTAAAATTGTGTTTCCAGGGAGGCCACCCACAAAAAGACCTGCCACAGTGGAGCAGCAGTGTACAGAGATGCCTACAGCTCAGGAGGGAGCAGATCTGCCCAGCAGAACCCAGGAAACTCAGAGACTTCAGAATAATGACAGCAGATGGGATTAGGAGCAGAGTCTGAGAATAGAAGATGCCCGCCCCCCCCCCCCACCTCGGGCTATACACCCCCGCACATAGAGTAGCTGCCAGGCAAGTGCTTACCACCAGTCAGAAAATGAAGGCTCTTTTCTAAAGTCATGTCATTTTTTATGAGGAACTCGGATAAACTAGTTCATGTGTCACCCACACAGCAAAGCCCTTTACAGTGTGTGCCGGTAACGAGGACAGTTTCCGGATTGCTCACCTAACCTGAAGCCTCTCAGTAAAAAAGCTTTGCTCTGGCTTTTATCTGCATCATCCCTATAGTCTTTCTACTACTTCATTCTTAAATATGAACAGATAGCCACAAGTTATCAAGTTTTTTAACAAAACCAGCAAAATAACAGAAATAAGATTAAAACACAGATGCACAGAAAAAAATAATATTCTCCGAGAAATGGAGATAATTTGGGGAAGAAAATGAAATAGAAATATTCTCGTATAAGCATATTTTTAGAAATAAGGAGATAACCACTAGACTTAAAACTGAAATGGTTAAAAATTATTGCCTCTGGGAAGCCAGGTAGGATTCTCAGGGGAGATAACACAAATTAAATGTTGAGGAATGTATTTAGAATTAAGCAGAGATTTACCAAAAGAGAAAATCATGTGCAAGAACCTAGAAGTATGTGGCAAAAATGAACAAAGACCCAAATATCTACTCAAATAACTTTCATCTGGGAGAGGGCCTACAATTTGTTCTTTCTTTCTTACCTTAGGAGATCATTTCAGCAACAACATAGAGGATGAATTTTCTTTTAAAAATGGTAATAATAATAGCATTTTCATGTCAATAAAGCTAGCTGCCCTCTGACCATAGCACTTAACAAGAGCCTAGATGGCCGTCTGCATGAGTATCATAGAAGTAACTCTCTAAGCAGTGGATATCTAATTGACCCCAAACAAAAGTCTCTCCCAAATCCAGAAGTCTGTGTGTATCCAATGGAGAACTAAAAAGTGGTCTTGTTTATAACCAAGTATGTCCAAGGGAACCCATCCTTTCCTGTAACCTGGTCTGTAATGAGATCACTGTCATTCTTCCTTGGAGGGACAACCTAACTGTATAGGAATAGTCATTTATACCCTCTCCTTGACACAAAGTACCTCTTATTCTCTACTCTAAGACGTCTCCAGGCTCAGGAGACCATGGTACTATTGGGGCAAAAGAACCTCTTGTGTTTCCATGTTGGTTATGAGCAGGTGTCCTTTCCAAGGAATTTTCTGAAACAGGACCTTGACTGGAATCATTGGATCTTTTGTTCTCTACCCAACTGCTCTGTGCTTGGTGGGAGAAGCTTTCTTATAGTCCCCAGAATGATGCTGACGTAAAATATTCAGTCTTCTTAGTCCAAGTTCACAGATACCTGTCCCAAAATACATAGTCACTGTAGAAACTGGAAGCTTCATTTTCCTGAGAATCAATAGGCCTGGGCTCAAGTCAGCCACCTGTCCTATCTAATAAAAGAGTAATATGCAAATTGACCATATCTCTGCTACACCTACAAGCCATGCCCACCAGCCAATCAGGAGCAAATATGCATATAAACCTAACCAAGATGGCTGCAACCATTGAGAGAAGGAAGGAGGCTTGGGTTTCCCCAGCAATGGAGGAAGCCAAGCTTTCCACCTGCCCTTGCAGGCCTAGGCCTCCACTCAATACTACAAAGTTTCAATTATAGAAGATAAATAAATTCCAACAGAAATGGTGGCAGCCACAAAGCTAGAGAGAGCAGGAGGCTCGGGTTACCCCCCACAATGGAAGAAGCCAAGCTTCTGCAGCCCTGGCCAGCCCAGGCCTCTGCTTAAGGCTACAAAGTTTCAATTATATAAGGTAAATAAACCCCAACAGAAATGGCTGTCACCACAGAGTGAGCAGAAGACGTGGCTCTGCTCCAGGCTACAAAGTTTCAATTGTAGAAGATAAATAAATCCCAGATACCAGGGCCTCCTCTTGTGTCTCCAGGGAGGGTGGCTGACGTACAAACCACCACAGGCCCCTTGCCCAGGCCACCCCATGTCCCAAGGGAACGCCTACACTAATCTGGGACACCCTTCAGGACAAACCAGCTGGCCTTTACCCATGTACCAGCCCTCTATCCTATCTAATAAAAGAATAATATGCAGATTGACCTTTTCTAGGCCTCCTAATCCAACACACAAAATGGCTGCCTGAATGTGGTCAAAGATCCTGCCGCCATGTGGATACAAGATTGCTACCACAAGATGGCCAGTAGGGGAGGGCAGTTGGGAAGGACCAGGCCTACAAGGGAGGGCAGTTGGGGGTGATCAAGCCTGCAAGGAAGGATAGTTTGGGGGTGACCAGGCTAGCAGAGGAGGGAAGTTGTGGGCAAATAGGCTGGCAGGGGAGCAGTTAGACATCAATCAGGCTGGCAAGGGAGTGGTTAGAGGGTGATCAGGCTGGCAGGCAGAAGAGGTCAGGGGCAATCAGAAAGGCAGGCAGGCAAGCAGTTAGGAGCCAGAAGTCCTGGATTGTGAGAGGGATGTCTGATTGCCCGTTCAGGCCCAATCCCACTGGGCGAGCCCACTGGGATTGGGCCTGAATGGGAAATTGGACATTCCTCAAGGAGTCCCAGATTGGAGAGGAAGCAGGCTGGGCTGAGATACATGCCCTACACACACCCCATGCATGAATTTCATGCACAAGGCCTCTAGTTACTGTATAATTTATGAACAGTTACCTCACATACAGAGTGATGAGGCTCAATTAAATAAATAATGTCTTTGATTCCTTTTAACTCCAGAATTTTATAGATTCATGAGTTTTGAAAATATAAAAGTTTGGCTACTGGCTTATAGGAATATTTCCAGATATGGAGCCTAAAGGACCAGTGGGCTCTACATAGCTGGCCCTCAGGAGAAGTTGGCTTGAGTTATCTCTACCCACATGTTCACATATCCAGCCATCTTTCAGGATTTGTTCAACTTTCTCCAATACACTTTCTCTTCCTGACCTTCAAAAAGCAGTATTTCCCAGAGTAACTGAGGAGGCCTGGAATCCTGAGAAATATACTGAACTACTTTCAGACTCAAAAGAGAAACTTTATTTAGGTTATTAGTAGCTGGGATCACTGATAAAAAAATCTGAGCCTTTGTTAACCACAAAAATATAAGTGACCTAATTGAAACAGAGGACCAAGCTGGGCAAAATGGAGAGAATTTCTATGTATATTTAGGCTGTATTAAAATGATACATGTAGTTGTCATCTTTATTTTATTCTCCTGCCAGCTAAAGAGCTTTTGGGGGGAGAATATAGGAAAATTAAGAAGACAAGTAACTAGTTGGTTTTATAACTGCTTAAAATAAATCAAACCTCCCCCTATCCCTCCAAAAAAAATGTTTTTGCTTGTGATTTATAGTCCAATAAAGACAGACCGGTCTCATGTGTAGAGCACAGCCTTACTTCTGCAGCCATATCACATGCTGATGGATCCTAGCTACTCTGAAGGACTAAGGGTGTTTACAGACCCCTCTTTCATCCCAAGATGGAAGAGGTACCATCAGAGTTCAAACCTCAGGGGACTCATAAGGAATTGATCAGAACAGCAGATATCCCCAGATCATCTATTTCCCCCAGCTCACCATCATGAGTTTGCTTTCCATTTCTCCTCATGTCTCTGCAGTCTCCACCTCTGCCCCTGGTGCAGCTGTCAGCTCATTTTTCTTAGCCCCATTTCCCTTGGTCTATTGCTGTTTTTTTTCTGTTTCCTTATTCTATAAGACATCCTTTTCTAGGCCTCCTAATCTTTCTTCCTCACATGTGTGGAGCTGAAAATATAAAAGGTGGCATTACAGCAAACTTTAAGGATTACCCCAAATTTATCAGTGTTGATAAAAAGTGCTGAGGCTACAGAGAGCTAGGGTACACTTAAGGGCTACCATATAAGGGATTCTAATTTTCTCACGGGGCCTAGATTTCTCATTCCATCTGCTGCTGAAATATCAATTGTGTGTGTGTGTGTGTGTGTGTGTGTGTGTGTGTGTGTGTGTTTTAAGTGTACAATTTCTTCTACAAGACAGATAAAACTTTTGAAATTTTAAGTAGATGACTGAAAATCTAGATTTATATTTTTCCAGGTAAATACTTTTATAATTCCTTTTAAAAAAAACTTCCTTTTGGTAGAAACTAGGAAAGATATAAAATAAAGACTATAGAGCCCGCCAGCATAAAAGCAGGTAGCTGACAGACATAAACTGCTAAGTTCAAAAAGGATGTTTTTCTGTATTCAAATGCTAAAAAATAAACATTGAATATTGCATATTGAATAGTAGTTGACATGTTGTAAGTGTTTTATGGGGATTTAATGTGATTCTGATAACAGTTATTATTGTTGCATATTAGGCACATTATCCCATTTTTTGGATGAGGACACTGAGGAGTCTTAGAGAAGTACCTGATGCCTCAGGTCACCCTGCCAGTAAATGGAAGAACTGGGATTTAAAATCACATTTCTAAATCACTACCTTCTACCTTTTCCTTCCTCCTCAGAAATGTATTTGTTTTGTTATTACAAGTTGGCCAGTTCAAAGGAAGGCACTGAAATACAATGTGGAGGCTAATGTGATTTACAGGATTTAGGAGGTTTTTGTTATTATAGTAAATTGTCAAAACTTCAGTTTCATATAGGAGTGTTAGTTAACAAAATTAGAATGACCACCTAATGTAATTTCACTAACCTTGAAATGTGCTGAATTAGAAGAGACAAAGGAATCATTTTTTCAAAATGTATTTTATTAATTTCAGAGAGGAAAGGAGGGGTAGAGAGAGATAGAAACAGCAATGATGAGAGAGAATCATAGATAGGCTACCTTCTGCATCTCACACATGGTTTTGAAACCAAAACCTAGGCATCGGCCTTGACAAGAATTGAACCATGATCTCCTCGTTTATAGTTTGATGTTCAACCACTGAGGCATAACGGCCACAACAAAGGAATCATATTTCCACACTTTTTGCATTTATTTTACCCTAGAGGACTAGGAAGACACCCAGAGGACAGGTCAAGGAGTCTGCTTGTCCAGAACTGCTGGGCTCTTTCATGGTGGCCTTGCACACTAAGGCTCAACATCTCTCAGCTGGAGTTTATCTTAGAAGGATGCCACAAAATTCACTGGGGAATGTTGTTTAGGATTGTTTTTAATAAGTAGTCCTTATTTTCTGTGCATAGTTCAGTGCCAACATACTTACTTATCACCACCTTGCATATCTTCCTTGGCAACTTTTTTTTTTCTAATAAATTGATCTAATAAGAGACTCAAAGTAAATTATGAGTAAACTACCTCCTCATTCTATCTAATAAAAGAGAAACATGCAAATTACCATACCTTCACTATGCTACCAGCCAATCAGAACCAGGGGCCGTGACTGGGGGCATGGCCATGGCACACCTGGACGCCAGTGGGGATGGGGAACTAAAGGGCTTCACACGGGCACAGGCGGGGAACGCTTCGCTTCACACTGGCAGGGGAACACTTCACGAATTTGCATGTCATCTTTGATGCTAATCTTCTCTGTATCGTTCCAATTTTAGTATATGTGCTGCTGAAGCAAGCACGCTATAAGCTCCGCCCTTAAGGACCAGTGAGATCCCTCCTTTTCAGTTACGTGCCTGAGTCGCATCCTTTCGCGGTAACCTCGGGAAGATTAGGGGAATTTGATGCCACAGGATCCCCTCATGAGGCTCGCATGTTGGGTGCTCTGATAGTTAGGCTGCAACTGAGCTGCAGGATTTACCTGTCACGTGGGACATGCAAATGAGCACCTGGGGAACCTTGGGTAATGAGCGCAAGGCGGGGCTGTGAGTTGTTAGACCCAGGTGCTGGGTCAGTGGAGCAGGCAGACAACAGACAGCACAGACCACGCCTCTGCACACCGAGCTTTAGAGGGCCTATCGAGCAGGAGAAGCTTGGTCCTTGAGGCATCTGTGGTGCAGGGAGGGCTGGGCCAGGTCAACACCGTACTTTAAAAGCAAGTTGTTTCCCACTTAAATATCCTCTGATGAGTATCTTTAAAAATGAAGTAAATATTCAACCATTGTCACAGCTTGAAAAGTTAAGGTAATTCTTTAATATCACCTAATATCCACTGTACGTTCAAATGTCTTTGTTTCAAAGATGCCTTTTACTGTTGGTTTGCCCCCTCCAGAGGGTACCCAAGGTCTTATTTCAGCCCTGATGTTGGGCTGCTTCCCCCGACCATAAGTTCCCAATGCACTTCCAGCCAGAGTTAAAGGGGGCTTCTTCTGTTTTTAAGGCATCATCATATCCAGGGCCTGCCAGGCCCCTGTGAAATCACTACTCCTTAGGTCCTGGGTGCTAGGAGCTGAAGCAGAGAGACTGTAAGGCCCAGCTTACCTAGGATGCTGTCCCCCATCACCCCCTCCCAATTATCCTGTGCCAGAAAAAAAAGTTTCCTGCAGAACATTCAACTAGAAAATTGCTCCCCTTCTTTAATAATTAATTAATCATAATTATTAATGCTAATACTAATATGATCATCTATGGTGTTGATTGAGATGGCTTTGAAGAGCTAGTTAATATATTGCTCTAAGGGGGAATTTAAAAAATACTCAGTCAAAAGTTTGTTATGCTAGTGAAAATGAATACATGTCATTCCATGACAAGGTTTAGTTGCCCAAACTGTCAGAAAGATTTATCAATTATAAGCCACCTAATTATAGTCCTAGCACCAACTTCCTCTTTATATTTGCATCATTATCCCTCTTTGAACACTGCCCTTTTTCTAATATCTTTCTAGTATGATGGCTGCCCTTGCTGACTTCAGTCTGTTTATGACCAATCAATAGATTCAATTGGCAAATATAATGGTGAGCCTTGCAGATACTAACCCTGCCCTTAGTCTGGTGGGAAAAAGCAGACATTAATCAATAACCAAACAAGCCAATGTAAATCTCTGTGCCAAATGCTGTGTAAAAGTGGCCTGTGGTGCTCTGAGTGCCTGTGATAGGGAATTTGACCTTGTCAGGGAACTCATAGAAGCCTCTGGACGATGAGTGGGTTAACTGGGCAAAGACAAATGGCTATCAGTGTCTGCACAAGTAATGATTACAAATCTGTCTGAGTGTTTTCTGAGCTGAGCACAGACTAGAACAGCATGCATTCAGTAGAGCTTGGCATTTAGAAAGTTATAATGAGGAGGCTGACTCATGGTTGACTGTCTGTCTACTCCAAGAAGGCTTTCTGATGAAGTCTTCCAGTTGCTCATCAAAACTGTATGATCTCTGCATAGATGCAATTTCCTAAATCCTACCACTAGTGTTCCATTGTTTATTTGTTTTCTAGGTGCTTGTTTTCTTGTCTTCTTCCTGTGTGGCAGAACTCTACAATCTTTCTGGCCACTGACTATTGCTTCCAACCTGCTCCTCTCCCAACACCTTTCCCTTGTCCTGCTTATTTTGTCTCTTTCTCCTCTCTCCTCCCTTCTCTCCATAGACTTCCCCTTCCTCCTTCTTCTTTTCTTTTTGCTTTTGTTCTCCATTCATTTCCTTTTTTCCTTTTTTTTATTCTTCTCCTCTGTTGCTGTTCACTCTGAAGGTACTAGGCTTATGTTTGTACAGTGAGTTACTATTTAGAGAGGCATCTCATGGACATTATTCTATCTGAGCCCAGTGACAATTTTGTAACAGAGGCTGCTTAAGAATCATTTATACTATTTACATGTGTGTTAGAATGTTAAGTGGCTTCCCCAGATCATGTACCTGAAGAAGGGGAGGAGCGTTAATCCCAGCTCCATATTCTCACCACTAGACCATCCTGCTTCAACAGAAATGTAGAAGACATTCCAACCACGTCTTTTAGTCTGACTGACTGAGCAAGTCCTGTTCTGCCCTGTCTTTATTATTCACAAAAATATGAGTCTAGACAGAAGTTGTGGTCAGAGGGTTTTCCTGTTGCTCATTCATCATATGAATTGAAACAGCCTCAGTCTCATCTGATGAATATTTACTAAAGATTGCATTTGACCTTGAACTGAACCCCTTATAAATAATGACTTTCATTTCAGTTTTACCTTGCTGGGCTGTGGCTTGGGAGGTGGTGTTGGCTGTGGAGAGCAGGGAATGACGAGGAATGCTTTGGGTATCATTTGTCAGCCTTCATTAGATTACTCATCTTGAGATATCCAAACTGAATCTGGTGTTTTGCTCTGCATGTATTGCTAATCCCTTCGAGACCCTCAAATTCCATTAGGACTTCTGTTTACTTCCTTCTCCTGGCCAATTATAAGAATATTTAAAGAAAGAACACATCCATATCCTAAGCCATAGGCCAGATGCCCATCTATTACCAGAAAAGCAGCCAGATTTATTTAATCTCTCTGCTGATATCCAGTCCTGGTAAATATTTACTCCACTGATGTATGCTTTTAAGATGTCGGTCAGTAACTTTTACTGACTGATGGATGACAGTTGGTAGAGGCTCCTACTGGTTACAAAGAAAATCTGACTGTTTAAGGAGAATTGTGGAGGAGACAAGTACCGTCATTCATTCATTCAATGATTGACTTGAGTGATTAACCTCGTATTCGTTCTTTTGTTCACCTAACCATTTTCTGAATGTTCAGTACATGCCAAGCACTAGGCTGAGACATTTGAAAAAATCAAGAAATAAAAAGCCCAAACCTGTCCTTAAGGAGTACAGTCTGTGGGAGTGACAGAATGTTGAAAATTGCAATAACTCACCGAGCTTACATATGCATAATTTCAGAACAAAAGAATAAGCATCCGATTTGGAGAAAACTAGTGGCACTATTCAGGTACACGTTCAGTCATTTATAGCAAATGACTACCAAACCCAAAGGGAGAGAGCGCCCTCTTCAGACTGAGAAAGTTCTCTGCTCATGTGGGCTGGTACCAAGAGTTGAAAAATTTTCTTTTAAACACAGGTCTGTAAAAACTACAAAGTTTAGAAGAGAGCCTTGCTTTTCACAGCCTATTTATTTTGCAAATGGAGAATTCTCCTGTGTTCAAGCATTAAATATGTACATTGATGGGAAATTGCATTTCATTATCAGTGTTGTATGATATTAAAATGTATAAATATTTCTCCCCTTATGGTGCTTACTCTATACCCCAGAAATCCTTGCTTGTTCTCAAGCCCTTCTCCTTGGTATAGCAGCCTGGTATAATTTAAAGAAAATTGTATTTTGATTTATGTCTGCCTTCATTTAAATGCTGTTCTTACCAGCTGTGTCACCTTGAGCTGTTGCTGAATCTCTTTAAGCTACTATTTCTTTAATCTATAAACTAGAGATTAACATCTATCTCATAAGGTTGTTTTAAGAATTTATTTTTTTCAATATGTAAATATTCTAGCATAGTTCTTAACAAACACTAGATACTCAGTAGGGGTTAGTTCTCTCTTCTGTCACTCCCTATCACATCTGTGCCTTTCCTTTCTGTATTCTAGAACTTCTTCCCTCTTCCCCCATACCAGGAGTCAATAGACAAAATCTTCATTAATCATTCTTTTAACAAACATTTCCTATGCATCTCTCATGTGCCCTCAAAGAGATAAGTCAGTAATGTGAAAGACAGCACATTATAGAGAAGCAAAGGAGGAGAAGAGAGTATGTGCCATTTAGAAAGAGACACGAGAGTCCAAACTCCCTTCTAACCACTCCCCCTCCCCCCCAAAAATGCATTTCTTATGGCAGATTTTTAAAAAGAGTAGCATATGTAAAAAAAAAAAAAAAAGGATACTTTGGGACAATGTGTCACTTCATCCCACTTCCTTATTTTATACATGGCAGAATAACTCCAAGGACCATGCACATGTGTACCAGCTCACATACCTGCACATATATATGTTCCTTCCATACCCTTAAGTCTCCAGTGATTCACATTAGTAAAGGGGGAAAAAACCTCATAGGCACTGACAACAGTACGATGATTACTAGAGGGAAAGAGGGTGGAGGAGGTAGAAGAGGATATAAGGGAGATAAATGGTGATAAAAGGAGATTTGACTTGGAGTGGTGAACACACAATACAATATACAGATGATGTATTACAGAATCGTACACCTGAAACCTATATAATTTTATTAACCAATGTCATCCAAATAAATTCAATTTTTAAAAGGATTTATAGGAAACTGGTATATGCATATCTCCAGGATCCCTTCTGGATTGCCTTTATACAGATCACATCTCTACCGCATTCTGTTTTCTACTAGTTTCATATGTAAGGTTGTCTCTCATTTACTAAGCATAAAAATAATCCCAAGGATAGCTCCTAGGTTTTATTCTATTGTGTGATTAAGAAGCAATCTCCCAAACACAGACTATGTTTAACAAATGGTGATCTGTTCAAGTCCCTTCTAGTATGACCCTAGGAATAGGAGATTCATCTTCACTGTGACTGATTTTCTTCGCTATTAAACACTTTTATAGTGAAGTACATAAGCCAAATGATCATTATTCTTTTTCTCTACGGTTGTATAAGGTAGTGGAAGCAGTAAAGATTTTACTCCAATTAGGAGTAAGTATGAATTCTTCTGCCACCACTTTGATTGATCTCAGACAAGAAACAACTCATTTTTCAAGCCTTGGTTTTCTCATTTGTAAATGAGAAAAATAATACCTATGTTATAGGATGTCATAGGACTATGTTTAATTAAATAGCCTTAGCTCTTAATAAATGTTGGTGACTATAATTAAAATTAAAGTTCATCTCATTACCAATTTTATTGTGTAATTCATATCATATTTAATTGGGTTGAATGTGCTACAGTTTACAAGGCAGTAGGAGTGACAGATCATTGTGTGTGTGTGTGTGAGTGTGTGTGTGTGTGTGTGTGTACAAATATATCTGAGCTAACAAATGATTTGGCCACAAGGAAAAACTAAATGCTCTATCAACACCTGTCACCCTCAGCAAGGAAGAGAGTTACAGTTATCAAAAGTCAAACCTTGTGTTTGAGGGTGTATATGGCTTTTGAAGAGGAAATTGTTATCATTACCTGGCCTTGTATATAAGAAAAGGAAAAAACTATCTGAAGCCAGAGATAGACATGAGATTTTTCCAAGGCTACATCAAAGTCAAGACCAAAATTCAGGCTCCTAATTTCCTGGCAAAGACTTCTCTCTCTCTCCAGAGAATGATAATGAAACAAGAGTCATTGTTTCTCCACTTCTTTTTTCACCTCCTCATGACTCATCTGCTTTTATCCTGTAAGACTTAGATGAGGTTCACTGGCCCTTCTAGAAATGTGACTTTCATGGGTAGAGGTAAGAATTATGGCTAAATGATACATCCAAATACCAGGTAACCCAGATGAAATTGTGGCACCACTGTGAGTTATACACAGGGTTTATGAGTTAAGCAACAGCTATATCCTATTGTCAAAGTAAACATCCCAGGAGGAAGGAGACAGATTCACTGAGAGCTTTTTCTTGGTGATTATTTTGTTTGTTTGTTTGTTTGTTTTCATTGAGCTTCTTTTGCCTGGAGAAGGAATGATCATGGGGAAATAGGGGTGGTTTTAGCAAAAGTTGGTGGGAAGTGATATAAAATATTAGAAAGCATCTTGCCCTGTATGAGGCTGCTCCTATGACATATCCATAAAACCATCTTGTCTGAAAGCAAGAATTCCTTCCATATGACCAGAAGTAGGAGTCAGGTTTAGCAAGAATCCCAGTTTTTCTTTATGTAGAACGGTCCTCACACTCACCAAGTGGACACATGGGGCATTTTTCATGCCCCACCTCTATTCCTCCAAGCCCACATCCTCTCTTCCCTTAGCCCCATGTTTTTTGTTCCTAGAGTTGAGTCTTCTGTTTATCAAAACTGATCATTAGGATTAACTTATTCACACTGATATATAAATGTCAGTTAGGTTTTCATTCCACAGTCATTCATTGAGTATGTTCTTGGTGCCAGGTATTGAAGACACCGGAGCAGAGAAAAGAAAGCTCATATTTATTAAGCACTTTTTAGATGTTATATATTAACTCACAAATGAATATGATACTCAAAAATCTCAGAGTCAAGTGGGAAAAGCAAGCATGCAAATAAATTAGTATCATTGTAGAAGACTGTCAAATACTCTGCAGTTTACTCTTATGATATACGACTCTACTGTAGACTCCTGGGATGGTAAAAGTCTGCTTTATGGTTATAGTCCTGACCCCAGTGGAGCCTTCCTGAAGCATACTGGATTCTCAGTGGGTACTTGTTGAATGGATAAAGCATGATGATTAGGATAATTCGTATGTGAATCTATAGAACAGAATCCTACAGGAGCTGGTGTTCTTAGAGCTGAGGAGAGCAAATGTTCAGTCATGAAGAAAGAAGCAGCTTCCCAAGCAGACAAAATAGAAGAAGCCATGTAGCTCAGGCAGAGGGGACTGTATATACAAAGACCAAGAGGGAAAGAGTCAGGTGTTGGAGGAAAAGCTAGTAATTCAGAGAAAGTCAATGAGTCTTGATGTGACTGGAAT
This sequence comes from Antrozous pallidus, assembly GCA_027563665.1. NCBI lineage: Eukaryota > Metazoa > Chordata > Mammalia > Chiroptera > Vespertilionidae > Antrozous > Antrozous pallidus. The sequence continues at coordinate 54,068,516 of CM050520.1, read as the reverse complement.
TTAGAGTATTTTTGAGAGTGTGCCAAGAGGCGAGGCTATCCAGGTTTGTTCAGAGAAGAAAATGCTGATGATTCCTTTAAAGACACATTGTGTTAATGTCAATGTCCAAAGTTAGCTTTCAGATTTCACCATGGGCAAAGGAACTAGTCAATGAATAACTTTAAGAATGCCATGCCCAAGAAGGTTTTGAACCAACCTCTGCTTCTACACAGTCTGGGCAGGAGAACGTAGATCAGTGAAAGAAATGACTTCTCTCAATTGGAAAAGCCAGATATGAAGCAAAGATCTTACACTTCTTTTCCTGGGGAGGAAAAAGGAAAAGGGTCAGAAAATCCATCAGTGTTCAATTAATTGTTATGTAGAGCTTTCCCTGGAATTAGCAGAAAACAAAACTCAGCAGGAAAAGGCTACTGTGACATTTATACAAGCCAACATCTGCTCCACCCCAGAGAAGAGAACAAGTGAATGTTGCTTTTTAAGAAAGAATTTTTAAGGGTTCAGCTACAGCTAAAGGTTAGTGAGGCACTGATATTCCTTTTATATTATTTTTTAAAATAAATTTCCCAAAGAGTAATTAATGATGTGTTTATGTTAATGCTTTGTCATTGTTTTCTTTAGTAATTCTTACATATGTCTTAAGTGTGTGGAGACTTCTGAAATTCTATTACCAAGGTTTATGGGAAGTCTTGCTATTTGAATACCAAGGTGAATGCCCAGGCGCCTGGTGATAGCTACCCTTTATGAATATTATTAGCCTTGTACTTCAAATCCAGTTTCTAAGGTGACAAGCAGAATAAAATAAAATTTTAAAGGGCAGTGTAAAAAAATAAAATAACATAAAGTGACAGCAGTAAGGGGGAGTGGATCAGCCCCCCTTTTCTCACTAAGCAGGTTATCCTCACAGCTGCCTGTACATAGGCACATGGAGTCCCTACCAGAATACACTAGCTTTCTCAAGTGCCATAACAAATTATAACAAGCCATGTGACTTAAACAGCAGAATCTATTGTCTCACAGTTCTGGAGGCCAAATGTCTGAAATCAAGGCGTTGGCAGGGCCATGCTCCCTCTGACACCTGTAGGGAAGAATCCTTCCTTGCCTCTTCCTACTTCTGGTGGTTTGCTGGCCATCTTGGATGTTTCTTGGCTTGCAGTTCACACATGACTCCTGTCTGTGCCTCCATGTTTACATGGTATTTTCCCTGTGTGAGGGAAGAAATGATTGTCTTTGTTTTATAAGAAATTTTCTCCAACAGCATTATGAGGAGAGGGTACAGAGGTGTGTGACTATTAGGAGGACCCTAGAGAGGAATCCCTGGTAGGCCCAGGTGTGAGATTCTGTAGGCCTGAAACAAAGCAACAATGATAGGGTGATTGGAGAGGCATTTCTCAGGTAAATTGCATGTATTCGGTGATTGAAGTGCTAGATGAGCACTAGAGAGGCAATGCAGAAGTTTCTGATTGCAAGATTGAACATACAGCATTAACTGGATAAGAAATAAAAGAGAAAAAGTAATCTGGGAAGATAATGAGTTCCTTCCTTCTGAGGCAGGTAAATAGAAGTTTGGAGTAGAGGAGGCTGTGATCTGGTCTGGAGATATGAATTAGTGACTTATCAATAAGGAAAGGATAAGAACACCCATTTATTGTCCAGCTGGTGGCTCAGTGGTTGTGTATTAACCCATAAACCAGGACATCATGGTTTGATTCCCGGACAGGCCACATGCCAGAGTTGTGGGCTTGAGCCCCAGTAGTGTCTGTGCAAGAGGCAGTTGATCCATGATTCTTTCTCATCTTTTATTTTTCTATCTCTCTCTCTCCCTTCATTTCTGAATCAATTTTAAAAAGAGCACCAATTTATTAATTCATTTAATAAATATCAGGCCCTTACTATGTGTCAGGCACTATGCTAGGAGCCAGAGACACAAGTTGTTCCCACTGTTATGGAAATTGCAGTCTAGCGGGAGATAAACAACAAAGAAACAAAATATTCTTATCATGAGGAATACATGAGGGAGGCAGTGTTAAAAAAATAATGGAGTAGGGGACTAGTTCAGATGGTGTGGTCAGACAGTACCATTTATACTGAGACCTAAAGGAAGAAGAGCTGTTCTTCCCGAAAGAGATAGAGGAAAGGAGTGAGAGGAAAAGGCAGCCAGGGACGCAGTTTTTGGAAACATCATATATAAAGAGCAAGACAATGAGGGGGCCCCTTCAAAGAGACTAAGATGGAACAGACAGAGATAAGAGAAGAAAAAAAACTATTCTCTTTGATAAGAGAATTATCTAACTGTGCTGTCTCCTACAGTACCCATTAGATATGAATGACTTTAAATATAAGCTGTTTAGAATTAAATAAAATGGAAAATTAAATTTCTCAGTCACACTAACCACATTTCAAGTGCTTAATAACACATGTAGCTAGAGGCCACTGTATTGGACAACACAAGAATACACTATTACCATCATCATCAAAAGTTCTATTGTCAGGGTTGATGTACCAGTAGAGGAAAGTGTATATGTCAAAGCTGAAGACAGGTCAAGTTGGAGGGGAACTATAGAGCCATTCCTGTTCTCTCTCCTCTCCTCAAGGTGAGTCCTAAATCTGTGTTGAATCATCAAATGGAGCTGTGGTTTTAGAAGTGGGAAATTCTCTTTTCTGGTTTTCATTAAGTAAATGTATGTAAGGCTAGAGTTGGAAGAGATGATAGCAATTCTCCTTCACTGTGTTCACCACTCCCTCTCTCATACAGCATGAACACTGTCAGTCAGAGAGGTGGGTTCCGAGGACACCCAGGGCTTCACATTGGAGTTGAGACTCCCAACAGGTTTCAGTCTAAATGTTTTTCTCACAATAACGTGGATGCATCCAAATCAGAGTTAAGGGAAGACCTGTAAACTTGAAACCAATGACTCTTAGTTTAATTCATTTAAGCCATTTCCAGCATAGCACACTAATTGCAGAGAGGTTAAATACTTAGTAATTAATTGGAAATTCATAATACTCAAAAGAGCTCTATTGCAAAAGACAATTTAAGTAATCTTTCAAAAAATGTGCTTTGCCTTTAGGAAGAATATCCAAGGTGTGTTTTTTTTCCTCTAATACCATTATCAAATATTAGTTTAGCTTATACCTGGCTTTCATAAAGTTTTCAAACAATATTTCACCAGTCATGAAAGTTTGAGCACAAATGTGCAACTATAAAAAATTGACTCTGTCAAATGCTATGGTTTTATTTAATAAGGTTGCTAAAATTATTTATTTTATAACTGACTTCTCTTTAAAATTCAAAATGCAACAGGAAGCAGAAGCAAATACCTGTCATTATGGATAGAATATATAATAGGGAAATTTTCAGCCAAAACATTATGAAATAAAGGAAAACAAGAAGGGTAATTCTATTTTCTTTGACTTTGGAGATGAGATGATGAATACAAGCTATGATTATGAAAAGTGAGAGCAATACTTAACTGCTTCCTTATTTGTCTTTTGGAGGAATTTAGACAAAAGCAAATTGAGATGAAACATGTCTATCATATTTTATATGTGAATAAGCAAAAACTTCAAATATTTCAAAATCAAACTAATCAAGACTAGATTGATACAAATCTACAGTTGATTTATGTTTGTGTAGTTGATTTCTACTTATTTATTTATTTTACCAAGAATATTGTATGTTTTCAAACATGTAACTGATTCTGAGAATTCATCCAGAATTCATTCAGAGAGATGAGCTAAGAGAGACTTTTTTTACAAAGTTTGCAGACTGGATTTTGGCAATTAAAGCTAATTGTTACAGCCTCAACCAAAGCGCCTTGCTCTGCAGCAGGATGTCTGTGAAAACCTTTAGAACACATAGTTCAGCTCCCTCAGGCAAACTTGGGAGGTTGTAGAAACAGCACAATATGACAGACACTTAGGCTCACAAACAGAAGCTGCTACACACACGCAGTCTCCCCTGGGGGCAGAAACATTCAGTGCCTTCACATTGTCCAAGTATAAACTTTGAATTCCTTAGCTTGGCATCTGTGTTCCTTCCCCATATGTCTTGGTCTTCTCACTTTCCTTGACACACACCCTGCACTCCATTCAAGCTGTGAATCTCCCTGTTCTCCAAACACATTTTATGTTTGCTCCCCTCTGGCCCTGGGTTCATGCCACCTACTGAAACACCATCTACTTTCCTTTCCACTTAACCAGTTTCTACCCATCCATCAAAATTTAACTCAGATTCTGTCTTCTACATGACTTATTTTTTTTTCTTTAAAACAAATTTCTCACTATTCATAGCAATCATTTGGTACTCAGCATATGTGATCTTGCATTGTTTGATTATTATTTTGTGTATGTCTATTTGTTTTGCAATGGCCATATTCCCTAAAGGGAAAAGAAGTGTTAGCATTTATTGTGCACTTGTTGTGTGATTCTAGTGCTTTATATAATATTTCAATCCATCCTCACCTTGTCTTAAGATAGACATTATTGTTCACAATTTACAGCTAAAAAAAATAAGACATCAAAAAATTCCAAGGTTAGCCGACACCGGTTTGGCTGAGTGGATAGAGCGTCGGACTGCGGACTGAGGGGTCCCGGGTTCGATTCCGGCAAGGGCATGTACCTTGGCTGCGGGCACATCCCCAGTATGGGGCGTGCAAGAGGCAGCTGATCGATGTCTCTCTCTCATCGATGTTTCTGACTTTCTATCCTTCTCCCTTCCGCTCTGTAAAAAAATCAATAAAATATATTTTTAAAAAATTCCAAGGTTAGTCAGCTATTAATTGATATGATCTCTCTAGTTCCAATGTCCTACTCTTTCCCGATATCACAAAACACCATACTATCCCCATCTAATAGCGTTCTTTTTATCTCACAAAGTACCAATCACAATATACTCAATATCTGTGTTGCGACCATTTTGCTGAAGTCAGCCTATTCCCTATTGCATAAAGTCTAGAGCATAGATCCTCCTTTGTAATGCCAGATTTCCTGTGTATTATCTTATCATGTCCTCCTAACAGCAGTTCAACAAAATCTTTGTGTATCTGTGTGTATCTATGTGATGTACAATAATCTGCTTCAATGATTATTGGACTAATTGATGAAATTAATAATTTGAATATAAATATTAAACACTACAGTTTTCTGAGGCATTATGTCCTGTAGATATAAGACATCAGTCACAATCAATCAGCAGCTTTGAAGCTTTCTGTGATTGGCCCATAAGCCACTACCTTCAGCTATGCCCCCCTTCAATGTGTGCTAATAGGCATCTGCTTATCCTGCTGAAATGTGTCTTTCATCTCCTATTATTGTTCTTTTCCTCAACAACACTGTTCACATCACTGAAGTTGCATTTACAGAGAAATGAATATGAGAGAGCCCAGGGAGACTAGCTGGCCCTTTTTTGTATGACCTCAGTTGGTAACAGTCCCTTATTGGGTTATTGCAATACTGGATAGGGTCTTAGGTCTGCCTGCTCTGAAACTCAATTTTTGTCAGTGTATCCAGGGATAATTAAGCTCATATGCCATAATGCCAAGTTACTAATTTACAATGGGAAATATATCTGCCCACAATAACAGACTGTGCTAATTAGTACATCCACTCCCATTAGCAAAGGCACTGTGGAAAACCATGATTTAATTAACGGGTGGCTTGATGAGCCTGAACTCTGAGAGAGGGAAATCAGCCAACCAGATGACCTTTATAGCTTCTGTCATTGAGATAGTTTGGCCAGGTGAACCCATCTCATGAGTTGTCCCAAACAGCAAGCACATCCTTATCAGTGACCTGGAGCTGGGCTGGTGAGCACCTCCACCGCACAGTGCTGGAGATATCCTGCAAGCTTTTCCTCCTGGCACCGGGGAAAACCCTCCCTCCTTATTTTCTTTTCCCAATTTGTCAAGTTTTATGAATTATATTTCTAACATAAAACTTCTTCCATATTTAAATATGCCCAGTTTAACGTGATTTGAGCCAAAGTCAGATCAGATATGTATCTTTGACATTGTTGAGGGGCTAATATTTTTTGCTTTAACCTTTTGTTTAAGGAACAGCTTTTCAGGGTCCTGATTTGGGCATGGGTCTTTGATATGACCTCCACCTCTGGGCTCACATGGTCCTATTCTTCATGCCACTATCCACTCTGGACACTGCAATACTACCTCTTTGCTACCTGTAGAAACTCTTTAGTCCGCTGCTAGTCCCAGTACTGGCTTTCTTCTATGAATTTGTATTTCCACTTTATTTTCATACACTGAGGATTTCTCTTAGTGATGTGCAAGTTTAGCCAGTCATTTAACAGTATTTTCTAAGTGTTCTATTCAGAAGTTTAGCTGCTTTGTAAGGAAAAGGGTTTTTAGGACATCTAATCTGCCAAATGGCTAGAAATAGAAACTCAGTGTATACTTTCCTTTAATACTTTTTTGTTTTCTAAATGCTTTTAACTCATTGTCTTAACTAAATAGTATCACTCCCCCATAAGGTAAACATAATTCCTTGCCAAGTTATTGCCTAAACAAGGAGCCTGTCCCATAGACAGCATTCTTGGGTTCTCAGAAATCTCTAGAGATGGAATTAGAATTCTCAGTATCATTTCTTCCAAACCCTGTTATTTTCTATTTATGTAATATATTTTGTGTTTTTGTGTGTCTCTCATAAGCTCAGCCTGTACAAGTTCCCAAAATTACAAGAACACATAAAACATAGTCTATATCCTAGAGGACCATACTGATTAACAGACTGATAAATAAAGTTATTCAGAACAAGAGAGACAATAATAGTGGTATGACCAGTGAAAAGACAATGTGTTTTCAAAAAAGAAGTTTTCAGGCCCTCGCTAGTTTTGCTCAGTGAATAGAATATCAACCTGGGGACTGAAGGTCCCTGGGTTCAATTCAGGTCAAGGACATATGCTTGAGTTGTGAATTCAATCCCCAGTAGGGGGCATGCAGGAAGCAGCTGATAAATGATTTTTCTCTCATCATTGATGTTTCTATCTCTCTCTCCCTCTTCCTTCCTCTCTGAAAAAATACTCTTTTTTAAAAAGTATTTTAAAAAATAAGTATTCAGTCTGTCTAGAGCCAGGGGTGCATGGGTCAGCAGAGAGAAGGAGACAGCACCCAGCCTTAGCCTTGGAGGCCAAGTAGAAGTTCATTAGGTAGGTGAGGACAGAAGGAGAAAAATCATCATTTTAATCAAAGAAAAACAGCCTGAGAAAAGACATTAAGACAAGAAACAACCTGGTATGAGGAGCTGTGGTTGGCAACTTTATGTGCCTGGAACATGGTGTTCCAGGGAGCACAGTGAAGTTAAGCATTGGGGAAGTAGCTGAAAGTCAAATGATGAACTTTGAATGTCATGCTAGAAGTTTACATTGAGTATATATTGAGATTCTATTTCTAGCTATTTGGCAGGTTTATCCTGTGGGCATAGAGATCCCTGGAAGGCTTTTGAGCAAGATAGTAGCATAATAAGATGTGTATTTTAGAAAGACAACTAGACACATTTTCATAGCTTACTTCCCATTGCAACATACAGCCTCTCACCACGGATGTTTGGGGAGTTGACTAGAGGTTCAAAGCTCAAGGAACATCCCACTAATGGCCATGAGAAAGCCTTCAGATTTAAGTAGTCACTTCCCTTTTTAAATCTTGACCCCTCTTTAAGCCATCTGGTTCAAAAAGACAGAATTAGCCCATAGCATCCTGCTTCTGAAAACATCCCAGCCAGCTTAGAGCATCCTCTGAGACTCCCGCCAAACAAGATTATGCTGCTTCAGATCTGCTACAGCTGGGAGCAAGTCAGGCTGGCAGCTGTCCAGTTGTTCAGCATCCAAGGGTTTTATAATTATAAGGCTTTTTTACATCACATTAGAAAGAAAAATAAAACTGTTTAAATGAGTGTAGCAAATTTCATCCAGGTGATAAGAAAAAGAAAACCTTTTTTAGAGAAAGACCAGTTGCTCTTTGCTCTTGGCTATTTTAGCTTATTGCACATATGTTTCTGGATGAGTCCCACACCTGGGCTTTTATAACTGTTCACATCTGGCTCCTCTCACCCCAGGCTCTATAATCTTTGTATTCACAGTGCCTGACACAAGGTAGATACTTCATAGAGGCTGTGTATTGAAAGGTTGGATGGATGTTTTAAGTAGATAGATGAATTGGTGGGGATTTTTTCTTTTTTTTTAATCTTTATTGTTGAAAGTACTACAGATGTCCTCCTTTATCCACCATTGACCCCTTCTAGCCAGCCCTTATGCCTTCCCCCACCCCAGGCCTTCACCACCCTATTGTCCATGTTCATGGGTTATGCATACAAGTTCTTTGGTTGATCTTACCACCCACCCCACCTTCCCTTTAAGATTCTACATTCTGTTCCATGCTTCTATGTCTCTGGATCTATTTCATTCATTAGTTTATTTTATTCATTAGATTCCACATTTGAATGAGATTGTATGATACTTGTCTTTCTTTAACTGACTCACTTCACTTAGTATAATATTCTCCAGTTCCTTCCATGCTGTCTCAAAGGATAAGAAATCCCTCTTTTTTACTGCTTCATAGTAGTCCATGGCATAAATATACCACAGCCTTTTTTTTTAACTCATTTACTGATGGGCACTTGGACTGTTGTTTTTTTAAAATCATATTCTGAGTAACCAGTTTCCATCTTCTATAGAGTTCATACTTAAAATCTAATATGAAAACAGAAATTAGTAGATAGTACCTACTAGTAGTGGATAAAAAAGCAAATGGTATGATCCCTGCTCCCTAACTGATCATTGTAGCTGGAAAAGGAGACAAGTAAACCAATTGTGTAATAAGAATTATGATAGATATACATGAAGAGAATGCTAGAAGAGGCACTAACACAGACTAGAATGGGAGGGTTAAGGAGAGTATCAGGGATGGCTTTTCATGTCCTTGAATGAAGAATGAGAGAATTTTGTTCCACAATCTATGTGTTATCATATATAATAATAGTAATTGGCCCCTAAGTCATCTGAATCCTGGATGATAAATATCAGAGTAAATTGGAGCCCAAATCATTTCAATAATTAAGGTATTGCAGTTCTTTATAAACTGATGGTGCACACTCATTTATTCAGTCATTGTGTTTATTGAGAAGTCTTCTGGGTATATTGGGGATACCTAGAAGATATGAAGATACCATATCTTCAATAGATTATAATCTCACCAGAGGCTACAATGTCTTCACACACAAAACACTTCATGAAAATGTAGGGCATTATATTTACCAGATCCAAAGAGGATGGCCCAGGCAATAAACATACAGAAGTGAGAGCTGTAGCTCAAAATATTTGGGATGGGCCATTATGAAGAAAATGGACCTTGAGCAGTCCAATATAAAAGGGGGAAAATAAGACATAGGGGGGAGAAGGGGATAAGATCAATGAATGGAATATTCCAGATGAGAAAACTTGAACAGGAAGAACAGAGGTGGTGCTGAGAATGGAATACTAAATCAAGTTAAAGTTACAGAGACCTACCATGAACCAAGCACCATGCTGAGCACCATGGAGGAGACAAACATGAAAGTGACAGTGAATAATGCTATCAGAGTGCCCACAGCACAGAGACTCACTGGCGTCCCATAGCTGGATCCACTACTGACATGACTACCTTTAATTTTTTTATCATTGTCAACTTAAAATTCTGAAAATTTCACATAAAAATCTAGATTCCTCCCATACCTTTAGAAATTGGAGAACCTGGCAATACTAGTTGGTGTTCCTACTTGAAGAAATGATCCAGAGTTGAGCAGAAGCAACACTTTAAATGGAATATATTCCCCAATTTGCTACCATCTCTACTCAGGCTGCTTCACTCATTAGTGTTAACAGTCCTATCCCTGTGGACTTTAGATTTCATTTTTGGTTAAAATCTGCAAAAAAAGGCTTTGGCTCATGGGACTCAATTGGTTGGGCATTGTTCCATGTACGAAAAGGTTACCAGTTCAATTCCTTGTTAGGGCACATGCCCAGGTTGCAGGCTCGATCCCAGGTGGGAAGCATGCAGGAAGCAGCCAATTGATGTTTCATCCTCACATCAATGTTTCTCTCTCACACTCTCCCTTTCTCTGTCTCTCCCTGCCTCTCTTTCTCTCTAAAACTCAATTTAAAAACCATTTTTAAAAATCTAGCAAAAAGGAACAATATTTGCCTAAATAATTATACAGTCAGCCCTCTACATCCACAAATTCTGCATCCATAGATCTAAGCAAACTTGCCCAGTTGGTTGAATCTGTGGATGTGGAACCTGCACATACTTATGGATAATTTGAAGTAAAGAGTAAAATGAGGTCTAAATCTTTATGGGAGTTCATTCACTCATTTAATAACTATTTTCTGAATTACTGTTACTTATCAGTAAATCTTATTACAATTGGGAAAATGCTGGTGCTTGGGTTCCCAAAGTTCACAGATTATTGAGAGAGACACATACAAGAGCAGATAATCACTGCACTGCATGATAAATACCACAATAAAGTTATGTGGACAAGACATAATGTGTCCACAAGGAGCAAGTGATCATCTGTACCTGGGGAGTCAGAGAAGTAGCACTTGAGCTGGTTTTAGGATGTCTTAAGCCAAGGAATGGATGTATGGAGCAACATTTCAAACTCAGGGGAACATGAGGAATTTGATATGGCTGGAGTATAGGATGGCTGGAGCCATTTAAACAGGAAACTAAGAAAATTACATATGCATTTTGATAGAGACAATATGTTTGGAACATTGAAACTGGAATCAAAGACATTTCAATTAGGAGGCTATCCTAAGAGTGTAGGCTTAAAATAGAGGGGACAAATAGGTTGGGGTGAATATATTGACATTCAGAGAGAGTCTAATGCAAGGCAACATAAGATGAAATATTAAAGTGTGTGGTTCAAATGATGGAAGCTATGGGAAGTTAAAGTGAATCTATGAAGGTCAATAATTCTGGAAACTGTATTTTATAAATACTAAAGGCCTGGTGCACAAAAGTCATTTACAGGTAGGGTCCCTAGGCCTGCCCAGCAATCAGGGCTGATCTGTGGGGTAACCAGCAGGGCAATCGGGGGACCCCCACCTTGGTCAGCCTGGCACTGCCCACTTGCTGGCCTCAAAACCCTTCCCTCCCCCCACTACCACCAGTTGCCTCCCTCTGCTGGGCAATCAGTGGGGCAATCAAGAACCCCCTGCTGGCACCCTCCTTGGCTGGCCTGGGACTTGCGGGCTGGGGGAAGCTCCTGTGTTGAGCATCTGCCACCTGGTGGTCAGCGCACGTCATAACAACCAGTCGTTCCACCCATACTTCCTTGTTTGGTTGATTTGCATATTAGGCTTTTATTACAGAGGATATTGTATTCCTTTTTAAAATTTCAAGTCTTCCTCTGGATTATATAAAATATATTTTAGCTTAGTTCTTTTAATTTTTATTAAGTTCTCTCTCCACTTAATGGACAAAACATTTTACTTGCAGTAAAGAGAGAAGCTCTGTCAAAACAATGAGATACCACTGCAATGGTCAAAATCTAGAACACTGACACCAGGTGCTGGTGAAAAACTCACACTCATTGCTGGTGGGAATACAAACTGGTACAGCCACTTTGGAAGACAGTCTGGCAGTTTCTCATAAAACTAAACATATTCTTACTATATGATCTAGCACAATCATGCTCCTTGGCATTTACCCGAAGAAATTGAAAAAATCACATCCTCACAAAAACCTGCACATCAGTGTTTATAGCAGCTTCATTCGTAATTGCTCAAACTTGGAAATAACAAAGATGTCCATTGGGAAGTGAGGGGATAAATCAACTGTGATACATCCAGACAATGGAATATTGTTCAGGAATAAAAAGAAGTGACCTATCAAGCCATGAAAAAACATGAAGCAAACTTAAGTTTCTATTACTGAATGAAAGAAGCTAATCTGAAAAGGCAACATACTGTGTGATTCCAGCCATATGGCATTCTGGAAAAAAGCAAAACTATGAAAACAATAAAAAAATTAGTAGTTACCAGGGATTATGTGGAGAGGGAGATGAATACATGAAGCATGGGGAATTTTTTTAGGACAGTGAAACTATTTTGTATGAACCTATAATGGTGGATGCATGCATTATACAGTTGTCCAAGGCCATATAATGTGGGACACCAAGAGTGGACCCTATGGACTTTGGATGATAATGATGTGTCCTGTAGGTTCAACAATTGCAACAAATGTACCACTCTTGTGGGGGATGTTGATAATGGGTAGAGGGTTATGCATGTGTGAAAGCAGAGGCTATATGGGAAATCTCTGTACCTTCCTATGATACTATGAATCTAAAACTGCTCTAAAAATAAATATTAAAATAATCAACAAAAGGAACTAGCTCTAATATTTATTAACTATGTGTCAAAGCTCAACTAGCATAAACAAGTTGGCTTATCTAATTATTAATAAGATAAAACTTCTAATACTTCACAGGGCTTTTATTTTCTAACAGGAAAAAATAAATGAAAAAAATTAAAATCCACACTTTAATATACTCAATCCTCAGTATAAGGAATTTAAATGAGAAAAAGTAAATCATTTGGAGTGTGCTTAGGACATTATATTTACATATTATTTTATAGATTTATTTCTTTGTTATTTCTCCCCATTTTTAAAATAAGCATCATAATTTGCTACAATATAACATTGTATTTTTTAAAAAGACATTTAAATCTCACAAGTTAAGAAAATTCCAAATAATTGGGTGTAAAGACTTGTTCAGATCATTAGAATAAATGAGGTCCAGGTAAAATACATAAAACATACTGTCACTCAATAATTACACGCTTTATGTCCATACAAATAGGAAGCAATATATCAAAGTGCAGAGGTCACTAATAAAATAGCCCACGTAAGTAACAGAGAAGTTAGGGGAATGAGGTTTCACAATGTTTTTTGTGTGTGTGTGTGTGTGTTTTCTAAATATATAGTTCAGAGAGGAAAGGAGGAGAGAGAGAAAGAAATATCAATGATGAGAGAGAATCATTGATCAACTGCCTCCTCAACACCCCTACACTGGGGATTGAGCCCACAACCTGGGCATATGCCCTGACCAGGAATTGAACCATGACCTCCTGGTCCATATGTCAATACTCAACCACTGAACCACACTGGCCAGGCCACAATGCTTTTTTAAAGTTGTATTCTTTCTACAGATAGTCCCTTTGCCTCGTAAGCATGTATGGATAATTCTTACTTCCAAAGGAATGTTAGTCTCTCCCATTTTTCTAGTACCATAAAGCTTTCACTTTCCCATTTTTGATAGAAGCGTTGGTACCAGATACTTCACTTTCTTCTTAACTTTGCAAGAAGTGTACACGAGGTGCAACTGACAGCTTTTTTGTCTGAGAAACATGAGAGAGAGGTGGGATGATGACACACTAGAGAATAAATGCCACTCTACAGAAAACCCTGCTCTAGCCAATGGTTTTTATGTAACAAGTTTGAGAGTCAGTGTTGATAGAATGTCTGATTCCATATGAAGCCATAAATCTATACTTTAGGCATTTTTTTCTAATTTTAAAAATAACCGACTAATTCAAAAATTTGTAAACACAGTAGGTCAGATTAAACTTTCAGCTTGCTGATTTGCCATCTCTGGAATAGATTATGCTCTATACTCAGAGATTTTGAGTCAGAATCTGTGTGTTAAACTTACCTTTACAACTTAAGAAACAGTAAAAACTTGGGCAAGCATTTCATTTCACTAATTTAAAAAGTTGTAATAAAAGTCTTTATCGGGTTGATGATTTTTCTTAAGATTTTATATAAAAATTTTCAAACACAAATAAAAGTTTGAAAAGTTTTACTACAATGCGCAACCTAAATTCCTCTGTGAACATGTTACTATACTTGCTGTACAGGTTACCTATCCATCTATCAATCAACCATCCACCTTTCTTTCAGGTCAGTTTCAAAGCAGTCACAGACATCGGTGAACTGCCTTCCAATGACTGCTTTGAGGAGTAAATAGGATGATGCACAGAAAGCATCAAGCACAATGTCTAGCACTTGGATAAACATTAGAGTCATAATAGCCCCCTTCTCTATACTAGTATCTACTAGTATGTTTACTATGTATAGCTTGAATCTCATTGGATCCACTAAGAGTGTTTTTTATACTCAGAAAAAGGGAGATTTCTACAGTAACTCTTCAACAAAAACTTGTTGACTCCTACCCTCAAACTGTGTTCAGATCCCAGACTTCTGGCTCCAGCTAAAATAGAGTATTCCCATATCTTTATAATTCTAGCCTCTTAATTAAAAATAAAATTAGCTCAGCTCAGTGATTGAGCATCGACCTATGAACCAGCAGATCATGCTAGCATTCCTGGTCAGGGCACATGCCCAGGTTGTGGGCTTGATCCCTGGTTAGGGGACATACAGGAGCAGCCAGTCCATTATTTTCTCTCATCATTGATGTTTCTCTCTCTCTCTCCCTCTTCCTTCCTCTCTGAAATCAATAAAAATATATTTAAAAAATAATAATAATAATTAAAAAAGAAGAACCTGTTCCTATACCAAAAGCCTGGGGCAAAGGTGGGCTAATAGAACAGGGAAACTTTTGTAATAGTAGCCTGACTCCAGCCAAACACAAAAGGGAAAAGTGTCCCCTGACCCTTACAGTGCTAGTACACTATACAATAGCTAGAGTTCTGACCCCACCGGAGACAGCCTGGAGAGGACAGCCTGGATGGTAGCAGTGGGCCAAACAGAGCTGGACTTGCATCCCCATCAGGCAGCAGAGAGGCAGAACAAGGTGATGTGAAGGTATTACTGGATGATATTAACATCTGAATTACTATATGGACTGAAGCAGTTTGCCCTAATTTGGGTGACCTCAACCAACCCATAGAGGGCCTGAATAGAACAAAAAAGCACAGTAAGAAAAAATGTTCTCTTTCTCTTCTCACTGTCTTGGAGCTGGAACATTGCTCTCCTGACTTCAGACTGGGACTTGAACTGAAACTTCCATCATCAGCTCCCTGGGGCTCCAACTTGCCACCTGTAGATCCTGGGACTTCTCAGCATCCATGGCTGCATGAGCCAATTCCTCGTAATGAAGCCCCTTGTATCTCCTATTGGAAATCCCTAACTCATGCAGTCCTATTAACCGCAAAAAACCTGAAGAAGCTGGATTCTGCCAACAGCCTGAATTATATGGAAGTGGATTTTTCCCCAAGCTTCCCAATAGAGTTTGACCCAGCTGACACATTGATTTTAGCCTTGTGAGATTCCAAACAATTGATTCAGACAAGCAATCAGATTTCTGACCTGCAGGGCTCATTCAGTAAGCAACCAATCAATGTGTTTCTCTCACATCGATGTTTCTCTCTGTCTTTCCCTCTGTCTTCCACCATCCCTAAAAATAAATGGAAAAATATCCTCATGTGAGAATTAACAAAAAAAACAAAAATAACAAAAGGCACATTGGTCAAACCTAAGGCTTGCAGAATACATTTATTAAAACTACTTACATAGAAAATAGAATTAGATGCCTTCTGTGATCCCTTACAATCTTACATTCCATAATTTTCTGGCTTCTCCACAATCTCAGTGAACTGTTGGCTCAAAATTTGATCTTTTATATTTTTATTGATGACCAACCTCAAATCTGCATGTAAGGACCCAAATCTTATTCTTTGTGTCCGACTGCTTCCAAACATCGCCATATAGATGTGTCAACATTATCTGAAACTGAAACTTGTAAAAATCACATTCACCCTGGGCTTCACTACTCTCCCCTTTGTGATTTATTTAGATGATCTTACTCCCCTCCTCCTCCAATTCCTGGGTCCTTTTCTGGGCCCACTGTTTCTCTTTCCAACTTTTGTTTCATGTTGTCTTTTTTTCATTGTCACTGCCATCACCGTTGTCTAGGCTGTCACTTCCTGGAACCTGAATCATTTGGTTCACATCCTAACTGATTTTCCTGCCTCCCATCATAATTATTCTTGGTACTTCAGAGTCTTCCAATGAGCCCCTACTACCTACACAGTACATTTTAATTACCTCTGTAAGATCTTTCATGTCTGGCCTAGTCAATCTAGTTTCTTGCTTCCCAAGTTTTCTCTCTCTTTTTGGATATATCCATCCTACTGAGTACTATTTGGTGCACAATACAAAAACAGACGTTTTAGCCGAGACCGGTTTGGCTCAGTGGATAGAGCGTCGGACTGCGGACTGAAAGGTCCCGGGTTCGATTCCGGCAAGGGCATGTACCTTGGCTGCGGGCACATCCCCAGTAGGGGGCGTGCAAGAGGCAGCTGATCGATGTCTCTCTCTCATGGATGTTTCTGACTTTCTATCCCTCTCCCTTCCGCTCTGTAAAAAATCAATAAAATATATTAAAAAAAAAAACAGACGTTTTAAACAATGGTAAAGTGGAAGTAAGGCTAGTTTAAGGAAATGGTTTTGGAATTAAGAAATGGCTTTACATGGTATTTTGGCACTTATTTCAGTGAGGAATTCAGTACTTCCTCTGATAGTAACATCTTTCTTGATGTGCAGCTCTATCTTACTTTGGGAAGCAAAGTAAGTGAATTGCTGGTATCTCATATCTCAGTGAAAGTAAAAGCCCTCTGAGTTTTGATTGGGTCACCTAAGAGCTGTGTTCTCTGCTTGTTTCTGCAGGGAGCCCCGCAAGGTGGTGCTGCACAAAGGCTCCACTGGCCTGGGCTTCAACATTGTAGGCGGGGAAGACGGAGAAGGTATTTTTGTGTCCTTCATTCTGGCCGGTGGACCAGCAGACCTGAGTGGAGAGCTCCAGAGAGGAGACCAGATCCTATCGGTGAGTATTTCTCTTTAATCTTCATTCCCACCATTCAAGAAAAAAAATGACTTTTATTACTCCAAAAGCACCTTACTTACAAAAGAAAATGATGAGAGCATTATGGCTTCAGGTACATGTTACAGTTTAAATGGTGTTCAGTTGCTTAATGTTTGTTTCTTCCTTGGATGGGTAAAGGGGCTAGTGTTTTTATTTAGATTTTCTTAGAATATGTGCATCCAATTGGATATTGAGAAACATGCATCTTTAAGGTAATTATTTAAGAAAATGCGTGACATAATGCTATCCACAATTTGGTGACATTGGTAAGTGGTAGCAGCATCACCATTTACCTAAATGTAAGAATTACCAACAAGTTATTGAACACTCATTTACAAGAATGTTATAAAAGTAATTTTTAATTCTCACAATAACCCTGAAAAGTATTGCCCCATGTTCAGATGAAGAGGATAAGGTTCAGAGAGGTTAAATAACTTGTCAAAGTTTATGTAACTTAAGAGAGTCAAGGGTACTAATACCCATTACATCTTCCCTCGCTCCTTTGCCACTTTCTTCATTTCTTTTCTTGCTCTTTCCTTTCTTTCACCTTTCTTTTCCGCATTCTTTCTTTTATTCAAGTATTTAATGACTGCTTCTTTTCACAACATTAAGCTATCTTCCTGGTACAAGCTTTACAATAGGTAGTTAAATCCATTGTGAGTGTTTATGTCTACACTGAAATGTTGGTACTCATGCAACTAATAATGGGGAATTATATAAAGAGCCTATTTCTTATGACTGAGGTTATGGTTTATAACTCAGTGAAGCACTTAGTATGGTTTTTTATCATGTACTTAGAAAAATTTGCTTTTGTTTTGTTGTTATAGCTTATAGCTAGAATTTTCCAAGCAACCTTATATTTGTTAGCTGTTATTCCATCCCCCCACCCAAACACACACACACACACATGACTTACCTATATAACATAGTCAGCTGACCTGAGCGAAGTGTTCAGTGAGCTTGCCTTATGTGTCATATGGTTCTCCCACACATGTGTACCTTTGTTCAGCTAGCAGGTGTCTGGGAGGATTGAGTAAGGAAGGAATAAGGGAAGGCCCCAACCTTGTTCTGTCATCTGAGAACTGAACATCACCCTTTCAACTACTTCCCCCATCTACTTCTTCTATACTTAAATGATATATAAGATATAATGATAAGGTTTAATATACAGTATTAAACCTTATTGCCTATATTTATTTACATCTTTCTTTCTGTATTAAATGGGAAAAAAAACTCCCTGAAAGGAAATTCTCTATCTTATATGAGGTTGTATCCTTGACATTTAGCAAAGTGCCTGGTGCTTAGCAGTTTCTCAAAAAAGAAGTTTATTGAATGAAAAAGTTTGGAATAAATATTATGATGCTTTAAAAAGTCACTGTAGCCTGAGAGATGAACTCTAAAATTCTATCTAGAACATACTAATGAATCCTCATTTTCCTGGCTCAAAATCTGCAGAATGAGAATCCACTTATCTTTTTATTACAATCAGAATTCACATCATCATAGTGTGTTCCCAGATACAAAGCATTTTCACATGCATTAATTTGGAGGATCTTAAAAAAAAATTCTAAGGATCAAGACAAGTTATTGTTACTCTCACTTTCCACACCAGGGAAAGGGGACTCAGAAAGACTACATGATTTGTTCAAAACTCTGCAGCTACTGAATGTGATGTTGAACCTCAAAATGAGGTCTTCTGACCCCAAATCAGTGGGGTTTTTTCTCCTACAACACAATCTCTCTTCAAAACCTGTTAATGGTCTCGTTCAGCCCTTCTTAGTACACACTGCTCTGTGTACACACCACACTCAGGAGCACACAGAACTAGAAAGAGCTAATATTTATGTGGTACTTTTGAGTCTATCAACTATCATAACTAATTTAACGTTATAACAAACTGCCCTGTATCTTATTATGCTCATTTTAATAATGAAGAAAACTGAGGCACAGAGATGTCATTAGACTACTCAACTCTGTTTAAGTGATAAATCCCCTAAGCTGAAGGCTTTATTCATTTTAATCTCTATGTCTGTGGTAGAAAAAGGGATAAGCTAATAATCTTCTTATGGCTCATTAAAGAAAACTCACAAGTATTTCTCCTTTCAAAAGTAGTTGTACCCATTTAAATATGATTACCAGGACCACATTAGGCAACCAACTGGAATTATATAGCCTTTTTAGAGATATAGTTCACAGAACAAAACAATCTCTGAAATTCAGATATATCTTTTTATATGTACAACATTTGTAAGAAATAGTTCAATGGAGAAACTGTTACTTGCCCTTTTGTAAATGGAAAGGAAGAGGAGACAGTTCTCCTTTTTAATTTTGTGAAAATTATTTAAACTGTGGCTAGACAGCAGCCAGTTTCAAGGCTCAGTATTAGCATTTCATTAGTAAACACTTTGAGAAAAGAATAAACAGGTTTGAGAAGCTCAAACATTACAATATAAAAATAAAGCTATCAGAATAGAATGATTAACAATGAAATGTGTAGGAAGAATATTCTGCATCTACTGCTTACACTGGACACATCAGGACAAGATATGCCTTCCTGGAAAATACAAAAACAAAAACTATGAATAGTAATCAACTTAAATAAAAATTCAGTACATATTACTAGGTCATATAAGGTTAATTGCAAACAAGTTATGCTAACAGTAATGTAGTATAGAGAAGAAAAATAGAATCCCCAGGGAATAGAATTGGAAAGTAGGTCTCTACTCTCAATTAGTCTTTATGGAGAAGAGACCTATATAATAGCAATTACCTTTCTGATCAGGAGCATAATGTCTATTTCTATTTCCCAGAAGTATTTTCCCACATAAATTATAGAATCTTCCTGGTTTATTTATTTTACTAATGGCTTAACTATGTGCCAGGTTCTGAGATAAATATCCTCAAAATATTCATAGCCTAAAAGCAGATATGTCAACATAACTAATATATGCGTGAGTACAGATAGAGATATATAGAGATAGAGATAGAGATAGAGATATGTGGATATAGCATACTGAGGAAAGAGAGGAGACAAAATACTTACCATGTCATATTTCTACTAACAACTCTGCATTAAGAATGTGCCGGATACTTTTTAAAGAGTGTCAGGTAACCTTGTATAAGGAAGACTTCTTGAGTAGTTTGAGCCATTCCTTCTTTGGGAAAGAGCTTGGACTAGATCAGCATTTCCCAAAATATGAAACAGCAGGATTGCATTAGAGTGCAATTAAGAGAAAGGGTACCCTGGTACCAAGTTTCTTCACTGAAAACTTCTCAATTACATCTGTTACCAATGTTCATTGGGAATCTCCTTAGAGGCAGATAAAGTATATGATTCCTCCCAAATATATTTGACCACCAAACCCTCACTGAGGAGCATCTCACAGGTTAACAGCAGTAGGAAATGTTTTATTTTTAATAGTTCCTCTAACAGACTGTTTTCCTACAAGGTAGTTGACATACTTGCCTCTAAAGAAAAGGCAATCAGCTTTCTACTCTGTGTTAAGATTATGGGTGCCATCTAGTGTTCATGTATTGTTAAAGATGGAGGTTCTACACTTTCCTGTAGAGATTTATCCCCCATGCTCCCGCCCACTAGAGCTAAGGAACTAAAGTAGCTAAGATGCTGAGAGGTAAATAAATTATCACCGGAGGCTACACAGTCTATGCATGTGTGGTTAGTGATCTTTACTGTCTAAATTCTCCTTTGTGTATTCTGATTCTCAGGGGTTGTTGTAGAAAGCCTAATCCAATCATTGAACCTTTTTCTCTCTCCAGGCATTCATGAAGGGGAATTTAGGGCATTCAGCATGCAGTCAAGTTAACTGTTAACTAGTGCAGTTGTCTCCTCAGGCTTCCTTCCTGCAGAGGGAAAGATAGAAAAGCTTCTGTTGTTATTTGTTTTAGTGCTTTGATATGGGAAAAAAATGTGGAGCAGAGCACATAGAGGTAATACCCCTGTAAGGAAATTCTTCTGTGTCTCACCAAGTGATTTTAGTTTCTTCATTCCTTGCGAGTCCAAAAATGACCGCCCTGGCTGACCTTGCTACTCCAAAACTCTCTTTGGATGGACTGGAAATATTTAGCTAACCTGATTGGGAATATGTATTGTCAGGAGTGAAATGCTACAGCTGTCTAGCTGAAGGAACAATAGGTAATTGTGAATTCTTAAAGTTGAAATTGTAATTATATTGTGGATTTAAAGAGAGTGACAATGGGTCCCAACTGAACTGGGTGCTTAATTAATTCTCAGAGTACCTACTATCTTCATGTTTAGAGCCATGCAGAGGGAGAGAATTTATATTTGCCAGATCTTTCCTGTCAACTTATTAAAATAAATTTGAGTACTATGTACACT
This sequence comes from Antrozous pallidus, assembly GCA_027563665.1. NCBI lineage: Eukaryota > Metazoa > Chordata > Mammalia > Chiroptera > Vespertilionidae > Antrozous > Antrozous pallidus. The sequence goes on along the minus strand of CM050520.1, from coordinate 54,047,281 downwards.
GTTCACCATCCTGGGGTACTTATTAAGTCACTCTTATATGTTATTTCAAATGGCAATTCTAAATCCCTCCTAGCATTATGCCTGAAACCCCTGTGCAGTGGTCTTCTCACCCAGCCCTTCCAGGGACCACTACGCAGAGGCCATGTCCTTCCTCTCTAGCTCTGGCCCCATCCCCTCGAAGGAGCCTTGCTTTCATAGTTTTCAGTGCTTGAGGGTTTCTGCATAAGGGACTGTTTCCCCTGTTTCTGAAGCACCATACCCCGAGATACGAGAGAGGCTTCTGATGCCCATGTAGAATCAGGAACAAGAGCATCTCCCCGCTCTATGCTGCTCTGTCACCTCGTTTCCAAAAGCACAACAACTTCATAGAAGTCTCACCTAAGCAGCTCCTTTAGTTTCTCTACTCTCATCCTCAACACAGTGAGTCACCCGGCTTTACCAAAACTTTCACCCTCTCCTCAGGAACAAGTGTCAGTCCCAGCTCTGGTCCACCATGACCAGGAGAGCATTTTTTCTAGCCGCACCACCTGCTCCACCTTCCCCAACCCCAGAAGAAGGACAAAAAGACTTAAAGACCAACACCAGCTTAAACACAGCAGTACATATCGACAAACTGGGATGATTCAACATCTGTGTTCAGGTTAAGGGTAATTTCACAGCTTTCCCCAAGAAAATGGATAGATTTGTTCTCCCTACCCAGCTTCATCTCCAAGGGCCTGGGTTACAATTTTGCTCAAAGAAACACTATTTGCTGAAGAGAATACAGAATAACTTTAGCTTGAAAGACATTGAATAATATGTATTTTGGCTGCATTCCCACCCTACTCCTTCTCATCAAGATTTGAGAAATTTAAGCCCTAGCTGGTTTTCTCAGTGGTTAGAACATCAGCCCATGAACTAAAAGGTCTCGGGTTTGATTCTGGTAAAGGACACATAACTAGTTGCAGGCTCAATTCTGAGCCCAAGTCGGTTATGTGTGGGAGGCAACCAATCAATGTGTCTCTCTCACATCAATGTTTCTCTGTCTCTCCCCACCCCTTCCATTCTCTCTAAAAATCAATGAAAAAAAATATTCTCAGGTGAGGATTAACAACAATTAAAAAAGAATTAAAATATTTTATTAATATCAGGGTCTGTATCAGCCAGGGCAACCATTTAAACAACTTTTTAAAATTTTTGTCTAAAGTTTTACATATGTCTTTTTTTACCCCATTGACACCTCCCTCACTCCCCCTCCCCCCAACCATTCCCACCCGGGCAAGTCACCACTACCCCAGTGTCTGTGTCCATTGGTTATGCTAATATGCAGGCATACAAGTCCTTTATTTGTTCTCTAACCCCTTCTCCCCTACCATTTGTCTCTGAATCTATTCTTGTTCATCAAATTATGTTGATCATTATATCCCACATATGAGTGAGATCGTGTGATATTTATCTTTCTCCCACTGGTTTATTTCACTTAGCATAATGCTCTCCATTTCCATAATCCTGTTGCAAATCGTAAAAGTTCTTTCTTTTTTATAGCAGCATAGTATTTCATTGTGTAGCTATGCCACAGTTTTTTTCATCTGCTGATGGGCACTTAGGCTGTTTCCAAATCTATTATAAATTGTGCTACTATGAACATAGGGGTGCATATAGCCTTTCTGATTGGTGTTTCTGGTTTCTTGAGATATAGAAGTGAAATCTAACCAAGTGGAGTTGCTGATGATTTTGAAAAGATGAAGACTTCTTACCCTAACTATGACCCACCCACCCCCATGTGCCTCTTCCAGGCATTGGTCTCTCGGCAGAACCCCTCTCTCTACATTCACTGACTCTTCTCTGGCCTTTGCCTCTCAATTGTGCAGCCTATTCAGCTTTTCAACCTTTACGACTTATCTTTCTGACTGATGCAGAGCTCCCTGCTCCCCTGCTCAGGGACCATCTCAAATAAACAGTATGGGCAGTGAGGAGGCTCTGCGGCAGAAATCTTTCCTTAGCCTGGGCTTCAGAGCTCCACCATCCTTGCTGAACCCTGGCCCACCTGCCAGAGGGTAGGGACTCAACTGGTCATAGCAATGCCCTGTGAGTCCTTTATTCTTGTTTATTGTCCAGGATGTATAAACATCTCCATCACATACTAACTTCCAGCCTCTGAGAAGAGCTCCTTTATTATTTTTAGTTTTTAGATATTCCTTTTTTATTTCTTACCATCTAGTCTTTTTTAAATTCATCTTTATTGTTGAAAGTATTACAGGTGTCCCCTTTTTTCCCCCATTTACTCACTCCACCCCACACCTCCCCCTGGCCTCCACCACACTATTGTCCATGTCCATAGGTTATACATGTTTGTATATAAATTCTTTGGTTAATCTCTTCCCACCCACCCATGTCCACCTTCCCTCTGAGATTTGTTCCATGCTTCTGTCTCTGGATTTATTTTGTTCATCGGTTTATTTTGCTCATTAGATTCTACATATGAGTGAGATCATTGCTATTTGTCTTTCTCTGACTGACTTATTTTGCTTAGTATAACACTCTCCAGGTCCCTCCATGCTGTTTCAAAGGATAAGAGATCCTGGGAAGAACTTCTTTAAGAAGCATGTCAAAGATCTGCTATTACACAGAACACGCTTGAGAATAGCTGGAACTGGTATTAAACTGAATTTCAGACTTTTAAATGGTCCTTTTAAAAAGCATATCTAATCCAAAGACAAGATAAGGGATGATCTTTACATGGACCTTATTAACCTATTCATATAAAATAAATCTGCAGACATTTACTGGACATTGACTGGGTGCCAAAAACTACTAGGCACTGAGGACACAACATGAAAAGAAATAGTATATCCTTAGTGAGAAGGTAGCATTGGGACAGGAGAGAAACACATAATCTGGGTATTCTCAATATAATATGGAAAGTGCTAGGGTAAGGTCTAGGGACCATATGGTCACAAAAGAGAGGCTGTCCTTAGCCCATCTTGGGAATGTGGGAAGGCTTCAAGTAGAGAATATTCCCAAAAAAAGAGGGCCCTGAGGAAGCAAGAACAGTAGAGAATTAGGGATAAAATACTTAATATTTCTTGAGTATGAGCTTAGCATGGGGTATTGCACAGGATACCAATTTTATTGCATCCTAGCAATCTTGTCAGGTTGGAGGCTCAAAGAAAGCCAATAATTTTTCCAAGATCACACACATAATCAACAATGATGATGGTATTTGAACCACTATTGTTTCTGATTATAAAACTCTTCTTGTCTACTATTTTAGCCTTAAGAAATAGAATTGAATTTAGCAATCTGCTTATATTTGAAACTATCTGCACTCTAGGTTCAAACAGTGACATAAATGCCTGAAATAATAGAGCAAGGGCACAAATGAGCTACCACAGAAAGCCATTGTACACATAGATACCCCAGGAAGCCATCGTACACATAAAATTGAGGTGATTTAGAAGCAACATCTAGAACCACTGATGCTTCTCTTAAGGGCAAATTCTGTGTTTCATCCTTCTCTGCATCCCAATAATTAGCATAGAATACAACAACTAAACAAATGTTGAATGAATTAATGATTAATGAATGGATGAATGGATGGATGGATGAATGAATGAGACATCCTTGCCCACTTTTCTGAAGACACCTGCAAATTTTAGGGCTTTTGTCAGTTGTATTCATCTGGACTCTTGGCAAAGATTCAGAATATCTTAAAGTTCTTATCTCTCTGACCAACAGAATATATCTTCCAAGTTAGACAGATTCTTTCCTACTGACTAGTAGGAATTCCAATGGATCAAGAAAATGTTAAATAAGTATACTATATGCTAAATGCTATATACACAACGTTTGTTTAAAATCTGTTTATAGCATATACTCTCCTCCCAGAAAGATGTTCAGGTGATTGAGTTCCTACACAAGCCTCAAAGGCTAATACTTGATCCAAACCTTCTCCACATAAACACTGAACATGAGCAATCACAGCTGACCCCTGATAAAGAGGCAACCTGGCAGGAAGAGCTCAAGTTGTAAAGAAGGAGTGATCCTCAACGGAAAGTGGACTGATTTTTAGTTCCAATCTGGTTTTGCCTCAGACTACCTTACTTTGCTAACAACCCTTACATTTGCATCACCATTTCTATATACAAAGTCCCTGTCTATGGACATGATCTCATTTGATCCTCACAGCAAACCTTCAGGACATCAAGGAAAATGATCACTTGGCCATGTTTATACAGTAAGAAGCAAAAAGAGCACTGATTTTCTAACTTAGAGCTAGTTAGACTCCAGGCATAGGCCTCCTTCTGCCCCAACCAGCTGCCTTATCTATAATGCTAACTATTTTGGGGGAGTGCCTGATGGGAGCCTTGAGAGTGAATTCATGTGCCTGAGTTCTGGACTCCAAACAATAGATATCAGCTGTTGGTGACTTCACTGGGAAGGAATTTATTGGAGAAACAACAGCTAGATCAGTGGATCTTCAGGGAGACTGGGAAAGGAGGTTCAGAGAGGAGGAAATTCTGCAGAAAACAGTCTGTTAAGGACACTGCTCCTGAGGCCATCGCTATTAGCCACTTATGGCCAGGTCACACCTACTGGAGGGACTGAAAAAAATCTCTCTCCACACACCTTACACATTAGTGTGGGAATTCCAAGTTCCTGGCAGGAACCTCTATGTGGTCTGCCAATGCTATGGGTACCAAGGGATGGGGAAAAGGAATATCTGCCCTCCCGCCCCACGGTTTCTCTAATGGGGCATAAGCTGCGTCTCCTTCTTATCTTGGATTGACCTCCAACACAAAGGATATTTGGACAGTGAGCAATAAATGGTAAATGTCTATTAGAGATTATGTGGCTCATTGAGTTCTATTTGAGGAATATTTTAGATCTAAAACCTTGAGAATCATAATTGGTTCTTAAACAATGGAAATGATTTGTGGGGAGTAGCCTCCATGGGGAAGGGCACGGGCCTACATCTGGGTAGCAGGCAGTGCCTTCCCTAACACTGCTTACTCCAGGATGCCAACAAGAGATTCAGGCAAGGACAAGGTATCGATTTTGCCAGTGTCTATAGACCATTTCTAATGCTTATTTCCTGTTTTAAGCTCTTTGGGTCCAAAAATAATTAAAATGGTCTTTCTAAGGTAAAGGAATTTGCAAACCGGTGTACCTTGTCTTGAAACATCTGTGCGGGTCCATTAAACAGCTACAGAAGCTCTCTAACAAATGAGTAAATGGATAATTGGTTCTTTTCCAGTGAATCTACATTTTGGTCTTTAAAGGGCATGAGAAGCAGGTCAAATGGGGCATGGTCTCCAACCTATTATTTTTAATTTTGTTGGGAAATAAAAATATATAGAAAATTATAGATAAAATATATAAGAAAAATATATATAGAAAAAATGTAGAAAATATATTGTCCTACTCTGGATGTGACACTGCACCAGGGAGTAGAAATATACAGCAAAGACACTAGATGTCATCCTTACTCTCACAGAATTTGCAAATTTGAGTTCTGAGTGTGCACAGGTATTAGGGAGCACAAACAGGGTAACCTAGCCCAAACCAGGGGACCAGAAAGATATTTCTGAAGAAGTGATGTCTTACCTTGAGCTGAAAAGATGTATAAAGGCCCAGCCAGGAGTCAGGGCAAAGTAGGCAAAGAGAAGCAGGAAATCAGCATGTCTGGTGACCCAGAAAGCAGGGGAGCACCCCGTAGGAAGGGTGATGAGGAGACAGAGAGGGAATTTGGGGAAAGATGAGATTAGCCAGGAAAGCGGAACATACACTTTCTAAGGCCTTAAAAGTGAATGGGGATGAAAGGGCAGCAGGAACTTGTGGAAAGGCGTTAAGCAGAGTAGAGGTTGCAGTCACCAATTCCAATCAGGGTGGGGGTGGTGTTTCCCCACAGCAACAAACAAGCAGTTTTCCAACATCAGCTGGATCTCCTACCATGTAACTCAGTTCTTACACTGTCTACCTAGAGATGGCAGGTTAAGGGCTCAGTCCTACAAGACTGCCTACTCCTCAGCCCTAGGCCACTTCCGATGCCAATTTCATGTCCCCATTATCACCTGTGCCTCTGATCTATTGACCACAGATCAGAGAAACCCCATCCTTGGATTCACAGAACTCAGAGAAATATTTTGCGTATTACATCACTGGTGTATTATAAATGGATATAACTCAGGAATAGCCAGATGGAAAAGATGCATAGGGGAAGGTATAAGAAAGAGTACAAAGCTACTGTGTCCCGTATTTTCTCCAGGCACACCAGTTGAACTCAGGAACTCTTCAAACCCTGTCCTTTGTTTTTTAATTGGCTGTGTGTTTTTTTTTTATTTATCTTTATTGTTGAAAGTATTATAGATGCCCCTCTTTTTTCCCATTGACCCCCTCCACCCTGCACCCACACCACCACCCTCAACCCGGCCTTCACCAATTATTGTCTGTGTCTATGGATATATATATATATATATGGATATATATATATATATATATCCCTAATATGCAAATAGACCAAACGACAGAACAACCAAACAACTGGTCACTGTGATGTATGCTGACCACCAGGGTGTGCGCAGGGAACATGGTGGACATCAGCTGCAGGGAGATGGTGGAACAGGTGAGCAGGGGTGCTAGACCAAGGCAGAGCACCCATTGGTGTCATCAGGGCGAGCCTCTCGTGATTACTGAAAATTCTTTGCTCCAGTGTGCTGCAGTCTCCCCAGCACTCACACCCACTGCCGACCCCAGAGCTGCCGCTCGCACCCGCTGTCAGTACCTGGTGCCAGTCCCGATGGATGGCTCAGCGCTGTCAGTGGATGCAAGCGACAACTGCCAGCCCCAGTCACCCCTGAGGGCTTCTCCACCTTCTCCTGCTCCTAAGGGATGATGGGGCAGCAGCAGCCATGTACCTGCTGATATACTGGCCCCGCTTGCACCCTGCTGGAGCCAGTCCCAATCACTCTGCGCCATCAATGTGTGGGAGCAGCAACAGCAGGAGCAGGGCTGCCAGCAGACAGGGGACCAGGGGCCATGATGGGAGGGGTCAGTCAGGGGCGCAGAGGATGGGCCGAGGCCTGCCTCTCTATCCACCATAGCCTCAAGGCCCACAGTTCCTTTCAAAGTGCACAAATTTGTGTACTGGGCCCCTAATATGCATATAAATTCTTTGGTAAATCTCTCCCCAAGCCACCCATCTTCCCTCTGAGATTCATCAGTCCATTCCATGCTTCTATGTCTCTGGGTCTTTTTTGTTCATCAGATTCCACATGTTCTTTGGGGTTTTATGAGCTTCATTACACAGACATCATTGATTAAATCATTGACCGTAGGTGATTGATTCAATCTCAGTTCCTATCCTCTCCCAGAGGTCTGAGGATTGGGACTAAAAGTTGCAACCCTCCAAACATCTGGTTTTTTATCCTGGCATTCAGCCCCATCCTTAAATACAGTCCAAAAGTTACATCAGTAACCTAATTAAAGATACCTTTGTCACTCTCATCACTTAGGAAATTTCAAGGTTTAGAAGTCCTGGGCCCAAAACTGAATGAGGAATAAACATTTATTTCTTATTATAAATCATAACATCACACAGGAATAGCATGGTCAGAGCTGACAGACCTGGTGAGCTTGACTTGGAAACTGAAAAAAGCACTAACTGTAAACTCAGGCAGAGCTAGGGTCCAGTCCTAACTTCACCCTTTACTAACTGTGTGGTCTTGGTCAAGTTTTGTAAAATGTTCTGAATCTCAGAATTTTACCCTGGGAGATAACAGAAATCAGACTTTGTGAAGTATATACCACACAGGATGTGCACAATAAATATATCTTACCCCTTCTACCTCTCACACTAAATTCAAAATCATTTTGTCCAGAACTGACTACAAGGGGCTTGCTGAATTAATCTCATGGGGCTTACTTAGGTAATTCAAAGTTCATGAAAGAGTCCCAAGAAAATTTATAGTGGTCGTATTTTGAAGCCAAATAAGAATTGTCATTTGAAGAGAACAATAGTCTAGTTCCAAGCAACCTGGCTTTGATTATGCTAAGAGTTTCCACCACTATGTCCACATCACATTCTTCCTTCCCAGCTGGCCCTGCCTAATTAGATTTTCCTCAGCGTAATTTTATTTGTCAAAAGGCTCTAAAGGCAGAGGAGAGAGAATTCTGTTTATATTTCTGCTTATTGAAATGCACTTATGAATGGCCTTCTATGGATCTAGCACTATACAGATCACACACATGCACAATACATACACACACATATATGTATACATCCTTCACACTTTTCATGAAGAAAAGTTAACTTAAATAGTGCATCCAAAGTAATCAAATTAATGGAAACGTGGATATTTAGCTGTCGGTTTCTTACGTATTTTTCTAGTTATGTTCATCTACAGTGGTATATGAACCTCGTACAACAAATGAACCTAGTACAATAAATAGTACAGGGCAACTGAGGTTATTTCCTGGGAATCCACTAGGTGGCAGTAAAGGATTTTGCACAGAACTGTATGTATATCAGTGGTGTCTGGTTGTAGGCTGAGCTTTCATACTATCATTAAAACTGTTTGTTGGCATAATACTAGACTTTCAAAACATAATTCAAGGAATGAAAAGTGAATTCAAATCCGAAAGTAAGAATTTGTGGCTTTGTTCTTTTATGTAACAAAGCACATAGAATCAACCAGGAGACCTAAGAGCCAAGATGGCTTGAGAAAGTTCAAAGTGAGAAATGTTGCTCCTATCTGAACATAGGCTGATGGGATCATTCTGCTTGAGAGGAAGAAGAGAGGGCTCAGGAAAGGACACATAGTTAATCTTAAATAATTCAATTGCTTGGGATTTCTCTATGTTCAAAGTCTACCCTGGAGGGAAAGTTTCCTGCTGGTCCCTCTTAGAAATGATGCTATGATACAAACATGTATTGCCAATATCTGTCATACTTCCTGGGCACCAGATGCTGCACTAAACTATCGCTATTTTATCCCTATATTTTATTGTTCTACTGGCGCATTTATAATAGTAATAGTCCTTATAATAGTAAAGTCCTTTGGACACTCATTGTCCATGCTGCCCGATTCTCCGTTTCACTTGCTCCTGACCTATCTTCTCTAATTTCTTACTACCTTCAAATTCTTGGGCATTTTTTATTTTTTTAAAAAGAGTTCAACTATCATTTTTGCTTACATGTAAAAGACTCTCCTTTCACCTCTGATGGCTTGTCTTTGTATTTTCTAAACTCAGTTTCTTCACTGAGAAAAATTCTGATACAAGCTATTAAGATAATATGTCTTTCATTCCCTTTCTAAAATATATTTAAACCTTCTGTTAGGAAATAAGGTATCTCACTCTGTTCGTTTACTCACCCATCCCTGTCAACAACAAACTCTATAGGAGTTTTCAGTGCCCGTGTTATTTTGCTATAAAAATAACACGTAGTGATGACCTGGGTGGGTATATGTCCTCAAGATGCTTATACAAGTCCCCTGTAGCAAGGGAGTTCCATAGAAGAGACAAAACCTGACATGGTGGTCTAGGGGAGATTTTGGCTCTCCTTAGGAATGGGAAGACTCTGCAAGACTCGCCCACCTCTCAAGTCTAAGGTAAACCATCTTTTCTTTAGACCACAAATGAGGAGCATGAAGTCCAGTACATAGGAGGGAAAGCAGGATGCTCAGGAATCCTAAACAGTCCAAGCCTACAGACATAAGCTACAGGAGACCAGTCAGGCCTCTGACTCCCAGGCTGCGGAATTTGAACTCAAGACCTGGGGTAGGAAAAGTTCCCAGGCAGAGCCACTCAGTGCATTTGGGGAAATTCCTGACCCCCTCACTCCTCTATAAAGTAAAAGGAGGAAAACTTACATCTCAGAGTCCCTTCCAGCTGCAACATGCTGGCAATGTACCAGGGTAGGCAAAAGTGGATTTACATTTGTGAGTACATGAAAAAGTTTATTCTTGTATTACTATTTATTATTATATTACATTATTATTATTATTATTATTATTATTATTATTATTATTATCAACCTACTTGTTTCCACCTCTGTATGTGTTTGAGAGAATCTCGGGTAATAAAAAGCAGACCTTGAAAGTTCTTTGAACAATCACTTTATAATTAATCATTAAAATGTTTCCCTTTAAATAATGAGTTTAACAAATAAAAATTAAAGCCATGCATTGTTTGAGTCCATTGGTTATAATTTAACCATCAGGCTAAAGTCTAAATTCCCCAAAATAGTTTTTGTTTAAGTTCCAGCCTTATCTTTAACCCTTCCCTCCTTTCTCTGTTATCTAACCACATTTAACCTTGTATCCTCTTCTTCAAACACTCTCCCCTGCCCACCTTCGCCTGAAAAACTCTTCTATTCATGCTTCAGATCTCACATTGCTTGTTACACTCCCAATGCCTGCTTTCATAAATTCTGCTTCAGCCTGGCTGGCATGTCACAGTGGTTGAGCGTTGTTGACCTATGAAACAGAAGGTCACCACTTTGATTCCCAGTCAGGGCACATGTTCATGTTGCAACCTCAGTCCCCAGTAGGAGGCATGCAGAAGGCAGCCAATCAATAATTCTCTCTGATCATTGATATTCTATCTCTCTCTCCCTCTTCCTTTCTCTTTGAAATATATATATACACACACACACACACACACACACACACGCACACACACACGCACACACACACACACACTACTTTATCCTCCCAAAACACACAAAACTGCCTCCTGGTTAGGGTTTCTTCATGCACTCATATACCCAGTACTTTTCCTGTCACACCATTTACAAGCTCATTTGTAATGATATATTTAATAACACATTTTTCTCATGAGAACATAATCCAGGGCACTATCTCTCTGTTGCCCCGACACAATAGATATCCTATACATATTTCATTAATGAATAAATAGATTTGGATTATTATTTTAAATCAGTAGATTCTTTGTGAAGACCTAACAAAATGTCGCACAACCAGTAAGGCACAGCATTGAATATCTCTTCTAGCAGGGCATGAGGGCAGGAGCTCTCCTTAAAGGTTGACCCTTGAAGGGTTACCAACGGACAGGAATGCGTATAACCCAACAATAGCTGAAGAACGTTTTTAAGTCTGCTCAACATCCCTAAACTAAAAATGTTGTTGTTTTTTTAAATAGTTATGTCTTCTCTATAACAACCACTAGAGGGCAATGAAAGCAAACTGTTAACATCTTAGAGAGGGAAAATAGAATTTTTAAAAAATCTGATTAAAATCTGAATAGATGATCTTATGTTTGGGATAGTTTTAGGACCTGTAGGCAATAGTTTCTGTGATTATGAGCTCAGTAGTTATAATTGCCTTTCTCACGTGGTATTAAAACCTAGATTATCTGTGATAACACCACGTTACATTTTGTGCTTTATCTTATTTAAACCTCCCACAAAATTAGCAGGGAATATATTCTTGTCCCATTTTGCAATAAAAACACTGAGGTTCAGAGGTGTGAAAACAGTAAGTGGCTGGAAGAAGGCATACTACTGGCACAAATCCCACAATTGCTTATTGACTCCTTACATTTTCCAGGCATCTAATGGTTCTCGCTAAAGCAGAGAGCCTGAGAAAATATGGTTCCTACAATGAATTGCATCAGTTTGGAATGGAGATATATGGGAGCAGCTCCTTAGAAGAAGGTCTTTGGGTTTTAGGTAACTACACGGTAGCCATTTGATGATCCTGCCAAAATATCTACCTAGACTCTATTTACAGAAATGTACCTAGAAGAGATATTCTTCTGGACACACACTGGTTTAGACACTTCTTAGGATTATATGTTTAATTTTAGTTGCTATATTTTTATAAAGAAATCAAGAAGTAACAGATTGGGATTAGTGCATGTGGTATGTTAGAGAGTGAAATTGGGAACGGGTTGTCCTGAAGAGGGGAAGTCAAGGGAGATGGAGTTAGCAATAGTGATGCTTAAACAAGTTAGCTCTGGAGTCAGGAAGAGTGGGGTCTGACTTGGCATACATGCTAAAAGTAAACAACTAATACTCCCAGGAATCTGGGTTGCCTATTTGCATGTAAAATATGGAAACCAATACATGTCTGTAAAATGGTCACTCTAAGATTCACTTACTAGAGAAGAACCCCCTGACAGCCGCAGTGAGTGGACAAGAGAAGTCTTTTCTGGAGACTCTGGTGAGGTGGGTGAGGTAGGTGTGGCCTTGCACAGTTGCACAGGCCAGGTGAAGGGAAGCTAAAACCCTCAGTGCTCAGTCAGTTTGCCTCAAAGCTCTCCCACCACCTGTTGAGTGAGCCATCAAGAGCTGGGCAGTCCTGCAGGCCAGCTGGACTGTGGGTGCTGCAAGAGGGGGTTTCCTTTGCTTGGGATGGCTCTATGTCCCCTACCTGTGGCAGGCCTCTCTAGAGCTCAACTAGCCCTTCACCCCTATCTCCAAGATGGCATCTGTCAAGTGTGAATTTATGGCAAATTTCACTTCTGAGAAGGTCATTCATCACAATAAATTCTCCATTATAGGAACTGAATCAGTTAGCATGGCCTAGGCTACCACCATTTTATTAAAATGCTTGAGTGATGAACATGCCTTTGTGGATATTGATGAAGCAAATGGAAGGGTGGCACAGTGGATTTTAAATGTGACAGTCCTTTCATGAAAATGCCAAATACTATTGCCAGCAAAAATTACCTTGTTAGTGAAAACACCAGTTTAGTGATTATTGCAGTAGGTGAGTGCCAGGAAAAAAAGTAGAAATACATACACCTTAATTTAATACAGTGAATGAAACATGACCATGTTTAAATGAACGATTTCCAATATTACCCAATAGAGTGTGTGCTGTAAACTGATTATTATTTCCAATCCAGTGGACATCTGAACTTATGTAGCCTAAAAATTGAGTAAATTTCCTAAAAAATGTGTTATTGAAAGTGGTTGACTGCATGTTTTTTATTACTATTATAATTTTTAAAGTTTTTTTATTGATTGATTTGAGAGAGAGAAAGATTTATTTTTCCACTTATTTATGCATTCATTGGTTGATTCTTATGTTATGACCTGACCAGAGATGGAACTTGCAATATTAGCATATTGGGACAACAGTCTAACTAACTGAGATACCTGGTCAGGGCTGTTTTCATTTCTTGACTAAACCACTCTGAAAGCTGTCATGGGTGGGTGGATTGTTGGAGAGCATGGAGACTCAAGTTTCCGTGTGGAGTAGAGTTAGCATTGCTGTTGAAGGAACTGAACTCAGATCATAAGAACTGATAAAGATCCTGAGCAGTGGAAAAATATCTACAAAAAGGTGAGCTAGTGCCTGTGAGATTATTAAAATGATAGGCAATACATCTTGGACCATTGGCCTATCTGTAGTTGAGTCAGTGCAAAATCTTAGAAGTGGACACTGAGTTTTCACCTTAAGTAAGGGCCTCTGTGGAATACATGAAGAAATATCCCTTACTATTCCTTATATTCTGGGAGGATGGTATTACAGACTTTGTAAAGCTAAAGTTGAACCCTGAAAAGGAGGCCCATTTGAAAAATAGTGCACAAACACTGGGAAATTAAGAAAAAGCTCAAGCTGTAACATTGTTTAAAGCTACCATTAAAAAGTTAAAAAGAAGATATTATAGGTAAAGGATGATCTATGTTAAGCTTTTGAATATACTTGAAACCCTCAAAGTTGGAAATAGGGAAGTGGGTACAGTGATTCCCCTATATATTTAGCCCTCGCCTTTTTTATTTAGCATCCAGATGTTGGATGACACTTTTTTTTTCAATTCCTAAAAGATTGTGTCAAAGGAGGTATTTTTGGTACTTCTAATGTACAATACTTGTCTCCTCTATATATGTAGTTGCCATTTGGTCTAAAAGAATATATGATGTTGGTGTTTATTGTATTATAAGAAATCTTATTCTAAGCTGGAAAATAAAGGAAATAATTCTAATTATTTTAAGTATATACTAATTATTTTGTTCTGGCTAAATTATACCTGTGTTCATTTATATACTATTTTAAAAAATTGTAACTGCCCTGGTTGGGTGCCTCAGTTGGTTGGAGCATTGTCCCATACACCAAAAAGTTGCAGATTTAATTCCCAGTCAGTCAGGGCACATACCTAGGTTGCAGGCTTGATCCCTGGTCTGGTATGTATCGGGGGCAACCAATCAGTGTTTCTCTCTTCCCCTCTCTCCCTCTCTCTCTCAAATCAACAATAATGTATCCTTTGGTGGAGATTTTTTTAAAAATTGTAACTAGCTCTACAATCTATAATAATCTATAATAATCAGAGCATAATATGCTAATTAGACCAGATAGCCAAACATTATTCCAGACAAAGCCATGACGGCTGGGAGGCCGAGGGCAGGGAGCCGTGGAGACCGGTAGTGGCAGCAGCAGTGGAGTGATGGAGGCAGTGCCTTCCCCTAATTGGTTGGTCGCCTCCTACATAGGGAGGCCAGAGAGAGGCCTAAGCTGTCAGTAGGACATCCTCTGAGGGCTCCCAGACTGTGAGAGGGGGCAGGCTAGGCTGAGGAACCCCTCCAGTGCACGAATTTTCATGCACCACGCCTCCAGTGTAAAGATAAAATTATATACACAGAGGGTGGGATGAGGGTGGGACGACTCTGGATTTATAATAATGAGCTTGGGAATTTTGTGCCTCTGTTTCCTGGTGATTTTTATCTATTTATAGAGCTGTTATGTGAAATAATCAATATAAGGCATGGAAGTGTACTGAAATACTTGGCATGTGAAGGATTTAATAAATGCTGTTTGTTTCTGTTATGTTATTAAAGGTTAAGGCTTTTGGAACACTTGTTTTATGTTGCCCCAGAAAATGTATCAGGACCAAAAGAGGCACCAGCTAAAAGCAAGAGTTAGTGAATCTGACAGTTTTGGTTTCAAATTCTGTTAATAATGCCTAAGTAATCTTAAGCAAGGTACTCAGCCTCACTGAATCTCCATTTTCTTGTGTTAAGCATTTACTGTGAGTCTTCACTCTGCTGAGTCCAATGGATAGAGAGATAGGGTCTCATTTTACTCCATTGTAGTCAAGCAGGGCCCAGCTGACCAACTACAGGGATTTAGGGACTTGGGAAAATATATGCCTACAAAGGATGAAACTTCTTATTAAAGATCAAAGGATCCTATCTAGAGCATTTCTTTCTACTCTTGGAGATATTAAAAAAAAAATGTTTTCATATCCAAGTTGTCTTCACATAGTGAGTTAGAAACTGGTCCTCAAGTGGCCACTTATTCAAAATTATTTCCCTTGAAAGAGCATTTAGTCTTTAAGGATGACTGATTCCTTTATTTCCCGAGAAGGAAAAAATGGTGGTCTTGTTTTACTGCTAACTCACTGTGAGACCTTTGGACAAGTACTTAACCTCCTTGAACTGAGTCTTCCCATCTCAGGGCTGTCTTCCACCTCAAAGGATGGTTATGGGGCTTACGTGTGCCAGTGTATATAGAACACCCAGCATGGAACCTGCCACAGAGTAGGTGGTCAGGTCTTGCCTTCTTTAGTGGTGCCACCAGAAGGCACAATGCTCACAGCCCTAGAACAATAGACATTGGCCTTTCTTATCATCATTGCCCTGTCTCCTCAACCTAACCCCAATGCTTCCTCCAGGTGAAAGCTGACTTCTGAAACATTTCCCACACTTTTGGTCTATGAACTCCCCTTCCTCACATTCTGTGTGTACCTAGAATTCTAGTGTCCTCATGCTCTTTTGCTGTCCTCAATGAAAACCTATTTTTTGATAAATCAGATGCAGCAGTTCACATTGAGGTTGAATGTCAGGAAAAAGACAATGTCTTATCCCAAGTTCATCAAGATTTTAATATGTAACAAGCTTAAAGCCAAAGCAATAAATCTCAAATGGCAGAATTATGGGATTTCCAACTGCCCTTATATAGAAAGCCTTGCAGAAACATAGTAAAGTCTTTTATAGCATATGTTTTTATAGTTTATGAGGCTGTGATCTCCCTTATGGCAAACCCAAGTTTTGTTTTTATTGATTCTGGTACATGGCACAGCCTCTAGCACACAGTAGGCATTTAATAAATGTAGACAAAATGGTATTGATGCCATGTCAGATGGAGAGATTTACTTATTAGCCCTCAGATTGCTGGTAAACACAAACACAAAACATTTACAAAGCACCTAAGAATAGGGAGTTGGGAGAAATAGAAACACTAGCTTTAGTTCTGAGGATAGAGGAAGTAGACGCCCTTTACTTACTAGGAAGAATTTGAATTGGGCTTTCCAAGGCCAAGGTGACCATGTGATATGATGCTATCAACCAGATAGAGGGTTCCCAGCCCAGCAGACAGCACAGATATAAATTCAAAAGCTACTAGAAAGGGGTTCTGATGACAACACTAGAAGTATTTGTCTGATAGCTGGTTTTGAAAAGTTAAAACATTTTTCTGCTCTGTTTTAGTTTCCTTTGAACATTTGAAACACTTCTTCTCCCACATATCCTCACACTTCTCCTACACACTCCCAATCCTCCGTCTTTCCCATGAATATAGAAAAAAAAAAGGCTCTCTTTCTCTTTGTACTAATTTCCTCTAATCTTTCTCTCAGTAATGTGAAACAGTCAGAACAAGTTTCAGCTCATTAGTTGGCAGTCTTAATGCTTTTCTCTTAAAATAGTTGAAGATTTGCTCTTTTCCTTAATAGCCAACAATAAATATGGGTTTCATATCCCTTATCCCATTGCCTGAGGCTGAAATTTTCACAATATCAAACTCAAATGTGAACCTTCTAAAACTACTCTGGTAAAAGAACCAAACAGATTTATTTTACAGTTTTCCCTTAATCTAAAAGCAAATAAAAGGGATTTCACTTATTAAACATTTTATAACCAGGAAATTACTCACCCCCAAATTTTTTTTTTAATTTTACATGACATTCACATTCAAAAGTACAAAATTGAAGTTTGCTTTTCTCTGTATCAGTAGTAGTATTAGGTTGAAGCATATGCATTTGACACTTTTGTAGGTCAAGTCTAATACTGGCAATTATGTATCATTCAAACTAACTTGGATTCTTGTCTAGCTAGTAGCCACAGAATCCTCACAGGTATCTTGGTCCTAGAATTTTTGGGTAAAGGTTATAGTTATAGATGATAATATGTAAAGAGTCTTCAGAGGGTTCAGGCAAAAAAAAAAAGAAAAGCTACTTATATTGATTTACTCACTTGAAAGGGTGTTAAATCAAGCAGGAATATTGCCCAACTTTTAATATTGAAAGTAATAGTCATCATTCATTAAGTAGGCTTTTATATGCATCAATTTATTCCAATCTACTTTAACTCTGCAACTCTTGAAATAGATGTTCGTGTCATAGATGTGAAAAAGAGTCTCAGAGCAGGTAACTGGCTCAGGATCACACAGCTGATGAGAGGCAGTGCCCAAATTTCAAACCTGAATGTGCTGGACAAAACCCACACTCTTTCCCTTCTACCACACTACTCCCTTAGGTAGACAAAGAGGGCAGTCAGGAGCAGAGAAAATGAGATAACGGAAAAGGAAGGAAGGAAGGAAGGAAGGAAGGAAGGAAGGAAGGAAGGAAGGAAGGAAGGAAGGAAGGAAGGAAGGGAGGGAGGGAGGGAGGGAGGGAGGGAGGGAGGGAGGGAGGGAGGGAGGGAGGGAGGGAGGGAGGGGAGGGAGGGAGGGATTCTCCAAAAGAAAATACCAATTATCATCAGCACTTAATATTATGGATATGTTTTGAGTTCTTTGCAAAGAAAATTTTGGCTTTCTACAATTAGGCCTTTGAGATGACATTCTGTAAAATAGGAGATCCTCTTAAAGACCCAGAGCTCCTCAAGAACAAAGGCTGTGTCTAGGTAATGACGGCATCCTTGGGATATGGCATAAGACCTGAAACAGAATAAATCCCAAATAAATGCTTCTGGAATGAATCTTTGAATGAGTAAATAAATGAATGTCTTTTATAATGGAACGAGGCAAAATAGGTACTTAACTGTTTGCAAAATTAAATATCTTACAATATATATGTATCTTTTAACCACATGATTGAATCAAAGAATCTTAACTCAAAATGGGACCTCCTAGACTCCTTGTGCAGTATTTATGTAGTAAATTAAGGAACTAAAGCACAAAATTCCAAAGCTAACTGATACTGGAATCTAGAGCTATAGTCAGTGAGCACTCTTTAAAATATACCTATCCTTGGATTTTGCCACATACTGAATAAAAGCACTAATCTAAACCACGGAATTACTTATTTATAGTTTGATACATAGAATATAAATGTATATATGTATGTGAAAATACATATACACTCATATAAATAATTGCAGAACCATTTACATTAAGAAAATATTAAAGTTAATTGTTTATTTGCTCATCGCAATTTATAAAGATCAACGTTAGCCAGGTATTTGTAGATGGCAAAAAGCCAAAGAAAAGTTATTTGCTCTGAGAACCATCCATGTATTAATCTTCACGTGGATTAGTATTTCAGAATGGAAACTGCATGAATAGGCAATTACCTGCCAGCAAAAAAGAAAAGACTTTTCTTACACACAATATATACTTTTACATACATTATCCTAAGAAACACTTTTTATAATTATACATACTTTGTCTTAGTGATTTATGCTCATAATGCATATTTATTTTGACTCTTATTTATTGAAAAGATTTTCTAGTTTACCTGACTTTCTCCTTATACCTAACTTTGAGGAGAAGCAATATTTACAACTGTTTCATTTTCTGCATGCATAATTATCTAATATCTAACATGATATTCATAGTTAGATATTAGATAATATCTAATGTTAATATGTGTCATTGCACATACCTCCAGTTCTTCTTTAACCTAGTATTTTGTAAATCAGGCGCATATTAAAATTGTATCGAAACAGTGATGTTTTCATGCTTTGAAGAGGGAATGAATTGTTGGCAATGTTTGGGTAACAAATGGAGGTTACTGTGGCGGTTGTGTAAACCTTGAGCTATGCATGTACCTAAAAGCGCAAAGTTAAGCTACCATTGACTGACTGATGCTAATTAAGGAACAAAGGACAGAAAGGGAGTCCAACTTTGGGTTAGAATATTCAGCTGGTAATGACACTGTTAAGAAGTTTGGCCCGGTCAGAGTGACTCGGTTGGTTGAGTATCATCCTGTGCTCTGAAAAGTCGCCAGTTCAATTCCCAGTCAGGGCACATATCTGGGTTATGGGTTCAGACCCAGAAAGCAATGGATCAATGTTTCTCTCTCACATCAATGTCTCTCTCTCCCTTCCTCCCTCCCTCCCTCCCTTCCTCCTTTCCTCCCTCCTTCCCTCTCTCTGTCTTTGGGTGAGGATTTTAAAAAGGAGTTTGAACACTTGATCAGTTTCTTGATATGCAGCAAGGCTCCACAGTAGACAGAAACAAGTAGGTTTGAAAAACAACAACAACACATGTTTTACAGCAGCTCCAGGGCCCCATAAATTCTAGAGAGCTTCTCTAGAAGCCCAACATAGAAAAACCCTAACTCCAGGCTTGTCCTTGACTTAAGAGTCACAGGGCATTAAATATAAACAAGACCGCCTGCGATGGCATTTCAAAATACAAGTAGAGATCAGTTTGAATGTAGATTCCTCAGGTTTGCCTATATTTGACAGTTTGGGTTGTAATAATGGAATGAGAACACTTTTTGTTTTTATTAGCATAATTACAGGGCTCTAGAAGTTTAGACTTCACATGGGCAACACAATTCCAGAAAGTGTGTGCTAAGTGCTAAACACAGTGAGTGGTAGGCTGCCAATAGAGTTAGAGAAATCTACCAGAGAAGAAGAAGGAAAAAAAGGATAGAGCAGCAAGTGGAGGCAGATCGCAGATGGGTCAGAGGGAGGGGGTAGGAGAAAGGCGAGAGAGATCAGCAGCAGGAGGAGGAACAGACAGACGCAGAGAAAGGTAAGGAAGTGAGAACCAGGGGGTGTAGTCGCAGATGCAGAGAGATCGGGAAGATCACAGAGGTGAGACCTAGAGGGGGGAGGTGGGGAGGCCAGTGGGGGGGAGGGGGGAGGGGGGGACGGCGAGAACCGGTGTCCGGTGACCGAGGGAACCCCACCTTTGCAGGGCAGTGGTAACTTTTCCAGGTGACTAAGTGTTTGGCAAAAGAGAACATTGCAAGAGGAAGCCTCATGCACTGCTAAGTCGTAAGGGTAAAAGAGCGGAGAAAGGGATTTTAAAGACTCCGGAATTCTGCGTCTGGGCTCCAAGAGCTCCCAGTGCCAAGAACAGCAGGGGCTAGCCGGGTATATTTTATTCTGCTGCTGGCAGCTGTTGGGGCGGGGAATGCAATCTGCGAGGAGTTCCACGTCCGGGTTCAGCCTCCGACGCTGTTTCTCCCCCTCCAACCCCTGCTTATTGATTGAATGCCCGCGGGTCTCCTCTCGAAGAGGTGGCAGAGCCTGCAGCCTATCGGCCACGGAACTGGCCCCACGTGTAGAGTGAAGTCCAGTGCTAAGAGCGAGCTGGGGGGGGGGGGGGGGGTCAAGATGTGAACGGCTTTGTTTGATATGTATTGTATTTGTATTGATCAAGGTGCTGGGCGAGCCGAGGAGGAAATGTTGAGCTCTGTGTAATGTGCTAAGTGGCAGAGGGCCTGGCCCCTGCACTGACCGATGGGGGTTGAACGGGGCGGCCCCTAGGGACCAGGACTGGACAGCGTGCCTGTAGGAGGCTGTTAATGGGACTGGAAAAGCCAAGTGTCCCGCAGTGATGACAGGCAGTGGCGGGAGCTGGAGCTGCTAAGTCGTAAGGGTAAAGGCATCCTTTTGTGAAACCATGGTGAAAGGATTTGGTTGGGGGGGGGGGGGGGGGGATGGGGCATTGATTCAGCAGCACCCTGGCCTAGGTGGCTGTCTGTCAGGGTTATTACCTGCAGTCCTGAGGTGGGAGGCAGCCAGTGCTGTAGATGCGGGCAGCATAAGTGTGTGTTGCTGGGACAGGGGTGGGGGAAGATCACAGACAGAATGCTTATCCTAGTTCTGATGCTGTAGGAGCTTCTAACCTCGCCGTGCCTCAGTTTCCTCTTTTTAAAAGTTGAGCTCAAGGGTTCTTAGGAGGATTAGCAATAACAAACTCAGCACAGTGCCCTTTCAGCTCAATATTTGGTTACTGGTACTGTCTTTATTAGTAACCTCCTTCCATCCACATTTAAATTTCTGCAGGCAGATTGAGAAAAGCCAGTTTCAGACTCCTTCCCTCTTTTTTTTTCTTCTTTTTTTTCCCCCATTTTTGTTCTCTGGATTCTCCTTTCTCTTCCTTCCCATTACTTACTGAGCTTTTACTTCGTGCAAGGAAGTGAACCAGGGCAGTGGAGTATGACTTCTTGGGTTTTCGGGAAGCGTGGCTTTTCGGCTCTGCTCATATCCGGAGCCCCTCAGCTAACCATGGAAACTCAGTCTTCTTGGCTGGGGTGTTGTTTTAAGGAGTGGTGTTCTCTGCACTAAATTACGAGGGCCGGGAGGAGGGAATTGGTTGTAATTAGGAACGATTTAAGTCACTGGAAATACATTCCTGACAATGTAAATGGAAAATGTTCTGAGGCTTACAGTATTCCCTGGGGACTGATGGTAAAAGACTGCACACAGTTTTGGCTGCTTTTACGAAGTCCCGATACATGCTTGAGAGAACAGAGGAAGTGGTGATGGAGACATAATTCTAAAGGATGCTGTGCTCTTACACTCTTTGGATTTTATAAAGCTTATCTTCTCAGAGGAGTTTTGAACTGACTTGTTGCTTCTTCTGGTTCTCCCATTGACCAAAAAGAAAAAAAATATATTTTTTATTGATTTCAGAGAGGAAGGGAGAAGTGTTGGAGAGTGGGAATTTTTGAGCACTCCAGAGAGGCTGTGGACTATGCCCCAGGCAGAGTTGTAAGTGCTGACACCAGTCCAGGCCTTGAGATATGGTGTCATGGCCCCTTCCCAGCATATGATAGAACACTGTCAGCTTTCTGAAGAACAGGATGACCCTGTAAATAACATGGCTGTCAATGGCATGACTCTGATGTTGCTTAGGAAAAACTATTTTATCTTGAGTTGCTTGTTATGCAAAAACAGGATGTGGTAAATGTGCTTAAAAGTGGTCTTGCACAAAGGGTTGGGGCTGCTCTCTGGTCTTCCTGGGTGGAGAATGGCAGAGCAGTTCCCAGGCCGGCAAATAAAGGCTCCCTAAATTTTAATTTGGTCTGGGCTCCAGTGGTCATTCACTCGCCTCTGTACCACATCAGAAGGAGAGAGGGATAGAAACATCAATGATGAAAATCATGGATTGGCTACCTTCTGCATGCCCCCTACTGGGGATTGAGCCCATGGCCTGGGCATGTGCCCTTGACCCACATTCTATCCACTGACTCAAACCAGCTAGAGCCAGAAAGAAATTTTTTATGAAACTATTGACTCTTAGAGTGAGGGCCATATGTTCTGTGGTCCAGCTACCACTTTCCCAATGAGACCAAATTCAAGATGGCAGCTTCAACTCTGTTCTTTAAGGAAACATGATTCCCCCTTTTCAGGGTCCTTCATATTTCCCCCATTAGTTCTTCTCTCATTACTTCCTTTTCTAGTTTGTCCTCTTTTTATTATCAGCCCCTGGAATTAGCCACCAAATCCTTGGTGCTCTGCTTAATAATGCTTTTTTTAAAAGGAATAGGAGTCTGTGAATCCTAAAACCTCTTCAGAATAGAGGAAGAGATACATCAGACACATGTAATTACTATCACTTTCAATAATAATCTACGAGGAAGGGAATTTATGTTGCATCCCAGAAATACAAGAAAATTTAACACTATAGCTAGTCCTGCCCTTGTAAGGTTTTGGTTATATTTACTCATTAAAAAGTAATTTAAATGGAAAAAGAAAATGGATTACACAACAATTTGTCGTATGATCTATTTCTTAAAAAAATAACTATATATGGAGGCAAATATATGTGTTTGTGCACCTATATATATTCACTCACTTAGATATACCAGGTGCTATTCTAGATCAGGAATATAGGTGAGGATATTATCTGTGTTTGTGTGAGAAATATGTAAAGACAGCATATATTCAATTTATGATCAGTGGTTACCTGAAAGAGAAGGGGGGGAAAGGAGATACTCCATTTAATGGCTGTTCTATAGTATTGTTTTAATTAATGAGCTCGAATTACTTCTGTACCTTTTTCTTACTTAATTCTTTCAGATGTTTTAGGAATGGGCCACTTGACAGGTATGTCTCTAGAGACAGGTGTTTTTTCTTTCTTTAACATTGATTTTAATGCTTATAAACAAGGTCAACTGTGCAGAAAAGGAGAAAAAGACTCTTTTCCATCTATACTAGCATCTCATGAAGGCTCATTTGGAATTAGTATACTTACGTGAAAAACAGTTGTTGATCCATATTTTGTATTGCAGATGCTATTACATTTTGTCTAGGACAATTTTTCACTGTGTATAACCGTGTCAGAATTCGCAGGACATTTAACATACACTGGCTTGCACAATTAATACTAATATTGATCCCAAAATTTGACACTTTAGGAACAAAAAATAGCTACACCTCCCCCACATTCCCGTATCCAATTGAGAACTTGTGTTAGATCTGAAGTCACTGAGGACAGAGCCAACCCTTTCTTCACCAATGCATCCCCCAAATTTAGTACACAGAGTGCCACAAAGAAGATGCCCAGGGGTGCTTAACTCCTGACTGAATCTATGTGGTGCTTGAAAATTTGATTGTTCAAATTGACTCCATTTTCCTATAAACACTATTCTATTTTTAGTTTGCTTTGGCAGCCCTTCTTGTTTTTTGATTGCCAAAGTAACACAGACCTGAGAATGGCAGGTACAGGATAGAGGATATCAATGGGGGGGAAAGCACAAACTAACAAAGAGGACATCTGTAATACTTTCAATAATAAAGATAATCCTATAGAATAAAGAGCTAATATGCTAATTAGACCAGACAGGGGAACAACCTTCTGGAATGACCTTCCAGAATAACCAGTGGGTGGGGCTGCTGGACCACAAAGCAGCCAGGCTGCGAGGGCCGAGCCCCTTTCACAAATTTTGTGCATCAGGCCTCCAGTTATCTATACTAATAAAAGAGAAACATGCAAATTGACCATCACTCCACTACACCCACCAGCCAATCAAGAGAGAATATGCAAATTAGAAGGACAGAGACGGTGGCCGCCCAGCTGTTTCAGAGGTGGAGTGGCTGGGCAGAGCAGGACACCTGCGATGAGAGGGAATGCAGGGGGCAAAGGGAGCAGCACTATAGGAGCGGCACTCTGGCCGCAGTGAAGACAAAGACTGCAGACTCTGGAGTTTGCAGCAAAGATGAAGATAGCAGACTCCAGCCAGAGTCTGCAGCAAAGGTGAAGAAGGCAGACTCTGGCCAGGGCCCACAGCAAAGGCAGCAGACCCGGCCAGAGCGAAGGCCAGGGTCCTGGGTGCCAGAGGAAAACTGATTCTGGAAGTCAAGGGAAGGAAGGCCTAGTACGTGAATCTCTTTGTGCAATGGGCCTCTAGTAAATAAATAAACAAACAAATAAGTAAAACAAAGTAACACAAACCTTAAACTTGATAGTTAAAAATTTTTATATACCATCTAAAGTGGTTATAACAATACATGTTACTTTAAAATTATTCAGATACTACAAAAGGCTATAAAATAAAATGCAATCCCTTCTCTCTTCTTTGTGGATCTCCCCCACTATGGCCTCAGCACCATAGCCCTTTGAAACTGCCACTAGCATTTAGCATTTGGTCATGTAAACTATTCTTCATCAGATCATATATCCTTTATTTAAATAAGCAGGGTTCTCTATACATATATACAGCTTGCAACTTGCTTTTCTTTAATTGATCAAATATAGCCTGGACATTTTTCAATATCAGAATATTAGACTTGTTTGCCATTGCTTTTGATGGTTGCATAGTATTTTATTGTGTGGATTTTTAATAATTCATTGAATCAATTCCCTATTGATAGTGTTTTTAAAAGTTGATTACATTGAGTAACAGTTTATTTTCAGAAACCACAAGAAAACTGAGTGTGGGTTTGAGGAAACCAAGATGGCGGCATAGGTAAACTTCTATCTTGCTGCCATACACAGCAATTTCAAAACTACAACTTAATGAAAGAACAGACACCATCCAGAATCACCGGAAAGCTGGCTGAGTGAAAATTCCACAAATAAAAGTGAAGATAGGACACTGTGACTCAGAGGAGCGGTGGCGGACAGCGTTGAAGATATGTGCAGAGAGAGGTTTGGAGGAGTGCGCATGCCATCGGATAGGGCAGGTGGCTGAAAACCTGGCTGGTTTTCTCGAATGGGGGAGACAAAGATGTCCCACTGCACTGATCCCCCACCTCCAGGCAAAGTCTAGAGAACCCACAATCATACGGGGTAAAAACTGGACAGTGGGAGGACATGCCGAAGCTTGGATGCTGCAGGGGTCTGCGGGCTTGAGGAGTGCAAGCTTGTGTGGAGTGCGGGTGAACTTGGGAACAGCGCAGCTGCGTGACCGCGAAGAGAGCATTCGTGACTTGTTCTTTCGTTCGGGAAACCGTCAGACTGCATTGTTTTTGCAACCCTGGGTGAGATGTTGGTTGTGCAAACTCATTTGGGGAGAGGCTGAAATCTCCGGCAGCTGGTGGAGCTTGGCAGCGGCCGTTGCCACCCAGCACAGAGATCCTGGGGCCACATAGGGCCGAGCTGACGCTGCCTACTTGGCCTGGAGACTCCACCCATCCAAGCTGAGCACAGCTGAATGTCACAGACAATTGGCCTGGAGGCCAACCCCTCCAAGTGCTCACAACAATTAATCTAGGCTTAACTTCAATAAGACTGTGCAACCCATATCCACCTCAGGTAACTAGGGAGGCTGAGCCACTGTCCCTTAGAGGACATCTACCACACAAAGCTAATCGACAAACTCAGGAAAGCAGCCACCATGCAGAGACATGGAAAGAAATCAGATGTGAAAGAAATGGAGGGGGGAAAAATGACTGGACATAGGATTCAAAACCACGGTTATAAGGCTTTTCAAGAGGCTCCTAGAAAAGGGCGAGACCTACAAGGAAAATTGAGTGTGGGTTTGTTTGTTTTTAAATGAACATTTGCAGTCAGTCTACTGATTTCAAAAGGGGTAGCATGCTGAGAAAATTCAGAAAGTGGCTCTCATTACCACTGTCCATCAAGGAAAGACCTCAGCTTTAATTGTGATCCTCAGCTAAAGGAATCTGTCAGCCTGAAACATACACACATCTCATGCCAGAGGGCTTAGAGGTTGAGGTGAGAAGCAGATCTTTAAAGGCAGGATTTTCCTCACCACACCCCACCTCCGCCCCGCAACCCTGGAGTTTGGCCCTTTGCCTGAGCAGTTTTGGAATTCAGGTGATACAGAGGTGAGTGAATCCTTAGCAAAAGTGTTTTCAAGGGCACCAAGATATGGAATGGGGCTCCAAGGATTTCTCCATCATGATACCCAAAGAGACATTTGTATCAACAGAGACCCATGCACAAAGCACCCAGGAATGAAGAGACTGGATCTGTCATAGGATGTATGCGTCACTGTTGTCATGTTTACATATCCCCTCATGTTTGCATATTCCCTTCCTTTGAGAAGTTCCCAAGTCATTCTGCCAAACCCTCATGGGCAATAAAGCCCCAAAGGGACAGAGAGTTTGTAAACAGTGAAGCTGCAGCATGACCTGAGACTTAAAAATCAAATATAGCATGAATGAAGGGCCATCCAGAGTACATCTGAGGACAAAGAGCTACTTCTGCACGAGGGGAGCCCTCTTCTGACGGAAGATTCCTGAGCCTACCTTCAAAGATTCTGATCCATGAGCCCAGATAATCAACCATTCTCTCCCTACATGGCAAATTCCTTCCGGAAAAGCCTCTGGTCGGTACCTTGTCCTTTATAAACATGCAATAAATAATAATTATTTAAATAAAATTAGGTGATCTAATAGTTATAAGAACATAATATCTCAGGAAATATTAGGTATTTCTAGGTAGTATTCCAAATATCAGAGATTTGGAAGTGAAAGAGACAAAGTCCCGACCCACAGGAAGCATTTCTTAGGGTGGGTGAGATAATAAACAAGCAAAATATCAGATAGGCCTAAGTTCTATAAGAAATTAAAGCAGGAAGTTAAAGATAGGCTGGAAAACTTCTTTAAATGGGAAAGTCAGCAAAGAGCTCTCTGAGGAATTGGTCTTTAATCTGAGATTTATGAACGTAAGGGATCGAATGTGAGAGGATATAGAGGAGAGCACTATCTCCAGAAAGACAGCTGCTATAAGTGTCCACGGCTGGAGGAAGTTGGATTTAGGCAAAGTAGAATGCAGACCATATAGCTTTAGACAAGTAAAAAAGGTAGACAGTGGAATGAGATTGACTCAGAAGGATGAGTTGAGGTTAAGGGGAGGTGTTTAAACTTTATTCAAAGTACAAGAAGCCAGTGGGGAAAACATTAACAAGACATAGACATGACCTGATATAGATTTTGAAAAGATCATTCTGGCTGGAGGGTCAGAAATAGATAGAGGAGAGTGGGGAGTCAGAGTGAGAGCAGAGAGCCCAATTAAGAAGCTCTTGCAGTGTCCATGGGAGCAATGGTGGAGTTGGAGAAAAGTGGATAGACCTGAAATATGGTTTGGAGCTGGAGTAAAGAGACATGCTGATGGGTTACATGGGGAGGTAGGTGGGGAAGAGTTAAGATTGGCACATGGGTTCTGGCTTGAGTGGTTGATGTCTGTGTTACTCTTTGTTGAAAGTGGAAAAATTCCCCAGAAACAGGTTTGTAAGAGAATTAAGAGTTTGCTGTTAAGCATGATGAGTTTGAAAAATCTTAGACATCCAACTGGAGAGGTTTACAAATCTAGAGTTAAGAGAAGAGCCAGAGATGGAGATACTAGCATCATCTTATGTTTATGTAACATATATAAGGAAGGTTTCAACTAGTTTTTATTTACATCTATATAATAAAAGCCCAAGCAACTGTTACAGTGGAATGACCAGAACAACCAGCCACTATGATGCTCAGTGAAGGAGCTGCTCCTTGGTGGTCAGTGCACTCCCACAGGTGGAGCATTGCTCAGCCAGAAACCGGGTTCATTGCTGGTGAGCGCAGCAGTGGTGGCAGGAGCCTTTCGTGCCTCCACAGCAGTACTAAGGAGCAGTGAGCTGAGCTGTAAGGAGCAGTGAGCAGGTGGGCGGTAAGGGGCAAGGGGTTCCAGACTTCGAGAGGGATGTCCACCTGCCGGCTTAAGTGACAGGGTACAAGCCAGGCTGAGGAACCTTCCCTCCCTGCCCACAGTGCACAAATTCCATTCACCGGCCTTTAGTATTCTTAAAAAGATAGTTACCTGATCACTCAAATGCATGAATCCTAAAAGTTGTTTACTGTGTTTTGGCCAGTAGCAAGTGTGTTCATCAGATGGCCAAATTATATCTTATCATTTTCAATGAAAGACTCTAAAATGATTAATGCTCTATAAACACCCAGCAAACCAATACATTTTTAAAGACATTTTTAAATATATGCCCATTTTTGTATCAGTAAGCCATATTTAAAAGGGAGTTAATTTCAACTGCTAACACATGCAAATATCCAATATCAGTTTTCATTTTACCGCTGCTCCAGGATTCTAGCCTTGAGCTCTCATGCAGCTACTGTCAGAAATGTTATCACTCTCCACCAAGTGTAACAGCCTCCAGCAGGAGAAGGGAACTTAATTAGAAATTTTCACTTGAAATTTAATTTATAGTTCATTCACTCTGAGACACACTAGAGGGTATTTCAAAAGTGTAGTGCTGAAATGCTGAATGAACTGTTTGTTTTTCTCATGTTGTCAACAAAATACACTTCACACGTAGAATATATTGGTTTAATAAGCACAGGAAGAGAACCTAGTGATTTAGCGTGAGGCTTTCTTTCGAGAGAAAGAAACCGAGGCCCAGAGAGGTAAAAGGACTGCACAAAGTGAAGTAAACTAACAGCAGGATGGGACAGCGATTCCGGACTCCCGACTCCTAAGGTTGCCTCGTAGAGCACCAGGCCTCCTCTCGCAATGCCCATAACCCTGGCACTGCTTCTGGGTTTGCTGGGTTTTTTATTGAATAATTTTATACTAGCCCAGGTCATCCACTGTGTGTGTCAGGGGTGGGTTCAATAATAGCTAATAATTATATGTCCTTCTATATCCAGGCCCTATTGTGTTTTACATGCAATAACTAAACTAGCAACTCTGTGAAATGGGCGTGCTTATTATCCTCTTTTTGTACAACAAAACTTTTCGAGCCAACCAGATGTGTCTCAGTTGGTGTAGCATCATCCTGTGTACAAGGAGGTCATCAGTTCCATTCCTGATCAGGGCACATGCCCAGGTTGTGGGTTCAATCCCCAGTAGGGAACATGCAGGAGGCAGGTAATTGATATTCCTCTCTCATGGACATTTCTATTTCTCTCTCTCTCTCTCACTTCCTCTCTCTAAAATCAATACAAACATATTATTTTTAAAAGAACTCATTTACATCTGGGTTTAGTCAGATCAGGGCACTCACCTTAGAAACAGCAAGGCTAAAATGATTATTAATATTAACTATTTTTCTAAGCTCCAGATAGGTATTTTCCAACTACCTGCAAGATATCCAATAGACACAACAAACTCGTCTTAAAATAATTATCTCTTGTCCAAACCTGCTTTTCACCCTGTGTCCCCATCTTGATTAGTGGTATCTTCGCCCCTCTAATCACCTTTCCCACCTCCCATTTCCAATCCATTCAACACTATAAATATTATTTAAGCTCTATTTGGTACTTGATAATAGCTGTGTAGAACTTCCCTTTGTGTCCTTTTTCAAGTCTGTGCCCATTTCCCACTGTCAATTCAATTCTCATTTTTCTAATTCATATCTTCATAATCTATCATTTGTAATATTGTAATAATTTCCCATGTGATTATCCCATTTTCGATCACTTAGTTCTTCAACCCCAACCTTTTACAGTTTTCATAGTTGTCTGACCTGCAACATAAATCAACTTGTGTTCAATGCCTCTGTAAAGCCCCCCTAGCAACTTATTAGTATTATTTTTTAATCCTCACCCGAGGATATTTTTCCACTGATTTTTAGAAAGTGGAAGAAAGAGAGAAAGACAGAAACATCAATGTGAGAGAAACACATCAATTGGTTGCTTCCTGCATGAGCCTGGACCAGGCCTGGGCTGGGGAGGAGCCTATAATCAAGGTATGTGCCCTTGATCTGAATCGAACCCAGGACCCTTTCGTCCAAAGGCTGATGTTCTAGCCACTGAGCCAAACCCACTAGGGCTCTCCTGGCCACTCATTTACAAAACTTCTTAACCTGATATTCAAGGTCCACTTCTGATCAAACCATTTTTCTTTTCTCTCTCTCCATGCTCTATGCCAACTACCCCAGCCCTCTCACCATTCAGGATTAAGTGGGATATTTATAGTTTCCTTGCTTCCCTCACACATATATGATAAGGATTGGGTCAAACATGTGAATGCTTTTATTATATTTATTGTTTATTTCTCACCTTGTTGGGTAAGAAATGTGAGGTGGGAAAACAACTTTCTCACTGTAAAACACTTTTGAGATGTTATTTTTAACTCATGGAAAGTACTGAATTCTGAATCACAGGGGACCCTAGAGATGGCGAGGCTGAACACCTTCCATTTTCCACAGCAGTTTAGCCACTGACCTGAGTCAGTTAGTGGCTGACTTAGCAACTGAACCAATTTCCACCTCACTGCATCGATCACTTCAGGGAAATGAAAACAGGTTTTTTTTTTCCTCTTGGGAAAAGATGGAGCCTTCTACATTTATTTAATTTAGTGGTAATATATTTTACTGTCTCTCGTCCCTCTGAATAAAGGAGAAAGTGTTCGGATTCTGCCCCAGTTTCTTCCCTGCTGCTCTCCGGCCATGTACCAACCAGACTTCCAACAGCGAAGTAATTTGCTTGAAATGGTCCCTTGTGTGTTCTGTACCTGACTTATTTTAATTGAAATCTAGTGCCAATTATCTAGCCTTTCACACTGGGTCACCCCTTTGTATTTTTTCACAATTAATAATTCAGCTAAAATTGTAGCTCTTAGCTACTCATAGCTATTCCAAGACAGCCTTCTACCTAATCTATTTCTTAATTTTATCACTGTTAATAAAGCCATTTAAAGTCTGGGTTTTATAGATAATGGATATGCTATAATACAAATAACAACCATTAATTAAGTACCTACTCAATGTGATAAATATTAAGTATTTTATGTGCATTATATCTAATTATCCAAACAACAACCCAGAAAAAGTAGGGTTAATATTTTTGTTGCAATATGAGAAAACTGAAGGTCAAAGGGGTTAAGTAACTTACCCAAGTACCCAAGATCTTGTCCTTCCCAAGTCTAAACCCAGTGTTCTTTTCAAGGCACTGTTTCCATAGCAGGCAGATGGCCTGAGTTGGGATGGAAAAGTTAGGCAGCCACAAGCAGTGGTGCTGCCTGCTGAGAAGCATCTCAGAAGGGACCAATTAACCTTGGGAGGCTCTGAAAAGGCCTGACAATAGCACAAGGTTCCTGCATATTCCCTGTATTTCCTCTAGCTGCAAGCACTCCTGGAGTATAGGAGTAATGATAAAATAGTATTTCTCAATTCTAAGTTGAAGAATGGTTCCCTGTTGCAGTCACAATGAACTCCAAATGCACTAAAATGACTTATCACGCCTGTACGCCCAAATCCTTGGGATATGGTAATGTGTCATGGTTAGGATTGCAGGCTCTTAAACAAGAGTGCCTGGGTTTAATTCCTGGCTCTGCCGTTATTAGCACTGGAATGTTGGGCAAATTATTGAATCTGTCTATGGCCCAGAGGACTCTTCAAGAAAATGTGCATTGTTATGTGTTCTTCGTAATAAAGCTGGTATAAGTGTTAAGGAAATAGGTATATAGAAAATGCTTAGAACTGTGCCTGTGAGCTATCACCATCATCATCACCACCACTACCACCACCATCATCATCCATCCAATCACCTTCATTTTTCCTACTTTATCGCTCACCTCTTTCCCACTCTGTTTCTTCCTTCTCTTCCCTTTAGGAACAACTACTTTCTTTTTTCTAGATAGGCCAGACCCTCACTCACTTCCACCATCCTATCTGCTTCCCTCTCTTCCTCAAATATTGCTACTCCTCAGCCCATCCCTTTCTCCACAGCTCTTCCTGGATAACTCATTCAGATTTTGTTTCTGATGTCACTTCTTCCAGAAAGCCTTCCCAGACATCTTCATACTTCTCTAGGGGTCCCTCTTCTGGGTCCCAGAGCATTCTGACCTTTTTGTGTCACAGTACTTATCACCAGTTGCTAATTGTGTGTTTACCTGTCATTGTCCTCTACTGGGTGGTCACTGGCTCAACAATGGTTATCTAATCTATTTCTTAATTTTATTACTGTGTAATTATGGTCCATTCCTTTCCTTAAATTAGAAGATGAAATTACTAACATGGATATTTTAAAGAAACAGAGTTTGTATCAACACTATGTTTCACTCTAGATACTATACAAGGAGCACATTAAAGGAAAATAATTATAGTGACTATCCAAGTTGCCATAATTGACCTCATATGATCTCTGCTGAGTTTGATGAGGTACTAAATAATAAAAAGATGTAAAAATAACATTCATAAGGGTCACCCCAAAATGGGATGGACAGAGTATAAAGGAGAGAGTTCCCTGTCACTGGAGGCATGCAAGCAGAGACAAATTGTCACTTGGTGAGAGTGATATAATGGGATGGGGAAGGGAGTGAGGTTGTTCAACTTGGAAAAGAGAAAACTGTCTTCAAATATTAGAAACACTTGAACCCTATATAATCTAGTTAGCCAATATCACCCCAATAAATTTAATTTTTAGAATATTAGAAAGAGGATCATATGAGAAAGAAATCATAAAAAAGAAGATTCTGTGAACTCTCAGAGGGTAGGACTAGAAGCAATAGGTGAAAAGTACCAGGAAGATGATTTAGTTTCAACACAAATAACTTTTTTATTGCTGGAGCTGACCCCAAAAGGAATGGATTTCCCTGAAAGATACTGAGCTCTTTATCAGCATAGAACCAGGGTAAAAAAACTTAGATGATCATTGACTTGGGATAACATAGTAGGACTAGTTTTATCACTCATTCACTTGCCTATTCATTCACCTCTTCACCTACTATATTCCAGGCACTTTGCAAGGGACACAAGTTCCAATGAGACAAGCTCCTACCTTTTAGTTCACAAATAAGCACATTCCACAAGTCCTTTCATTCTAAATCATTACAGACTAGGAGAAGTTTTCCATGTGATGAACGGGTGAAAAATTATGTTCTAGATAAGGAAAACAGCCTTTGAAAGGATAGAAGTGCCTGAATCAGAGAAATACAGAAGTTCAACATGGTGGGGGTGAGGGATAAGGCATATGAATAATGTGGTCATATCCTCTTAAAGGTATACATTGGTGGCTGCAGAAGATTACAAAATCCCCATTTCTGAAATTCTCTCATTTTTATCTTATTCTTTTTATAATACTAATAAATATATTTCTAAAGAACATACAATAATTTATTCAGGGAACCTGGAGTCCCACGCCAAGGGCCCTACTGGCTGAAGTAATAAACATAATGCTCACACACACACACACACACAAAAAAAAAAAGTTGACTCTGGACATAGTATACATTCTCCTTCACACCAGTATCTGAAAAAAAAAAACTACTTAAACTAACTAGAAGTCCTAACCTTCCTATCCATTACTAACTTGGTGTGAAAAGGATGTCATCTATATATATAAAAGGCTAAGTGACCATATGGTGGTAGGTATGAGACACATTGACTACCAGGGGGCAGACACCCAATGCAGAAGCTGCCGAGCTGGGGTGACTGGGCAGCGGTGGTTCTTGGGTGACACATACCAGAAACAGAGAGTAGGGAACCTGATTCCAGGATGCATCACCCGAGAACCACCCTCTCGCAATTGGGACCCTTCAGGGGATGTTGGAGAGCAGGTTTCAGCCTGATCCCCACAGGCCAAGCCAAGGGACCCACCTGCCAGAGGGACTCTGCTAACTCCTCAGACACCCTTAGAACTGAGGTGCCACCCCAGGTGCAGCCTGGGGAGGGATTGTGGGAGGTTGGCTCCAGGGGCGTGTCCAACCCAACTCACCCAGTCCCGCCTTGCTAGTCACCTTCTAATTAATTCCCTTTCAATGTGCATGAATCCATGCACTGGACCACTAGTAACAAATAAAATGTTTTTTATGATCCAGTGACAGTTGTATACATAAGAAGATGACAATAGATGGAATTTTTCTAGCCTCCCAAAGCCTTTGTTTCAACCCTACATGTTCTAATCATTATAAGCTGGGCCATAATGTCTAAACCAGGTGGTATGAGTCCATTGCTGAGCTGACCAGCATGTCATACCCAATTGTGGGCTGTCAGTCTCAGGGAGCTTGAAAGGCAAACTTCAGAATTAGAATCTTGCAGGCATAGACCCTCAGAATTAGACAGGCTATTGAAGGAAGGACAATAAGAAATGGTAGTAAGAGTTCAAGAGTCTTAGTTAGACTATTTTAAATTCTTCTTCCAACTATTTAACCTTATAGAAAGTTAGTGACTCTCACTGAGCTTGGTTTTCTTATTTTTAAAATCAGAAAAGTAATCCTAGGCTTCTGAAGATTAAATGAGATAATGAATAAATATCCCTCTAGATATCAGCATGCCTGATCATCGGTGAATGTTAACAATGACTGTCATTATTAATCACAACAGTATTTAATGGCATACAGTCTCTCAGTTTAGGCTTCAAAAAGAGAAAATTCAAATTGAAGTAGAAAAACAGAAATAATAAATATATGAGTCTTTGTCACCCTTGGTATTTTGAAATGTCATGTCAGTGATGTAAACTGTTTTCAAATGCCTCTGAAAATGTTATTTGAGCAAAGATTGCTGATAAAAACTCAAGCCACAGAGAGAGACATAAGAAGCAAAGTGACCTTGAAAAGTTTAAAGGACTGAAAGAGAACATGTGTGTGAAACCCTGGAGGAAAATCAACAGGGCCCCAGGCAATGTGGTATGGTTCAGGATGATGGCAGCATCCAAAGCTCTACAAATGTGGGGGCCCATGTAAGAACAGGCCTAAAATGAAAAAGATTTCTACTGGTACAGTGGAAAATAAACACATACCCATCATAGGGAACATTTGCTATAATGGAAAGAAGCCTGGACTGAGCAAGAGAAGCCCTGGCTGCACCAGCTCTGATATGACTGTAATGGGTACCATCTCTACTGTGTAAGTGCTGGGTGAACAAGTTTCTAAGTCTCTTTCAGTACTGAAACTGGGTGTTCTGAAGGGAAAAAAAATGAACTAATTTGTATACTATATTCCATATTGGTTAATTTCCATTAGATTTTACTTCATCACTTATCATCACAGCTCTTTCAATAAATCCTATCTAATAAAAGAGTAATATGCAAATTTGACCGTATCTTTGCCACACCCATGAGCCATATCCACAGCCACGCCTACCAGCCAATCAGGAAAGGATTATACAAATAAACCCCAACCAAGATGGCTGCCACCACTGAGAGCAGGAGGAAGGCTTGTGTTTCCCCGGCAACAGTGGAAGCCAAACTTTCCCCCTGCTGTTGCCTGCCTAGACTTCCACTCAATGTTACAAAGTTTCAGTTATAAAAGATACAGAAATGGCGGCAGCCACTGAGCTGGAGAGAACAGGGGCTTGGGTTTCCCTGGCAATGGAGGAAGCCAAGGTTTCAGCCTGCCGTTGCCTGCCTAAGCCTCCACTCTAGGGTACAAAGTTTCAAGCAGAAATGGCTGCCGCCACAGAGTGAGCAGAAGGCTTGGCTCCGCTCCAGGCTACAAAGTTTCAATTGTAGACATAGATTAATCCCAGATACCAGGGCCTCCACGTGGGTCGCTGGGGGGAGTGGCCAGCCTGCAAACCTCCACAGGCCCCTCGCCCAGGCCACCCCATGCTCCAAGGGAACCCCCACCCTAATCTGGGACACTCTTCAGGGCAAACCAGTTGGCCCCACTCATGCACCAGGCCTCTATCCTATCTAATAAAAGAGTAATTTGCAGATTGACCATCACTCCAACACACAAAAGGGCTGCCCCCATGTGGACAAAAGATGGCCACCACAAGATGGCTAGCAAAGGAGAGCCATTGGGAGGTTTCAGGCCCTATAAGGGAGGGCAGTTGTGGGCAATCAGGCCAGCAGGGGAGAGCAGTTGGGAGGGACCAAGTCTGCAAGGGAGGGCAGTTGGGGGTGATCAAGCCTGCCTGGGATGGCAGTTAGGGGTGACCAGGCTGGCAGAGGAGGGAAGTTTAGGGCAAACAGGCTGGCAAGGGAGCAGTTAGACATCAATTAGGCTGGAAGGATAGTGGTTAGTGGGTGATCAGGCTGGCAGGCAGAAGCAGTTAGGGGCAATCAGGGAGGCAGGCATGTGAGCAGTTTGGAGCCAGCAGTCCTGGATTGTGAGAAGGATGTTCAACTGTCCGTTTAGGCCAGATCCTAGAGGGATTGGGCCTAAATGGGCAGTTGGACATCCCTCCAGGGGTCCCAGATCGGAGAGGGTGCAGGCTGGGCTAAGGGACATCCCCTGCTCCCCATGCACAAATTTCATGCACCGGGCCTCTAGTATAGTAATAATAGATACTATTTGCTGAATGCCTTTTTGTGCTAGTTTCTGTGTTAAGGCTTTACAGATAATATCATTTATTTCATGCAATGTATAGGTATTGTACCCATTTTACAGGTAAGGAAGCTGAGATTCAGATAAGTTCAGTGACTTTCTCAAGTTACTTAGATGTAGCTGGTGAACTCAGGATTCAAACCCTGACTCTAAATATTTTGTTTCTTCTCACTATTTCATGCTCTCTCAGTTCACTAACTGAGAAAATTTTAGGGCATGCAATAGTGAAAGATGTAGAAATCTGATACTACAAAAGAAAGGTCCAAGAAAGGATGGTTGTTCACCTGGTTCTCACATCAAGCACCAAAATATATTCAGTAGATGAAAGAGTTTATGGCTAAAAAAAAAAAAGAAAAAAAAACCTGTGCTTGTACTAAAAGAAAAAAATGGGTATTTAGTAAATATATTACAGAGGGGAAGATATAACACAAAACTTAAAAGCTAAAAGGAAAAAAGTGCTAAATGTGACTAAACATTTTAAACTTCTATATGACAAGAAATAACATACAAGTGAGAAGCTAAGATAGTTAAATGAAATAACATGTAATACAAACACCAACTGCCCATTTAGGCCTAAGCTAAAGAATATTTATATGAAATAGAGCACTAATATTTTTAATATACAGGTAAAATTTTGAAAGAGCAAACAGCCAGTGTGACTCCATGGTTAATCATCAACCTATGAACCAGGAGGTCGATGATGAGAGGGATTGTTGGACACAAGAATATGTGATTCTTGACTTGTGTATTCCATTTCCAGTAGACAAAAGCCTAGATGAAATTACTTTTTCTGTCTCTTCCAGGTGAGTCATACTTCTGACCCATCAATGTCTGGACAATCTCTGAAATGACAATCAGTTACCAAAGAGTTAATCTGAAATTTCATAGTTCAAAGGGACTGTTAGAATCAAAGACTCCCAGGAGAGAATTGAGGCTCAGATTGGAGATAGAGCTTTAACTCAGCTATTGAATGGCATGGGCAGGCCACCCCTACCTTAGCCGGCTTCCCAATTTACTGTGTAATCAATGTTTTCAATAAGGAGTTACCAGAATAGAAAGCCATGGAAGAGACCAGGAAAGTTTTAAAAGTAAATAAGGAGTGTCCAGCTGGCATGTCTCAGTGTTTGAGTATCGACCTATATACCAGGAGGTCATGGTGCAATTCCTGGTCAGGGCACATGTCCAAGTTGTGGTCTTGATCCCTAGTGCGGAGCATGCAGGAGGCAGCCCATCAATCACTCTCTCTCATCACTGATGTTTCTATCTCTCACTCCCTCTCTCTTCCTCTCTTCCTCTCTTTAATCAATAAAAAATATTTTTTTAGTAAATAGAAGTGAATAAGGAAACTTTAACATGGTTACTATGAAATGTTCAGGATGTGGAATTGAGAATGACAGATGTTCCAGGCCTGATAAGAAAACAGAGTAGCTACCCCTCACCAATCCAGTATCATTGTCAAAGAGGATTCATGTGAGGCCAAGTAGGATTCTATATTTTATGGGTAGATAAACTGATCAGTTATTTTATTCTTTTTCATGGGGGGGGGGGTGGTCTTCCCTGTAAATAAAAGGAAGCAGAATTCTGGTATCATCTGCAAAAACCAGCCTCTGTGTAAGTTAGAGAGCTGGACATAATATGTGCTAGATTAAGGAAGTAGACTTACTGTGTGCTCTGTTGAAGCAGAAAGGCTTCCTCAGACTTGTCTTGTTCACTTTTATTCCTCCCTCCTCCCCCACAGTCCCTCTCCTGGGGCACACAGGGAGCCCTGTCATTGACAAGCACTCAGTAATTACATTGTGTTGATTTAGACCGAATTGATTGGAGAAAGATTTTAGCTTTTGCTTCTCATTAAATTTGACTTCAGAATGAATTTTCCCTCTTGGCAGTTCTGTGCTGGTTTGGAGGTACTCTGTTTCTCTTCTGGCACGGGCCCCAAAATGGGAGTTAGCAACAGCAACATAAACTGCAGGCATTCTCTATTTCATTTTGTCAGAAGCCACGCTAGAATTGTACATGAGAAATGGGGCGGTCAAATTTATTTTGGAACAAAGCTCGGGCCTATCTAACTGAGCTCAGGATGATGGGACCAGGCTTCTGACCAAAGAGGGAGTTTTGGCAGGCAGCCAGTCAGTCCCATTGTGTACAGTGTCCCCAGAACTCTATCTGAATATATTAATCTGTCAGTACATGCTTGTCTATGCACATTACATGTGTCTCTCTTTATTAACTTACTTTCCCTCTAATTTTGAAGGCTTCTATCCACCCCAGAAATCTAGGAAACTCACAGAGGGATTTGAACTACACACAATGAGAGACTAGTGGCCGTGGGCATACAAAAAAGTTTCAATGTGGCCATAGCACAAACACCACAAGATGAAAGACATTCTCAGGAGCATAACAAACAAATGCCTGGGTAGGACATGAGGGGTTTTGAGGCAGGTGATATAATCTTAAACAGACTCTTCTTTTCAGGAAACTTTGTCCTTCTGTCAATCAGAATAATATGCCTTAGGAAACACCAACATTCTCTGGCGTCCTGTCTTTCAGGTGAATGGCATTGACCTCCGTGGAGCATCCCACGAACAGGCTGCTGCTGCACTGAAGGGGGCTGGACAGACAGTGACGATCATAGCACAATACCAACCTGAAGGTCAGTCAGCACCCAAACGTCTAATGATCTGATATGTGAATGTGTGAATGTGGACCCGCGTTTCTGATCGCCCGTGTTAACTAGTTCCTGCCAACTGGGAAAATCGGTACTTTATATGCCTAGGACATGAGGCTGAGTTACCTTTCATCTCCAAGGAAAACTTCAGTTAGAAAGGTCTGTTTGAAATACAAATTCAAACAAATAACAGCCAGCATCAGCTTTATTTCATTTATATTCTTGTCTGATACATACTTTTTGGTCAGCAATGGACACTATAAAAACAATTGAAATTTAGGAAGCAAGGAGGGGAGATTTCATCTACAGAAACAGACCATGATCAGTAAATCATATTCTCTCCTTGCATCATTCATTCTTTGACACTAACATGGTTTTGGATGCCCATGATGTGGATTTATTTTTTATTTTCATTTTTACTTTTGCCTTTTCTGCTACACTATCACATGTATGGGATACATCACTATCAATCCTGAGACATGGTGAGATGTCATAAATCCTATTAGCCTCCTGAGCCTTGATGAGATATCCTAAATTGGATTAGCCATACTCTGCTCTTTGGTTTGTTTCAACATCTGTTTCTGTGATCAGAATGAGGAACAATGAAACAACTGGGATGTTTTCTATTGAAGTTGATTTCTAGCAGACTTGTGGGTAGAAAGTTCCTTTGTTCATGAAACATAGTTAAGTGCACTATTGTGGACTAAACTCTGTACAAAATAACAGAGGCATAGGCCTCTGTCCTCAAGAAATATAGTTAATAGCTTTTGCTCTACATGGCTAGCAAACAGGAATATTAAACAGCCAAACATGAAAACATAAGATGCCATCAAGGAAGAGCCTTTGTGCCTGTGGGTATACAAAACTTCTTTGGCCTTTCAAATGATTCTTTTGCAAATTCAGTTGGTCTGTTGTTGTTTGGAAGATTGATGTTTCTGTCTTGCCTATGACATCTTAGGTGTTACCACTAATGGTGGCCAACCACTATTTACCTGAGAATAGAGTAAACATTCTCCCCAGTGTGTTTTGGCACATTGCTTTTACTTTGCCTGGCTTTAAAATTAGACTGTGCAATTGTTATACCAACACACACACACACACACACACACACACACACACACACATATATATATATGTAATGGTTTATCATATTCTCATATTGCTCTAGCCCAGCTGTGACTAGAAAGGCTGGGGAAGAAGAGATATATCAGTGAAATAAAGCTAAAATTTAAATATATATATAAAAAAATCTTCTTCTAGGGAGAAATAATACTAATGATGATAACACCAAGGGAACATGTTCTTCCTAGACAGTTTTGAGAAGCCTTTCTACTTCTTAAAAAGTAATTTCTAATAGGAATAAATGGTTCCAAATGTATCCATTGTAAAACAGAAAATGAAGAAATCTGGGTTAGCACAATCTGATAAACAAATTCTACATCATATAGTATAATAACTTTTTCATGGGATTCTTTCACTTTCTTGATAGCTGTTTACTTTCAGTCTCATAACCTGGCACCTGGCCTAAATACCCTGGGCTGTTTTCCCATTTTGGAAAAATTTCTTCTCAAACAATTCTGTAGACTGATAAGATGGTCAGGACTATAGTTACACCAATTCGAAGCTTTTGATAGTGAAGACAGCCATTCAAATAACCTTGAACAGAATGAATTCAAGCCTAAAAAGGCTACAATTAAGGACAACCAAGTTGTCCTAGTTCTATCAGCATAAATCATCTTACGCTTCAACTTAGGTTCCTTTAAGCAATATACTTAATTTAGATACTGTGTCGTACTTTATCAAGATGCCTGTTTAAAACTTGTCTTATCACATAAATCAATTTTAAAGCACTTCTAATGAACCTTGCAAATAACAAACAAGAAGCTTATTTTTAAATGCCAAAGTACAGTTTAGATTCACAGAATGACTTCCCCATTTTAACATTTTAACTGTATTGTCATTTGTTGCAGCTTTAAATTGGTTGGAAATGTAGTTATGCAACATCAAGCAAGTATTTTTCTTTTTCTCTCTCTCTCTCTCTCTCTCTCTCTCTCTCTCTCTCTCTCTCTCTCTCTCTCTCTCTCTTTTTTACAAATGTAATGTTCAACTAAGCCTATTCTAACTATTATTTGAAATGGAAAACTGATTGCATTGTTGCCTAGGCCCTTTAGAGCTATTTAAATTATACAACAGCTTTAGGAAATAATGAACTTTTTTTTTTTTAATAACAAGTAGAGCCTACCTGGTTTGCTCGGTGGATAGAGCGTACATAGGCTTGCAGATTGAAAGGTCCTCAGTTTGATTCCAGTCAAGGGCACATGCCTGGGGGGCATGCAGAAGGCAGCCAATCAATGATTCTCTCATCATTGATGTTTCTTTCTCTCTCTCCCTCTCCCTTCCTCTCTGAAATCAATAAAAATATATTTTGAAATAAATAAATAATAAGGGGAAAGAA
The DNA here is from genome assembly GCA_027563665.1 of Antrozous pallidus. Lineage (NCBI taxonomy): Eukaryota > Metazoa > Chordata > Mammalia > Chiroptera > Vespertilionidae > Antrozous > Antrozous pallidus. Next base: position 54,005,361 of record CM050520.1, on the reverse strand, counting down.
GAGTACCTCATGAGATTCCATTAAGAAATTCTCATCACATCTCTTTCATTTGCACCAGTATTGTGAGGTATACATGCTAAGACACATTTTATTGACATTTCTTTTGGTATGGTCAAGAACCACTCTTTCCATATATATTCACATTCAAATGCTTTTACTAGAAATATTTTAGCTGCCTTGCTCAGTATTACCAAATATTTAGAAAATGTGGCCCTTGACCCCATCCCAAGTCTTTGTTATGAAGAATTTTTTTTTATCTTATTGAGGAGAAAGAGCTTAGGCACATTTAATAGAGATTGGTTCCTGATGACATAAGACCAAAATTGTATGATAATGGTACCACTTCTATAAAGCATGAAACATCAGAGAATGGATAAACCTGCAGGAGCTGTAACAGTACAAATAGTACTTTATGGAAATAAGGGAATAGACCCAGACCTTGAAGAATGGATGGGATTTCTGTTCAGGATAGAAGAATATCTTGCTAAACTCCACAAGACTGTGAGCTCCATGCATGCAGAGAGAAACCTATATTTTGTTCACTGATAAATCGGCCTTCAATATTGTGCTATAATTGGTATTGCTTAAGGAGTTGCTGAGCTAATGAATAAAAGTTTGCCATTTTTCAGTATTTGAATTTCCACTTGGTAATTAAAAATTGAAGAGACTCAGCTTTACTACTTGCATTTTTTATTTTTGCTTCAAAGCAGAAAATAAGTGCTAAACAAGTGGGTGTCGCAAGATAAACACCATTTTCAATTGTGTTTTTCATAACATTTGGCATATTTTTTGAAATAATTATAAATAACTCATAAATATCATAAGGTAGCAATAAATGTTTTTCTTGGCAAGTTTCACTCACCCATATCCACTAACATCATCCTTTTTAAATATATATGTTTTTATTAATTTTAAAGAGAGGGGAAGGGAGGAGAGAGAAAGAGAAACATTGATCAGCTGCCTCCTGCGAGCCCCCTATTAGGGATGGAGCCCACAACCATGGGATGACACTCAATCAACTCAGCCATACTAGCCAGGGCCAATATCATCCTTTTTCACCATCCTCTACAACTGCTGCATAAGACTGCTCCCTGTTCCTACACTTGATTCTCAATTGTCATGTTTCTGGGCCTTTGCTCATGTGGGTTCCTCTTCCTGGAATTCCCCTTTCTCTCTTTCCACCAGTAGGATTCCTAGTCATTGTGAGGACCCTCAGATGTTACTTCCACTAAGAAATTCTTTATTCTGCTAAAACAAAATTAATTGATTATTTCTATGAGCTCTCCAAACCTGTATTCAGGTGCCTGGTTTACCCCTTATCATGATTTGCACATTTTTCTACTCAAATAAGCTTCTAGAGGGCAAGGACCCATCTATCATTCATTTTATCTCCCATGTTAATTTGCTCAGTATGAACTTCACTGTGCTTAATTAAAGAGTTATCAAATGGTTCTCCCTTTGTTTTAGAAGTGGAATATTATATTTTCAGAGTGTTGGCCAATATTAATAATAGGTACTTAAGAAATAATTTATGAGTAAATATTGAATAAATGACCTAGAGTTTTGATATTAGATATAGAAATCCAAGGAATGGGCAGTTGGTGTTGATGCAATTTGTAGATGGTGCCTTTTTGATTTTTTGTTACAAAATTGCAGAAAATTTACAGCTGTTGCTCTATAACATAGCACAAAGAAGTTTTTAAAGTTCTAAACTCTACTTTTGACACCATTGATAAATAAAGGTATTGATTACAACCTAATTGTACATTTGTCACAGTATTCCTCTGTGTCAGAATGGGGCAAATCTTTATATCGCTTATTACCTTCTCACTAGTATAATAATATCTGTATTTATTGTGAGACTACTGACTTGAGTTGAAATCATAAACCACCAGATATTCACTAAGAGCCAAGTAAATGATATAAATTGTTGTATAAAGCACAACATGAAGACAATTAATGGCCAAGCTATTCCTGTGAAAGTCACCAATATCCACTTGCCTTTAATCTGTCTACTCAGAGCATTTTGGGAACACTTCAAGGGCTTCAGAAGTACTTGCAAGTAAAAAAGAAGAATTTGATGGAAGTCCCCATCAGCCAGCCAGCTGAGTAGACAGTGGAAGGACCTGTTTTCCTCCACATCTCATTCTTTAACAGAATACTACTTGAGTTCCTCAAAGAAAAGTCCAAAGGACAGAGTTTATTATCACCTAGAGACTTATAAGTGTAGTATGGTTCATGGTGTCATGATAGCATGGCCATGTGGTTCATATATACATTCATTCAGTAGACTGAACATTTTATTATGCTTCAGTCAATGTTCTAGGGAAATGGTAAGCAGTGACAGGCCAGGGCTGTGGGAAGCTTGGCTTCCTTCATAGCCAGAGGCAACTCAAGCCTCCTGCTCACTCCAGCTCCCTGGCTGCTGCCATTTTTGTTTGGATTTATTTATCTTCTTTAATTAAAACTTTCTAGCCTTGAGCAGAGGCCAGGTCCAGCCAAAGCAGGCAGGAAGCTTGGCTTTCTCCATTACTGGGGAAACCCAAGCCTCCTGCTCACTTCGTGGCCACAGCCATCTTGGTTGGGTTAATTTGCATACTCGCTCCTGATTGGCTAGTGGGCATAGTGAAGATATAATCAATTTGCATATTTCTCTTTTATTAGTGTGGATATGTTAGGCTGCAATGGGTCTAAGAAGTTAATGTGTCATCCACCTCTACTTTGTCTACCCTTATCCTCTAAATATAGATTTTCAAGCAAATTCATAAACTTTGTTCAAATTACTCAGTTAATGAAGCAAAGTAACTATTCATAAAGTTTCATTGTCTTTAATTCTGGCCTCTCCTGCAGGTGAGTAAAGAAGCATTGTGTTGGGAAGGGGTCAGATTGAATTCCATCCTGATGGATAGCTCCATGAACTGAAAATAACTGAGGCATCATTATAAAATTTCTTTGAGTAATTCACTATATTTGAGATCAGAAGTTCATTTAAATAACCTTTTTAACTCCTTTTAAAGTATGAAACTAATTCAGAAAGAAATGTAGGCATTATTTCAGCATGACATGGAACTCTGATCTTACTCAGAGTAACCACTCTGAATTCAGTTACCAAGCTTAAATCAGAATTGGAGCCTCTGGTGCATTTTTCTACAGGGTCAAATATATGGTGAGAGCTTGAAATGAATATCTGGTTTACTCTGTGAAGAATATGGATGCCTTCAATACCTGGAGTTTCTTAGAAATGAAAGCATATACACCATCCAAAAAGCTTACTTAAAATGCATGCTGTATTTCTTTCTTTAAATTGATGTTTACATAAGTTTATGCATATGAATGAGCAGCTGTGGCATGTTGAAATGTTTTCTTGGTACAAATAACTGCATCTTAAATGCCCAGGCAAGATTCATAAAGTCTAGCTGTGGATCTTGGTTAGAAATTGCATCAGCATCCTCAGGGAACATTTAAAATGAGCTTTGGAGTGGAAAGTACTGTGCTAGACTGAATTGGGAAGAGAAGATCAGAATTCTAGTGCCAACTCTAACTCAAGCTGTGAGACCTTGTGGTATTATTGTTCATCTTTATGAGCCTCAGTGTTCTCACTGATAAAGAAAAAAAAACAGTTTGGGCGGATAAGACAGTATCAGAATACCCCTCCAGTTATTAAATTCTAGCTTAAAAACATAACCCCTAATCTCAGGTAGTTTAGAAGCATATATTCCATTACTTGAAAGCTTTGTTGTTAACATTACATTTTTTTTGCATTTTTGCATTTTTTAAGAAGAAATAACCACACAATCTAGTTAATTTTATGCATTTTGTGTGGTTTAATAGGATCGTTGAGGAACAGAAATTAAGAGTTGCAAGAATCCTCAAAGATCAAGTTATCCAGCTTCCTCATTTCACAGATATGGGGAGGTGAAGTTCAGTCAGCATTCAGATGAGAAAGCAGTTCACAATCTTAAAAGTTGTCATAACTACTAAACCTGAGGCTAGCTGAACAGCTAGTAAATTTTTTAATTCTTTTAACTCACTAAAGAACTCATGATGCAGATGGCTTAAATAACTCAAGGAATCTAACTCAATAAGATTATTCTGATCAAACGGACATGAAGGATTAAACAATTCTCATGGAGTCTCAGGGCTTTCCCTTGTATACAATTCACTTTCATTTCTAACTTACTGTTATTAATTGCTGTTATGTGTGTATCACAGTTGAATGATGTGTAAAAGAAAGCTTTAAAAATATAAGCAATTATTGTTCATTCTAAAAGTAACAAACAATCTTGCAATACTGGTAATTCTATATATAATCAAGTATATTATGATTTTCCAATTCTAACTTCTTCCTGCAACCCCTTCATCCATTCATCCATCCATTCCTCCATCACTCCATCCATTCACCTGTCTGTCCATCCATTTATCTATCCATCATCAATCAGTTCATCTCTAGTGATAGTCTGTATTATCATATGTCAGATTTCTACAAATAAGGTTACATTAAATCTGGTTTAATTGATCTGGTTGACATACTCTAATTTTTACCAAAATATTAGAAAGAAAACTTAACTAAATTTTTATATGACTCTGGAATTTTCATTGCTTGACCATATCTTTTCTACACAGCTCTCTCACACACATCTATTCCACTAACAGCTACTGCCTCTTCCTGCAGCTAAAAATCTTCCTGTATATCCCCCCTCATTCAATATATCCTTTGTTGTAGCCTTCTCCTTATTGCTTTTGTTTCCTCTCCAACCTCCATCTAACACATAGTACCATGGAATATGACTGAAAAGATTATTTTTATATCCTGCAAGTAGCATCTACAGATTCAGAGGAGTTTCCCTCCAGATACTTTATCCTTCTCTCCATGCTCACACCCCAGTTTGATCCCAGAGAAAGAAATGTAATGGACACAAACAGAGGTATCAATCCCTGATTCTCAGAAAATTCTCTTGACCTCAAAGTCTATCCTGGGAATACAACATCTCAAACTCACATGAAAGGAGCTAAAAATATTTACAGTTGATTCTAGATTATGCCTCCTTCTCCTGTTTCATCTATGTCCCCATACCTATAACAATTCTCATTCCCTAATAAAATACATTCATCTTTTGAGTGTCTCATCCTGTAACTTTATATTATTTGGCATCTAGTGATATCAAGCACTCACTTGTTAATACAGATGTTAAATAAATCCGTTGCTAAATACATTTTGACAACCAAAAATGTCATTTAGATCCTTACTTGTCTTTAGTAACAACCAGATCAAATACATGGAAACAAAGGGTTTAAATCCTATTCTTGACTATACAGGTATTACAAGATGAACATAGATCCTCATTAGAAAACCCTCCACTTAATATGGCATTTCAGAATGTTAGAGAACTGTAAACATGTATTCTTCAGAGACAAACAGAAGGGGCATATAAACCAAGAAAGATTGAAAATACCTACTAGCTTACCTCCATAGTCTGGGTTCCCAGTCTAATAGTAGTTTTATCCCCACATTTGTTTGAATATAACCTCTATTTAAGCCAATCCTTGGATTTAATAATGAATAATGAGGTATCTTTCTTTTCCCCTCCCTGACTCTGCAGCTGATGCTTTATTGACCACATCAAAGCCACATCACTTTTCTGAATATTGATTCCCTTGCTTGTTAACAAAGATGGTTAGAGAAATTATTGTTCAGGCTATGTCTAGCTGATGTTCTATGAAACATAGTTTACTGTGTTTCCTAATTAAAAGTTTTCATGAGTTACAAACAGATAATTTCTAAATGTTCTCTTTTTATTTCACACATTTTAAAACATGGAAATTCTGTTTTCACCCACTTATGGAAAGGGAAAAGATCAATATCTGTGGAAATTGCTCTCTTTGTGTTCAATAGGATTTGAATCCTCCAATAATGGTTTAAAGTTTAATTCAATTAGAAGCACTTATTGCTTGTTGGGGCTTTAAAGATAAACAACTTACTGTGAATGGTCTCTTTGTTTATAGAACTATGGTAATCTGAATATTATCAACCTAATAAATTATTAAATCATAAATAATAACTGCTAAGCTTGTAAATGGATTTACTAAGGCTGAAAAGATGAAATAAGAAAAAATAATAATTCCAGGAAATCAAAGCTGCAGAAAGTTGAAATAGTGATCATATCTTGAATTCTCAGAATCAAAATAATAGCTACTTTAAAATGGAAAAGCCTAGCATAGAAAGTATGTGCATCTTCAATGTGCTTTAAAAATAGCTAATCCAAATAGGATTCTTAGTAGACTCAATGACAGTCTATAAAAGGCAAAGATATTCAAACTGCATTTTGGTTTAAGACAATCTATTCTAGTTTCCCTCTCAATTTCCTCATATTCATGTTCCTACTACTAAGGGTAATTGTATTCTGAATAAAGAGTTGCTGACCTATTATAAAAATTAAATAATGACAGAACAAACATCCACTCAGTCTTCATTCACCTAATGTTTACTGAATGCTTCTGATGAGTGATACATTGCCCTGGACATTAGAGACAGAATGGTGAACAAAATAGATGTGGCCCTTTCCCTAGCATACCTGTAGTTTACCAAGGAAAATCACACTAGTGAATTATAGCAGCTAAGGTTCATCTAGAAAAAGAAAAGAATGTGGATTTAGATTTTTAGGATTTAAAAACTCAAGTATACTCTTACAGTGTATTAAGCAAGGCCAGACCAAAACAGACAAAACCTCTGACCTTAGTTGGAGGGTCAAGAAGGCAAAGAGAGAGAGAGAGAGAGAGAGAGAGAGAGAGAGAGAGAGAGAGAGAGAGAGAGAGAGAGAGAGAGAAAGGTACTACTATTTGTAATATTTTAAACAATAAAATAAAATTTAATTTTAAAAAATGGCATTCCAAGGAAGCAAGACTTTGTTCATCTGAAGGGTGAGTAGGCATTAACTTATCAAAGCAGAGGAAGGAGTTTTAAGGAGCAGGAGAGAAAGGTATGTTAAGTCACCTGTGAACGAGAGAGGATGGTGCTATGGAAGGACTGAAAGCAAACCGGGGAAAGTGAGAGAAACACCATCCATAAAATGGTAAAAGAGGGCAGCAGAGGCAGATCATGCAGGACTATGTTGAGTATTTGGTTCTTTCACCTGAAAGCAATAGCGTTGAAAAGTTCTAAGCCAGGGGCTCACAGAATTGGATTTGCTTTTCAAAAAGATTGTCATGGCTGCTGAATGGAAAACAGGCCTGAGAGCTTTGCAGGGACTTGGGACCCACCAGGTGAAAGACACTCATCAAGGTGAGAAGAGGTAGTGGTTGGATCAGAGTATAGCAAAATAGGTGGAGAGAAGTAGACAGACTCAGGGGAAAAGTAGGTGATAAAACCAATAAGCATATATATTGGCTTATATAAATATATAAATTCTTTTTATATAAAACTAGAGGCCCAGTGCATGAAATTCATGCACAGGAAGGGGGTCACCTCAGCTTGGCCTGCACTCCCTCCAATCTGGGGCCTCTGGCTCCTAACCACTCACTTGCCTGCCAGCCTGATCCCCCTAACTGATCTCCCCTGACAGCCTGTTTGGCCTGACTGCTCTCCCCTCCTGGCCTGGTCACCCCTAACTGCTCTCCCCTGCCTGCCTGATTACTTCTAATCTCCTCTGCCTTGGCCCCGCCAACATGGCTTTGTTGGGAAGGATGTCTGGAAGGACATCCGAAAGGTCGTCCAGAAGATGTTCAGTGTAATTAGCATATTACCCTTTTACTAGTATAGATGTGGCCAACCATTATTAACAATTTGCAAGATAATAAATTTCTCAGAGAAAAGCATGTTATATTCATTTCTATATATTCAGTCCCTAGCACAGTGGCTCATTCATAATAGGCATTCAGTAAATGTAGACAATAAAAAATGAATTTAAGAGTCTAATGAATAAATATATCTATTTTATAAAAAAAACCTCTTTTTACTTTAAAAAAAATTTTAGCTAAAGCCAAACAAAAGAAAGATGGAAATAGAAAGAGAGATGATTACAAGAAAGAGAATCATTGAAACTAGCCTATATGGAACACTTACTCGTGCCGGATGACATTCTAAAATCTCTGCATATGTTAACTCATTTAAACTTCTCAAAAACCTAGAACACAGGTTCTTTTGCTTTGCTCATTTGCTCATTTACAAATGAGGAAACTGAGACTCAGCATTAGTGGTTTTCCGAAGATCAGACAACTAGCCAGTAGAGTATAATCAGGATTTGATCTTAGGCAGAAAGATTCCAGAACAACCATTGCACTAGACTGCTTCTCATAGGAGAAGGGAAAAGGAACCAGATTTGTGTGGCTCTAAAGAGGTTGGAGAGAAAAACAGGAAGGAATAAAGGGTATGGGGAATCGAAAGAAAGGAAGATGCCATGTACTCAGGGAGAGAAAAAAGAGAAGCACAGAGAGATAAAAAATGAATCTAATGGGGAAATAGACACAGGAATGGTCAAGCTAGCAGGGCCAGCGGATGGGCAGGATTAGGGAATCGAGTAATCCGATGTGATTGAGAATGGAGGCAAAGCTGTAGTAGTTTGGAGTAGAACCTGGGCTGGGGAACAGTTCCAGTCTAGGAAAGTGTGCTCTCATTTCTTTTTGTTGTTACCGTTTTTGTTCTTTTCAGGACATAGGAGTCTTGGGCCTGCAGTTCAGCTCTGGGAATAGTTGTGATCCCAAAATGGTATAAAGGGGAGGCAGAGAACTCATCCTTTATTACCCATAAGACCTTAAGGGAGTGAGGGACAACCTCTCTGAGCCTGAAATTCTTCACCTATAGCATAGGGATGATTATATTTACCTTCAAAAGTTGCTAGAATAATGGAGAAAATGGATGTAGAATCTGGAATCTAGTGGGTCATCCATAAATTACACCTAGTATCACAACCCTCAACAGCAAGCTTGTTTGAGTAAACACTATGCCCTCTATGCCCTACTCAGTACTTTGGACTGTACTTCGAATTATCGCTGAGTGTCAAAGAGCTTCCAGAGTTTGAGAAGCTCATTAAGAGTTCCTACTGTGAAATTAGATAGATAAGGTTCAAATTCCAGCTCCATTGTTAGAAGCTGTGTGTCCTTGGACGAATTGCCTCTAGGAATATCATTCTTTACCTATAAAATAGGGGCATTTACACCTATGTCACTAGACAATCTTGAGGATTAATCAATTCATGTAAAATGCCATGCAGAGTTCCTGCCAAATAGCACATCTTCAATAAGTGGTAACTAACATTACTATGGGAATTATAATAAGATCAGAAAGCCTATGATGTGGTTATTATGTGGAGAGAAAGAGACAGAAGCAGACCCAGGGTTTCGAGGGATTTTTCTCAAGTAACACAGTTGATATTGAAATAACTCCTGTGGGAGTGTCAAGTAACCTGCTCCCTGAAGATTCCTAAGGTCTGATAAAAGAAATGCAAGGTCAGGGGTTAGGGAATATGAAAGGAGGCAGCTTGGGCCCTGGCCTCAATCCCACTCCACCCAGAGCGGGCTTTATTGTTTTTCATATTTGGACTTGGATACATAAAACAATGATTCTACCACCAAAAAAAAAAAAAAACAACAACAAAAAAAACAGTTTTAAGCTATTTTAGCAGAAGGCAAAAAAAATTAAGGTGTGTGTATGTGGTTAGGATCTAAAAACAAACAAACAAAAAAACCTGTAGCCTGGCTTTGTGGCTCAGTGGTTGAGCATTGACCTATGAACCAGGAGGTGATGGTGTTATTCCTGGCCATGGCACATGCCTCGGTGGTGGACACTATACCCATTGTGGGGTGGGCAAGAGGCAGCTGATCTATGATTCTATCTCATCATTGATGTTTCTATCTCTCCCTCTACTTTCCTCTCTGAAATCAGCAAAAAAAAAATTTTTTTTAATAATAAAAAATGCAAAAAGCTATAAGCTCAGTTAATTTTCCATAAGAATGTAAACTCCATGAGAGCAAATTCTGTCTGTTTTGATCACGGCTGTGTCCTTAAGGCCTAGAACAGTGCCTGGCGCACAGTAAGTGTTCAATAAATATTCATAGAATGCATAAATGTGTTAAATAAATTTTAATTCCTTGAAGTTTTTCTTGAACTATAGGGTGTAGAGCAAACACATCCCCACGGAGCCTGACACAGGCATGTTAGTTAACTAGAAATCCCAAACATTGATTTTGGGTGCTAAAAAATATTCAGTCTATGGGAGTAGATCATGCCATCCAAAGATAGATTCTGGCATTGCTGCTGATACTTTCAGTTTTATTTTCATTCTCTGGTGTGTGAAAGAAAAAAATATAAACAAACAAATAGACTCTCCTCTCCCTGCCCCCCCCCCCCATGAACTCAATAGTGGCTTTGTGCATTTTATAGTCTTTGAAAAATTAGATGAAATCTAAAATAGTAGCTTACACAAGTTTAATACTTTGCTGTTTCTCATTAGATCTACAGAACAACTGAGATAAATAGGCAGGTATAGAAGACTGTCATCATTCTAATTCATAGAAAAGAAAGTAAAGCTTAGTGAAGCTAAGCAATTTGCCCAGGGTCATGATACTAGTAAATGCTGTGAGCTGAACTTGCACCCAGACCCTCTGATTCTATATCTTGTTCTTCATACATTTTAACTTCATTTTTAATAGTAATATAATTGCCTGGGTCAAAAAATCAAAATTTAGAAGTTATACACTGAGAAGTTTCATTTCCAACTTTGTCTCCATTTATCTCATTCCCCCTTGCCCTGATAGGCAGGCATTTAATTAATAAGAAACTTACTTAAATAAAAACTGAAGCTAAGACCATAGAGAAATATATGTAAATCTTATTTTCAGTGTTTTAAAGGAGAAAAATGTTAAATAGGAGGATAATTAATAGCCTGGAGAGTTAAGGAATAAAAAATTGTATTTTTTATTCATTTACATCAGCTCTTCATACTAAAAGATATTTCCCAAGTCAGAAATAATTTTATAAACATTAATTTTCTTTCAATGTGACTATGAATACCCAATTGCTGTGTAATTTGCCAAGGGATCACAAGTTCCAAAAGAAGCCTTCATGCAATTGCTCTTCATAACTCATATGCTTTCTTCCTAGAAAAATTTGGGACACGTAATATTCTCTAAAGAGGTTACTGGAATCTAAAGGGAACTGAAATCAAGGTTAAAGCCATCATATTTCCTTGGAAACATATACAAAACTTACCTAGTTTCATACAATAGAATCTTCATATAAAATATGTAACCATCTTTCTTTGTGTGAATTGAATACATAAATTCCTCTTTGTTTACAATCAATCAGAAGATTTTTTTATAAATGATTTATTTCTTAGTACTATAAATAATCATACCCTAAATTACCCAAATTTTCAATACTTCTATTTTCTTTTAAATATTTGAATCTCTTGAAAATAGTTATCACTCATTGCAGGAGATTTTTCTAGGAAGCAAAGCAGGAATGTTAAGTGTCTTAGTGATAATTTCCAGCTGGTAAGATTTAGCAATGAGCAACAAAAATAAAAAGGACATTTTAAAGGAAACACAATTACCTATAAAATTGCAGACAAATAATTGCTTTGGCAACTATTAGTAAGAAATAATGAAAACAGAATGTCTACCTAATCATCATCAAAACACAGCAGACGTGGCCCAAAGAAATGAAGATGTGAAGATTATTGAGGCAGTGGATGGTGAGGCAGGGAACACATGCAGAGAAAACGACTAAAGAAAAATAAAATGTTTTCAACTTGGATAGTTCTATTTACAGTTAGGAACACATTTTTCTCTTCTAGCAAATTCAAGAGAAAACATTCTCAATAGTTTTCTGATAAATGAAAATTGAATCTTCTTTTTGGAAGCCAAGAAAGTGGATTTTCTTGTTGATCATTTACTTGATCATTCTGATTGTTGATGGTATTGAAATATTACATATGCAATATTTTACTTTTTTTGTCTGAGCTGTCAAATTTCTCTCACAATGTGTTTTCTCATTGCAGTTCCATATCTTTGTCTCTCCTAATTATAGGCCAAAAAAAAAAAAAAACTTTACAGAGAACCTGAGACTACAAAACAAGCTATAAAGAAACTATAAATATAACATATGAATATAAAATAGAAACTACTTTATTTTAGAATATGAAAGTTGGTCTTTAGAATAATACTTAAATGCACCTATTGAGTATTGTATGCCAGGTATAGTCTTCTTAGTTACTTTTCATCTAAATGCTTATACCTAAATGTATATCTCCTCTCACATACCCAGTTATACATCTCCTTTAGTTTTATATTCTAACTTGAGGCCCGATGCACAAAATTCCTAGAAGGGACTTGGCCCCTGCCACCATGGCAGCTGCCTCTGCCTTGGCCCCTGCTGCCGCGCCTTCATCTAGAAGGTTGTCTGGAAGTCTAATTAGAATAATATGCTTTTATTAGTATAGATAACAGTAGATGGCTTATCATTTGCCTAACAGACCTTGATGTTTTGTCTCTCTGACTTAACAATTATTTCTCTGTCTGGCCAGAATAACCTTTTCTTTCCTTGTCTACTTGACAAACTTTTATTTCAAAGAACAAGTTAGAGATCATCTCCTCCAAGAAGCCTTCCTGACTTCACCACTCCATTTCCAGAATAACACTGCTTCCTCTGTGCTACCTCAGTATCTTGTATTGTTGCACTTCTCCCTTCATCTTGCAATTTATGTAAACAAATGTCCAATATCTCTCTGCAGACTATAAATCTCATGGGGGAAGGAAGTGACTATAGTAGTCAATGAGTGTGTGCTTTTTAAAGTAGTTTATTGATTTTTAGAAAGAGAGAAAGGGACAGGGAGAGAGGGCGAGAGAGCGAGAGAGCGAGAGAGAGAGAGAGAGAGAGAGAGAGAAGCATCATTTGGTTGCCTCCTGCATGCCCCACACCAGAGATTGAGGCCACCACCAGGGCTTATGCCCTGACCAGGAATTAAACAGGTGGCCTTTCAAAGTACAGGACAACACCCAAGCAACTGAACAACACTGGCCAAGGCTAGATAGTCAATGAATGTTTGTTGACTGACTCAGTCAAGGAATATTTGAGTGCAAGTGTGTTTTTTAAATCTATGCATCTTGAAAATGGGTTAGACCCGTGGTTGGCAAACTGCGGCCCCTTGAGTGTGTCTCTTCCACAAAATACCATGACCTGGGTGAATCTATTTTTAAGAAGTGGCATTAGAAGAAGTTTAAGTTTAAAAAATTTGACTCTCAAAAGAAATTTCAATCATTGTACTGTTGATATTTGGTTCTATTGACTAATGAGTTTGCCGACCACTGGGTTAGACCATTTGGAAAAGCTGATGGTGGCTCTAAAGATAATAGTAAAAATAGATGGCAAAGAGTTGGTTAGATTCAAAAAAGAGAGTTTCTGCTTTATTCCACCAGGAATTGTGCATACATTAGGGAATGAACTAGGTTCAAGAACTCAAGCAATCAAATACACATGGAGAGAGTAGGTAACAACTAATGATTACTATCATTAGGCTCAGTATGTCTAGATATTTCTATATTTTATGCCATTTAACTCTCACAAAATCTTTAATGTTGTAATCCCCATTTTGCACATGAAGGAATAAAACTTTAGAGAAGTTACACAAATAAGTGCCGAAGCAAAATTCCAAGTGGTCACCTTGACTCGGGTGCCCATTTGCAACATCACATCTGCACGTGGGGCCAATAGTCAATCAGCACTTCCTCTCCACTACCACCCTCCATGTCCTCACCTATTCTCCATGTCACACAACTAGTGTAGGCCAATTTGAGAGCATTTCCTTTGCAAAGCCGCATTAAGCGTGTTAAATGCATAGTCTTAGAATCTGCAGAGCTACAGTGTACTCCTAAACCCTGGAGCCTTGGAACTCTCCTTTGATCTAAGAGAGCACTTTTCTTAAATCTGGCAAGATATTGTTTAATAAAATGCACAGCAAGTGTCCACAGCAATTGAAGGAGGAGAGTAGTGATTAGGGTTTAAAAAAGAAAACAGATTACTACTGAAGTGAGGATTTTTGCATGTCATTTGGTTTAAATGGAACTGTGATTAGAGAGAGAGAAAAGAGACACCCGGAAAGGTCATTTAAAAAAATAGTAGCAATTTTGAATTTCAACTAAATGGATAAAATCTGGGGCATCACAAATGGAAATACTTTCTAAAGCTCTCTGCACTAAAGCATTTCATGTAAAAAATAAAAGTGCCATGGGAAACTATGTAACCTCTAAGGCTCCACATAGTTGGTTGATAAATAAAGAATTCTACTTGAATAAAATAACATAAATGTGTATAAAATATGTTGCTAAAATGAACAGCTGAACTTAAGGCAGTGGCAAAATAGACTCCATACAAAATAGATTTCTATAAGAGAAAGAAAAGCTACCAAAATCAGAAAAGAGAAAATCTGAGAAGCATGAATTTTATTGTTGGTGAAACTGTATTGTCTTTCTAGTCACCAACATGAGATTTTTGTACACAATGGGCTTCATAAGTGAGCCACTGGTAAGTAAATATTTGTAAAAACAAAACTTCTTATGAAGAGAGGCAGATATTAGAGGACAGAAGTCAAAGAGAGTGCTTCCGCTACTTTCCTGCTGTCTGACCTTGTGAAAAGTAATTAACCTTTCTAACCTTCAGATTTCTCCTCTGTGAAAAGAAGTTAATAATAGCATCTTCCTGTGGTAATTGTGATGAATAAGTCATAATCTTAATTCCTGGCTCCTAGAAAGTACTGAGTTGCAAAGTTCCTAATATATGCCAGACATTGTTCTAAGACTCTTCATCTATAACCATGCAATTCCTAAAGCAAGCCTCTCGGTTGGCAGCTAAGATTGTACCCATTTTGGAGATGAAGAAATTAAGGTATAGAAAGGCTAAGTCAATTATTGAGGAGCAACCAAGATGGCGGTATAGGTAAACACCTATTGTTCTGCCCGTGCAACAATTCAAAAACTACAACAAAACAACAAAACAAACGTCACCCAGAATCACCAGACAGCTGGCTGAGTGAAAACTCCACAAATAAAAGTAAAGGTGGGACACTGAGACTCAGAAGAGCGGCAGAGAGCAGCCTTGAAAATACACGTGTAAACAAAGGTTTGGAGCCGTGGATGCACACATGGGCTGTAGGGCTGGCAGCAGCAATCCCGGCTGGATTTCTCCAATGGGGAGGGCGGAGACGTCCCACTTCACGGATTACCCAGTGCCAGGCGAGGTCTGAGGTCCGGGGTACGCACCCTGGAAGCCAGGCGCGGCAGAGGTCTCCTAGTCTGAGGAGAAACCGGGTTGCTTGGAAAAGCAGTTTGCACGTGTAAAGTGTGCATCAGCACAGACGTGCGACTTGCTCCCTGATGACTTGCCCCCGGTCCCGGAAACCACAGGACTGCTTTGTTTTACAACCCTGGGCAAGACTTTGGGTGTGCAGACACATTTGGGGAGAGGCAGAGTTGTCTGGCAAGGGGTAGAGACTAGCGGCTTTTTCTTGGAGGTGCCTGCAACAATTACCACCCAACAGAGACCCGCGCACCACATAGGATGTAGCTGACGCTGACGCTGCCTGCTCAGCTAAGAGACTCCGCGAATCCAACCTGAACACAGTCTCCCTTCACAGCCAATTGGCCTGGAGGTCAAACCCTCCTAGGGCTAACAACAACAAGCTGGACTTAAATTAAAAAATACTGTACAACCCATAAAGGATTGCAGTAAGAGTACCCACCTCAGGTAACTGGGGAGGCTGTGCCACTGACCCTTAGAGGACATCTACCACATAAAGCAGCCACCATGCAGAGACATGGAGAGAAATCAGGTGTGAAAGAAATGGAGGAAAAAAGACGACTAGACATAGAGTTCAAAACCACCGTTATAAGGCTTTTCAAGAGGCTCCTAGATAAGGTCGAGACCTATAAGGAAATAAGGAAGACCTACAGTGAAATGAACGAGACCTTCAAGGATATGAAGGAGACTCTCAAGGATATAAAAAAGGACCAACCAGAAATTAAGCATACACTGACTGAAACAAAAAATATTATACAAAGACCTAAAAGTACTCTAGAGCACCCCAAGAACCAAGTTAAAGATTTGAAATACAAAGAGGTAAAATCCACTCAGCTGGTAAAGCAAGAAACCAAAAGAATCCAAAAAATTGAAGATAGTATAAGGGGCCTCTGGGACAACCTCAAGCATACCAACATCCAAATTATAGGGGTGCCAGAAAAAGAGAGAGAGCAAGACAATGAAAACCTATTTGAAGAAATAGTGACTGAAAACTTCCCCCACCTGGTGAAAGAAATTGACTTAGGAGTGAAAGAAGCACACCGAACCCCAATATATAGGAACCCTAAGAGGACCACACCAAGGCACATCATAATTAAAATGCCAAGAGCAAAAGACAAAGAGAGAATATTAAAAGCAGCAAGAGAAAAACAGTTAGTTACCTATAACGTAGCACCCATACGATTGTCAGTGGATTTCTCAACAGAGACGATGCAGGCCAGATGGGAGTGGCAAGAAATATTCAAAGTGATGAATAGCAAGAATCTACAACCAAGGTTACTCTATCCAGCAAAGCTACCATTCAGAATTGAAGATCAGATAAAGTGCTTTGCAGATAAGAAAAAGCTAAAGGAGTTCATCGCCACCAAACCAATATTATACGAAATGCTGAAAGATATTCTTTAAAAAGAGGAAGAAGAAAAAGGTAAAAATATAAATTATGAACAATAAATACACATATATCAACAAATGAATACAAAAATCAAGTGAATTAATAATCTGATGAACAGGATAAACTGGTAAATATAACATAATCATGGACATAGAGAGAGAATGGACTGACAATTTTTGGGGGGAAAAGGGGTGTGGGAAGTACAGCAAGAGACTGGACAAAAATCTTGCAACAATGGGAGAGGACAGTGGAGAGGGGAAGGTGAGGGTGGAGGGTGGAGGGGAGCTATAGAGGGATAAAAAAGGGGAACAATGTAATTAATAAACTGAACAATAAAGATTTAATAAAATAATAAAAAAAGAAATGTTAAGTCATTTACCCAAGATCATACAGGAGAGAAGTGTTAGGGCTATGATTCAAACTCTGGTCTGGCTCCAGTGTCCCTATTTTTGACCATCAGAGCAATCTACCTTTCCATACTAAAATGATAACCTATTTTAGTTTTTCCATTGAATTTATCACAATATAAAATGATCTCATTTGTTGACTTATGGTCTTCCTTCTCCCATCCTATATAAGTAAAGGCTAATATGCAAATTGTCCCCTTGACTGGGAGTTCAACTGGGGAGGGGGGCCAGCAAACCACCCGAGGCCCCTCCCCCTGGCCAGCCCCACTCCTGGTCAGCCCCCACACTTCAATCAGGGAGGACCAGCCAGAACCCACTTGTGCACAAATTTGTGCACTGGGCCTCTAGTTTGAAAATAAGCCCCAGAAGAGCAAGAACCTTGACAGCTTAGTTATTAGTTTATCTTTGGCATCTAAAACAGTATATATATTTTAAAATTACTTATAGCATGTTGACTTATAATTATACTAGAGGCCTGGTGGACAAAATTTGTGCACAGAGGTTAAGGGGTGTCCCTCAGCCCAGCATGCACCCTCTCCAACCTGGGACCCCTCAAGGGATGTCTGACTGCCCGTTTAGGCCCGATCCCTCTAGGATCGGGCCTAAACGGGAAGTCGGACATCCTTCTTATAATCCAGGACTGCTGGCTCCAAACTGCTCACCCGCCTGCCTCCCTGATTGCCCCTAACCACTTCTGCCTGCCAGCCTGATCACCCCCTAACCACTACCTGCCAGCCTAATTGATGTCTAACTGCTCCCCTGCCCACCTGTATTCCCCCAATTCCCCTCCTCTGCCAGCCTGGTCACCCCTAACTGCCCTCTCCTGCAGGGTTGATCACCCCCAACTGCCCTCCCTTATAGGCCTGGAACCTCCCAATGGCCCTCCCGTACTGGCCCTCTTGTGGTGACCATCTTGTATCCAAATGGGGGCAGGATCTTTGACCACATGGGGGCAGCCCTCTTGTGTGTTGGAGTGATAGTAAATTTGTATATTACTCTTTTATTAGATAGGATAGAGACCTGGTGCATGGGAGGGGGCCAGCTGGTTTGCCTTGAAGAGTTTCCTGGATCAGGGTGGGGGTTCTCTTGGAGTATGGGGCAGTCTGGACGAGGGTCCTATGGTGGTTTGCAGGCTGGCCACGCCCCACATGGAGGCCCTGAGATCTGGGATTAATTTATGTCCTACAGTTGAAACTTTGTAGCCTGGAGCGGAGCCAAGCCTTCTGCTCACTCTGTGGGAACAGCCATTTCTATTTGGATTTTTAAAAATTCTATAATTGAAACATTGTAGCCTGGAGTAGAGGCCTAGGTTCTAGGGCTGCAGAAGCTTGGCTTCTTCCATCTCCTGGGCAACTCTAGCCTCTGCTCTCTCCAGCTCTGTGGCAGCAGCCATTTCTGTTGGGATATATCTTCTATAATTGAAACTTTGTAGCATGGAGTGGAGACCTAGGCCAGCAAGTGCAGGCGGAAAGCTTGGCTTCCTCCATTACTGGGGAAACCCAAGCCTTCCTCCTGCTCTCAGTGGTTGCAGCCATCTTGGTTGGAGTTAATTTGCATAACTTGCTCCTGATTGGCCAGTGGGCATGGATTGATTGGAGGTATGGGAAATTTGCATATTACTCTTTTATTAAATAGGATTTGCTTTTGACAAAGAAACATGTTAAGAAACCATAAAAGGTAATAAAGAATGAAATAAATAGAGGAAATATATGTAAGAAATTAAGATTCTGAGATAATAATATGCAAAATCGTTACTAGTAGTGAATCAGAAGCATTCCCGAAAATTAATAGTGGCAGTTTGTTTATAAAAGATAGTCTTGGAAAAAATCCATGGAACAGATGTTTTTCCTCAGTTTTTTATAACAAAATTAAAAACAGGCACAGCCTCATTTTTCTTCATTTTCTAAAATGATAAGAAGGAACACAGAAGAATCCAGCATTACCATGGAACAAAAAGAAGAAATTTACCAGAAACAAAAAGTCTTGCCTCTTAACTCCTGGAAAAGAAAGCAGTCAATGACACCCCCAACATTCATCTTACTATCCAAATTGTTTATAATAAGAAAACATGGTAATAGCATTTGCCAACCTCAAAGTTACTGAGCAAAGCACAACATTAAGGAAGCAAAAAGGACATTATATTTTGTCAGATGCTTTAAAGATTCCACATGAGCCCACTTTTCATTGATTAGCCACATCAACAGCCCAGTTAAACATACCCTATCACTGCATTGTGTGTGTGTTTGAGTCTTAATTTAATGCCTTTGCATTCCACAGGAGGGATAAGATTAGGCAGCACTTTCCTATCTCTGTTCAATCAGAGAAAACCAGCAAATACATTGATTGTGCCTCCCTTGGTCCAGCCCTTTGCTAGGCATTGGGAACAAAGCCTTCCACTCTCAAAGGCTGAAAAAGCAAGGTCTTTTTGACTACCCTGTTTTTCTAAGGCATCTTTCTACATATGGGTCCTAACCCTGTATTTGGGAAACTTCTAAACTGTCAGCATAAAAAACCAAGATGGCAGCATAGGTAAACAACTGAAATTGCTGCCTCTCATAACCACTTCAAAACTACAACTAAAAGACAAAACAGACATCACCCAGAACCACAGGAAGGCTGGCTGAGTGGAAATTCTACAACTAGAAGGAAAGAGAAAAGCACACTGAGACTCAGAAAAGGTGCAGAAGTAAAGTGCAGAGGTACACAGGCACGCAGGTGTCAAAAGGGCTGGCAACTCAGTATGCAGTTGTCTTTCTTAATCGGAAAGGAAACACAAGCTTCCAACTGCTCTGCACTCCAGTTCCAGCTGAGCCTCTGGGGACCCAGACTCATATGGGGAGAAACTGGACTGTCTGGCAGAATTCCAAGGCAGCTTTCTCTCAGAGGTGCTTGCAGTGATTACAGAGGGACACTGAGACCCCGGGAGGCCTCTTAGGGTAGGGCTGAGGATCAGCCATAACTGTTTGCTCCTCCCTATTGATCCCCTGAGACCCCACCCCACCCAAGCTGTGCACAGATGCTTTTGCATATGAATGGCTTGGCTCTTTGCAATCTAAAATTACCTAACAAACTGCAGCTAGAAAACCAGAACATCCAAAAGAAGGCCCAAGGCCCCACAGCAGCTTGCATTGCTTTGCAGCTGTGCCTCATCTGGGCACCTCCAAACCCCAAACAAAGAGGAATCCACAGATATCTTCAAAGCCCCTGCTAGGTGGCCTCAGGCAGAGGCTAAATTAGCACCTCCTTGGAGATTCAAGAGTCAGTGTACCCAATGGTCAGAATGAGACCATCCAGATTAAAACTCCTCAGATCCATAAGGAAAACACTCAGGGGGAAGACTCAGTGGGCACCAAAGCCCCACTGAAGCAAGTCTTACCCCATAAGGGAATGAGGTTCTTCCTTCATAGACACAACTGCTTCTCACAGTCAATTAGCTTGGAGGTCAATTCCTTCCAGTGATGCAACTGGGGAGGCTGAGCTACTGGGCCCTATAGGACAAGTGACACACAAAGCCACTCTATCAACACAAGGAAGCAGCTAAACTGCAGAGACAAAGAAACAGATCACAAATGACAGAAATGGAGAAAAGCAAACTATAGGATATAGAGTTCAAAACCACGGTTATAAGGTTTTTCAAGAATTTTGTAGAAAAGGCTGATAAATTTAGTGAGACCCTCAAGGATATGAAAAAGCACCAACTAGAAATTAAGCATACATTGACTGAAATAAAGAATAATATACAGATATCCAACAGCAGACTAGAGGATTGCAAGAATCAAGTCAAAGATTTGAAATACAAAGAAGCAAAAAAACACCCAACCGGAAAAATAAAAAGAAAAAAGAATACAAAAATATGAAGATAGTGTAAGGAACCTCTGAGACAACTTCAAGCATACCAACATCTGAATTATGGGGGTACCAGAAGAAGAGAGAGAGCAAGATATTTGAAGAAATAATGATTGAAAATTTCCCCCACCTGGTGAAAGAAATAGACTCACAAGTCCAGAAAGTACACAGAACACCAAACAAAAGGGATCCAAAGAGGACCACACCAAGACACATCATGATTAAAATGCCAAGAGCAAAAGACAAAGAGAGAATCTTAAAAGCAGCAGGAGAAAAACAATTAGTTACCTACAAAGGAGTACCCATACAATTGTTAGCTGATTTCTCAACAGAAACTATGAAGGTCAGAAAGAGTGGCAAGAAATATTCAAAGTGATAAACAAGAACCTACAACCAAGATTACTCTACCCAGCAAAGCTATCATTCAGAATTGAAGGTCAGATAAAGAGCTTCACAGATAAGAAAAAGCTAAAAGAGTTCATCACTGCCAAATCAGTGTTATATGAAATGCTAAAAGGTATTCTTTAAGAATACAAAGAAAAAGGCAAAGATAAAAATTGTGAACAAATACATATCTATCAACAAGTGAATCTAAAAATCAAGTAAATAAAAAATCTGATGAACAGAATAAACTGGTGAATATAACAAAATCAGGAGCATAGAAAGGGAGTGGACTGACAATTCTCAGGGGGTATGGAGGGTGGGAGGTGTGAGCAGAGGCTGGACAAAAATCGTACACCTATGGGTGAGGACAGTGAGTTGGGGGTAAGAGCAGAGGGTGGGGTGGGAACCAGGTGGAGGGCAGTTATGGGGGGAAAAAAGAGGAACAACTGTAATAATCTGAACAATAAAGATTTATTTTTAAGAAAATAAAGATATATGATTCCCACTAGCAAAACAAAAAACTAAAGGCATATTGTCAGGGGGAAGTACCAGGGCCCAGATCCAGTCTACTGTGCACACTGGGACAGTCTTAAGATTTTTGTCGGAAGATGAGCCCAAATTAAAACATTTTTCTCAATCCAGATGCAAAATAACAATGCCGAAGCCAGTATTTTGATTTAGAATGCAGCAATAGTATGGAATTCTTAAGACAGAAACTAAGACAAAAGGATAATTTACAAAACAAATCTGCTACCTCTAAGTGGTTTCCATTAATTCCTCTATTTTACAGTAATAAAAAAAGTATTTGCTGTTGATTGTGTCCTATTAAGATGTTAATTTCCCATCCCAAGAAGTTGGGAGAAAACGGAGACTTTTTAAAAAGTGCTTTAAGCACTGATAAAAGAACTAGGTTGACATGTAAGAACAAAAAATTTCCCTAGAGCTTTCTTTAGGCTACATTTTTGCAACACCAGGGACAAAAGGGAACAAAGAAAGTCAACACTTTTTCTCCAACATTAGTTCTTTCTGGCTTGCAAAAGAAAGAGATGAAGAAGGAAATATAGCATTTTAATACTATAATGGAAGAAGCCATTCTGGGTAAAGATTTGAATACTATAATGAAAGAGGCAGTTCTGGGTAAAAGCCTTTCCAGAAACTTGAATCACATTCAAGTCAAATCCAGGATGTGAGCTTTCCTATCTGCCAACACCTACTGGGTATACTTTGAAACTAACTTCTTGCAGCCTGGGAGCTGACTTTGTTTCTCCTCAAGGCTGGGACAACTGGCCTCAAAGGAGCTCTGATTATAGTGGCTAAACTATTTAGAGAGCATCTGCTGGGTAAATATAGCGGCATTACAGTGGAATGGTCAAAGCCCAGACTCTGGAGCTAGACTTCCAGTATTCCAATCCTAACCAGCCACTCTTCATCTGTGAGACCTGAGGCAAGGTACTCATTCTCTTGGTGCATCAGTCTCCTCATTAGTAAAATTCTATCTAATAAAATAGTAATATGCAAATTGACCTTGCCTTCGCTACACCCATAAGCCATGCCCACCACTCACGCCCACCAGGCAATCAGGAGCGGTGGGCAGGGCCGAGGCTGCTGGTGAGTGTGTGAGGTGGGGGGGTAGGGCCGAGGCTTTCATGAGGTGGCCAGCAAGCGCGGGGGGTGGGGGGAGCTGGGGCCAGGCATTCACTGGCAGCGGGGGCCAAGGTAGCTAACAAGCATGAGAGGCGGGAGGCGGAGCAGCGGTGTATGTGAGGTAGGGGTTGGGGCGTGCACGAGGCCACTGAGTGTGGGGTGCCCCCGGTGCTGGGCGGTCACCACTGGGGCTAAGGCCTGGGCTGAGGGGGCAAGCCTAGGTGTCCAGTGAGCATAGGGGACCCCCGAGGCTGGGCAGTTGTTGGGTGGTAGCCAGTGGCCAAGGCTAAGGCCAGGGCTGGGGGTCGGGGCCAGCCATCTGCCCCATTGGAGGGTGATGATTGGGTGCCCAAGGCCTAAAGCTTAGGCCAAGGGTGAGGGATCAGTAGGACATCCCCTGAGGGCTCCTAGTATATGTGAAGGGGCAGGCTGGGCTGAGGGACCACCTACCCCCAGTGCACAATAATAGTAGACATAATAATAGTAGCTATCTGATAATATCATTGTGAAGATGAAATGAGTGAATATTTGTCACGTTCTTAGAATAGTGCCTTGAAGATGTGTCCTACATATTTATGGAGAGATATTGACTTCCATCAACCTTTCGACCAAGGCTAGATCAGTGATATTAGCCTTCTATCTTCTTTCTGCAACCTCCAGCACAAATGGCATTTGTCATTTTCACTAGTTTTCAGCACCACTCAATCTGATTTTCCCCAGCTAGATATGATCATTCATGCAACAACCATATATTGAATATCTTCTAGACATCAGCCTTCTCTAGGTCCAGGAGCTGGGTTCGGGGTGGGAGGGAGGCAGGAAACTGCCCCTCTAACCACCATCACCCACACCATCACCCCCACTCTGATTTTCCCAGCTTTCTGTACCTGTCCTAGAAGACCTAAGAGCTAATGCATTCCTGGCCATGTGATAGTATTGTTGTGATTTAAGATAAACTGATATGAAGCAAGATTCCCATTCATTTAGAAACGGCCTCTCATTCCTAAACAACTCATCCACAATTAGGCTCTTGCTCAAACTCTTGGCCACTTGGCTTACTTTGTATTCTGAATGCACTGGGCTAGGTGCAATGCCTGTTTTATAAATGGAAATACTTACAAGAACATGAAATCTGGCACAAATAAACACTCCATTTTTTTCAAATGAGTTATTAACATAAAAGAACTGTAACTCTGAGGGCAATATTATAGAGACCAACAAGTGTAACAAAAGATAAATTTCTAAGTAAGGAGTGGGATATGGGCTCCTGGAGTAATTAAATTAACTTTGAACCTAAAATGCAACTAATATCCATAGCCAGTTTTGCTCAGTGGATAGAGCATCGGTATGCAGACTGAAGGGTCCCAGGTTTGATTCTAGTTAAGGGCACATGCCCAGGTTGTGGGCTCCATCCCCATAAAAGGGCATACAGGAGGCAATCGAACAATGCTTCTCTCTCATTATTAATGTTTCCATCTCTCTCTTCTTCTCCTTTCTCTCTAAAATCAATAAAAATATTCTAAAAATTAAAATAAATAAAATGCAACTAATATAAGTTATTTAGTGTTCCATTAAAAAGAAAAGAAAATCCTACCTATTATAACTATAGGACACTATTGATGATAAGATGCATTGCTTAATCAGAGGTATTAAAATATTTTAAAAATGCATTTCCTAATTGCTGACATATAATCATTCATATTTTCCTTGCAACTTGCACAGTGAATAGTCATTTAACACACCCTGAGCTATGGCATAAGTGAGATGGGTCATGACTTCTATGGACCTTTCCATTCACTCGTGATAACTTCACTTCATGAATTCCTAATCAAGAAACCAACCTGAAAACCAAGTGATTGTGAGAATGAAGTTATAGAAACAATCTTGATTCACACTAAATTATTAAAAATCTTGTTTTTATGATTCCCGTGTTTTGTTATGATTAAAGTTATATATTTAATGTTTTCCATGTTTATCAGCCCCCAAATTTCACTTCTTTGAGTATAATTACTAAAATGTCACATGGTACAGCTCAGCACCAATGGTGACATAGTAGTGTGTAATTACACCATAGATGAGAACTGAGGTCCTAAGCTAGTAAAGTGTATTACTGGAAGCAGTTTATGAAGGGTTTCATCTTCAGGGCTAGACAGGCAAGTTGCCTCTCAAAAAATCAACTTTGTAGATAGGAAGAGAAAAACACACACCACACCTTCTTGTTCTAAAGCACATCACAGACCCTGACCCAGATATTCAAAGCTTCCAAGAAGCTGCCACATTACAATACTGAATCTCTGTACTTAAATTCACCATCATCATCATCATGAAAAGTACTTCTAAATTCCTAAACTCATGGCACAGGCTAGCATGATATAGTCAACATAATCTTCTAAACAAAATACAAAATGATGGTAGCTTGTGGTGCCATTTGCTCCACGATTTTGTTGCAAAGCCTTTGAAACTTGAGTAGGATAGCCCAGCAGCAACACAGCCTTCTCTGCTCTGCTGGAACCCCCATACAGCTACCTTCAAGGACAAGAGCCTTATTAAAAACACCTTAAAATTGTTTCTTGAGTCAGTGATAGCTAACAGATCTTTGGAAAATGGCAGGAATAAGGATCAGACATTTCATTCACCAAGGAAGATAATCTTACTTAAGATAATCTGTTTCTGTGATGCCTTCTTCCAAATAAAAATTAATATTTGGATCTGTCTCTTATTAGAAGTACAATTTTATGTATATATGATCTTATTGGAGCCCTTACATAACCTGTGAGGTAGACCAGGAACTGTGGACTCCTCAAGAATTAAAGTAATGTCTTTTTCATAGCTTGTTGGTACTAGCTCAGTGCCCAGCAAATAGTAGTTATAATAACTCCCTGGGAAATTAATTCCGGGGGAAGTTTCAAAGCAAGTAAGAACTGAAATGTTTGTTGAGTAGCTACCATGTCCTAGGCTCTGCAATAGGTTGTGAGTTTACAGGGATGAATAAGACATAGCACCTGGTCTTCCAAGAGTATGTCTACTAGGGAACACACATCAATGAATTTTTAGGAATGGTACAATGTGGGGAAGTACAGAGAGCTAAGAGAAATATAGTGCTGCCATGTGCATTCAGTTGGGAGCACTTATTAATTGAAATGAAGACCTGGAGGATGGGGATGGGGACAACGGGAACTTGGGAAGAGGGATTGCAATTCAGGCAGAAGGAATAGCATGTACAAAGCTTCAGAGAAGAGTGATCAGGGGATACTTGTGCCAGAGACTACCGTTATTCAGTATAATTCTAAATTAACATGTAAATGGGTTGGGGGAGACTGGCCAAATATTAATTGAGGTCTTGGCAGGAAACATCTGGTAGATTCAAAGTGAATAATTTGAAGAGAGTCTAACTGAGGGGTTATTTACAAATAAGTGGGCATGATATATTAAAACCTAAGAGAAACTTCAAGACTGTTAACTATGGGACCTCTTACTTCTCCTAGAGTGGAAGGGACAATAGGAGGAAGCAGTTGCCTGAACCCACAAAGCAAAAAGCCCACCTGATAGAACTGGGGCCCTGCAGGGAGAAACCCAGCAGAATAAACACCCATCTCATTCCCTCCCCTCACTCTGCTCTCCTGCTTGTGTTCTCAACTTGCCAAACCCAACCAGCATCCATATACGGTCCATGTTTATTAGCTTCCAATTACAGAGAAAGATGAAGAGGTGAGAAGTCAACAAAAAAAAATCTATACAGCACAAGTCTGAAGAGGAAAGGTTAGCTCAACCTTGAAAGGTCTCACAGCCTACGTTAACAAGTGTATCCTTTATACTTAAGACAATGAGGAATTCAAAGGTTGTTTAAACGAAAGTATTTTGAAAATACTACAGTGTGTCCATGCGGACATAAAGGTGGAGCAAGACTAGAGACAAGGAGAGCCATTTGTAAACTGCTACAGTTATCCAGGCAAGACTGCAATGCTGAGCTAGGAAGGCAGCAGGAGAAATGGAGAGGAGGGACTGGATTCGTGACTAATCTATTTGGAAAAGGCTGTTAGGATAGACGGAGATGGTGGGATTAGAGAAGAGAATGAATGGACACTGGATTGGAAATCTAGAAAGGAGAAAGAGCAGATGTTTAGGATTTGAGTCTTAGCCTTTGCCCTTGTGCACCTATGTGGCTCAGGTCATTCAGCCTCTGAGTCTGTTTTGACATCTTGTTTATAATGAGAATATAAGCTGGACTTCTCAAATTTGGCACTCTGTTCTTTTTCATTTTTCTTGAGCCTAGAGATCATTTCTACCAGTACAGGGATTTCTGTGAACTGAGCATGTCCACAGAATGTGAGGAACTCACAGGAATGTCCTGATGAGAATGCCCAGATAAGGGGCAAAGAGGCATTGACTTTGTTAAGCAGTTCTGCTGTAGACGCTTTGAGTGTAAGTGAATAGAAACCTCTGGTGCAGGGAAAGTCAGTCCATGCTCTCTGCCCTCCAAAAATCACAAACCAAGTTCAATATTGCTCATGCTGGGATAATGTAATAGAACAACTTCAGAAACATCAAGAATCCCTTTCTGGTGCCCTGCTTGTTGGTTCTGGAATCTGGGACAGAACAGGACTGAGCTGGTAATTATTGTCAGTGTTGTAATTATTAATTTGGGTTCCTGGTTGTTTTTTATAGAACTTTCCCTAGTAAAGATCAGCAGTTGGGCTGATCCACCTTAACTGTGGTATAAATTTTACTGCCTGCCAAGATATTTATATATTTGAACCTATGAACAGAAAGCTTTTCAAGGTCCTTTCTGACAATCTGTAATTTTGTGTCAACAGGAATCTTTCTAAGAGGGAAGTCATTGCTCAGAGACACAGGTAGTGTGGCAGGATAACAGCATGAATATAACTTGTTGAACAGTAAATCAGAGAGTCCTACTGAAAATTGAAGTCCTACAACCTAAATCAATAAAAACAGCTGGAAAGCAAAGGCATTTACTGGAAGTTTTTAAGGTCACGGTTGTGTTAATTAAAAGAAAACCCAGGGGTTGAGTGAATTGGCGGTGGTGGGGAAGCTGTTGTATTTATTGGGGTTGGTTTGTTAATAAAGGTTTCAGGTATATAATTTTATAATACATCATCTGTATATTCTATTATATGTTCACTACCCCAAGTCAAATTTCCTTCCATCACCCCTCATCTCCCCCCCCTTCCCCCTCTCCTACCCCCTCCACCCTATTTCCCTCTGGTAATTACCATACTGTTATCTATGTCTATGAATTGCTTTCTCCACCTTCCAGCCTGTGCTCCTGCATGTGCCTAGATTTTAAATGCACCCACTTCCAGCCAACCCCATACCACTCCCCCAACAAACACACACACACACACACACACACACACACACCTTTTCACCTCTCAGTTTCCAGTCAGCTTATAAACCTGTCCTTCAAAGACTACTCAAGGCTTCATTCTCAGTAATGCCCCCCAGTTGCCATTGTTCTGTCGTTGGAACCATCATTGTGCTTTACCCATATAGACACTTAAAGACTTCTAACTTTGTGTCACAGCAATTCACACACTTCTTATTCTCTTCTTTAAGGTGGAATTTTTCTGATTCATCTCTGTGCCTGGAATATATGAGATACCCAATGCATATCTAATGAATGAATGAAGTAATCAATATAAACAAATGAACATGTTTTTGAAAGTGTACTTTCCCTGTGGCTATTAAATACATCTGTTTTATCATTTCTTTTCTACCAAAAGGTCAGCAGTCCTATCTATAAAAATATTATATTGCAAAATAATAAATATCCTAACGCATTCTTTAAATGATATAATTGCAGGCAGTATTAATGAATAAAGAAGAGGGAAATTAATCAAAACCAGAGTGACCAGCATAGGAAATAGAATTAGAACTGACCAGCATAGGAAGTAGGATTGGAACTATGATTTAATTTTTAAGTTACTTTTATTAACTCCTTACTATATGCTAAGCACTAGGCTAAGCAGATTACATGCATTGTTTTATTTAATCTTTAAAACAAGTCTATGAGGCATTCTCATTCTATGCTTTAGGAATCTGAGACTTGAAGAGACTAATAATCAGCCCCAGGTCACCCAGTCAGTAAGTGGCAGAGCTGGGTTTCATACACGACTCATGTATGATTTCTATCTATGCTGTACTGTACCATGGAGACCAGCAAGATTTGGATAACTGTTACTAGAGAATAAGAGGTAGCAACTTGAGCTCAGATCTACAAACGTATAAAAAGGGAACATGCCTGGTAAGCTGAAGGATCAAATTTCCTGTCTGCTGATGGACTGGCCGGGAGTGGAGGGGTAATGGTATATCTTGGTGCATGTCATATAATATGATATATATTAATATTCTGGCTTATAATAAGAAATATGTATTTCATTTTCTGGCACAGAGCTCCTAAAAACCCTTGGAATTTCCTCTTTTGTTATGTTAATGAGTTTACTTTTAGATCACGCCTAAGAATGCTGGCTGGTTGCCAATATAACTAACCACATGGTTAGAGGATTGACACTTTTAGTCCCACCCCTGACCTCCCAGATGGAGAGAGGGACTGGCGGTTGAATCAATCCCCTGTGGCCAATGATTTAATCAACCATGCCTTTGTAATGAAGCTTCCATAAACACACAAAAGGACTAAGAAGAGTTTCCAGGTTGGTGAACCAGAATGCTTCCACGTGCCACCGTGTTGTGTCCCAAACTCCACCAGGACAGAAGCTCCTTTGGGGGCGGGTGCTGGGGGAGATCAACCAAAAGACTTGTATGCGTGCATATGAGCATAACCAATGAATGAAAGACACTGGGGCAGGGCCGGGGGGGAGGGGGGGGGGAAGGTGCAGGTGGGGACATGTACTGGGTGGTAGGGGAGGCTAGGGGGGAGGATAAAGGGGGAAAAAAGGAAAACATATGTACTACTATTAAATCTAAGTTATACTGCAAAAAAAAAAAAAAACAATCGGGGGTGGGGGGGAAGAATTTAATTTGAAGTTTAGTTTGGAATGGAATTTTTCCACTTGTACATTTTCATATTTTTGCTTTAAATTCTCTATATTTTATTGTGGGGGGAAAAAAGAAAAGAAATTCTTCACCAGGCTGTTGATTCACATTCTTTAATAGCCTTTCGAATAAACCTGTAATCCAATGAGTAAACTTGTTTTCTGAGTTCTGTGCGCTGCTCTAGCAAATGAATCAAACCCAAAAAGTGATTGTGAGATCCTCTGATTTATATATAACCAGTTGGTCAGAAGCACAGGTCACAACCTGGACTTGTGATGGCATCTGAAATGGAGGGTAGTCTTCAGAAACTGAACCCTTCACCTGTGGAATTTGATGATATTTCTGGGTAGAGAGTATCAGAATTTAGTTGATTTGTAGGACAACCAGCTGATGTATGAGAATCACTAGGTGATTTGGGGGAGGGGGGAACCCTACATATTGGGATTGAAGATTATCATAATATGGAAGGAGTATTGGATCTGAAAGTGGACAGCATTCAAATGATAGACTAAGAAGGCTGGACTAGATCCTAAAGGAAATGAGTTGGATACTAACCAACAGAAATGACAGGTTTAGATTAGTCTGGCAGGGGTAAGGAGAGTTGATAAAAAAATAGAGACTAATTGGTTACAGAGCTTTTTATTAAGAGCATTAGAGTAATTTTCCCCCTCCCCTTACCCACCCAAAAAAGATAAGTTTATAAGCAGCAAAAAATTTGAACTTAGTGTTAACCTCCATCCAGCCATTTTCTAAACTAAATTCTATAAAAATTATGTGAGTGTATGTGTGGTCAGAGAAACTCTTTCAGAAGCCCTCTAAACCTTTCATGAAACCACCTTTCTTAAACAACTCTGAGATCAACATGAAGCATAGAATCCCTGGTTCTGATAACCCCAAATTATTTAAGGTGCATGTATCTTTGTCCCCAGTGTCTAAAATGTTCTATCTAAACAGACAAAGTGATTAATTAATTAATTAATTAATTAATAATTTAATAGTCCACTTACTCATCTCAGCCTCGCCCCTACCATTATGCTGTTAGTGGCTATCTTGGATCCCATTCTTAGTCCCTCGCTTACCTCTATAACACTTTTAGGTTCACTTTGGGTCATAAAGTAGTCATTTGTTAAGTGATGACTTTCTAGCTCTAAAAAGTTTAGAATGTGAATAATGCCAATCTATATTCAATCCTATGTGTTTGAAATATGTAAATTTGTCAGAATTCAGTCAGGAAGAGCCAAGATAATATGGGGAAGTGTAGTGACCCCATTCCAGAATCAGAATGACCTAGTTTGAATTTCAGCTCTGCCACTTTACAGCACAGACCTTGGGGAAAAGAAATTTTGTCTTTTTTTATTTTATACTAGGGGTCTGGTGCATGAAATTCATGCACTGGGGGTGGGTGGTCCCTCAACCCAACCTGCCCCCTCTCATGTCCAACTGATGGCTCACCCCCAGCCTGTCCAAGGCCTAAAGCCTCGCCACCCAACCATCGCCCTACTCAGTTCAGCCCTGGCTGCCTGCGACCGCCCAGCCCTGGGGCTGGGCACTCACCACCACTTCCCCTCACAGCACCCAGGGGCTGGGCACTCGCCACCACTGCCGTTTCATCTCCACCCCCAGGCCCAGCGCTCACGCTACTTGGCCCCGCCCCCACTCCTGATTGGTAGCCATCAGGAGTGAAGGTACGGTCAAATTTGCATGTTTCTCTTTTATTATATAGGATTATTAATTACAGCTCATATTCAATATTAGTTTCAGTAGTATAGCAAGGTGGTTAAATAATCATATACTTTACAAAGTGTTCCCTCTTTGTAATGTGTACCCAATTGGCACAATATATAGTTATTACAATATTATTGACTATAATTCTTATGCTGTTCTTTACATCCCCATGACTATTTTGTAATAAACAAATGTACTTCTCAATTCCTTCACCTTTTTCACCAAGTCTCCCTCTGGCAACCACCAGTCTGTTCTCTGTATCTATAAGTTTGTTTCTGTTTTGTTTGTTCATTTATATTGTTCTTTAGATTTCATATATAATTAAAATCATATTGCATATGTCTTTCTCTGACTGGCTTATTTTAAGAAGCATAATACCCTTCTAGTTCCATCCATGGTAAGATTTCACTTTTTAATAATGGCCAAGTAATATTCTATTGTATATATGTGCCACCATGTTTTAGCCACTCATCTATTGAGGGGCACTTGGGTTGCTTCCATAGCTTGGCTATTGTAAATAACACTGAAATGAACATAGGGGTAAGAATATGCTTTTGAATTAGTGTTTTGGGTTTCTTCAGATATATACCCAGAAGTGAGATCACTGGGCCGACCATAAAGCAGTTCCATTTTTAATTGTTTGAGAAACCTCCATACTGTTTTCCATAGTGACTGCACCAATCTGCATTCCTATCAACAGTACACAAGGGTTCCCTTTTCTCCACATCTTCACTAACAGTTGTTTGTTGATTTAGTGATGATAGCCATTCTGATAGGTATGAGGTGATACCTCATTGTGCATTTCATTTGCATTTCTCTAATGGTTAGTGACATTGACCATTTTTTCATATGTCTGTTGGCCATCTATATTTTCTCTTTGGAGAAGTGTCTATTCAAATCCTTTGCCCATTTTTTTAATGGGATTGTTTGTTTGTTTTGGTGTTGAATTGTACGAGTGCTTCATAAATTTTGGTATTAACCCCTTGTCAGATGTATCAGTGAATATGTTCTCTCATTTAATGGGTTGTCTTTTCCTTTTGTTGAGGGTTTTCTTTGCTGTGCAAAAACTTTTTAGTTTGATGTAGTTCCATTTGTTTATTTTTTATTTGTTTTCCTCACCCAAGAATATATATTAGAAAAAAATATAACTAAGAGAAACATCTGAGATTTTACTGCCTATGTTTTCTTCTGGGATTTTTATGATATTATCAAGTCTTATATTAAGTCTTTAATCCATTTTCAGTGGTCTAGTTTCACTATTTTGCATGTATCTACCTAATTTTCCCAACACCATTTATTGAAGAGACTGTTTTTACCCCATTGTATGTTATTGCTTCCTTTGTCAAATAGTAATTGACCATAAAGACATGTGTTTAATTCTGATCTCTCCTGTTTCATTGATCTATATTAGACTTGCAGAAAACTGCTTAACCTGAACCTCAGTTACCTCAGGATAAAAATGGGGATCATATAAGTACTTCAAAAGTAAGTTATGTGAGTGAGATAATGCAGGCAGAACCCCCTGGTAGAGCACAGAATATGCACTCAATAAATGGGAGAGATGATGATAACTATCATCATAGACACATTTGCCACCCATGCACTTATAGATCCATTTAATATAGAATCGATGACTTCTATTTTTATATTCGTATTTTATACAGGGTGTGGCAAAATTGATAGCTGTGAGTATATAAAACACAGTTGTTCTTATACTATTATTTATTAGTTATTATATCATTTTCTATTCACATAACTGTAAATCTACTTTATATATGTAAATTTATATTTATATTTATATTTATATGAGAATATTAAGTTGAAGACACAGTTGTCATCATAGTCATACCTAGTATTTAATGCATTTTTTGTGGATATCATCTACCAGATTGACTTGAGCTGTTATAAATATATCACATAGTCTCAGCATTAGAATGGAGTTGATTTTGAGTAGGTCAAAGCAATTTTACATAATTTATAATACATAATTTATGTTGACTATGTAAAAAATAATTCGTATTCCTTTTTAGTCAAGTTTATTGCATTTATTTATTTTAGCAATCTATTATTAAGTAAAATATTGCTTTATTTACATAACCTTTGAAATAGGTAAAAGTATTTAAGAACTTATAACACCATTTTACCTTCCAAATGTTAGTCACAGGCAACATTGATTTAAATGCTCTCATAAACAAATGGTTCTGACATTTAAACTATCTTGGTATTTAGCAGCTCGGAATATGTACCAATATTTAAGTAATATCACATTTTTCTGGAAACAAGTTAACCTTTTGTTTTCTTTTTTACTGAAACCTATTATAGCAATTGGAATAATAACATAATTATAAAGTGAATTATCAATCATGTAATTCCAGCATTTTCATCCTTAGTCTATTTTTGTCAACATTGTCTTTATTAGTATTTCGTATCACTCCTTTTGCTTTCACATTGCTTCTTTCTTACATAGCAAATTATTTTCTTGTGAAATCATCCTCCTATTATTTTGTGTTTCACTGAAATGCTCAGATCTCTTACTTGATATATTTGAGCAATCATAAGTAAAATCCTTAACCATTGGTCTCCTTTTCCACACACACTACCGCCATCACTTTCTAATCATCAAATCAGAGGCCAGAAAGGCAGATGACAAAGGGCGGAATGTAAAGTGATCAAGCTCAATAGATCCTCATTTTATTTAGCATCAGCAAGGACAGGAGCCCTCTATCTTCTCGATGCAAAGAATAAATGTTTCAAGTGCACTTGACCCAGCTTTATTACCAGATGAACTGCTTCTCCATAATGGGTGTCCTGCACACAGATTTCAACACAAGAAATTAAATAGAACTAGGCGAGACGGAAGTCAAATTTATTATTTGTAATGTCAGTCCTCTTATTGAATATGCTTGACATTTAATGTAAATAAAGTAAGAACTCTACTATCTTCCAATAAGTGTTTATAAAAGAGTATAAAATAGTAGATACTTATTAAAAAGTTAATGTTAAAAACTCTACCTTCCCAATGGAAACTAAATCACCATTGATCTTAATAAATGTTTTTTACCACTAGTCCTTTTTTTTAAGGTAGTCTACTTGTATTGTATTAAGATAGTTATTTGCACCCTAGCTGGTTTAACTCAGTGGATAGAGTTTCAGCCTGCAGGCCGAAAGGTCCCAGGTTTGATTCCTGTGAAGGGCAAATGATGGGGTTGCAGGCTTGATCCCCAGTGGGGGTCATGCAGGAGGCAGCTGACGAATTATTCTCTGTCCCTCTCCTTTCCTCTCTGAAATCAATAAAAATATACATTTTTAAAAAGATAGTTATTTAGATAATTTAAGATAAATTTTCCAAATTATAAACCCAGCACTTGTAATTAAACAAGCTCCATGTTCAAGATAAAGGTGTGTTTTTGGGGGGGCAGGGGCAAGAGGGAGAATGAGGCAGAGGCAGGATTCAGCTGAATTGTTTTTTGCTGCCTTCTTATTTCATTTGGCATGTAATTTTATGATGTAAAGCTGCGAAATAGACTCTAAGAATATAAAACTATTGATGAACATGGAATGAAAGGCCCATGAGTAGAACAGATGGAAGTACAAATGTTTGTAGAGTATAGCAAGGAAAACAGCCTCTCTCAATCGCTTCTATGACTCTCCAGAACAGAGTTTAAAAGTAACTGGAGTCTATAATCATTTATTTTTTTTTAAAATATATTTTATTGATTTTTTACAGAGCAGAAGGGAGAGGGGTAGAAAGTCAGAAACATCAATGAGAGAGAGACATTGATCAGCTGCCTCTTGCACGCCCCCTACTGGGGATGTGCCCACAGCCAAGGTACATGCCCTTGCCAGAATCGAACCCGGGACCCTTCAGTCCACAGTCCGATGCTCTATCCACTGAGCCAAACCAGTCTCGGCTACAATCATTTATTTAAAAAGATGTATTCTACATATAATATTTCTTGTCAGTCTGATTATTCAGTTAACCAAAAGACCCCATTCTTTAACTGTATTCAATATCATTGTACTAGGAATGTTAGGGAAATACTACTCATATTTGTAATAGTGTTATATGTGGTCAGGAGCTTCAGTGATAGAACACACACCAGATTACCAGAGGGACTTCCTATAGGAAGATAAAGAATAATGTCTTTTTTTTCCACTCCTAAACAAGTTTTAGCCTTAAATGTAGGGACAGCAAGCTGGGTCATATTAAAATCTTGGGTGTTCCTAATGATGCTTTAACTTTAAAACTAGAGCAAAGACAAGCTTGAGCTTTTTTTTCTGGTGACTCCCTTTGTTCTCTGTCCTTGATTTTTTTTTTTTCTTAGCACAAAACAGACCTCTTTCTTCCTGAGAGTGAAAGGGAATATGGGCCTAGTTAGCTCATGGCATTCTGGTCCCAGAGAACACTGTGTACCCAACACTACAGGTGGTTACAAGTAGGACACTCCTTGTGATTAATAGCAACATAATTCTTACTAGGAATCAAAGAAATGCTGTACTTATTTTATCTCATGAGGTCAGGCTTCACGGCCTTTCTCTCTTTAGAATAAAACACTAGCATTTATAAAACATACCTGTGGGATACAATTTAAAGGTATCTGCCAATTTCCTCCATAATACACATTGATATGAAATGATCCCTAACAAATATCTATACAAAGTGATCCTACCTCAGATATGAACCCAAGTGAATTTATCAGACTCTACTCCAGGATTTGAAATTGGGTCTTAGAGATAGATGTTCATGTCTCCATGGTGGTGCTTAAATTCGAAGATGACACAAAGCTGTGACTGGAATTTGAGCTGCTGTGTATGGGCCATGTGTGGGGAGAAAGTGGGTCTGAAGAGGTAAAGAATAATACAATTTATACAGGAGGACAGCAAGAGAAAACTGAATGGCAGGGAGAGAGAGAAATGGTAGAAGCAATGACTGAAAACTCCGTTTCTAGACCCTTTCAAGGTCAGGTTCTTAGGTCTTTCCCTTGGGTTCTGAGATGACACATGTCCTGACAATAAAATTTCCTCTATAGCTTAAGCAGTTTGAAGGAGTATCTGTTTTTGCAACAAAATTATCCCTGAAAGGGACACTATCATGATAAGCACCTTCAAGAAGAAAGGGAAAACCCTGATAGCTATGACTTGATTCTGTGGCCTTCCTCCCATGCTAATCACTGCTGCCTCTCTTCAGCGTTGTGCTGCTGGGGTTTCAATGTGGTAGCTGTCTGTGCATGTCTAGAAAGAGCAATCTCTTATAATGGTCAACCCCATTTAAACCGGATGTGGAGCCCAATGTGAACTTCATACTACAGCTGCCACAGAAGCAGTCAAAGCTTATGTGAGTGAATAAAATCTGTATATTTTTCCCATAAAAGATGAGAGTGTTATAAAATGTTTTAAAGCTAAATCAATCTGTCCCGGCTGGGCATGGCTCAATGGTTGAGTGTTGACCTGTGAATCAGGAGGTCACAGTTCAATTCCCGGTCAGGGCACATGCCCAGGTTTCAAGTTCAACCCCCAGTGGAGCGTGCAGAAGGCAGCCAATTAATGATTCTCTCTCATTGTTGATGTTTCTATTTTTCTCTTTCTCTTCCTTCCTCTCTGAAATCAATAAAAATGTATCTTCTTGAAAAAGGTAAATCAATCTGATCTTGTCAGAGGTTATAAAAAGAACATTTTCTTTCGTTTATTTCATTTTAAATGTGGGGGGTGGGGTGGGAGAGGAGGAAACAGTCATTGTTTTGAGATAGTTTAAATATTGCCTTCTTAATGAAGCCATCCCTGACCCTTCCATCTCAGGCAGAGTCCTAGCTCCTCTGGCCTCCTTGGTCTTTGTGTGTATCCATGTAATTGTCACATGCCCATCATGGTAACAATTGGTTTGCTTGTCTCTCTCCCCCACTAAACAGTGAGCATTTTGAGTAGGAAGTAGGCCCATTAAGCAAGACAGAAAATAAAGTAGAAACAAGTAGGTTTATTGGACTGGGGGTGGAGTGGGGAAAGGGAAAGCTTATTAGAGTTCAATTTAGGTTGAACCTGAGGTGCCTTTTGAGACTTGCAGGTGACAAAAGTCCAATTGGTTATCTGTATCCTGAGAACAGAATAATGCTCTAATCTGCAGTTAGAGATCTGGAAATAATCAGGATCATTAAAACTATAATAATCAGATGTTGTGCTAGGTAGCTAGGAAAACACATTAAGTAGAAAGAGAAAAATGGCCAGGGCAGGACCCTGGTGACTATACTGTATATTAAGAATAGACCATATATTCTAAGGTAGCATTTTTCTTACTTTAACAGAGTAAATACAGGCTCTGTCCAAAGGGAGGCAGCAGTCCATGCCGTTAAAGGCAAGGACTCTGGAGCCAGTTGCCTGGGTTGAAATCCCAGCTGCCCCTCTTATTAGCTGTGTGACCTTGGGAAGATTATTGATCACTCTGTGCCTCAGAGAGGTCTCTTTAGCCAAGTGGGGATAATAGTAATACCTACATCATAAGGTTGTTATAAGAATTACATAAAACTTAAAACAGTGTCTGGCATATAGTAAGCAGACTTGAGTGCCGATACCCAGAGAATTTGGGAACTGAGATTAGTGCTTTTGGTTGTTTTCACTATTTGCTAATGACAAGTATGAACGTTTTAACATTCTAAAAAGACAGTTGGCATAGAGCCTGGGTTAAAATTCTAAGCACAGAAGTGCATTATTTCCTCCTCAACGTAAAAGATTCTGGAAATTAATCATCTTGCTTCAGAATGAAACCTGATGGCTACAGGGCAAGCCTAGGCAGCAAACTTAACATGGTTTTACCTCCTGTGTAGGTGGAATAAAAAACTTCCTGAAACCCCTGTTTATACCAAAGCCTGGAGCCAAACAGGTAGCTCAGACTCCCAGAGGTGGTGAGTCATAAACATTCATGTCTTTGCTGGTATTTTCAGCGATCAAAGTGACAGTGGATCCAGACCACACACAGTGGAAAAGCGCTCTCTGTTATGAGAGAATGACTAGAAGGCGTGTCTATATGTGAGCATGGCTAGGGGACGTGTCTATATGTGAGATGGTCATTTCTGGAGAGCAGAGGGTTGTGATGACTCCACAGGAAATGAGTTCACCTATTTGCCCAAAGTGACACCTTATAGACTGAGTTCCTTATAAATCCCAGAGCCTGGTGGATCTCAGCCCTGTACTCATGAGTCTCCATGTGATCAATCAGAATTCATCTGAGAAATAGAAACCATCCTATGTAGTGTAAGATGATTTAATTTGGGGAATGAAGTGTTTGTAGTATCACTGAAGAATTGGTAAGAACATACTTGCAATCTAGAGATAAGGAACAAAGGATTAGAAAGTAGTTGCTATGCCCTCCACCACCACAGAACTGCTTCTCAATACTCAATTCTGGATGATCTGTTGACAGCAGAAAAACAAGAGAAAGGTGGCCTCTTTCATGCTAAAACCTTCCAAATCCAGAAGAAGGGCATTTAACAATGGGAACTTAATTGGCATTGTAAACAGTACCTGGAAAGGAATCTAAAAATGTGGATTTCAGTGTTGCAGCTCTGAAGTAAGGAGAAATTCCATAGAGAGAAGTAGGAATAGATGCTAAGGGTTAACTGACCCAGTACATCATCACAACAATAGCCACCCTTTATTGAACATTCACTCTTTTCTGGGTACTCTACTTATTTTCACTCATTTAATGCTCATAGCAACTCAATGAGGGACATGATGGTTTTATATCCAACTTATAGATGAGGAAACTGAAGCACTGAGACTTTAATCTAACATGCCCAAGGTCATAATCTTGTAAATAGAAAATCCAGGATTCAAACCAGGCACTCTTAACTCCACAGATACCTACCCTTCCACAGAACTGCCATTTATATAATAGCTAACATTTCATTTAATATCTAACATTTTTCTACTATTTTATAGACTTAAAAGCAAAATACAATTTACCAAAATATGTAGGCAGCCAGCAGGAAGGAAATCCTCAAAGCCTAGAATATCACAGAAAGCTTCTCAGAGGAGGTGGCACATAAACTGGAATGTACAGAATAAATAAGAGGTATTGGAGGTGGACCCTTTGGAAGGTGATTGGGCATTGTCCTGTGCACTGAAAGTTTGCTGGTTTGATTCGCTGTCAAAGCACATGCCCAGATTTTGAGCTCGATCCCCGGTAGCTGGGGGCATGCAGGATGTTTCTTTTTCTCTCTCCCTTTTCTTTCCCCTCTCTAAAAATCAATAAACTATTCTTTAAAAAAAAATAGAGGGAAGATCTCATACAAATAACGTCATTGAATAAAGCCCAGATACCCACAAGTGAAATGAGCTCCGGGAACCATAGGGAGCCTCAAGTTTGAGGATGAGAATGGTGAGGGGTGAGGCTAAATAGGTTTTAAAGGGACAAGATCATGACAGACAGTGGAGTTTGATTGTTAAACTCAAGTTTGTCATAAAATTTTTTCTGTCAAATACTTTAGAGCACTATCCTTATTTTTATGTTTGTGTATACTATGTTGAGCCTACCAATTAGTAGCTGTGTGCCTTGGGCAAACTATCTATAAAATAGAAATAATAATAATAATAATAGTGATTATCTCAGGAATATT
This sequence comes from Antrozous pallidus, assembly GCA_027563665.1. Lineage (NCBI taxonomy): Eukaryota > Metazoa > Chordata > Mammalia > Chiroptera > Vespertilionidae > Antrozous > Antrozous pallidus. The sequence continues at coordinate 53,965,062 of CM050520.1, read as the reverse complement.
GTGAAAATTAAATGAGTTAATATGTGAAAAATATGTATGAAAATAGTGCCTGGAACCTAAAATGTGATCAAAGAATACTAGTTATCATTACTTTTGTTATTTTATTAGATTAATTTCAGTTGCTATAAACTAAATGTTTGTGTCCTCAAAAATTCATATTACTAAATTGATAATCCATTGCTGTTCCCCAAAATGCATATGTTAAAGCTTAATTTCCAATGTGATAGTACTGGGAGGTGGTTCCGTGGGAGGTGGTTAGAGCATGAGGTGGCATCCTTATAAGTGGGACTAGTGCCTTTAAAAATGAGACCGCAAAAAAGAGCTCCCTCACCCCTTTCATCACTTAAGAATGCAGTAAAAAAAAGACATAGTGTCTATGAAGCAGCAATTCAATCTGCCGGCAACTTGATGTCAGACTTCCCATCCTCCAGAACTGTGAGAAATAAATTTCTGGTGTTAATATGCCATGCAGTTTATAGTACTCTGTTATAGCAGTCTGAACAGACTAAAACATCACTAAAAATCACTATATCACTGAATATTAAACCAAGAGCATCCATGCTTGCATTATTAATAATAGTTCAAAATCCACTGAAACTTCCCATTTGGAAGATTTTTGAACAAGGTAACAACTGTGTCCCCAAGATTTTTAGTGTATTAAGAGCTGACATACAAATCATTTTGAACAGTGAAGGCACATAACAATAAAACATTTTCTGAACTCTTGTATTCAGAATGCTCTCTTCATGGTACAAGTATTTGCCAAAAGCAGTTACTTTCTCACCCATCACTAAAATATAACCCTTGTATCATAAGGGATAGAGAAAGTGTATTTGCCTTTACCACTCTATATACATTGTTACTGAAATATAACATACAAACAGGAAAGTTCACAAATTAGAAGTGTACAGCTTGTGTTATTACACGGTAACTACACCCAGGTAATCACCACTTAGACCAAGAGATAAAACAGTACCTTTTTTGCCTCTCCCAATTATTCCTCTCTACCTCTTTCCTTAAGCTAACCACTAGCCTAACTTCTAACAGCCTTCATTAGTTTTTGCCTGGTTTGCACTTTACGTAAGTAAAATCATACAGTGTGTATGCTTTTGTATCAGGCTTCTCATATTCTGCTTGATGTTTCTGAGGTTCCCCCATGTTGTTGGGTACAGCTGTAGTTCACGCAGTTTTATTGCTATATAGTCTCCACTGTGTTGAAAAACAATAATTCACTTACCCATTCTAATGTTAGTGACCATTTAGGTTGTTTCTTATGGCCACTTTCCAGCTTTCTTTCAAAATACGGCAAATATCCTATCATTCAGATCCTCTTGATGAGGCACACCAAAACCTATGGGTCACACTCTTGCCCTTCTTCTTTGAGAAACTCCTCTCTTTCCTCCGGTTTCCTACAATTCATAAACAGAAGAAAGATGCACTGACAGAGACCTGAGTGAAAGCCTCAGGAGCAATGCACATGAGGAGTAGAGCGAGGCCTGATTTCTGAGAGAAACACAGCACAAATAAAAACACTGCTATTTTTTTCCTGACCTTTGCACTACCTTGTGCATTCCCAGGGCTGTGCTCACCCCCAGCAGTTTAAATCTCACTGCTATAAACAGTGGGTATGTTTTGAAGGAGTTTGAGCAGGAGTTGTGTGTTGAAAGTCCACCCTGATATCAATGAGGAGGATGGATCAGAATAAAGCAAGGAGGTTACTGTCATGGTCCAAGGGGAGAGACAGTGCAGCTAGAGAAATGCATAAAGGATAGGCTTGCTAGAACTCAGTAATTAGGATGTGATGCTCAGGCATTTGGGTGGATGGAGAACCTCTGAGGAGAGCCGACTGCAGAGGGATGACAAAAGTGACAGCAACTTGCCCCTGGCTGGATGGAGTGTCATCCTGTATACTGAAAGATCCAGGTTTCAGTTCTCTGTCAGGGCACATTGCCTGATCAATGGTTCTCTCTCACATCAATGTTTCTATTTCCCTTCCTCTCTCTAAAATAAAAATTTTTAAATACATATTCTCTGGTAAAGATTAAAATAATAAAAATTAGCTAAACAGTGATGCCAACTTCAGTAATAGCTGATGCTTAGTTAGAATTCCTTCTCTCTTTGTACAGAACACAACTCTCCAGTCTGACTCTATCTTCTTTTGCTTTGAAGCAGAAGAAGTTGGGACCATATTCAAATTATTTCAGAGCTATTCTGCCTCATGCATTTAGGAAAACACAGCTAACTTAGCTGGACTGTCCCAGACACGTACATTTCATGTGGACAATAATGCCGTGGCCCACATCTGACTCATGTGTGCCTTTGGGTAACAAACTCTATAGAGAAGTATGTTTTCACATGTAACAACTAGAAAAAAGTATTGGCTATGTGCTGCACATCACATCATCTCCAGGCAGCCTGAATCTGTAAATTATAGCATTAATGTGGACAGTAAGTACTTTACTAATGTGAGATTTTGTAAACATGGTAATGGTAGTTGGCTGGGTGAATGAGCAGGAGTATATAATTAGTGATGGTGTATGTTTAAACCCCTGGAAAACACAGACCCTTTGGAATCTGAACTTGATGTGAACCTTTTTCTCATAGAAGGGTCGTGAGGGAGAGAATTGGTATCAGCACTCACCCTCTTTTCATTAGCTACTAAATGCCCCTCCTCTCACTCCCTCTACCATCTCCCTCTGGGGCCCTGAATATGGAACTGAGAGCAGAGAGGTGGAACAAAGAGGGTCAGACATAGAAGTAAGAAGAAAAAAGGAAGATTTTGGCCTTTGCTGATTTTTCTCAGTGCTTAGAGTGTTGGTCCACGGACTGAAGGGTCACGGCTTTTATTCTAATCAAGAGCACGTTCTTGGTTACAAGTTTGATTCCCTGCCCTGGGTCAGGGTACGTGAGGGAGGCAACCAATCAATGTGTCTCTCTCACACTGATGTTTCTCTCTGTCTCTCTCTAAAAATCAATGGAAAAAACATCCTCTGGTGAAAATTAACAACAACAAAAACAAAAATATTTTTAGGACAGCATCATTGGAAAAATAAGAGAAGATGGAAAAATTGTAAGTCTAGAAGAACACCTCAAGAACCAGTTCAGTTCAGCTAACCCTTTTAGAAACCTTACTATATGTCCAACACTACAAGACAGAGGATATAATTAATACCAGTAGGTAGACATTACAAGAAAATAATTTTGAACTCAAAGAATTTTTTCATCTGTGTAATTGTTCAAAACCAAAAGAAACTGTCCTGTGTTATAGTGATGTACCCTTAACTTAAGTATGAAAACAGGACTGTTTCAGAGGAGACCATTATATTGGATGGGAGTTGACCAGTTGACTTCTAAGTAACCATTTCAAATAGACATTTCTCTGACCATAATATGTGTTTAAAATAGAGCTGCTATTAGTAACCCTGGCCTTCCATGGTTAAGGAATTGAAATTAGAGATACTACCTTCACCTTTTGTGCTACTCTTCTCTGCCCATGTAATCAACACAGAAAACCAAAGATGGAGGAGGGACAGCACTGGTTGGAGTGCTCAGTGAGTTGGAGTTTCATCCCACACACAAAAGGGTGGTCGGTTCAATTCCCAGTCAAGCACATAACTCAGTTTTGGGTTTGATCTCTGGTCTGGGTGTATATAGTAGGCAGCCATTTGGTCTCTCTCTCTCTCTCTCTTTCTCTCTCTCTCTTTCCCCCCATGCCCTCTCTCTCTGAAAGTCAATGAAAACATATCCTTGGGTGAGGAATTAAAAGACAAATAAATAAACAAATATGGAGGGGGTGTAGAATGTTCCAGAAAGGGGAGAAGCTTCTGAGAGATGAACCAGCTGGAGTCCTGAAAGAAGGATTATGAAAAGTCAGGGCACCAAAAAGGAGAAAAGACCTCTTCGAGGTTCCTTGACTCATTATTTATCCAGTTGTGTTGATGTAGTATTTGAGAATGCCCTAGTATAAAAGACCTAGAGCTTAATGATCGCTGAATTTGATTTCCATAATTTTTCTATAAACAGTATTATTAAACAATTTGCTCTGTAAGCTAAATGGCTATTCTCTTTATTTCCTTGGCTCCAGAAATAACAACAGCAAACATTTATGGAGAACTCACCAAGTGTTAGACACTGTTTAAAGTGCTTTAAACAGATTAATGAACATAAGCTTTATGAAAGCCCTATGAAGTTATGCTAAGGACTGAATTGTGTCCCTCCCCCCAAATTTATATTTTGAAGCCCTAACCCTTAATGTGATAATATTTGGAGGTAGGGCCTTGGGAACTATCTAGGTTTAGATGAGGTCATGTGGGTTGGGCCCTCATGATTGGATCAGTGCCTTTAGGAGGTGAGATACCAGAGAGCTCTCTGGAAAAGTCGTATGAGCACACATTGAGAAGGTGGCTATCTGCAAGCCCGAAAGAGATCTAGTTAGAAACTCACCTTGCTGGCGCCCAGATCTTGAACTTCTTCAGGTCTATGAGAAAATAAGTTTCTGTTGGTTAAGCCTCCTAGTCTGTGGTATTTTATAGGGCAGCCAGAGCCAACTAATACAGGTCAGTACAATTATTATTCCCTTTTACATGAGGAAACTGAGAGATGGAGAAGTTAAGGATCTTGCCCAAGACAGCACACTAGTGACGGGAAGAAATGGGACTCAAATCCAAGCAGGCTGCACCCAGAGCCTTTGCTCTCCACCACAGTGATCTCCTGCCAGCCTGTAATGTGTGTGCACCTTCTGCCTTTACTGCGTTTCCCAAGACATTTCACAAACTGGTTTAATCATTCTTCACAACATTGTAATGAAGATAGAGCAGACATGGCTGTCCTATTTTTATAAGCTGAGAAAATTGACAGATTAGGTAGAATGGCCAAGGAGAAAACTCCAGGGACCAAGAGAACCAAGAACAAATTAAACACAACTAGTAATTTTCTGAACTGAGCTGACATGAACATCCTGAGGTTATCTATATCCAATACCAAGATAATGAATGATGCCTGATATGAAGAAAGTATTAAGTGAATTATTGAATGTCAAATAAATAGGTCAAAAATGACTCAAAATCCCAAAGTCAAAGCAGTGCTGAGTAGAAGAATCTTTTATTTTTAATCACAAGCTTAATTATTCATCAGTTCGTTGTCTTATTAATTATTCAGTAAACAATTATCCAGAGTGAACAATGGACCAAGCATTCAGTTCTATTTCTATCCTTTTCTAATCGATGTGCCCTAACAAAATGTACTTTGAAATACCTTGTCACTGAACATATTGCTACTTGAAATACATCTTAAATAGAAAAATACATTGTTTTAGATCCAACTGAAAGGGAGAGAAAAGCTTAGATCCAAGAAAGGAGAAAAACTTATGCCATTAGCCAAAACATGACATAAAAATTCAATCAATAGTTCATTTCTCAGCAAACCCCCATTTCTCATCATTTTTGTTGAATTAATTGATTTTCTTCTGCTTAATTCGCTTTTTCTTGAGGAGAATTTGTATCTTCAGTAGGAAATTGTAGGATTATAGTGAAAAGTAATTCATAAATAACTCATTTGATAAAAAGAGTCATATTTTTATTCTAGCCCCACCCCTAAAATCTGGGAGGTCAAGAATCATTCCCAGCATCATGTAGCTTCTCTCTTCTAAATCTCCGTGTTCTAAATCACATGATGAAGAGGCACAGCTTCTATGGCCAGATCTATTTATTTACTTACTTCCAAGCAGGTGTGTCTTTTGGAGCCCTGTATTGTGTCCCACCACTGAGGTTTTGCAGTCCTGTTTTATTTCACCTAACAAAATGATGCTTGTAGACGGACTATTTGGCTTTGTGAGTTATGTAGATGTCTTGGGATTGTACCACACACAGTGTCCCAAGTTCTGTCATGCACAGAGGCTCAGTAAATTGAACGTCACCTATAGAAAGTAATTAGTCAGCATCAGGTCACATTGGAATCACTTTGCTGCACTCTGATTTATCCTTCAATTGTTTTCTCTGTATGCCATGAGCTAAAAAATCCTAGTCTTCAGGTTTGGATACTTCCTTCTTTTTTAGTTTTTAGGTAAGATTTTAGTTTAACTGACTGGAGAATAAACAGGCACTTTTGAGAGCAACCACATTTTCAAAAATACAAGAAGTAAAAACAGAGCAACAAATCACACATGCCGTCAACTTTCATTATTGCCATTTCTCACACTCTGTTTCCTTTATTAACCCATGTGTCTGCAGAGAGAAGTAGCACTTTTGAGATGACCATTGGCAACTATAAAGCCAAATGTCAAACAAACCAATAGCCAATCTTTCTAAGGAAAGAGGTTGAAAATCTCTGTCTCTACAAAAGATGTTCATGCCTGAAAATGCATTTCAGAACAAGTGCATAAAGTTGAATTAATTTGGTCTGGCTAATTAGTACGTTCAGTTTCAGGAATAATAACAATTAAAATAATAATAATAATATCAAACATTTTTATAGTATTCTGTTCCCCTTTCAGGACACTGAGAAACAGGAATTTCAAGGGAACATGGCCAGGCAGTGTAGGTGCTTAGAAAATTTAGAATGGCATAGGCAGCATTTATTAAGATAATAAAATTTAGTCTGAACCATATAAAAGTGCCAATATTTGACAGTTTTTGACCTAATGAATTTGTAGTTACATTGTTCAACCTAATAATAGTAAGTAACACAAGTGACTAAGCACACAGCTGGGGGCCTCTGCTCTGAGTCAGGCTCTGTGTTCTCAGTGTAGGTGAAGTTGGAGTGATTTGATGACAGAGAGAGAATCTGGAGACATGAGTTCTTGTCCAAGGATCTCTGCTGATCTTGACTAGCCAGCTCCTCTCCTTGGATCTCAGTCTTTTTATCTGTAAAATGAGTGGCTCTCAAACTTTTTAACATTCAGTCCACATAGAAAGGGTAAAACACCCCATGTCTCCTTTATACTAATAGATCTTAATTTCCAGTGGCAAAGACACTGCTGTTAATGTAGAATGTGACTGTGAAAACAGACCGTGGGTGTGAGGAGGCTTATATGTGCAGGTACTTTAGCAATAGGGGTATATTTATTGCTATTTAGAGATAAGTACATGTCTTAAAGCTTAGTATTGGAAAATGTTAGGCCAAAATATAGTTAATGCCAATTATGTATCATTAATAATTAATAAATGTATTAATAACAGATAGAAGGGATAATGGTAAACCTAAACTGAATGTATAATTAAAAGCAGGAATAGTGGTAAGTGCTAACTGTGACCAACTCAAGAAAATATTTTGGATGCAGTCTTTGTAAAAAGCATTTTGCCACCCTAGCACTTTGGCTCAGTGGATAGAGTGCTGGCCTGTAGACTGATGAGTCCAGGTTTGATTCCATTCAAGGGCACATGCCCGGGTTGCGGGCGTGACCCCCCAGTGAGGGGCGTGCAGGAGGCAGCTGATCAATGATTCTCTCTCATCATTGATGTTTCTCTCTCTCTTCCCCTCCCTTTTACTCTCTGAAATCAATTATATATATATATATATATATATATATATATATATATATATATATATATATATATATGTATTTTTTTTTAAAGAAAATATTTTGGATGCAGTCTTTGTAAAAAGCATTTTGCCCCTCAGTTTGGGGATTTCCAACTCTCTGCCTGTGCAGAAGAAGCTGTGTGACATAACCAGTGTCACATGTCAGCTAGTCTTCCTGAAGGAATACCAAATAGAAGTTGTCCATGAAGCCTAGTAACCCACTAACTTGAGGACAAATTAAACATCCTTAATTCACTTAGTAGTTACTGGTCAGTACCTCTTAAACCCATTTGAAAACAAATACTTATGAAATTGCTAGTCATTTACCTAAAAGTGCCAAAGAGTATATTGTTTGGCATGTTTGTGATGCCCTCACCTTCTGTTCCTAACTCTGTCAGATTGGCTAATGTTGATATCAAGCTTCTTTTTAAAACCCTATCTCACAGTAAGAAATATATTTGCTTTAAAACTCAGGACACACATACACAGTCACCTCTATATCAGTGCAGTGTGAGCTCTACACAAAAGTGCCAGAAAAAGCTGGTGAGAAGGGTTAATACTTAAGCCAAATTCCGTGCACATTGTGGGATGCATGCGTGTGTTTCTGTGTGTGTATAACAATTATGCACAAATATATTAATATGTCTACAAAACAGCACCCAGGCATACTCAATTAAATCGATTTTACAACCTCCATATGGGTTGCAGTGTGCCATTTGAAAAATATTACTTTCTTTTTAAATATATTTTATTGATTTTTTTTACAGAGAGGAAGGGAGAGGGATAGAAAGTCAGAAACATTGGTCAGCTGCCTCCTGCACACCCCCTACTGGGGATATGCCCACATCAAGGTACATGCCCTTGACCGGAATCGAACCTGGGATCTTACAGTCCGCAGGCCTTCGCCCTATCCACTGAGCCAAACCAGTTTCAGCATGAAAATATTACTTTTTTTTAAATGTTGCTCAGGCCCAGCCAGCATGGCTCAGTGGTTGAGTGTCAACCTATGAACCAGGAGGTCACAGTTTGATACCTGGTCAGAACACATGCCTAGGTTGCAGCCTGATCCCAAGTAGGGGACGTGCAGGAGGCAGCTAATCAATGACACTCTCTCATCATTGATATTTCTTTCTCCCTCCTACGCCCTTCCTCTCTGAAATGAATAAAAATATTTTTTAAATGTTGCTCAGAGTACTAGACTTATCAGGGTGATCACTTTGTAAGTTATACAAATGTCTGATCACTTTGTTGAAACATGAAATGAATATAATATTGTATGTCAACTGTAATTGAAATATAAAAAAACATATTTTAGATGTTGCCTAGATATGAATTCACTATGACCTCTACAGACAGCAGAGGAGCTTCTGCTGCCTTAGAGATCTAAAGTGAGGTCTTTCCATCTTTAAAAAGATGGAATACATGAAAGCACATTTGGAAGTTGCACAGTGAATTGGTTTGAAGTTGTGGTTCATAAGAAAAAATGGCAGTAACTGGGGATGCTGAGTCTGGAGGAAAAAGTGATGCCGTGTCTGAAGCCAAGAGTAACTGGCAGTCCTCCAAAGCTTCGGTAGCTACCAGGGTAACCAGTTGTTGGAGGGGCTAGGCATTTATCTATGACTCCTACAGACAGATATTCACTCACTCAGCCTCCTGAGCATTTACTGAGTACCAGCTACTTGCCAGCTTCTGTACTAGAGACTACAAATAGAAAAAGAATAGCAAATACAGTCATGTAAACTTTATGCAAAGACACTAAGCTTTAGATGTGACAATTAAGCAAGCCTGATGGCTAACACAGATCTGTGGAGATGCAATCCATAGCATTGAGAGATGATGAATTTATTTAAAGTTCTATTGAATGGATTTAGTGATTCATGTAGCCCCTCGTTTATCAAGATTCTCATTTGATATCAATTTCTAAAAAATTCTAAGTATTCTTTTCAGAGCAGAAATGGTTTAGTGATGGAGAAGCAGATGTTCTTGGAAGATGAGCTTACAAACTAGGCCCAAGACTGCCTCTCCTCATTCTGCTCCCCAGATGAAACATGAAACTATGAAAGAGTTTCCATCTGAACTTTAAAGGAGCCTTTTAAGACTCTGGCTTTAGACATTTTTTTTTTCCTGAGAAAATTCATTAAGCTTTTCTTTTATTTTAGAATATTCAATTTGCAGGAAAGTACACAGAATAATGAATGCATAAATCTTCTCAATTTCTCACTAAGCCTGGGTAATGTGGCATTGCTTTTACTGCCTTTGAGCTCTCACCAATCTCTTTTGAAAATAAATCAGTTAAAGGCTGTGATCCCCATTGTTTCACTGAATTGAAAATTCAATGTCAAAGCTTGTTTGGGGTGATCTGTGAGTTTACTATTATTTTGAAGTTATAGAGAGACATATGGTGGTGTGATAGAAAATGGATTTTCTAAGTGTGAGAGCTGCCTTAGTACACACGAAGTTCCCCAATGTCAGAAGCATTCAAGAATAGTTGCAGGTCACCTGCCATCTGGTTGGAGTGAGGGAAGAGACATTACCTTTCTGCTTCCTACCAACCTAGAGATTGTATGTTTCCATTAAACTGATTTCACCAGGCTTTAACTGGGTTCTTTTCCAGAAAAGCACTTCCTGTACTTGCCTTCTGGAATCACATTAAATCAATAATTGTTCTCAAATAGCCAACATGTACTGACTTTTGTGTGGCAAATTCTGAGCTAAGTACTTTAAAGACACTAATTTGATGATAACCCTATCAGGGGCACAATTCTTATTCTCAGTAATGAGTAAGAGATTATATAATTCAGAAGGGCACGGAGACAAGACAGAACCAAAATATGAAGCCAGTATTGAACTCATAACCACTAGGCTATATATAATGTTTATTATTTATATATTCCTGATCCTTGCTATATGTGTTTATTCATCTACATTATTTGGAAATAGCACTATTATTTAAATAGCCTTCTTAAAATTTGAAATATTGTGTCATAAATGTTCAACAAGGAAATAGTTAATTAACTTGCAATCATTAAAATGTTCTTCACACAAAGCTACTCAAACACAGGAAAATGTGTGCAATTACAGCTAATTAAATCATGAAGTGGAATTTTTTGTGCCCTGTGACCTCAACTTTGTTTTTAAAATGTTCATGGCCTGGTTGGTGTGTCTCAGTAGTTGACCATCTACCTATGAACCAGGAGGTCATGGTTCAAATCCTGGTCAGGGCACATACCCGAGTTGCAAGCAAAAGCCCAGTAGTGGGCAGGCAGAAGGTAGACAGTCAATGACTATCCCTCATCAGTGATGTTTCTATCTCTTTCTCCTTTCCCTTTCTCTCTGAAATCAATAAAAATATATTTTTAAAAAATAAAATAAAATGTTATGAAAGGAAATGACCAAAATACATGTAATGACTGACCTTGCGTAGTTATATATATTTTCTAATATTTTATTCTTTTTAAAAATTTATCTTTATTGTTGAAAGTATTATAGATGTTCCTTCCCATTCACTCCCCCCACCCCACCTCACTATTTTCTGTGCCCATGGGTTATGCATATATGCATATAAGTTCTTTGGTTAATCTCTTCCTGTCCCTGCCCTTTTCTCTGAGATTCATCGGTCTGTCCCATGCTTTCATGTCTCTGGACCTATTTTGTTCATCAGTTTATTTTGTTTATTAGATTCTACATATAATGAGATCATGTGATACTTGCCTTTCTCTTACTGGCTTATTTTACTTAGCAAAATACTCTCCTGGACCCTCCATGCTATCTCAAAGGGTAAGAGGTCTTTCTTTTTTATACCTACACAATATTCCATTATGTAAATACACTGCATCTTTTTTTATCCACTCACCTACTGATGGGCACTTGGGTTGTATCCAGATCTTAGCTATTGTAAATAGCACTGCTGTGAACACAGGGGTGCATATATTCTTTCTGATTTGTGTTATGGAATTCTTAGGATATAATTCTAGAAATGGGGTCACTGGGTCAAATGGAAGCTCAATTTTTAATTTGTTGAGGAAACTTCATATTGTTTTCCATAGTGGCTGCACCAGTCTGCATTCCCATCAGCAGTATCCTAAGGGTTCCTTTTCTCCACATTCTCACCAGCACTTGTCCTTTGTTGATTTGTTGATGATAGCCATTCTGACAGGTGTGAGATGATATTTCATTGTCATTTTAATTTGCATCTCTCTAATGATGAATGACTGAGCATTTTTCATATATCTCTTGGCCATCTGTATGTCCTTGTTAGAGAACTGTCTATTTAGGTCCTTTGTTCATTTTTAATTGGGTTGTTTATCATCCTACTGTTAAATTGTATAAGTTCTTTATATATTTTGGAAATTAATTCCTTATCAGATGCATCATTGGCAGATATGTTCTCCCATATAGTGGAGATGATAGCAGATTATTTTGATAATGGCTTCTTTTGCTGTGCAGAAGCTTTTCATTTTGATATAATCCCAATTGTTTATTTCCTCCTTTGTTTCCCTTGTCCTAGTGTAACCATACAATCAATGTGTCTAGGTTGTCTGTTACTACTTGAGCCAATTAAGCAGAGTCAGGGTTGAATCATATATATGTGTTTATTCCAATAATGCTAATAGTATGGGAGAGCAGTAGGTTATCCACAAAAATCTACTTTGCTTCTCCCCATAAACCAGTTGCTTTTATTAGGTAGAAGGACAAAAATTACATAAAGAATTAGGCAAAAGGGTATTGCCAAATGGGCAGTTAACAGATAATACAGCCTGGAGATATGGAAAGGCCTGCAGGTATGCAAAGGCTTGAGGTCTTCAAAGGACTGATAGCTCTAGTTTCTGCAACCAGGTTGTCAATCTTTCCATGTTAACAGGTAGCTACCTGATGGGGAGGATAGGTTTCCAGGTGAGCTCCCAGATCCCAAGCACAACTCCCAGCCAGGTTAGAATATGCTTTCTTTAACCAGAACAAAACATTCATGGTTAAAAGAGCATGGTTAATATTTCTTAAAATTATAGCTTGTCTCCAATATTCTATTTCTGCCTCTATCACTACGATGTATTGGCAAACATATTGGTTTAAGATATGTCTGAAATTTTGGTTCCTATGAGTTTGCTTCTATTAGGTAGATCTGCTATGTCTCCATCTTGGTAGGGTGGTCTTGTGTAGTAGGTGACTTGTGGGACCCAGTGGTGCAGTCTCCCTTATCACCAGACCTGGGGGCTCTAATAATATCTCTTTTGCACATTGTGTGGGCCCTCCTGATGTAATTGATTCTTTAATACATACATACATATATATATATGTGTGTGTGTGTGTGTGTGTGTGTGTGTGTGTGTGTGTGTGTATATATATATATATATATATATATATATATCCATTTATTTCAGAAAGGAAGGGAGAGCTAGAAACATCAATGATTGGCTGCCATCTGCACTCCCCATACCAGGGATCAAGCTGGCAACCCAGGCATGTCTCCTGACCTGGAATCGAACCGTGGCCTCCTGGTCCATAGGTTGACATTCAACCACTGAGCCATGCTGGCTGGGCTGTAATTGATTCCTGATTGCTATTAGTTTGTTCATGCATGAACTCAACCTTCTGGCTGGCTGATAGTAAGGCTCAACCCCCAGTACAGCATGCAGGCTGATGTGCAGGTGCTTATCACACAAGGCAGAATTTACCTCAGACTAACAAGATCTCCCTGTGTGTATACTGCTTGTGAAGCTTATTGGATCCTGCTCCATTGTCCAAAGCAGGTCACCAGGCATTTGTGTATTTGGGCCTCTTCATAGGGTTCTGGTGCAGGCCAATGTCAGATGCTGTTTGTGATTGGCACTGAGTACCCTGTTTGGAGCTAACAGCAACCCACATCTTGTGACTCCCTTTTCTTGGGCTGGATATGTGTGTAAAGGACTGAGCTTCACACCAAGGCCTGCTTTTTCTAACCTCAGGCCCAGAAACAGTCAGACAAAGAGTCAAAGCACTCAGAGATCCACTCTGCCTGCAGGCAGATTGTTAGTCTCAATCACTTGATGATCCTCAGGCTATAGAGCTCCCCTGGGGCAAAAGGGGTTCTAATACAATTTTGTCCCCCTCCAACCTACCCCCACAAGCCTTCACCCAACCCACCTTCCACCCCTTCAACCCTCCGACCTCTTACACCTGCCCCCCCACCCCCAATCAAAAGCTGCATTGATGGGAAAATTCTGCCTGAGAAAGATGATTTCTGCAGTGTGTGGGGATGACTCATCACAGGGATCCTGAGGGCTAGGATCCTCTCAGATCTCTCCCCAGATCCACCAACCCCAGACTCCTCATACAGCTCTAATCCACTGCTGGAGCCCAAGGTGAATGGCTACAAATAAAGTTTAGTGTGTTGGCCCTTTAAGGGGTGCCTATGTTCCTAACTGTCTCTCCCAGCCAGATAAAACCTGGGTGCTTTTCATAGCCAGATGTTATATGGACAACTTTCCTGGTTCTGTTACTCTGGGTTGGGGAGCCCAGCTTGGGGTTTAGACCCCAGACTTCTCAGATGGAACTTCCCACAGCTGAGATTTCCCTCCAGAACTCCAGCTGCTTCCCATGGGAACCCAGCCAGCCATCTGGGCATCTGCACTTCTTCCACTCTCAATGTGGTCTCCTTTTAACATCATTGGTGTAAGAGTTCTCTCCAGCCAGTCTTCAGCCAGATTATTCAGGATGATTTTTCTATATTTACTATATTCTTAAAATATATATATTATTGCCCTGACCCTTAGCCCCAGGCGTGGGAGGCAACCAATGGATGTGTTTCTCTCACATCTCTCTCTCTCCCTTTCTCTATATCTCTCTCTCCCCCTTCTTCTCCTCCCTTCCACTCTCTCTAAAAATCAATGGAAAGAGCATCCTTGGTCGAGGATTAACAAAAACAAAACAAAAATATTTTTCATAATGAGTTTGTACTGTTTCGACAACTTAAATAAGTTTTGTTTTATTTTTGTTTTTATAAAGTATTTTAATTTTCTGATACAAGTTGCATGGTCTCTGATCTAACTTTATGGAATATCATGCTCTCTTCTTAAATGAAGATGTAATTAAGTGGTCACATGTTTATTTAGCGATAAAGGAACCTGTATAGAAATGGGCAACTCAGCTTACTATAAAGCATTAAATATTCAGGTACATAAAGTCTGCTGATTCTACTTTGCCCAGAATGGAGTCAGAAGGCCTGGAAGCTCCACTCAGTTGACTGCTGCTGAGTTGCTTATCAGCAGCCCTGAGAAGGATGAGCCAGAATTTTTCAGTTCATGGATGATGGTGAAAACTGGTTGAGCTGGTTTGGAGGACTTAATGGAAGTGATGTGATTCATAGTCAATTTTGGCAAGTCTTTCTAAGTGTAAGTTGTGCCCAGGCCCCAGGGTGTCAGTGCTCAGCCACAGGGGCTGAAGAAGAATCATTTCTGTATGACCAGGCATGATTCACCTGGGGAGGCTTAAAGTGATTTGTTTTTTCAGGAAGGCTTAGGCTGTCCCATATTATATGATATATATTTTTGGAAAACTCTGTCTACCTTTGTTGTTGATTCATTAATTGTCACTTAAGTGCCACAAAAGACTTCTGTGTAATTAGGTCTACTTTCCCTTTTAGGCTTTGGATCTGAATGGAAATTATCCAGCATTCAACTTTGCATTTAGAGTCACTTACAGAATAATTAATAATACCCTTTATGGCACTGAGTGAATAAGGATAGGGCAAAACATCAACCTGCTAAGTAGTTGATCCACAAGAAAGGTATGTTTTGTTCTGGCCGGTGTGGCTCAGTTGGTTGGAGTTTCATAAGTATACGGAAAGGTCATGAGTTTGATTCCCAGTCAGAGCACATTCCTAGGTTATGGGTTTGATTCCTGGTGGGGGTGCATAAGGGAGGCAACCAATCAATGAGGGAACATGTCCTCAGGTGAGGAATAAAAAAAGAAATAAAGATATGTTTTACAACTGTATACACCTCTCTCTAGGATTTTCTAAAATAATTTATTCAGAGAGCTTCATGGTAAAGAACCCTGGAAGCTGCCTATCCAGAAGCGATTATGATTCCTGCATTGCAGAAGGAAAGAGCAAACATAAGGGCAACAGTGTTCTACCAGCCTACTTTGTCATCACTGTGCTATGGCTCTGAAGTCCCCATTTAGTTCAATTTTTAGGTTAGTTAAAGGGGAGGAAGTAGATGGGCTCCCAGAAACTGTGTTTCTTGGAGGAGTCTGAGAATCAGGCTTAGGCCAAGGGTGTTGCCATTATGACAAAGGCCATTACCGAAGGTAGGGTAGAGATGTCTCCTTGCCCCCAGAGCTGCCAGAGGTGTCCAGGGATTGATGCTGAGTCTTCTGTGCTTCTGTGATTCATTAAAACCAGTACATCAGAAATGCTACGCTGGGTTATACCAGTATGAGCTCCGGCCAAACAAGGATCCAAGGTATTACAAGCCGATGTGAGAAATCCTGAAATAATCGGTATGTGGAAGGTGCTGTGGGAGTAGCAAGGTGGTCATGAACTCAGTCTGTGAAGTTCAGAAGGATTCCCAGATGCAGCTGTGCGGAGTGTATTTTAGAAGAATGAATGGCGTCAGCAGACAAAAAGGAAGAAAGAATGGTCTGTGTAAAGTCGCCAAGTTCTGCAGGAAGAAGACAGGGAGAAGAGGCTGGCAGGAGAGCAGGTTTGTAAAGGAGCATTGTGCTTCACTAAGAGCATGGGTTTTCTGTGGCAGTTGGTGAGGGGTCAGCACACACTTTTAAGAGGAGAGATCACTTTAGAAAGAGTTCTCTGCTGACGTTGCTAATTCACTGAGATTAGACGGGGGGGACCTGTTTCAATAAAGCCTCATTCATGCCTGTGGTAGTGTTGACATAGAGGAACATACAGACTAGAGGACATTTTGGAGAAAGAATTGATGGAGGTTTATGCCTGATTAAACGTGGAATCAAGGTTTGAGTCTGAAATACATAGCTTAGATCACTAGGAAAACTGTGATGCCATTAAGCAAAGACTTGATGCCTTATGAAAACCATGGTTTTGCCTGAAAACTTTCTAAAACTAGAGTGTGACTTCAACTGTATACTAGTTCTGTGGCATCTGACATTTGTACTAAAGTTTGAACTTTCTAGAACACTTTCTCTTGTTTGGTCTCATTAAACATGCCATTTGACAAATGAAAAACTAATTGTAAGTGATCTGACTAAATTTGTCAGCTGGTTTTGGCTGTGTTGGGAGTCGAACCAAATTTCCAGACTCCCTAGTCTTAAGTTTTTAATCAAATCCCAGATCAGACAGTCTTGATCTCACCATTTTTTTTTCTATTGTGCATGAAAGACCTTCTCGTAGAAGGGGAAGCTGGGAGCTTTGGAAAAGCCACAGAGAAGTCTTAGAAGTCTTAGAAGCTTCCTGGGAGAAAGAGGCAACCAGCAGAGGTACAAAGAGGAACAAATGACAGTGAGCATTCTAGGCCTTTGTGTCACTCATAGTACAAAGACATCCGGGTGTATTGTATCAGTTTCCCTATATACTTTATTCCTGTACATCACATTAACCCTGGGTGGTGGGGCCTGGAAGGTAGGAAGGGTAATGGCTATGAATGGCAATTATAGTGGCCTCTACTTAGGGCTGGCCCCGGATCCCTCAAATCTGTTCAGAGTAGTCTCCTGTAGCTTACTAATCAGCATTACCTTCAAAATCTGTCCTCAGGAAATCTCAACCACTGAATAAGTAGATTTGTTGATTTGTTGGGTGAGATTCTGTCCAGAAGCTATGAAAATAAGCTATGAGATAAGGAAATGATGAGTCTTGGTCCCAAGTCTTGCTCTTAGGTAAAAATACAAATCATCCTGATTTCCAAATGTCCCATCATTTCTCTATTAGAAGTAATAGGGAGAATCATTTGTCAGTTATCCTCTGTCCATGTTGGTGATTGGGAGGAGGCAAAACACCTCTCTCAGACAAGGTAGACATTTGTGGACAGGAAGAGAGTTTTTATCTACAGGGATCATTACTGTCAGTTTCTAGGAGTCAATGGGAAAATGGTTTTAAGGCACTTAGAGGAAAAAAATAGACAGTTTTCTCCATGAAAACTCCTCAATGCTTTGTTTTTTCTTGAGACAGATATGTCTCACTGGGTCCACAATAACAAATCTACCCTGACAATCAGCTCTGACTTGTGGCCAACTGACTTGGAAATGGTGGTCAAACAATCATATTTAATAGAGGACACGCCCCCTAATTCGACAGCCCTCATTGTTCTGAGAGCTTTCATTGATTATCTGTCTCCCTGCCTCAGAAACTCAACTGATTGCAGCATGCTTCCTTACAAATGATCTCCGATTAGCCGACTCAGTAACTACTTGTAAAATAAATGAGTAAAGTACTGCTTTTAAAGAAAGCCCCCTCCCCCCCTACACACACACTAATATTTTTGTGTGGGGTGGAAGAGAAATCCATACAGAAAATGCACTCCCACACCCATAGGTGTGGTTTAAACAGGACTTGCTTAGTTTATGACCCAACCTAAACCTGTGAGACTCCCACAGCTTTCCAGCCCATCAAGGCAGCCAGTCTGTCAAGACTAGAAGTGTTAGTGATAATCCCATTTCAATGTTCCCTGAAAACCACTTGGACCATTCTTTAAAAATCTTCAAGCAAATTCAAATCCCTTCCTTCTGTTTTTCTAGCTATAATTTGTTTCTGGTGAACACATTTACAGCTTATTTTTTCAAACAAAACATTTACACTGAAATGATTCCTCATTTTAGGTGAGCTTGATTGATTCCTATTTGAGTGTTTTTAAAAAATCATAGGATTTTCTAGCCTGTGCACTTTAAGTTTGATAAACAAAATAATAGGGAGAAAGAGTAGGTGGTTACCATGGTGACCACAGCATCTGATCTGTGTATCAACAGATAGGACAGGGAAACAACAGTGCCATACTAAACTGAATTGCAATTACAATCAGTAGTGGTGAGAGGAAATTGAAATGTCTGGGCTCCACTTAACTGGTTAATCAATACATGAAAAGCAGTAGCTACACTTTGGCTTCACTTGCATATTCTGTATAGATCAAAAAATAAACTTGCAGCACATATGAAAAAGAAGAGTCCTTAAGCATTTTTTGGGAAATGCTCCTAGGTAAGAATAAAAATTATCCTAATTTCCACATGTTAGTTATTCATACTGAAATATTAAAAAAAACAACTTTAGACAAGGTCTGGCTAGATGTTGACATTAGCAGATTGCTGAGTTCAAAGGAAATGAGAAACGGGGTTGGTTTCTCAGATTAGGGGGCGGGGCTAGTTAATGGTTTGATGTAGCTATATAAGGTGAAGTTCGAAGGTCAGTTTCCCTAAACCATCCCTTTTTGAATACTCTTCCCACCTAGAGGCTGCTATAAACATGCATTTCCTGGCCTAGGGGAACCAGCAAATCCCAGCTCCCAGCCGAAGCATTAACTCTACAGTGTGAACAACTTTGTTTAGATTCTTCTGCATTTTAAGAGAAGATAGCAAATTAACACCTATTTGCTAGAATTTCAAACACCAGCAGCTAGCTAAAGGGCAGGATGGGATTTTGGGGTAACAAGTCCTCCAGACTCCCTTCAGCAGGCACCCAGGCAGATGTCCACCTCCTCCAGCTTTGTAGTGCGAAGGCCTCTTTAGCTGAGAAGAGAAAGAGGTGAGTAAAACACCCAACACCTGGAAAGTGCTTTGTTACCTCTTTAAAAAGAGGGCAGGATAGAGAAAGTAATCCCAGGTCTTAAAGTGGCCTTTTTGTTTTGCAAAGCATCTCAACTAGCAGTGCCACTAGCCTGGGAACCTGGCTCCACCTGCTTCACTCCTTAGAGGCTTTGGCTGCAGCTCCCGAGCTTCAGTAGTGATGGCGGGCGGAGTTCATACACCACACAACTCAGCCGGGAGGAAGGAGTGGAGCTGAATTTGGGGAGCAGCTGCCTGCTATGCTGAAACCCTCTGGACACTGGCTAAGGAGCTGTGGTGAGAATCATGCTGCTTTTCTCAGACCCTTCTCTCTTGACAGACCAGTGGGAAATCGTGGCCAGTGACATAAGAAGACCTGCCTGCCTTTCCTTATAACTGCCTGCCATTT
Organism: Antrozous pallidus; assembly: GCA_027563665.1. Lineage (NCBI taxonomy): Eukaryota > Metazoa > Chordata > Mammalia > Chiroptera > Vespertilionidae > Antrozous > Antrozous pallidus. The sequence goes on along the minus strand of CM050520.1, from coordinate 53,945,432 downwards.
CTTAGCACCCACTGCTTGCAGGCATCTTCTCAAGGCTGCTTCTTTGCCTGTCTGTTGCCACCTGTGTTCTGCGGGAATAACAATTAATGAGTATTTCTCTTCCTCCACCTCAGCCAGTGCAGCCCTGAAACCATACTCTGAGTTTCAGAGTCAGTCTGAAGAGTTAGTCTGTGAGTTGCTGTGCTTGATACTGTGTATCACAGAGAGAGAGAGAGATTTGAGAATGTGAAGTTTTCGCTGTTAACTTAAATGGGTTCCAGAAATGCCTGGGTCCACATTGATTTCTCATCAGATCTCTGATGTTCTGTTCAAAAAGTCAGAGCCTGCTGAGGGAGAGTGTAGTCCTAATGCAGGGAGGCAGACTTGTGTCTGAAAGAACCAAATGATTTACAGGGTTGAATTTTGCCTTTACTAATTGTAAGCTATATGCAGTGTTGGAAACCCACTGAACTTTGTGCCTTCATTTTCTCATTCGTAAAATGGGAATTATGTATCTACTTCGTAAGGTTGTTTAAAAATGGGAAGTTGCATGTGGAAAGTTGTACTCTAAGGTCCTCTAGGAAACAGGGACAGTGATTACCTAATTTGGGGGCATATGGTGAAGTGTCCAAAAATATATTATTGTTAATAGTATAAATGCTTTCCACTTTCCCCACCCTTTACCCCTCTCCTTCCAGCCCTAACTGCCCCCCCCAGGTCTTTACCCCCTATTGCCTGTATCCATAAGTGATACAGGTTAGTATATAAGTTATTTGATTTATCTCTTCTCATTCCCCCAACCTCACAAGGGGATATGTCAGCCTGTTACAAGCCTCCATGCTTCAGGTTTTATTTTATTGGTCAGTTCATTTTGATCATTAGATACCACAAATAAATGAGATCATGTGATATTTGTCTTTCTCAGATTGGCTTATTTCACTTAGTAAAATAGTCTCTAGGTCCATCCATGCTGTCCCTTAGGGTAAGAGATCCCTCTTTTTTTTTTTTTTACTGCTGCATGGTATTCATTGTGTAACAGAAAAGGTAATTGATTAACAATTGTAGTATTAGTTAAGAATGTCAGTTCAAATCCTTCAGCCTGACTTTGAATTTCAGTTTCCTCATGTTTGTGTAGGTTAGCCGAATAGTAAGCCTGCTTCCACCGTGGCAATAGGAGCAGTAACTCATTCATGGATCTGTGAGAATTTAAATGCTTCACGTGAAAAGCCCCCAGCATTGTACTTAACACACAGTAAACACTCATCAGCGTTGGCTGTTGTTATGAGGCTGCAATCTGTCTGTGGGGCTAGACAGTTGGACTCCAAAGACTGATTTCACCTCCTTTGGTTTTTTCAAATGCAAATTGGACAAGATAATTTCTAAGGAGTCTTCTACCTCCTAACATCTGTACTCCTCGGCACATTCATATGCATATCACATAGCCCCTCATCTCCCCTGGAAGAGGCCATAATTTAAAATGGCAAACATATTTTATGATAGAAAAACAACCCAGCCCATATATACATTCTGGACTTAAAAACCATGGCCAGTGCATAAAGCCAGATGTGTCATTTTATATTTTCTCATGACTTGATTTTCATAAGATACATATTTTCCCAGCCCCAGATGCTACTTTGCATGTCTGTGGCATTGGGGACCTAGAGGTTTGCATCCAAACACTTTGTGCTGGTTTTAAGAGACTTGATTCACGCCAGTGGGCTGAGAGAGGCATGTGTTAGCATTTCTAGTTTCTGTGTTAGTTTTGAGAAGGAGCCTTAACCTGCATCTCGGCAATTAATATGCATCTGGCATTACAACTGAGCTGTTGGCAGCCAGTTTAGAAACCAACCCAGAGCCACTCCTCTCACCCTGCCTCTGGGATGAGGAAGTAGACTTGCTGGGCTGGGAGATTTGTATTCTCCTCAGACACAGATGCCTCCAACTCCACCCCTCCCCTTGTCTGGACTTCCTTTGCCATTTTATTCTCTTCATTCCCCCCTACCAAATTTTTTCTCCCAGTTCCTCTCAATCCCGGTGGGTTCTCCAAGCTAGGCTAGTACCTCATTAATCATAGAACAAATAGTCACAGGTTTTTAGAATTAATTTTTTTGATGTAAGACCACCAAGAAGGCAAGGGTTGTTTTTCTGATCCCTGGCACATAATATAGGCAGTCCTCACTCTTTGCTTTGCATGGTAGTGTGAGAAAAAAAGAAAAAAGAAAAAAGACATCCTAACAATGAATGGGAAAAACTACCATTGCCCATGACCTTTCAAAACGTTTGTCAAAACATTAAAAACTCTCTTTTTGTTAGCTATAGCGCATAGGGAAATGAAAAAAGAAGTAAAATGAATATTTGTTGAATGCCCTGTTACTTAACATATTAGAGACACGAATTAAAGTGTTCTATTTTCTTAAAAAAATAATAGTGTGGCCCTAACCGGTTTGGCTCAGTGGACAGAGAGGTCCACTGCAGACTGAAAGGTCCCAGGTTTGATTCCAGTCAAGGGCATGTACCTTGGTTGTGGGCACATCCCCAGTAGGAGGTGTGCAGGAGGCAGCTGATTAATGTTTCTCTCTCATTGATGTTTCTAACTCTCTATCCCTCTCCCTTCCTCTCTATAAAAAAATCAATAAAATATATTTAAGGGAAAAAAATTAATAGTCTGAATAGTGTTGGGGTATTTTTTGTTGTTGTCGGTCATATAACTTACAGCACCGAGAAAGCATCTTTACTGAGCCTGGGCGAATTGTCATCTACCTTTCTAAGTTTGGATCAGTTTTCAACCCTTTTTTTTTAATCCTTTGTACTTTCGGTGCTATGAACTATCTCCAAGAATTCCTTTAATGTGAAGTTTTTGCCAGTGTTATTTCCTCTGTACATTTTCACCCTTTTCATCTCAACCACTTAACTCATTTAGGTTCATAAGTTTTCCTTTGCTAAGCTCTCCTGGCCACACAGCTGGGGTTTCTCAAAGCGTGGCACAATCAGCATTCCTACCATCAGCTATATCTTCTTTAGTCACACTATTCCATTCGAATTACATTTTGTGTATTTTATCTTATGCTGCACGTGCATCTTTGTGGGCAACTTCCCTCCTTGGATTACCCATTTTTAGAAAGTGTCACAAGGGTTTATCACTGGGGCACAGGAAGCAAAACAGCTACATGCTTGGCTGCCTGTGTATGAACCACTATGAATTGTGCACTGACCCATTATCAACAGAATTTGAGAAGCGAAGAGATGAGTCCCTGATCATGATTTGCATCTGTTATTACATGGTGATTGTGAACCAGGGAACTAGTAGCCAATTTATACTTTATTCACTCACTCACACTTAATGTACTGTGGTAACTTAAATTAGAATTATGTTAAGGAACTGATGTCACTTCATTAAACCATAGTAATAGAAACGCATGCATGTTGGAACCATGCAAATAAAAAACTGCCTGTAGTTAGTTGTTCAATAATAGATGTCTGTTGAATGCATGAATGAATGAATACATTTGTACTAATCTCAGTTTTACAGTCTCAGTGTCCTTACAGCCTTGCCCAACTATTTACCTTATCTTCATTCCCACATAATATGCCCAAAATAGTAGATAAAGGCATGTTGGATAAAAGTTGGTTTTGAACAAATCATTGAACTCTGAGCCTCATGTCTCATGTGCTAAAGGCCCAACTACTTCTTTTCTTATCAAAATCCTCCCTGAGTGCCCAACTTTACTTCTAAAAGAAACTAATTGATCAGCAGATTTATACATTGAACTCTGAGTGGACTCTCAGGCTCCCAATGTAGTTTGGTGTCTTCCCCTGAGAGGGAGGGAGAAGACCCTGTGGACAGAAGAAGAGAGGGATCTTATGTTGGCAGAACTCTCCTGGCCCTTTTCTCTCTCTGTCCTAAAATCCAGTAATAAATAACAACAAAAAAGTGGAAGAGTTCTGAGGAGGGACTCAAAAGACAGTCCTGAACTTCAGTCTTTGGTCTCAAGGAGTTTATAGTCCATTTGGGCTGTGAGTGCTGGAGACATGGAGCATAGCAGAGGGGGTGGGGATAGGGGTCCCCAGCATGGGTCCTGTCTGCTGTGGGCTCAGGATGAGCTCTGTCACTCCCTAGCTCAGTGAGCTTTCCTGGGTTACTGAGACTAGTGCAAACTCATCTCTCCACCTGCAGCCTGTACTCATTCTCTCCAAGGGTTGTTGAGAGTCTTGAGCAAGATAAGGATGGAGTGTACTCTGGGTAGTATCTTTTGTAGAATAAGAGCTTGGGAAACAGAAACGCTTTTGCTGAGACATCATTCGAGTGGATGTGATTCTCTTCACTAAGTGTCTAGTCCACAGTATGCAGAACTCCGGTTGCAGAATCTGAGCATAATATATGTATGGAACCTGACAGAAGTGACCCACCCAGCATACAGAGGACTAAGGCTGACCCGAGTTTTTATTCCTGCCTCCTTACTGATTGTTATTTGGCGATTGGTCATTCTGTGTTATCTTCTGCCTTTGTCAAGTCAGCCCCCTAAATTCTCTTAAAACATCTCCTTTGGGTGTATTCAAAGGCTTTTTCTAAGCATTCCATAAATGACTCTCATGTCCCATAGTGGCAGGCACCCCTCCCCCCGCCCCTGCTCTCTGCTAACGGTGCTGCCTCCCCTGGAATGATCACTTGGCCACAGGGGCATCCCCATCCAGTTACCCACAACCAAATGCACACACTTGGAGACCATTTGAGAAAGGCAACTGAGTAATAGTCCCTGCTATGCCCAACTGCCGAGTGGGCCCTGGCTCACACTTCTGGCTGTGGGGGGCATTTAAAAAGTGTAGATTCGTCTAGGAATTCTGAATCTTTATTCTCTTCATTGTTCTGCAGTGGAATGTGGGCACTGGTATTCTAAAAAAGTGTTTCCTGCCATAGCTGGTTTGCTCAATGGCTAGAGTGTTAGCCCAAGGACTGAAGGATCCTGGGTTCAATTCCGTCAAGGTCATGTACCACAGTTACAGACTCCATCCCCGGCCTTGGTCAGGGCATGTGCAAGAAGCAAATAATCTTTGTCTCTCTCACATCAGTGTTTCCCTCTCTCTGTCTCTCCCCCTCCCTTCCACTCACTCTCTCTAAAAGTGAATGGTGAGAATTAACAACAACAGAGGGCCAGGAAGAGCTGAGAACTGCTCTAGCACCTATAGAGGCCAGAGTCTAAGAACAAAACCAGCACTGGCTACAGCTGTCAGGCAGGAATGTGACCTTCACTTGGGAGCATGGCCCAAGGTGCCAGCTGCCTTAAGAGGGTGCCAGGACCTGGTTGCTGCTGGTTCTCACTGTGGGCAGCATTTCCTCAGGACTGTCCCCTCAGAGATTGTCCCACACATCTTCACTGAACTTGATGTAACAGCAGCCTAACTGGCCTCTACTTACTCCCCTCTATTAACTTTCCAGTCCATTCTCCACTCTGCCAACAAAGTCCTCTTGCTAAAATGTGGTTTCCATTTACTCCCTCACTTCTACCAGACAGAACTGTTCCCTGTTTCTAGCATGAGAAATTATTTCACTGCCAGGACACCCTTCCTCCAATGAATAGTAAGAATATGACTTTTAGGCCTAACAGAATATTTCTTATTGAAAATGTAATCTTTGTTACACCCTCTGCTACATGCTTTTCAGATGTTTGACAGACTCTTAATGGCATTAACAGCCCCATCCTGAGACCTGCTCTCAGACTTCTCTACCTCGAATTGCCCAAGAGCAGAACAGTTGCCCTTTCTGGGTCACCTGCAGCACAAAGAAGCCAGCGTATTGCATTGTAATTTGTTGTTTATGATCTATCTAACCTCCCAGGGGTAAGGGCAGCATTTGCTTTTTTTGTAATCCCTTGAGCAGAATGGGCCACCCACAGCCAGGAGCCATCATGGGGGTGGGGGAGCTGATTTGAGGGCAAATCATCTTCAGTCTTAAACAATAAAAGTTTGACAGGGAAAGAAAACAACAAAAAAAGAAACACCTGGATGCAGATGGTTCATTTCACAGTGAATCAGCAGCCCTGAGAGTGTCATCATTCTTTGAAAGTCACTTGGGCACAGAAAAGATGTATCCCAGAGACTCCGCCTTTACACACAGCAGTGTGACACCGGCTCCCGGGGCTAACCTTCTGGGCTCCGCAGACTAGCCCTCCCACCCCAACTCCCACATCACTGGGTTTACTTGTTACCTGAGAAGGCCTAACTGCATGACATCAGCTACATGGAGTGTATTTCACCAATGAACCAAGGAAAGGCAGCCAAGCAGGGCTGTGCATTTCTTTTGGCCCTGTGTTTTTACAGGTAGACATTGTAATCAGCTGTCAAGATAACTATAATCAATTCGTTTATAGCTGTTTTTTTTCCATCTGGACTAATTGAGTAGTTGCTTTGTTTTTGCTTTCCCCTCTCTACTCCTTCCCCCAGTGATACTAGTGAGGCCTGTAACTAAGCCCTTACAAAATTTTCAGCAGCTCCTCCTCTAGAATATGGCAGCAATCCATTAAACCCCAGGGAGATTTGCATCTGCATTCACATCTAGGGGTTATTTGAAAAGTATATGTGAGGCCCTGGCTGGTGTGGCTCAGTTGGCGGAGCGGCATCCTGTGCACTGGAAAACCGCTATTTGGATTCCCAGTCAGGGCACATGTCCAGGTGTGGGCTCCATCGCCAAAGGAGGTATGTGTGCAGGAGGCAGCCAATACATATTTCTCTCTCACATCAATGTTTCTCTCTCTCTCTTCCCCTCCCTTCCTCTCTAACAAAAGAGAGACAGAGAAATACATGTGAGTCCTCTTTTGTTAAAGTGAAAAGCAAAAATTTAACTCAATTAGGTAAGTTAAGATTTAAATTTTAAATGGCATAGGACTGCTTTTATTCCATTTTTATTGGTACTGGTATTGTTGGGAGCAGGCTCTGCAAATCATGTCCTCCTATAACTTAAAAGGAAAAAAAAAATCTAAGACTTGTTAATATTGAGAGGGACCCTGTACTTCCTTGAAAAGGTAGGACCTCCATTTCACTGAAGAAATTTAAGTGTACAGTCAATAGAATTGAGAGATGTGGAAGGTACTAGAAAATCTCTGTTCCCTTTGACCAGAGTTTCTCTTCACTCAGTCACCGGTAGGGATGGGTGCCTCCCTGACAGTGGCCTCAGAACATGGTTGGCAGAGCATTTATGAGAGTTGGACAATCATTGCAGCAAACATTTCTTTTTCGTGCCTGCATCATTTCAGATCCTAAGCTAGAGACAAAAAGTAAGACCTAGTCCTTTCCTGCAAGGAGCCTAACGTCTATTAGAAAAAGAAGTATTTATTTAAAAATAAAACACACAAAGCATCTATTATGATGAAAGGGAAGTGTGCATGATAGGGCAAAAGGGAAGAAGTAGGGTTCGAGGGGGAAAAATATATTTTCCCAAACCTTCTGTTATGTGCTTCAGAGGAGATCATTTCTGACTTTATCTTCAGGTTTCTATCTACAAAATGGGTGCCAGCCCATGCCAGTGGTCTACTTTCAGTATGCATTTTGAAGGTCAGTTAGAAAGGACTTTGAACAGTGTGCTCCTCCAAGGATAGCTATTACATAAAGTCCATATTAAAAACATTGTATTTCTAAAACAATGCCCATTGAACTGTTATTAAATTTTATCACCAGCTCCTATAAAAATTACTGTGGGGTCCTGAAGTTTTTGTACAAATGAAAAACTGAGCAGCTGGTATTAATTCCACAAACCAGCTAAGGAAAGCCAGGTCATGAGGGTAAGAGACCTGGTCAAGGAGCCCAGGACTCGCTGCCAGGACTGCTGGCTCCCTGTCATCATTTTTTAAAATTATATTTTGATTGATTTCAGAGAGGAAGGGAGAGAGAGAGAGAGAGAAATACCAATGATGAGAAAGAATCACTGATTGGCTGCCTCTTGCATGCACCACACTAGGGATTGAGCCTGCAACCCAAGTATATGCCCTAATGGGTGTTAATGTAAATAAACTGTTGAAACCTATAAATAATTTTTGTGAGTTTATTTGAGCCAAACTGTTGACAGATGCCGGGAAGCAGAACTCAACAAATTGAGATAATGCTCCGGAGAATGGCGGGTTACATTTGTATTTATACATTGCCATCAGAGGAGGGATATATGTGGGTTACATGAAATTCATTGTGATAGGTACCCCCCCCAACTGGTGGGCGGAGTTATGATGTAATTGACAGAGACATTGAGCCACCAATCAATCACATACCAGAGTGTCTTGTGTCCCACCACTTCCCGTTCTGCCCTAGGCCCAACCCCTGCCTTAAAATGTGTCTCGGTGTGCCACGTGGCACCCTTTTCTCCCGGACTGCTCTGGGAGGAGGTCCGGCTGGGTCCCCTCTTTTCCCTTCTCCTGGCCCCAGTCACATGGCACTGCTTCCCCGGCTCCATTCCCCCCCCACCCCCAGCCTGTGAACCCAGCCAGAGACCCCCAATAAAGCCTGATTAATTCGTTCACTTATTCGGACTCCTGCCTGCAGTTTCTCTCACGGCGGCGTAGAACCTTACACATTGGTGATAGATTAAGGAGGTGGGATAAAGCAACGTGGTGGGAAACCCCTGGGATTGGATTAAAAGTAAAATGATGGACACATACTTAGGTGGGCGCAGGAACAATTAACATGATAATGAAGGAATTTGTGGTATCTGTCAGGGAGCCCACCACTTTGGGTTGTGCCCCAGGGGCTCCAGAAAAAGGGAAGTTACAAGTTACCCAGACATTTCAAGGGTATGTTATCATAGATGCAGAAAGACAGATTGGCTCAGTTAAGGTAAAGGTTGACTTTGTCAGCCTAGGATGAAACTGCCCACCATCACTGCGTTTAAAGTTTAATTTCAGACCCTCCTTTGTGGTGACTTCAGGTCTCTGAGTTTGCAAGACGGCCATGCAGGCCTCCCCTGAGCTGGTCAGGTCAGCACGTGGCCCCTTTCGTCCACATGGGGAACTGAACCGTGTCCTCCCGGCTCCTAGGTTGACATTCAACCACTGAGCCATTTTTCTATGTCTCTGTGATTGAGGCTCTGACTGTAGATTGTGTGTAATTTTCTTCCGCATGGAATTAAAATTAAACCAAAAATTAAAAAAAAACACACACAAACAAAAATCTGTGTTCCCTCCTTTGTAGATAGGAATCTTTTCATGAAGTTTTAAAATGTATTCAGCACAGCTTTCTTGAGCACCTGCTATGTACTACGTATGGTGCTAAGTATTGGAAAACACGGCAGACATGGTCTCAATCCTCACAGAGCTTGGAATTCAGATATGGGGCCATTGTGATGCAATGTGATCAATGCTACAGGGGTCTTTTAGGCCGCTGAGGGAGGAGACCTTCATTAACTCCTCTGGATGGTACAATCATAGGAGGCTCCCTAGAAGTGTCCAAGCTTGGGTGTGAAATTCCGAGAAATGAGCCCTGAAGAGTGGAAGGAGAAGAACACTAAGTAAAAGGAGCTCTCAGTCTGTCTGCCCTGGGAAGTGGAAGTAGTTTGGTAGGCTGGAGCTCAAACCAGTGTCTGGTGGAACCTGGGTCGCTGAGGATGACCCAGATCGCAGAAAGAGCTTGATAGGCAGGTGAAGGCTGATCTTTCATCTGGAGGCCATGGGGCTAGTTAAATAGTTTTAAGCAGGACAGGAACTGGATCAATTTTGCCGTTAGGAAAAAAGCATTTATCTCTACTGTGAGCAGGATGGATAGAAGGGAGGACAATCATTAAGAAGGAATGGATGAGGGTTGTCACTTTAAGGGGTAGAGATATCAGATATAGACCTCTGCGGGCCACCCTCACTACCCTCTTCAGTGTGGGATACTATAAGGATTAGACCTTGGTCATCCCCAGGCTTGTTTTGAATACTAGGAATCCCTTTATAAGGATCTGAGAGTGATTGTATTTCTAGATTTCGTTGCTAGTGATACTATTTAATGATACATTGATTTAAACTTAATGTATATTTAATTAGTCACAGTGCATCCTTCGTACATTTAGTAGGACATATATGTAGGAGACATTACTGACCTAGTGTGTCTATGCAACATTTGGTGCATTTGGTATATTTGAGGATTCTTTGCCAAAACACCAAGAATTCCAGGAATTTTTGATCCTCAAATTTGGAACCAGAGACAAGGAGAATTTAGAATTGTAGTTATCAGCAGCTAGTATGTTAAATAATCCTTTTCAGTTTGATTTGGGGCAAATTAGTTAATCTTTAGTGGTACTGATTTCCTTATCTGAGAAATGGGTATATCTACCACAGTTAGGTTATTATTGAAGTAGATAACGGATGTTAAAAAGCTTAATAACTTGCAATAAATTGTTTTCTCACCATGTCTCATTTCCTATTACTCCTTTTATCTGTATTTCTTCTCCCTATTTCCTCTGCCTCTGACCACATTTTAGCCCTTCTCAATTTTCTTTTCCTTTATTTCTCATCTTATGTCCTTAATCTTCAGAGAATATTAAACTGATATTTTTTAGGGTTTATACTGTTACATTTGTGTTTCCTTTTCTGAATTCAAACTGTAAGCATTTATGTTTTGTCAAAAAATTGCTTAGGATACAAGATGTTCTGTACATGTGACCCTTAATAGAAAAAAAACACTTCCTACTCGCACATCATTGACCTAATAGTACATATATTTCAGGTCCACTCTGGCAACTTTACTTACTCCACACTCTTTTGATAATCTACAGATGAATCATCCACCCAGTGCCCTACTTAAAACACATCTGCATTCCTTGCTAATGCTCTCCATCCCTGCATTTTCTCAAGTGCTCTGGCAAATACTGTGCACCCCTGTGGAAAACAGTGATGCGGAGTCTCCTAGGATACAGCCAGCAGTTGGAGAAGCAGGTGCAGAAGTAGAGAAGGTGCAATTGCCACAGTGCAGTCCTGTAGACAGAGCTTTCTAACATGTTTCCTGGAACTTATCCACCTCTGGTTTTTAAAGCATACTTACCATTGCCTATTAAAACCTACAAGAAAAGCTCAATGAATAAAACTGGAAAGATTTCTCTTTTGGAAATACATTCCTTATACTCTGAAACATCAAGTAGCCAAACCCTGTGGCCTAAGCTGATCTGGTGTCCGTCATCATCACATATTTTCTTCCCGCTGCTCTTTTGGGCACCTGAATCCTGCATGTAAATATTTTCTTCAGCCTTCTCCCGAAAAATACTCTCACACACCAGACTCCAAATGCTTCTGTGTCTGCTGTTTCTCTGTGCTGGAAATCCCTCTTTTTTGAAAACCTCACCCATTATGCAAGTCTCAGTTCAAGTCCTATTTTTCTGACCATTCCAAGCTAAAGTCACCTTCTGAATTCCTCTAATGAGGTCATGTGATTTGCAGGGAACATTTGGGGTCTAGAGCTGGAATTTGGGCTGACATGCTCACTTAGAGATGTGATCTTTTTACCTTCTTTGGACAATTTCCTTATTAGTAAAGATAGGTAAGATCTTAAAGGTTTTTAAAGTGGAAAAATCATGTGAGAGCATTGTATAACTAGGATAATAATCTTGCCAAGTATAATTAATTATCGTTTCTTTTTTATATGGTACTTTAATTTGTAATTAAGCATATTTGGTAAAAGGAAAGCTGAGGTCATTCTGTGACATTTCAGATGTTGATGTGCTTGAGAATTCCCCAGGGATCCTGTCAAATGCAGATTCTGACTGAGTAGCTCTGGGGTGGGGGTCTTGAGCTTCTGTGTTACTAATGAGCTCCCAGATGAGCTGCTGTTGCTGTTCATGGGCCATACTTGAATTACCAAGGCTCCCTATACCCCCAAATATAAAGCTGGTTGGTGAAAACACCCATGCTCTTAGTTTGCCCTCCCTAGACATGGTGTTTGCACACAGTGACCTTCTCCTCCGTGTCCAATGATGTTTTTCTACCTATAACTTCCTTCACAGCTGCACACACTGGCTAGCTTGGTACTTATCTTGGTCACACATTGATATTAGTCACCCAGGGGTGTCAAAAGCAATTACTTCAGAATAAATAAAAAATTCCCCAGGAAACTTATGGGGCTCCCACAATGTGAACCTGATTTACACGGAGGTGCCTACTACATGAAATGACTCACCTCACATCAAGACACAGGGAGGGTCATCTTGTTACCTGGGAAGACCTCCTTTTGCACCAGGTGGTGCCACGGAGTCATCTAATTGAGGAAAAACACTGAGAGGCTGGTTATCTGACTTCCTTTCTGCAATGCAGAGCCTCTGCTGACCCTAGTGCTCATAGCACCTACAGACCCTGTCCCACATGATGTTCCCTTTAAATGGTTTATTGTAGACTTCATTTGACCAGCAATGAGTTGTTGTCTTCTTTGTCTAGTTCTTGTGCACACAAGACAAAAAGAATGCATGTCTGATTTTGGATTGCATGCTTTGAATGCACATTCAATAAGGGGAGTTTATGTGGGAGGTGACTGTTGAAGCTATGGTTTTACAGTCAGGCCTGCTCAGGACCAGGCTGTGTGAGACCTTCGGCATGTTACCCAACCTAAGCCTTGTGTTTTATATTTGTCAAAGGGGTTGTGAGAATAAATTAGATAGTCCATGTTAAATGTTTAACACAGACCTTGACATACAGTTAAGTGCTCGACACATACTAGTATTTTATTATATTATGAATGATAGTTATTAGCATATTTATGTTACTGTGATGTTTTATTAATATAATGCTACATTTTAGGTATTTTAATCATAGTAAAATCATATAATATTCAATTTACTATCATAACCATTTTTAAAAAATATGTTTTGATTGATTTCAGAGAAGAAGGGAGAGAGAGAGAGAGAGAGAAACATCAATGAGAGAAAATCATTGATTGACTGCTTCCTGCATGTACCCTACTGAGGATTAAGCCTGCAGCCTGGGTATGTGCCCTGACCAGGAATCAAACCATAACCTCCTGGTTCATAGGTCAATGCTCAACCACTGAGAGACACCTGTCAGCCCTCCTAATAATTTTTAAGCATACATTTAAGTAAGGATAAGTATCCTATCTAATAAAAGAGTAATATGCAAATTAACTGCACCTTCGCTATACCCACAAGCCATGCCCACAAGCCACACCCACAATCCAATCAGAAGCAAATATGCAAATAAAACCAAACTGACATGGCTGTGGCCACTGAGAGCAGGAGGGAGGCTTGGGTTTCTTCGGCAATGGAGGAGGCCAAGTTTTCTGCCTGCTCTTGCTGGCCTAGGCCTCCACTTAATGCTACAAAGTTTCAATTATAGAAAATGTGTAAACCCCAACAGAAATGGCGGCAGACACAGAGCTGGAGAGAGCAGAGGCTAGGGTTGCCCCAGCGATGGAGGGGGCCAAGCTTCTGCAGCTCTGGCCAGCCTAGGCCTCCACTGTAGGAAACAAAGTTTCAATTATAGAAGGTAAATGTGCCAACAGAAATGGCTGCCACCATAGAGGGAGCAGAAGGCTTGGCTCCTCTGCTCCAGGCAACAAAGTTTCAATTATAGGACATAAATAAATCCCAGATACCAGGGCCTCCACTTGGGTCGCTGGGGGGTGTGGCTGGCCTGCAAACCTCAGGTCCCTCAGGCCCCTCTCCCAGGCCACCCCATGCCCTAAGGGAACCCCAACCCTGATTCAGGATACCCTTCAGGGCAAACCAGCTGGCCCCCACCCATGCATCAGACCTCTATCCTATCTAATAAAAGAGTAATATGCAGATTGACCATCACTCCAACACACAAGACAGCTGCCCCCATATGGTCAAAGATTCTCCCCTCATGTAGACACAAGATGGCCATCAGGGGAGGGCAGTTGGGGGGCAATCAAGCCTGCAGGGGAGGGCAGTTAGAGGTGACCAGGCCAGCAGAAGAGAGACGTTAGGGACAAACAGGCTGGCAGGGGAGCAGTTAGACATCAATCAGGCTGGCAGGGGAGTGGTTAGGGGGTGATGAGGCTGGCAGGCAGAAGCAGTTAGGGGCAATTACGAAGGCAGCCAGGCAAGCAGTTGGGGGCCAGCAGTCTTGGATTGTGGCTCCAGGCCATTGGACATCCTTTGAGGGGTCCCAGGTTGGAGAGGGTGCAGGCTGGACTGAGGGAATACCTCCCCATGCACAAATTTTGTGCACCGGGCCTCTAGTACTCATATTATTGTGCAACAGATCTCTAGAACTTTTTCATTTTGCAAGACAGAAATTGGATGCCCACACCCCTTTAAATTTTAGTTGTATTTTTTGAGTATATTGATATGAATCCACTCCCTATCACTACTGAATAAACACATAAATGCAAAGGATTTGAAGTTAGAAATTTTAAGTACAAGACTAAGCCTTGAATTATGCTAACTACGTGAATTTCCCTATACCAGTTATAAGCTTTGATTACATCATCCACATCTGCAAATAGATACATGAATATGAACTGTATACTGTTGGTAATTTATCTCTGATTACCTCCTACTCCTTCCTCTGTGTTCCTAAAAGTCATTCATTTTAGAACTTAACAAGTTATACTGAAATTATCTGCTCTATGTGTCTTCCCTTGAGTAGATGAAAAGTACCTTGTGGGCTGGAGTTAGATGTTTAATTCAAACCTAATTTTGCATCTTTTAAACAGAAAAGTTCAGGACAGTGTATTCACCTCATTATTCTTCTCTCCTTTGCTCCCTGAAGCCCCGTTTTCATAATGTGATTGGGAAGGAGGAGCAGACCAACCCAGTGGAGTGTGGGCAGCAATCGGGTAAAGTTAGAAAGAGCTTGGAAAAGAAAGGATAGCTGGATTTTTAGATTGTACCTCTCCTTTCAATAGCTACCTAGTTAGTCTTAGAACCTTCTTTCTCCTGTGTCTTCTGCCAAGTATCTGGAGAGATCAAGAGCCATCTTGTTAACTTCCAAATGATTTGGGGCAAATTACTTCCAGGTACAACAAGTTCTTTCAGGGCATCAGTATCGACAGTTAATTTAGAGAGCAAGCTTCACCTTCTGAAGCAGAAGCCAAGAAGGCAGTTATGTAACCTCAAGTTTTTTGTTGGGAAAAAAAACCTACAGATGCTCAAAAAGCTAAATTAAACTCCTGACTTGCAGCTTAGCCACAAAGCATCATGGGCAGGCTAAGGAATATTACCAACACCAGGGTGGTAATTGTAACGATACTGAACAAAACACCGTATTCATCTTCCAGCCAGTGTGATTTAAAAGTCTGCCAGACTCGCTGTCCAGAAAGCATGCTGAGGTTGAGCTGAACTTTACAATGTGGTTTGTTGCTTAATGAGCAATCTTGTTTAAAAATTTTTTATTTTGCAATTTGTTCATATGCACTACTGATTTGAGAACTTTTTTCTTCCTCTCAGGAAGACTCTTTCTTGAAGACAGATCCATGACCTAGACTGAAAGAGGGCCTAAGCAAATAAATATTATTGGTAGCTACCCAGCACTCACACTCATCTCTTACCTTTAAGAGAGGAAGGGAGCAGCAATGGTTGAGTGGTCGAGTGCATGCCAGAATCCAGGCATTCCGCCTGCCCTCCCAGTAAGTCATTAGGCGAAGTCAGGAAAATGGGCACCAGCAACCTCGTATTAGAAACTATGAAAAACAGACTCAGACACAGGAAAGAATTTGTCCAAGGTCACTTCACTAGAATTTGACCAAGGACTTTCCGTCATGACCCAAAGAGCATGTCTGCTATTCACACAGCGCATTGGGCCTTGGCCTTCAGCCATCCAATTTCTTCCTCAAAAACTGGGATCTACATCCTATCAAGTAATGGCTCAAAAATAGATCCCTAAGTGCTCAGAATCTAAACTCAAATTATAATTCAATATTATTACTTAATGAAGTGTTTTAAGAAAACATATAGTTATGTAATAAAAACAAGACAGGAAATAACTGCAAAGTAAGCAATTTTTTACTATAATATACAAGTGATATTAATTTGAAGGGAAGACATATATGTTCAAGTAATTAAAAAAAAAACCATTTGTGACCATATTGAGAATAAATCCTATTCTTAAGAATAAGTCCCGAATTTCCGGCCTTGTTTTATGGCATCACACCTTCCATAGGTAATATAGCTGTTTCTCCTCTTTGTTCATACTCAGAATTCAGGACTATTTTCTTCCAAGCATATGTTCATTAGCAACTTGTATAACGTATTTACTCATTTTCAGTGAATGGATTGATGAATCTGGCCAAAGACAAACATGGCTTTATTTAATATTCAACAAATATTTATTGAACACCAGCTATGTGCCAGATACTGTCCATCAATATTAGATCTTTGTGTTCTAGAGCTTTCCCCATATGTACCACAGTGGACATTCCAAAAGTCATTGGTCTAGTTTAGGAACTACAAATATAGGGTAAGCACTAACAGCACAAATTTCCTAATAATGATAGTAACAGCCAATTTTTCTTGCCTATTTGCCATGTGTCAGTCTCTAGTGGTGAATATTTTCATGTACTTCTCATGTAATCTTCACAATAACCCTATGATGGAAATACAAAGTATTAACATTTTCACAGATGAGGAAACCTTGGCCTAGAAAGATTATTACATAATTTGCTCAAGATTGTATAACTGGTAAGGCTATCAATAGGTCAAAGGTGAAGCTCTAACTCAGGCCCATCTGATGAAAAGTCTACATTCTTAACCACAATATGTTCTGCTTTGCAGAAAATTCGACTCTGTTGGAGTCAACAAACGTGCATAAGACACAATTTCTGCTCTCAAGAATAGTCCACTTGGAAGAACAGACACTCAGCTACACTCAGCAAGCATTGTGCCTTGTTAAAGTTCATACAGTGCCACGCATTGGTAATAAAAAATGAGTAAGACACAATCTCTGCCCTCTAGGAACTCATACTCTGACCAGAGACGGATACAGAAACAGGAACCCCAAAGGGCAGCAATTCCCCACTTTTGATTTCTCAAGTTTCGAGACCTTTGAATGTGCATGGCACTAAGGGAGACAGTGTTGTACTTGATTCTGCAGCCAATCCTCCAGCCTCACCCTCAGGCCATCAATTATTGATGACCTCAGATAGAACACAGCTTCTTAAAACATGTTGTGTTGTATTTAAAAAAGAAGTGAAGGTAAAATCTACTTCACTGAGTTGACTTTGAGGATTAAGTGATGAAGTGTATGCAAAGTTTCTGTACATGCTCAACAGTTGTTCAGTATTGTTATTCTCATGTCCTCAGATGGCTTAGAGGAATCTTACAGGGGGTGCCATCTCTTTACTCAGCCTCACATCTTTTCTACTAAACTAACAAGGTGTTGCTGCGGCAACCAGCTTCATGCAGTTGTAACCAGACACCTCCTTGCCTCAGCTGCCACACCTATCTCTGCTTTCTGCCCGGGAGTCCATTCACCATTATGGCATGCACAAAACTGGGAGTGTCAAGGGAGCTGACTCCGCATGTGGCAACTCTTAACAGTTGAAGGTCTTGAGGAATGAAGGAACTGGTGGATAGATGCTCCCCTCCTCATACTTTGGGGAGATAGCTCTGAACTGCATGATGGATTCTCCTTAGAAGGTCCTGGAGAGATTGAGTCCCAGTTGTCCACAACAGTGAATAACCTGACAACACTCTTCTTCCCTGGGAATCACTGCTCAAAATGAACCATCGCATGCAAGTCTTTGAATGAGGCTTTGATTTCCAGGGGCTTTGTGGAGACAGGCATGGGAATGGAATGAGAATGGAAGAGTGGAAATGAGAGGTTTTCAGACTAAGAAATAGGCTGTCTAGATCCATGGTCAGCAAACTGCAGCTCGCGAGCCACATGTGGCCCTTTGGCCCCTTGAGTGTGGCTCTTCCACAAAATGCCATGGCCTGGGCGAGTCTATTTTAAAGAAGTGGCATTAGAAGAAGTTTAAGTTTAAAAAAATTGGCTCTCAAAAGAAATTTCAGTCATTGTACTGTTGATATTTGGTTTTTCTGACTAATGAGTTTGTGACCACTGGTCTAGATCATTGCCACCTCACATGTTCAGATCTCCTCTCTTACATCTTTTGTCAGGTCATCATCAGCCACTGCTTTAGTATGCCTTGTGGAAGGAATGCTCCATCTCCAGTCTGAATTGCAGACACCTTCATATCCCTAGCACCTAGAATAATACCTGAGATGGAATAAGAGCTTAGTTTAAATTGTTGAATAAATTTTTAAATGAAGAAAATGTGTGTTTATATAACTGCAAATCTACTTTCCTTTACCTTCCAAGCATTAGATCTAGTCTGCTTGGTTTTTTCATAAAGAATATCCATTGCCAGGGGGTGTGCAAGTCTTTTAATGATGTGCTTTAAAAAAATAATAATGGCCTGCCTAGTGTGGCTCACTGGATGAGCATCTACCTATGAACCAGGAGGTCACAGTTCAATTCCTGGTCAGGAACATGCCCAGGCTGGGGGCTTCATCCCCAGTATGAGGAGTGCACGAGGCAGCTAATCAGTGATTCTCATCATTGATATATCTCTTGCTTCCTCTCTCTTTCTCTCTGAAATTAATACAAATATATATTTTTAAATGATAATAATGGAAGCAAACAGGAAGTATGACTTTCTAGCTTATTCAATTAATGTAGGAAATTTTTAATATTTACATAGTATTTTTATGTATTGTGGATTTGGATTTAGAGGGTCAGAAGTTTAGTTTGAAGAATTTAATTTGAGTGACTTTAAGGTAAGGTTCTTTTTTCTGCTTAGTTATATATTTTTTAAATATAACTTTTTTATTATAATGGCATTATGTGTTTATTGTTAAAACTTTGGAAGATACAGAAGCATGTTTAGAAAAAGAAAGGATAGAAGAAGTGATCCATAATGTTTGCTAACCAGCAGCAAACTGACATTTTGACTTATTTTATTTCAGTCCTATTTCTGTGCATAAAATAAACAGGGTTGGTTATATTATATGTAAGCATTTCTATCCTGGTTTGTCTCAGTTACATTATAGATAGACATTGAGCAGTGTTATTTAACATAGGTTACATAATTTTTAATGTCAACAAAGTTTTTCATATTTTCAGAGACACTATTTTCCATATTGCCACTGTCCACTGAAGATTTTCTTAGAAAACAAATATTTTAAAATAATATTTTGTTGGGACTTTCCTAATGATAAAAATAAATTAGTTTAAAAAAAAAAGACAATGATACTATTGATTTTCTTTTTCTGCATTTATAAATTGGAATCATATCATGTATAGTAAGTACTTGATAACCTCCATATTTGTTCAATAACATTTTGTAGGCATTTCCCCATTTTATTACAAGTTAAAGTTAATTTTAAAGAGAGCTAGGATTCTATTATGTGGATGTGACTCTGTTAGTTTATTATGCCATTACTAAGCATCTAGGTCATTTTTTATAGTTTTCACTGCTGTAAATAATACTGTCATGATAAGTGTTAGGTTAGTTTGATGTGGGTCATTTATGTTGGATGATGTGGTAGCCTTCACAGCTCCCCCTTAGAAACCAAAGTTTTCATGATAGTTGGCCTGGAAAATACAGGTTATTTTATTGGAATATAAAACATTTTTTGCTGAAATTTTTATGTGTACTATTCTATTAATGGTTGGCATTAAATATTTTAAAATTATCATCTTGTTTGTTGGTCACTATTTTTTTTCCCATCTTTGGGTTACCAGGATCTAGATGATGAGAGTCCTGTGATGTGCTAAGAGTGATTCCCTTTATAGTCTTTCATAAGTGATCTTCATGATAAAACATTTGTGGGCTAGGGAGGTAATGAGCTTTCACCAGTTAAAGATACTGGGTTAAAAGGCAAAAGCATGTGGTTTTCCTAGGGTTATATGAGAGTTCAATCCTGTCTATGAAATACTTGCACGGCCCAGATGTACCATAGAGGATAATGTATTTTCCCCACGGGGCCTGTATATTATTGTTTATAGTGTATTTGAGGAGAACTGCAATTCCTTAGCAACAGAGTGCATTTGCTTTCTTTCCATCACATCTTCTCCTAAGTACATCTGTGTGGACTACAGAAAAAATTGCTTGTATTTGACAAGCCTCATCTGTTAGCTCTTCTCTCTGCCCCAGCTCTGGAGACCCCAGGCAACTTGAAAACTTGTGAAAGGAAATGCTTTGGTGAACATTTATTGGTCCATGAAGCTCAGCCTAGCTAAGAGAAGCTTTCAGTGTACTGAGGAAGAGAGAGATCAGTGTCTCCAACCTCGGTTCAACACACAGGAATTAGAGCTTTCTCAGACCCAGTCCAGCCAGAGCACGGCACAGTTTAGAAGTGAAAGCTAACCTGGCATTCTCCGCTGCTAGCCACACCTGGCATCCTTCTGCCCCGAAAGACTCCAATTTCTGTCTACTAAGGCTGCTGTCCAAATCACCTACTTGACTTTTACAGGTAGTAACAAAAACCACCATTTGTGGAGCTATGTCAGGATGGGTATAGATACTTGGCATTAGTTATTCCACCCCATGAGATAGATCAAATTCTACCTCTTTATAGATAAAGAAGTTGAAATTCACAAAGATTTTAAAAATTTCTGAAAACCCTAGCCAGTTTGGCTCAGTGAATAGAGCATCAGCTCATGGACTGAAGGGTCCTGGGTTTGATTTTGGTCAAGGGCACGTACCTAGGTTGCAGGCTTGATCCCTGGCCCTGGTCAGGGTGCAGAAGAGAGAAGCGCAATCGATGTGTCTCTCTCACACTGATGTTTCTCTCTGTGTGTCTCTCCGCTCCCATCCACTCTCTCTAAAAAAAAAAAAAACAACTTCAATGGAAAAAATATCCTCAAGTGAGGATTAACAAAAACAACAAATTCCTGAAATTCCTAAGTTCACATCATTGTTAAGAAGATATTTGAAACTATGTGTCTTGATTCCCCTCCATTTACGACATCCCTTTTAACTAATACTGACAATGTTTTTTTTAAGTATATATTTTATTGATTTTTTTTACAGAGAGGAAGGGAAAGGGATAGAGAGAAACATCGATGAGAGAAAAACATCAATCAGCTGCCTCCTGCATACTCCCTATGAGTATGTGCCTACAACCAAGGTACATGCCCTTGAACAGAATCGAACCTGGGACCCTCTATCCACTGAGTCAAACCAGTTAGTCAACAGAGCCAAATATCAACAGTACAACGATTGAAATTTCTTTTGAGAGCCAAATTTTTTAAACTTAAACTTCTTCTAACACCACTTCAAAATAGACTGGCCCAGGCTGTGATATTTTGTGGAAGAAGCATGCTCAAGGGGCCAAAGAGCTGCATGTGGCTCACAAGCCGCAGTTTTCCGACCATTGGGTCAGGGCAATACTGACAATTCTTTTGTACTGAAGTGAACTACCTATTTAAGAGAAGATTTATAGGCAAACGATAAGTGAGGTAGAAGGGTGGGCAGAATTTGCTTATAAAGTCCTTATCCCAAGACAACTCTGAGTTGGCAAAGAAGAGTAAGTTCCTGGCAAGGTCAAGCAAGATACTCCTCAGCATATATCTTGTAAGGCTGGCTAAGATGGTACAAAATTATCTTTCCGCCATAATAGTATGGCACACTCTCAAGACATTCCCCTGGCAGACATTCTAATGCTGACTATTTCTCAACTTCTAATTATAGAAGTTGAGTTGTCAAACACCAAATTACAGAAACTTTTATGCATATTCAGCCCTATTGAGCCTCCCAGCACTCTCTGACCTTCCCTCTCAGGCTGGTTATTCATTACCTAGGACCTGTTCATGCCATTCTTCTTGCCCATCCCTCCCAGTACCTGTATCCTTCCTGTTACTTTTGTCCCCAAAACTTGTATGCACAATCTTAAGTCCTACATCAAGCATCAACTCCTCCAGGAAGCCCTTCCTCATCCTTGTATCACCCCCTTTTTATGCCCCAATATGCCTGGCACTGACTTCTCATAATATCCCCAAAACCATATTGCTTCCTTTATTCATCTCTTCATGCTGGCCTGATGAACTTCCTGTGTGTAGAGACTGGGTCTTACTTATTCTTGGATTTCCTTTGCCTACCCCAAAGCTTGACCTAAAGTGGTTCCTAATTAATAATGATTTAGTGGATGGATAAATGGGTGAAAACACAGATGATGATGATGATGATAAAGGCTAACACTTACTAAGCATCTACTATATCCCAGGTACTGTGCTAAGCATTTTCATGAAATATATTACCTCTTTTGAGCCCCAGAACATTTCTATAAGGTAGCATTTTATTTCCTCCTATTTCACTGATAGGAAAATTGGAGATCAGCAAGGTGAAGCAACTTGCCTAAAATTACTCAACTAATCATTGATAGAACTAGGATTTGTGTTCAAATGTGACTACTTTCTGAGCTGGAATCTTAACCACCATAGCCACCGATATGGCAACTACACAAGGGATGCCTCATCACCATCTCAAAGACCCCCGGCTGCTTGCTCTTTTTGTTAGAGGAAGCATCTAACAAAACTAAGACATCTTATTGTGTGCTATTTCCCCAAGTGCCTAAAATGGTATTCCAAATGCTATGTGTTTTAATCCTAAAGCAACTAAAAATTAGAATCTTTTTTGTCAGCTACTTAGCATAATCCTAAATAAAATTGGCACTACTGGGACAATTATTTGGGTTACAATATCTGAATACTTGTGTGATTCATTATAATTTCCTAGCTTTTGTATCTGATTATTAAATCTTTTTTCAGTGCAGATGGAGAGGAAGAAAGTAGATTATTAAATTTTCTGACTGTATAAAGGATTCTATTCAGAGCTAGATTTTTGCAAAAAAAATTTCATTCCATTGTGGCATTTTCAATTAATCTACAGAGATGTATGCTTTAAGGACACTGAAGCCTTTCTTTTTTTTTTTTTTTTTTAGCAACACAGTGAAAGAGACATTTCATTGGCATCTGTTCATCTTTTCTCAGGTTTTGTTCTGAGACATGCCTGCTTTTAAATCATTTCTAACTCTTGGCATCATGGATAGGTCTGCTCTGTGTTGGAGTTGGGTCTACCTTTTCAGACCTTTAGTTCACTGTGTTCATGTTCCTGGGTAAAGGCTCCATCTTTATTTCTGGATGGACTTTTTACTCTGAATCCCCAGAGACCAGGACTGGATAACTAGGAGTGAACCATGACATCATGGCCTTTCTCCTTCTCAGTCCTCAATGAGAGCTTCCTGCAACTTGTCTCCAGCTCTCTTGGGCCCTTGAGCAGCAAGTAGAGGCCAAGGAAGGGTTCCTTCCCACTCACCTTTTTCAAAAATAGATGATAATCCCCACTAATGTGTATTTAAAGCTTGCTGTACATCAGGCCCCATGCTAAGTTCTTTACATTATTCCATTTAATCTTCAAAACAACCGTAGGAGGTATGTACTAATTGTTAGCCTTATTTTTTTTTAATGTAAAATAATCTAAATATTTTATTCTTATAAGGTAATTATTGAAAAGCTTTATCCTCTTCCTTGCATATTCACCTTACATTATCTAACCATTATTTTTAAACTTTTTGTGCACTTTTCTTTGCAACTATAGCAAATTATATACATATTCATGCTCCCCCCCCCCCCCCTTTAACCCTTTTCTTCCATGCCAAAGGTAACATTATATACACTCTTTTTCTGCACTCTTCTTTTTTCACTTGTTAATATGTCTTGGAGATCTTTTTATGCCAATACATAGAAAGTTTCTCCATTCTTATTTGCAAGTATGTCACCGCCCAATGTAAATTGTGCCATAATTTTATTATTTCAATTTTAAAGACGAAATCAGGACAGAGAAGGTTAAATAACTTTCTTAAACTCAAGAAAAGTAAAGAATTCCTTCAGACGCTACAGAAATCTGAAGATCATCTGACAAAGAAAGGCCATAGTGCTTCCCTTCCTGTAACTCCCCCCATCCCCAGTTTAGCTGCCCTCTCTTTCTGCTCCCTTTCATACCTCCTCCCTAATGCTCTGCTCAGAGCCTTGTGGGTACTGCTTAAAGTGGAGCATTTTGATGTGCTGTGTTTTCTCCTCCATCCCTTCAACCCATTTGACACATTTCGGGTCCTCTGCCTTTGCTCATGTCTGCCTTTATTGGGATTCTTTAGATGTTTGCTCTAGATGTCTTGGGAGTAGTTATGTGTGGTAAGCCTTAGAAACTTGAGGTTTGACTGCAAGTCCCAAAGTTTCTGATGTTTGTGTTATTCAGAACTTTTCCCCTGTCCTGCTAGACTTCTGTCTGCAGACCACTGTCCACCTGACAAAGACTCAGCTATTGTTTAAGCAGCAAGAGCTACTGAGAATTGTGGTCAACTTTTATCAGCTCTCTGCCTGTCATCTCAACTGATCCCAGCTGGCTGATTCTGAACTTCTGGCTGCAGACCCTGACTTTACAACCACACTTCTGAAAGGCAAGATAGGATGTGGTCAGGCTGAGGTAACTTAGTAAAGGCTGCCAGAACTTGGCAAAAACTCAGTGATGATGTTGACCATGAACTCATGTAATCTTTAAAAATCATGCTGACTATAAGTACAATTGTTATCCCTATTTTACAGTGGTAGAAACTGAGGCTCAACAAGGATTTTGTTTTGCCAGAGCCCATATTTGCATTTAGATGTGCGATTCAAATCAAGGTCCTTTCAGGCTAGTGTTCCTTGTATTATATTATTAAATCCAATTCAAAGGAGACCCGTGATACCAATGGCACATTGAAGCACATAGTTAATAAGATGCTCTACATAAGGCCCAGGTTCACTCACAAAATAATTTTACTATGAGAAGGGGTTTGTGATAGGCACAAGATTCTGCTATGTTCTTCAGAACATTACAATTATATTAAAATGAAACACCCACTCCCATTTCTGCAAATCCATCGCCCATAATTTTTTTCAGTCTCAGAAATCTTTGAAACAATAATTTTAGCCAATTTTGAAAAGAACATTTTCCTTTCATTAACCCTAATTACAATATTAATAGTTACTGTGCTTGTTATATGCCAGGTACTGTAATAAGCATTTTACATCTATTATCTCTTGTACTCTCTATAACAACCCTATGAAATAGGCCTGAGTGTTTTCATTTGCAGAGATTGAGGCTTAAGTGAGGGTAAGTGACTTGTTTGAAGTCATAACAGCTTAGCAAATGGCAGAAGCCAGATGTCAACCCAAGCCAGCCTGTGACCAAAAGCCCCTCACCGTTTTACTATAGTTTCCTCTCACCAATGGTAGGCAGCATGGTGGCCACCTTCGCACAAATGCAGAGTTCCTGAGCCACGCCTGGAGCAAGTTATTTAGAATCATTCCTTAGTGATCAAAGATCTTAAATCCAATGTCATAATTCTTATCAGCTGGATCTCAATGCTCAAACAATGTTTGTTTTTTTTTTTTGTTTGTTTTTTGTAAAGCTTTTTACATATGTTATTTTGTTTGTCAAGTGAGCAACTTTTCTCAGGCTACTAATGAAATTCCCCCTCTATATCCTCAACACACTCCATTCTTTCTAAGCAAGACCATTCCCAAGTATGGCTTTTCCAAATTAGATATTTAGAAACCACTTGTTTTAAGTTGTTAGGCGTTAATTTGTTTTAAGGACAGCTCCAGAATCTGAACTCACCCTGCCTTAAAGAGCCAAGTGGTCAATCAAAGCTTCTTAAACCTAATCAGATACCATCTGCTTCCTAAGATTTTGGAAATGTAGAACGTCTGCTTAGAAACCTTGTTTGAATTAGTATTACAACAAGCCAGTTGCCTGTGGTTTGATTAATTACTAATGACTTCTTACATAAAAGTAATGTCTGCTGAGTGAATTCTTTGTATAATTAAATATCAAGTATGTGCCATTATTTTAGAGTCAACTTCATTTCCTGTGTTTTGTTAAAATTATTATTTCTTCTTTTATTTTTTGATATTTTCATTATTGATTTTAGAGCCAGAGAAAGAAAGAAGAAGGAAGGGAGACAGAAACCTTGATGTGAGAAAGAAACATTGACCGGTTGCCTCCCGTATGGACCCCATTTGGGGATCAAACCCACAACTTGTATATGTGCACTGATCAGGAATTGAACCTGTGACCCTTTGGTTCACAGGATGATGCTCCAAACAACCAACCCACACCAGCCAGGGCCATTTTCTTCTTTAAGTAACAGATTTGATAATGTTCACTTTTCTTGAGCACCTATTACATTCTAGACACTGTTTAAGGCACTTTGGATTGCTTCATAGAAAGAATAGAACCCAATCTTGTCTGCTTCCTCCTTCCAAAATACAAAGTGTTATGAACCTGTGATTCCATTGAGAGCAAAGAACATGTCTTTTGCTTTTACATGAAACAGACACCTAATATAGGACTTCCTCCATGGAAAGTTCTTTTTTGTTTAAAGTGAATGACTTTTTGCTACCTCTGCTATCATGAAGGGAACTATTGGCAGTTTTGGGTCACAGAGAAAAAGGGCATTCATACTTCTGTTTGCTGTGATAAAGGTTAAAGATGGACATGATACAAATTCTCTTATCTCTGGGCTCCAACAGAGCTTTGCAACTCTAATAGCAATGATACTTCTTCCATTTGTGACTGACAAATATCAGAGACCATGTCTTATTCCTTTGTCTCCTTACTGTGGTAGACATAATACTCTGCACATAAACATTCCATTAGTATTTATTGAATGGAATTAATCATAGACTTTTGCACTTCCCTCCCAGAGAGCAGAGACCACGAACTGATTATTTCCATTTTCATATTTTCTTGAGTACGTTTTGATGTATGATGTATGATCAGGAAATGCTTGTGGTCTTCGAGTTTCATCTTTCCCTTGGTTGAGCTCTTTGTACTGCCATTTTGCTTTTTCATAGCAAGGCCCCAAAATATATGAATCAAGGAATGAGTGCCTTTCCTGACTGACTGACTTGTCCATGAATGAATAATAACTAAACATATGAATAAAGAGTCTTCTCATATAGTCATGCAATGTTGCCCTCTCACCAGACAAGTTGGGAAAGAGGGTCCAGAGAAGGATGGACTCATAAAAAGAGTGCTCCAAAAGTAACCAGAGCCAGATTTCATCACCTCCAGCCCATATTTCTAACATCTGCCCCCTTTTCAGTTGTTACATCCCCACGGATGCCGCTTGAGATCAGGCCCATGTCTCCCACCTGAACGGCTGCACTCCTCCTGACTGCTCCATTTGCTCTGTTGCCAGCCCTAACACCTCCACCTCGGCCTCCATATGGTTGCCATGGTGATCTTCTACAATGTAAATTGGATCATGGTTTTAGAGTCCTTTAGATGTTCCCACCACATGGGTTTTTTACAGGACCCACATGGCAGAGAAGAATTTGACCCATGTTGCCCAGGCCTGCCTCTCATTTCTCTCCCTCTGAGTCTATTTCCCAGCCAGGTTCAAGGGTCTGCACTAACCCTAACCATCACTGTTATGCCACCTAGCACAACTGCCTCCATTCTTCCTGCTCTCTTTGTCCAGAACATCAGCTTAACCTGTCTACTTGGTAGACAGCAGCTTCTAGGGTCTTTGGTGTAAACATTTAAGAGTCTCCTTTACTGAACCTCCATCTCTGTCTTCTCTCCACCACCACCACCCCCCTACACACACACACAAACACACACACACACACACACACACACACACACACACACACACACACACACACACACACACACACACGTGCTCCCTCCCTCATTGGAACTGATCACTAAATACCTCATGTACTTCCTTCTACCCTAGTACCTATAATACTTTCACTTCATTTTTTAATCCATCTCTCTTTAAGGAGGCCATGACCTCCTTAAGGAGAGGGGCTGGGTCTTGTTCATATTTGTGTTCCCAGAACCTGGCAGGTGGTCAGGCATATAATAGATACTCCGTTACACAGCAGACTTTCTGGATTACATATAACTTCCAAAGCCCTTCACAGAAAATTCACTCAAGCCTCTCGCATGGGATAATAGTTGAATTATATAAGACTTAATGGAAGGAGAATATATTTAAAGAAAAGTGGCACTTAAAATGTCTTGCTTTTATAGGCGGTGAACAAATATTTCACAGCCACCATGGGATAATGTATCAGCATATTGGTAATGCAACGTGGCCAGAGGACTACTAAGCTCTTTGAACCTACCTTCCCACTACTTCTCTCTCTAGCCCCTGATTTACTGCAAGAAGTTAGTGTAGTTACGAGTTAGGTGAAGAACACTTGGGTTGCCTTCAGATCACGGAATAGATTTTCAGCTGTTTTTTTCAACTCAATTGTTAAACTCATTCATGCCTGATTTACCAATTGCTGAATTGTTCATTTGTTTATTTATTTACTAGTAGCCCTGCTCACAAACCAGTGTGCCAATAGCTCCCTGCTGCCCTCCAGTAGCTCTCTGCCTGCTGCCCCACCCTTCTGTAGCTCCCCCTACCCCCTCCCCCGCCCCTCTCCTCCAGTGTGAGGTCATTACTCTTCATGGCATAACGACCATTTGCATATTACATCTTTATTATATAGAATGATGCAAGTCCCCTGGGTTTCTGAGCTAGCTCCACAATGTAATGGCTCCATCTGAATTAAAGAGAGCATGCTAAGGAGAAATGAGAAAAACGATGGGACTGTAAGGTTGAAGGAAAAAAAGAACTGCCTGGCAAACAGGATGCAGAGAGAAATTCAGATTCTTGTTTCTTGCTTTATGAGTTTGCTGGGAGAGGGAAGCTATTTTCAGCAAGAAGATGTGCTTTCTATCTGAAAGTTCTCATATCTACTGGCAATGATCTGATATTGGAAATCTATGAGATCTGAGTCTGTGAATGAATGACTTTATGAATCATGTTTATGCAAGCTAGTCTCTGGGGCCCAGGACAATGGACTTTGTTCTTCCCTTTTCCTATCTGTTTCATTATTCTCTGAGGTGCTTCATATGCCTGAATGCAGGCAGCCTTGTGGGATGTTCTGCCTACACAATGAGCAAGGATAGGCATCCTGGCTTTAAGCATCCTGCATTCTTCAGTTAAAGAGCCATTCAGCCCCAGCTGGTTTTGCTCAGGGGATAGAGCATTGGCTTATGGATTGAACGGCCCTGTGTTCACTTCCTGATCAAGGTCATGTACCTGGGTTGCAGACTCAATCCCTGGCCCTGACTAGGGGGAGAGGGGGGTGTAAGAGGCAACCAATCCATGTGTCTCTCTCACATCGATGTTTCTATCTCTCTGTCTCTCTCCTCCCTCCCTTCCACTGTCTCTAAAAATTAATGAAAAAATATCCTCAGGTGAAGATTAAAAAAAGAACCATTCACCTTTATACTGCATTTCATTTCTTCAGAGTCAGGAAAGGTGTGTTGGTTAGAGATGTGGGGTTTTGGCATCTCCTAGCTACCCGTTAGAGTCCCAGCCCTGCTGGTTACCACCTGAGTAACCATGGGATGCTGCTTTGTTTAACCTCTCAGGGGCTCACTTTCCTCACCTCCTAAGTGATGCTAATAATAATACTTATGCAATAAGCCTGTTAAGCTTGTTGAGAAGATTAAATAAACTCTATAAGAGGACTTAGCAGCAAATATTTAGGAACCCTTTGCTATTTTTATAAGATCTGAATGCATCTGCACTTTACATGACCACTTGTCCTCACAGTGTCCCCTGTGAGAAAGATCACAAAGGCCTGGTTGGCCACATGTGACAGAGGAGAGGGGATCATAAACCTGAGACCCCTGCCCCCAGGAATAGATCCCTCATCTCCACTCTGCCTCCTTTCGTTGTGATTGCCTATCCTCTGTTCACCTTTTCTAAAGCATGACTCAGAGCTTTTACTTCTGACAGTGAAGCTTCTGTCTAAGGGAGAGACAACAATAATCAAATATTTTGGCGTTACTCACCAGGAGAGCTAATAGCTCTCTCTCTGCCTCCCACATTTAGAGCAGGAAGGATTCTGCTTTAGGAAACACTGAGTGAGCATGGAGCAGAATCTGGCTGGGTCACCACTTTGATTTGTATTGTTTTCCCTTTTATCAAAGGAGAAGATGCTAGGGTACTTGTCCTCCACGAAGGAGAGCAGGAGGGAAGTGCAGAGCTGCCCGAGTTCTCTCCCCACACTACGCTGCTCAAGGTCTGATGGCATATTTCCTGCTGTTCACTTGGCCCTTCCTGCAAGGACTGGAGGGCAGAACAAGGACTCAGCCTCCCCAGGTTGAGAAAGCTAATTAGGAGCTGTGTACTCTCACTAGACTGTTCAGTAACTATTTGACAGGATTAGAAAAATAGTTGCATTTGCCAAACATCCTTTCCTGTATGTCCTTAGGACCCCCAGGCCCAGCATGGCCAGCTAATCTACAGTCATTTATTTCAGATCATTTGAAAGAGTTAAAACTCCAGCAATGATGCATCTGTTACAATAATACGAGCTCCTTTTATAATCAACTCTCAATATGAATAATGATTTTAAAAACAATAGAAGTTTATTTTCTTTCTCATGATGTCCAAAAGTTGTCTTTAACTCCTTTGGGTAGAGATTCTGGGACTATTTTTATGCTGTATCCCAATTATAAAGAATAATGATGCCATGATTTTGGAAAATAGAATGGAAGGGGAGATTGTTTGCTTGTTTTTAAATAAATAATATGGCAAAAAAAAAACCACAACACTGACTTCTTCATGAATATTGCAGAGATATTTATTTAGTCAGTGAGCTTGGGCTTGCAGTCCAGACTTACCATTCACCAGGTGCATATAACATATGTGCTGCTTAATTCCTCTTGAGTCTTAGTGTCTTCATCTGTAAAATGGGAATAATGGATTTCTGCATGCTGGGAGGATTCATTAAGATTCATTTATGTGAAAGCTGTTCTTATAACTTTGCAAAGTTGATGCCTTGCCACTGTTAGTTGTTCTTGCTCAGAAGCTAAACAGAAATTAAGTCAATGTATCTAGGCCTCCAGGATGCTGTCCAGGAAGACATTATTGTGACTTACATTGTATGGCATCCAGATTACAACCCAGGAGTGACTGAGACCCCATTAGGCTTGGGTACAATGAGGACTGGGAAAAAAGAGACCTATTCTCCAGGCTAGAAAAGCATATGCAGAGTCTGGCCTCTCAACTTCTGATCTCACCTAGGCAGAGCAGCTTGTTATAGGCACCTGGAAGGAACCAGCTGAGCCAGTGTTACATTTGAGGTTCCTTGGGAGAGAAGATAAGCTGGCTGAGTTTCTGTAGGCAACGAGCCAGTAATGAGGTTTCCAGCATTTCATCACATGTCCTTTTCATCACTCTCAGCTCAGCCATACTCTGGGGCCAAGTGTGTATTTGAGAGACTCAAGGAGGTAGTTATAAAGGAGTGAATTGTGCTTTTGTTCCATTGACCCCATTTTCCACTCTACCCTGTCCTTAGCCATAACAGTATTAAACTCTGGGCATGAGAGCGCCAAGAGGACACTGGAGGTGGTGGGAGGTGATATTGGCAAGTAGCTGGCTAAGTTATGTAGCCAGCGGAGATCATCAGAGAAAAGGGGCCGCCTGAACTCTATGTAGGATTAAGGGCGTATTCCAGTCTTAAAATTTTGTCCTGAAAGTCTCTGGTTCTACCACTTCCTAATTACATGACTAGTGATTTCACCTCTTTGAGCTTTCATTTCCATACAGGATTGTTATTTGGACTATGGTTTACAACCATGAGAGCTATAACATGCATCATTTCAGCAGGCTCCACTCGCACACACTAGGGGTCAGCATACTGTAAACATGTAAGGCCAGATAATAAATATTTCAGGTTTTATGAGCCATATGGTCTCTATTACAACTAATCAACTCTCTTGTAACTAATCAACTCTGCTGTTGTCTGCTAAAGCAGCCATAGATAATACTAAGTGAATGTATATGGCTGTGCTCCAATAATACTGTATATATGGGCACTGACATTTGAATATTATATAATAGTTTCATTCCATAAAGCTCTATTTTTCTTTTGATTTTTTTCAACCAATTAAAATGAAAACTATTCTTGGTTTATGGAATATAAGAAATAGACAATGGACCAAATTTGGCCTGCAGGTTATGGTTCATGGACCGCCCAACATACACCAAAATATGTTTGATACCTTCTAGAAAGTTGCAAGGTAACCTGATTATTCTAAGAACCAAATAAGAAAGTACATGTAAAGTAATAAGCATAGTGTTTGTCCTTTATAAATGCTCAGCAAATAGTAGTATTACTACTAATAGCCCTTTTTAAATATATATATATATATATATATATATATATATATATACACACACACACACACACACACACACACATATTGAGTTTTTACAGAGAGGAAGGGAGAGGGATAGAAAATCAGAAACATCGATGAGAGAGAAACATCGATCAACTGCTTCCTGCACACCTCCTACTGGGATGCGGCCCGCAACCAAGGTACATGCCCTTAACCCGAATCAAACTTAGGACCCTTTGGTCCACAGGGCAAAGCTCTATCCACTGTGCCAAACCAGTTTTGGCTCTACTAGCCCTTTAAAAAGAGAAATATATTACCTCTCTACTTGCCATGGATATTTGGAAGGAAGGCAGTTTCATTTTGGTTGCTTAACATTTCTACTATATTAAACTTTTATTATTAAAATATATATTAAAATTTTAAAAATAAAAACTCTTTTGAACAGGTAGTGACATTAGTAGATCACCTAGTTTTGTTTGTTTGTTTGTTTTGTTTTGTTCTAATGTCCAGATGTTGCCTCTTCAATTCCTGACATTTCTTTAGTATTTGATCCGTGCTGCTAGGTGCTCCATGAATAAATTAGATCAGGTCTTTTATCTCCAGGACTTCTTTTATTCTTCAAAGTGGGTGCATGTATCCCAAGAGTATTTAAGGTAACAGCCCTACTCTCTATATTAATTTTTCATCTCAGCCTTTAAATTTCTGTTTTGATAAATGTTTTATAATGTACATACTGTCCTATCTAATAAAAGGCTAATATGCAAATTGTCCCCTCAATGAGGAGTTTAACCTGGGGGCAGCGCCAGTCAGCCAACCTCCCACGTCCCCTCCCCATGCACGAATTGGCCCAATCAGCCCCAGGCAGGCCAGCTGGACTCCACCCGTGCACGAATTCATCCACTGGGCCTCTAGTTTATCAAAGTGTATGTAAATATTTAGATAATTGGGGGGGGGGGTGTGCTTTAAATTTTTTTAAATAACGAAGTTAGCAGTCAAAGTTTTGATATACCTGGTCTATAAGGAGAACAAATAAAAATATCCTAATGGGAAACAAGAATTAGTATCAGTGTTGTAGTCACAATAACACAGTTTTAGGACATGAGTTAACATTTACTCTGGTATCTATTTTGTGGCAGGCAAGAAGCAATATATTTTACATTTTTAATTTCATAATAACACAATGGCTGTATGAGATATTATTTCTATTTTACAGATGAGGAACCAAGGCTCAATTCAGCAAAGTTAAGCAACTTGCAAAGGTCAGCTTAAATATCAGGACTGACTGACTATAAAGCATGACATTTTCCACTTCAGCCTTTATTGCATGGAGGAAGTTCATGAAAAAGGAGTATTTCCTGGTATTCCTAAAAACTCTGAAGTTAGTCTTTTTTTATCATATGTATTTAGCTTATTAATTGGTAAAAGTCCATTCTTCCAGAGATTCATGATTAACTCCTTGCCTCCCAGACCTTTGCACATTAGATGCTTCTAACTCTGATTGGATGGCTCCTTCTTAATTGGCTATCTCCTAATCATCCATCAAGATATAGCTTAGACACCTTTTCCAGGAAGCTTTTTTGACCTCACCTCTTCAGGACTAGGTTGGATGCCCTTCCTCTGGGCATCTATAAGACCTTAATGAAAGTTCTTATAAAATATTCTATATAGCTGTGTAGTTAGCTATTATCTCTGTTACTCTCTGGATTGATAGTCCCGTCGGGGACAGAAAAATCTAACCTTGATTGTGTTGTTCTTCTGGCATCCAACAAAAAACTACAGTGCCTGGGATATAACAGGCCCTCCATAAATATTTGTGGAAAAAATTCATCTTTCACTGATTTGGAGTCTGAGATAACTTTGCCAAATAGATGGGTTGAAGTTTGCTTTTACTAACTTTTCCCAGGCTAGGACAAATTGGTGGGTATATATTAGATTACAGGGGACCAGATAATGGGAAAACAAAGAAAACAAATTTATATATATGAAGGCTTTTTCCTTTTGGGTTTCTCAGATACTGAACAGGGTGCACATAACTCTCAGCAATCAAATTAATATTGATACATATGGTTTACCAATGTACATATTTATGAACATGAATTCATAAAACATAGACTACCATAATTTCTTATACTCTGTTTTATGGATTACTTAGGGCTCAGCAAAAGAATAAAGGTCACAAGCACTCCCCAGGTCAGCTCATCTTGCCAGTCATAAAGTTGCTCTAAATTTCCTTCGGTCCTAAAATTATTTCCCTCCTGGATATGTAAAGCTCTATTGCTTTCTTTGAAGGGAACTAGCATTTACTGAGAGCTTTTGTGAGGTTCTAGATACTTAACAGAGGTGGTTGCCTTTTGCACAAACCCACAGATTCTGAACCCAAAAGGAAATGGATCAAGTCGAAAGCAAGGCAAGAATGACACTGAAACAGAAAAATCTTCATTAAGAAAGAGGGAAGAAAGAGTGGGGCAGGGCTGAATTTTGAAAAGAAAAAGCCTGAATTTTGTTGAATTCAGTTATGAATGAATATTGTTCAAGTTGCACAAATTCGTTGCCTGAGAAATTGTGACCATTAGCACAGACATTTTATATATGAGCAGCGAGGGGCCTTTTCAGCTGATTGAGAGAGAAACATTCTTCACCACCAAATGGGTCTCCAGGTAAAGGCTCTCTTTATTGTTGAAAATGGACAGCATTTAGGCAACATTAGAACAGTTGCTCCCAAACTTCTACATTTCATAGATGAGAAACATTTCAGAATAAATTGTATAGGTCAATAGAATGGCCAACTTTTTATCTTGTCAGTAAAATAAAGGTCATTTAAAAAGCACAAAACCAAAACAAGACAAAAAGCTACTGTCTATTCTCATCATGTCAGAAGTAAAAAGACAGTCTAATAGCAAAAGCAATCGGAAGAAAAAACGAAGAGTAGAAAGGACATAACCTTATTTAAAAAGGTCATTTTAACTTAATGAAAAATCACTGCATCCTACATTTCTCATCCTGCCTCAGGGACCAGTCTCCAGGAACCACTAATGCTGCTCTATGTGGACCTTGAGGTCTTACAGATATCAGGTTAATTCTGGGCTATGAAACCTGGAGCAAGTTACTCAACTTTTCTGGGCTGCAGTTTCCTCCTGTTAAATGAGGCTAATATCTGACTGTATTAATACTCTAGGGTTGCTGTTACCAAGTACCACAAACTAGATAGCTTAGAACAACAGAATGTATTGTCTCTGGGTTCTGGAGCCCGGAAGTCTGAAATCAGAGTGTCAGCAAGGCCACAGTCCCTAGGAAGGTGCTAGAGAATCGTCTGCTTCAGACCTCTTGCCTGGCCCTACTGGCTTGGGCCAGCATTACTTCCATCTTCACATGGCTTTCTCCCTGTGTGCATGTCTGTGTTCACATGTCCCCCTTTGATAAGGACACCCGTCATGCATCAGGGACTCACTCTATTTCAGTCTGACCTCTTCTTCTTCACTTGATAATTGCATCTGCCACAATCCCATTTCCAAATAAATTCACATTCTGAGTGTAGGGGTGTACTGAGGTATTGGGGGTTAGGACTGCAACATAGATGTTCTTGGAGGGATACAAGGTAACCCACACCACTGACCAATCTCATGGAATTATGTATATTGTTGTATCCAAGTCATTCATCGGAGAAGCTGAATACATTGTGAAGTACCAGAGTGTAATGTAAAGGCTGTTTTCTGTGTTTTGGATTATTTTTTAATCCATAATGTGTTTATTGGGGCAATCCCCCACTCGTCTTCATTCAGAAGCTACGGAGTGCTGCTTCCTTCTGAAGGAGTCCCCTCTGTCAGCCTTGCTTTCTCTCCTGTAGGCTGATGGAGCACAGTAGAGCAGCCAACACACAAAACTGCTGCTTGTGCATGGCCAAAGGCAACGGTGATTTTATAGCACCTGGGGCCTTTCACATCCATGAATTGGGAACTGGGGCTCTGCTCCAGGCGCTTTTCTTGTGCCTCCTCTTTCCTTCTGGCTAAGGAGGGCCTTAGCCAGAGGTATATGGATGCAGGGCAGTCATCACCACTGGATTAAGGGACTAAAATGTATCACTAAGAAGTAGTTAAGAAATGGCCTTTGAACACGTTCATTTAATAATAAGTATTTTAAATACTATGTGGAAGACCCTGTTTAAGTGCTGTGGATAAAACAGACAAGACCACTGGCCTCATGGAGCTTACATTATCATGGGGGAAGCAAAAGTTTACAAAACAAACAAATAAATTGAATGTAAGGTTAAGTAGCGATAAGTACTGTTAAGTGAGAACAAAGTGCAGTAAGACAGAGCAAGGTGGAGGAATGGAGGATGCTGTTCTCTGTGGGATGTTGGGGAGGTCTTCCCTGGGGGACAGTGAGCAGACCCTGACTAGTGAGGAGCAGATCATCTGTGAGCAGGGAGCTGAAGGGGGCGGAGCAGGAAATGACAAAGCCAGGGCTTGAACACAAGTCTGTGTGGTTCCAAACCTCTGATCTTTCTATAATTTCTTCTAACGCCATTGTACATCTGTCTGCTTGCTTTGCTCATCTGCCTCTGACAGCTGATGTGAAGTTCTGCTTGGGAGAGGATAATGTGTTTGAGTGTGGGCTGGGCCACCAGGCTGTTTGGAGTTGGTTCCAGCCCTGCCACTTCGCCGCTGTGGTCCTGCTGGGACTTGTCCACCTCTCTTTCTCTTTCTCAGTCTGTTTCTTCACCTGCCTCCTAGGGATGTTTTGAAGGTTAAACGGGTCTAAGCACCTAGCACACCGCCAGGCACATGGGAAGGGCTCGATAGTAGCTGTGATTACTGAAAACAGGTTTGCTAGTGTTGATATCTTAGGAGGTGATGCTGACCTGGAGAGAGGAAGCAAATAGCTCAGGCACTGCTCTTCCTCCCTGCAGCCTGCCTGTTACTGATTTCTGTCCATCAGTGACACTGTTTCTGCGTTCTGCATGCCTTCGTTTTTCAGGGCTTCTGTGCTCTGGAGGTCACGTGGTAGGATAGACAGACACTGTTCCTGACATCAGAAGACCTGGGTTTGGGTTCAGGCTCCAATCACACTTGGAAACTGTGAGACCTGAGCAAGTTACTTTATCTCTCTCACTGCAGGTTCCTCATACGCACAGTGAACAGGTTGATTGCATCCCAGATTCCTGT
The DNA here is from genome assembly GCA_027563665.1 of Antrozous pallidus. NCBI lineage: Eukaryota > Metazoa > Chordata > Mammalia > Chiroptera > Vespertilionidae > Antrozous > Antrozous pallidus. The sequence goes on along the minus strand of CM050520.1, from coordinate 53,908,122 downwards.
GACCACTGGGCAACGTAACTTATCTGAGCTCTGCAGGCTCACATATACTGGAGCACTGCTGCTACCTCCTGGTTGCGGGGAGGCTTAGGAAGAGTGGAAGTGTTTGGTATATTGTGACATGTTATGCAAATATGAGGGCTGATCTTTACAGGACTCTTCGGAGAATTAACCCTGAATACAACACCCCAACACCTCTCTCTGGGTACATTTGAGATGCAGGGGCTTTCCTCCACATTTTGCCCTCTTTGCCTGCCCCCCACTGGGTTGGGTGGATCCACCTTAACAAGGTATGGGGGAACACTAGGGAAAGATGGGGGTAGGGTTCTGTGGTGGGAAAGCATCTTATTGGTTAATGCAGGCACATCCCAAACACCAATTGCTGTATCTGCTTCTAAGGCTGATATATTTATCAGGATGAGTTATAAGGAAATATGTGCACCCAGGGAGTGAGGATGCTACATGGTCACCCCCTGTGATGTAAAATATGAGAATCTAGGAGGGGCTGTTTTATAATTCATCAGGTTTCGCTAGTGAGTTCTGTCGGAGTCTTGGTTATAAAGGCAAGTGTGAACCGGACGGCAGACAGGAGAAACTGGCACCAAGGAGACGGGAAGCTGCCTTTAGTGCCTCCTGCCTCCTTCCTGCTTTGTTCCAATAATTTTGCGCTCGGTAAGTTCCCTGGCTTTGCAGCTAATCGTTGTTGTTGAATAAGCTTGGTAATTGAATCTGTAGTTTGAACTATGCGGTGGCTGTCAGAAGTGTGTGTGTGTGTGTGTGTGTGTGTGTGTGTGTGTGTGTGTGTGTGTTTGTGCTTGGGCTTCTGACAAATTTCACAATTCTCTTTCATGAGCAAAATTAGCTTAAAAGATGAAACAAAACCCGACAGATCAATTATTCACCTTGATCCTTGGAAGGCTGCTTTCTTCGGTTGCTAAAGTTTCTCAGGTTTCATTCTGTCGGTTTCATTTGTTGGGTAAGCTTTGTCACGAAATTGTTTTTCTTAGCTGCCAAAAGGAGGTATGTACAGGGTGGTTTGTTCCTCCTCAACCCCCTCCGTACCCTCCCTCGAGTTCGGTAAATCTTAAAACAGATAGCTTGCCTGGTAACCAGCTCCCACAGAGCTGAACCTGCGCTCGGCAAGATTCAATTGCGATCTTTTGTGTGAACAGAACCGAGGGGTTGTGAATAATTGCCATTGTGGAGATTTTATTGTGAAACTCAGTGTGGTGGTGGTAGCCTTTGCATTGTGACAGGAAGGGATCAGAATCCGAGATTTGCAATCGGTGTGCCTGTTGATGTGGGAGAGAAAGAAAAGGCTGATCTGATAGCTATAGGAAGAGCTATGCAATGCACCGGCAGGACAGACAAATGCAGAAGGCATGACTTGTGTTCGTGTAACTTGGGATTGTTTTCTCTCTCGTTTCCCATTCCCATTAATGATTACCTGAGGCTGCATTTCAGTCCTTATCTGGGTACGCTCCAGGGCTCCAGGTCCTGGCGTGAGGTCCTGGCTTCAGGCAGGATGACCACTACCTCAGGGTCAGCTCCCTGTAGGAAGTCATTTCCTTCTCAGGATGGAAGAAGTGAAAGAAAGCTGTGCCTTCCCAGATTCCTTTTGCTGTGTTGTTTTGCCTCTGTCCAAATCTTCTGGATACCAACAGCTTGGTGTCCTTTTTATTTTTTTTATTTTTATTTTTTGCAGTAACAGATTTAACTGTGGTGTCATATGGCATATTATATACAGAAAGGAATAGCAAGACATTTTTCTGTTTCAAGTATGTCTGGCTTGTTGACATTTGCTTTATTTCACTGGCAAGGAGCTCCTGTCTTCCCAACCCATAACTGTCTGCCCAAAGCGTTCACCTTACACATAATTGCACTTTCTCTGTAGCTGTAGCAGCTGTACCTCTGACAAGAACACTCTCTTTATCCGCAAGAATAGTAACTCATTTTAGCATCTCTTTTGGGGGCGGGGGGAGTCTGCTTTCCCACCAGGGACTTCACTTGCTCTTTGCTTTCTCCAGGTAAATATTTTGGTCATCAGTACCACTACATTTCCCAGGAAGTTATTTCTCCTTTCCTGCTATACTTTCTGATTGCTTCAACACTTGGCAAATTGGGAATATGGGGTATATCTTTTTCCAGGAACATATTTTTCAGGCATATTTCTTTTGTCCATAAATAGCTTTTCCATATTTTCCATTTCCCTGAATAAGTTCTGTTTCAAGAGCAGAGGAGTGATATATTGTTGTTGGCACTCAGAAGTGTGTAACCTGAGACTTGGTTTCTATTCTACAGCGGCTGCCCCACAAGGGCTCTGTAAAATGTCTTTTTGTCTTATGTTTAGCTCAAAGCCTCTGGGCTTAGCAAGGATGATTAAGGTAGGAAATCAGCAAATCATCGCAGGTATAACCCAACATCTGGATTTGATGGTCCTGCCAGCCCAGGATACACAGCTGAGGGTTCTAAAAGTGTTAATACATCTTGATTCCAAGAACAACGTAGTTGTAAGTACCTTTGCGATGTACTATAACTGGGATTTTACTGTATCACATGTTTAAAGAACATATGCCAGGGCCTGTGGTTTATTTCACTTTGATTTTTGAGTCAGAGTGGTCTTCTGGAGAAATAAAGCAATGTACCGATTTCAATAAACTGAGTTGCTTCTCACTCAGTGGTAGTGTTCCCGTCTTCTCCACCCACCAAGAATAACTCTATAGCAACAGAAGAAAATTTAGCCTGCGTTATTCTTCATTAAGTTTTCAGCGAGGCAAATATGAACGGTGATAAGCACCTTTTGAGAAAGCACATACACAGGGAAACGTGTCTCTAAAAGGATGAAAAACCGAAGAAGCACTAGCATGCTGCCTAGGTGACACTTGTAATTTTCTTTGACAGAGATGGGGAAGGGGGCGAGGGGGAGGTTTGTTCTGAACCCTGGCTCTCCCAGCCTTCAATGGGAAGAGTGGGGCTTTTCATCCTGGTGGCCTTCACCTCACTCTCCTCATCTGTAAAATGGGGGAGGGGGACGTTAGGAAGATCTCAAGAGATAAAGGGCAAAAGCTACACTGTTTGGCACAAAGGGGATTCAAGAAAGGTAGTTATTATTATTATAAGTTGAATTTTATAAAATAACTGAACTCATTCTGATGCTAGTTTTGAAAGAAATATGACACAGGAAGGTTATACAAATTTTTGCTTGTTTAGCAAGATATACTTCCTACAGCTAGATAATTCTTTTTATGTTTGTTTTTTATTTAGGAAACCTAGTAAATACATAATTGTTACCTTTCAGCTTCATTTTCAACTAATTCTTAGAATGGCATCCAGAGTTCTTACATAATTATTCAAAGAATAATCTGGATTTCAAAAGAGGAGCCTGAAAAACTGATGCCAAAGCATATATCATAGCTTTCTAAGTTATTTGCTAAATAATGATTTGCCCTAACTCCAGCCCTGACATTGCATTTAAGTACCTGGTGACATACATCATTTATTACATTCCGGGTGATGTACTGAATGTTTTCACATGCATTTTTGTCACTTAATGCTCATCACAACCCTATCAAATAGGTTTTCTTTGCTTCCCATTATCAAATGAGGGAATGAGATTAGAGAACATTTGCCTAAATACTCCTAATTTAAATAGCCACATGGCAGTGCTGGAAATTGAACTCATACCTGTGTGGTTCCAGAACCTACGCTGTAACCTCTGTGGCGCAGTTCTCCAGTAGTATTGCCTGGCTCTACGTAATTCCATTAGGGGACCTTGCCCTATATCTGCTTTGATTCTTCTCCCCACATATTTGAACCTCTCTCTGAGTTTAGGGGGCATAAAAAATGAAGTTAGGGATTTTGTTTATTCTCATTTTTGAACTGTGCCAGATCACATTTTCCTGAGCCATCTTTGTAATTCTCACCAAATTGTACAATCAAGTATGAAAAGACATGAAATTATAAACGTTCATAAGTCTACTAGATTCCAGATAAAATTTAAAAGTTACCTTGAATTAGCACTTGCCTTTAGACCTGGGCAGCTTCCCTCTGTGCCTCTCTGGCTCTAGAGAAGTCTGTGAGCCAAGTGACGGGCACATTTGTATCTTGTTTTCTAGGGCCCCAGAATTTCTTCCCCGAACAATCCAGAGCCTACTTCCAGAAGCTGTATGGTGTGCCCACTTCTGGGTATGGAAGGGAAACTGAGAGGCTGCTATTTGCATGGGGTTGGATCAACAATACTACTATGTTGGGATGTTCACACATCTGCATAAAGGCTTTTTGTGGTGCAGGAACTATGGCGGAGAAAAAGGGGCTGGCCCAGATCTGAGGTCTCCACTTGTGTTTTTGCTCTGAGCCTCGAAAATGTTAGAGACCGCCTTTCCCTGCATTAAATACTGTTTTCTTGTATCTTATAGTAATGACACTAAAATTTCAATAGGCTGGATTTGTACGGGTTTTGTTTGCTTTTGCTTTTAACCTTTCCCCATTAAGCCAAAAGAAATTATTTGGGAGGGGAGAGGAAATGGTCAAAGCTACAAATATCTCAGACTAAAAGCATTTTGGAATTAATAGCAGCCAGATTCATTAAGACTAGACACTGGCCCTTTTTCCAGGTCAGAAGCATAGACCGACAGTGGTGATCTTAGGGTCAGCTTGATTCCAACTCTCTGCCATTTGTCTTTTATGCCATTTGAACATATAATTGCTCAAAGAGACCACTGCTAATTCCAGGTGCCCTTTTCTTGTAGCTAGTTTTAAATTGCAGTTGTAGCCCTGAGTGCTGAGGACTAATGGGAGGCTGCTTGAAGGATCCCAGTGGAACTCAGCCTTACAGGCTGGTATGAAAAGCAGAGATGGCAACCAGTGGCTTCGTGTGGCCATTATTGCAGCCCCTTCTTCTGTCCAAGGCTTCATTCTCGCAGTGGTTCCTTTCATCTGTTGTATTGGAGACAAAGACCCACCTAAGGAAAATTAACAGCTAAGAGTTCCAGAGAGCAAAATCTCTGCAATTACTAAGAATCTTGAGATTTGGGGGATGTCTTAGTTTTTTATTTATTTTTTAATAGCAGTGAAAGATGTTATGCACTTAACAGAATGATTTTTGTTTTTGTTACTCTTAGCTTCATAAAGAAGTTTTCTGAATGAAAAGGCATAATGCATTTTGGAAAATATTCCCTACCACAAAATCTTGCAACCTTGCTTTCTTTAGCTGTAAACCAAGTTTCATAATTGCTGTCTCCAAGCTGTTAGGGAGATGTAATGAGATAATTCATATCCCAGTAAATAGCTATTCTGTCACCCATGTGAAAACATCTGACACTCTATGTAGCACATAGTTTGTCTACATTAAATGTTACCAAATTTGAAAATATGGCAATTAAAATGATAACTCTGAGGCATGAGGCACATTTATTTTGCCAACCAGAGGTGGTAGTTTAAATGGTACAGGGAGATAAAAAACAAACACAAATAGGACAAAATAAAACATATTTAACCCCTGCATTGAATATTGATATTAGTGATTGCCTTGGGTGGTGGTAATCCCATTGATATTTTTACTTCCTTTTTTTTGTTTGTTTTGTGTATCTTTGGAACTTTTATATTGAGCATGTATTATTTATATAATTAGAAAAGAGAAGAAAAATATTTATAGGGAATTGAATTAGAATAGGAAATAGTTTTGTATATGTTGTATATATCTAATTCTTTAAGAAAAGTCAAGTCAAACAATCTAGCACTCTTAAGAGAGATGTTTATGGTCTAAATAATCCAGATTAGCTTGCTTTATTTTATATTAGTTTGTCTATTACTAATCACTTGTTAAGCATAGACTAGTGCTGGAAGTTCTGCTAGGTGCTGAGATTAGAAAAATGAAAAACCATAGTACTACAACTCAAGGAGTTTATAATCCAAGAGAAATGAACACATAGGCCCACAATTCTAACACAGTGTGATTCCTGCTGGCCCAGAGCAGGAGCAGCTAAGGTTACTATCTATTCCAAATTACAGAAAACATGACTCAAGCTGATTTGCTCAACAAAGGGAATGTGTTGGTGGTTGTACCTGAAAGTACAGTAGTAAAGCCCATTTCAAGAGATCTGACCCCATGGCTCACAAGGTGATGAAGAAATGTGTGTGTATTTTTCCTTTGGTTTTGTCACGCTTCCTGTCTTGGTATTAGCTGCATTTTAAGACTAACTGCCCTCATGGCTCCAGGATGGTTGTCGATGGCTCCTGGACAACTTGTTTTTTCAGTCACATACAACCAGAAAGAGATCCTGAGAATGGTGCCTAAAACCTACTTTGGACTGGCTTCCTCATGATTATAAAACTGAATCACCAGCTACAGTCTGAAATTGAAACAATAAAGACAGCCTCTCCATGACCTTATGAGTTCCTAAACAAAACCTGGCAGCTGTTGCTCTTAGGAAGGGATGGTCGTAGAGAATGAGGCTTGCACAGCATCCAACAGCCACCCTCAACTTCTGATAGGTATAATGCATAATGTACAAAAATGTCCAGAGGAGTTAGTCCATAACATAATGGAGAAAAGGTAAGCATTTAATGCTGCATGTCATTAAATGGACTTCCAAGGTGAGTAGGAGTTTGCCAAGAGATAAGAGAGGGAAAGGTTTCGAGATAGAGAAAAAAGCTCTCTGCAGCCACAAAAGCTAATCATTTAATAGCTCACCTCTCTGCCTATCTTTACATTGGCACCGTTGCAAAAGTTACCAGCCAAAGCCATCTGGTATTAATTAAGTGAAAGCCTAACCTATAGGTCTTACAAAAACCTGCTATTGAATGATGGCAATTGGGTTCCAAGCTAAACCATGGTCCAATGGTCTTAGTCTTTAAAGTCCAGATTGGGAGTCAATTCAATATAACCTTAAAATTTCTGTCCCCTGGTTCAAAATTATAGTATTTATGCTAGACCATACCATTGTCATCTTTTCACTCTCTTTATTTTTTACTTCTCATGAAACTCGTTCCAGAAAGTTAATGATGCACCCAATTCCTCAAATTTAGTTGAATTTTTATGTCATAAAATTTATGGTGCTAAAAAAGAGGTATCAGAAAAACGGGTACTTTTGACGAGATGTGCTTGCCAATTGTATAGTGTATATCATATTGGAAATGAAATAAACTAGAATAAAATATTTTTAGCCAAATATCAATGTTGCGTAGAAACATTAGACCTGACTTAGGTGTCTGTGTGATTCACAGTTTATATAATTTATCTGCCCCTAGGTTCCCTAGCCTTAGGTAATAGTCACCTTTTTTTTTCCATTGCGAAAGTAAAATATCTCCTGGATATGGTTGCCCTGGATGGCTTGGTAACAGTTTTCAATAAAACTCCTGACTCCAAATTTAATTAGCTGTATTTTGGATTGTTTTTCCAATTTTGCAGCCTAGAAGAGGACGTGAGAATACTGTTATTTACTTAAGAAGTGTGCTTATACTGTTCATGATTTTCTGGCAGTCAAATGCAATCATACAAATTTTTTTTTTTTACTCATGAAGCTTGTCTCAATGTTCTCAATCTACGTACCTAATAAGCATACTCCTAAATACTCATTTGTCTAGCTTCTTTTCAAAGAACACTCAATAATGGTAATAACTGGGATCAAAGTATATTTCCTCTTGCCATTTGTTTCTGGTGCAGCAAATCTGTTCAGAAAACATGCAGCCAGGCATAGGCAAATGTTCCCAGCCCAGCAGTGCAAGTAAGGAACCTCTGATTTACTCAGAAAACCTGCTTGAGTGAGACAAGGCTGCAGGGACCAGGTAGGAAATGCTCCCCAGGGCACCGGTTTCTTCCTCTTCAAATTAGACAGCTCTCAGTGCAGAGAAAGAAGCAACTAAATATAGTGGCAGGGTGATGGGTAAACACTTATGTCATCCCACCATTTATAGGTGCCATTATCCCCTGGCGAAACGTCACTTCCTCAGAACACAAACCAGATAAAGTCCTTTTTTGTATTGTCTTGAGATTTCCTTATACAAGGAGAGAAAAAGTAAGAGCAATTGTTTCTTGGCTGGATTTCTCATCTCATCAGCAAGTGTTTTGAGTTCCTGACAAATAGGAGATGCCAAAGAGTACTGATATTCAGGCTCCACACAATACTCCTGGCTCTTCAACCATTGAAATACAGTAGTCGCCCCCCCACTCCCCTTATCAGTGAGGAATATGTTCCAAGACCCCTAGTGGATTTCTAAAACCATATGTAGTACCAAATCCTATATATATTATGTGGTTTTCTTTCTCATATATATATTTACATACTTACACTTTGTGGCTTTTCTTTGACATCTCTGAATTTTCAGCATCACTACTCTTGCACTTGGGACCATTATTAAGTAAAATAAGAGTTATGAGAACACAGGCGCTGCATATCATGACAGGTAATCTGATAAAGGCTACTGAGTGACTAACAGCGAGTAGCGCGTACAAGCGTGGATATGAGGACCAAATGGATGATTCACATCCTGGGTGGTTCAGAGTGAAATGGAGCAGGACAGCATGAGATTTCATCACACTTCCCAGAATGGCGCATGCTTTAAAATGTATGAATTTGTTTATTTCTGGAATTTCCCATTTAATATTTTCAGACTGAGCTTGACCGCGGGTAATATAAACCACAGGTAACAAACCACAGAAAGTGAAACTGCGCATAAGGGGGACTACAGTACTTTAGTTCTTGTTGGTAAATTGCTTCTACCCTGGGCTCTGAGTTGATTTACGTCACCTCCCAACCACAGTCCCTTTCTCAGGTCTTTTTCGCATCTCCAAGATCCAGCAAGTAAAGAGCCAACTGCTTAGAGATTAAATCAAGAGTTAATGCCGGTCACAGCTTAGTCGTTAAATATTTTGACAACACTTCTGTGTAAGATCCACCTTATTTAAAAACAAACAAACAAACAAACAAACACGGCTACATTGTGGAGTATAACATTCAGATTCAGAAACAATGTATAATTAAGTACTACGTTGTTTGACACCCTGTATAATTTTTAAAGAGTAATAAAAGAGATATTATTTGAGATTGTCTGGAAATATTGATCAGGGATTTGGATAGTACATGAATGAAGGACAAGGGCAGAATGTACAATTTTTTAAAATGTATTTAACAAATAATAACTAAATCTCCCATTTGTTACTGCCACTGTGCAAAGTGCCTTGCACACATGATCTCATGTACCTCTCATAACAGCACTGGGAAGAAAAGAAATTAAGGCTTGATCACACAGTTAGGAAGTGGCAGGATAGCCCATGTGTCATTCACTCTTACTTATTATGTGCAAGGCACTGTAGGTGCTGGCATGGTGAACATGAAGATGTGTTTTTTTGCTTATAGTGGCCAAAAGCGAACTCAAGGAAATATTGATAGCCCTTTAAGGTGAATGAGAGAGTATTCTTGGGCCTTCCACAATGGAGAGCATCATGTTAAAATATGACTGGGTAATACATTTTTATATTGCTCACTTCAGTTGCTTCAATAGCAATATAAAATATAGGTGAGCCACAGGGAACTAGCTAAACTCATTATAATTTGATTATCTAATCTTCCAATGTTAGTCTTCTTATAACCTTTCCATAACATAGGACCATTACAAAAAGCAATAAAGCACATGACCCAAGTGTTTAGCCTACTGACAAAGTCTTGCTTTCCATCTCTAAGTGGAAATTGAAAGAGCAAGACTATTTATTAATGATTGGGTATTAAATCTAACTTTTTCTAATTCTGCTTTCCAGCTTATGTCTTACACAAAAATAAGCATGTATTTGCTACAACTAAACTATATGGGAAAGTGTAGCTTTATAGGTCAGAGTATGGCATCACCACCTTTCTTGCCAAAATACCTCACAGGACTCTTTTGAGAGCAGAGATTTGATTTAATTTATCCTGTGTAATTAGCATCTAGCAAGGTTGACAGACACCAAGTTATATATCCTTCTAGGGAGGATGGAGACAATGTGAGATTGAGAAGTCGAGGATTAATTTTTGGAGATGACCCTTGAAGTTGATACAGAAATTAACTAGATATGCAGAAAGGGGCATTGTAAGGAGATAGTGTATATTGAGCAGTGTTTCTAAATAAGAATGATCACAAAAGTTTTATGTCTAAGGAAGGTCTCGATGCCTTGGCATATTTTTACTTCTGTCTACCCAATTTTCTGAATTTCTTTTCCTACTCCCTCTCCTTTGTCTGACCCACCACTCATCCTTTAAAATTCAGATTTCTTCAACAAATAAGAAGGAAAAAAAGACAGAGAGAGACCCTTAAAAGGCAAATTAACTAATTGTAACTCATAAACCTTATTGCATCCAAATCAAAACAAAATGAAAAAAAGAAATTCATGACATGCATGAGACAGTTGGAGATTTGAATACCAACTGGATATTGGATGACAGGTTATTGGTCATATATTAGATGTGATAATGGTATTGTGGTAATGTTAAAAATAGATTCTTTTAGAGATACACACTATCATATTCACAGATGAAATTATTTTCATCAAAATAATACAGGAGAGGGAAAATGAGTAGGGGGATAGCTTAAATAAGAAATAAATAAGCATTATTATTATTATTATTATTATTATTATTTTCTATTTTTCTAGAAGACCTTTCTTTGCCTCCTCCCTACCAGAGGATTCTATTCCATTTCCTTACTGTATCCCAAATGATCGGGCATGTTTCAAATTTTCTTTTTACTTGACATTAAAAGTGAAAAGAGAGGTATAAGTCCTAGTTCATTCTCTCGCAAAATTGAAGAATGAAGTCATAGACAGAAAACGGTGAGCAGAACCAAAGTTTATTGAGAGCATCCATGCAAATTAAAGTCTATTAGTCCCTGTGCCAAGTGCCACATGGTCTTAAATCACATGAGCTCCCCAGCTTAAATCACATGGGCTCCCCAGTGTGCTTGGGAGAGGGGGAAGACAAGAGGAAGTGCATGCCTTTTAATTTAGGTGTTGGATACAACCTTGCTAGCTCCTCCTGACTGGTCTTTTCAAAGAATTCTGCCTTAATAACATTCTTGGGATTGGTTATATGCCTCACTGTCTTGTGATTGGTTATCTGCAAGCTGTCTGTCTTAGCAACATCCACACATTTTAAAGCTCGTGTCTCTAACATTTCCTTCCTTCCCCACTCATTTGGGATTCCCCAGTTTTATCCTCCAACCCCTGCCCCCCCTTCCCCATTCTCCCGTGGCCAATAGTCTCAGTCCCTGTCTTTCTAGCTTCCTTCTGTCTCCTTAACACCATCTCCAGAGGAAGGTCATTAGTAAGAACAGAGATTTTTTTCTTTCTTTCTCCCATTGACAGGCTTATAGGAAGGACATAATAATATTGGATAGAAGGCTAAAAAAATAAAGGAGTGGATACAGAACTCCAAGTTCTACATCACAGAGTGTGACTCAAGCAGTGGGCTCCCCTTCATTTCTTTAACTTCCATCTAATTCTTAAGAAACGAATCTCAATTCATGTTCTATATACAACACAGCGTTTGCTCATAACTGAAGGCCAGGAATGCAGCAGCCTGACTGCAACTAGATAATTCACACATTTGCATTTAATGTTCGTGGAGGGCCATGTTGTGAGGCCATGTGCGAAATGAGTGCAGGACAGCATTGCTCCAAACCTATTTAGTTGTCATAGGGATAAGGAAAATGTAAAGAAGAATATATTCATTGTATTTTAAAAACACCTTTTGATTAAATTATGGAATCTCAGCCTAATTTTTGCATGTAAACTTACAAAACATCGATGTCCTTATTACAGTCTTATAAACACTCCTTTGGTCCTTTGCAGGAGTTTATTCTGTACCAATGAAAATTACAGCTCTGGGAAGTGGGGAAGGGGAAGAACTGGAGGGGACTTTGCCAGGTGATTTAGTCAATGCTTTTGCCTTTGATGCAAGCTGTGCTGAAGTAGCCAAGACAAACAAAAATCTGACTCATTTGTATTGTTTTAAGGTTTTCATCAGATCACATCTTAGTAGTATATTTCTATTGGAAATATTAGCTTGCTTATATTGCCACATTTTTTTCTCTAATAAGTGTTTGGGCATGTATGTGTTAACAATAGAAAGGAATCCATCTGCCCTCAGAATTTTTAGATAGTTACTCATCCAGGAGTAATCCAATGAGATGAATTCGTTAAAACATGCATGATATCCCCTGAAGAACCTGTTTCATAGATTAGATGGAATTTGCTGGAGGTTTTAAATGAAATGTTTTCATCTATGACAACACAAACTTAGAATTTCATAATTGTGGGCCTGTGACAGAGCCCAAAGGGATTTCTTTCCTTCTGTGGTTATGGATATATTTTCTGATACTAAATTACAACTTAGGACTATGTATACCAAGACCTATTACACTTCCCAGCATTCAGTATTGAATGTCCAGCTACAGAGCCTTCACAAGAATGGTTTTGTTATTGTATTTTTCCAGAATCCAATACAGGCCTGAGAAGAGTAGGCACTCAGTAAATGTTCCATGACCTTTCCTCCTGCTTTCACCTTCTCCCAAGGGTGTTATCGCCCACCACCACCACCACAAAGCATCCACTTTATTTGTGATGTTTAGAAGAAGCCCAGGAGTGATAAAAGCACAGTAGCTGAAGAAGGTTATACAGAGTTTGACAATACTGTTGGTAATGTCTTATGTCTGATCTTAGTTGAAATTCATTGGATGTTAACTGATTCCTGACTTCAGCAGCAGGATAATCTGGTTGAGTTAGGGCAGTGGTCGGCAAAGTCGTTAATCAACAAAGCCAAATATCAATAATACAACGATTGAAATTTCTTTTGAGAGCCAAATTTTTTAAACTTAAACTTCTTCTAATACCACTTCTTCAAAATAGACTGCCCCAGGCCATGGTATTTTGTGGAAGACCTACATTCAAGGGGCCAAAGAGCCTCATGTGGCTCACAAGCTGTGGTTTGCCCACCACTGGGTAAGGGAGATGGGATACTACATGCACCAAAGTATACATCATTGTTCCGAGAGTTGAGAGGCCAATAATTTAAAGCATAGCTATAAGGTTTAACTTTTTGTGTGGTTTTTTTTTTATCATCTACATAGAATTCTTTCACCATTTAAATCAAGACTTGCTTTTGAACTGTTTTTCTTATTAAAGCCATTTTCCATGTTGGAACTATACCATTGGCTTGCCTTAATGAAAAATTCCAAGTATATGCTCTCTCATTCCTTTTTTCAATTAATCATAAGATATTCATTTAATGCTTACTTTGTGTAGCACTATTCTGAGTGCTGAGAAATATGATACCTTTTTAAATTTATTTGGTAATCATTTTTTGTTTCTTTATTTTCAAGGTTGGAATGATTATTTGTCTCTCAGTGTCAGGGCATAAATATACTTGTGGGGCCTTCACGATGTAGTTAAGAAAAATAAAGGACCAACATTAAACTTGCAAATACAAGCGATTATGTTAAGATACAAATCACATTCTGTTTTTAATTAAGTGGGTTTAAGTTTGAAGGGCCAGGGAATCATTCTATTTATAAATGGGTTGTAGCCTTCTGTGGGCCTTATCTGCATATTGCATATCTATAATATATGCATACATCTGGCATAGAAATGTACATATCCAAAGGGATACACATACATATATGCATGAAGAGCAAGTACACTTTCCAAGGGTCACTGTGGCATGGAATGTTTCTTCACAGATTTCTCAACTGAAGCATAAAATCAATTTGCTTTTATACATGGCCTTCTGAATTGAAAAGTTACTGCCAGAGACAAGAATATTATTTCATGGTGAGTTAATATGAATGAATAATTTTAATGAGTTTGAACAAAGGGTGGGAGTCCATGAGGTGAAGGACCATATCTGTTTGCCCACCACTCTTCCCAGGGGCTAACACCCTGCCTGGCTTTAGGAGGCATTCAGTGACTAAGCAGATCAATTAATGCAAGCTCAGAAATGGGAAAATATTCTAATAGAGCATGATGATGGGCCATAAATTTATTTGTACAGGGAATGAAAAAGAAATCTTGGTTTTCTGGAGATTTAATTAAACCCAGTGAACACGTCTTGTAAGTTCCGCCAGGGATCAGCAATTTGGTGCTGAGTGAAACAGGTCCAGAAGCTTTAGAAGCTCTCAGTCATGTAGAAAGACAGATATATGTACACACTTTTGCTTCGATTTTATTATTTAAGTTATTATATCAGGATATAATTATATTATTGCTGACAAAATAGAAAGATAGCCCAAGGAAAGGAATGATTACCTATACTTAGAGGAACTAGAGAAAGTTTCTCTGAAAGGAATATCTCCACAGTACTTATATTTTATTTTATTTTAATTTAATTTAATTTTATTTTACTTTATTACTAAAGGACCAAGAATATCCCAGGTAGAGTGAGCAGTCTATACAAGACACAGAGAGATAAAACAACAAGTTGTGTTCTGGGACTCTATAGCTTCTTGGTCCTATTCAATAAATTGCGTTCGTAGTTCAGAGACAAGAGGGAGGGTTGGAAATGGAATTTTATTCCTTCGTGTTTACAAGTTGACTATTGGATGTTTCTATAAATGTGTCATCAAAAGGCCCTCTACCTTCTTTTTATGAAAATCCTATCCTGCTTCAATGCCTACCACATGTGTGATGCCAGCTATGACCAGTGCTATCTATTTCCATATCTCGTTCCATGGACTTTAGCTTGAGCTTCATCATTCTGTTTTTGAACTTCATCTCCCCATGAGATGGTGAAGTGAGTGGGAGGCTTGCTTCCCCTCTAACTTTGATTTCTGAGCATGTCTAAGAGTAAATCCTAAACCAAACAGAAGGAAAAAGCATAACTAATTTCTCTAGCATGAATCCTAAAAATTTTGGATTAGTTGGTTGTAATTTTGGAACGCTATCAACTCTATTCTGATAATAAGTATTTGTGAAGACCACAATGTCTCTGGGCACTAGAAAACTAAAATTCAATATAAACTTCAGGATTGATAGAAATGAAAACAAATGAATTAGAGAATGTATCAACACAATACTAGCTCCATATCCACCATCCTCCAGCAAAGTACATTTTTCTGAATGTCATATCCTTAGATAGTAATAAGTGTACTTAGGACAAACTTTGAATATCACCTTTAAATGGCAGTAATTCTATTTTAAAGAGCAAATGAGTGAAAATGCACTTGAAAACTCATTATATGCACTGAGGAAAGGTTATCTAATCTTTAATGTAGACAAAAGCTTATTTTAAGAAATTCTTTCTTGAAATAAATCTCCTTTATTAATGTTTTCCTATATTGTAGTTTCTTGATTTATACCAAGCATGTCAAACTCAAACAAGGTTTTAGTTTATGTGGGCCATAAAGAAACAAAAACTTCAATTTTCATAGGAACATAAGTTTATTTCGATAAAGACATGCTGAATATAAAGGACTGGAAAAAACGAGTAATTGTTAACATAAAATAATAGAACATTTTAATAAAAATTAATATTTTTCTTAAAATTAACTTATCAGATTTGGAAAAAGATTATTGCACACAGGCAAACAGGGCTGGAATGAGATTATTGTGTTGTTTAAGATCTAGTTGAAGAGGGAACGAAGGGACTTCATTCTCCATGTATTTGAATAGGTTGGCTGTGATTGACAGAGGATATTGAAGTCCTGGCTTCAACTTTGTGTAGCCCCCAATCATGATATCTGTCATATCTCTCAGGTCATCCTTAGCAGTGACAGAGGATCCAACAGCTAATCTAATCAGTAAAAAGTATATCGTCTGCTTATACACTCCTTGCTCTAAACTGTGTGCTATGTTATAGCTATTCCTGTTTTTGCTCCTGTTGCTTAAAATCTTTGAGAGAAAAAAACTGTGCCTTATATATTGTTGTATCTGCATTGTCTAACCTCATATTTAACATAAGAAGAAAACCCAGTAATGAGTAAGGAATGAAGGGGAGCCCATCTCTTCTCTCCTGGAACCAACTCTACTAGTCTCTTCATGCAAGATTACCCCTCATACCCCAGTTCTGCTCTGACTTAGCTCAGCACCTTCTCTCTTGTGGTGCCCTAATTCTTCTGTGCACACATTTTATTTAACCACACTTCTAGGATTCTAAAGCATTCTATATATTTCTTACTTCTCTGGCAATATTTTAAAACCATTTAATTAATGAAGCACTTAGTTTCTGCTTATTGAGAGCTTGGTATAGCAAAGCATGTGGTGATCTTAGTGGACAAAGGAATTTTGGGCCATGCAAAAAACATGTTCTCTGTCCTTAAAGTCTACTAGGAGCTTAGGCTATGTGAGTAAGATGAAAACTGTCATAAATATTAGTGTTATTTGATGTACTTTCACAAGAGGACTTTTGCAAACTGAAGAGACACAAAATTTTTAGGAAGTATGCATACTTTAGTTAGCTTTTCAAAGATACATTGAGTTTACATCATAAGAGAAATGGGGGACACGTGCATTTTAAGGAAGATTTGATATTCTTTTCAATCTGGTATTTCTTAATTCAACAAATATTTATTGAGAATCTACTGTGTGCCGAGCACCAAGCTAGAGATTAGAGCTGTGAGTTTGCTGAGGTCAAGTGTGGTTCAGTTTTCCCTCATTTAATCCCAAATCATCTGTGACCTCATTTATTCTATAGTTTTAACACATTGCAGGTGGATCATGAGCATTATATTGTTTCCATATTATACAGTGTTTTACATAAATGTTAAAGGCATGCCTTAAAATTAAATATCCATTACATTTCGAAGTTATTTATTACATTTTCTTACAAGCCAATGTCTTTTTATTTTTTTTATTATTTTCTTGACTGATTCTTTTTTATCTTTATTGTTCAGTTTATTAATTACATTGTTCCCTCTTTTTTATCCTCCTATAGCTCCCCTCCACCCTGTACCCATCCCACCCTCCACCCTCACCTCCTCCTCCCCATTGTCCTCTCCCATTGTTGCAAGATTTTTGTCCAGTCTCTTGCTGTACTTCCCATACCCCTTTTCTCCCCAAGAATTGTCAGTCCATTCCCTCTCTATGTCCATGATTCTGTTATATTCACCAGTTTATCCTGTTCATCAGATTTTTAATTCACTTGATTTTTAGATTCTTTTCTTGATAGATGTGTATTTGTTGTTCATAATTTATATTTTTACCTTTTTCTTCTTCCTCTTCTTAAAGAATATCTTTCAGCATTTCATATAATATTGGTTTGGTGGTGATGAACTCCTTTAGCTTTCTCTTATCTGCAAAGCACTTTATCTGATCTTCAATTCTGAATGATAGTTTTGCTGGATAGAGTAATCTTAGTTGTAGATTCTTGCTATTCATTACTTTGAATATTTCTTGCCACTCCCGTCTGGCCTGCATCGTTTCTGTTGAGAAATCCGCTGACAATCATATGGGTGCACCCTTATAGGTAACTAACTGTTTTTCTCTTGCTGCTTTTAATATTCTCTCTTTATCTTTTGCTCTTGGCATTTTAATTATGATGTGGTCCTCTTTAAATTCCTATATTTTGGGGTTCTGTGTACTTCTTGGGCTTTTAAGTCAGTTTCTTTCACCAGGTGGGGGAAGTTTTCAGTCACTATTTCTTCAAGTAGGTTTTCATTAACTTGTTCTCTCTCTTTTTCTGGCACCCCCATAATTCGGATGTTGGCATGCTTGAGGTTGTCCCAGAGGCCCCTTACACTATCTTCAATTATCTGGATTCTTTTTGTTTTTTGCTTTTCCAGCTGAGTGGATTTTGCTTCTTTGTATTTCAAGTCTTTGACTTGGTTCTTGTGGCCCTCTGGACTGCTTTTAGGACTTTGTGTAATATTTTTATTTCAGTCAGTGTATGCTTGATTTCTAGTTGGTCCTTTTTCATATCCGTGAGGGTCTCATTCATATCCTCGTAGGTCCTGTTCATTTCCTTGTAGGTCTCATTCATTTCCTTGTATGTCTCATTCATTTCCTTGTAGGTCTCATTCATTTCCTCATAAGTCTTGTTCATTTCCTCGTGGGTCTTGTTCATTTCCTCGTAGTTCTCATTAAGTTCATTGGCCTTTTCTAGGGGCCTCTTAAAAAGCCTTATAACCGTGGTTTTGAACTCTATGTCTAGTCGTCTTTTTTCCTCCATTTCTTTCACACCTGATTTCTTTCCATGTCTCTGCATGGTGGCTGCTTTATGTGGTAGATGTCCTCTAAGGGACAGTGGCTCAGCCTCCCCAGTTACCTGAGGTGGGTACTCTTACTGCAATCCTTTATGGGTTGTACAGTATTTTTAAATTTAAGCCCAGCTTGTTGTTGTTAGCTCTAGGAGGGTTTGACCTCCAAGCCAATTGGCTGTGAAGGGAAACTGTTTTCAGGTTGGATGGGTGGAGTCTCTGAGCTGAGCAGGCAGCCTCAGCGTCAGCTACATTCTATGCAGTGCGCGGGTCTCTGTTGAGTGGTAATGGTTGTAGGCACCTCCAAGAGAAAGTCACTAGTCTCTACCCCTTGCCAGACAACTCTGCCTCTCCCCAAATGAGTCTGCACACCGAAAGTCTCGCCCAAGGTTGTAAAACAAAGCAGTCCGGTGGTCTCCCGAACCAGGGGGCAAGTCGCCAGGGAGCAAGTCGTGCGTCTGTGCTGTCGCACACTTTACGCGCACAAACTGCTGTTCCAAGCAACCCGGATTCTCCTCAGACTAGGAGACCTCTGCCGCGCCTGGCTTCCAGGGTGTGTACCCCGGACCTCGGACCTCGCCTGGCACTGGGGAATCTGTGCAGTGTGACTTCTCCACATACCCCGGACCTCGCCTGGCACTGGGGAATCTGTGCAGTGGGACGTCTCTGCCCTCCCCATTGGAGAAATCCAGCCAGGATTGCTGCTGCCAGCCCTACAGCCCCTGCGCGCACGGCCACGGCTCCTAACCTCTGATTCCGCACGTATCTTCAAGGCTGTGTTCCGCCGCTCTTCTGAGTCTCAGTGTCCCACCTTTACTTTTATTTGTGGAGTTTTCACCCAGCCAGCTTTCCGGTGATTCTGGATGATGTTTGTTTTGTTGTTATGTTGTAGTTTTTGAATTGTTGCGCAGGGCAGCACAATAGGTGTTTACCTATGGTGCCATCTTGGTTACCTCTCAAGCCAATGTCTTTTTAAAGTAGCATACTCTGTAAAACATTTTTTGTACTTGTTCAATAAAAACTTACCTGGCCACTGGGTAAAGCTAGTAACAAAACTACTGGTGCACAATGTGTTAACTACTACTCTTGGCTTGCAGGAGGCACCCAACTTCACCTGCCCACCCCCAGAATTATCTAGCAAGTCTAATCTTGGATGTCCTCTTAGGGAAATTGAGGTGTGATGATTCGGCTCCACCCACTCTCTGCCAGCCGTTCCCACTCTCCCCACCCAAAGGCACCAGACATGTGATGCCTGCAAAAGTTGTAATATGTTCTTTGCAATGACATAATCTCTCTGGGTAGTGCAATTATGAGTGTGCAAGACATGTTTTAAAGTGTTCCTCCACCCAACCACTCTGCCTGTTTGGGACTGGAGAGCCTTATGGACAAACATGAACCAGCCTAGAAGATGACAGCCTAGGTATTGACAGACCCTTCCTCACTATTAATGATGGCAATACTGTTTCCACTCACTGAGTCTGTACCATGGGGCAGATGCTAGGTGCTGTAACAGCTCATCCTTGCAGTAGCTCTGGAGATATCACTACTGCCATTTTATAAATGAAAATACTGAGGCTATAGTCACAGCTTGTCCAAGATTTCAGGTCTCAGAAGTGGCAGCAGTCAGGATGAGAACCCAGATCTATTCCTAGTGCAATGCTTTTTCTACTACCTTATAACAGAAGTAGGTTAATCATTTTCAGTGCCTCAATCCTTCATTTGAAAAGTAGGGATGTGTTCTTATCTCTATCTGCCTCAGAATTACAATTTTCTTAATCACTGGGATTTCTCAAAGAAAATTCGCAGCCTAGGTGGTATTGTTACTGTGCTGAACAATGGGAAGGGTACAGACATTTTCATTCATTTTTTCTCTTTTTTCTTTATTGATTAAGGTATTACATATGTGTCCTTATTCTCCCATCCCCCTCCCCCCCACTCATGCTCTCACCCCCTGGTGTCTATGTCCATTGGTTAGGCTTATATGCATGCATACAAGTCCTTTAGTTGATTTCTCCCCCTTACCCTCACTATCCTCTACCTTCCTTCTGAGGTTCGAAGGTCTGATCGATGCTTCTCTGTCTCTGGATCTATTTCTGTTCATTAGTTTATGTTGTTCATTATATTCCACAAATGAGTGAGATTATGTGATGTTTATCTTTCTCAGACTGGCTTATTTCGCTTAGCATAATCCTCTCCAGTTCCATCTATACTGTTGCAAATGATAAGAATTTCTTCTTTTTTACCACAGTGTAGTATCCCATTATGTAGATGTACACAGTTTTTAATCCACTCATCTGCTGATGGGCACTGAGGCTGTTCCCAAATGTTAGCTTTGGTGAATTGTGCTGCTATGAACATTTTAATAGAATTACCAACACAGAAGTGGTTAATAACCCAAGTGACCCTAGACAGAGCACACAACCTATCGGCAAAGACACTTTTGACCAAAAAAAACCAAGGAACATATATTCACTTATTCACTCTCTCAATTAATACTTTGCAAGCTTGGCCTGTGGACCACACACTGATAATATAGATACAATGTACATTTTTAACAGGGTATCTTGCTGGGTCTCATATATATTTAATGGACAGCTTGCCTTGTGAATTAATGTACCTTTCTAATTTATAGGGAGGTTTCCAACCACAGTGGTGCATGAACAGCAGGAAAAGTAAAAAACAATAGCTATTAACCTCTGAGATAAGATTTTGACAGTAATGTGGTATGTTATGTCCTCTGAGGGCAGTGTCTGAATGGAAAAAGGACAAGCATTTTAGCATCAAACAGTCTAGGGCTCAACTCTCAGCTCTGACATTGATAGTTGGCTATGTGAGCTCAAGTTATTTCACCCTAGGAGCCTTTATTCTACAACGGCAAGGTAGGAATACTTTTGGCCATTGAATTTTTGTTGTTGTTATTTTCTAAATCGCTTAACAAATATTTATAGAATATGAATCAATCAGGAAAACAGATATCACCTTATGTATTTTAGGCAGCAAGGGAAGTAATTCAGGGTATTAGTGTGCTTATAAATCATTGTAACCTGGGAGCACGGTGATAGGCAGGGGTTGGGGGCAGTGACACCCCAATGGGAAATTTCAACAAGCCATTTATGCCTTAGCTGGTTTTGCTCAGTGGATAGAGCATCGGCCTACAGACTGAAAGATCCCAGTTTCAATTCCTGACAAGGGCACATGCCCAGGTTGCAGGCTCAATCCCCAGTAGGGGCATCCAGGAAGCAGTTGATCAATGATTCTCTCTCATCATTGATGTTTCTCTTTCTCCTTCTCCCTTCCCCTCTGAAATCAGTAGAAATATAATTTTTTTCAAAAAGAAGCCATTTGTGAACAATAGTTTCTTGCAAGCCTGGAGCTGGAGACCAGCAGTGATCTGTGGAATCTGAAGAAACTGTAATCAGCTACAGCAGTGGTTAGCAGTGCCAATCCTTTGCCAAAAGGCCACCACCCTCCTACATCCCAAAACTCATATAAGTTCTCTTATTGGAAGAATCTAAGCTGCAACCCTGATGGCAAGAGATTCTGGAATAATGGTTGTGTCTCAGGCTTCTACCCCTGTGACACATGGATAGCATTGGGGTAGAGGGTGGATTTAATGATTGGGGCTGAGGACCAGTAGGTTCTAGCCAGAACAAGCACCTCCAGTGTGCCAGGAATTGTCCTGCAAGTAAACAGTGTGAATAAATAGACAAGATATGTGGTTCATGTTTCACTGTAGGAGTTAATGTATTAACAAGTATAGTAAAGCTAGGCATATAATTGGTAATTTATAATTAACTAGAGGCCCGGTGCATGAAATTTGTGCACGGGGGGTGGGGAAAGAAGGAGGGTCCTTCAACCCAGCCTGCACCCTCTCCAATCTGGGACCCCTTGAGGGATGTCTGACTGCCTGTTTAGGCCCAATCCCGGTAGGATCGGGCCTAAACAGGTAGTCGGACATCCTTCTCACAATCCAAAACTGCTGGCTCCAAACTGCTCACCTGCCTGCCTCCCTGATTTCACCTAACCGCTTCTGCCTGCCCGCCTGATCACCCCCTAATCACTACCCTGCCAGCCTAATTGATGACTAACTGCTCCCCTGCCAGCCTGTTTGCCCCCAACTTCCCTCCTCTGCCAGCCTGGTCACCCCTAACTGCCCTCCCCTGCAGGCTTGATCGCCCCCAACACCCTTCCCTTGCAAGCCTGGTCCACCCCAACTGCCCTCCCCTGCTGACCTGATGGCCCACAACTGCCCTCCCTTGCAGGCCTGGAACCTCCCACTGTCCTCCCCTGATGGCCATCTTGTAGTGGCCATCTTGTGTCCACATGGGGGCAGAATTTTTGACCACATGGGGAAAGCCCTCTTGTGTGTTGGAATTATGGTCAATCTGCATATTACTCGTTTATTAGATAGGATAGAGGCCTGGTGCATGGGTGAGAACTAGCTAGTTTGCCCTGAAGGGTGTCCTGGATCAGGGTGGGGGTTCCCTTCGGTGTGGGGCAGCCTGGGTGAGAGGCCTGTGGTGGTTTGCAGGCTGGCCACACACCCCCCAGCGACCCAAGCGGAGGCCCTGGGATCTGGGATTAATTTATGTTCTACATTTAAAACTTTGTAGCCTGGAGCGGAGCCAAGCCTTCTGCTCGACCCGTGGCGACAGCCATTTTTGTTTGAAACTTTGTTGTCTAGAGTGGAGGCCTAGGCTAAGCTGCAGAAGTTTGGCTTCCTCCATGGCCCAGCAACCCTAGCCTCTGCTCTCTCCAGGTCTGTGGCTTCCACCATTTCTGTTGGGATTATGTATCTTCTATAATCGAAACTTTGTAGCATTGAGTGGAGGCCTAGGCTGGCAACGGCAGGTGGAAAGCTTGGCTTCCTCCGTTGCCGGGGAAACCCAAGCCTCCCTCCTGCTCTCAGTGGTGGCAGCAATCTTGGTTGGGGTTTATTTGTATAATTTGCTCCTGATTGGGTGGTGGGCGTGGCTGTGGGCATGGCTTGATCGGAGGTATGGTCAATTTGCATATTACTCTTTTATTAGATAGGATTGTTTCTTTATTTTAAGTCTCATACTGGCCCACTCTGTGTCCTCTCCATGAGATTTCCGACAAGGTAGATAATTTCAAAGATTAGAGAGGGCAGAGCTGAGGATGTGCCTTTGGTGTCAAATAGACAGGTTTTAATTGACGGTACCTACCTGTAGCTGATAGAGCCTAATTTTAGTTTGTGACAACTTTGAAGGCCATTTGAACATGCTTCAAACCATATATTTTCTGAACAGATAAGGTAGACCATGTTTAAAGACAATTATCTGTAGATGTGTGTATTAACTCAGTGCAAGTATATTGAAAGACAAATGTCCCATAGAGATGCGAACATTGCCTCCTCACAGTAGGTATAAGGATGAGAGATGAATGTGTCAGGGTGTGTATTAATGTATTTATTTACATGACTGATTTATTTACTCTGGCCTGCAGATTTGCCAGTCACCTTCATATCTGTCTCCAACAGGAGGTCACTGTGCTTTTTATTCTCTGTCTTAGGCAAGACATATAAGATGCAGTTGATTTGCTTAACCCTCCTCCCCCATTGAGCAGCTTCACAGTGCCCTTCAGTCTAGGATGAGAGCTGTTTGAGCACTTGCAGGTGCTTCTGTCCTTGATTCAAGCTGTTGGACCACAAGGGGAAGAACACAGGCTTTATAGAAGTCATGAGAGGTGTATGCATAGAGAGAGATGAAAAGAAGGAGACAGAAAAGGAAGGAGAAATGGAAGGAGGGAAGGAAATCAAATAGTATAATTTTGTCACCTTTCTATCTGCCCATCACTACTTTCCACCTGCACTCCCCCTAACCTCAGCCCTTTCTCTTCCCGTCAATACTGCCTTGACATTTTTATGTATGTCACCTTAAATGTTAGTACAAGACTTTGTGACTCTTCTGTGCTTACCTTGGTGAGCAATGTTGCCAAGGTGAAATACTGTATCAAATGTGGTCCCGGCAGGAAATGTCTGTAGCCCTCCTGACAACTGTTAATTTAATGGAACATGGGCCCTTCTATATAAGGGCCCTTCTATAAGTGGCCCAGTGCACAAAATTCATGCACAGGGGTGGGAAGTGTTCCTCAGCCCCACCTGCACCCTCTAAATCTGCGACCCCTCAGGGGATGTCCATCTGCCATATTAGGCCTGATCCCTATTAGACCCACAGGGATTGGGCCTAATCCAGCAGTCAGACATCCCTCTTGCAATCCAGGAATGTTGGCTCCTAAATGCTCACCTGCCTGACTAATTGCTCCTAACTACTCTGCCAGGTGGCCAGCTCAAACCCAACTGGCCTGCTTCCCCTCAAATGCCCCCCTGCTGGCCTGATTGCCCCCAACTACCTTCCCTGCTGGCCTGCTCACCCCCAACTTTACCCCTGCCATCCTACTCGCCCCCAACTACCCTCTCCTCCTGGTTTGATTGCCCCTAACCGCCTCTGCCTCAGCCCTGCCACCATGGCTTTGTCCTGAAGGACATCCGGAAGGTCTCCTGGAAGGTCTCTGGGTCTAATTAGTATATTACCCTTTTATTAGTATAGATACCATCCTTGGAGGCAGCAACTACTGATTCAAGGTGATGGTGGCCTATCAGACTCTTCATTTTGGAGGTCGCCAAACATGTAGATTTTGATGTGAAATTTCTCAATTTTTAAATGTTCATCCTTTGGTTCTTATTTGTGAAAACACCATGAAGTTAGAAAAGATACAGTTGTGTGTCACTGATCTGTGATCTACTGTATAACATCTTATGTCATAGAACTTGAATGATGTTATTATACATTATCATTTGTGTATTTCTCCTTTAGGGTTAGGAGCTCCTTAAGAGCTAGGCTGTGTCTTATTTCTCCAAGATTATCAATAATTATGGTTATAGGGCATATTAGGCGCTAAAAAATTAATCTATAATTTTATAAGTATCTGTCTCTATTCATTCTCTAGAACAATCTTTTTGTGTCTTAATCTTCTCAGCTGTACCTTGCTTATTTATAAAGTCCTAATATCAGTCATCATAAGTCACAAATGTAACATAAATATTTTAATTTAGAAACTCGATAGTTAATACTTCCAAGGTACTTATAGTTTATCTGCTGTAAAAAAAATAAGCAAAACTCATTACCACATTTTTTGTTTTGCTTTCAGATTTGGTTTATTGGGGACCGTATGCTGTAACGGGAGTGCTTATAGGTTCTAGGGGGAAAATGTGGGTTTAAATCTTATTGCTGTCATTTGTCAGCCATGTGAACTTGGGCAACTCATTTCATTTGTCTGGGCCTCAGTTTATTCATCTATAAAATGTAAATAATAATACCGATTTCATAGGCTAGTTGTAAGGAGTATAATAAGTGATGTACATATGACCTTATATACAATATAAATTAGTGTTCATTCCTTGCCCTGCCAGTGTTGCTCAGTGGTTGATAATTGACCTATAAAACAGTAGCACTATTCAATTTGTGGTCAGGGCACATGCCTGGGTTGCAGGTTCGAATCCTAGTGTGGGGAGTGCAGGAGGCAGCCAATCAACAATTCTCTCTCATCATTGATGTTTCTATCTCTCTCTACCCTCTCCCTTCTTCTCTGAAATTAATAAAAATATAATTTAAATAAAATAAATGTTTATTCCTTGCAGGGATAGGATATTTCACTTTATCTCACTTCTTTGACTTATGAAAGCCTATATGCTCATAGGAAATAGGGCTGTATATTTGCTTTTTAAAAAAAGCATAAATAAAATTGATTGTCTAGTGCATATGGAGAAAGAGAAAACTTTTGGATAATTAGGTAGGTCAAAATTAGAAAAATGAAGTAGAGTGTGTAAGTTTGCTAACAGTCCTGGTGTTTATTATTATTATTATTATTATTATTTCTAATATTAGACCTTTGGCACACATTTCAAAAGCTGATTCCTGCTTATCTTTTTGATCCAAGAAATTGGGTAGTCCATATCTAGGAGGAGGAGCAAGTATCTGGAGGTACAAGTTTAGTCTTAACATTCTGAGTTGTCTAAAGGACATGCAAGAGATTTGGTAAAGTTGTGAAGAGCAATGTGAAGTACAGAAGGTAATTGAATGGGGATGAAGGGAGTGCTCAGGGAAAGAGTAAGGTGAGTAGAGAGTAATAGAAGATTTTCGTTAGCATTTGGATAACTCTTCCTAGTGGCCTGGGGTTGTAGAAATTTACCTGGGACAGAACCTTCAATTTAGTATTCAACAAATAATATATCCAGGATTTGAGAGAGGCACTCTGGCGGGCCCAAAGGAAAAAGGATGGCATGATGTCTTAACAGTTTACAATAAAATAGGCCATACATTAAGAAGCAATTACATAATAGTACAATCTATAATAATAAAAGGGTAATATGCTAATTAGACCAGACATCCTTCCAGACAAAGCCAGGTCCAGAGGGAAGCCAGCCCGATCTTGGTGCCAGAGGGAACCAGTGCCAGCAGCTGGGGCAAGGAAGGCCTACTCTTGCATGAATTTCGTGCATTGAGCTTCTAGTCTACACTAATAAAAGAGAAAGATGCAAATTGACTGTACCTCCAGACGCCCACCAGCCAATCAGGAGTGAGTATGCAAATTAACCCAACAAAGATGGTTAGTTAATTTGCATATGCAGGTATGGAGCAAAGACTGAAGACTGAAGAGGCTTGGCTTTTCCACTGTGGCCTGGGTCCCGGGTGCCAGAGGAAAACTGGTGCTGGCAGCTAGGGGAAGGAAGGCCTATTCCATGAATCTTCATGCAATGGGCCTCTAGTTTAATATAACGTTAATACAGTACAATAAAATACAATACAGTTTAGTATGGGATCGCATTTGTTGATGGCAGGCTTTAGGAATTTGGAGAAGACAGTAAGTGATTCTTCATGGTCTTGCAGTATGTGGATCAAAAGCCAGGCTCTGGAGTCAGATTATCTACTATCAAATCCCAGGTCACTTCTTAATTAGCCTTTCTGTTCCCCAGCTTTCTCTTCTGTAAAATGAGAGTAATCCCTACTGCAAAGGTTGTGTATGAAGAAAGATAGAGCCTCGTTGCCATGCCAAACCTGATAAGGATTGTGAAAAGAAAACCAAACCTATTGACCTGCCAGGCTAGAAGCTTTACAACACCTATGAGAAATAATTAACTGGAGGAATATTCAGGAGTAGTAGAAAAGGATAGAAAAGTATAAAGGAATACTCCCAAGGAAGTGGGGTATGAGTGCAGAAAAGATTTGTGGAATTCTGCAGACCCTGTAGGAGTGGACCAGGGGATGGATAAGAAATAGGAGGTGGGAGTTCTCTCTCTGGTTCTCAATCTCAATAATTAATCCCCGTGTCCCTCAGTTTTATCATCTGTAAAAGGAGATAATAGTACCCACCTAGACCTGTTAGGATTGAATGAGTTTATCATAGACACAGACAACAGTGGAGTTGTTTCCAGAACAAAAGGCTGATGGGAGGGAGGTAATAAAGGATAAAAAGGGTCAGATATATGATGATGAAGGAGATTTGACTTTGGGTCAAGTGCAATATACAGATAATGTATTATAGATACACACAATGCAATATACAGATAATGTATTATAGAATTTTACACTTAGAACCTGTATAATTTCATTAACCAATGTCACCACAATAAATTTAATTTTTAAAATAAATTTAATTAAAAAAAATTTTAAAGAATGAGTTTTCATGAGTCACATTTAAAACATTGTTCGATATGGGTAAATGCTAAAAAAAAATTGCTATTGCCTATTATTATGAGCTCTAGAGGCCCAATGCACAAAATTCGTGCACAGGTAGGGTTCTTAGGCCTGGCTAGCAAACAGGGCCAATCAGGGCTTTTCAGCTGCTGGCCAGGGCCTCTCTTCCCCAGCTGCCAGCCACTCTCTGGGGCCTTCCTTCATTCTGCACTGCCTCCTGGTGGTCAGCACATGTCATAGCTTGTGATCAGTCTCCCAGCTGACCTTCTGCAGGGACAGTTTGCATATTAGACATATATATATATATATATATATATATATATATATATATATGATCTCATAATTTATTGTGTTTCTCACATATATCATGAACAGTGACAGTCATTGAGACATGAAGGTGAAGAGAGTTATGAGCAGTAAGTAGTTCATAGTGCAGCCTCCTAACACATGAATTTAGTTGCAGACCTGGGACCATCATTGATTTCCACTTATATAACCTGGAGCAAGCATCTACTTCTGTTAACTGTGTGTGATGCCAACACCCATGCCAGGGTTGTGGGAGAAAAAATAAGATCAATCTCTATATAAGGCATCCAATACAGTTCCTGGCACACAGTAAATGCTCAATCCTGGAAAGATTGAAGAAAACATCAGAGAGGTTTATGCACTAGAAGCTGCATAAAGTGTGGAAAGCTGAGAAAATATGCAATTCCAGGACTTTCCAAGGGAGAATATATTTTTCAAAGTCCTTTATTATGTTTGTTAATCAATGTTCTCAAACTGTAGAGCAAATTGTGAGCAAGAAGATGGGTCACATTGGATACAGGCACTTTTACCTAGCTAAAGGAGCTATTGTTTCAAACAAGAAAATATAATGCAAGTCATTTAGCTTACAAAAAAATTGAAAGTCAAATGGTGTCGGTTACAATTGCAAAATATACTTTAGCTACTAAGAATAGCTACATTTATTATCATTATCATTCAGTGAAGCTGAGAAAAGACTTAACCTTTTTGATCTCTTTGCTGGCAGTTGGTTAGAATTAACATAATTATATAATTTTTGGCAAGAATATTTTCTTTCATGTGTCTAAAGATTTAGATGATCATAGTAAAGCTGCATTTTTCATAAATAAGATCTCTATGTGTTTGTCCCCGCTCTTCTTAAGAAGACAGGTGCCATAAAATCTTTAAAAAAGCACTTTATATATGGAAATAGTCCAGTTTAAAATCTGTTGAGGATTCAATATCAGCAAACAAGAACAAGGAAATACGATGCAATTAGACTATAATGAAGAGATAGTATAGATATATAAAGAAAAAGCTAAATTGGAGAGGCACTTCCTACTAGGTGTTTTCCAGACCTTAGTTCTTATATGCCCATAATTATGCAGCACGAGAAGGTAAGGCTAGTGTCCTGGTTTTGCAGAGGTTTAGTTACTTGCCCAAGGTCACTGCATAGACATATCTGTCCTCTATAGCCATGTTTTCTTAGGTATGTGTGTTCATGAAAGACATATGAGTTTATTTTCTGTAGGCAGCTCCACGTGTTTCTTGGCCTAATGTCTTTGGTGGTAAGAAGAAGATGGTAAGAGTAGAGTATATATGAAAGCATATATAGTATCTATAATAATAATTTATAATAATGAAAGGATAATATGCTAATTAGATTGAATGCCTTTTCAGATGAAGCTGGAGCTGGAAGGAAGCCAGCCTGGGTCCCAGGTGCCTGTGGGCGGCCCAAGGAAAGCCAGCCTGGGTCCTGGGTGCCTGTGGGGGAAGCAGTCTGGGTCCTGGGCACCAGAGGGAAGCCAGTGCTGGCAGCCAGGGGAAGGAAGGCCTACTCTTGCACAAATTTTTTTGCATTGGGCCTCTAGTTGGTAAATAACAGTGTAGCAAATAATGATGTAACAAAGACAAATGTTGCTGATAAGATTTATTAAGTAAGTAAATGACTGGTAAACCAAAGGTTAGACATGATGTGAGTTTGGGAGTGGAGGGGTATGTTAATGGCAGAGATGAGATTAGAACCCAGGTTTCTTACATGATAGACTAACAACCAAGTAATGAATATCAGCCTTTCATCTTTACAGTGTCAGGTACCTCGCTTATGTGATTTCTTACCTCTTATAATGGGATTGGTTAGCTAGGGACATCAAGTCAAGAGGTCTGTCCTTTTGTTAAGCCATGTAATTAATGCATTATGCCAGGCCCTAACTATAATGGTTAATACCTTCTCATTGGCGTTGTAGCAGCAAAAAATCACAAGCAAAGACAAATGCCAATCTAAATGTTATAACAAAGAACGTTGGGAACAAAGGTGAAATACCAGGTTTTGCTGACTGAGGCTTCATGAAATGTTGACTAGAAAAGATGGCATTTACACTGGGTCTTGGAGCATGAGTAGGATTTTAGGAGACACTAATGGGTAACAAGAAGGAGGGGCCTTATAGGTAGAGGATACGTGGAGGTATGAAAAGCTGTGAATATGCAAGGGACTACTTCTTGGCAGCAGAGGGTGCGTGGAACAGATGATAAAGGGGAGAGGTTGGCTTCTGTCAGTGAATGCAGAGCAGTCTGGGGTTGGGAACTTCAGAAGCATTATCCGCATTGTGTTCATCTGATCTTAGTTTCATATGTCAATATTTTAATTTATTAATGGCATCTAAAATACAGAAAAAATATAGTTTTACAGCCTATACTAAGATTGGTACATTCCATTAGAAAGAGAGAAAGGATTTTTTTTTTGAGAAGCAATTTGGTAATATATTTTGGGGGAAAAAAAGTGAGAAGAAATAAATTTTCATCGTGGAACAAATTCTGACCTGTAGGGTAGCAAGTTTTCTCTATCCCTCCTCCACAAATTCTTCTTTACCCTCCCCCCACTGCCCAAGTCCATTCTGCTGGAGAAGAGAGTCAGGCTAGGGAAGGAAGTTCTGAGTGACCAGAAGAGATCTGGTCAGGACCTGTCAGGAGGAAATGGTGGATGGCAGGTCCCTGAGGCTCTGAGAGAATCTCTGTCATCTACAGAGCTTCAACCAGGCCTGGCATTACAGTACCCAGTAGTCACTTTTATGCAAACAGAATGACAGTGTTTGAAAAGCACTATTTCACTGGAATGGGATTTTGCCGAAAGTGGCTTCAGTGGTGACTCTTAATGAGTGTCATCCTGCTGACAGTTCAGGGTTGTGTTCTCTGTGCCATCTGTTCGCTTTTCTGAGTTCTCTGCACTGCCAGCAAGTGCTGCATGATGCACTGGGTGCTGACCAGGGTGTCTTTGTGACAGACCCTCTTCTAGAAGCTCAGGTCACCTCGGCAGACTTCCTCTGGCCTTATTTAGACACCTTTGAGGAAATGCCAGGACTTAGATGAGCACAACTTTCCCAGTGCACTCAGATGCCAGCAGCTCACTGCTGAGACAGTAAAATAGTATGTGACAGCAGTTTAGGAAAAAATATATATTGGAGCAATAGACTAGCTCCTTTTGAATTTGAATTTAGGCAGTAAGATTTCTGACAATGAGAAGTCTTTGGCAAGAATATAGGGATGTGGGGAGCTGCTGTGTGGTCTTAATTGACCTATGTGTCCTAAATTGTTTATTTATAGGAGTTGATTGTAGAAAACAAAATTAAATTTCTTAAGGCACTTTTGAGAATTTATAGTGTTGCTTCTTTTATATCCACACAAGCACATGCACACCCCTACTGACCCTGATGGTAAAGAGCAATTGCTGTGCGGTCTGGGCAGGGTGTAGGACTCATCCATCTGCTCCCAAAGCATGTTCCAGCTGACCCAGCATGAGCTTTTGGCTCTGCCTCTCCTCTGCAGCTCAGTCTTCTCCGCACAGGAAATGCTAAGCACATTGTGGTGAAGCCAGTAACAACTTCTGTCTCATCATGGCCAAAATCTCCACCACGTTTCCTGAAAAGCTGAGTTGAAAAAACATGTGTATGTCTATTGTCTTTCCTTCTTTTCTTCTTACATTATTTCCTTTATTTGTTCAACAGACACCTATCTATTAACCTAGGGCTATTTATGTACTAAGTACTAAACTAGGTTCTGAGGGTATGTTTTTATTTTATTTTATTTCTTTTATTATGTTTTATTTTAGTTACTCTTCACCTGAGGATATTTTTTTATTGCTTCTCAGAGAGAGTGGTAGGGAGGACAGGAGGGGGAAAGAGAGAGAGAGAGAAACATCAGTGTAAGAGAGACACATCTGGGGCAGGGAGCGAACCTGCAACCTAGATACTTGTCCTTGACCAAGAATTGAACCTGAGACCCTTCTGTGTGCAGGCTGACATTCCAGCCACTAAGCCACATCAGCCAGGGCTGAGCTGTATTTTTAAATGGTCATGCCTTAGACCTTAGTGGTCAGGGACAGAGTTATTACAATATAGTTTGGTGCTAAGTGCCAGATAGCTGTGGAGCACAGAGGATGCCTTATTTTTAAACATCTACTGTATACTAGGCCACCTAGGCATGAAGACTGCCATCTACCCTCACATGGACTGGCATCTCACAACATCCTGCTGAGATGAAGTTGTCTGTATTAATAAGGCCCCCAGACCAATGGCTGAGCCATCTTACCCTTGCCTCCGATCTCTAGGTGCTCCCAAGATGACCACACAAGCCAAATTCTGGGACCAGGTGCTAATCCCAATATGAATGAGTTAACCAGCTTCTAACAATACCCTGAGGAAATTCTGCCATACATTAAAATAAAACTATTTCTTATATTTTAGTTTCCGCAAATATTAGCTAGCCCATGCTTCCTATCCTTGTGGAGTTCTATCCTTCAAGGAGGAAGTAACACACAAATAATCAGTAAAATAGGAAACATGGCATGGGTGTCACGGCAGAGTGGTCTGTGAATGCGTAGCGAATGCAGCAGCCTCGTTTAGACCAGAGGAGCCAGGATATACTGAGAGGGGCGAAGTGGTAGTTTTCTGGGTCATGAAGATTGGTTAGATTAAAATGTTCCCAAAGAGAGAAGAAGCATTTTTAATGGCAGGAACCAATATAATGAAAAAAAGCATGATGGGAAAAGTGCAAAGTATGCTCTGAAACTCTTGATGCACTTGGAATATTATAAAGGAGGGTGGTCCTAGGTAAAGAAGAAAGGGAGGCCAAGGGCTGCTCACGAGAGCCTTGAATGCCAGGCTAAGGTATTTGAGCTACATCCTCTGCTATATTCTGATTCAATTTGCTTAGTGAAGGCTTGTGTCACCTAAGGGTAAGAGGTGGTGCTGGGAAGAAAAGAACATAATCACCGCTTCAGGGTACCTACTCTGATCCACAGAATACTATAAATGTGCCCTCTAACATTTAATATTCACCAATTAAAAAATATGTATCATTTTCTCCCTCTCAGTGTGGTTTATTTTTCTACTCCTTAGACATGCATTACCAGATAAAATGTATTCATTTCTTTGTGAAAATGGGTCCCTATATGATGGCAATAAAGAGAAGTAACTGGTATTTTTACTGGATTTTATGTGTGGATGTGACATATACAGTGATAGGCACAAATCCAGGCATTCTCTCGTGGCCCAAGCTATCATTTGCTTGGTCTTACAGACAAAATATATTTAATTCAGGACCAAGGAAAAGCAGCAGCTACATGCTTAAGGAAAAGTAGGTGTGGACACTAGAGAGGCAGCCGGCAAGGAAAGAGGGTTCATTAGTGAGTTGTGTTTTTTGTCTGCAGTGGGGTAGGAGGCAGGGGAGAAATTCATTGTGAACCACTGATAAGTCCCATGTCAGGTTTGTTCTCTGAGTGTAGTTGTTTCACTGGGATAGGTAACACATATTTCACACAATGAAAGTGAAATCTTTATAATAATCGAGCCTTTGATAGAAGACTTGTCTTCTTTGTTGTTCAGGTACTTCCTCATATTGACACTCCTTTTTGTCCACAGCTCTAGCAGCACACACCTCTAGAAAGTGACTACACTTCTGCCACCAGTGGTGTGACTTGGAACACACTCCGTAGCTTCTCTGAGCCACAGTTTTCGCATGTGTACATTGGGATAAGAATATCTTTCCCGCAGAACTTCTGGAAGGGTGAAAAGGGAGCTCATGTTAATTGAACCAGTGGGGACTAGTCATGCACAACTTTGGTAGGACGTGAAACTCCAAAAGAAGGAAAACGGAAATAGAATTTCTGAGCTCTGATCAAAGGCAGGCCAGCCTGGAGGAAGTGACCACCCGTCATATGACATGACACACAGAGGGCTGTCTTCAGGGAGCATTAATTTTGAACCACAGTGACAATACATAAAAAGCACACACTACATTTGAAGTGTGCACATGAGCACTCTTTATCTTAATAATCGTATTTCAAAGTGAGTAATTAGCTTTTAAATCTCAGTCCCCTCCCCCTTGTCAACAGCAGGCTGAGAAATAAAACAAGTGCAGGCTGTCAGCACAGAGATAGCCTCCGGCACCATCTGCAGTTCTGCTTAAGGGCTCCAAGCTGGGGTGCAGTCACACCACAGTGATCCCAACACCACCTATGAATGCTTTTGGCCGTTGGGGATGAACTGAGAATTCTGCATTTCAACTGAAGAGAGATTGCTCTTCTCTGCCGTGAAGAATTCCCTTTCCTAAAAGGATCAGGATTGATTGGGCCAACACAGGATTGAATGTACTATTATGTGCAGATTTCAGGGTTGGTTTCATGCTTTCTGCAAAAGTGCTGATGTCCCATGATGTCTCACCAGGGCTTCCTCCCACTAGCAGTCATGCCCTTAGACTGCCATTGTGACCTTGGTAACTGAGCCAGGTGGGGAGCAAACTCCTAACGTGATCCAGTCCTTTAAGTGTGTTTTGGAAACAGGATTTATATGTCTCCCTAATGGTGCTTTTACTTAGAACCAAACAGAATTATAAGTTAGACTACCTGGTTAGTAATTTAATTAGAATAAATATAATACACTGAAAACTTTCTTCTTCCTCTTCCTCTCTTCTTCTTCCTTATCTCCTCCTCTCCCTCCCTCCTTCCCTCTTTATTTTTTCTCTTCTCTGCCCCTCTCTTTCTCCTCCTCCAACTTTTTCTCCTTTTCTCCCCTTTTTCACCACCACCATTATCAGATAATGATAACAGAGCCACTCGACAAAAGAGTTAGTTCAAACACTATGTTGTCCTAAATTCGCTTAGAAAGCCCTGCTAAAACCGAAGTACATGAAAGCCATGAACAATTTGGTCACCAGCTAATATTCAATTTAAAATAAGAGGAATGGCCTTTTCTGGGCTCTTCTTTGTGTAGCTAGCTCCTTTTATGTGTGTTGTCATTTTTATCCTCACCATAGTCTTGTAATTGTGGTTGGCATTATTTCCAACTCAAAGGTGTTAAGTCATTTGCTCCTGGTCACTCTAGAAGTAAGGATGTACATATGGGATTCCCTCTGAGATTTTTTTTTCTTTTCGACAAACTTTGTGTTTTTATTTGATGCAATTGGTATTTATTGAGCACCGGTTATGTCCTCGGTATCGTAGTAAGAGCTGAATATAGAGTTAAATAAGGCATAATGCCTTCCTCCATGGAGTTTTACATTAGCAGGGGAAGCTAGCTAACAAAAAGCCACACCATACAAACAAGTATAACAATGTCACAAATGCCACAATGCATGTATGTGTGAGATTTAGAGTAAGATGAAGAGCGATATGATCAATTCCATTTAAGGGACAAGTTAAAAGAAGACATACTATTAAAGGGACATAGACCGTGACTTTTAAAAAAGGAGTTTCCCGTGCAGATAAGGATACAAAATGCATGTAGCAAACAGATGACTTACCTATTAAAAGAAATAGACACACAAAGCACTGCATGTTTCCACAATACCTTAAGCATTAAATATGAATTGCCACAAATAATTTGATAGAGGGATCAAATATGTCTAAGCCATCTCTCCTTCAGATTTTAGTTTGATGTGAAAAATACGACTCATGCAAAAGTAACTATAATACTGTGGGGCCAATACTGTACTAACGCTTGTAGAAGTAACATAGACACCACATGCCTTAGACATTTGAGGCAGGAGTGGTAGCTCCTGCTTGGGATGGTCAAAGAATCCTGAAAAGAGATTGTGTTTAAGCTGGACCTGAAAAGAAAGGCAGACCTGGGTGATAGCAGTGTCTTTTGTTCTAATGTGGCTCTGGGTGGGCCCTACAGTGGCTCCTAGTTAAAGGCTAGTCACCTGGAAAACCATGCCGTGATCAGAAACTTGTCATTTTCAGCCTGTTCTCTGTTCTCTTGAGAAGGGAGAAGGGCTGCAAGTGGAATTAGTGATGGAGCATGTCTATGTAACAAAGCCTCCACACAAACGTGAAAAGGTGGGGGTTCAGAGAGCTTCTGAGTTGGCAAACATATGGAGGTGCTGGGAGCTTGGCTCGTACAGAGAGGGCACAGAAGCTTCAGGCCCCTTCCCACGTACTTTGCCCTACTCATCTCTTCCATATGGATATTCATCTGTATCTTTTATCATATCCTTTTATAATAACTGGAAAAAGCAAGTAAAAGGATTCCCGAGTTCTGTGAGCTCCTCTAGCAAACTAATCAAACTTGGGGGAGGGTTATTAGAGCCTCCAACCTATAGCCAATGGGTCAGAAGCACAGGTGACAGCTTGGGCTTGATGAGACTGTCATCTGAAATGGAGATGGGGGAAGCTTTCTTGTAGGATTGAGCCCTTAACCTGTGGAATCTGATGCTATCGCCAGGTAGATAGTGTCAGGTTTGACTACAATTCTCAGATATCCTTCCAGTGTCCAGAAAAATTGCTCATTGATGTGAAACCTCCATATATTTGGTGACCAGAAATGTTGTGAATATAGTGCCCCGTGTCATTGTGCGACTAGTGTGAGAGTAAAGGAGATGCAACAGGGAAAAAACACACAATAGGGAAGAACTGGATTCTTTCCTACACAGGTGGGAGACTGGGGTTTTTTATTTGTTTTGTTTTGGTGTTGGTTTTGGTAGTTTTCTATAATATATTTTTTATTGATTTCAGAGAGAAAGGGAGAGGGAGAGAGCAATAGAAACATCAATGATGAGAGAGAGTCATTGATCTGCTGCCTCCTATAAGCCCCACACTAGGGATTGAGTCAGAAACCTGGGCATGTTCCCTGACCAGGAATCAAACCGTGACCTTCTGGTTCATACATTAATGCTCAACCACTGAGCCATGCCTGCTGGGCTGTTTGTCTTGTTTTTGATTTTCATTTTTACAAAGGGTATAAAGCCAGTGAGAAGTATAAAATCTTGGGAGGATTCAGGTGTCTGAAGGTGTGCATGTTGGGGAGGACTGAAAATGCAAACATTATTCAGAAACCTTATAGGGAAACTATTGCAGACCCAGATTTCCTCTTGTACTTGCCAACCATGCCCACCACAGCAAATGGATAGTTCATCTTTAGTGAGATTGAGCTAGGGAATCTCTGGATTTGAGGCATCAGATGTGGATCAGGGTGGGGGTAAGACATTATACAGAGAACAGGGGTATTAGAGAAAATATATAATAAATGATGAATTCCTTTCCACACCTGTCCCCAGGCCTCTTCCTCTTTTTAACCTGGGTGATGGGATGGGACAGCTGAAGGATGTGAGAAAGGAAGGGGTATTTTATCTAAAGGCAGGAAGACAAGGGAAAATGAGAGCTTTCCTTCCTTCTTTCCTCTTTTCTTTCCTCTCCCTTCCCTTCCCTTCCCTTCCCTTCCCTTCCCTTCCCTTCCCTTCCCTTCCCTTCCCTTCCCTTCCCTTTCCTTCCTTCCCTTCCCTTCCCTTCCTTTCCCTTCCCCTCCCCTCATCTCTTCCTTTTTTTCCCCTCTCTTGATACCTGTAGGGTTATATAGGAAAGATGATTTGTTCAATATACCTTTAGAAGAAAAGACTGAGAGAAAACACATACAAAATTAGTTAGATAACATCTCAAAATAGGAAAGACACTAATCAATGTGGGCAATGGTTATTAAACTCCTGTTAAAAACTGGCTTTCTGCATGAAAAGTGTTCTTTTCCCACCCTCTGTGTCCTGATGAATCCAGGTGGGCCAACTAGAGACCTGCTGGTCTGTTGGTATTCTCTGTAGGGCAAAGTGGGCTTGGTGACTTTTTGTGAATCTCTTCATTCATTCTAAAGCAGGGTACATATAACTAGATTGCTTTAAAAATGATTCTTGGATTGGTCTATAGAAACCAGCTGTGCTTGAGTTTAAATAAAGAGGGACATGGTTGGAGTGTGTTGATGTCCAGCTGTTGAATTGGAAGCACAAATGTCATACCAAGGCAAGTACTGCAGATATTTCCCAGGCCCCAACTCAAGGAGATGGAGAATACATTTGCCAGCAAATGTTAATTGAAAGAACTTGATATGTGACTGCTGAATCAACCCCCAGAATTGGGCCTCATCATCCCACATCTTCCAAATTCTGAGCCTTTCGTTGCACAAGCTGCAGATAAGTGACACCAGGCTCTGTGGCAGCTCTCTGATGTTCCTCCTCCCAGCTTCCATCAGAGTCTAATTATAAGAGTCTAATTATAAGAGCTACTTCTGCACCTCCAAGGCAGCATGCTTGGAATTCCTTCCTAAATTATTAATCAGGAGGAAAGATACATTTGCCTGATTTCATGCTACAGAGATCAGTTTTCCTGTAGCATCTTTTTATTTGTTTGTGCATAAAAGTCAATTTGAATGGCCACTTACTTTTATTATTTTTTAATTTTTCTAAGATCCTGGAGGATAGGATAATCAGATTAGTGTGTGTTTTACCCCATTTCACTGCAATTGTAGCGCAACTTTCATCTATAACAGTTTCATAAGCCCAGGAGAGTATCTGTATATAAATTGCTTCAGTTGTTAAAGATTTATCTCCATGCACTCCTAGTCACTGGAATTAACAATGTCTGGTATGAGAGCATGTCCCCTCAGATAGGAACCCTGCACATGTCCACTCTGTTCATCATGTGACACATTGGATTAGTCACAAAGCCCCGATTGACAACTCCCAAATGTCTGTCCCCTCTTTCCCACTCCCAATGTCTCTCACCTAGGCCATTGAAAAAGAGTTACTTAAACGACCTTCAGGTTTCTGATCTTTTTACTGTCACTGCCCAGTCTCTTTATCAAAATGACAAAGTGGCAAATTGTCATTTTGGCTAAGTGACAAATATAATATATTCCTTAAAAGCCAGACTCAGTGGTTCCATGTTATCTTTGTTGTAGAGTTCAAATTTCTTAGCAAGTGATACTGTGCAGAAGACAGTATAGGGTTACAGCTTGTCCTCACTTAGATGACAACCCCAATTTCACATTCACCCCGGGGATTTCTTCACTTTCTCGTTGATCTTTTTGCCAAACATCAGGGGAACATTTCTATAGAAAAAGAAATTACTGAAATAAGCAAAAGATTTTCCCCTCTGAGCCATGGAAATAGCTAAACGGAGCATGAAATTGTTACCATCAATTCTAAAGAAGTTCCGTTTGTGTGTTGGGGATCTGTGGGTAACTTCTCATTATATGATTTTTCTGGTTGCATGCCATAAAATATTTGTAATATTAAGGTGATAAATAGAAACACAGATAGGATGTCGGGGGGTAAAAGGTAATCTTCGGATTAGAGAAAAATCTAGGTAGGTGATTTTAGGCTTCAGAAATAGAAAATTGTAAGAAAGGAGTGAATGGTAAATTATTCTCTCAATCCACATCTCTGGTGAGTCTTTCCTTCTACCTCATTTGTAAAATGAAAATTATTTTAGGTGAGTCTTGGAGGTATAGAACATCATAATCAACATCTCAACATTTTCAAAATGGTTAGATCACTTTTTTATCAAGGTGAATAAGGAATATACACATCAGCAGTTCTGTTCCATTGTCAAACATTTCTCAATCATCTACTATGTGCCTCATAAATAATAAGCAAGCACTTTATAGATAATTTAATAGGTTTATATGTGAAGAAATATCCATTGTATTTGATGGAAGGGCTTATCAGAGCTCAGGAAGCTGTCTGAGGAAGGGACATTGAAGACAAGATGGGAAGGATGAGAAGCTTGATTAAGGCTAATGAAAAAGGTATTCCAGGGACAGGTAACAGCATGGATGATATTTTACAGCTGGGAGAGAATAGAACTGAGAAAATGTCAAAAGCTAGAAGATAAGGAAACCAAAAGAGAGGGGAGACTAAGAAAGACATGAGCTGGAGACTTAAGCAGGGACCTCCTTGCCTTTATTAAGAATTGCCAACAGTATTCAGACTAGAGGCCAGAGCTAGTTCTGGAATTGCCCTCACTGTGGAAATCACTGTATATGTTAGATAGTGGTAAAGGAAAGTCCTTGTGTGCAGGAACCACATTTCAATAATTATACCACTGGTGTCTAGCACAGAGCCTTACCATGGTTGATGCTCAAAAATTATTTACTGACTGGCCCAGCCTGTGTGGCTCAGTGATTGAGCACCAACCTATGAACCAAAGATCACAGTTCGATTCCTGGTCAAAGCACATGTCTGAATTGCAGGCTCCATCCCCAGTGTGGGTCATGCAGGAGGCAGCCAATCAATGACTCTCTTTCATCATTGATATTTTAATCTCTCTCTCTCTACCTTCCTCTCCAAAAACAATAAATATCTATTTTTTTAAATGTTTGCTGACTAAACAGATTCATTCAAGTAGCAGAGAACGTACGGGCCTTTACCTCAAATGCATCTCACAGTGATACTAGGTCTAGGTGTAGTGTACCTGTTTCACTATGAGGAAATTAGGACTCAGAGTAACAAACCTGGGGCTACACAGGTGGAAGAGCCAGGAGGTGCCAGGCCCTGCCACTTCCAGCCTACTCGACTAGTAGGAGCACGGCCACTGTGTTGTCAGTTTTTGAATGTTATCAAATTGAGATATATAATTTCTTAATAATTAAAAATTTTATTATGAACATTTTCAAACATATACAAAAATAGAGACTTATACAATGAATGCTCATGTACTTATTACCCATATTTAATAGTAGTTAAAAATTTGCCAATTTACACCATGTATCCCTTAAAATATTTTTTTGCTAATGTATTTTAAAACAAATCCCAGCATGATTTCTCTTTATTCCTATAATATTCAGAAATGATAGAGAAAAAAGAACATTTTCTTATATTACCACAGTACTCTTATCACACCCAACAGAATTAAAAATAATTTTTGTTATGATCTAGTATACAGTCCATAACGACTTCAAATTTTCTTTTTCCTAATCAGGATCCAAGCAAGGACTGTACATTCCATTTGTCTGTTATGCCTCTGAAGTATAAAAAGGACATTTAACAACAAAAAAGTAAGGAAGACATACTTTTAAGGACAAGAGAAGCCCACAGTCTATTACATGAGTTTAGATTGATGAAGTGCTCCCACCCCGAGCCTTCGAATTCTCGACAGCATGGCCCTGCTATCTGTGGCTGCTGCTTGGAGCCCAGAACCAAGTTGTTACAGAGTTGAGGGTATCAGAGTCAGGGCCTCTCTGGCCTCCCTGCAACATTGATAAATGCTTTGTCCATGCTCATTGGACAGAAGGCTGTGATATGAACCTGCCAGTCAGCCAGCCCCAAGTCTGGAGAACCTGCCCTAATGGGAACCTGCTGAGCTCTGGTTTCCAGTTGACTTCCAGTCTTAAACCCAGAATCCCACTAATGAGACACTTTCATTTGGGAAGTGTATTGAAGAGACTGAAAATAAAAATGAAAAAGCCTTTTCAATTTGATATTGTCGACCTACTTTATAGATTGTACTATAAATAGGAATCTATAGTTGTATCAGAAATTGGTTATCAGATGGTTGGTTGGAGTCACCAAGCCAGTCGGAGACAGCCATGTACCTACCCATGTCAGGAGCAAAGGGGGGAACAGTACAGTCACTTGTGGAGTAAAGTGTAGAATCAATGTAGGGGGGAAACCCTGGATAAGGTTGGGGCTAGAGGATCTGAATTTTTGTCCCAGCTCTGCTGTGTGGCCTTGGGCAAATTATGTATCTCTCTGAGTCTTGATTTTCTCTTTGTTTTCTTCCCTTTATGCTTCTATTTATCTAGAAATAGTGGGTTTTCCTCCATGATAATATGCATATGTACTTCTCAGGATGCTATTAAAGGATAAATCTGATAGGAATGCTGTAGAAGCAAGACAGATATGTGTAACCTATAAGTCACACCAATGAGGCTGCCAACCTGCCTACCTGTAGAGTCAGACTGCTTTATCTCCTTTCTCTGCTCTGGTCTATAATTAGGCAAGAATATCAGCCTTTTCATTGGGAAAAATCTAACTGATTATTATTGCAGAAGAATACTAGGAGCTTGAACATTATTATATTAGCTTCTATTTCCCAGATTTTAATACAAAGAAGAGAACAGACCAAATCCAGTGAAGATTTAATATTTATGTTTGCTGAGGAAAGCTTTCTTCTCTGTTGGATGTAGTCTTAAGCACCATGCCTTAAATTAGAAGGCACAGCTCCTTGATTCTTCTTCTGGCACACAGCTACAAATCATACTATTTAAGCTACAGCCTGTGCATCCCATTTCTGAGCCTTTCACCCAACCTGCCAGCAACATCTTGAGAGAGAATCGCCATTGGCAGCTAGGCCCTAATGCTAGCAGAAGTTTCCCTTTCCCCTCAAAGTTCATATTTACTCTCTCATACATAATGCCCTATGTGGTTTATTTCCATGAGCAAGACAAAAATCAAATTCTACAGCATACGAGACAAATTTCAGGTACTGAGGAAATAGAATCCTATACATACTGGAATTTCCAAAAAAGACTATATTGATATGAATTGTTTTTGTCCTCACTTTATTTTTGTACTAGACTTTTCAGTTCCTAAAATATTTTTATGCCTCTTTCTTCATTTGACCCTCACAGCAACCTTGTACTATAAGTAAGGTCTTCATATTATCCCCATTTTACAAGTGAGGAATATAAACTAAGAGTTTGATTTTTTCCCCATTTATTGAGCATCTAATCTATTCCTGATACTGAAATATGCCCTTTACAAATGCTATTGCATTGAATTTTCAAACAATCTTATGAGGTAGGTGTTATTTTTCTATCATACACTTGATAAAACAACTCTTCCCTGGGTTGAATAACTTGTACAAATCCACACTATGCATCAATAGTGATCTTCAGATTCAAGGTTGGGTCAGATTTATTTCAGAGCCTTAAATAAGATAGCATTATACCAGGCTACCCCAATTGTCTGAAGACACAGGCTTGGTCAAATTCAAAAAGTTTCTGTGCCAACTCTATTTTGCAATAATTTTGATAGAGGAAATCTGCCTTTATGAGTCTATAAAACAAAGCTTGCATGAAGCCAAATTGAAATTTGATGTATCTAATTTTCAGAATTATACTCTCACAATAGGAAATAGCTAGCTGGGGATTAAGACTGTTGTTTGCCTATAAAACTTACTTCATTTCATACATTAAAGAATTTCTGAGCATTTGGCTAAACCTTTTTAAAGGGTCTCCAGCCAAAATGCACAGAAAGTGTTCTCGTTAAAACAAATGATCCCAGTTCTACTGGGCGGGGGGGGGGGGACTACATGCCTAAATTCAGTATATTGTTAAAAATGATTTTAACCCAACCAGCGTGGCTCAGTGGTTAAGCATCGACCCATGAACCAGGAGGTCATGGTTTTATTCCCTGTCAGAGCACATGCCTGGGTTGCAGGCTCAATCCACAGAAGGGGGCATGCAGGAGGCACCTTATCAATGAATGATTTTCTTTCGTCATTGATGTTTCTATTTCTCTCTCCCTCTCCCCTTCTCTCTGAAATCAATAAAAAATATATATATTTGAAAATGGTTCTAAAAGGTTTGATCCATTTCATTGACTATTGGCAAACTAAAGGGTCAATTTTCCTTCCCTGAAGTCATTATTTAGCTCACACAATTCAGCGAACATTTATATTAGCATTTGTTAACTGGTAACTTTGTGTTAAGGATACAGAAAATATGGCAGTGTCTTGCCCTCATGATGTCCCTAACTGAGTTATTAATGCTCAGTACTATAAATGTGCAAAGAGATTGGTACATACAATCTCTTCCTTTGTGGACTTCAGGAAAGATATTCCTGGTTAAAGGGTAATTCTAGTGAATTTAGTTTTTAATCTGTTTATCTTTCTCTCTCTCTCTCTCTCTCTCTCTCTCTCTCTCTCTCTCACACACACACACACACACACACACACACACACACACATACACACACACACTAGTTTAGATCAGAAGTAAGCCAAACAACATCTGTAAATGTTTAGCAGTGGAAAATTCCACGTCCCCACTTTAACACAGAAGCAGATTGGCAACCTGAGAGATGAGT
Organism: Antrozous pallidus; assembly: GCA_027563665.1. Taxonomy (NCBI): domain Eukaryota; kingdom Metazoa; phylum Chordata; class Mammalia; order Chiroptera; family Vespertilionidae; genus Antrozous; species Antrozous pallidus. The sequence continues at coordinate 53,863,906 of CM050520.1, read as the reverse complement.
CAAGTTAGGGGTTGAATTAACAGGCTAGTAAAATCCTTAGGCAAATAACCAGCTTGGAGAGATCCACTGAAAATCCTTACAGTGGCCAGAGGTCAGTTTTGGAAGGCAGGCGGGCATTCCAATGTATATACCGGAGGGAAGCTAGGCGTCTGAAGCCAAGCATAAAAACCTTACTCTTCCCAGCAGGACTGCTTGAAAAGCAGCCAGAGTAAGAAAGCTCTAGTCTAGGGCAGTGGTCGGCAAACTCATTAGTAACAGAGCCAAATATCAACAGTATAGTGGTTGAAATTTCTTTTGAGAGCCAAATTTTTAAAACTTGAACTGCTTCCAAACGCCATTTCAAAATAGACTCGCCTAGGCTGTGGTCTTTTGTGGAAGAGCCACACTCAAGAGCCCAGAGAGCCACATGTGGCTCATGAGCCTCAGTTTGCCTACCACTGGTCTAGGGTATGCCTCCAACATCCCTTCTGTGCCTCTCTGGCTCAGAAATCCCAGGGAAATGAGAAAAGAGGAGGCCGTGAAATGGGAACCACTGATTATTTTCTGGGCTCCACATAAATAGAATTTATTTCTATCCTCATACAAACTAATTTTGGCAAAAGTATTGCTTCTTGGACTTGAAATATCACCAGAATCTCTGCCTGATCCTCCTATGTGTGACTATTTAGTTAAGATTCTAGGTGAGAAAGAGCAAAAATACATTTCTTTGGGATTTTCCAGTTCTAAGCACTTTTATTTACTTAATTATTACATGTTCCTCCCTCTACACCCACACACTTCAGCTTGTGAAATAAGAATGAGCCTTGTGACCCTCTTTTTAAAAAGTGCTAATTATTATTAATGGGTGAGGCTTTTAAAAATCAATGCTGCTTATCATTCAGTACCCTATATGTTAGATATTCAACACAACATTGCACAGGGGTGGAGATGACCCCACATTTTATAAGGAGGAAACAGGATCTCGGAGAGGGTAAGGGATTTTCCCAGCACCATTCAGAGCCAAGACTTCCATCCAACAAAGTGATGACTCCCAGGCACCACCGTGAGACCCTTCTTACTCTTCTTATTCTACCAGTAACCACGCAGTCTTTCACAAAGACTTAACCTGCCTCTATGTCTTCATTGTAACATGGATCTGACTATATTGGCTTTTTTCCCACCATAAAGCTATCCTGATACCATCTAGAAAGTACTTAATACTCCTCACAGGGAGCAGGAATTTCAGTGGCAGGTGCTCTTCATATTCACAACAAGAAACCAGAAAATTAAAAGCAGCTAGGCATCAGCCCGTGAGCCTCTTGAGGCAAAGATCTATCCAGCAGATTGGGTATCCCTAGCAATTAGCATGTGCCCAGCATATAATAAACCCTGGGAAAAAATGTTTGCTGGTTAAATGAAAAAAGGATATCCCCCCCCCCCAAAGAAATGGAAACATTTACAATTGCTCACCAGCATCTCATTCCTGGACTGGTGATCAGATGCTGTGCCAAGAACAGATGGACACTGTCTCTTGTGCATCCTTCCCATTGCACATAGGTGATAAGGACAGTCATGCCCAGGTAAAGGATATTGTGACCCTAGTAGCCTACACACCACTGACATTCTTCCTAGTCCTTTTGTGGTGCCCCAAAGCTTGAACTTCTTAGCTTATCAACTTCCCCAAAGCTCCCAGTGTGGGTTAGTCTATAAAAAGCTGCACTTCTCTGCTGTGCCGCAGGTAGTCTCTTCAAACTACTTCCCCTGTGGTGTGGAAATGGGTAACTCAGCGGGAAAGCAGCCTCTGCTGCTTAGATATGCAGAACCCCCACTTGCAGCCTGTGATTCCACCAGTTGTTCTTAAAGCGGTGCAGTGCCCGTGATGAGCAAACAGGAATAGGATGCTGTTGTCCTCATTAGTGCCACAAAGGACCACATACGCATGTGTCCTGACAGGAGCCACCGCGGTGCTAACAGCAACAACTATCTTTTACAAAATGCCTTTTGTCAAATCTCATTGTGATTCACAAAACCACTTTGTGAATCACTACAGTGTTGCAGATGAACAAACTGAGGCTCAGTACTTTCCAAGACCCTTTTTTTTTGTTGTTGTTGTTGTCTGTCTGTTTTTTAAGAATGACAGGATTAAGATATAAAGTTGGCCTCTGAGCTTAGACTAAGTTCCTATTCCTACTCCCTCTGCACACTGCTTCCTCTAGTAACTGACAGCCCAGTTAGCTGGCTGAGGTGATAACTTGCGGAGGGTAGGCTACCCCCCAGCTCACTTGGAAAAGGACAGTCCTATGGCTTCATGCTCTTGTCTAACTAGTGAGCTTACTGTTTCCTTCTCTCAGACACATGCTAGGCCATCTGAGCTTTGAAGATATGAGCAGTCGGGCAGCTTTAATCAATGAAGATCACTCCTTCTGCATTAAGCAATCCCAGCCTCCTCACAGGAGGCAATGCTTCCTCTCCTATAGGAATAATAAGGTGGATTTGCATTCTGGGTCTCCTCCATCACCCTTGACAACTTGCAAAGGAAGCAAGTGTATGGTAGAGTCCCATCTCATGAGTAGTGCACAGTGTTATACTCTTGTCTTTGCCTCATCAGTAGCACAAACCCTTGAGATGATACTGATGGGCGAGGTCCCTGATATTTCTGGAAATTGCAGCAGCTTTGGAATGAGACATCATTCTCTTGACTTCCTAATCACTGAAGATTTGTGAGAGAAACCAAGCAGCCATTTAGTGGCTGCCCCGCCAGTGAGCAGTTCCACCCTGGAGCCACGTGTTCCAAAGTATGGCCATCTGCAGCTCATGCCTCTAGGCCTGGTAGAGATATCAAATGATGACAGGCAGTGTGAGGCTGTAGTGGGGTCTCTAGGAGCAGACACAGGTTTCCATTTGACTTGACTTTTGCAAGCAATCACCCTTTTAGGTCCATCAGTTCTCTCTTGTCATTTTTCCAACATATCTTCAAGTAGATACAATTATTATTTCTGTTTTTCTTAGTAGAAAATTGAGCCCAGAAAGGTTACTAACTTTCACAATGATGCACAGCTGGTAAGTGGCAGAGCCAGGCTGACCCCATCGATATAACCCAAGTGTTGAACCCTATCTAGTGTTATCAGCCATCATCCAAGTGAAAGCAAATGGCACAATCCCAAGTTAGGAACAACTGGATTCAGGTATCCAGGAGTGTAGAAATTTCTAACAAGTTGGTTTACCACACCTACAAGGGAAAAGAATTAGATGGAGGTAATGCTTCTTGAGACTCCTAAAACATTTGCCTAGAAATTGGTTTTCAATGGTTTGTGTCTTGTAATATAGAGAAAGAAAACCCAAGAAACATAAACTAGGTAACATCATTTTAAAAGCATTTCCTAGGCACCTGTTTCATGCAAAGCAAGACAGAAGAGGCACTGCTTCTTCAATGCAGTTCCCTCCCTCAGCATTATCATGCTTCATTTTCCTGTCAATATCCGGTTCTGGAAGCAAACTCCTTCACTGTCTGTCTTCTTCAAACCTATATTCCAAGCACCTGAGACAGCCTGGTGTGTAGGGAAGGAGAAATGACAGACCACAAGGTCTGGGAAAGAGATGAGGGAGACATCCTCACTCTTTAAGGAGTTTATGGTGCACAAAAGACCAGCATGCACAGAAGTAATACAGTAGATGAGAGGCAAGGAGAGCAAAGATGCAAGAGGGAGGGGTAAAGAACTGAGGAGGCCTTAGGTTCTAAGGGAGAATTATCTATAATAATAAAAGGGTAATATGCCAATTAAATTGGACATTTTCTGGATGGCATTCTGGACGTCCTTCCTAACAAAGTTGGGGCCAGAGAAAAGCCAGCTGGGGTCCCGGGAGCCTGCTGGCGCCAGAGGAGGGAAGCCCGGGTGCCAGAGATAAGCCGTTGCTGGCAGCTGGCAATTCATACTCTTGCATGAATTTTCATGCATCGGGCCTCTAGTGGTGTTATAATAGTGTGATGATGTAGTGGAAACAAATTAGCCTCATGGAATTCCCGGGTTGAATGCCAGTTTCGTGTTTGATGAGCTCTATTACTTAGAAGCTCTGTGACTTTGGTTAAGCTAGTTAACCTCCCTACACCTGTTACCTCATCTCCAAAATAATACACCTACTTCAGACCTTTGTTGGGAGAAATAATAAAAATATAAATTAAAGTATGTAGCATAGCTACTAGCTCATTACATGTGCTCAGTAAACATCAATTCCACTTTAGATGATGTACAGATCAGGGCACTTTAAAATCTCACCTGAATGTTCTCCTGAGTGGTAGCAATTTGGTTGAAAAGTATTTAAAAGGGAAGAATAAACGGAGGCTTGCGAGCCACATGCAGTTCTTTGGCTCCTTGAGTGTGGCTCTTCCACAAAATACCATGGCCTGGGCTAGTCTGTTGTGAAGAAGTGGCATTAGAAGAAGTTTAAGTTTTAAAGATTTGGCTCTCAAAAGACATTTCAATTGTTGTACTGTTGATATTTGCCTCTGTTGACTAATGAGTTTGCCGACTACGGGCCCTAGCCAGTTTGTCTCTATATATAGAATATCAGCCCACAGCCTGAAGGGTCCCAGGGTCCATTCTGGCCCACGGTTTTACCTCGGTTGCAGGCTCCATCCCTGGCCTATGCAGAAGGCAACCAATTAATGTCTCTCTCTCTCTGTCTCTCCCCCTCCCTTCCACTCTCTCTAAAAATCAATGGAAAATATCCTCAGGTGAGGATTAACAATAAATAGATAGATAAATAGATGAATAAATAAATAAAAATAAAAGGGAAGAGCATATGGGGAAAGGAGAGGGGATTAAGACTAAATGGATATGGTAATGTTAGATTTTGTTTTAACTTATTTAAAAATATTTTCAATACTATTATAAAATATAAAGAAGATATATTACACAATTTACATACCTACTTTCTTGTTTATCTATAGAGCATTTCTATCATCTTGATTTTATCTCTGAGAAGCTAGAGAATGCCCCACTCTATGTCTCTTACTGTCTTACACACACACACACACACACACACACACACACACACACATATACATGCACACAAATACACAACATTTATATCTGTAAACCCAGATCTTATGATTTTTGCTCTGATTAAATTACTTGTCTTTAACTTTTATTTTTTTTAAAGGGTCTAAAGAGATTGGTAAGCACTTTTGAAGACAGGATTTGTGATAAACAATATTTGCAAAGTGGAAAAGCTGAGAGTGTATATTCCAATGAACACAAATGCAATATGATACAGTATAAGAAATACTTCCCATTCCCTAGTGGGGAATGTAAGCACTGTCCAATATGATGTAGAACCAACATTTCAAAAGCCTGGCAGAAGAAAATTTGGAGTTCTAAAGAGCCACGTGGTAAGGAGACCACAGTTTATTATTGAAGCAAGTATCCTGTTGTGATATATAAAATGTAGCAGCTAGAAGCACCTTACAAGTGCAGATTGTAGGTAGAGTATCAGAGAAATGTTTCCAATGAATGACACAGCTGAGATGGGGAGAGATGAAAGAAACTGCCCAGAAAACAAAAAATAAAAAGGATTTGGGAGTGGCAGTGATTCGACAGGAATAAAGCCTTGAAATTAGAATAACTAGCCTTGAAAAAAAGAAGGAGGAGCGAATTGTCTTTCCTTATTAAAAAAAAAAATCTTAATGTTAAGAATAGGCAAATTCGGTTCCCAGCGCTGCCTTCTCCTCCAATACCCATGCCTGGTGCGCAGCGCAGCTGGAGGTGGGAGCCCTGGATTCCGGGCTCCCTGCGGGGCCAGGTGCTGCTCATTGAGAATGGCCTCTCTCTAAGCCCAGTGATGGGGACAGTACCCAGGCAGACTAGCTGCAGAGCACCTGGGGCTGTGGCTTGGCTTGGCTTCAGGTGTAACTAGTTTGGGCATCAGAAGGTCAAGAAGGAGCGAGGCGTGATGCGTCAGACCTGGTAGTGCGTTCAAGGCCAACTTCACACACTTGCAAGCTGAAGGGCAGCGCGCAGGCGCACTCTCTCTTCGTCTTCCTGTGGGATCCTCTGCCCGCACACACTGGGCTCCTGAAGAAACCCAAGTTCGTCACCTGGTCTCAGGTACGCTGCAATGATATTGCCTAGAACTTCCAGAAATTCCTGATTTTCCTGCGCGCAGGTACAGCCACTGCTTCTGACCATTGACGTGGACACCCTGCTGACCAAGGGGCTCAGCAGTGCCTAAGGTCTCCCACCCCCGCCATCCCAGCCCTCCTACTTGGCAGTCACTGCCATGTGGGTTGTTTATCCATTACAGTGTTTCCGCTAAAACTGAATGGAGGAATGCCTGATGTCCAGCTAAATCCTCCCATGTGGGCCCTGATCCTGTCTATTCCAGCCTTCCCCTGCTACACCAGGGCTTTTCATACAAAAACTGTCCTGTGTCAGGGGGGAAAAAAAGGCAATCTCAGTATCTGCAGGCATTTTATGATTGAATTCATTTGATGATTCTGCTGGCTTCCTCATTCATTATCTATTCATCCAGAAAATGTTTATGGAGCACCTATTATGAGTGCTGTCTGCATACCCCACTTGATGTTAGTAAAGGGAATTCCAAGGAAAGTGAGATGGGCTTCTGCCTGCAGCTCAGTCCAATGGGGATGATGGGCACCTGCACAAATGACTGCAATTAGGTGCAAGGAGCAGCAAAGTGATCAAATGGAAGAGGAGACTGGCACTGACTTAGATGCTTAAGGGGGTACAGTTGGAGGTGGCATTTCAGAGTTTTAGCATGGTAGTGAGAACATCCAAGTTGTAAAGGAGGGAAGCCTGGAAACATAGGGAAGATTTAGCGACCCGGGGGAGGGGTCTGTATGTGGTATTTATCAAGTGGCAGCAGAGATCATGAATCAGAAGAAACTAAGAGTTCCACTCTGTGTCCTGGGCCCGATTATCATCTCTGAGAAATGCTGATGGGGGCTGTTTGCTCTGGCCGTTGCTTGCATTATGGTTCTCTACTAACCTGCCATAAATGTGCACATACAACAGGAAAATATCTACCGATTTGAGAATTGTTAAGTAAATTACAGACTATGGAATGTGATTAAAGATATTAAAAAACATGGTGCCCACCGAGTGTGGCTCAGTGGTTGAGCGTCTGTTTATGAACCAGGAGGTCATGGCTCAATTCCACTCTGGGCACACGTCCAGTTGGGGGCTCCATCCCGATGGGTGGTGTGCAGGAGGCAGTCAATCAGCGATTCTCTCTCATCATTGATGTTTCCATCTCTCTCTCCCTCTGAAATCAATAAAAATTTGTGTTTTGTTAAGAAACATGTTTATATATTTGGTTGAAGGTAGGGAAAAATATGATCCAGAGTAAAGCAGCATGGAAGGACAGCAGTGAGAGAGAGGAGAAGAGACAAGAGAACCTCTCAATTTTTATTCTTTGCTTTTCTATAGGGTTCAAATTTTACGACATCCATGGACTTTGTTTTATAACTTAAATAAGATGAAATAATGCCCACACAGCCCTGAGCACAGCCTCTGCCATCTGGCCAGCAATAATGACTCTCTTAGATGGCAAGAAAATATGACTTGCACAAAATTATTTAAATCCATATACAGCGCTATATTAATGGTTGCAAATGTTTTCTCTCTGATAAAATGGAACAAGGTAAATGTCTTGAATTATGGTCAGTAGAGTTAGATTCAGCATGTGTTCTGCATAATCAGTCACTTATAATTACTTATTCAAAGCTAAGTTTGAAACAAGGAGTTTTATAAATCTAGATAACAACAGACTTAAGCACTAAAGATTTTCCATCAATCCTTTTGTTTTATCTTTATAGTATTAAACTTTAAAAATACTAAACATTCAGAGGTCATTTGTTAGCTATCATTGAACACCAAGATCAAATATTTTCTTTTATGAAATTCCATCCTACAATAACCAATTGATAGGTATTTAGTAAATTGAGTTTCAGTTTAATTTCATGGAGCTTTTTATTTATGATGAATTTCACATACACTATAAGTAGATCATCTTAATCATATACACTTAGTCATTCTTATTTTTATGTAAAGTTATGGATAAATTGAATTAAAAATCAAATTGTTTTTTTAAATGTACTGAGAACCTCTGTTAAAATTTTTCTGATGAGTTTCTTTGTAATTAAATGAATCATTTATAACTTGAGGTAACATTTTCACATTTATCTTGAGGGTAAATTGAGCCTTTCAGTGACTGGATTTTTTTAAAGACACTATTGTGTCAATGAGATGATAGAATAAATTTTGATCAAGAATATCAAAATTTCAAAAGCTATGCCTTTTTTGTATGCTGATTGTATTAAAAAGTATCTTAGAACCTTTGTTCTTTATTTTTACTGGATTGACATCTGGCAAAAATATCTTTTTATTTCTTTTTATTTTTTAATTGAATTTAATTTATTGGGGTGACATTAATTAACAAAATTATACAGGTTTGGGGAGACTTGACTTGGGGTGGTAAACAATACAATATACAAATGATGCATTGTAAAATTGTATACTAGAAAAATATTTTTCCTATTAAAAATAATATAAAGTACCTATATTTTCTTAATTTTTAGACCCATATATATTTTAAGTTTGAATATTTCTAAAACATATTTAATATAGGAGTCTCCTTTATCTATCTCTGTTTCTAACCCCAGTGTCCTGAGAAGCTGATTTAAATATATATTGTGTCTTAGAATTGAACTTGTAGACTTCGTATTAAAGTCATAGGGCAAAATTGAGGTATATCCCCAAATGATCAACTTCTAACAGCCCTCCAGCAGGAAAAAAACAAACAAACAAACAAACAAACAAAAAAACCCCAGCAAAACTGAATGATGTTTTTTACATAAATCATCACAAGTGCTTGATTCTCTGGTCCATCCAGCTGAAGTAACTGGACACTCACTGAAAACTATGTAACATTAGTAATTCCGTAGATTTTCCCCCTTCTCTTCTCTAAGTTAAGCTTTTTATTTTGAGACTAGAGGCCTGGTGCACAAAATTCATGCAGCGGGGTGGAGGGGTGTCCCTCAGCCCAGCCTGCACCCTCTCCAATCTGGGACCACTCGAGGGATGTCCGACTGCCTGTTTACGTCCGATCCTGGTAGGATTGGGCCTAAATGGTTAGTCAGACATTCTCTTCACAATCCAGGACTGCTAGCTCCAAACTGCTCATCTGCCTGCCTCCCTGATTGTCCCTAACTGCTTCTGCCTGTCAGCCTGATCATCCCCATCCACTCCCCTGCCAGTCTGTTTGCCCCTAACTGCCCTCCCCTGCAGGCATGGTCACCCTTAACTGCTCTCCCCTGCAGGCTTGATCACCCCCAACTGCCCTCCCTTGCAGGCCTGGTCCCTCCCAGCTGCCCTCCCCTACTGGCCATCTTGTGGTGGCTATCTTATGTCCACATGGGGCAGGATCTTTGACCACATGGGGGCAGCCATCTTGTGTGCTATAGTGATGGTCAATCTGCATATTACTCTTTCATTATTAGGATAGAGGCCTGGTGCATTGGTGGGGGCCAGCTGGTTTACCCTGAAGTGTGTTCTGAATCAGGATGGGGATTCCTTTGGGGCAGGGCCTACGCAAGGGGCCTGTGGTGGTTTGTAGGCTGGCCACACCCCCTGGTGACCCAAGCAGAGGCCCTGGTACCTGGGATTTATTTATCATCTATAATTTAAACTTTGTAGCCTGGAGTGGAGCCAAGCCTCCTGCTAGCTTGTGGGGGCAGCCATTTCTGCTGGGGTTTATTTATCTTCTATGATTGAAACTTTGTAATCTTGAGTGGAGGCCTAGGCTCACCAGGGTGTGTGGAAAGCTTGGCTTCCTCCATTGCCAGGGGCAACCCTAGCTTCCCTCCTGCTCTTGCCATGGCTGTAGCCATCTTGGTTGGGATTAATTTGCATACTCCTTACTGATTGGCTTGGCATGGCTTGCGGGTGTAGCAGAGTGATGATTAATTTGCATATTACTCTTTTATTAAGTAGGATAATAATTATAAATTCACATGTAAGAAATAATACAGGGAGATCCCATGTACCTTTTACTCAGTTTCCCCAATGATAACATTTTAGTAAAACTAGAGTATATTATCACTAGAATATTAATAGTGCCATAATTCATCAAACTTAATTCAATTTTTTCAGTTTGACGTGTGTGTGTGTTTCTAGTGAGTTCTATGTCATTTGTTCATATGTTCAGGTACCTGTGTCTACTACCACAGTCAAGATAGACAACATTTCCATCACCACAAGGATACCTTGTGTTGCCCACTAAAACCACACCATCCTTCTCCTGTGGACTTTTCACATATTGGGATGGTAGTATATTTTCTAGCTATGTTTTGGGAAGTAACTGGTTTGTTCTTTTCCTCTTGTGAATGTCTGCAAGTAAATAATACAAGTAAGTGAATGCTGAGTGTCCACCATTCTTGATTGTGCACCTTCCTGTTGCTTGGCAAAGAAACCAACAATAGGACAAAGGGCTGCCTCAGATGGGCAGCATTTCCAACTCTCTGGAAAAACCGAACCAAATTTAACACCCTTTTTTCCATTCCCAGATTACGCTCGATTTGAGGCCAAAATCCATGACCTACGAGAGCAGATGATGAACCACAGCATGAGCTCCGGGTCCGGGTCCCTGCGAACCAATCAGAAACGCTCCCTCTATGTCAGGTAGGCAAGCTAGCATTTCTTAACTGTGATCTACATCTTGTGAGCAATCTGGCTTCGAGAGACAAAGGCAACACCTTGTAGCAATGGATCATGTGTTCTTATTAACCCATGCTCCTCAATACACCACTGTAAGACCTTAAGTTTAACCATTTTTAAAAGAAATTTCTGAAAAGCTATTACATTAAATTAACAAGTTATTATTTTAATCAGTTATTCTTTGACTATGTTATGATCCAGAGTAAAGTTATTAGCACAGGTTGCAGTAAAAATAATGAGAAAAAAACTTTAATTTTGATAAATTGAATATGTGGACCAAAGCTCTGGACATTTGCTCACCTTCAGTATGGGAAGTAAGGATTCTGGAATCATCTCCAGACCTGTGTGGTATCTACTGCACTAACTTTGGTGTATTGATTTGACATCAGACATAGTCTTGTATATAAAGTTATGTGTTTGTCCCTAAAAAATTTTGGTGGAAAGACTTTCTTCTGTGGCATCTTATGACCAGTCATTTCTTGGACCACATAAGTCACTTGTTCCTTGCCTGAAAAAACTCATTAATTTACCAGAAAAAAATTGAACTTAAAATGCCTTCTAGTCTTTCATCCTCATAGTTCACTCTTGAGTAAGATTCATCCTCTCTCAACTATAACATGTGCTTCTTCTTAGCACAAGCCTTTGTATTCCTTTCAAAATATCCTTTATTAGTGCTAACTGTATTTTTTAAAATAATAAAACTATTAACAGCCAAAAGGGGAAAGTGGTGCCTAATTAATGGTCCAGGTGAATCTAAGTTCCAATGCAAGAACCATGTCTGTCCCTCCTCACTGTATTCTCCTCTTGCCAATCTGCCCCAGAATCCGGTCTGACTCCCACCTAAGGTCATAGTCTACTCAGCTAAAGTTTACTGTCCTTTCCTGGCATGGAGTGTGTGTTACATACACTAAGTTATGTACTTGAATTGATGTTTTTCCTATTGACTCCACTTTGGCTATAAAGTTATCTCTTGTGTGTACTAGGTAGGCACAGCAGGGCCAAGGAGGGAGCAGGACTCCGGAAGGCGGCAGGTTCTCGAGGGCCTCGAGTTGCTGGCCACTCTGACAAGCATAGAGTCCCTTCTTATCCAGGCAGTTCCAGTACCTCAGAAGCCCTGAGATTTTAAATTTTTAAAGTCAGAATATTAATGTTCCATATTTGTCCGACTGCGTTCTGGAAGATTATTTGGATATGCTTCTGTGTAATCTGTGGAAGGAGCTATTGAGAACCACCCTAGAACGTGTCTTTTAGTGATGTCACTAATACAATGGAAAGTGGCTATCTCTGTTCTCCTCGCTTGTATTTTATTGCTGGTCTTTGTGATACCAAATATTTCTTTTTTAAATTTTGAAATGTTTTGGTCTTGGGTAGCAACTTGGGAAAGCCAAGTAGACTAATGGAAAAGAGATAAATCAATTAATGGAAATGAAATAATTATATAGAATAAATCTGGAAGGAAAAATTACTGTAGTGTGGGTATCTTGTTAAAAAATAGAATGCACAAAATGTGAATGTCCTAGAAGAAATTTTCTGAAAATATTGATGATGGTTTAGTCCTTTTAATTAAGTTGTAGATTAGGAAAATTAAATGACGTGTTATTATATTACATAGACTTATTTGAAAGAGTAGTGTTAATCAGAATCAAACCTTTATTCTCTAACATGGTCATTAAAACTGTGACATGCAAGAGATTTGAAGAGTTCAGATAATGTTATCTTAACCTTCTAATAGTTGGAGATTGTATTGAAAAGGGAAACTGCTTTTAAATAAAGCTCAAAACGAGTAAACACTTCATGGGAAATTCTCCAAATGATTTCTCTACACTATATGAAAATGGTATTTGGTTTCCAGTGTTTGAGTATTAATGCTTATTTTGTCTATAGAGGGCTGACTACAGCATCTAAATGACCCCTAGGGGCATAGAATTGGAAAAGATACAGGCTATGCAGAGTGAAAATCAGAGGGGGAAAACAACATCCCCTGGCCTTATTCTCATTTTGTGATGCGACAAAAACAGTCCCTTACCCCTAACCACCCCAAAACAGGCAATAAAAGTAATTGAATTAGCAAGGCCTATGGGGAGTTCTTACTAAAAATGACTGGATAAGTTTGTACCTTTGTTTGCATTTTGTTTTGTTTTGTTTTTTAACACCATTTTTGGCTATAGGCTTTTTAAAGAGATGCTTGCTTATTTTCTATTGTGCTTGAATAGGACTAGTGCCCTTTGGTTATGCTTATTTTATAAAACCAACTAATTGCTTTCTCAAAATAAATGAGTAGCAGGGCTTCTCTGATTAGATAACTATCAGATAATGAGCATGTCCCTTTGATCTTCTAATGACATCCTTTATTCTGCTTAGCTTTATGTAATTCTAGAGCTGGAAGGAACCTTAGTTTTCATCAGGTCTAATGTTTAATTTACAGAAGAGGAAACTTGAGGCCCCAGGAAGGAAGAGATTTGCCCTGGACCCCACAGCTATGTGGTGGCAGAGTCAGAGAGCCCCCCCCCACTTCGTCTCCCCAAGTCACTCTGCCTCCCAGGGGCTCAGCTGATATAAAGGAGTCAGCTGTTGAATGCACTCTGCTGTGATTCCCAATCTGCTCCTGTAAACACTGCACCTGACCCCTAAATTAGGAATAGGTTAGCTTGGAAGAGAAATTCAAACATAAATCTCTTTGGGGTTTTTGCAGAGGATAAACTGTGTCACAGGGCATTTGGGATTCTTTTAGTATTTTTCTATGAAGCAAAACCTAAATCAGAAAGTAAACAGGCTCTTTGTTCAGTTATAAACAATTAGGCTGATTGAGCAGAATATCAGAATATTTATCTTCCCCCTTGTAGTGTACACACACACACACACACACACACACACACATTGAGCAGAATATCAGAATATTTATCTTCCCCCTTGTAGTGTACACACACACACACACACACACACACACACACACACACACACACCTGCCCTGGCTGTGCCCAGGAGGAAGCATCTTCTCAGGATCGTGCAGAAACTGGCCTCCTTCTATAGAAATGATCCTCCCAGGTGATAGCAATTTGTTTGGCTGAAAGTGTTGTGGGAAGGGGGGCAGGAACTATCACATCTGAGTCAGGCAGGGTTTTAACCTTGAGCCAATCCTCTGTTTTCTAATCTAGTTGTAACTGTTTTCCTTCTCTTAATCTTCTTTGTAAGGTGCTTGAAGTGCTTTGGTAGTGCTGTACGCATGGAGTTGCTTGTTGCTAATGATAAGACTGTGCATGTTCTTTGCGAATGATTTGGAAACATTCGATTTCATAGGCTATTTGTACTGTGTATTTCCTGCATTGTGAAACACATCTAGTTGTAGAACCTTGAAAGTAAATAAAATGTTAAAAATTTTGAATAAAATACTTTTCAAAATGCTCCACAAGCATATCAGTTCTTCAGACATAGATGCACGTGGGCTCTGGAGCCACAGAGATACAGCTTTTGTTGTGTGTACTTCGAGGCTCTCCACAAGCCTATATCAAAGGCACCCCCTTTCTTCCCTCCCAGCTGGTAGACACATCCCTATAACAGAGAATAAGGCTTTTCCTGCTGCTGGTAGGAATGGGGCTTTGTATATAAATGCTACTAAGAAAGGTCAGAGGTATAAGGAGATTAAAATCACGTAAAAGTGCAAGTTGCTAAGGAAAGATTATTTCTCTTGATTAAAGAGAGCACAATAACCCCTGAAAAGGGAGGAGAATGGGGAGGGGAAGAAAGGAAAGCAGGTAAGTCTTCCAATGGGGAATAAAAGGTCACAGGAAAGACTGTGAAAGAGAAAATTGGCCCATGTCCATGTCTTAATAAAAGGTATCGATTTGGAGAGTTCAAGTGAATAACCTCTCTGTTGTGAATTTGGTTCTAAAAGGCAGTTGCTATGATTTATTTATATATTCAGCAAGCACTTTTTTTGAGTGTATATTCTGAGCCAGAATTTATAATGGACACTGAGGACCCAGCAGTAAAAGTCATGTTTCCTGTCGGCAAAACAAAAAAATCATGTCTAGTGAGTGAGACGGATGAGGGGAAGACAGTCACAGTGCAATGTGATGTAAAAAGCAAGCTCTAGAAAGACCTGGAATTTTTATTGCTTCCTAATTAACACAAAGATATCTAAGTTGATTCTTCGCTGTCTTAGATGAGTTCACCCAGAGACCTTTATGTGTTTTTACTCAAAGTAAGAAATACATTCTTCATCATCATGACCCAGTCAATACATGTACCATATACATAATGCTAAAAGGAATGTTTTTATTAAACTATTAATACTTTTTATGTACCATGTTCTTTGTTATGGCCCATTCTATTTGCCTCCTTTTTATAAAACAAATGAAGGTCACATCTCATTAATTTGATTTAATAACTCACAAATGGGTCACTATCTACAGTGTGTATGTGAGTGAATACAACTACAGGGTCATCTTCATTGCAGTACACTTAGCATCTCTGGGATCCACAGACCCTTGGTGGTCTTTGTTAACATTGGACTGGCAAACCTCCGTTAATGTCTCAATTTTATTTTATTCTTAATGTCTCATGCCATAGTGCCTGATGTAATGATGCCTTCTTAATAAATACTTGTTAAATGAATTAATGAATTAATTCCTAAACTCTTTCTTATATAGATGTGGAAAAATAGAATATAAGTCAAGATCTTTGAGCAACTAATTCTATGGAGGTTCAATAGTAGCTGGGCTGCCACCAATGACAGGGAGTTTGGCATGTCCTGAGGACACAGACACTACCTGCTGGTACTGGGATTTCCAGGACACATCTGGCCCTACCTGGCCTTTCAGACTGCTCTTCAAGAGAGGCCTTGGGATAGAGAGAAGCTCATCTTGTGTTTCTTCTCCACACCCTTAGTCCCTTAGTCTCTTTATTCTAAGGACATAAGGCTGGAAGTTACATTGAGGGAAATCTTAAAAATAAATTCAACCTAGATTCTTCATCCTGATGGGTTTTTATTCTAGAGGAAGAATATTCTCACTGGTTAATTTTGGTGGGAAAGATACATCATCTTATAAGTAAGAGACTCTGTTTTTGTTTTTTCCTTTAAGCAGTAATATAGCTTCCAATCCACTTCCTGCCCCCACTTCACTGCTGGTCAGTAACCCAGGGATGGTAGGAATGTGGAATGGAGCCTGTCAGGGGACTTCACGTAAGTACCAAGCTGCCTCCAACTTCACTTGGCTATGGATTTCTCAAGGGCATTTAAGACAAAGCCATGAAATCTGTAGACTTCTCATAAGTCAAATTTTTATCTTCTTCCTCTTCAACATCGGACCTAACATGCTCTCAGCAGCTATTCCCAGAGCCCAGTCAGCTCTGTGCACCCATAGCCCAGTACTTGGCAGAGGGCTGACTGGCAATGGCATTTTAGCACTCCTCATGGATTCACTCATATATTCTTATTTAGCAAAATCATCATTTTCTCATTCAGAAATGCCAAGCATTGCC
This sequence comes from Antrozous pallidus, assembly GCA_027563665.1. Lineage (NCBI taxonomy): Eukaryota > Metazoa > Chordata > Mammalia > Chiroptera > Vespertilionidae > Antrozous > Antrozous pallidus. The sequence continues at coordinate 53,847,713 of CM050520.1, read as the reverse complement.
ACAGAATAAGAAATAAGAACTGCTTGTATTCAGATGTCGTACCCCTCTTAAAATCTTACTGAGAGATGTGAGCAAGTATCTGAAACAGTCTAACAGGATGAAGCAGAAAACGGAGACTTGAGAGGCCAGACGAGATCTGGAGATGGCATGGAAACGTTCGGGTGCCCAGAGCTTGTATGCCAGTGCTTCTCTCCTGACTTCACTTAAAGTCGGTGCTATGTATGACACAGGTGATTATTATCCCCATTCTACTAGAAGGCCAAAGATATTTAGAAATTACCTATACAAGGTGCAATGTGGCCAAGCCATATTCTTTGCCCAGGTATATTTCTCACAGAAGTCCATGCTCCTGGTACTATATATAATATTAGAAGCCCGGTGCATGAAATTCTGCCCAGAAGACCACTGTTATTTAAAGCTAATCTATAAAAATAGTTATCATTCTGGTCTTTATTAAGGTTTTAATACTGGGGGGGGGGTGTCCCTCAGCCCAGCCTGTACCCTCTCCAATCTGGGATCCCTCTCACAATCCAGGACTGCTGGCTCCCAACTGCTTGCCTGCCTGCCTTCCTGATTGCCCCTAACTGCTTCTGCCTGCCAGCCTTATCAGCCCCTAACCACTCCCCTGCCAGCCTGATTGATGCCTAACTGCTCCCCTGCCAGCCCAATTGCCCCCCTCTGCCCTCCCTGCAGTCCTGGTCACCTCTAATTGCCCTCCACTGCAGGCCTGGTCACCCCTTACTGCCCTCTCCTGAAGGCCTGGTCCCCCCCCCCCAACTGCTCTTCCCTGCAGGCCCGATTGCCCCCAACTTCCCGCCTCTGCCAGCCTAAGTCACCCCTAACTGCCCTCCACTGCAGGCTTGATTTCCCCCAACTGCCCTCCCCTGCTGGCCTGATTGCCCACAACTGCCCTCCCTTGCAGACCTGGTTCCTCCCCTTCTGGCCATCTTGTGGCAGCCATCTTGTGTCCACATGGAGCAGCCGTCTTGTGTGTTGGAGTGATGGTCTATTTGCATATTACTCTTTTATTAGATAGGATGATGAAGACAAAGCGAATCCTTAGGGCAGTGGTCGGCAAACTGTGGCTCTGTTGAATAATGAGTTTGCTGACCACTGTCTTACGGAAAAACATTTTAATAATGTACTAATGTTTTTAACTTGAAGTCAAAACTTCTGGGTAAGGGTAATGCCTTACACAGTGATCGGCAAACTCATTAGTCAACAGAGTGGCAAACCGCGGCTCGTGAACCACAGTTTGCCAACCACTGCTCTAGGGGTACAGATTAAATTCATATTGCCAGACCTGTTTGTTTTGCTTTATACTTTATAGAGATGTCCTCCATATGGACCTGGCTTCTGGTCTAGACTTCAAATCTTATTGATGGCTAATGCTTGAGCTTCTCATTTATAAAATGAACATAATACCTAGTTCACAGGCTTGTTGTTAGGACTAGGTTAAACTAAGTCTATGGAAGAGCCTACCAGATGGGACTTATTAGGTACCTCTTTGAGTGCTCTGAGCCTGCCTCCCATGCTGGTGCCTCCCTTAAGGCAGAATAGATTTAGATTCCTCAGTTATACTGTGAGATTCATTAGCGTTATGTTCACTCTTTCAGGCATTTGCACTTTTAATTGCATCTTAATTGTGGAATAAAGGGTCTTGTCTTCAGGCAGATAATTTTAAGCAAGAAATATAAAGGAGGTGGAGTCCCTGGGGAGCTGGGGAAGTTTTCTTCTCCCCCTGAAATTATAGGCTGGCCCTGATTTTAAAAAGGTTTCTAATTTTTAGATATCTATAAGAAGAAGGACAAAAGTAGCACAGATGACCCTTTTATTGATCATCACATTTTTCCTCTAACACTCTCTCCTGAAATCTCATCCTTGTGTCATTTTTATTAATAGTGGACCCTAATTCATTTATTCAACCAGAAAACCTTTTCTGAGTCATAACCATCTACTCAGACTATACTATATGCTCTAGGGATAAAAGGATCATAGGCATCTTTTCTGCACTTGAGGCACTCAAGGGTCACTCTACCTACGTAGATTCTGCTCCCTAATCCCCACCCCACAGTAATTATATTTTCAGAAATCTCACATCTCCAGGGGAAGTCTTGGCCTTTTAGCCCAAAATTACTACTTTCTAGAACAATCCAAACAGTTCTAACTAGAAAAGACCAGAGCAATAAAAGTTGGGTGACAGGATACTCAGAGAAGAGCACAGGGGAGAGGTGAGGGTATGGAAAAATTGAGGTTAACCGTCACCCTAAATCAGGAGGTTAGGAGCAAGGTAATAGACTCAAGATATTTTTTCCCTTAATCGCTTTTTCTGACACATTATAGGAATTCTTTACGTATTTGTTGAGTGAACTTTTTGAGTGGCAGTTGAAAATGGTGATTAAATATAGTAAAGTATTAGAGGAACCATCAGTGACTCATGAAGGTTGAGAACATGCTTCTCTGTGTTCCTCTGACCACAAAACTGTTCTCCTCTAACCTTTCCGTGCCTGCTGACTCACCTGTCCCTTCCGCTAGGTGGTGAGTACCTCTCTGATGGAGATTTGCCAGGTTATAGTTTATATCTGCAGCCAGGCAAATGGTAACTGCTGAATCAATAAAATGATTGAGTTATGGATGTCGCTAGATTGGAGAGCATTTAACTTTATTTCAAAGTTTACTTGATCAAATGTGTATTCTGTCCTATTGAGTAGTGGTAATCACATTAGGCTACATTTCTTAAAATTCATTCAGCCAAACAAATGGCATACTTAATTACTATAGGTTAAACTTCAAATCCATTTTACTTTTTGTTATAAATCCATAAGAACTGCAAAATAACATTCACAAGTACTTTTCAAATACTTAATAAACAAATCATAATAAATGTCAAATGATAATTGCATCATATTCTATGCAATTTGCTAAGCACCTTATGTGGATTATCTTATTCAATTCTCATAAAAACCCTATGCCCATGGCTCAGTGGTTCAGCATCAACCTATGAACCAAGAGGTCACGGTTCAATTCCTGGTCAGGGCATATGCCTGGGTTGTAGGCTCAATCCCCAATATGGGGTGTACAAGAGGCAGCCAATCAATGATTATCATCATTGATATCTCTCTCTCTCTCTCTCTCTCTCTCTCTCTCTCTCTCTCTCCTTTCATCTCTGAAATCAATAGAAATATATATTTTTTAAAACCATTAGGTAAGTGCTATTTTCATTCCCATTGTAAAAAAGAGGAAATGGAGGCCAGGTTTGCAGTTTACCCAGAAGAGGCTAAATTGGGACTAAAATCGAAGCATGCCATCTATGGCCCTATGTGCAGTGTTATGTGACTTTTTAAAGGACTTTCATTTATTTGATTTTATTTTGATTGATTTGATACAATATGTCTGTAGGTGGATATTGTTTTTTCACAGTTTTCAAATAAGGAATCTGAGGTTCAGACTACTAAATTTTCTACTCTTTTCTCCAATTGTAGAGTCGTACCAAGCCCTTGCCTCCATGCACTCTTTAAAGATGTATCAACACACTACTCACATACATTTGTCTGGTATTTGCCTTGTGTTTTATTTATCACCATGATACATAATACATGATTTTTATAGAACTATCTACACATATTAAATGTTGAATAGGTAGCTGTATATCTTACAGTCAGTCACCTTAGATCCTATTCTCTAGTTTGGAGATGCCCAGAGCATGTGATTTTGTGATTAAATGGAAGTGAGTCCCCACTGAGCTGTGACCATTATAACAGTACAGACAAATTCTCTACCAAGACAGAGTCTGGGACCTGAGCAGCCTTATACAAAGAGTTCCACATCAAAGAACACAATAGAAGTGCCTATCACACACAGTGCCCTGCACATTTGGGGGGAGATATGGCCTGACACCCACAACTAGCTATACAACTTGCAGCGCTGAGTGCAAAATGAAAATGTGGAGTTCCTTGTTCAAATATTTGAATATCAAAATAGTTGGAGCCCAGCACAATACTAAGTGTAGGACTCCGTGCACCTGTACAGCCCACACTCACTCCTGCTGACACCTGGTTTAGGACATTTTGCTCAAAACTAAAAGCAGGTGGGCTTTTCTTAGCATGTAGTGCAATAAGTGTAAAAAATACATAGTCAGTATTGGGATCATTTTCAAGGATCCAAATTTTGTCTTTTACCTAAATGAGTATTTTATATAAATTATACCTATTTGCTTTGAGGATATGCAGAAACTATCTTCCAGTCCTATTAGTGCTTGAGAAACTACATTCCCACTTGCTCTGAGCTCTCAATGGCCCACTTTGTATATCTCTCTGAGATGAAGTTACCCTTTCAAAAACTAAGAAGTGTCATTATTTCACATTGTACCTGCAGTACACTTTTATCTTCCTATTCTGCAGGTCACTGTCTCCTTCCCTAGCTCCTCGGGACTGAATTTTAAAGAAATGTTTCCAAATATTTTAATCACTGGGACCTGTTAGCTGTTGGTATTCTTTCCATGTGTCATTTTCTAAATGCAGAAGTTGCAAGACTTGTAGGTCTCCCTGACCAGCAACATTAGAATAAAAGAAAATGAGGGGCTTGACATGAGATTGACAGCTTCATTTCACCAAGTAAGAATTCTAAAAATAAACACACATACAAATTATCTATTTATATAAAAGCCTACTATGCTAAGTGTCTGACCAAGCAGTCAATTAACTGGTCACTATGATGTGCACTGACCACCAGGGGGCAGATGCTCTGACTGGTAGGTCAGCTTGCTGCTGGGGTCTGGTCAATCGGGACTGGGCAAGATGGGGCCAGATATGCCCTGAGCCCTCCCATGGTCCTTGTCCAAATTTAGGCCCCAGTGCCCTGATTGGAACTGGGTGAGATGCCCCTTATCGGCCCCGATCACCGGCCAGGCAGAGAAATCCCACCCACGCATGAATTTCGTACATTGGACTTCTAGTAACATATATTTTAATAGATTGCTCTTTATTATTGCCATCATTTTCTATAAGAAAGGGCATTTTAATGCCAAAAGAAAAATAAGACTATAATCTGAACTTCAGGAAAAAACTTGTATCGTCAAAACCTTACTAGATGAATCTTCATAGCTACTCTATCCATATAACCCTACCATATAGATGGGTGGGGAATGGGAATGGGGCAGGGTAGAAATAAGGCAAACATTGTGATAACTGAGTGGTTTAATTCTTGATCCAGAATCTCTTGGTTCTAAATGATTTTAAAATGTGTGGGGTGCATTTTTTATCTTTGTCCTTTCCTGACAAAGAAAACCATCTTTTAGATTTTATTTTTCCTCATGTACTTTGTCTTTCATACTATTTTTCTCAGTAACTAAGAATCCCAGACCTATCATCTGTGATACACTGATGCTTACTTTCTGATAATGCTTATTGAAGGTAATAAGAAATTTTCTACCATCAAACTATTTCTTTTATTTTAAACTGTATTTGTATTTATATTATATTTATATCACTTTCTTCATTTTAGAAAGACTCTTTTTTAAAGGCATCATGTTATAGTAGCACAGTTCTATTTAAAACATTGTGTGTGCTGTACTGCTTCAGACCAGATTGCTTGCATCATGAGCATTTGTTCTCCTTAATTTTATTAAAAATGCAGATTTGGCCTGTCAAATGCAGGATCCAACACTTTTTTAAAAAATGGATTCCATTTAGAATAATGAGGAAATTGGATGTAAAATGAATAGAACTTTACAATAAAAAAGATATTTGGCAGTTTCTAGTAACCTCTACCATAAAAATATAAATTCTCACATAAAGTAACTTTTCAGTTCCTAACTTCTACACAAAGCTTTTAAACCAATTCTAGTAGCTTCTTCTGGACTGATTCATCCCTCTCCTCCTGTTAACAAGGGCTCTGAGACCCAGCTGGTGTGGTTCAGAGGTCAGGGAACATGGTGGGGTTTGGGGCTGGAGGCAGCCAATCAATGATTCTCTCTCATCATTGATGTTTCTATATTTCTCTCCCTCTCCCTTCCTCTCTGAAATCAATAAAAGTATTTTTAAAAGAAGGGCTCTGAATTAGTCATCAAGAAAGGGTCTATGTGCTTCTGGATGTTGTGATGTCAGGTTTGTGGAGAGTTTCCCCCATTGAATGAACTCCATTGTTGGCTCTTTATAAGATGATGACACTTCTCTCTGTTCCTAAAATTCCCTGTTCCTGCCCCTTCCCTCATGATGGATGCCCCCACAGTACACCCACCTCCACAACACACTAAATGAGTCTTTGATTACATAATGGATTCAGGTATCCTGAGGATAAGTAAATGATGATGAAAATTCAAATCTCATCATATTTGCAAGAAGTGTAATTATTATCCCCATTTTGCAGGTAATGAAACCAAAGTTAAATAGTTTATATTGTTGTTCAAAATAACACACCAAAGAAAAACAATTTATCTCAGTCTTGTCTGATGCCAAATCCCTGCTGTTAACATAGTGTTTAGATTTTCTGGAAATACCACATTGGGCCTCATTTTACATAAGCTCCTTCATTCCTATAATTGTTATAGGAAGTCCTGTGAATTTTGTGCTAGAAAATATAGTCATTTAATGTATGGTGCTTCTCCCTCAATAAAAATGGACCTTAAAGATCATCAGTGAGTAGATCTGTGACATAGAGTTATGATGGCTCAAATTTCAACCATAGTGTCACACCCTTGGTCAAAATAAGCATTTTCAGCAAAGAGGCATGAGGTTTTCTGCTGTGGGCCACTGCATAGAACATGGAAAGATTAGAATGCCTTCTGACTAACCTGCAACAAGCATGATATAATGGAAAGGATATGGGCTTCAGTTTTTCTTAGTATTAATTATAAAATGCTATGCAGGAGGCTGTCAAGAGTGAAAAGGTAGATCAGATATGCCCCTAATGATTCAGTTAAAACTGGCTGGGTAGAAAAACAGATAAAAATAAAATTATATTATTCTGAACCCAGACTCTGCCCCAAGATCTGACAATACATGAAGAGTAGGAAATTGAGATTTGAAAGGAGATCTGTAAAGGGTTGCAAAAGTAAAGGTGTGTGTTTTGGGGGAAGGTGTTCATCTTTGGCAGTGCATTTTCTCTCTGCAGGAAGTAATTAGGGACTGCCATAGAATGAAACACTAATGCCTCTAGAATACCGACTCCCTGAGCCATTCATTCATGAGTTCACAGCATAACGCAATAGGCAAAAAGGAGTTTTAGAGTCAGAAGTACCTGGATTTGAAAGCTGACTTTGGCACTTATTGCTTGTGTTGTGACCTTGGCAATTCCTTTCCTCTCCATCTGAGCCCCAGTCTCTTCTATAAAATGGGGATAATATGTATACAACTCAAAAAGGTTTTATGTAGAATAATGTTTGTCAGTCACCTAGCATCTTATACAAACTCAGAAATTAGAAAAGAGAGAACACTTCTTAGCTTTTTTCTGTTCATCAAAAGATACCATAAATAGAATAAAAATGTAAACAGAACATAGAAAAAGACTGAAAATGCAGAGGCCCAAGGGGAAAAGTAAATCAGAATATATAAATAACTGACACAAATTATTAAGGAAAATATGGAGACAATTTTAAAAAATGATCGAAACACTTGAACAGGTAGTTTATGAAAGGTCAGTTCACATATGAAATTATGTTCATCTCATTGGTCATCAAGAAAATGCAAATTTAAATCCCAATGCCACTATCTGCCTTCACGAATGGCTAAAATTGAAAAGCCTATTCATTGCAAATGTTGGCAAGCATGTGGAGACTCTCATATGTTGCCCATGAGAGGTAACTTGATATGACCACATTAGAAGACTGTCAGTATCTACTGTTGTTGACCACCTTAACCCTTTGCTTTATTTCTAGGTATATACAGAATAGAAACGTTTATATATGTACAACAAAATTTTTGTAACAGAATTGTTTATATGGTAATAGCCTAGACCTAGAAATAACCCAATGTTTATCAACACTAGAATAGGTAAATAGGTACATTGTGGTTTATTCACATAAGGGAATATTATACATCAACTAGAAGCCTGATGCACGAAGATTCATGCTAGAATGGGCCTTCCTTTCCTTGGCTTCTGGCACCGCCTTTCCACTCCACCCCAGGCCTGGAGCTGCCTCTTCTCATCCAGCCTTGCCTCCCCATGCTGCCCAGAGGCCCTGAGAGACTGGGAGTGGGGCAGTACACTGAGTCATTGCCTGTGTATGCAAATTAACCACCAACTTTGTTGGGTTAATCTGCATATTGCTCCTGATTGGCTGTTGGTATAGCAGAGGTACAGTCAATTTCCATTTTGTCTATTATTAGGTAAGATAAAAAGGAACAGCTTGCTATGTGCAACAGCAGGCAGGAATCTTGCAAATATAATATTGAGTAAAAAAAGGCAGATACACACAAAATAATATATGTATATTTGTTTTCTATGCTGTTGTAACAAAATAAGATAAATTTAGTGGCTTCAAAAACACACAAATTTATTATATTAGAGTTCTGTGGGTTAGAAATCCATTAAGGGTCTCAGCAGACTAAAATCAATGTATCAGTAGGCTGCATTCTTTTCTGGAGGTTCGAGGTCCAGCCCAATTCTTGCTCATTTGGGTTGTTGGCAAAATTCAGTTACTTACAGTGGTAGGACCAAGTCCCTGCTTTCTTGCTGGCTATCTGTTGAGCATCAGTCCTGTTTTCTAGAGGCCAGCACATTCCAAGAACTGCTAGCTTAATCCTCATTTGCATCTTTCTCATCTACCTGGAAAAGGATACCTGATTTTTAAAATGTAGTGACTGGATTGGGCTCACCCAGATAACTCAAGATAATCTTACCTCAAGGTCTTTCATTTTAACCACATTTAAAAGTCCCCTTTACTATGTAAGTAACATATTCACAGATTTCAGAGATTAGGGCGATGACATCTGTGGGGGCCCATTATTCTGTCTACCACAGTATGATTCCATCTGTGTTACATTCTAAAATAGGCAAACTGAACCTATGGTGAAAGAAGAGTGATTACAATTGGGATCACATTTCTTAATGGTAATAAGAATAATAGTATACACTTGAAACGGTTGTTACAAGTATTAAATCCCATAAGAGTGTTAATTGCCATGAAAACTATCTGCCACAAATTAGACCCCATTACTTATGTCCTATTTTCTTCTCTTCCCCCTCCCCTAACTTTCCCCTGTAAAAATGCTGCAATCAGGACTTTTCAGGATAAGGTATTCTAAAGATTTATAGAGCCTGTATAACAATGTTTGCCTTGTAATGAATATCCCCTAGAAATCAGAGTTTAAGCAAGAATTCCATATGTTACTAGTGTGCCAGTTGAAATGGGGTCCTTTGATGAAGTCACAAATATAAGCTTTGATAATATCTTGAGCTTTCAAACTGACCCAGTCTCCATAGGCTTGTGCTGGGTCCTCCCCTAATCAAACTGGCCTTTTCCCCAAATTAGACACCTCCCCTACATTCAATTAGATTGGTTTGTCTTAATTAAGAGGGATTTCTGAAATAGGGGAGCCCCACTAAGGTATGTCATGTTCCCCAAGCTCTTTGCACTGTAACCAGTCCACACTGGCTTTCTTTCCTGGGAAGGGCCACAAAGTCTCTAACACAGGATTGTTTTCCTAGTTTGCTCTTCTTGCTTGACCTCAATGTCTTTCAACCTTGGCTGCATCTTAGAATCACCTGGGGAGCTGTAAGAACAAAACCTTTGTTTTCCTTTATACTACTCACTAAATACTATACTTCTGATACCAGATGTATGGGTTTTCCCCACACACTGACCAATTCTCTGACACCAGCTGGGTGTCCTACCATTTAACTCAATTCTTACACTATCTATACGAATATGGTGTCATATACAGCAGATCAAAGGGTCAGGCCCATGAGACTGACTGCCCACTTGAAGGCCAATTCCACCTGCAGGTTGTCACCTCTGTATCTGACTGACTATAAACAAAAAGTTCCCATAATCCCCTCCTGGAACTAAATAATTTCCTAATGCAGCTCACAAAACTCAGGAAGACAGATTACAATGGTAGATTACTGATTTATTCTATAAAGAATAAAACTCAGGAAAAACACAACAGATGGACAAGATATACAGGTCAAGGTAAGGGAAAGAGGCACAGAGCTCCCCGGCCCTCTTTGGGCATGCCACCCCTCACTCAGCATCTCCATGTTCTCAGCAACCCAGATGCTCCCTGAACTCCAGCCATTTAGAATTTAGCTTCATGACATAAGCATTATTAAGTTATTGCCCTTTAGTGATTAGTTCAACCTCCAGCCCCCTCTCTCTTTCCCAGAGGGCAGGAGCTGAAAGCTCACATGGTTGCCTTGGTAGCAGCCCCCACCCTGAGGGTCTTTCCAGAAGTCACCTCAGTAACAGGAACTGAGGTGTGGTTCCAAGGGGCTTGTTATGAATAATAACTCCCCCTATGGGTAGTGTCACATAGGACATTCCAAGGGTTTTAGGAGCTCTGTGCCAGGAATGGGACGAAGATCAAATTCAAAGTTCTTCTTATAAATCACAATATCATAAGTGCTCTTAAAAACCCTAATACTCAGGCCCCAGCCCAAATCTAGTGAGTCAAATCTCTGAGAACATGCCCAGGGTATGAATATTTTTTTTGAAGTTCCTCTAGTGATTCCAGTGTGCAGCAACATTAAGAACCACTATTTTATCTTTTCTTTTTTAACTTTATTTTTGTCCTCATCAACCTAAACCTAAAATGTCTGCAGCTACTACAGAAGGCCAGTTTCTGGGACAGCTTTCCATTTCAATCACATTCAGATTCAAAATTGAAAACCAACCTAATAGTATAATTTGCCAACTTAGTAAAAATTAAATTTCTTAGATCAAAGCTAAGTAACTTTAAAAAGCAGGTTGAAAAGTAAAAAGATTGATTAAGAATAAGAGTTCTAACATTCATAATTCGATTTCTAATGAATAAGATGAACTGATTGGAAGCTCTTAAATTGCAAGAGATCCCTTTGAAAATGTTCAGAGTACAAGTGAGCTCCAAAAAACAGAGAGGGAGGGAGAAAGGGAGGGAGGGAGGGAGGGAGGGAATGACCAGGCTTGCAATGAATTCAGATACAACTAGGTTTATCTCCCATTTCTGATTCTTGCTGCTCCCTCCTCTCCACTCTGTGGTGCACTGCCCCGCCCCCTTTCCGCCCACCTCCCTGGTCCCACCCTGGCTTTTCCTTTCCCTCTCCTTTTTATCTGCACCCCTCTCCTTAGGGCTTAGCCTATCCCAGGTCTCAGCAGTCGGTTGGCATGGAAACATCAGGTGAGCCTGCCTGCTGAGACAGATGTTCTGTTTCCAAGTGAAATGGGAAAGATTCAAGTGTGATTCACTTCCAGACATGTTAATTCTTGAGTTCATCCATTTATTTCACCTGTCCATGGCTCCTGATCACCTGCAGGTAAAGGAGATTGTATTGGTCCAGACTGTCCACCTCTGCATCTCCCTCTGCCACTTCTCCTACAGACCCTGGACTGAGCCTCAAGGAGCAACCAGCTCCTTTTTCTCTCCCTGCCTTTGCACCGGCCCTTTCTTCGATTTCAATGCAGCCTCCTCCTTTCAATTTCTGCCTAAAAGGTTCTCAAAGGCCTTTCAAAATCCATTTCAGGGACCAGGTCTTCTAAGACCTTTCCTAGCCCACACTACTTCCTTCTCCTCCCATTGTAGGAAACTCTAAGTTTAGGTGACTGTTTTCCTTAGACTGTGAGCTCATAAAAGGAGGTGTGCTACGGTGAGGGACTTGTATATTTCTAGAGTGCAGTCTTGGTATCATCACTTTCTAGATCTGAGATCTTGCACAAGTCCTTTGCTTCCTCTGAACTTCGGTATTTTCAGACTTAAAATAGGAAATACGCTATGTAATATGCCTGCTATTTTTCAGGTGCTGAATATGGGTTAGGCATTTTATTTTATTTAACCCCCCACTATTTCAATCTGAGATGAAAGAAAATATTGGTACCTCTTGTACAGTGAGAAAACTCTGTGCCAAGCATTGAGAAACCTGTCCTAAATCCCATAGCTCCTACATGGTGGAGGTGATTTTCAAGACCAGGTCTGAATCATTATTGCTCTATTCTAGTGCCTGTGTATGTATATAAAGCACCTGGCCCTGTGCCTGCCTATGGGAGCTGAGAGGAGACAGGTGGACAAATGGATGGGTCAATAAGAAATTGCCATAATTCCATGTTTTCTATGAGGATTCAAATGGAAACTTAAACCCTCTCCTGTGGTTTAAGACCAATGTGCACATTCCCCCCCCCCCCCCCAGCTAGTGGCTAAAGTCAAGAATACAAAGGCATTTATCGCCTTTATACCTATGCCTCCTCCTAAGACATAGTTCCTTCCCACTTGACCAATGCCCGCACCACTCCCAAAAAAGATAAAGGTAGATTGGCTCCTTGAAACTGAAAAGCAGAAACAGTGGCCTTTGAAGAGCTATTAAATCACCTGACAGCTGCCACTACCCATTGGAAACAAGTCCTTCATTGTCCACATCGCTGTCTTCAGCAGTGTCACAGCCCCTGGCTGCTGGGGGGACAGAAGGAAGGTCAATCAAATGAACACTACTGGAGGAGACTTAGTGGAGCTTCAGTGTAAACCATTCAGTACTGCTCAGTGAATATCTACATTTTTTTTTGCCAACCAGTAATTTAGCAAAAAAAGAAAATGCGTGGTCTTATTCAAATATTCCTATTTTTGCATACAGATAAGGGTAAAAAGGATCTCCTTTAATGAGGGGATTCAGTGTTAGAGCTGAGTGTCTGTAAATAATACCTTGAGTTTCAGAAGGGTAGAACAAAGCTTGTCAGTTTGTCTAGGACCAGCCACCACACAATGTCTCCCTTTTTTATAGCACGCTTCAATCATAGGCTTGGTTACCAGGGCTACTGATTTTTTAAATTGTAGTGCTGAAACAATTAAATGGCATGGTCTCCTACAGAATCCTGGAAGCAGCAAAAAAGTAGTATTTCCTTCCATCATATTCTTTCCCACCCCAATATATGTATGTACATAATATTAAATCCAGGTTTTTATACACACAAAGGGCTATGGAATTGTCTTCCCAATGTTAAAACACAGAATTCTTTAATGGCAACATCCAGTAGCAGTTCTAGGTATAATGCCAAAACTGTGATTCACTACAGCTTGTAATATAAATAGATTAGGCAATTAAAAAATAGTCTCTGTAAAATAACATTTATTTTAGATCTGATTTATTTTTTAGGAAAAATTTAAAAACCAGGTGTGTGTATACAGCAATGCTTTCATGTACCTTTTTAAAAATCCTTACCCAAGACATGCTTAGAGGATGGGGGATGGGGAGAAAGAGAGGCATAGAGGGAGAAGGAGGGAGAGAGACAAACATCAGTGTGAAAGAGAAACATCAATAGGTTGCCTTCCAGACATACCCAACCAGAAATTGAAGCAGCAACCCCACGGTATGCAAGCCACTCTCAGTCAACTGAGCCACTCTGGCCTGGTAGTGGTGTGTTACTTTTTAAGCAACCTGCAACTGAGAGCCAGAATAATGATGCATTAATAGCTTAAATTCTTAGATCATATGACTGCGATTTTAATTTGATTCCTCCATTTACCGCTTCTGTGACCTTATACATGTTATTGTACCCTCTGGGTTTCATTTTGCTCATCTTTATAATGTGATAACAATCACATAATCATGTTGTGTGTAAATAAAACCAGATACTGTTTATATGTGTCTAGTCCATATGCAAAAGATGGATAGTAGTAAGGTTTCAACATTAAGTTGCCTGGCATACTTCTAGGCAGATAGGATGTGCTTGATAAACAGTATGTATCGATGTGCTTAATGAACATTATGTTACCATTGGTTCATTATCCTGTCACTGTTCTATAGATGGTAGCTATACTGCTATTCCCCAAGGTTGTCTTTTCTCCATTTACTTTGTTTGCTTCCTGTCAGGAAAATAGCATAGCTCTATACCTAAATGTTTAGTTACCTTCATGTTTTCCTTTTGGTCTGTTCCCAGTCACTCCCACAGATAGAGATACTCCTTTTTCTACCTTGATACAGATCATGCAGCCTGGGGAAAAGTGGAGGACCTAGGTTTGAGTTGCTGAGTTGAAACTAAGAGATGCTATAGGACCTTGTATAAATTACTCCCATACCTGGTCCTCAGATTTTTAGATGTAAAACAAAGTCATCTCTGAAGGCTCTTCCTGTCTTATATCCATGGACTCTTAGATTCTGTTCTAACCAGGAGTTTGGGGGAAGTTACATAGTATAGAGTTCCAGATCTTAGAGACCTGCTACTCACCGCACATTTAAGATCGGATATGAGAAGAGTAGACTCTGAAAAAATGTTATTCCAATCTTTTGTTCAAATATGATATTTGAGGGGTGTCACATGACTCTTGGTGATGTGGAAATAATCTCCAGCTTTGCCAAAAGCACAAGCATGTGGGTTTAAGCACCAAGCATTAAACCTCGACCACATTTCCTGCACAGTGGAATCCAGCCAGCATTCATGTGGCAGCCTCTTCCCTGGAAAGGCTAATTCTCTTGCACACGAAGAGGTAATTCTGGATTAAAAAAGGAAATCGAAGAGAAAACCACAGGGCCCCAGTGTGGCTACTTTAGAAACAAACTTTTACAGCGGATTTTGCTTGGGGACAGAAAGGGACTGCACTTTATGATTTTAAAATTTCAGCATATTTTACCTCCAGAATGGAAGCTGGGAGTGAAGATGGAGATGGGAGAAGGGAGTGTGCATACAAAGGATCTGTGCCTGCTTTTATATATAACCTATGTTGTCAATAATGGGAAAATGGCTTTTCATTCTTGAGTTTGTTCAATGATTTCCTAAACTCTGATTCTTATATTATTATTTTTTTTGTATGTTGTGGGTATAAAAATCAAGCCAGCCTAATGGGAAATTTCAAAATTTTGCCACCCTCCAGCTCCCAGGGTTCCTCCATCTGCTCTAGCTGTGCTTGGAGCCAGAAAGGAGCACAGAGCCAGATTTCTCATTACAGAAAACCTGTTGGACCACGAGGATGCAGGCATATGTAGGCCTGCTGGGGCATGTTGGGGCCAAGGCTGGCGATAGTTATCTCAGGCTCTGAAGCCCACGAAGTCTTTGCAAAGACTGTGTGTTGAGGTAGAAGGGCTGGGATAAGGGATTTCTTGAGCTTAGAATATTTTCTGAGTTTATTATGATATAGGCAGTTTGTGCCCCTGAAGGAAGTTGGACTAGGAGAAATCCTGTTATTCTTGTCAGCTCCTTTTTAGTCACTTTCATCTCTGATTTAACTCATCTTATGATTTAATGAAAATATTAGAATGGCCTTGAAAGGTTGGGGATTTGATTCCTGGTCAGGGCATATGACTAGGTTGCAGGTTCAATCCCTGCTCAGGTCATGTACAGGAGGCAACAGATCCACATTTCTCTCTCATTTCTCTCTCATTTCTCTCTCATTTCTCTCTCTCTCACTCTCTCTCTCCTGTGTACATGTGTGTTTCTCTCTCTAAAAAATCAAATAAAAACATTTCCTTGGGGGGGGGCGATTTTTTAAAAAAGAAAGTATTAGGATAAACCATATGAAATTGTCAATGTTTCATAAGGTTCCACCTAATATTGTACTTTAAAAGGGGGCTTCTGTTTGAATGTGCTGGCCGTTTGCTGTCACTTTGTTGGCAGGAAAGAAGGTCCTTGGACAGCAGGGGGTTCAGAATGGGAATGTGTGCATAGTTCCTGCCTGCGATTCTGTGAACAGTCTGTTGTGTTAAAGGAGCTAATTGGGGACCCCTTGAATGTGTGACAGAAACCCCACCATATTTGCTAGATTTTTAATTAAGATAATAGAAAAGAAAAACATTTTATCCATTAGCCTGCCACACCAAAGAGCTAACCAGCTCTGCTTTTAGCTCTTGTGTTAGCATCAGCTGTGGTGTCTGAAGTTTAGTGTGATGTCAGGTTGGCCCCAGGACTCTACCGAATCAACTCCATTGCTCAGCCAGATAGAAGCCATCACAACATTTTTTAAAAATGCCATAAAGTCTATGCAAGGCAGAGCCTGGATATAAATGCATAGGAAAGAGGAAGGAGAGACAGCCTCCTCCTAAGAGAGGTAGGCCAGTGCCACTTGCCTGTCACCTGTGCCCTATTGTCCTTTGGACTAAGGGTATCAGAGCTGCTGTGAACCAGAGTAGTTTCACTTAGTAATGAATATATTAAAGCTATTTTAAGCCTTTACGACAAGGCAAAACACAGCCAACTGTGAAAGTCAAACATGTACACGCTAAATCACTTGCTTAAAATGTGGATCTCATCTTTCTAAGAAAATAGTAGTGGCTAGAACTTGAGTACATATTACATTCTAAAGCCTCTCATATGCCCACTCAGCTACTATTCTTAACAACTAGTGCTGTTATACCATCCTCAAGATGAGGAAACAGTCTCAGAGTCCATGGACTTACCCAAGTTCCCACAAAGGCAGAGTCAAACATTAGACCTGAGTATTTCTGACTCCCAGGTTGGTGCACTCAAGGGAGGGCACAGATTCTCCTTCCAAATTATTAGGGAAGTTTTGGTTTATTGTTGATATTTGATTATACCCAGGTAAAGGAACTGCTCATTTTAATTTAACCCTCCATTGACTTTCCTTGTTTTCCAGCTAACTTCCCAGTGATATCTGCCAAAAACTAAATAAGAAACAAATCAGAACTGGGGAAGAAGCACGAATCCCACTTTTTAGCTTTGATGATTTCAGAACTGGTTGCCTTGAAAAGTGTAAATTGTTTGGCGTTGGTTTGAGATACTACAGAGAGGGTTTCAGGTTGTATCCATTGATCGGCACTCCCAGCAGTTGGTCAGTCTTCTTCCTCCTCATCCTCCTCTCTTCTTCCCCCTTCTGAAGTATAATACAATAAAATGCACAGATCAATGAATTTTAAGAAAAGTACACATCTGCATAGCCACTATCCAGACCAAGATACAGAACTTTCCAACATCCAGGTTTCCTTATGTTCCATTCTATTCAATGCTAGGCCCCGCCCCACCCCACCCCCCCAACACCCAAGATCACTACTGATCTGGATTCTATCATTATGGATTGGTTGAGCCTGTTTTTGAATTGCATATCAATGTTGCTATATAGCATGTATTCTTTCATGACTGGCTTCTTTGGCTCAACATAAATTTTCTAAGTTATTTATATTGTTTTATATTTCAGTAGTCTGTTATACAATTTGTTTATTCATTTCTCTGTTGAAAGATATTGGATTATTCCAAGTTTGGGGCCATTATGAATAAAGCTGTTATAAACATTTTGGTGCAAGTATTTTAAAGAAAATAGGTACTCATTTCACTGGGGTTTATAAGGCAAATACTTTTAAATAAATTGCTAAACAATTGTAGAAAATGCAGTCTTTACCTGAGTGTGCCTTCCTAAAATTGGTGGTGGGTGGGAGGAAGGTGGTGTATTCCTGAAAGGAAATTGAGAAAGAAGGGATATATGGGGACGATTAGCATAAAGCCCATGACTATATTTCATTAATATATTAGCCAAAATGGTTTCTTTTGAGAATTTTTAGTATAAGATTCAAACACTGACTTAGGCTTTCAAGTGGTAGTAGCTTTTCTTGAAATGCAGATAAACTCAACTCCATGGAGACACTGATTACTGTGGGCTATATTTCTGAAGGGCAGCTAAATTGGTCTCTTTGATTATGACAAATGCTAGTGGAGATGTTAAAGGCTTTCAGTACCTCTGATCAATGCTGCACTTTAATAAGGTTATGTTTTTAGCTTCTAGCTGAACCACCTAAAGTTTCCCTCCTTCTAGTAAAACAAAGTGCCTATAGATTGAAATAAATGAATATAGCTTAGTTAACTTTTCTTTCTGTTCACTATGTTGCCTTTAAATTTCTCTATTGACCAAGAGTTATCAGTTCTTGACAAAGAGGTTATATCTTCTGTGGATCCCACGTTTGCTTACTTTTCTAAGTACATATAGGTAACTAACGGGTTTTCATATGACAGCAGTGTTCTTGCTTGAAATGAGTTAAACACCACAGAGGCATTTGATGACTCTAGGGTAGTGAAGACGCTCAATAAATAAGGGACCCCTACCCCTAGGATCTCCCAGTCAACTGTGGAAGGGTGCACAGATAAGTAGGTCCTATTGACAGTCTAGGGTGGTTAATGCTATGCCTCAAATTGATGTGAATGTTTTCATTACTACCTTTTATGGCTTGATATCAGAAAACTGACTGCTATAAAATGTAAAAAACATGAAGATCTCACATTTACAGACAGTAGTGCAATCCTGAACTTTAAATTGTGCTATTGCCTTCATTACCTACTCACACATAGTATTGTTCTGTGATCCACTCACTAGCATGGCTTCTGCGTTCCTTTACAAAATGAGTGGTGTACAGGAGGTGAGAACACCTTCCGCTGGCTGTGGAACCTTGAACCCATTATTAAACTATGAGTCTCGTTCCTTCATCTTAAAAAGGATTGCAGTAAGGGTTCTTATCCCATAGGATTCTTGTGAAGAATAATTGAGTTTATTGAGTAAAACGCTTTAGAATATTGTCTGGCATTCATTAAACACTTGCTACTGTTACCATCCTTGTCTTTGCTATGGTGATTTCCCTGGTGCCATTGCCTTAGAAACTAGTTGAGACTCTTACTTGTATGTATTCTTGCTTGCCTTCCCCGCACATTGTCCAATATCACTTTTGAGTGTGTCTTACAAAGCTTATTTCTCACTGCATTTTAAAACTTTTTAAAACAGTTATTTTAAATTTTAATAGATACTTTAAAGTGGTCTTAGGTTCCCAGCAAAATTAAGCCAAAGATACAAAGATTCCCGTGTACCCACTGCGCCCATATATGTTCAGTCTCCTCCACTATCAAACTCCCAGTCCAGAGTGACACATTTGTTAGATCTGATAAACTTACAAAGACGTATCATCATCATTCTACCTTCGTAGTCCCCATTGGCATTGAATATCCTATGGATTTGGACACAAATATAATGATATGCATCCATCTTTGTAGTATCATACATAGTAGTTTCACTGTCCTAAAAAACTAAATTTTTGTTCAGTTCCTTAGATGCCTAAAACAAGTTGACAAAAACATGACTCTAAGACAAGTGTATTTAAAAACAATTACTCTCAAAGTTTGAGTCTGAGGCTACACTTGAAATTCAATGGGAAACTTGGTAACGTTTGTCTCTGGTGGCTGAGCAATAAATGCACTTGAAATAGATGGAATGTCTTATGAGTAAAGGAAGCAGTTTGCAGTGTTGTTGCTGTGAATGTAGTAAACTACAGAAGATGAATGTTCAGTGTATATGGAGTGTTGGCATGCAAGCCTTTCTCAACACCATGCTGCCTTCGTGTTTTTAATTTAGTTTAGTTTACTTTAATAAACTCTTTGAATACTTTCTGCAAGCTTGAGCAAAGATATTCATGAATATATTTCAGCTAAACCACTCTGCTGAATTATTTATTTTGAAATCTGTCTATATTTATAACTACTGATATAAGCAGTTTTAGAGAAATGAAAACCTTTGAGTCCTATACATGACTTCTCTGAGGTGAAATGTTATACGAATTGAAAATAGAATGGAACAGAGATTTGCAATGTGAATAGCTAATACTATGAAAAGATTAATATCCAGATTACCAGAACTGAAGTAGTCCCGCCATACCTACAGGAAATACATTCCAAGACCCCAAAATCACAGATAGTTCTGAACTCTTTATATGCTCTGTTTTTTCTATACATACATATCTTTCCACTTAAAGGAAACATATTGCAGCTTCTCTTTGGCATATCTGAATGGCCAGCATTGCTACTCTTGCTTTAAAGTCATTATTAAATAAAATAAGGGTTACTTGAACACAGTCCTGTGATGCTCAGATAGTCAGTCTGATAACCAAGACAGCTACTAAGTGACAACGGGATGATTCATGTCCTGGGAAGGACAGAGCTGGACAGTGTGAGATTTCATCATGCTATTCAGAATGGTGTGCAACTGAAAACGTGTGAATTGTTTATCTCTGGAATTTTCCACTTAATATTTTCAGACTGCAGTTGACTGCAGGTCACTGAAACCACAAAAAGCAAAAATTCAGATAAAGGGGGACAGCTATAAAGCAATGAGAAAGGTTTAAACAGCCATATAGAAAACAGGCAACTCTGTTTTATTAAAAAAAAAAAGGCAGAGAAAACACAAATGACTTACCATATGAAAAGATACTTAAAACCATTAATAAACAAAAAATGTAAATTAAACTGCAATAAAACACTATTTTGCATTCACCAAACTGAAGAAAATAAGTCCAGTCAATTCCAAGTGTTAGATAGGAAACAGAATTATTGGAATGTTCATCCACTGTGTCAATGGAACTGCTTCTTTGGAAAACAGTTTGACATTATTTAGTAAAGTTGAAATTTAGCAACTCATTTGTTAATTGCTAAGTAGTTTGAAAACTTACTTAAGGAAAGTTTTATGCATCTACATAGGGTATATGTATATATATAAGGATACTTATACCAATAGTGTTAATAAAATTTAAAGATAATCCAGTGCCCAACAGTAAGGTAGATATACTAATTGTTATAGTCACATAATAAACATAGCTCTAAGTATTAATGCATAGCTGCTACACACATAACATGGATGAGCCATAAAATATAATATGAGCTCCAAAGAGCAAGTTATAGGAAAATACATAGGGTGTCCTAAAAAAATGTATAAAGGTGGTGTTTATTAAAATACATTTCATTTCAAGTTTTCATAATATTAGTTCACCATCCATGGCCAGAATGATGCTATGAGCTGTGAGCCTGGCTGGCATAGCTCAGTGGTTGAGCATTAACCTATGAACCAGGTGATCACAGTTAATTCCTGGTCAGGGCTGGAGAGACTGAATCTTTCTCAGATTGCGGGCTTCATTCCCAGTGTGGGGCATGCAGGAGGCAGTCTATCAATGATTCTGCCAACATTGATGCTTCTATTTCTCTCTCCCTCTCCCTTCCTCTCTGAAATAAATTTATATATATATTTATATATATATATATATATATATATATATATATATATAATTGAATTACCACTGATTAAAGTGTGTGTTCATTTTTTGAGGGGACACCCTGTATACAGTTTGATTCCATATACATATTCCATATATTATTCAGGGATATACATATATGTGATAACACTGTAAAGATAAATTAAGGGATGATTTGCCCTAAATTCAGGAGAGTTACTTATGAAAGGAATGTGGGTAGAAGGGACGGACATGTTATTATTAAGAAGGACATCCAGAGAATTTCTAAGTTGTTAATATTCTTTGTTTGCCTCAGTGTATATGTATAATAATCATTTTATTTTTCTCTTTAAACTGTAAAGAGAGAGATTATTTTCTCTTTAAACTCTACAGAGGATTTCTTGAATGAATAATAACATATGTTTCTCTTTCAAACACACACACCGGTTTTTATCCACTAAAAAAAAGAGCAGAACATGGGCATAGATTGGCTGTATGCATAGAAAATAGAAGCAGGAAGAAAATAATGAAAATGGTTCTTAAAATACGACAATATTGTCTTGATCTTTTAAATTGATGATATTGACTTACGTTCTAATTATGTTTACTTACACATATCAGTAAACAAAATTGGAACAAAAGAATGGCAAACTGATCTTGTAGCTCAGTCAGCAGTATGGCATCCTTATCACTATTGACTGAGCACTTAATATAGTATTTCAGGGACTATCTTCATTTTGTTATTCCTCACAGTAGCACTGTAAGGTAGGTAATGATGTGCCCCAATTTACAGAGAACACTGTGAATTAGAACAGTGGAGGAATTTAAGTGGCAAGTGACTGGCCAGAAACTGAGATTCAGTCTTCCCAGCCCCAATCCAGCTCTCTCCACTCTGCCCTGCTCCCTCTCTTGGCTGAGCATTTTTCCCTGCAGAGAGGCAGTGTTAGTGATACATAGATTCTTGTCCAAGTCTTAGGACAAATGATGCCTTTGTGAGACATCCATTCATTCATCCTTTCCTTGTTGTAACTTTCCACAAAAATAAGGAGCTCACATTTTCATAATATTAGTTCCCCGTACACGGCCAACATGGTGCTGTGCTTTACTGAAAAACAATGGCTCAGGAGACCAATCAATATGAAAGCACATGAATTTTGCAAAGCGTTGTGTCAGAACATGGGTCAAATCAATTATGTTTTTTGTAATGACCAGGATTTCATACTGGAACATATTAAATAATTGGCTGTAATGAAAAATGCTAGGGAGAGTTTATAAGAAAACTAATTGAAATGGGAAAGCAGAAAGACTCATTCATTTCCAGAAATTATATTTGAAATCCAGAAACATGTTGCTCATTAATTTCCTCTGTCCATGATTTATTCCCACTGCAGCATATAAATCTCCCAGCTGTTTTGCAAAAGTTGCACTCAATCCTCATCTTTCTTCCTGAGATGGGGCACTGTGGCCGAGCTCTTTGAGATTGGAATCTGACTCACCAGAATAAGGTCTGCAGGGCCAGAGTCTCAGAAAGGCAGGCACAGGCCTAGTCTCGATGGGCAAACAGGACTCAAAGCTTGGGCATTGGAAACAAAGATCTCTGTTCAGAGTAAGTTCTTCCTCTCTATAAGGACTTCAATGGCACCATATTACCTGTAGTTCCCAAATCAGACTGATCATACAAGTGGCCTGGCAAGCTAGCAAATAATTAAAACAAACAAAACAAATCAAACAAACAAACAAACAAACAAACAAAACAACAGAGGATCCTTGACTCTACCCCAAGCTTATCAAATTAGAGCATGACAAGAGTAGGGCTGAGGATTCTATTTATGTGATGTAGAACCTTAGAAAATTCAGGTAAGTTTTGGAACTGTTGGCTCAAGTAGTACAATGCCCTAAAATTCCTTGTCATAGCATTCAGGGCCCTTTGAGAAGTGACCTCAATGGGCCCATTTCCCATATTATTAGGAAGGGGAAACTCTATTTTTCCAACATAAAGCCAGATATTTTTGCATTCATTCCTTCAAGAAACATTTATTGAGCACTTACTATGTATCAGACCCTACAGCAATAGATTGTATCTTACTCTATCATTGCATGCTCTCAGCTGCGTTCAGGAACTAGAACAGACTTCTGAGACAAGTAACAGCACAACTGGCTCATATTAATGACAATTGGAAACTTCTACCACGGATAGCACATTCAGGCCGTTTCTCTCAATCTCAGAACAAACATTGTTCATTATTCCCAGCATTTCTCCATCTGCGGCTGAAAACAGCTTCAGAACCCTTCTCAAGAGCCACTATAATGCTGTCTGCCTTGGCCCAGGAGACAAAGTCTATTTGCCCTCTCTGCTACAGACCATATTTGAGAGGCCCAATTTAACAGTTCCCACCTCTGTCTTCCAAGGTGATCAATTGCGCTTGGACTTTTGAAGAGGTGGGATGTTTTTCCCCCAGAGGTAGCGATTACTCATGGGATGGGTCAGTGAGCAGTAATGAGCCTCAGGACACACGCCCCAGTCCACACTTCTCCTCTACTGAAAGGCCACGTGCTTTCTGGACTGAGAATGTGAATGGTTTTTGACATTCAGACTCTACCCTTCCTCTCCTTCTGTCTCCCTTAATCATCCCTGTGCACTATAGTAAGTCATAGCATCAGAACAAGTTTTCTAAAAGTTCCATGAGCTTTAGGCTACCTAACTTTGCAATATAATTTTACACATTCAAGAATGAAAAGTTAAGGTGTGATAGGAGGAATCAAAATGTTGCAACTTTCCCTAGAGAAACATTGCATTCTTGTCACCAGGTGTTGGCTCTGATAGGAAGGGGAGACAGTCCCCTGAAGAGCACAGCTGAACTCGGACAGACCTGGGTTGGAGCATCATAGTTCTTGTCCCTGCACATAACCAGCTGCAAGAGAGAGGGGGGGGGGAGGGGAATGAATGAATGAATATTAATTAATCTCTATGTCATGAGTTTGTTTTAAATGTATAAATAATCCATAAGAGTCTCTTAAACAGCTGCTGAGCAGGGGTTTATATCCCCTCAGTTCCTGACCTAGAACCTAGTACACTAGAGAAGGATTTACTAAGTGGCAGTCACCATCATGTTACACTTCACTTATCGGTGGAGTGTTAATTTATCTATCAACCTCTGGAGAGCAGCACTAGAAACCGCTGACAGCCAAAATAATGTCAATAGGAGCATGAACTTTCCCAGCTCAAAGATTTGCCTCAAATAGATTTTTATCATCCCTCATGCAAACCTATTTAGCATTAGGTTAGTTCTTCCAAGTTGCTAATATTGTTTGGACTCGCTGAATATTACAAGTAGAAGAATGTGAGGAGCTGAAAGGGATATGAGCTACAAAATTAACCTGAATGAAGGAAAGACAAAAACAAAACAAGTACAACTCAAAGATATTCATCCAGGCATTGTAGAGAACCTACTCTGGCTTGATAAGTGACACCAACTCATGTCCCTAAGAAGCACAGTCTACTGGGTGTGGGAGGGACACTGCTAATCCCACAATATTATGGTGTTACAAATATCTGTCTAGGGCCCCATGTTGACCCAAAGGAAGATCTAAGTGCTCCCTTCTTCTAATTGGAGAATTGGGGAAGGAGGGACAAGACAGGTTTCCTAAAACCTTTAAGTGTCTTTTGAAAGACTGGCAAGTGTTTATCAGACAACCAGGCTTAGGGACAGAGGTGTTAGTCTTCCGATCAAAGGTAACAACATGAACAACAACAACAACAAAGATGTGGAAAAGGCCCAGTGTCCTCAGAAATCTACCAAACAAGACCCGGTCAACATGAATGCAGCTTAGGTGGTGAAGGCTTCAACATGAGAAGGGGGTGCAGCTAGAAGGGTGATAGGCCAGCTCACAGAGGTATTTGAGTATTTATTACCATGCTGAATTTGGACTTTAGGCTATCATCCAAGGAAAGCCACTGGAATATGGTTGGGGGGAGGTTTTTTGATTGGCTTTTTTTGTTTTGACTTTGAAACAAGCAAGTGATAAGATTTGGTTTTAGAAAATTATTCTTGCTGAATGCAAAGGAAGGACATGGGCTCGATGAGACTGGAAATAGAGAAACCAGTTGGGTTATGGTAGTAATCCAAGCTAGGTATCATGAGGCTCTAGAGAAGGTCAAAGTGGTATAACTGGAAAAGATGGGGCAGATACAAACCAGTCCACAGAGGTAGCACAACAGGATTAGAATGGGTGGCAAATTTAGGGCAGGGCTGACAGCAGTAATGTGTTCAAGGGTGTCAGGAGCCTTGAACACATTACTGCTCCACAATGCTATAAATATGCTCAATGAGAGTTGGGAGTCTTCGGAGGGGGGGGGGGGCGCGCGGTTATATTATGTTTAGTGTATGCTGTTTGCTAAAGCAGGGAAGTATTAAATCTATTGTAGAAAGCATTCTATCTGAATAATTCATTTGTGTTTAGTGTTTTATGCTCCAGGGAGTCTAATAAATGAGTTTTAATGTATATTAGAATCTTAACATTTATTGTGTGTATAGTAGGAATATTGCCTCAATGAAATATCAAAATGACCCTGTTGGGAAAATACTATTCAACCTAAATTCAGACAAGCAATCTAAACCTTGGATATGGGATGTACATGTTTCAGACGTACACAGCTAGACATGTTAGGGTCATCTTGATTTCAAAGCCCAGGCTTTTTTTACTGCATTGTCAAGAGCCTGATCTTATTCATGGAGCAGTCGCATTCTGATTGAAATGAGAAGCAAGTATATATCACACAACTCAAATATTTGTTGTCCATTTCTTACTTTAATGTGATGCTAAGGAGTTTCTGAGATTTTTTTTTTTTTAGTGTTTTGCATGAGACTAAGTAGAAGACAATGGTTCCTCTGGAAAGAAAGTCAAGGAAAACAGATAGTAGATATGCAGAACTGAAAAAATAGTTCCAATCACAGTGTTATCTGGTGTGTTTTTTTCCTTTTCAGAAATGCAGAATGAATCCTGCACCATCTTGCCCATGCAAAGCACATATCCTCTGAAATGGTTGAGGTGTAAATTAATTCTCACCCTGGAGCAAATATCAAATCATTGCAGGCAAGCTAGTCCTCTAGACTCAAATAAGGAGCACCAGACCATGGCTCTAGTGTGGGGGCCCGGGGCTAACTCTGTGAGACTGGCCAGGCCATTTCATTGCTCTGTGCCTCTGTGTCTCTTCAGATGCAAAAAGAATATATAACACTGGCCTTTATCAGGCATAAGAAATGTCAGTGCTTTTAAAGGTCAAATAGTCTGTATAAGTGCAGAGTTTATTTTTACTCTTATCAGTCAGTCCCCTGGATGGAAGAGGATTTTTTAAATCTTATTTTCTTCAGCAAATATTCAGTGAGCACATACTGTGTGCTGGTGGAGGGGAGGCACAAAAGGAAATTGGGCATGTTTCCCACTCTGAGAGCTCAGAATTCTATCCAATATGTAACATGTGTAATGCTCTCATTTATGTTGCCTAATTTAATTATTATTTTATCTTCTGAAATAGGGATTTGTCCATTCACATTTAATATATGTTACTGTTGAGCCTAGGAAATGACTGAAATAGATTCCTCAAACTCAGTTCTCTTTCCATTATCACAGAATTACTTCACTATCTCAGCAGAGGAAACAGGTATATTCATAATAAGCTTCCATAAAACCTGATTAATAAAAACTAAGACCTGTGGGAGTTCGAAGAGGAAAGCAATAAATTTTAGAGTAGGTTCATTCTCAGAGGTATTCTCAGAAAAAGAAACATTTGAAATAGAATTGAGAGAATAACGAACAGATACAAGAAAAAAGATCATTCTAGACAGCAGAGCAACATAAAAAAATGTGGAATTGGACAACTAAATGGTTATTTTGGGAATGAAGAACATAGTACAATTAAAACATGGAAACCATAGGCTGAAGATTTTTTTTGTAAAAGAAAGGTTGGGCTTGGATCTAAATAATCTTGAATGTCAAGTTAAATAATTATATAAACAGTGAGGAGTTTGAGCAGAGGAATGGTGTTATATTGGTGATTTATTTTTTAATATATTTTATTGATTTTTTACAGAGAGGAAGGGAAAGAGAGTTAGAAACATCAATGAGAGAGAAATATCAATCAGCTGCCTCTTGTACACCCTCTACTGGAGATGTGCCCGCAACCAAGGTACATGCCCTTGACAGGAATCAAATCTAGGACCCTTCAGTCTGCAGACCAACACTCTATCCACTGAACCAAACTGCTTAGGGCCATATTGGTGATTTAGAAATTATCCTAAGGCAATGGCATAGATAGAGTATAGGTGGCTGAGATCATTAAAAAGCACCTGGATTAATGCAGAGGTCATGGGGATAGGTAAGGAAGATTGGAGGACATTTTTAATTAGATTCAACACTAATAGCATATTAGATTAGAAGGAAAGGAAGAGGTCAAAGATAAACTTGAGGTTCCTGGCTTGGGCAATTGGGTAATGGCAGTGCATAAAGAGAATACAGGAGAAGAAAGTCATGTAATAAAAGAATTTTTTTGTGTTGACTTTAAGGGAGAGGTGGAGGGAGAAAGGGACATCCTCCACTCAGATCAGATCATCA
This sequence comes from Antrozous pallidus, assembly GCA_027563665.1. Classification (NCBI taxonomy): domain Eukaryota; kingdom Metazoa; phylum Chordata; class Mammalia; order Chiroptera; family Vespertilionidae; genus Antrozous; species Antrozous pallidus. The sequence continues at coordinate 53,820,002 of CM050520.1, read as the reverse complement.
GAAAAAACTTTGGTGATTGATACAGTAACCAATGAGCCATAGTCATGCTTCCCTTAAATCTTGTTGCTATTCTGCATAATTTTCACTGTGTTTTATAGTTTAAGCTAATTACAGAGTTAATATAAGAGAAGTGTTGTGCTGCTAGACTTTACGTATTGAATCATGTTTTGGTTGGTATTAAAAAAAAAATAAATGCATTCTAAGATTTCATAAAATTCCCATCTCAATACCTGCAAATTGCTTTTCACCTAAATAACATATCAATATATTATCTTATAATGTGCTTATTACAGCATCACCTCTATCTTATCAAGGTCATAGCTATGAGACTGAAGGCCAGTGAACTGATAATGGCAGACTTCTGTTTTCTTTTTGGAACTCTTGTCATTTTTTTTTATTGTTGTTAGGTTCTTCTGTTCCATTGTCAGTGTATTTTATGTATTGATGGGCACTTATATTTCAGTTAGACAGTGCCTCCAAGATGCAGAGGAATCAGACAAAGCCTGGAAAATGTGAGCTATTCACAACCTTGCTGGAGGTCGGCCTTAGACCACATTACTAATAGCACTTCCTAGTTCCCTGCAGAGTCACTCGATTTGGAAAAAGAGTCACAACAAATCAGACTGAATAGTTCCATTTCATTATAATCACACAGCCACCTATGCAGTGACATTAATTAAACTACATAATTGAAAACTGAATTTGGGTCCTAAATGGATTCATGAATTGGATCCTAAAAGGTGGAGAAAATTGGAAAGATGCCTTGTTCATCACACCTAATACCTCGAAATAGTAGGCTAGCAAAACTTTCCCCAGTTTTCTCATCTAAAAAAATGTGAATGCATCCAGAATTGTTATACCAGCTACCTGGGTAACCCTTCGCGTTGTCAGGTTGATAAATAAAAATAACCCATCACAGTGACCCTAGTCAAAAGGAACCCAAATGCAGACTCCAAACTGAGGATTCAGGGGCTGGTGCTGTTGGGTGGAGGGACCTTAGGTAAGAACCTCAGTTGCCCCTAAAATGAGGATCATGGTGTTCACCCAGCTTAGCGGATGATTGTAAGATCCAAGGAGATGGTATATGTTAAGGACTTGGCACTGGGCCTGGCATAGAGTAAGGGCTCAGTAAGTGGTTTTTTCCTTTTTCTCTCCCAGCAGAAGCCCCAGCATTATACCCCCTCAGTCTCATGCTCTCCTCCTGAGGACAGGGAAGAGAGCCCAGCACAGGACGCCCAGTAGGACTCAGCTTCTGCATGCGGCCCCCCAGATCCTGCTTCACCCAAACAGCTGTAGCAGTCAGCCAGGGAATGGGGGTGAGGATGGGAGGTGGGGAGGAGTGAGGTTAAGGAGTAAAGATTGGATTCATCTCTGGTGATCATAAAAAACAACTTCCAGAACTCAGGTGTGCCGCCCCAGCACTGCCCAGGGTGAACTTGAGGAGGGGCGGGGAAGGGTTGAAGAAAAGACAGATAAGAGACTATAGCTGTGGCTCAGTGGGATCTCCCGTGCCTGGATGAGGACACAAAAGACCCAGTCTGCAACCCAATGATTTATTTTATAATTGGATTAAAACAAGGGTAGATTAACGTGTATTTAAATGTTCTTGTTTTGGCAATACTTGCTGCACTTCCCACAGCCCATTAGCTACTTAGGAAGGAATTAGGGAGGGCTACAAGGTCAGGCTTACTTCTGGGAGGAGAGCTCTGCCCTCCAGGCTAGGACTTGTTTGTGGCCCAAAGCTTGACCTTAGAGCGGCTCACTACACTCAGGATTCGTGTGCCAACGGCTGCTCAGTCCAAATGATGTTAGTGTTGTAAGCAGGGCTGTACTATTGAGTGTTTTTAAAATATGCTATTGTGTAGATGCTACTTGAGTATAAATGTTTTTTGTGTTGTTTTATGTATATGTTAGAGATATAAACTGCCCTTTAAAATTACAATTTTATTACTTTTAAAGAATGCATGTGGATATTGTTTTAAAAATATTTAACTGTGTAGGGAAACTCAAATCAAATTTTAAAACTGGTTTTAAAGATCAGTGACCAGGAATTGTTTCTTCTTTAAATACATCCTATCTCATAAAAGGGTACTATGCAAATTAACCATCACTCCATCACAAAGATGGTGGCATCCATAGCCACAAGTTGGCAGCACCCAGTCCTCTCAGGCCTATTGGAGTCCCCCAGTTCTAGGGGATGGCTTCTGAGACTGGGCAGTGTCAGTAGCCTGGCGGAAAGCTTGTTTCATCACCATGGTGATAAGGCAAGCATTCCAAACCCGACCACAGATGGGCCTCTGGTCAGGCCTGGATATCAAACACTTGTGTCACCACCCCAGTGACCAAGCAACCATTCCATGCCTGGCTGCAGATGGGCCTCAGGGCCACAGAGAGCCTCTGAGCACCCAGCGTGGAGGGGCCAGGTTCACAGAAAATGGGGCATGGGTTGCTGGGCAGGGCTACTAATTGAGAATAATGCCCTAGCCATTTTTATTCAGTGGATAGAGTGTCAGCCTGGGAAGTGAAGGGTCCTGGGTTTGATTTTGGTCAAGGAGACGTACCTGAGTTGTAGGATCCTGGGACTGGTCATGGGGTCTGATCAGAGGTATACAGAAGGCAACCAATCCATATATCTCTCTGCCATTGGTGTTTCTGTCTCTCCTTCTCCCTCTCCCTTCCACTAGCCACAAAAATCAATGGGAAAATATCCTCAAGTGAGGATTAAGTAATAAGATGTATGGATAAATAAATAAAATTATAGTAGTACATATAGAAAACTTTTTTAAAAATCACTTAGAATAATAAAATTTTAGATCTGGACATATTATAACTTTTTAAAAGTAGACTTTTGTAGCCTACCTGGTGTGGCTCAGTGGTTAAGCATTGACCTATGAACCAGGAGGTCATGGTTTAGTTCCCAGTAAGGACACATACCCCAGTTTCCAGCTCATCCCCTGTGTGGGGCATACAGGACGCAACTAATCAATGATTCGATCTCATTGGTGATGTTTCTATCTCTACCTCCCTCTCCCTTCCTCTATGAAACCAATACAAATATTTTAAAAATTAGATTTTATTGTTTAGAGCGGTTTCAGGTTCACAGCTAAATTGAGCAGAAGGTAGAGAGAGTTCCCCCAAACCAGTGCTCTTCCACACTCAAATCCTCCCCACTATTCACACCCACCGCTGGGCGGTATATTTGTTACAACTGATGGACCTGCACTGATAGAGTCTTGCCACCCAAAGTGATGGATGGAAACTTGACTTGGGGTGCAGGACATACAATATGGTGTACCGGTGATGTGTTGCAGATTTGTGCACCTGAAACCTGTATGGTTTTGTTAGCCAGTAAGTTCAATCAATAAAAATCAATAGATAGATACATGCAATAAAGTGAAAGGAAACAAAGAAAATGGGGCCATTAACAATGTAAAGTTCTTATAAAAGACCAAGAACAAATAAAATAAGACTCTCAATTCTATAAATAAAAAAGGCTAATGGAACTGTGATTGGGATTGAATCTGTATATTTGTGGAAATTGACACCTTAACTATATCACGCCTTTCAATGTCTCTCCATTTATGTAGGTCCTCCTTAACTTCTTTTTTACAGTTTTTAATGTATGGGTCTTGACCATATTTTATTACATTTATCCCTAAGTATTTCATGCTTTTGGATGCCGCTGCAAATGGAATTTTAATTTCAATGTTCAGTTCTTTGTTACTCATAGCTGGTGTACAAATACAAGGAACTTTTATCTATGGAGAATGTGGTGTGAATCTTGGAGTGAAGGGCTGCAAAAGAATGATCGGAAATAAACACAATTTCAAAGAAAAAAATAAAATAAAATAAAATAATGTGAATGATAATAGACCTTACACAATAGGGTTTTGAGAATTGTTAGAGATAGGGACATAAAACACTCAGTACAGTATCTGGCACAAAAGCACCTAATACTTTCATGGGTAGTTGAAAACCAAATGTAACAATGCATTACTCCTTTCTGCACCCTGGAGCTGGAGGAAACTTATCCCACACTGCCATTTACATTTGAGAAATGGAGGGCTCAGAGCAGAGGCAGTGATTGTTCTATAAATAATTAGATTTATTGCTTCTCAAGTTTTCTTGCTCTGAAATAATTTAAATATACTTAATTTCTATGAGAATGCCTATAGTCAGCAAGAGCCTTTATCCAATATACCTCCATAAAAGAATTTGCCTAAATAACTGTATAGCATGGAGCACTGAGGAATTTAACTCCATCACTACCTGGCAGGGCTGGGGAATGTCCAGCCATGGGCCATAATAAAGCCTGAGAAATCATTTGGTCTGGCCCTGACAAGGCAACTGAAAGCAGGACTCAAAATTCAATAAATATAGGAGCTTTTTTCATAACAACATACATTTCTATTAAGTGAATTATGTTAAGTGAATGATGTTGTAAATATCCAAATGGCCCTTGGGGGGGTTCCCCACCCCTGATATAAAAGCATCATGAATTTCATCAGATCTGCAGGAAGTGGCAGATCTACACTTTAATTTAAATTCAGCTCAAATATGGAGCCCACCTAATTTCTCTCCTGAGATCTGGCCCATCTTTAAAGTAAGAAAAAGTTATTAAAAGAACCATAATGGAAGCCCACATGCAATAACTAATAAATATCATAATACCCTTGTGAAACCAAGTACTGCAGCTCTCCCAGGAACAGGCATCCGACAGCCCCTTTGGGGGTAGCTCAGGAGTTAGAAGTTATCTGAGACATGCATCTCTTCTAGTTCAACCCTTCCTTCCCATTGATTCATAAATCTTCCCTAACTACCATTTGCAAATGGTTTCTCTTTTTTTTCCTTCTAATTAATTTTTTATTTTTTTGCAGTATAAATTATATTTAATAGTAGTATATATGTTTTCCTTTTTCCCCCTATTATCCTCTCCCCAGCCTCCCTTACCCCCCAGCACATGTCCCCACCTGCCCCCTTCCCCGCCCCAGTGTCTTTCATTCATTGGTTATGCTCATATGCATGCATACAAGTCCTTCAGTTGATCTCCCCCAGCATCCGCTCCCATCCACCCCAGCCTTCCCCCTGTAGCTTGACAGCCTGTTCAATGCCTCCCTGCCTCTATATCAATCACTCTCCCCTGTTTCTTTTCTTCAAAAATATCTTGTCTCTGCATACTAGAAATAAATGTATAAGAACAAAAAATGTTTGAGTCTCAGTTTCAATGTCCAATAGTTCTTTATGTGTACATGTCAGCAATGGTATCCAGATAGTGGACACATCGTGGCAATGCAAGATCCATCCTCTCTGGTTTGGTCCTGGACCGCCTGCAGCCACGCACAGCTGCCGACTGCTAGCATGGCAAGGTGTTGTCAGTGTCCCCCATCTCTGGACCGTCCTCGTGACTGGAACAGGCCCGTCAGTTCCTCACTGTCGCAGGAACCCACATGGTCTTGGAGTTGTTCTCTGAAAACACACAAACACATTCTGGACCAAAAGTTAATAAAGGGATCCTCTCTGCAAATTAGACTTGGGATTCTTTTTATTTTTGCCTAAATGATTTTCCTTTGGCTTATTTTGACACCATGTGTGTTTTTTCATGGGTGTCCCGCTGTTGGCTTTACAAATGGAAGTTACTTTTCTGGAGTAAGAATTTTCTAGATGTATTTTACTTACAGGATATTTTTCCTTACATGATATTACCCCTCTATCCCCCCCCTTTTTTTTATTAATGGGGGCTTTTGGAAATTTTATATTGCAGTCTTGGTAATTTTAAATTTTAATTTTTGCACACAAATATGACTGCTTTAAGTTCTTTGGATGTTAGGCAATTTTATAGTGAGATGAACTACTAATAGATATTTTAGTTAATGTTTTAGGAAAAGCTTTTTGTCCAGTACACTTAAATTTTCTTGAGCATTCACTTATTTCACTTGGCCAATTTAAATTAGTCTGAAAACTTGATTACTATTTTACTGTCAATTTTAATACTCAAGCAGAAATATTAGTTTACCCTGTAAATATTAGTGGAAAGGAGTATTTCCATTTTTGAGTAGGTCCTGACCATTCCTGGTAATAGACTGAATTTAGATATAGAGCAGCTATTGCTGGCCAAGTCTCTTTCTGCCACCTGGGTCCCGGTCTGAGTTATGCGTGGGAGGCGAAGCAGCCATGGGGGCAGGAGACCTCCCTCAGGAGGAGTGAGAGTTCAAGCCCCTGCAAGGTTTGTGGGTGAGGGTCTGTGCCCCACCTCTGTTGACCTTTTAGTTCTCTCCTGTTGGCCCCTCTGCGACTGTGCCTGTCTTAGGTTGTTCCTTCCCTGAGGAATCTTACCCATCTCTGGCTAACCAGCCATCCTCCGGGGCCAAACAGGGTGATGTGAGGTTCAGTCCTGTCTCCTTTGTAGTCTATGCCCCCGTGGCCTCCATGTCCAGCACCTGCCTTGAGGTCCCCTCACCTGCTGGCGGGGTCCCGGTACTGATCACATATCTCAGGGGACCCAGGTTTCTTCTCCAGAGAGGGCCCAGCTCACACAATTGGTCGAGAGACAGACCCATGGTGCCAGCTGCCCAGAGGCTTCAGCCACAGCTTGAACCGAAAACTCAGGCAACAGCTTGGTGTATTTGGATAGTAAGAAGAGGGTCCCTCTTGGCAAAAAGGGCAAGAGGGGCCAATATAGAATGCTCGGGTACCTTCCCAGTGCCTTAATTCCTTCTGAAAGGGATTAATCCCTTTCCTATTCTTTTTTAAATTGCTGCCCAATATTCAAAGAATTAGTTTGTAAGTTTATTTGGAATAATTGTATAATATGCTGTTGTCAAATATCAAAAATTATAATGACACTATAGAATAATATCATGTAAGGGTATTATGGTATCATGGAGGTTAAGGAGGGCCTAGCCTAAGGACTGGTATCCATGGGCAATGACAAGCTCTAGGCCATGCAAATGGTTTCTCTTTAACAACCCCTCATCTTAAGGGAAATTTTCTAATATGAGTCTTGATTGCTTCAACCTAAGACAATATAGCCTCTCATTTTATGCTCTTTGGACCAATAAATAGAATGTTCTATAGACACTGTGTCAGCCTAAAAAGATCTTGCGTTTGAAATACCTATATAAACTTTAGAGTGCTGTATAAAATTACTTATTTGGGGGTGGCCAGCATGGCTCAGTGGTTGAGTGTTAACCTATGAACCAGGAGATCACTGCTTGATTCCCAGTTAGGGCACTTGGCCAGGTTGTGTGCTCAATCCCCAGTATAGGGTGTGCAGTTGGCAACCAATCAATGATTCTCTCTCATCATCGATGTTTCTCTCTCTCTCTCCCTCTCCTTTTCTCTCTGAAACCAATGAAAATATATTTTAAAAGAATTACTTATTTGGATTGTTAACCACCCTAAGATAAACTATGATGCCACTATAAACAATTCTTAAATTGGCTTGACACAACGAAAGTTTATTTCTCACCCACACTACACATCAAATGGGGTCTGCTCCATGCAGTCACTCAGTACCCAGAGTAATAAGAGTTGCCACGACATTGTTATAACTGTGCCACAGGGAATGAGTTCTTTGATAGCCGTGGCAATAAATGAGAGGATTGCATACTGATTCATTCACTCATAGTTCATTGACCAGAACAAGCCACAGGGGCCTTGCCTGAGGGAAAATAGGAGGAACACATGAATATTTGGTGAGCCATAAATGTTATTTTTTTTTTTTAGGTTTACTTTTGGTTTATAGTATGTGTAGCTCACTTTTTAAAGTAGTCTTTTTTTAATGGAAAGTATCTACATTTTCAGTGTCCATACATCTGGTCTTTTTTCTGCAGCTTTATTGAGTTATAATTCATATGTAACATTGAATGCATTTAAAGTGTACAATGTGATGCTTTGCTATACGTGTATATTGCAAAGTGATTACCAAAATAATTATTACCCCACATAATTACCTTTTATTGCATGTGTGACGAGAACTTTTAAGATCTACTTTTAAGTATACAATACAGTATTCTTAAGTATAGTCACCTTGCTTTGCATTAGAGCCCCATAAGGTATTCATCTTATAACTGAAAATTTGTACCTTTGACCACCTTCATTTATCTCCTGCCTCCAGCACTGAACTACTGTCTATTTCTATGAGTTCACAAAAAAGTGCACTGAGTTCACTTGATTCCACATGAGTCCTTGGATTAATTAAATCATACAGTATTTGTTTTTCATTGTCTGACTTTGCCCTCAGCGTTCATCCATGTTGTTGCAAATGGAAGGATTTCCTTCCTTTTCATGGCTGGCTAGCCTTCCATTATATATACTTTCTTTATCCATTCATCTTCAGAGGGACACTTAGGTTGTTTCTATGCCTTGGCTATTGTAAATAAAGCTGCAGTGAACATGGGGATGAAGCTATCTCTTCTAGATGGTGATACCATTTTCTTTGGAGAAATGCCCAGAAGTGAGACTGCTGGATCACATGGTAAAGTAATCTTAACAAGAGCTTATTCAATGGCACAAGTAGAAAAAGGATTAGTGCTTGCTGTTTTCCTGTCAAATAATAGCACTATTTTATTTTTCCTTTCCTAAACAATGGGGATATTATGACCTAAAATGTTCTGTTTTTATCCTTATATCTAGGCAATTTTATGTATATGCTTTTGCAAATTCCACCTTCATATTTGCCCTTTTGGGATTTCCATCAGATTTGTATGAATAATTTCTCTCTATTAACTACCAATTCTAACTCATTGTCTCCTATTAAAAGTAGCAAATTAAAAGCAGTTGATGAGAGACTATTCAAGCTAAAGTGACTGCTTATAGTCAAACAGTAAGAGAGAATTATTTTTTTAATTTTTTTTCTTTATTGTTCAGTTTATTAATTACATTGTTTCCCCTTTTTTATCCCCCTATATCTCCCCTCCACCCTGTACCTATCCCACCCTCCACTCTCACCTCCCCCTCCCCAATGTCCTCTCCCATTGTTGCAAGGTTTTGTCCAATCTCTTGCTATACTTCCCACAACCCTTTTCTCCCCAAGAATTGTCAGTCCATTCCCTCTCTATGTCCATGTTTCTGTTATAGTCACCAGTTTATCTTGTTCATCAGCCTATGAATTCACTTGATTTTTATGTTCATTTGTTGATAGATGTGTATTTGTTGTTCATAATTTATATTTTTACCTTTTTCTTCTTCCTCTTCTTAAAGAATACCTTTCAGCATTTCATATAATATTGGTTTGGTGGTGATGAACTCCTTTCGCTTTTTCTTATCTGCGAAGCACTTTATCTGATCCTCAATTCTGAATGATAGCTTTGCTGGATAGAGTAATCTTGGTTGTAGATTCTTGCTCTTCATTATTTTGAATATTTCTTGCCACTCGCGTCTGGCCTGCATCGTTTCTGTTGAGAAATCCGCTGACAATCATATGGATGCTCCCCTGTAGGTAACCAACTGTTTTTCTCTTGCTGCTTTTAATATTCTCTCTTTATCTTTTGCTCTTGGCATTTTAATTATGATATGTCTTGGTGTGGTCCTCTTTAGATTCCTATATTTTGGGGTTCTGTGTACTTCTTGGGCTTTTAAGTCAGTTTCTTTCACCAGGTGGGGGAAGTTTTCAGTCACTATTTCTTCAAGTAGGTTTTCATTAACTTGCTCTCTCTCTTTTTCTGGTACCCCAATAATTCGGATGTTGGCATGCTTGAGGTTGTCCCAGAGGCCCCTTACGCTATCTTCAATTATCTGAATTCTTTTTGTTTCTTGCTTTTCCAGCTGAGTGGATTTTGCTTCTTTGTATTTCAAATTTTTGACTTGATTCTTGTGGCCCTCTGGACTGCTTTTAGGACTTTGTGTATTATTTTTTATTTCAGTCTGTGTAAGCTTGATTTCTAGTTGGTCCTTTTTTTTATCCGTGAGGGTCTGGTTCGTATCTTCAGAGGCCTTGTTCATTTCCTTGAGGGTCTCATTCATTTGCTTGAGGTTCTCATTCATTTCCTTGTAATTCTCATTCATTTGCTGGTTGGTCTTGTTTATTTCCTGGTAATTCTCATTAAGTTGATCGGCCTTTTGTAGGAGCCTCTTGAAAAGCCTTATAACTGTGGTTTTGAACTCTATGTCTTGTCGTCTTTTCTCCTCCATTTCTTTCACACCTGATTTCTTTCCATGTCTCTGCATGGTGGCTGCTTTATGTGCTGGATATCTTCAAAGGGACAGTGGCTCAGCCTCCCCAGTTACCTGAGGTGGGTGCTCTTACTGCAATCCTTATGGGTTGTATTCAGTATTTTTGAATTTAAACCCAGCTTTTTGTTGTTAGCCCTAGGAGGGTTTGACCTCCAGGCCAATTGGCTGTGAAGAGAGACTGTGTTCAGGTTGGATGGGCGGAGTCTCGGAGCTGTGCAGGCAGTGTCAACCTCAGCTGCGTCCTATGCGTCGCTTGCTCGCGCGGGTCTCTGTTGGATGGGGATGGCTGCAGACACCTCCAAGAGAAAGCCGCTAGTCTCTTCCCCTTGCCAGACCACTCCGCCTTTCCCCAAATGTTCCTGCACACCAAAAGTATAGCCCAGGATTGTAAAAATAAATGGTTTCCAGAACCAGGAGACAAGTTTCCAGGGGGCAAGTCGCGTGTTTGCGTGACCCTTTCGCGGAAACTTGCAGTTCAGGAGCCTCTGCCGCGCCCCACTTCCAGGGTGCGTCCCCCGGACCTCGGCCGGACCTCGCCCGGCGCTGGGGGCAGAGGGATCTGGGCAGTGGGACGGACCTCGGCCGGATCTCGCCTGGGGCTGGGGGGTCTGGACAGTGGGACGGATCTCGCCTGGTGCTGGGAAATCCAGGCAGTGGGACAGGCGTTGCTGCTCCAGCCCCAGCCCGTGCACCCGCGACCAGGACGGCTCCTAACCTGTTTCCGTCTGAAAGGCTGCGCTCCCACCTCTTCTGAGTCTCAGTGTCCCACCTCCACTCCAGTTAGTGGAGTTTTCATTCAGCCAGCTTTCTGGCGATTCTGGGTGCTGTCTGTTCTGCTGTTATGTTGTAGTTCCTAAATTGTTGCGCAGGGCAGAACAATAGGTGTTCACTTATGCTGCCATCTTTGCTTCTCTCGAGAGAATTATTTTTTTAAAAACAAACTATAAATAGCAGGTTTTTAAAAAATAAACCCAAAGCATAACAGTAGCAGCAACGACATTCTGGAATGGTTGCTGTGTGTCAGGCATATTGCAGAGGACATTTCACACCACCTTTGGTGAGCAGGTATAATCATTCATAGTGATATTGCTAGTAGTAGAAGGGCCAGGATTTGAAATCAGACTGTTCTTCTTCCAAAACCTAACTGTGAGTGCTAGGAAAATAGGTCCTGGGTGCATTGCTGTGTCACCACCTCTGGTGTTCACAACCCCGTGCAAATTCATGATAACAATACTGTTGTGAGTAAGAGAGGCATTGCAGAGCAGTGGTGAAAGACACCAGCTTGGGAGCTTGCCTGCATTTGTGGATTTGCATCCTGACTGATATCCTAGCTCTGAGAGCATAGCCACATTGCTTTTTAGCCTCTCTCTGCCCCAGTTTCCTCCTCTGAAAAATGTGAATGGAAATAGTATCTGCCCTATTGAGCTGCACTGCAGATTAAGGAGGTACTACAAGGGAAGCACTTAGGACAGTAGGGGGGACTCAATAAAAATTAGCTATTAATTTTTAATTTGTGCCATGTCCCTAGAGGATAAACATGAAAGAAAGAAAATTATATTTTTAAAGAACCCTATATGCTGCTCAGCCATTGTGGCTCAGTGGTTGAGTGTTGACCAGTGAACCAGGAGGTCCTGGCTTGATTCCTAGTCAGGTGACACACCCAAGTTGCAGGCTCAGTTTCCATTTTGGGGTGTACAGGAGGCAGCTGATCAGTGATTCTCTTTCATCATTGACATCTCTCTCTCCCTCTCCCTTCCTCTCTGAAACCAATAAAAATAAATTAAATTAAAAAGAACCCTAAATGCCAATATTATATAGCTACAATTACTGCATTTAATCCTCACAATAATCCAATTAAGTGGATTGTCCTCCTTGCATAGAGAAGCAAAACCTGAAACCCATAGAAGTAAAATTATCTCAGCAACCCAGCAGTTAAGTGGCAAAACTGGGAGTCCCTCCTATGACTAGGCTGAGCAGGAAGAAAATGTTAGAATATATTTGCCATTTTGTCTTTAACACAACATGAAAAGATTTCCCTTAAATTGGCAAGCACAGTGGGCACAGAATTAAACACAAATATCAACACAAATATCAAGAGGCTGGCAATCCTTGTTTCTGGCTCCTGACCCGGCGTGTCCCTGGCCTAGGCAATGCCAATGGCCCATCTTGACTGAAGCTGAAGTGCTGCGTCCACCCAGGCTCTCCAGCTGTCCTGAATCCCTGTCCCAATCTGCTCATTTGCCCGATGCCCAGCACTTCCAGGTCCCTTTGACTAAATGTCCTGCTCACTCCTAAGCTCTTACTTGATTTCAAAGAGGAAGGGAGAGGGAGAGAGAAACCAAAACATCAGTAATGAGAGAGAATTATTGACCGGCTGCCTCCTGCATGCCCTGCATCAACAAGGATCGAGCCCTGTAAGTAGGCATGTGGTCTGACCAGGAATCGAACTGTGACTTCCTAGTTTATAAGTCGACACTCAACCACTGAGCCATACCGGCCGGGCCCAACCTCTTCCTTCTTGAAGAGTCTTCTCTGGTTTCACTGGGAGGATATTGCTCTTAATTCACCTGTTTCTTTATCCCTTGACATTTTCTCATTTCTTTTCTCTTCCTTTTTCTCCTTGGGCATTACCAGGCTTCCAAAGCCCACCTCCAAAGTACATAACTACATCATGGTCATGAATTATCTTAGTGTCCTAAAATTTTCAAGCCTTGAATGTTGACTTTTATGTTTCCCCGGCTTGATTTTCTAGCAGGGTTCAAAAACTTTAGAATTTTTCAAGCCTGGCTAGTAATCAATGCTTAAAAGCTCTCTGTGGGGAGGAGGGTGTCACCACTTCCATTTGCAAAATTCAGTGCAGAAATACCATCCAAGTAATGTTTCCAATCAGAAAAATATCCAACTGTTGTTTCTTATTTCAATCCAAGGTGTATTTCTTTGGCCTTAAGTCCCAGCTCCATATCATGAATTGATAAATGAAATAGGCAATGAATAAAGAGAAGCTAGTTCATACTAAATTATCCAGTAACAGTTATAGACTTAAGCTGATAAAGCTAGCTGTAAGTAGGCCAATCATAGCAGAAAAGATCAGGGGCTATTCGGATTGAACAGTACCCACCCTTGGCATATTACACCCAGATTACTGTCTCTTCATCCTGTAAGGACCAATCCTAATCACTATAATTTAAAAAATTTAACATTTATATTACTGGAGATCTGTTGCAGGAAGATTCCAGCAAGACTAGGGCTTTCTGCGGCCTGAGCAAAGCTCCCTCCCATCTCCGCTGCCTCGCTCCCTTCTCTGCTCCCTTGCGCCTCTCTTCCTCTCTTCTCTCTCTCTCTCTCTCTCTCTCTCTCTCTCTCTCTCTCTCTCGTCTCCACTGCTTCACTCCCTCCCATCTCTGCTGCCTTGCTCATTCCCTTTTCCATTGCCTCACTCCCTCCTGTCTCCTCTGCCTCACTCCCTCCCATTTCCTCTGCCTCACTCTCTCCCATCTCCTCTGCTTGCTCCTTCCCTTCTCCACTCACCTCGCCTGCTTTCCTCCCTTCTCCCCTGCCCCACTTGCTTGCTTCTCTGCAGCTTTGCTCCCTTCTACAGCGCTTGGATTCCTTCTATGCCTGGATATGCAAATTAACAGCCATCTTGGTTGGGTTAATTTCCATACCACTCTGATTGGCTGGTGTGCTTGTCTAGTGGGTGTAGCGGAGGTATGGTCAATTTGCATATTACTCTTTTATTAGATAGGATTCTTTAAAATTCTTTTTTTTATGTTAGGATTCTTTTTTTTTAAAATTTTATTTACAATATAACTTATATTTAATAGTAGTACATATGTTTTCCTCCCCCCACCAATATCCTCCCCCCAGCCTCCCCTACCCCCCAGCACATGTCCCCACCTGCCTCCCTCCCCACCCCAGAGTCTTTCATTCAGTGGTTATGCTCATATGTATGCATACAAGTCCTTCGGTTGATCTCCCCCAGCATCTGCCTCTCCTCCACTCCAGCCTTCCCCCTGTAGCTTGACAGCCTGTTCAATGCCTCCCTGCCTCTATATCAATCACTCTCCCCTGTTTCTTTTCTTCAAAAATATCTTGCCTCTGCATACTGAAAACAAACATATAAGAGCAAAAAAAGTTTGAGTGTCAGTTTCAATGTCCAACTGTTCTGAGTCCCAGTTTCAATGTCAAATAGTTCTTCATGTGTACATGTCAGCAATGGTATCCAGATGGTGGACACATTGTGGCAATGCAAGATCCATCCTCTCTGGTATGTTCCTGGGCCACCTGCAGCCACACACAGCTGCCGACTGCTAGCATGGCAGGGTGTCGTCAGCGTCCGCCATCTCTGGACCGTCCTCGTGGATGGAACAGACCCGTCAGTTCCTCACTGTCGCAGGAACCCACATGGTCTTAGAGTTGTTCTCTGGAAACACACAAACACATTCTCAACCAAAGGTTAACAAAGGGATCCTCTCTGCAAAATAGACTTGGGATTCTTTTTATTTTTGCCTAAATGATTTTCCTTTGGCTTATTTTGACACCATGTGTGTTTTTTTTATGGGTGTCCTGCAGCTGGTTTTACAAATGGAATTTTCTTTTCTGGAGTAAGAATTTTCTACAAATTAACAGCCATCTTGGTTGGGTTAATTTGCATATCACTCTGATTGGCTGGTGTGCTTGTCTGGTGTGCTTGTCTAGTGGGTGTAGCGGAGGTATGGTCAATTTGCATATTACTCTTTTATTAGATAGGATTCTTTAAAATTCTTTTTTAAGATATGTTTTTATTTATTTCAGATAGAAAATGAGAGGGAGTGAGTCATAGAAACATTAATGATGAGAGAAAATCATTGATTGGCTTTCTCCTGCATGTCCCACACTGGGGATAGAACCAGCAACTCAGGCATGTACCTTGACCTGGAATCAAATCATGACCTTCTGGTTCATAGGTTAATGCTCAATCATTAAGCCATGCCAGCTAGACTATCCTTTAAAATCTTTGCTTTATTCTTTCTTACTACTATTGTCATCATAAGTGGTAGGAGAAGAATTCACTATCTGAATATATAAAAGTGACCAACCAACCAACTGTTTGACCTTTCAGCCTGTAGCTATGATGTGCATTGACCACCAGGGGGCAGAAGCTCAATGCACAGGCATGAAAACATAAAACAAACTGATGAATCTCAGAGGGAAGGGGGGAAATGGGGTGAGAAGAGATTAACCAAAGATCTTATATGCATACTAGAGGTCCAGTGCATGGATTCATGCACTGGTGGGGTCCTTGGCCTGGCCTTCAGGGATCAAACCAAAACTGGCAGTCTGACACCCCCTGAGGGGTCCTGGATTGCGAGAGGGCGCAGGCCAGGCCAAGGGACCCCACTGGTGTACAAATCCGTGCACCAGGCCTCTAGTTTTCACATACTATTTTATGGTTATAAAGCACCTTCACAATAATTCTACAATTTTATCTCTAAACTCTGCTTAGGTGGGTCAGTCAGAGAGTAATATCTTCAGTTTCCAAATGAAAATGTAAGCAGGTACAGTATATACTCATTATCTCAGTGCTGAAAAGTAGAGGAGCCCCTTCACCATAAACCTTTTGCAAGCAAAATGTTTCATTCACATTTATTTTACGTCTTATAATAACCACTTCTGTGCCCAGCACCTATTGTTGGCTGAATAAACGAACAAACTATTGTCACTTAATGTTTGCCTGAATCCTTGATTTTTCCCTCTCCTCTGTACCTCTATTCTCATACTTTGAACTTTCCATCAGCAGCTCATCTGACACGGGACACAGCCTCTGGGATGGCTGAGATTGAGGACTGTCTTGTTATGCAAGTTCATTTCCACACAACATATTCCTCAAAAATCTTCTACCTTTAGAGTTTCATCTCTCTTATCTCTAACATTTGCTTCCATTTGCAACTGGAGTCTATCTGCTTTATATGCTATTCCATTATTCATCACACATGCTGCATTTCACTGTGGACATGATTTCAGCTCCATGATTCCTTTTCAGCTGAGTGATCTTTCAGTATATAACCTTATCTTTGGCCATCTCCACTAACTCTTTCTGCATTCTCAGAATTACTGCTTAGGCTTTAAAATATTCATTTAGGATTGAGATTGTTCTGGCAGAATTCATTAGGTTTGGGTCCCCCTCCCCCTTAAGCTAGCAGCATTGTTAAATGAAAATAGGTGACCCACCCCTTTGCTATGTGACATACATCATAAAACATATTTATCCAAAAGCAGTATAAATTCATTTCTGTAACTAGGTATCTACTCATAGGTTTATTTACGCAACAAATGATTTTAAGCACTTACAATATGCTTAGCACTGTATTGGGTAGTAGGAATTAAAAAATTTAAGATAGTCTTTTCTGTCGTAGGCTCTTGTTTGCTTGTAATTCCTAGGCTCTCCATTCCAATAATTACAGGCTGCTGTTGTTCCTTGTGTTTAAGCCCCTATCCCAGTGGTTGGCAAACTCATTAGTCAACAGAGTGGCAAACCGCAGCTCATGAGTCGCATGTGGCTCACGAGCCACAGTTTGCTGACACAGTTCTAACCCATCCTCTAACACCCAGACAAATGGCTAAGGGGTTCAGAAGTTTGTGTCAGGGGACAGAGACCTAGTTTGTTTTGTATTTTCTGTGTCTCAGAAGCAGGAACAAGTGGCTTGGTGCTGTCCTTCACAAGTGTTCCAGAAATTTGCTGTCAAAGCACACACACAAAAGCCTGACTTTTCATTGTAAACACTTAGCATTCAAGATTCAACGGTAGAAAAAATAACACAGATTTTTTTTTAATGCTTCAAAGGCTTCTGACCATTCAGCCAGAATGGTTATTTTTGCATTAGAGTAGGAAGTAGATATGTCAACACATCTGAGCCCTACCCATTTTGGCTCAGTGATAGAGCTTCAGCCTACGAGCTGAGGGGTCCCGGGTTCAATTCTGGTCAAGAGCACATGCCTGGGTTATAGGCTCCATTTCCAGTAGGGGGTGTGCAGGAGGCAGCCAATCAGTGATTCTCTCATCATTGATGTTTCTAGCTCTCTCCCTTCCTTTCTGAGATCCTGTGCATACATTTCTGGTGACATTTGAAATCTCCTTCATTCCCCTTTAGTATATAATATATTCAATTATTCCTTTATTACTAAAAAATTTTCAATTGAACACCTCACTACTCACAAGAAGCAAGACTTATCTTTAAAATCTACAATGAATTATATCAATTGGCCTGTAAAGGCCCATTTTTAACCCAAAAAGAGAGCCATGACATATCAAGGCTGCAAATTACCTTAGAGATAAACCACTGCAAACCTTCCATGTTACGGATGAAGAAGGTGATGGTCAGAGAGCTGAAGAATTAATGTCAGAGTAAGAAGCAGAGGTGGGTCTACAGTCCATTTTTCAGGTTTGTGATTAGTGGCCTTCCCCCTGTTCCTCGCTGCCCCTGCTAATGGAGTCAACTGAAAGTGCAGCAAAGGGCATGGCCCACACCTGCCCCTGTCCGAAAACAGAGCTGAAATATGTGCGTGAGTGAATGTCTGTAGGTACAGAGGGGCAGGGCAGGCCAGCCTCTAATGTATATCTGCCTGCTGTGACTTGGTTAAAGGTTAAAAAGGAGATTTCTGACTTTTAAACTTTGAATATTTAGTATTCAAAAGCTATTTCTTGTTGCATGCCAAATACAGTCTCAACAAATGGTAGTGGAACAGAATGGAGTATTTCATCCTTATTTAATTAGTGGGCCTTGCTAAAATGAAACTCTCAAAAGAGAGATCATGCAAATTAGCTTCTCCACTGTTTTTTTGATCCAACCACACAGTAGAAAAAGCAAGCGCATTGGAGCCAGGTCCCCTGGGTGGGTGGGTGGGTGGCCCCCTGCCCTGTCCTGAAACTTTGTCTCTTTGAACCTCAGCTTTTTCCTCTGTTAATTGGAAATAATGAAGGCTTCCTTTGCTATACTGTTATAAGGTGGAACAATAAGGGCAATAGTTCATCTCCGTGCCAGTATCTGAGCTGGCGTTTTCCACTCATTATTTCTCTAGAGCTGTATAATGTAAGTAAGGCAGAGTGTATAGAGTGCATGGCACTGAAGGATGGTGTTGCACTTTCTCATTGCTACTTACCTATCTTCTCTTGAAAAACTCATTATTACTATGTTTTCTGTGAAAATCACAATCTTATTAAAGCCTATGCTAGATTTACAATACCAATAAGTACAATCAATCCATTGATTATATTGCTGGGTGAGAGGTGGGGCAGACACACAGGGATGAATGGTAGCTATGAAGCAGCCTATGGCTTCAACAAGGAGCCCTGGGCTTCTCTCCCTTTCTTGTGGGAACCTTGGAGGCAGCAACAGCTACATTCATCTATTATTGCATTCCCAGCACCAAGCATCATACCTGGCACCATGTAGGCATTTGTAATTTGAGTTGATTTTGTGAGAAATTGCTCACCTGTCCAACTCGGAGACAAAGTATGGCGAAAATGAGACTTTTCATAGATTCTCGAGAGCAGGTGACCATCTGCTTGTACAGGCATACCTGGAACAGGGAACACAGCCCATTTATTCGGACCCTCCTCTGGTTGCTCATTGGCTGAGTACTATGGGTCACCTGTTTCCACATACATTGCCTAAGTCTTATTGTCTCCCAATAGGCTATTTTAAAAAATTGAGCTGAGGCCTTTTCTAGTTGCCTCCACCTCCCCCTGTCTAGCTGAGGCAGGCACTTTGGGGGTTTCCACCATGATGCTGACCCACACCCACAGTCCTATATCCTCTTCCCTCCTCCCTACATTCCTACATACCCTTCCTACTCTTTTCCCTCCTTCCTACATTCTGTTTGCCCTGGGGAAATTCAAAAGCTGACTATACTGAAGATGGATCACAGAGGCTATTCCTACAATTTTAGCTGTTTGATCCCCATTCTTGAATCAGAAAAGTCTGTGGTCTGATTGGGTAATATTCTGATAACCTGGGTCTGGACAGGCTGGAAACCAAAGCACAATTACTAGAGGTAGTAATCCAAGTGGTTGCCAGGGGGAGGGTTCCAAAATTAGAATGCCAAATCCCAGCACATCAAAACGAGAAGCAAGAGATAATATGGAGAAACTAGTATGTAATAATTCCTATACCCAGTTTTATTTATTATTCTCTTACAGTTTCTATTTGGTGTTAGTAGCCTTAGGCAAGGCAAAGCTGTGATCAATAAAAGGGGCTCATGCAAAAGAAGAGTAGCTGTTTCTTTGAAGCTCCTTTGGTTCTGAACCATGGAGTCTTACCATTTATACAAAGGCACATCCCAGATTCAACTTTATATTGCTTTAAAACTTTCTACATAGGACCTTTGTTATTTCCATTTGAATGAGGGACAAGACTTGCTGGGGAGATACAAGAAGCTTTCTTTCTAGAATTATACTTATTTTCACCTGTGGTAATAAAGTAAGTCAATATTACCTGATAAATACCATAATTCAAATTTTTAAGGGAGCTTTGTGTCATCCTGCAATGATGTATTCTTCAGCTGAAATAATGTTATTTCCTATTTGGGGGTGAATCTTCATTATAAAATGGAGCGTCTTGGTTATAGAATTACTAGAGGCCCAGTACATGAAATTCATGCATGGGGGTAAGAGTTATCCCTCAGCCCAGCCTGCATCCTCTCCAATCTGGGACCCCTCAGGGGATGTCTGATATCCCGTTTAGGCCCAATCCTACTGGGATCAGGCCTAAACGGGCAGTCAGACATCCCTCACACAATCCAGGGCTGCTGGCTCCCAACTGCTCACCTGCTTCCTGATTGCCCCTAATTGCTTCTGCCTGCCAGCCTGATCACTCCCTAACCACTCCCCTGCCAACTGGATTGATGACTAATGGCTCCCCTGCCAGCCTGTTTGCCTCTAACTGCCCTCCCCGTCAGGCCTGGTCACTGCCAATTGCTCTCCCCTGCAGGCCTGTGTCTCCTGCAACTGCCCTTCCCTGCAGGCCCAGTCGCCCCCAACTTCCCTTCTCTGCCAGCCTGATCACCCCTAACTCCCCTCCTCTGCAGGCTTGATTGCCTCCAACTGTCCTCCCTTGCAGGCCTGGTCCCTCCCAATTATCCTCCCCTACTGGCCTGATCACCCACAACTGCCCTCCCTTGCAGGCCTGGTCCTTCCCAACTGCCCTCCCCTACTGGCCATCTTGTGGTGGCTGTCTTGTGTCCACATGGGGGCAGGATCTTTGAGCACATGGAGGCAGCCCTCTTGTGTGTTAAGAGTGATGGTCAATCTGCCTATTACTCTTTTATTAGATAAGATAGAGGCCTGGTGCATGAGTGGGAGCCAGCTGGTTTTCCCTGAAGGGTGTCCTGGATCAGGGTGGGAGTTCCCTTGGGGCTTGGGGAAGCCTGAGTGAGGAGCCTGTGGTGGTTTGCAGGCCAGCCACAGCCCCCAGCAACTCAAGCAGAGGCCCTGGTGTCTGGGATTTATTTATCTTCTACAATTGAAACTTTGTAGCCTGGAGCAGAGCCAAGCCTTCTGCTCACTCAGTGGCCGTAGCCAGTTCTGTTGGGATTTATTTATCTTCTATAATTAAAATTTTGTAGCGTTAAGCAGAGGCCAAGGCAGGCCAGGGCTGCAAAAAGCTGGGCTTCCCCCATCGCCAGGGGCAACCCTAGCCTCCAGCTCTGTGTCTGTCGCCATTTTGGGGGGGATTTATTTATCTTATACAATTGAAACTTTGTAGCATTGAGTGGAGGCCTGGGCCAGTCAGAGTGTGCGGAAAGCTTGGCTTCCTCCATTGCCAGGGAAACCCAAGCCTCCCTCCTGCTCTCTTTGGCTGCAGCCATCTTGGTTGGGGTTAATTTGTATACTCATTATGATTGGCTGGTTGGTATAGTGGATGTATGGTGAATTTGCATATTACTCTTTCATTAGATAGAATTATTAAACTTTCTGCTTAACCATGTAAATTTCTGTTCCTATCCTCTAATCCGAGTTTACAGGGGGAAAAGATTCTTCTCTTTAAGGCAGCAGCCCCCAACTGGACTGTCACATATTCTTTTGTTTGCAAGTAATTTAAAAAAGAAATAGCTCAACAAGCTTAAGCCAAAGGAGGACAATATGACTTACAGACCAGAGGGAAAGAAGGGCAGGATTAAAGCTGTCTCAGGCAACTACAACCAGGCACATGAGTGTCATCAGACTCTCAGCCTCTCCATCTTTGTTTCTCTCCACTTGGCTGTTTGATTTCTTTGTAGACAGACTTGTCCATGAATTGAGGAAGTTGCCTCTCAAAGTTCCCAAGTATTCCTTTTGAACTTTCTGCCACAAGAGAAAGGTTGTCTGCTGCTTACTGTGATCCCAAAATGAAAGAGGGGAGTGGAATGAGGTGAAGGAAGTAAGAAAGGAAGAAAAGAGAGAAGCTGTTTCTCCTTCAGTAGCACATATTTGCCATATTTATTTTCCATTTTTTTTCTTTTTTTAAATATTTTTATTTCAGAGAGGAAGGGAGAGGGAGAGAGAGAGAAACATCAATGGTGAGAGAGGATCATTGATTGGCTGCCTCCTACATGCTCCCCACTGGAGATAGAGCCTGCAACCTGGGAATGTTCCCTTGACTGGAACTGAACCAGGGATTCTTCAGTCCTCAGGTCAAAGCTCTATCCACAGAGCCAAACCGAATAGGACTTTTGATCACTTTATTGTTTTCTTATAAAATGACTATATATTTTTTTCTATCATTAAAGGTCTACTTTCACTTTACACATCCTTATAAAATGCTTTTACCAATGATACAACAATAAGAGTATGCAGATTCTGCACATAATTTGTATCATTTTTTTCTTTCTTTTTCTTCTTGGTCAAAATCTGGGAAAAGCCTCAGGAATGTGGCTTGCTTTGGAATGTCGTTCATTATGCTAGCTTTGTCAGAAATAAAATTGCCACAACTACATGGTATAAGTTGTGTGAACCATGTCAGAAAGAGGTTGTTTTACAAAGATCAAATTGCAAATGAAAAAAGTTGAATAAATAGAGCAGAAAAAGGACATAACTGCATCAGCTTCCAGAAGTGGAGCCATTTCCAGACTTGAAATTCATGTATAGAAAAGTAAGACTTTTTTATCTGAGATATCTAGTATCCTAAAATCCAAATATCTTGCATAAGAATTTTGCACAACATATTGCTTTAGTTAACTTGATCACAATGAAAGTACTTATTCTTTAAGTATTGTAGGAATTTTAGTTTTATCTTTAGATTTAAATGTTTCTTTTTTGTTTGTTTTGTTTTATCTTCATTGTTGAAAGTATTCCAGATGTCCCTAGCCCCCCTACCCCCTACCCCAGTGACTCCCTGTACCCTGCTCCAGCCCCTTTCCAGGCCTTCACAGCATTATGTCTGTCCATCAGAAAGTCCTTTGGTTACTATAAACAGCATCAGATAGCTGTAACAGTTGAGATAGGGAAAGAATCCCAGAGCCATGGAGTTCGGAGAAGAATCAAAACACATGGGAGGCAACAGAGAGGAAAACACAGTGAGGAAAAAGCAGAGATTTGTGTGCCCATCAAGCCCTGATGATTGTTAACTCTACTGCTAGCTATTTGTGTGGTCTAAGAATGTTTTTTTTTTTTTTTTTACTTTTTTTGAACTTTCTATTTTTATTTTTTCCCACAATTTCTTTATTGATTAAGGTATTACATATGTGTCCTTATGTTTCCCTGTGTCTGCACCATGAATCGAGTATCAGAGTCTGTTGCCTCATGAGGTTTCTCATTGAGGGTCAGGGTCCCCATGTGTGCATGCACCAAGATTTGGAGTCACTGGCTTTTAGTGTGGATGTGCTGTGAGTCAGGGATTCCGGGCACATAAGGTAAGACACAGAGTCAAGTCAGTTATGCTCAGTGCTGCCTCTTGCTGGGAGAATTTGGGTCTTGATCACCATGGGGGACTGGGTTGCACAATAGCTCTGTGGTGTGCCTGCACTGTGGAAGACTGACTTCCGTAAGTGTTTGCCCTGTAACCAGGTCAGGTGGCACTGATGCCCTGCGGGTTTGATCACCCGGTTGCGATTGCATTGCAGGAGGCCACCTCCAATCTCTCAAATTCTCTTAGCAGTACTGAGGCCCCTGATCAAGCTCTCAGGCTCCACAGCCCTATTCCCCTGTCTGGGAGTTTTGGCCACAGGCATGCATACAAGCGCAGAGCTGTTCTCAAGCCCAAGACCCCCTGGGATAGTTGGGAGAGCAAGTTTTAAAGTTCCGAGCTCCAATTACTGTCTGAGCACTTGGGCCACGGTGTGCGCGCACACATGGCACACACAAAGTGTTCTCCCAAGCCCAACTTCCCCTGGGATATCTGGGAAAGTGACTTTTAAAGTTCTGAGCTCCAATTACTGCCTGAGCGCCTCAGCCACAGGTGTGCGCACAGGCACAAAGCTTCTCCCAAGTCCAAGTTCCCCTGGGGTACCTGAGAGAGGGAGTTTTTAAACTCCAGGCCTGCGGTTCCCCCTTAGGGGCTAGGGGAGTTGTAGCTGAAGGGAGGGGCGGGTCTATTGGTTACTATGGAGCTATCCGCAGTCCTGCAGGGAAGGTGATAGGCTCCTTGACTCACAGAAATCTGCTGCCGGGAAGTCTGGACTCCTGTTGTCTGTTGGTCTGAAGCTGTGGCTGTAATTCTCTGTCCCTAGTGGCTGCAGGTCCCTGGCTTGCATCTGAGATGTGATTGATTGAGGGCAGGGTCCCAGTCCAGGCAGTTCAGCTTCTCCAGATGGCGTGGTCTCTGCCACCAAGCTGGCTAGCCTCCCAGGAGTTTCCGCCCTGTTTGCGGGGCTCTGCCGTCCAGGAATGCCCGGTTTGGCAGCCCCTTGGAGGACCTGTAGAGTCTAACTGTTCATACTCACACACACACCACACACGCTACACTCTGCTCTACGGGGTCCTCACTCTCTCACACTCTCTCCCTCCCTACCTTCCTGCACATCGCCATCTTTCCAAGTCTCTAAGAATGTTATTTAAATGATGTAAATCCTTAAGACTTGTTTGGTGACCCAGATATGGCCTTTCTTGGCAAAGGTTTCATATGCACTTCAAAAAAATATATTGTGCTCTTGATGGATAGATTATTCTATAAATGCTAATTGAAGCAAATTGGTAGATAGTGTTCACGGGGTTTTCTTTTTATGTATTTTTCACATGAGAATATTGACTTTTTAAATTTAAATTCTTTATTGTTTAAAGTATTACATAAGTCTCCTTTTGCCCCATTGACCTCAACCAGGCACATGCCCTCAAACTCACCGCTCCCCCCCTGCGTCTTTGTCCATTGATTATGCTCATATGCATGCATATAAGTCCTTTGGTTGATCTCTTACCCCCTCACCACCACCATCCCACCTTCCCTCATAGTTTGGACAGTCTGTTTGATGCTTCTATGACTCTGGTTCTATTTTTGTTCATCAGTTCGGTGTTGTTCATTGTATTCCACAAATGCGTGAGATCATGTGATATTTATCTTTCTCTGGCTGGCTTATTTCATTTAGCATAATGCTCTCCAGGTCCAGCCATGCTTTTGCAAATGGTAAGAGTTCCTCCTTTTTTACAGCAGTGTAGTATTCTGTTGTGTAGATGTACCACAGTTGTCTAATCCAGTCATCTGCTGATGGGCACTTAGGCTGTTTCCAATTGTGCTGCTATGAACATAGGGGTTCATATGTCCTTTCAGATTGGTGTTTCTGTTTTCTTGGGATCCAGAAGTGGGATTACTTGGTCAAATGGAAGTTCCATTTTTAATTTTTTTAGGAAACACCATACTGTTTTACATAGTGGCTGCACCAGTCTGTATTCCCACCAGTGGTGCAAGAGGATTCCTTTTTCTCCCCATCCTCTCCAGCACTTGTCATTTGTTGATTTGTTGATGATAGCCATTCTGACAGGTGTGAGATGGTACATATTGTTTTGATTTGCATCTCTTGGATGATTAATGACTTTGAGCATGTTTTTGTGTGGTCAAATGATGTTGATTGTTTTTATGTATCTCCTGGCCTTTTATATCTTCTTTTGAAGGGTATCTACTAGTATTTAGGTCCAATGCCCATTTTTTATTGGATTGTTTATCTTCCTTTTGTTTAGTTGTATGAGTTGCCTATAAAATTTTGAAGATTAAACCCTTATTGGAGATAACATTGGCAAATATGTTCTCCCATGCAGTGTGCTTTCTTGTTCTTTTATTGGTTTCTTTTGCTATACAGAAGCTTTTTATTTTTATGTAGCCCCATTTGTTTACTCTTTCCTTAGTTTCCATTGCCCTAGGAGCTGTATTGGTAAAGATATTGCTACAACAAATGTATGCTATTTAGCTGCTTATGGCTTCTTCTAGGATTTTTATGGTTTCCCATCTTATCTCTAAGACCCTTATTTATTTTGAGTTTATTTTTGTGTATGGTGTAAGTTGGTGGTCTACTTTCTTTTCTTTTCTTTTCCTTTTTTTTGAATGTATCTGTCCAATTTTCCCAACTCCATTTGTTGAGGACTGTCTTGACTCCATTGTATGCTCTTGCCTCCTTTGTCAAATATTAATTGAGTATAATGGCTTGGATTGATCTCTGGGTTCTCTGTTCCATTGGTCTATATATCTGTTCTTTTGCCAGTACCAGGCAGTTTTGAGAAGAGTGGCTTTGTAAAAGAGTGGCTTGATATCTGGTATTGTGACCCCTCCAACTTTGTTCTTCTTTCTCAGGATTGCTGTAGCTATTTGGGGTCTTTTTTTATTCCAGATGAATTTTTGGAGAGTTTTTTCTAGATCTTTGAAGCATATTTTGATATTTTAATGGGAATCGCATTGAATCTATAGATTGCTTTGAGCAGTATAGACATTTTAATGATGCTGATTGTACCAATCCATGAACACAATATATTCTTCCATTTGTTTATGTCTTCCTCTATTGCTTTTTGCAGCGCCCTATAATTTTCTTAGTACAGGCCCTTTACCTCCTTGTTTAATTTATTCCTGTGTATCTTATTTTTTTGTTGTTGTTGTTGCAATGATAAATGGTATTTTTTTTAGTGTCTCTTTCTGTGAGTTCATTATTGGTATATAAAAAAAACACATAGATTTCTGGGTGTTAATTTTGTATCCTACTACATTGCTGAATTCATTTATTAGTTCCAGTAGTTTTTTGATGGAGTCTTTATGGTTTTCTATGTACAATATCATGTCATCTGCAAATAATGACAAGTTTACTTCTAGACATTTGAGATTGTTACACCCTTTCTATGAATTACTACCTTTATCATTATAAAATTACCTTCTTTATTGCTGTTAGTTTTCTTTTTTAGCATGCCTTTTCCCATCCTTTTTTTTAAATTTTAACTTAGATTTAAATTATGTTTCTTGTAAATAGCATATGGCTGGATTTTGATTTTGTATCCACTCTAGTAATCTCTGCCTTTTAATTGAGGTATTTAGAACTTTTACATTTAATGTGATGATTGATAGGATTATGTTTATGTCTAATTATTTTGGTATTGGTTTTTTGTTCTCTTTTTCCATCTATTTGAGGGTTCATTGGATAATTGTTACAATTCTATTTTTATCTCTTATTAGCTAATAACTCTTCATTGTCATTATTTCAGTAGATGCTTTGGGGTTTATAGTATACATTTTTAATTTACCCCAGTCTGGTATTACCATTAAATAATATGATACTACTTCATGTATAACATTAGAATCTTACAAAGTAGTTTAATTTCCTTCCTTTTGTGGTATTGTCATGTTCTACATTTATATTTGTATGTATATAAAAATATATAGTCAACCCCAGAGTATGTTATTAGTATTTTTTGTTTAACTAGGAAGTTATGTTTCAAAAAGGTTTAAATGATAAGAGAAAACTTACATATCTAGTACAGACTTTATTTTCCTAGAAGACTTCTTTTACCATTTCTTACAGTGTGCACCTGCTGCTAATAAACTCCTTCAGCTTCCTTATATTTTAAAATATTTTTATTTGCCTTTTTTTGGAAGATATTTTCTCTGTGTATAGAAGTCTAAGTTGACTCTTGTTGTACTTTAAAGATGTTGTTTCACTGTTTCCTTACTGGGATTATTTCTGGTGATAAGTTCATTATCATCCATATTTTCTTTGTTCTATATGCAGAATGTGTCTGTTTTTTCTGGCATAAATATTTTTTCTTTAATTCTGGTTTCAAGCTTTTTATTATAATGTATCTTGGTGTATTTCCTTTCATATTTCTTATGCTTGTAGAGCATTAGCTTCTTAAATGTGTGGGTTTATCATTTTCAATAAAATTTAGAACATTATTGGTCATTATTTCTTCAAATGTTTTTTTTCCTCCCTCTCTTCTCTCTTAAGGAACTTCAATTATACATACATTAGGCCACTTGGAATTGTGCTACAGCTCACTGATATTTTTCATTTTTTTCTTTCTGTTTCCTTTGTATAGTTTTTATTGCTATATATTAATGTTCATTGACCTTTTCTTCTCAGTGTCTAATCTGCTCTAATCATATCTAGTATATTTTTCATCTCATGTTTTCATCTTTAGACATTTTAGTTTTTAAAAATATCTTTCATGTCTAACTTTTGACCATATGGAATACAGCTATAGTAACTGCTTTAATGTTCTTTTCTGTTAATTCTCACATTTGTGTCAGTTCTGGGTTGGTTTTGATTGGTTATTTTTTCTCCTCAGTGTGAGTCATAGTTTCCTACTTCTTTGTATTTTTGGTAATTTTTTTTAATTCTCACAGGAGAGTATATATTTTTATAGATTTTTAGAAAGAGAAGGAGGACAAGGAGAGAGAGAAAAAAATATACATTGACATGAGAGAGAAACAATGATCTGTTGCTTCCCATATGTGCCCTTGGAAATCATATGTGCAACTTAGGTATGTGCCCTAACCAGAACCAAATGTTCCAAACCCACTAAGCTACACGGCCAGGCAGCATTTTTGGTAATCTTTGACTGGACGTCAGACTTTGTGAACTTTTCCTTAGGTGCCACATACTTTTGTTTGGGATATAGTTCAACTATCTGATTCTTTTCAGTCTTGCTTTTAAGGTTTTTAGGTGTGAGTATGCAACATTTACTCTGAGGTCAATTCTGTCCCACTATTGAGGCAAGACCTTGCTGGGGGTATTTCTCAATTCCCCATGAATTGGGAGGTTTGACTGGAAGCTTCACTGTTTCCCTACTTTTATGATTGCCAAGTACTGATCCCTTCAGCCATTTAAATGATTTTGCCTCTGGGCTTTGGTACTTTCCTCACACGTACATGTGCCAATCAATATTCTGTTGAACATTCAAGAGTGACTCTCTGCATATTTCAAGAACTCTGTGTCATTCTATTTTCTCTGGTACCCTGTCTGGCAAATTCTTCTCAGATTCTCAGTTCTACCTCATCAACTGATGGAGTCTGCAAGCTCCTCCAAATTCTCCCAAGACAGTAAACCGGGGCAATGAAGGGCTTACCTCATTTCTTCCCATCTCTTAAGGATCTCTGCCCTTTATTGGCTTTGTGGCCTTTTTGTTGTTTGAATCAGAGGTAAAATCTGATTTGTTACTCCATTCATTTTACATGGATATGAAGCCTCTTTTTATCTCTTTAAAGTTGAAAGCTTCATACTACATAGCCCATATGCCCTTGCATATGCCATGTCTTTAGTCTATCAGATATAATTTAGGTTCAGCCAACTATATGTACTCAATCAAGTCTTGAAACATGGCAATTAGTTGGAAGCCTGACTTCTTTTCCATATGTTATTTTTTTCTGGCAAGTGGTTATAGAGATGTGTTATGTTTTCTGTAGTATCAGAATTTCCACGGCTTTGTCAATAGCTTCATGAATGTCCAATGGCTAAGTTCAAGACATCCACTTTTTTTATCTGGGCTAATTAGCAGCTCTGGCATGTGCCTGGAGGCAAGATTTTTTCAGTGCTAATATCCCGATTCCCAGAGCACGGCCAAGATTGTGTGTTCTTGGAGATGATAGTTTTGGTGGTGGGCTCTTATGACAGAGGTAGCAGTTTGTCTATTAGGTTTGGGACCATGAGATTTTAATTCAGTTCAAGGTGATGTCAGTCAATAATACCTTGCTTATTCTGCTCCCTCAGGGCAACATCACATTGTATAGATACCACTTGAAAGGAGGCATTTATTAAAATAACTGAAGAAATCATCAGATCACAGCAAATAAGAAATGTTTAAATAAATAAAAAATTTTAAGTCAGAGTTTGGCTATGTTGGGTATCTTATTCATTCATTCATTTCCTACATTAAAAAATATATACTTGGGATAAGTGTAGTGCCTACACTTACAGGAATATCTTTTCAAACTGTTGTATTATCACCTACAAAGAGAATTTAAATTGCTTGAAATATGTCCAAATGAGTTTTTAAATCAATATATGCTGATACAGCAGGTTTATCTGCAAAATACAGGTACTTCCATTTGAAATTCACTTTTGACTTCAAAGGATTCCCACCTTCCTCCATCTCTAATTTCCTAACTTTGTGCCTGGAAAAGAATGTGGTGAAAGGATGGCAGTGAGTTATCTTCTCTAGGTCTAGTTAAAGAGTTTAAAGTAAGGAAATGAACATTTCTAGCACATGCTAGGCTCTGATAAATTATCCAATATAATAAAAAGGGTAATATGCAAATAGACCAAATGGAGGAACTGACAGGTCACTATGACATGCACTGACTATTAGGGGGCAGACGCCGCAGCAGTGCTAAAAATGTTCCACTGCCAACATCCCCCAAGGGCTTCTGGACTGTGAAAGGGCGCAGACTTGACTGAAGTACATCCCTCCCCACCCCCGAGTGTATGAATGTCGTGCATTGGGCCTCTAATCCTATCTAATAAAAGAGTAATATGCAAATTGACCTTACCCCCACAAGCCATGCCCACCAGCCCATCAGAACAAGTATGCAAATCAATCCAGCCAAGATGGAGGTTAATTTGCAAACCCTCGCATGGCATAGAAGGAAGCCAAGCACCGCAGAAGGGAGCAAAGCTACTGAGAAGCAAG
The DNA here is from genome assembly GCA_027563665.1 of Antrozous pallidus. NCBI lineage: Eukaryota > Metazoa > Chordata > Mammalia > Chiroptera > Vespertilionidae > Antrozous > Antrozous pallidus. The sequence continues at coordinate 53,789,782 of CM050520.1, read as the reverse complement.
CAAGTGGGGCAGCGGAGATGGGAGGGAGTGATGCAGTGGAGATGGGAGGGAGCGAGGCAGAGGAAATGGCAGAGAATGAGGCAGCAGAGAAGGGAGTGTGGCAGAGGAGACGGGAGAGAGTGACGCAGAGAAGACAGGAGGGAACTTTGCTCAGGCCGCGCAGGAAGTCCGATTCTTGCAGGAATCTTCCTGCAACAGGTCTCTAGTGTGTGTGTGTGTGTGTGTGTGTGTGTGTGTGTGTGTGTGTGTGTGTATCATTACAACAACCATATGAGTAAGTTTTTACTTTTTTTTTTAATCTGAGGAACTTGAGAGTCAAAAGTTTACAAACCCAATAATAAATAAAGCTAAAATTCACTCTACCTGTATTAAAAGCTCATGTTCCTTTCTCTCTGTTATGCTATTTTCAAGCACTGTCATGAAGTTAATTATATTTCACCAGAGATTAGCTATATATGCATAATTTTCTTGTATCGAGGAGAAAACTCATTTATTGTTGATTCATATGCACATATTGATATGTGTGTTCATTGCAAACAAAAAGTGGTATTAAAATGAAAGGAGATAGAAAATTTAAAAAATGCCTACTTATTGAGAATTATCTGTTCTTCTTAAAAAAAAAAAAGGTTACCTGTATTAGATTAGATTTTCTTCAGGTTTCAAAAATTTATGTTTCCATGAGGAAATTGACTTCTATGTTTTTGTGGAAATGCAGGGTGTTGTCAGTCTGGTCTATAGAAGAATGATTGTATTATCCATCAGAGCAGTGTTAATAGTAGATAGACTTTGTGTGTGTGTGTGTGTGTGTGTGTAGGTGAATTTGTTTTTGGGGTGTATTTTTTTAGTAGATAGGCTGTGAGATGAGAAAGTAGTTCTATACTGTTCCTGAATTGCATTTATGCTCTCTATGCAGTTATGCTCCTCTCCTGAGGAACTCAGTATTAAAATACTTATACTCAAGAAGCAAGAAAATTCTCAAATGATCTAACCCTATACCCAAAAGAAGTAGGAAAGAACAACAAATAACCCCCTGAGTAAGTAGAAGTGAAGAAATAATAAAGATTAGAGCTGAAATAAATGACAGAGACTTTTTATAGAAGTACTTATAGCCCATCTCTTATAGACATATAATTTTTATACCCAAGAGAAGACTCAAACATGAATCTAAACTCTTATTGGAGACTGTAATCATTATATTTAAATTGATCTTTTATAATCAATTTGATGAGATAAATCACATGTATATGTATATGATTATGAACATAAATTGGTTCTAATAATGTAATGATATATTTGTCATCCCTAAAGTAAACAAAGAAAAAAAAAGACTTGTTAATTAGGCTAGACAACACACCAATTAATTGGGAAATAGGACTAAAAAAGCATACCATTTTTAAAACATAGGAAGCTATTAAAGAAGCAGGTGGCACAGGAAACGTGTAATCTGGCAGAATGATTGCAATGATTTAGGAAGCACGTTTGTGACTTAATGATGACTTACATTAGGACTTTATGAATAAGCAAGGTACAGCTGAGAAGATTAAGACACCAAAAGATTGTTCTAGAGCAGTGGTTGGCAAACTCGTTAGTCAACAGAGCCAAGTATCAGCAGTACAACGATTGAAATTTCTTTTGAGAGCCAAATTTTTTAAAATTAAACTTCTTCTAACGGCACTTCTTCAAAATAGATTTGCCCAGCCATAGTATTTTGTGGAAGAGCCACACTCAAGGGGCCAAAGAGCTGCATGTGGCTCATGAGCCACGGTTTGCCGACCACTGCTCTAAAGTGATGCTCTAAAGTAATCTTTTGAAGTCAGAAGTCAAGTTCACGTTCTTATTGTCACTGTCATTAAGTATTGCTTTCAATGGCTATCATGTAGAAGAGAAGATGAAATCATTCTCTGCTACTAAAGTTAAGGCCAGCTCTAGTTAGGAGGTTGTTGGGGTGGGGTGGGGGGATTGAACAAAAAAGAGAGATAATTCATGGACATGGACAACAGTGTGTTGATTAAGCAGGGAAGAGGTGGGAGGGTGGAAGAGGGCATAAATGGTATTGAAAAATTTTTAATTAAATTTAAAAAAATAAATGAAAACAATAAAATTAAGGAGTTGATTCACAGTAAGGAAGAAGTATTTTATTGAACCATGAAACTCACCAACAAAGAACTGAGTTGCCTCACTAAGCTGCCTCCCCATCACAGCAGGAGCTGTACAGCAGGCATCATGCATGGTAGAAATGATTTCTCCAGTGGTCGAGCATGAGCCTAGAGTTCTCTAGAGACACTCTAATCTCGGATAGCCTTACACCCTCATTGTACCTCATGACATATCCTTAAGAAGTTATTCACACAGAGCTGTCCTGGTTAAACAGATAGCTTTCTGGCGTTCTGGCTGGATATACAAATCCTTTGAGTAAGAGGAGGTAGGTCTCTTTTCTACTTGTCTGTATCATCTTGCTTTCTTCTTAGAAGCACTAATGCTTTCTGTCTGATAAGAGATTTATTCAGTTTTTATAGACTTGGAATTTTTGTCAATTTCTGGCCCTCTTCAGTAAATACCTGAGCTACACAGATGGTTGTGCTGTCTCCTGTCACTGACTCATACTCCTAATCCTTCCCCCTTTGTCTTTTACTTCTCATATCCCCCAGTTTCTTTTTGCCAACCCACACCCCATGGAATTTATCCATAATAAATTATCTCAAGCTCAAAGTATCTGTGCTTCTCAAATATTAACAAAAATATATAATAAGCACATCTTATAGTAAGTTGGAGTAGAGTTTCTAGAATTTCTTATTCAAACTAAGTTTATTTTAACATTTATAAAACCATAGAAAATTTGGAAGATAGAGAATAATATAAAGACAAAGATAAAACTCACTCATTCTACCACTCAAAAGGAAATATTTATTCTCTTGATATATATATCCTATATAATAAAGAGGTAATATGCAGATTGACCATCACTCCAACACACAAGATGGCTGCCCCCATGTGGACACAAGATGACCAGCAGGGGAGGGCAGTTGTGGGTGATCAGGCCAGCAGGGGAGGGCAGTTGGGAGGGACCAGGCCTGCAAGGGAGGGCAGTTGGGGGCAATCAGGCCTGCAAGGGAAGGCAGTTAGGGGTGACTGGGACAGCAGAGTAGGACAGTTGGGGTGACCAGACCTGCAGGAGAAGGCAGTTGGGTGGGGGCAGGCCTTCAGGGGAGGGAAGTTGTGGGTAATCAGGCCTGCAGGGGAGGGCAGTTGGGGGTGACCAGGCCCACAGGGGAGGGCAATTAAGAGCAACCAGGCCTGCAGGAGAGGAGTGACCAGGCCTGCAGGGGAAAGAAGTTGAGGTGGACCAGGCCAGCAGGGGAGGGCAGTTACAAGTGATCAGGCTGTCAAGGGAGGAAGTTAGGGGTGAGCTAGCCAGCAGGGAAGGACAGTTGGGGGTGATCTGGCCAGCAGGGGAGAGCAGTTGGTGTCGACTAGCTGGCAAGAGAGGGAAGTTAAGGGTGACCGAGCCAGCAGGGAAGGGCAGTAAGGAGCAATTGGGCTGACAGGGGAGCAGTTAGGCATCAATCAGGCTGTCAGGGAAGTGGTTAGGGGGTGACTAGGCTGGAAGGTAGAAGGAGTTAGGGGAAATCCGGCAGGGGGGCAGTCAAGCAGTTGGGAACCAGCAGTCCCAGTTTATGAGAGGGATGACTGACTGCAAGTTTAGGCCAGATCCCTTTGAAGCAGGCCTAAACCAGCAGTAAAACATCCCTGGGGGGTCCCAGATTTTAAAGGGTGCAGGTTGGACTGAGGGACAACCCCCCAGTGCACAAAATTTGTGCACCAGGCATAAAACAAAATTAAAATCAACCATATAGAGAGTACAGCCTATTTCTTTTATTTACATGCCATTTTATTATGATCATTTCTTTCGATATATATATATATATATATATATATATATATATATATACACAAACACAACTTTTTAAAATGGATACTTGATACCAATAGAAGCTAAACAGAAATATGAATATTTTAAGACCAACACATCAAGCAATCATATTAACCTTTGATATCCAGATCCCATACCAATCTCTATCTCCTTCTGACTGAAATCAGCTTTTCACTCTAAATTTCCTATAGAAAGAGAACAGCCTAAATCTACTTGTCAGTAATATATATATATCCTTCTAGTTTATTAATGCAACATGCACACTTCTGCCAAATAGCAATAGCTGACATTGACATACTGCATTATTTTATTTAATTCTCACAAATTTCCTTGAGTAGTTAGAGCAGGTAGTGCAATTTCTGTCTCAAAGGTAAGGAAAAGGAGGAGTCTCAGAATGGTACATAACACCTTTTAACAGGGCTGGATGACCCTTGCTAGGAATAGGGGTTTGAAAGGTCTTAAGTGAAAGAGATAATTCAGACCAGATTTTTTTTGTTTTCAAATTCTAATGTTCTTAATATATTACTCTGTAACTTCCTATATGGTAACTTGACTTGATTTATTGGCAAAAATAATTAAATTAAAAAGCAAATTTAATTTACTTTAAAAGCAAAACCAACAAATAGACTATAATTTAATATAACACATCCTATATAATGAGTGAATGACCTTTCTGAACAACCTTCTGGAATGACCTTCTGGAATGACCAGTGGATGGGGTGGTGAGGTCATGGGGCCACAAGGCAGCTGGGCTGAGAGGGCCTAGGCAGCCAGGGCTGTGAAGGCCTTCCCCTGTAGGAATTTTGGGGCCTCTAGTTTAAATATAATAACTCATTTGCCATTTATTTAACCTAAGCATAAGTTTCTCCACTTTCCCCGTTACTATCTACCTATTGGTAGAAGCTTCTCAGAATGAAATGATTAAGTAAATTCATTTAAAGAAAGTATTGTAATGAGAATATGTTCTCTTGGGTGTTCTAAAAATAGCAATAGTAATAGTAATAACAGTATTAATATTCCTTCACATTTGGATAGCCATTAAGTAGGCTTTCTGGGAATTAAAAGACATTTATTAACAGGTTAATGAACAGTGGATCTATGATTTTGCTTGTGCACCGTGGGTGTAGACTTCTTGTACTCCCCTATGGATTTTTGTAATTGGCATGTGGGCTAGAAATAGTGCAGGTTAAGGGGCTAGCCTGATGCACCCCATGTCCAGTGCGCTTGATAGTTAACAGGTCTTCTGAATAACAGTAGCAAATAAGTGTCAAACAATTACCATGTTCTAGTCACTGTACTAAGTGCTTGAACAAAGGCTACATGAAGTGGCCAGCCATAGATTCCATAGATTTAACTTCCTTTTTATAGGCAAAGGAAAATATGTTCACCTTGTTCTCTGCTTTTATGGAGGGATGTGTTATAGAAGCCTGGGTCTTATTTAACAAATCCTCAAGAAGCTATTCGCACAGAGCTCTCCTGGTTAAACAGATGGTCCTGCTCTCCTGCAGCTTGAAGAACTTTCCAGACAGGTTGTATTTTTCTGATTCACTTGGCCACGTCCCTCCACGTGGCCCCTGCCTTAGCAGAAATCTCCCTAACATCCCACTTTATTAAGACAGTGCCCTCTCTAGGCAATGCTTTCTCCTTTTTGGGAGGAATGTTCCCTCTATTTACCCCAAATCCTCATTCTCCATTGCCACTGCCTAGCTTATAATGATGAAGGGAAGTACTCCTGGGTTTGACCCTTGCCCTTTATTTGACATCACATCCTGGGAAAACGATTATATAACAGTTTGCATTCCAGGTCAGCACCTCATCCAGAGTTCTTGTATTGTGACCTAGGCAAGTCACTCTGAATCTCAATTTCCTCACATGTAAAATGGGCACTAAAATGTTGAAAGGTGAAAATTAGGTTATATGTAAAGGTCCTGACAAACAGCAACCACTCAATGTGGCCATTATTGTTCGATTTTTTATAGGACCCCTAATCTGTACTCTTTCCATTTTTCTGTACTGTTATGCCTTCCACATACCCCCTCATATAATATTTTTGACATAAGATGTCAGGAAGAAATAGCACTGTGATTTATAATGGCCTTCAGGGACCATTGTAAGAATTTAGATGTACTTCATTCTTAAATCAAATTCAGAACTAAAAACCAGGAGTAGGATCTTGCAATAGAAATATGTTTTACTCAAAATAAAGGGTTTTTTTAAGGAGTTTATCAATGGCTTTTTATAAATACTACTCAAAGAAAGGGAAACCTATATTTCAGATCTTTGAGTGAGTCTGATGATTACACTTGAAACCGGGATGTTGTGAAAGCCAACATTATTCCTTTGTGATAATGGCAAGTAATTTAACTCTTTCTGGTTTGATTTTCTCATTGATAAATAAAGAAATGTGAAAAGGAGATGATAATAGAAGCAGGTCTTCTGCTTAAACATCTTAAGTCCTCTGATCATCAATTTATTTTGTTTGGCTTCCCCATTAAATTCTGCCTTAGTCTCTTATGTCCATTATCCTAGCATCTAGAGAAGTAAACACTTAGCACATTGAAGGTACCTAATGTTCCTTGGATGAAATCACATTTTATAGATGAGAAAATGAAGGCACAGAAAGATCAAAATCTTCCCATTCATACATTATTGCAACAAACATTCTCTCTTCAACATTCTTTTGAACTCTATTGTTGCTTCTTTGAAAAAAGAATGGCCTCAAACAGAAGGTTAAATTTATAAAAATTTAGTTTTGAGTATATGGGACCATGTAAAAGAAAACCAATGACTTGGTGAACTCAAGTAAATATTCTACTTTGGAAACCACTTAGATGTGACTCATCTTTGTACTTTCCTTAAGAAGTTGTACATGTTGAGTTTTGTATTACCTAATTACTCCAGACTCGAAATGAGTCACCCAAAACTTAAGAATCAAATGGCTCCTTCCTTTTTATGTCTTCCTGTTTCCATTTACAGGAGGTAATATTTTTTCAATTGGATGTGCTCTTCCTGGGCAAAAATCACTAGCCCTTGAGAAGGACACAAGATAAAGTACATAGCCAAGTATTCACACAGCAATAAAACAAATAAATGTATGTACTTTATAGTGGTGATAATATTGGCACTTAATAGTTGCTTAGAAACTCTTCAGAAATTTGCATGCTGTTTTTCATTACTTCCATATAGGCTTTACCATAAGTTAAAATAAATTGCAAAAAAAAAAAAAAATATATATATATATATACACACATATATGCACACACACACACACACACACACACACACACACACACACACTCATTTGCCATTTAACCTAAGCATAGGTTTCCTCACTTTTTTTTATTATGTTCTCTGAACGCATAATAATCTGGCCACTCAGTGTGTGTGTGTGTGTGTGTGTGTGTGTGTGTGTATTTTAGAGGCCCAGTGCATGAATTTGGGCATAGGTGGGGTCCGGCCAGCCTATCCAGGGGGAGGGGACATAGGTGATTGGCCAGCCTGCCTGCTGGTCAAACTTTTGGTCAAAGGGACAATTTGCATATTATCTTTTTATTATATAGGATATACACTGAGTGGCCAGATCATTATGCATTCAAAGATCATAATAATCTGGCCACTCAGTGTGTGTATATACAGTATATCATACTCTCTGCCCTTAGCATCTAGGGTAGTTGGGAAGAATAGTCTAATAACAAGCCATAATTAGAGAGAAAGAATTATATCTTTCACATATTTATGTTAGACACTATGTTAAGCATTACATAAAAAAGTGTGCATAGACACAGGCAATATGGTGGTGAAGTCCTGGGCGGGTGGGTAGGGACTGGGAGGAGGAGGTAAAGGGTGGAGGGAAATGGAAGACATCTGTAATACTGTCAACAATAAAAATATTTATTTTTTTAAAAGAAACTCTAAAAAAATTAATAAAGTACCTTAGAGATTCTAAAAATAATCCTTCCTATCTAATAAAAGAGTAATATGCAAATTGACCCTCACTCCAGCACACAAGATGGCTGCCACAAGATGGCCAGCAGGGCAGGGCAATTGGGAGGGACTAGGTCTGCAAAGGAGGGCAGTTGTGGGCAATCAGGCCACCAGGGGAGGGCAGTTGGGAGGGACCAAGCCTGCAAGGGAGGGCAGTTAGGGGTGACCAGGCTGGCAAAGAAGGGAAGTTGGGGACAACAGGGCCTGCAGGGAAGGGAAGTTGGGGGGAACCCAGGCTGGAAGGGGAGGGCAGTTAGAGGTGATTAGGCCTGTAGGGAAGGGCAGTTAGGGGCAACCAGGCTATCAGGGGAGCAGTTAGGCATCAGTCAGGCTGTCAGGGGAGTGGTTAGAGGGGATGATCAGGCTGGCAGGCAGAAGTGGTTAGGGGCAATCAGGAAGGACAGTAGGCAGCAGTTGGAGCCAGCAGTCCTGGATTGTGAGAGAGATGTCCAACTGTCCTTTTAGCCTCGATCCTAACTATATCAGGTTTACACGGGCAGTCGAACATCCCTTGAATGGGGTCCTAGATTGGAGAGGGTGCAGGCTGGGCTGAGGGACACCCCCTCCAAATGCATGAATTTCGTGCACCGGGCCTCTAGTAAAAATAATAAGCACGCAACACACACAAAAATGAAGTGAGTGTATGTGTGTGCGTGTGAGGGTGTGCAACTCCTCATAGGAACACTATGAAATCTTCTAAATAGTCAAATACAGGCAGAGCCAGAACTCAATTCTGGTCTGCTTAGCTCTTCCTATTCTATCACATGGCATTTCAGCCAACTGAGATCAGTAAGGAATATGGAGAATAGAGGTGAACTTGTCAGAAAAGACATCATAACAGAAAATCACACATGACTGAACCTTAAAGAATGAATGGAGCTGAAACCGGTTTGGCTCAGTGCATAGAGCTTCAGCCTGCTGACTGAAAGGTCCCATGTTTGATTCCGGTCAAGGGCATGTACTTTGGTTGCAGGCACATCCCCAGTAGGGGGTGTGCAAGAGGCAGCTGATCAATGTTTCTCTCTCATCAATGTTTCTGACTTTCTATCCCTCTCCCTTCTTCTCTGTAAAAAATCAATAAAATATATTTAAGAAAAAGAATGAATGGAATTAGATGGGCATAAAGGAGGTATTCTGGACAGGTCAGCCAGAACTTAGGCTTCAGGGCAGGCGCCCATAGACAGGGCAGAAAGCTACTGGCCTGCTTGGAAATTCTTCAGTTATTATATAATGCCTGAAAGGTGGATTTTAAGCCATACTTCTCTTGTGGACCCTTATTCTGGAAAATTGTATTCCTATGAAAGTCATTTAGTACTAGTAATCAAATATTTCTGAGATTGCAACCCACTGCACCAAATCATTATTAATGATTGGGAAAACAAACAGTAGTTGGTGAAAACGAAGAGATGAGGTTGCTATTGCAGAAAGTTTTCTCATCGGCTGGTAGCGGTCTACAATATGGCATAGTAAAAATGGGTACTCTCTTCTGGACTGGAAACCAGACTACTTGAAGCCCAGTCCTGGCTTTACACTAAATACTATATTTGAATATTTTGGGATAAGTCTCCTTACCTGTAAACCATTCAAAAGAATTTATACCTATAAAATGTCTGAGTTGAACTAAAACTGTTTGATAAAGATGTGCTCTTTTAAATCATTTGTTACAAATGTGTGTAAAACAGTTACATATCATGTATCTTTCAGTAATTGATGCAAATGATTACATCAATGGCTCTGAAGTGCCCTGTAGTAAACAAACGTTATTTAATCCAGCACTTAAATAGTTAGTCATTGACAAAATGTACTCTGGGAAATGTGCCACTATGTATTCTGCATTGAACAGAAATTCCTACCAATTTGGAAAATTCCATTTGCTCTTAAATATGATTTATTGATTGAACCTCTCATATTCTTAACCTACGTTACTGAAATTTTAAAATTGCATGACAACTTCATAAAGATTCTGGAGTATTATACTGTCTGCCTGTTCCCCCTCAATTTTCTGGCTGCAAATAGTGTTTTATATAACTCCAAAAGCAGTGAGGTAGGGAGAAGAGGAAATGGAATGTTTTTGGTTCACTTGCTGAGTAACCAATTTGAGAGGTGAGTTAAGGATGCAGCTAGAAGGCTTCAGATTACAATCTGAGCTAATTCCTCAGAACAATCATAGTAATATAACCTCTGATGTAACCAGCTATTGAAGGTGACCTCTGGATTTCTAGACTCAAGATACAACAATAGTTCAAACTTGTTAATTATTATATAAGGAGGGAATCTATCATGAACCAGTAGTCCCTGGCAATACCATAGTTATTAACATGGATCCTTGCCCTCATGGAACTCTGATAATCAGACAATAATAGCACAGTTATATCAATTCCTTATATTAGAGTGTATATGAGGTATAGTGGTAACATTAAATAAAATTCCTTCTAGGCTATGACTAAAAATATTCAGGCAGGTCCCTTTCCTTGATCCAGTCAGTTCAGACACAAAGAAATTGTTCTGGCTAGGCCGGTATGGCTAAGTTGTTAAGTGTTAACCCAGAAACCAAGAAGTCACTGGTTCGATTCCTGGTCAGGGCACATGCCTGGGTTGTGGGCTCAATCCCCAGTAGGGGGCATGCAGGAGGCAGCAAATGGATGATGTTTCACTCTCATTGATGTTTCTATTTTTCCCTCTTCCTTCCTTTCTCTCTAAAAATCAATAAAGGGAAAGAAAACTTTTAAAGAAATTGTTCTGTTTTCATGGCCAGTTACCTTTCTGTCTTGGCTAGCATGGTAATGTTGATAAAGGGATAGGTAATATGAGATGTTATGAGAGATAGAGCTATTTTACTTAACGCCTATGCAAAGATTACCAGTTTTCTTAAAAACAAGTAGATAGCCTACTAACAATGAATGCAAACAATCTTCCACTTATGTCCCTTATTAAAAAGATTTTTTATTGAGGTGGGAGTTAAGTCCCCTGGTAACAACCAAAAGCACAGGTACAAGGCTTACTTCCTTTCTATTCCTAATGTTATCTGCCAAATAGCAGAATTTCCACCAAGGATCTTGGTTCAGCATGTCAGGTTAAAGAAAAAAGTAAACGTAGCTCCTGGAGCACAAAGTCCTCAATTTACAAGTGCTACCTGAAGAAGCAATGAGGGAGAAATGGCTGGCACAAGGACCTCCAGATAGTCATGGAGGGAGTTACAAATAAGATCTAGGGCTTCTGAGCCCCATTTACATGCACTCTAATCTACCTGTGTTGTCTCAGGATGCTTGTGAACATTTACAATTTGTATCTATTGAATTTCACATTTTGCTAAAATAAATTATTGGGTAGAAGATTAAAAAAATCACAAACTAGCACTCACCTTGTCACAATACAAACATTTTATGTTTACCCATTGTAGACATATTTGCCTGTGATTTTATCATCCAAAACCCAAAAACATGAGTAATTAGGACTATTTTACTAATTTACAAGCAATTTCCAAGAATATATTAGACAGGTCCATGGCAAGCAATCAACAAATTCTGGCCAATAGACCAAATATCTGCTCTTTAATGCATTATATCAAAATAATGAATCATGTCACTGCCAATTCTCTCAGACAGAGGTATTTCAAGAACCAAATGCTTGGGCGACAGTACAATGCTCAAGACTGATATTGAAAGGACTATCAAGATAAGATGAGTATTAATTTAAGCAGCAGCTCTGCACCAGGCCAAGCACTATCTCATTATATTCTCACAATGATTCTGCAAGATAAGCTCTCATTTTTTATCAGACCAATTTTGACTCAAGCTGGACAATCTCTCTAGACTTTCATTTCCTCACACATTAAACATTAATAACAGTAAGACCTATTCCCTTGTAGGATTCTTGTGAGGATTTGAAATAATGGCTATGAATTGCTTAGCAGATAGCCCAACACATACTACTTGCTAAATAAAAGTAGCTCTTACTATGTTGTTACTCCCCAGTCTTCTCAGGTTCTATTTTATTTATTTTTATTTTTTATATTTTTTATTGTTTAAAGTATTACATATATTAGTACATATATCTCCTTTTTTTCTCCATTGACCTTCCCCTAGTGTCCCCTACCCCCTGTCGCATGCCATCATCCCCCAGTGTCTTGTGTCCTTTGGTGTGCTTATATGCATGCATACAAGTCCTTTGGTTGATCTATTTCCCTCCCTCCCCAACACTCCCCAGCCTTCCTGCCATAATTTGACAGTCTGTTTGGTGTTTTACTGCCTCTGTATCTCTTTTTATTCTTCAGGTTATAATGGTCTTTATTTTCCATAAATGAGTGAGATCATGTGGTATTTTTCTTTCATTGCCTGGCTTATTTCACTTAACATAATGCTCTCTAGGTCCATCCATGCTGCTGCAAATGGTAAGAATTCCTTTCTTATAGCAGCATAGTATTCCATTGTGTAGATGTACCATGGTTTTCTAATCCACTCATCTGTTGATGGACATTTAGGCGGTTTCCAACTCTTAGCCATGGTAAATTGTGCTGCTATGAACATAGGGGTGCATATATCCTTTCTGATCGGTGTTTCTAGTTTCTTAGGATATATTCCTAGAAGTGTAGATTAGGATCAAATGAGAGCTCCATTTTTAGTTTTTTGAAGAAACTCCATCCCTGTTCTCCACAGTGGCTGCACCAGTCTGCATTCCCACCAGCAGTGCACAAGGGTTCCTTTTTCTTCGCATCCTCGCCAGCACTTGTCGTTTGTCGATTTATTGATGATAGCCATCCTGACAGGTGTGAGATGATACTGAATTGTCATTTTCGATTTGCATCTCTCGGATAATTAGTGACTTTGAGCATGTTTTCATGTGTCTCTTGGCCTTCCTTCTGTCTTCTTTTGAAAATATTCTATTAAGGTCCCTTGCCCATTTTTTATTAGATCATTTATCTTCCTTTTATTAAGTTGTATAAGTTCCTTGTAGATGTTAGAGATTAAACCTTTATCAGTGATAACATTTGCAAATACATTTTCCCATACAATGCGCTTTCTTGTTTTGTTGATGGTTCAGGTTCTAAGTTAGAATTTCTTCTGCATGTCTTAGAGCAAGTAAAAGGAAGCAAGGATTTTAAAAATCTTCACTTATAGCTATGTTGTGACTTTTCTTTATTAAGAAACTACTTCAGCAGCATCCTGAATTCCCTTTGATTTGATTTTAAAAATTTTCAGAGCTTCATTAAGGAAATGATCAAAGAACATTTAATTTAAAAGTTTCAAAGTTAAAGCCAGTAGCAAAGAATTTGGAAGAATTCTAATACTGAATATCTGAACTAGTTTCTTTACCATCTAATCATTCACCAAGAAAGGTTAGGGTAAATGACAGCTTCCTGGGCATCACAGGGTCAGCTCTGACATTTATGTGAAGAAAAGAGAGTCTCATGTTACTGGAAATGCTTCCTAGTGTCACATTCACTGTATTGTAGAGGAGAGGGTCAAGGATTTGGAGCCAGAAGACATTAGTTTGGATATTGACTAAACCAGCTACTAGCTATGTAACCTTTAAGTCACTTCAACTTTTAGAATCTCAGTTCTATTATCTATACAATGGGAATACTAAGCCCACCTTTGTTATGAAAGTGTGTGTGTGTGTGTGTGTGTGTGTGTGTGTGTGTGTGTGTGTGTGTGTGTATGAGCAATACTCTGCCTTGTGCTTAGTACTAAATCAGTAACTATATCGTCTTCATCCTCTACTTTCTCTTCATCATCTTCTCTGGGTCAAAGTGTAAATCAAAGGGAATAAAATTGTTTATTCCATGGTGCTACCATGAGGACTGAATAACATCTGTGAGAGTGTGTTGTTAACTGTTAGCACTGTGTATTATTCATGAAAATAATAATTAACACCAGGATTTGAGCATCTATGAAACCTTTACTACTAAGCTAAAGTACAAATAATAGGGCTCATGAACTAACATTTCCCTTTATCTGAAGAACTTAGTGAAGTCTCTTTACAGTTGGCTTCCAGTGCTTGGGTCTGAAGGACCGGGGGATGCAGAGCCACAGATGGAACACAGGACATAGGAACCAGGAAACAGTTCCTTACCACTAGCCCCTTGCCATGACTGATAGGCAGATTGTGGACTTCATGTAGCCTTGCTAGAACAGAGAAGGGGCATTTCTTTATGGTGCCTACTGCAAAGCAAAAGAACGATTAAGGCAAAGTTATTCTCAAGAATAGCTACCATCAAAGACTCTGTTTTATTTGTGACAAAACACCTTTCCCCCACCCTTGACCTTGCCTTCCATGGATATTCCATCTATTGCTAAGCATTCTATGCCAGGGGAAATGGCATTAATTAAATGATTGAAAAGTTACAAACAGAAACTGGCCTTATATAATAACCCAATCCTCTGTCTTGGAAGTGGCCTGAATCACCCTACTTTTCACCATCAGCTCCACCATCAGCAAGTTGTTGTTTTATTTGTACAAACAGACATTTTAGGGTTGGTGGCACTTCCACTACCATTCCCCACCAACCCCTTCACGCAAACACACATAAACTTTCTGCCTTTAATCTGGCTTCGACTTTAAATTCTCTATGTTCTTGAACTTCTTAAAATGTGAGTGTTCTCCAAAGTGAAGCCCACGGCCTTCTCCTCTCTCCCATTATGCCCTCACTTGGCATTGTCTTCGAATTTCATTGTATATCAAAAATGATTAAGTTTTGCTACATATGAAAAGCTCAAAATAACAGTGACTTAAATAAGAAGTTGCTTTCTACTTATGTATATACAAAGCATCACAGTAGGCATTTCAGGTCTAATAGGGTGGTACACAAATTTGTCAGGAAACCCCAGACTGATCTGCATTCCTAGGGTAAGGCTCTTGTCCTCTGTGTCTAATGTGGCTGCTAGAGCACCAACCATCACATGTGCTTTTCCTAAAAGCAGAGGAGCAGAGTAAATGGTATTATGTACCAGTACTGCTTCCATTTTATGTGTCAGATTGTAGTCTCATGTAGATACAAGGAAAATAAGAAGCTTCACCTTTTAGCTACTTAGAAGTGTACTTGACTAAAACTTGGGGATCTAGTAATCTGAGAGGTAGAGGGCCAAACATGGCTTCAGTGGTCAATGCTGGGCTGATAACTTAAGTCTCTCTTATGACTTGCTCATAGTGTAGATTCTCATTTCAAACCACATGCTTGACTTCTCCACTATACCCAAACAGACTATATCCAAAATAAAGTTAATCCATTCAATTTATACATAAAGGAATGAATGGCTACTGTTGCCCTCAAGTCTGCCTTTACACACAGCAGGAATAGTGAATTTGTGAGTAAGGCTCTTGACATACAGAATAACACTCAACCTCTTCATCAGGGCTTTCAAATTCCTCTATACACTGTCCTTCATCTGTTTTTCCAACTTTATTTCCCATCACACACCCAAGCAAACTCAGTAATCACCAAGGGTTTTGAAAAATGCATAATTCTCTAATGCCAAGGCTTTCTTTTATAACTCAGTGCTTTTGTTCATTCTGTTTCCTCATCTTCTAATGCTCTTTATTTTCATCTTTTCTTGGGCCAAGTTATATGCATTCCTCAAGGCTTACCATAAATGACACCTTTTCGTGTCTGGTAATTGGAATTAATGTTAATCTTTCTTCAGTTTGCTCAGTATCATGTCATTCATCATTCTTTTATGCACTCTTTACATTTGTCTTGCCCTCTAATTATTTATGCACATGACTGTTTCCCATACTAGACTAGAATCTTGTTGATGGAGGGGGTGAGGTTTTATACACACACACACACACACACACACACAGCATTCAGCACTGACTTACTGAATGTAATAGGTGGTCAACTCATGTATGCTGAACAAATGAATATTAATTGAGCAGTCATCTCCTGAGAACTAAGGATGTGATCCTCCTTTCCAGAGAAAAGATGCCCTACAAAGGCAAATATACACAGTGGAAAGTCCAGATATGAGAGACAGATAATCTGGAATTCGTTCCTGTCACTTACCTCCTAGGTGGCCATGGTCAAATGACTTAATGTCTGTGAAACTCGAGTTTTTTTTTTATTTGTAAAATGGAGAGATCAGTAAAAATATTCACAGTGCTTTTATTATTCAGTGCCAACACATGCAGAGTGCCTACTCTAGTGGCCAACCGATGGCAGGTGCTCAATAATTATTAGTGTCTTTCCTCATTTCCTCCTCCTCTTGGATCCCATATTGTCAAGTAATAGATAGACTAAAACATTTTTACCTGGAAAAATACATAACTGGTATTTTCATGCCATATGTTTAAAAAGCCAGATAGAAAACAACTAAAATAAAAAAATTAAAAACTTCTAACAGTCTTAGCAAAACAAATTACTGGAGGGCCCTAGCTGGGAGGCTCAGTTGGTTGCAGATTCAATTCTAGATCAAAGCACATACCTAGGTTGTGGGTTCCATTTCTCTCTCTCTCTCTCTCTCTCTCTCTCTCTCTCTCTAATAAAGAATATATATCTCAGGTCAGGATTTAAGGAACACAAAACAATATTATTAGAGGGCGTCTGGTTAAGATGGTGGCATGGGTAAGCATGGTACCTTCAAACTCCTCCACCACATCAAAATTATAACTAAACTACAGAGCAACCATCCTTCAAAACCATCCAAAATCTAACTAAGCAGAAATCCTGTAACTCAGGATATAAAGAAGTCACATAGAGAGTGGTTTTTCCAATTTGTTGGCCCTCATAGGCCTGTCACAAAATGAGTTACATTGAATGACACCTGAAACTAAGGCTGCAACAGTAACTCCCACAAAAGTTCACTAGCTTTACAATGTTGTAAGACAGAATTTGAATTGACCCCTCATTGCAATCCTTATGCTTGAGATCAGAGTGAATAACTTGGGGTAGAAAACATCCATGAGGATTCTAGAGACCTACCAGAGAGTTGAGCGTCAGTATAAATATCTCCTACAGTTTCCTTCAAATCACTCCAAAGGATCATTTGCCTGGAGCTGTACTTTACCTGGGTTTCAGGAAACATTGAAGGAAAGGGAGATTTTCTTAGACAAATATATGGAGAAAATAATCTACCTCAAAACAAATGCATATCTGATCAAAGATGATTTTATTAAATACAACCTAGATATCCATCACTAGACAAATGGATGAAGAAGATGTGTGTATATATAAACACAATGGAATATTATGCAGCAATAAAAAAGAATTAAATTTGCCACAACATGGATGGACCTGGGGGTATTCTAAGTAAAGCAAGTCAGACAGAGAAAGACAAATAATGTATGATTTCATTTATATGTGGAATCTAAAACAAAACAGACTCAAAAAATAAAAAATAAAACAGACTCACAGAAAGGCCAAAAGGGTGGTTGCCACAGGGGAGAAGGGTGAGGTAGAGTAAGTGAAAAGAGTGAAGGGAAATATAGTCAATAATCCTATCTATTAAAAGAGCAATGTGCAAATAACCATCACTCTGCTACACCCACTAGCCATGCCCAATAGCCAATCAGGAGCGAGTATGCAAATTAACCCCAACCAAGATGGCTGTGGCCATGGAGAGAGCAGGAGGGATGCTTCCATTTTCCTGGCAATAGAGGAAGCCAAGCTTTCTGCACACCCTGGCTGGTCCAGGCCTCCACTTAAGGCTACAAAGTTTCAATTATAGAAGATAAATAAACCCCAACAGAAATGACTGCGCCACAGAGGGAGCAGAAGGCTTGGCTCCTGCTCCAGGCTACAAAGTTTCAATTGTAGAAGATAAATAAATCCCAGATACCAGGGCCTCCACTTGGGTTGCCAGAGGGCATGGCAAACCACCACAGGCCCCTCTCTCAGGCCACCTCATGCCCCAAGGGAACCCCCACCCTGATCTGGGACACCCTTCAGGGCAAACCAGTTGGCCCCCCACCCATGCACCAGGCTTCTATCCTATCTAATAAAAGAATAATATGCAGATTGAGCATTACTCCAACACACAAGATGGCTGCCCCGATGTGGTCAAAGATCCTGCCCCCATGTAGACACAAGATGGCCACCACAAAATGGCCAGCCGGGGAGGGCAGTTGGGAGGAAACAGGCATAAAAAGGAGGGCAGTTATGAGAGATCAGGCAGGAGGGCAGTTAGGGTGACCAGGCCAGGAGAGGAGGGAGGTTGGGGGGAAACAGGCTGGCAGAGAAGCAGTTAGACATCAATCAGGTTGGCAGGGGAGTGGTTGGGTGATCAGGCTAGCAGGCAGAAGAGGTTATGGGCAATCAGAAAGTCAGGCAGGCAAGCAGTTGGGAGCCAGCAGTTCTGGATTGTGACAGGGATGTCTGACTGCCCATTGAGGCCTGATCCCAGGATCGGGCCTAAACTGGCAGAAAGAAATCCCTCAAGGGGTCCCAGATTAGAGAGGGTGCAGGCTGTGCTGAAGGACAACCCTCTCCCCCTGTGCACGAATTTCGTGCACCAGGCCTCTAGTATTTTAATAACTATGGATAGTGACAGTTACTAGAACTTATTTTAGACTTATTGTGGTGATCACTTTGTAAGGTATATGAATGTTGAATCACTATATTGTATACCTAAAACTAATGTAACTAATATAATATTGTATGCTAACTATACTTAAATAAGTAAAAGAGAAAAAAGCAGATGACAAATACATTTAAAACTTACAAAGAGAGGAGAGAACTAAGATGGCGGCATAGGTAAACACCTATTATTCAGCCCCACGCAACGATTCAAAAACTACAACATAACAAAACAAACATCACGCAGAATCACCAGAAAGCTGGCTGAGTAAAAACTCCACAAATAAAAGTAAAGGTGGGACACTGAGACTTAGAAGAGCGGCGGGAGCGCAGCCTTGAAGACGGAAACAGGTTAGGAGCTGTCCTGGTCGCACGCGCGAGCTGTAGGGCTGGAGCAGCAACCCCGGCTAGATTTCTCCAACGGGGAGGGCAGAGAGGTCCCACTACATGGATTCCCCAGCGCCAGGCGAGGTCCGAGTTCCGGGGTACGTGGAGACGTCCCACTGCACAGATTCCCCAGTGCCAGGCAAGGTCCGAGGTCTGAGGGACGCACCCTGGAAGCCGGGCGCGGCAGAGGTCTCCTAGTCTGAGGAGAAACCGGGTATCTGGGAAAAGAAGTTTGCGCGCAAGTGTCGCATAAACACGCAATTTGCTCCCTGGAAACTTGTCTCCTGGTCCCGGAAACCACCTGTTTTACAACCCTGGGCGAGACTTTGGGTGTGCAGACTCATTTGGGGAGAGGCAGAGTTGTCTGGCAAGGGGAAAAAACTAGCAGCTTTCTCTTGGAGGTGCCTGCAGCCATCCCCATCCAACAGAAACCCATGCGCGCAAGCGCCGCATAGGACATAGCTGACACTGAGGCTGCCTGCTCAGCTCAGAGACTCCGCCCATCCAACCTGAACACAGTCTCCCTTCACAGCCAATTGCCCTGGAGGTCAAACCCTCCTAGGGCTAACAACAACAAGCTGGGCTTAAATTCAAAAATACTGTACAACCCATAAAGGATTGCAGTAAGAGTACCCACCTCAAGTAACTGGGGAGGCTGTGCCACTGACCCTTAGAGGACATCTACCACATAAAGCAGCCATCATGCAGAGATATGGAAAGAAATCAGGTGTGAAAGAAATGGAGGAGAAAAGACTACTAGACATAGAATTCAAAACCACGGTTATAAGGCTTTTCAAGAGGCTCCTAGAAAAGGCTGATGAACTTAATGAGAACTACGAGTAAATAAACAAGACCAACCAGGAAATGAATGAGACTTACAAGGAAATGAATGAGACCCTCAAGGAAATGATCAAGACCTCTGAGGATATGAACCAGACCCTCACGGATATGAAAAAGGACCAACTAGAAATCAAGCATACATAGACTGAAATAAAAAATATTACACAAAGTCCTAAAAGCAGTCCAGAGGGCCACAAGAACCAAGTCAAAGATTTGAAATACAAAGAAGCAAAATCCACTCGGCTGGAAAAGCAAGAAACAAAAAGAATTCAGATAATGGAAGATAGTGTAAGGGGCCTCTGGGACAACCTCAAGCATGCCAACATCCGAATTATAGTGGTGCCAGAAAAAGAGAGAGAGCAAGTTAATGAAAACCTACTTGAAGAAACAGTGACTGAAAACTTCCCCCACCTCGTGAAAGAAACTGACTTAAAAGCCCAAGAAGTACACAGAACCCCAAAATATAGGAATCTAAAGAGGACCACACCAAGACATATCATAATTAAAATGCCAAGAGCAAAAGATAAAGAGAGAATATTAAAAGCAGCAAGAGAAAAACAGTTGGTTACCTACAGGGGAGCACCCATACGATTGTCAGCGGATTTCTCAACAGAAATGATACAGACCAGATGGGAGTGGCAAGAAATATTCAAAATAATGAAGAGCAAGAATCTACAACCAAGATTACTCTATCCAGCAAAGCTATCATTCAGAATTGAAGATCAGATAAAGTGCTTTGCAGATAAGAAAAAGCTAAAGGAGTTCATCACCACCAAACCAATATTATATGAAATGCTGAAAGATATTCTTTAAGAAGAGGAAGAAGAAAAAGGTAAAAATATAAATTATGAACAACAAATATACATCTATCAACAAATGAACATAAAAATCAAGTGAATTGATAGGCTGATGAACAGAATAAACTGGTGAATATAACAGAAACATGGACATAGAGAGGGAATGGACTGACAATTCTTGGGGAGAAAAGGGTTGTGGGAAGTACAGCAAGAGACTGGACAAAAATCTTGCAACTCTGGGAGAGGACAGTGAGGAGGGGGAGGGAAGGGTGGAGGGTGGGATAGGTACAGGGTGGAGGGGAGATATAGGGGGATAAAAAAGGGGAAACAATGTAATTAATAAACTGAACAATAAAGATAAAAAAAGAAAAATAAAATAAAACTTACAAAGAGATGAAAATTACCCAGTGTTCCATTTTTTAACATTAAGTGATTAATATTCTAGGCATTTATCTGTGAATATAGACAAATTGGTCAAATATACAAATGGACAAATTATACCTGGTTTAATGTTACCAATAGAGAGAGATCAATCAATAGATAAATTTATAAAATTTGATCATATTTTGCATGAAATTTTAAAATTGTTCTTAATTCATCAAAAGAAAAACATAAAAAGGATCACTTGAGTTTTAGAAAAAAAATATTACTGGAAATTATTTAAAACCACCAAGAGTTATTTATTTAATGCATCAGATTTTGAAAACCAAAAAAGTTTAGAGGAGAGGGAGAGAACAAAGAAACATAATAAATCCCAGTGAGACTTTGGACTAACTAAGGGAACTACCACTGGAGCCAATTTAGAGGAATCACGAACTTTTTACTTTACCCTGAAATTTCAAAAGCCCGTATCTCTATGCATAATTAAAACAAGTTACTTCACTCAAATAGAGATTTCTCTCCCTGTTTCATAGGTTCCCTCTCCTCCCCCATTTGATGTTAGTAACTTCAGCTTCCTCAACTGATTAAATAAAATCGAAAACAACTCCTTGTGGACTTTCCTTCCTGCCAGAATTGATCTAAATCTGTCCTAGGCAATGAACCTCTTCCTTTCCAAACAGTCTACCTTGATTAACTTCACAAGTTGATTCCCTTAGGATACTCACCCCCCTTCCTCCGTAAAAACTAAAGAAATCCTGCTTCTCACTACTCCAAATTACCATTCTTTAGGGCATTTTTTCAAAACCCAATACCTGCTTTCTTTTGGACAATTCTATGGGAATCATGCATTCATCTGACCTAAGTATTCCACCTGATATGCCTAAAACTCAACCATGAAATATCTACCAGCATCCTAAGCCTGTTTTCAGGTTTCATTTATCATTTCAAGCCTGTGTTCAGGTTTCATTTATCATTTCTAAACTCAGCCTCAAGACAAGAAGCATACCATTCAAATGTATGACCATAATGCAAAGCCTAGAGGATTACTAGGCTTTCTCTGTATCAAGTATCACCCAGAGCTGCGGGTTCAAAACCTTTTCTTTTCTCTGGGGCTTAACCCCTGGTGCTACTGGGAGAAGCTTGGGATCTTACAGAGCTCGAGGTCTGGCCAGTCCAATAGAAGTAGGCGCGGTGGGAGACTGTCGCACTCATCATTCTGAGCGACCAACCCTTGGTTTCCTCTCCAGGCTGTACTGCTTCTACTGTTGTATTTTACAGATGAGGCACCAAAGAGATGAAGTAATGTCCCCAAGGTCACACAGCCTGGGTTCTGAATTCAGTTCAGTTTAATTTAGCTTCTTGTTGTGAGCACCTTCTCCTCTGTGCTCAGTGCAAGAGACACGGAGATAAATGAGCCTCTCACCTGATAAATGAGACTCACCTGATGGAGATTCCTCCTCTGTGATACCATAGCACCTCATTCTAGTTCCTATGATAGCACGCATCACTTTCAATTTTAACCAAATGTAGGGGCTTTGCTCTAGCTGTTCCTTCTTCCTAGCACACTTTCCTCAGATGCCTGCATAACTAACTCCCTCACCTCTTTCCAGCCTTACCTCGGTGTCTCTTTCTCAGTGAGTCCTATTTTGATCACCCCACTTAAAAATTCAATCTTCACAACTCTACCGCATCTCAAAATCCTGACCTCCCTTATCCTGTTCTATTTTTAACTTTTTCCTTAGCAATGATCCACATCTAACCTATTCGTTATATTTATTACTTGTTAGCATTTTCCATCACTAGGCTATAAGCTCCACAAAGGCAGAAATTTGTGCCTATTTTCATTCACTGATAGGCCTCCTAGAATTGTCATTGCTACATACTCCATCACTATTTGCAGAATGAATAAATGAATGAGTAGCTGACTGAATGTACTTCTTACCTATACTAGTAAACATTAAGCTCCATGAGGACAGAAGCATGCCTATTATTCCCTGCTGAGTCCTCAGCAAATAACACAGTTACTGGCACATTGTAGGCACTATGTACACTCTATTGCATTTAATATTTAAATAACTACTATCTCATAACCATATGTGGAAGTTCAATCACCTCCTAACTCCATGTTTTTACCTGGGTGAGAAATAAACCATCTGCTGTCCTCTCTCTCTACCCTCATTCATTAGGTGAGAACGGGAGCCTTTATCTCACACCTGGGAGACAACGTTTTCCATAGTTCCAGATCTTCTCTTGCCTCAATCCAGGTCTATAGTTCTTCCCAGTTTTCTGGAATGTATAGACAAAATAAAGAAAAACAAAGAACACAAGCTCAGTATTGGAGGAGCTGAAGTGATTGATTGTCCCACAGCCTGGTTTTGTGGTAAACCACAATTAAGGATTTGAGGTAGTTGTATGAAATGTTCTTGGATGTGTTTCTCCCCTTTTTCATCTGCTCATGAAAGATGTGAACTTTCTCCAACACCTCTTCTAAGCCAGGCCCCATGCAAGCTGATGTCACATGTCAGTCAGTAAATACATAACAGAAAACGTTGTTGGTTTGCTTTGTTCATGCTTCAGTAACATTATAAAAAAGGGATGGAATTGACAAGGAAGAGATTTAGATTTGTCTCCATTGGCATATATTGAGCACCTACTCGGTTCTAAAAGCTCTTGTATATGTAATAAGGAGTCTGTTGCCCCTCATTTTGCACCTTTGGAGACCCAAATATCGAAATGAAGATCACATTCAATAGCAGAGCTCTTGGAACCCAGGACTTTCTTCATGGCCACATCCCATAATCTTTATATAAGTTTTCTATGGATACATTAAATGATAATTGTGTATTAGCAACAATGAAATTCCATATCAGGATACTTCTGTTTCTCCACTGCAAGCTTACTAATTTGTGGTAGTAAGATCTTCAAGACTGAATAGCAAAGGTTGGTCTACATTTTTAGCCCAGATCAGAAATAAAAGGTTGTGGTCAGGCTGTGCCAGCTTTTCTTAAGTATCTTGATGAATATATCTGATTGCTTAATCAACAAGGCTGGGATAGAAGAGCTTTTATTCCAGCCATAAAATCTGGGCCATTCATCTTTGACATATTCCTCTCTCCCGTGTTGCACTTTTCTGAGGATCCAGCTGATAGCATGCGGGGGGAGAAGACAGTGATTTTAAGATGATTGATCTTTTCAGCTTCAGCCAACCCTGAAACCTGAAGCATTATTCGCCGTGGTCTGATGAGCTGTCTGGGCAGGTTCAGATTTGCCTCTGCTTCCCACAGACAGGGGCCTGTCAGTCGGCATTTCAGTGTGAACCAACCTGATAGATTGCTAGGTCACCCTGAGAGAGAAGGCAGGCTGCAGTAGGCCTGTCCCTGGAGACTCAGATGATGAGTTATCTGCAATGATCAATACACAGGCTTCTGGACATGCAGAGCTGGCTGGGAGAGAAGGGCTGAGGGGTGGAGGGAGGAATGGAGGAAGGGAGGGAGGGAGAAAGAGAGGGAGGAAGGGAGAGAGGGAAGAAGGAAGGGAGGGAGAGAGGGAAGAAGGGAGGGAGGGAGGGAGGGAAGAAGGGAGGGAGGGAGATGCTGTCGCTGGCAGCAATGCTTCTTCCCTAATTAAAATCAAAATGCAGCTGCGAAAGGACCCAGACCATGGTGCCCAATTAGTTCTATCTTCCGTTATGACCCTAACTGCCTGATTCCTTGGGTACAATAGAAATTGACATTTCCCAACACCATCCTAACATAGAAGGAAACAGTCTGAGATGCTGAGAATAGTATTGTTAAAGAGCATAAACCTGCCTTGCAAGGTTATATGTGATTAAATGATATAACTCATGAGATACCATAGTTCTGGCACTTAGTGCAGCTACTCCATAAAATGGGAACAGTGCCTGCATAATAAGGGGTATGTTTCCAGTCTCAGAAACAGTGCCTGACATGTGGGTCTACTGTGTGCTCAGTAGTCACTCAGTAAACAATGGCATGTTGGCCAATGACCTCAACAGTAATGACAGAAGGCAATGTGTCCCATCCACTAAGACTGATTTGCTCATAGCTTTAGGTGCCTTTTCATTGGGGACAATTCATTATTGAACTAAATTTGGTAATAAGTGGCCTTATGAGCCTGGACATAAAGACTCGCCCACGGGGGTGTGGATGTTATGGTTCCTTGGAGAGATGTACGAAGTAATCAGTACAGAACTGTGTTTCCCTCTTCCCTGGATGAGTGTGTCCTGACTTGGTAGACTGAACTGTCTGGACTCTTGCCTGGATGTTCATCTTTCCTAAGAAAGTCAGGAAACCCTGTGCTAGATGCCACTCAGGCCTTTACCTTCTTTTTCTAACTGCCCAGGCCTTTATAGGAAAGAAAATAAACTGTTGAATTCCCTGTGACAAGTATGAGTGACAGACTGAATAATGTAAAATAATTTTTATTGGGTATCTGCTATGTGGGGATAGAAGGAATGTGAACCTTCGCCATCCTCTATACTTGTTCCAATTAGAATTTGCAAATGTTAAATAATCACAATACATGTTGATATAAGATTCTGTGAGAGGGGCAGTTAACTTCCAGCGAGGGTGTGTGGAGGGGAGAAGGAGTGGTCCTGATGGAGGAAATGACAGAGTGATTTTCACAATGCAAACAATCCCATGAGACATATTAATATCATTTTCCCAAAGTGTCTTGCAGGAAAACGAGAGCAGGACAGCTGAAACACACCTTAGAGAATGTTTCTGGCCTGTTAATTATATAGAAGCTGAAACACAAAGAGGTTAAGTAACTTATGCAGGTTCACATAGTAACGATCATGTTGATGGCAGAGCTAGAACCCTGACCTCTTAACTCCATCCAAGGTTCTCCCTACGTCCAGGTTGCCTCCTGTTTTGGAAACACTTCATTATCAAATTTATAAGTGGGTGAAAGAATGCTTTTAAGAATTAAAAACAGTTGGAAATGTATCATTTGTAAAGTAAGAGCAACTAAAGTTCAGATCTCCTGCTTCCAGTCCCACATCCCTCTGACAGGAAAATGTTTTGAGAAAGTTTACTGTAGATGCATTTTTATCTTAGATTTAAAAGACACCATATTACAGTCTCTCTCCAATACTTGTAGAAATAACTTTCACTCATTTCTAGAGAATAGAAGGAGTGAAGTTAAAAAAGAAAATACTTGGCAGTTCTTATGCTAAATGTTTTTCCTATATCACCTCATTAAATCCTTGCAAATATACTAAGACTTAGGAACGATTAAGTCCATTTTATAGGTAAACCAAGGCTCAGGTTAATCTGCTGATTTTTGCCAATGACACTCAGAAAGTGGTGAGCTCACTTTACTGTGTCTCTTTATTCCAACCTCTATGCATTTTGAACCATCCTGAGCTACTTCCCTTAACAATGGAACGTCCCCATCTAAGCCAGGCACAGTGAGACCAGCAGAGAGAAGACTTTGTCCAGCTGCTTTTGTTCTCTCTCCTGCCGCATTGGAAAGATGAGAACCAAGTATCCTCTCATCAAACAGAAGCTTCCACTTTGAGAGACAGGAAATTGAATTGAAGCACTCTGCTTCTTGGACCTTAAAGTTGTCATGGAAACTGAAGCTTCTCCAGCCCAAGCAGTTCACAGCCCAGGAGAGGGTAATTTGCTGGTTCATTTGTTCCTTTATAAATGCATTTGCAAAGGCTAGACTTGGGAGTTACTAACCCTCAGTGGCTTCTGATCCAGCACAGTAGATGAATCACATTCCCAGTCTTGAACGGGCTTCCCACTTCAAGCAGCCAGCAGACTGCTTTGCAACTTAAGAAAAGGAAAGGGCTGCTTCCTTTGTGTGTCAGTTTCCTTATCAGAAAATAGGGATAATATTTCTCTCATATGGTTTTTGTGAGAATTTGGATGAAATATAAATGTAGGAAATTAAAGCCTTAAGTTGTGGGTTTTTAAAATATATTTTTATTTATTTCAGAGAGGAAGGGAGAGGGAGAGAGAGATAGAAACATCAGTGATGAGAGTGAATCATTGATCCGCTGCCTCCTGCGTGCCCCACACTGGGGTACGGAGCCCATAACCCAGGCCTGTGCCCTGACCAGGAATCGAACCATCGAACCATGACCTCCTAGTTCATAGGTCTATGCTCAAATACTGAGCAACACCAGCTGGGCTAAAGCCTTAAGTTTTTTAACTGCAAAGTAGAAATGATCATACCTATATCTCAAGCTATTTATAAAGATTCAGTAAGATTGAAATCATGTTGCCCTAACTTGTTTGGCTCAGTGGATAGAGCATCAGCCTGCAGACTGAAGAGCCCCAGGTTTGATTCTGGTCAAGAGCATGTACCTTGGTTGTAGGCATATCCCCAGTAGGGGGTGTGCAGAAGGCAGCTGATCAATGTTTCTCTCTCATCGATGTTTCTAACTCTCTATCCCTCTCCCTTCCTCTCTGTAAAAAATCAATAAAATATATATTTAAAATTGATGAAATCATGTGAAGAAATGGAACTTTACACATGGCCAGCCCAATAGGAGGTACTCAATAGGTTGTTGTTGTTGCCACTGACTAGTTTTTATTCTAAAGAACCTTTGAGAGGATCATCAAACTGGTGGGCTTTGCCTTCTACTGGCCCTCTTGTAAATCAATTTGTGTCTTGTCTTCTGCTATCCGTTTCCTCTTACTGCTATAACAAATTACCTTCCTCTATCTCCCAACCCAGCAATGGCAGTCTAGTCCTTCTCTCTGACCTATTCTTCTGTCTTCTCTTCCAAGGTTAAGGACTCCATTGGCTCCCCCCAGATAATCCCAAATAATCTCCCCATCTCAAGACACTTAGCCCTTATCACATCAGCAAATCTCTTTTGCCATATAGTAAAGTAACATACTCACAGGTTCTGGGGAGTAAGGTGTGGACACCTTTGGCAAGAGGGGCTTGGGGATTACTCTTCCTACCATATCCTGGGCAACCATGAGACACATCATGTGCTTTTTCCTGTTCTTAGGGCTACTATCCCTGTGAGTTCTCTCCACCCTTGCCATTCCACTATACCTGTCTCAAAGTGGTTCAGCCGAAATCGATCCTCTGACTAACATGCTATTATGATCCATGATTATTAAATATTACTGCAGTCTTAGCACAAGAGAGAGTGTGGGTATTTTGGGTTGGCGAGGGCTGCTTGCAAAAACACATGGGTTGATTAACAGGAAGTCCTCTGGCCTCACAGAGGTAGAAGAGTTTTGAGCTGAGTTCTGCCTCACCACTTGACAGCTGATGTGACTTTGGTGTGAGTCCAATTATGCTACTTAGATTATCCAAATCTATATTTTCTCATCAGTAATACAGGGCCGGTATATGCATGGCAGGGCAGTTGTGAGAACTGAATGTGCACTTAATAAACAACTCATACCTCTCTCCTGGTATCCAGTCCATGGTATCTTTATAAATGTGACCATCAAATCACAAAGTCCGTGGACATTTGGTCTAAGCCCCACATTCCTAATCGAGAATTCCAAGGTGGGCTTTAGATTCAGACACATCTGCTTGCATGGCAGGATTGCTATCAGAAGTAATAAAGTAAAATTCATTCTGTTTGGTGCTGGGCACTTGTGTGCATCTTCTTTTGAGTTAATGTCCTCGTTATCCATATTTCATCGATGAAGGAGTTATCATCTATAGTTCAGAAGCGATCTAAGAGGTGAAGTAACATACCTCTTGAAATTTACAACTAGGAATGGCAGAGTTGGACTTCAACCCAGGTCACTAATCTCTCCAACGCTTAGTATATAACCCAACTGTTGTCTTCCACCCCAGTAAAGTGAGTGAGACAATGAATATAGAGGCCTTAGCACTTTATGGGCACTTACTAAGCAGTTTCATCAGGTATCCAGTATCTCACAGCCATGGCTCTGAGCCTGCAGGATGAGTAGCTTTACTCTTCCCTCCCTAGACTCCTTCAGGATAAGCAGCTTTACTTTTCCCTCCCTAGACTCCCCTGCTTGGCCCAGGGCCACCACACACTGAAATGCAGGAGGATAGGAGAGCCATTGCATTATTCATGTCTAATTCCTCTTGTCTAATGGACTTGTTAAAAGCACCCTGGGTGGGAAGTGTGAGTCTTAATGGCATTTTATAAAAGTTGCTGTGATGAATTAGCACATAAAGCAAATTAAAAACAGCTTATCGCTTTTTAAATTAAGTGATGAGGCATTGGAGCATTTTTCCCAGATGTGACAATTCATTAATATCCAAAGGAGCCAGGCACTGCTGAAACATGTCAGCTGCTTGTGTTTAGGGACCTGACAAGTCTGAATCAGTGTGATCCTAGAGGGGAAGGTTTTCCGAGATAAATAGCACTCATGGAAAGAGTGTTGCCACTCCCTTTCCTCTAGGACACTGATTGCTGAAAGCCCAAGGGGAGCCTCCCCTCAGGGATTCTTGGGAAGAGAATGGAGTGCAGGACATGAGTGTTTGACCCTGGTGGGCACTTCTGGGAACAGTCTCTACTCCCCTCCCCTTACATGTGGGGATGCTGAGGCTTTGGAGAAGTGGGGCTTCTGAAGATCATCTGAAACATTTCTCAGACCAGCACCCAGGATCCACTTAGTGCCCAGTGCTGTACTGGTTCCTGAGGATAGAGAGGATTTTAGATGTCTATACAGAGTCCACAAGACAGCTATGCTAAGTGGCCCATGAGGACCCAGACCATTTTTTCAGAATAACAATTATTACAGTAATAATAAACAGTTGCTGAGCACTCACTAGTGCAAGTTGGTGTTGCAATACTTCGCATATATTATTTCATTTAGTCCTCAGTTGCTGTAATTACTATGCTAGCTTTACCGTTAATAACACTTGAAGCCCAGAGAGGACAAGTACCAGGCAAAACCAGGCAGTCTGATGCTAGAGCCCGCCTTTTCAGACACCATCAGCTTTCCTGGTGGCTTTTCTACCTCCACTCCCTACACTTTACATTCAGAAGGAGCCTGGAGCCCAACCAGAGCTTCAAGAATTTTTAAGATAAGAAATACTGGGAGAAGACAGGCCAGCCTGGTTCCATGGTTGAGCAGCAACCTATGAACCAGGAGGTCAGGTTTTTATTCCCTGTCGGGGCACATGCCCAGGTTGCAGGCTCGATCCCCAGTAGGGGGATGGGGAGGGCATTGGTTTCCAGGAGGTAGCCAATCAATGACTCTCTCTTATCATCGCTCCCTCTCCCTTCTTCTCTGAAATCAAAGTGTGTGTGTGTGTGTGTGTGTGTGTGTGTGTGTCTGTGTGTATTTTTTTTTAAAGAAATGCTGAGACAAGAAATAAATGGCTGGGAACTTCAGGGATTTATAGGGGAATAGGTGGTTAACTCTGAAGGGAACTCAGAGGTTTGTGGTGCTGCTAAGGTATGACCATGGCCAGAGGTTGACAGACTGGAAAATTGAGTCTTGATGTTGAAATTGCCAAGAATTTGGAATTTGAACTCAGACAGACCTTGTTCTAGATCCATGTGTACGTGTGGCCTAGGGCAGGTACCTTAACTTACTGAGTTACCTTCTCTCATCTGTAAAACAAATACAAATTTCTACCCTTCGGGTTGCTCTGATGTCAAATAAGACAATGAACGCAAAGTGTTAGGCCCCCTAACATGGGCATTAGTCATGATTGCCATTACGGTTATCATCCTTGCCACCTTGTCACCACCTCTACCACCTCTCAGATTTAGGGGAGACAAGGTAAAAAGAATTAAGCTGGGACTCGGGATCAGGAGACCTAGCTCCAGCCGTAAGTCATCTATCTGTGTTAGTCAGCGGGCCCCACCAGATAGATCCCTTATCTATATAGTAAGGGGATACCACTATGTATATGGACATACTTATTTGTGGGATTGGATCAAATCACAAATGAGGTAGTGCATATGAATATGCTTTACAATCTCCAGTGAGTGTTGGAGATCCTCAAGACAACTCCTGGATCAGTGATTCACTAGGAGGGTTCACAGGCCTCAGTCTCGTCATACTCACAACTGATTTATTAGAGCAAAAGGATTCAAAGCAAAATCAGTGCAGAAAAGGAGTATGAAAACTGGTCTCACTTCCCAATGGAGTCACTCAGGACATGTCCAGTTCCTCTGGCAACACATTGTGTCAGCAGGTATAAAATATTGTCTACCAGGAGCTCATTGGAGACTCAAGGTCCAGGGTTTTTATTGGGGGCTGATCACACAGGTATCCTCTGCCTGGCAAGTTTCCAGACTCCCAGAAGAGAAGCCAGTGTTCAGCATCATGCTACCAGTTATACAATTTAGGCAGAGTGGAAACCATGAGAAACTTCCCAAAACCTAAGTTCCCCAGAACTAAGCCAAGAGTCACCCTTACAAGCAGGCCTGGAGGGTAGTGGCCTCAGGACTGCCATGTCAGCAACTTTTTGCACAGAGTAGCATTTGTAGAAAGGATTTTTTGTGAATATACACTCAAAAGGGAAAGGGGAAATAATAACAACAGTTCATACTTATTGATTGTCACTATGAGCCAGGTACCCTTGGGCATGCTTTCCATGTATTCCCTTAGGTAACATTTCATCCATACAATTCCTTCCTGGAGGTACTGTTATCACCACTGTTACATAGGACAGAACTGAGCCCTAAGAGAGGGTAAGTAGCTCACCTGGGTAACCAGCTACATGACTCGTAGGAATCATAGGCCAGGATATGACCCTCACAGTGTGGCCCCTCAGTCTATATTCTTTATTTTATTATTTTTTTATTTATTAAGATATTAATATGTGTCCTCCCCAATCCCCCCTAACCTTCCACTCATGCCCTCACCCCCCTGGTGTCTGTGTCCATTGGTTAGGCTTATATGCATGCATACATGTCCTTTGGTTGATCTCTCTCCCTTACCCCCACTCCCCCCATATTCCTCCCATAGGTATAGAGTTAGTAGAAGAAGGGGTGGTGTTGCAAGTAATTTGACTTTTCCTGCAGCATTTCAAAGCTTTAGATGCTGCCTTCAGCTCTTTTCGGTTGCCATGACAGCAGATGTGGCATTTTGTTCATAAGGAGAAAAAAAATGAAAAGAACCCCACTTAGTCCTCAGTGATATTAGAAAAGTCTGTTTCCCAGATCTAGCTAATTTTTCTTGCATAGTGGTTGCACTCCAGGGAAATTCTTATAATGGAATCACAGGGGAATAAAGAGGGAGATGGAAAAATCTGCTTCTCTAGAGAAATTGTATGCTGTGTGTGGTGGTAATGGTTTGTGAGAGTGGAGCATACAGGAGGAGGGGGGCCAATATAGGATCTGAGATAGACTGTACCTTCTAAGGCAACAGCTGGTTATTATAAGATCTCGGTCATCATTTTAATTCTGCTTCCAACTCCCTCATCTTACCAGTCATACATGTGTTGGGCTTTGCTAGGCTAACCAAATGCTCTGCAGTGGGGAAAGCATGATACCTAAAGCAAGACATATGATCCAGAGTGATAATTGCAATGATGAGGTGGGCTCAGAATTCTGTGGAAGCAGCAAGACTTTTCTTGTCTGTGTAATTTTGATCTATCTATACACACACACACACACACACACACACACACACACACACACACAGACATAGATGTGTAGATTTGCGTTACTGCATTTTAAGCATTTACTCGTGTCATTATATTCAACCATCCAATTTCAGTGATGATCTAAGTGTTCCAGTTGAGTGGAGGATCACAGTCCCCTGTGAGTGGACATTTGAGTTTTTATCATTTTTTCCTATTATGAAGGAAAGGGTTCTACAGAATGGTACATCAGAGAGGATTTGTCCATTACACAAATGTTTCATTCAGAAAGATGCCCATGCTTCTCTTCATTGTTTCCTTTTTTGTGTGTGTCGTGATTTTAAAAAATGACCATAATGGGAAAGAAAAAAAAAACAACAATCTTCATCAGGTACTAAACTATCTTTACCATCTCCCATTATCACCTTGTCACAATGATAGTCTCCAAGAAAAGCACCCCAGTTTTAGGAATCTAGAGGCTCCCCCTGCAACGACCAAGGAGAAGCGAGAGCTAACCTCCATTTGTGACCAAAACAACGGGAATGTGGCCTGTGATCTGGGAGTTAGTCCTAGAAGCTGAATGACGGGTGCTCAGGGCAAGAGTAAAAAATCAAAACTGGGAATCCTAAATCTGTGCTCCAGAGAGACCTAACTGTGTCCTCTCTTGTTATTCCCTCCAGAGCCATGTTTGACTATGACAAGAGTAAGGACAGTGGGCTGCCAAGTCAAGGACTTAGTTTTAAATACGGAGATATTCTCCACGTGATCAACGCCTCTGATGATGAGTGGTGGCAAGCCCGGAGAGTCACCCTCGATGGAGACAGCGAGGAGATGGGGGTCATCCCCAGCAAACGGAGGTAAGAAGGTCTTCTCTGTTTCAGAGCACTCGTCCTTCCGCTCTCCGGGGAGTGGAGCTGAGGGAGGATGAACATGTGGCAAACTGTTCACAATTATCTCTGTGAGTGGGATGTCTGTGGGGAAATGGTGAGTGGCGACAGGTCACTCAAATTAAATAGTCCACTCCCTTCATGTTCGGGTTTTATTGAAACTGGTGACTATGGTAGGGCATAAAGGAAAAGGGAGGATCTGCCAGCACTGCCCTCCTCAAACCTCAACTAGCATTCCCAATTGCAAGATTATGCACATCAGCTTGCATGCTGACTTACACCCTCAGAAGGTTTGTTCCAAAGGTTTAAAATTTAACATAATTTCCTGGAAAGACCAGGTAAACGCCAAAGAAAGTAGATTGTTTACTAAGATAAGACCCTGGTTGTGTGTTACCTCCAAATATTGAAGGAATCAACTACAAACTTCCATTCCATTTCATATCCAGATGCTTGGGACATGAGCTGTCAAATCGGGTGAGGGGAAAAGACTGAGTTTACAACTGCTTTTCACTCCTTTAGTTACCCTGTTCCCCACCCTACGCTACAACTTTCCACTCACTCCCACTCAGACATTTAGTTCCGTGTTTCCTAAATTGAGAGTATTATGCTCTTTCTTTTCTAAGGATTTGTTCAACTCTGCTTTAGAAAGGCAGGAATATACTTCAGAACAGCCAAGTCCTTCATCCATCACAGCTTCTGATCTTCACCAGGGGAAAGAAACTTCCCTTCCCCAAGAGACTGACTTAAGAACCAAATTATCTGCACCCTAGAGAAGAGATATGGCAAGAAATGAAAGTCAGGAATAATGCTTATTCAGAGCAGTCACCATGAGCTGCACGTTTCTCAAAGGGCTCGCCTCACATCCAGACCCCCAACCCCTCTATGAAAATCCTCAGTGAAGAATATAAGTGCTGCCGCACACAACGTGGTCCAGTGACTGAGCTGGGTCAAACCACAGTAGAAAGATGTAAATTATACCAAAGAATAACCCCACAAGAGCATTTGCACCCCAGAGAAGACTGGTCTCCTATCTTTCTCTGCCTGTGGCCTTGCAGCCTGGGGAGAAAGGGCCTGAGGGTGGGGGGATTGGGGAGGAGGTAGCAGGCCAACTATTCACAGCTGCTCCCTCACCTTGAGGGGTGGACTTGCAGAGAAGCAACTGAAACTCCCTCCCCATCTCCCTGCCCATGCCTAGAACTCCCCCACTAGCAGACAGAGCTCTGGGGCTCTCTAAACCTCAGGGTGCTTGGATGGCTGCCTCCAGAGTTGCTTTGAGAGGACATTCAGAGTTTGTGCCATGGCTTGTAATGTTTTCTGAACGATTTTGTATTCAAAGCATTTCTCTCAGCCCTAATTTATATTCTGTGTCTCTCCGTTTTCATTTACTTCAAAAAATAATATGTCAAAGCAACATGCATTTTTATTTGGTTTGATTTAAATAACTGAAGCTGTCTGAGGGGCTGCTCTGTAGAAAAAAGCCCCAAGGATGAAATTGGTGGGGAAGGAAAGTTATGTGGGAATAGACTGCAGCTCATGTTAAAGTGCTTTTTGTCCACTCACAGTCAGGGCTGCTCAGAGAAAGATAGTGAGCTAGAATAATGATTTTCACACCAGAGAACAATATAAAAACTTACATATGCCCACCTTCTACCTTTCCCCCCACCCCCACATACACTAAGATTATAATTCTGTCTGCCTGGATGGGTCCTGGAAATCTTTATTTTTCTATAAATTCCTCTAGGTGATTCTGATAACAGAACATGTGGTGTCAGGAAAATTGCACAAGGGATTCAGGCTTTGGATGGGAGAGGTGAACTGTATGATTTTTCAGCCTCTTTCCAACCCTGTGGTTCTGTGATTCTAATCAGCCTTTTCAATACTTCTTCCTTTGGTGGATTACACACCCTTTTCTTCCCAGGAAACATTCTAGGTGCTATTCTTCTTATAATCTTCCACCTACTAGTGGTCATTCTTAAGTTGGCTGTCTTTGGCGGGGGTGTGGGGGGGGGGGTGAGAATCATTTTAACAACCTTACTACAGCTGGCCTGGAAAAGAAGTTTGTCTAGTGAATCTAATACTGATATTTGTTTGTATCGTATCTTATTAAGGTCCAGTTCCCTCCTTGTGACTGTGCGTTTGTGTGTGTGTGGCTGTAAATTAATATCTCTAAAATTTCTCATTAGAATTTTAATTCACTCCAAGATCATACATTTCATTGTAGATAAGTGGAAAATTTTAGAAAAGTATAAAAAAGAAATTAAATTCATATCTCACAGAGTTTCTTTTAAAAAAAAAAAAACCTTTATTGTTGAAAGTATTACAGATGCCCCCCTGCTCCCTTCCACCTTATTCCCACCCCACCCAGGCCTTCACCACCCTATTGTATGTGTCCATAGGTAAGATGTTTGCTTAATCTCTTCCTACCCCTCCCCGCCCCCTTTCCTCTGAGATTCATCAGTCTGTTCCATACTTCCATGCCTCTGATTCTCTTTCATTCACCAGTTTATTTTGTTCATTGCATTTTGTGTTCATTTATTTTAATTTTTAGGCTCAATTGTTGATAGATATGTATTTGTTGCCATTTTATTGTTCATATCTTTTATCCCCCTCCTCCTCCTCCTCCTCTTCCTCCTTCTTGAATACCCTTTAACATTTCATTTTTTTGCTGGTGATGACCTCCTTTAGCTTTTTCTTATTTGTGAGGCTCCTTATCTGAACTTCAATTCTAACTGAGAGCTTTGCTTGGTAGAATAATTTTGGTTGTAGGTCCTTGCTATTAATCACTTCAAGTATTTCTTGCCACTCCCTTCTGGCTTCCAAAGTTTTCATTGAGAAATCAGCTGACAGTTAGTTGTATGGGCAGTCCCTCATAGGTACCTTACTTAATTTCTCTTGCTGCTTTTAAGATTCTCTCTTTGTCTCTCACCTTTGACATCATAATTATTAAGTGTCTTGGTGTGGGCCTCTTTGGGCTTCTCTTGTTTAGGACTCTCTGTGCTTGCTGTACTTGTAAGTCTATTTCTTTCACCAGGTGTGCCCCTGTGTGGGCTGTGTGCACAGTCTTGTAGCTGAGCCTTGATTACTCTTTTTTTTAATCTTTATTGTTCAGTTTATTAATTACATTGTTTCTCCTTTTTTATCCCCCTATAGCTCCCCTCCACCCTGTACCTATCCCACCCTCGACCCTCCCCTCCCCCTCCCCACTGTCCTCTCCTATTGTTGCAAGATTTTTGTCCAGTCTCTTGCTGTACTTCCCACAACCCTTTTCTCCCCAAGAATTGTCAGTCTGTTCCCTCTCTATGTCCATGTTTCTGTTATATTCACCAGGTTATCCTGTTCATCAGCCTATCAATTCACTTGATTTTTATGTTCATTTGTTGATAGATGTGTATTTGTTGTTCATAATTTATATTTTTACCTTTTTCTTCTTCCTCTTCTTAAAGTATATCTTTCAGCATTTCATATAATATTGGTTTGGTGGTGGTGAACTCCTTTAGCTTTTTCTTATCTGCAAAGCACTTTATCTGATCTTCAATTCTGAATGATAGCTTTGCTGGATAGAGTAATCTTGGTTGTAGATTCTTGCTATTCATTATTTTGAATATTTCTTGCCACTCCCATCTGGCCTGCATCGTTTCTGTTGAGAAATCCGCTGACAATCGTATGGGTGCTCCCCTGTAGGTAACCAACTGTTTTTCTCTTGCTGCTTTTAATATTCTCTCTTTGTCTTTTGCTCTTGGCATTTTAATTATGATATGTCTTGGTGTGGTCCTCTTCAGATTCCTATATTTTGGGGTTCTGTGTACTTCTTGGGCTTTTAAGTCAGTTTCTTTCACCAGGTGGGGGAAGTTTTCAGTCACTGTTTCTTCAAATAGGTTTTCATTAACTTGCTCTTTCTCTCTTTTTCTGGCACCCCAATAATTCGGATGTTGGCATGCTTGAGGTTGTCCCAGAGGCCCCTTACACTATCTTCCATTATCTGAATTCTTTTTGTTTCTTGCTTTTCCAGCTGAGTGGATTTTGCTTCTTTGTATTTCAAATCTTTGACTTGGTTCTTGTGGCCCTCTGGACTGCTTTTAGGACTTTGTGTAATATTTTTTATTTCAGTCTGTGTATGCTTGATTTCTAGTTGGTCCTTTTTCATATCCGTGAGGGTCTCATTCATGTCCTCAGAGGTCTTGTTCATTTCCCTGAGGGTCTCATTCATTTCCTTGTAAGTCTCATTCATTTCCTGGTTGGTCTTGTTTATTTCCTCGTAGTTCTCATTAAGTTCATCGGCCTTTTCTAGGAGCCTCTTGAAAAGCCTTATAACCGTGGTTTTGAATTCTATGTCTAGTCGTCTTTTCTCCTCCATTTCTTTCACCCCTGATTTCTTTCCATATCTCTGCATGGTGGCTGCTTTATGTGGTAGATGTCTTCTAAGGGTCATTGGCTCAGTCTCCCCAATTACCTGAGGTGGGTACTCTTACTGCAATCCTTTATGGGTTGTACAGTATTTTTGAATTTAAACCCAGTTTGTTGTTGTTAGCCCTAGGACAGTTTGACTCCAGGGCAATTGGCTGTGAAGGGAGACTGTGTTCAGTTTGGATGGGCAGAGTCTCTGAGCTGAGCAGGCAGCCTCAGTGTCAGCTATGTCCTATGCTGCGCTCGTGCGCGCGGGTTTCTGTTGGATGGGGATGGCTGCAGGCACCTCCAAGAGAAAGCCGCTAGTCTCTTCCCCTTGCCAGACAACTCTGCCTCTCCCCAAATGAGTCTGCACACCCAAAGTCTAGCCCAGGGTTGTAAAATAGGTGGTTTCCGGGACCAGGAGACAAGTTTCCAGGGAGCAAGTTGCGCGTTTGTGTAACACTTGCGCGCAAACCTCTTTTCCCAGCTACCTGGTTTCTTTGCAGACTAGGAGACCTCTGCCGCGCCCGGCTTCCAGGGTGCGTCCCCTGGACCTCGGACCTCGCCTGGCGCTGGGGAATCTGTGTAGTGGGACGTCTCCGCCCTCCCCGTTGGAGAAATCCAGCCGGGGTTGCTGCTCCAGCCACAGCCAGCGCACGCACGACCAGGACGGCTCCTAACCTGTTTCCGCGCGATCTTCAGGGCTGCGCTCCCACCGTTCTCCTGAGTCTCAGTGTCCTACCTTTGCTTTTATTTGTGGAGTTTTCACTCAGCCAGCTTTCTGGTGATTCTGGGTGATGTTTGTTTTGTTGTTATGTTGTAGTTTTTGAATTGTTGCGCGGACAGAACAATAGGTGTTTACCTATGCCGCCATCTTGGTTCTCTCTCCGAGCCTTGATTACTCTTGGCATCTATGAAAGGAGCTGGCCTCCAGGTCAGTTGGCTGTGATGACCAGCTGCAACTACACTGGAAGAGCTACTGTGTAGGAGGCGAGGTCCAGCTGTGAAGCAAGGCAGGCTGGTGTTAGTCCTGGGTCTTGGGCCTTTTATTGATAGGTTTGGGACACATTGTCACCAGCTTTAAATTGTTTGAGAGATTTTAGCAAAGTCTGAAGCCTGAGCAGGGACAGGCCATTCGTGTGGAAAAGTGTGAGCAAATAGGTTAGTGGAGCTGTAAATTGGATTGGGCGGGGTCTCAGGGAATCACCAGAGTGGAGCAAACAGTTTGTGCCAAGCTGATGGAAACTCCATTGGGAGGTCCCAGCACTAGAATAATGAACTCTGTGAGCACCCCCGTCTGGGAGAAAGCCTCCCCTAAGTTCCTGCCTCAATGCCAGACGATTCATTCCCCCCCTATGTGTCTGGGTGCCCCTGGTGCTGGAGCTCAGAAGAAGCAGGACCGCATAAGTTCCTGCTAGGTTCTTTAAAAAACACACCTGGGTCTTCACCTGCCTCTGTGTTACTCAGCCCCAATCCCCACTGATTTTTATGGCCCAAAGTTGCAGGGACTTCTCTTCCCAGCTCTGGGACCCAGGTTATGGGTCTGATGTGGGGCTGGGCCCCCTTGTTCATCATGGTTCCACAGAGTCCATCTCCTTCCTGATTAAAAAGGGACACAGGTGGGTGCCAGTCCAGCCCATTCTGTGCCTCTACCTCTCCTCCCGGTCTCAATGTGCTTTCTTCTTTACTTCTCTAGTTGTAGGACTTCCATTCAGCCAGCTTTTAGCTAGCTCTAAATGATGGTTGTTCTGTGTTTTAGTTGTAATTTTGATGTGGTTGGCGGAGGCAGCAAGTACAGGCACCACCATTTTGGTTCTTCACAGAGTCTTATGCACTTATTTTAACGCAACTTAAAGCCTGTCGTGAGCCTGTTCTGAGCCTACACTTTAATGCTTTACTTCTAATGAGGCAGCCTCATTTCAGATTACATTCTGCTCAGAATAAATGGCAACTGATACAAATATAATTTACTATTACATTGGGGTTATTTTTCTATTCTTAATTTCCCTATAGCCCCTTTATAGTTCAGCTATTGAAGTGGATCTGGAAAAATCTCATAATGGATCACATCAGTGTGTGACATTACCACTTACAAAAATGTTTCCCTATTATGATTCCATTTAATTATCCCAGTAAAACCAAGATGAAAATTATTGCTTCCCCCCTCCATTTTATGAAGATGGTAAATGAATTTTATTTACCAAAACACCCCTAGGACATGATGCTAGACACTGTTCTAAATCCTTTACAATAACTTATTTAAACCACATTGCAACCTTATGAAGGAAGTGATATTATTATTTTCATTTGATAAATCGGGAGGTTGGTTAACTTGCCTAAAATTTCCTAGCTAGTAAATGACAGAACTGGGATTTGAATCCAGGCTGCAGAATTGATGTTCCTAATTCATAAGCAACCCTATCTCCCAAAGTTACAAATGTAAGACTTCTCAAAATTTAATTCAGCAAGCATTGCTTAAGCAGCAGTTTGGGTGCCAAAAGCTGTCATTGGGCCACTATGTGGAGCCAAACATTTATGGGACCGGCATGTAGCTATGGTACAGCTGCACTGTGATTAAAGCAATGAAGGATGTATCATAAATAATGTTATTGTCCTACTCGACTCAGGCTGCCATAACAAAATACCACAGATTGGGTGGCTTCAATAGTAAACATTGATTTCTCACAGTTCTGGAGGCTGAGAGTCCAAATTCAAGGTGCTGGCTAATTGGGTTCCCAGTTGGCTAAGACGGTTCCCATCTGCCCTCTTCCTAGTTGGCAGATGGCCTTCTTGCTGTCTCCTTACATGGCTCAAAGAGAGATTGTTTTTTCATGTCTCTTCTTCTAAGGGCACTAATCGCATTTATAATGTCTCCACCCTTCTAACCTAATTCTCTCCATAAGGCCCCACCTTCAAATGCCATCACATCGGTGATTAGGGCTTCACTAGATGAACTGATAAGGTGGGGGTTGAGGGCACAAACCTTCAGTCTATAGCAGGTGTCAAGAGAAGTCAAAGGGCAGCAGACAGAGGGATAGATTCCATCTGATGACAGCACTACCTCTGCATTGTGCCAGGTGCTTTCAAATATACAGTTGCATTTAATCTTCACAAAACCCTTATAAGGAAACCAATGTTACAGCCAGTCAGTGGCTGAACCCAGGTCTCTCTTGTAGTAAAACCATGTGGCTTTCCACTATACCAGGTGTGTACCAGGGGCCCTTGCCAATTAAGGAGTTCTTACCAGATTTTAGACACTGTGTGAAACAATTTTCTTATCTCATTTAACACTCACCATAATTTTTTGAAGTCTGTGTTAAATTCTAATTTGAACAACATCAATGAGATCCTAATGACCTGCCCTAGGTCATAAAGCTATTAAGTGGTAGAGGCAGAATTCAAACCCAGGCTTGTGTGATTTCAAAAACCTGGGCTCTTAGTATAAATCTCTGTTTTCTGAGACTACATAGTTTGAGAATGGCCAAGCTGAGATTTGTCCCACAGTCTTTAATCCAAGTCTCTATACACTGCCCTACAGTGACTGGTCACCTGGGATCTCAAATGACAGATTGCAGCTGGCATTGCATAAGGGTTTACTGGCCTAGCTTTTGCAGCAACCCTGTGGCCAGTAACATAGATGGCATTTCCATTCTTCCTGCAACAGAACTTTGTGGAGCACAGCCAAAAAAAAAAACCCAACACTAAATGATGTTCCCACCATCTAGCACTCCAAGCCTGACTTCATTATAGGGTTGGCCAGAACCTGAAAAGGCCAGATGGAAACTGGCTGAGGGCAGAGGAGACAGTTGGGCTCATTAAAGCATGACCATGTGGTTCTCTCTGGAGATGCTGGATGTCAGAACCAATTGCTCGTATTTTGCCATCCAGTTTATATTTTCTGTATTTTGGTCAGCGACCAAACCAGGGCGGAGAGGATTATTTCTGCTTAAACAATCTAATTAATTGCTTGCCTCTCTTGAGTGTGAGAAAAGTACAGTGGTTCTTCTCAACTCTATCCTGTCTACCTTGTCCTTAGATAAAGATTTATGCAATTTATATCACCTATTTCTGCCAAAGGAGTCTTACTTAGTAAAATATTTAGAGAAGGTGATGCTAAATATATTAAGTGAAATAGTCATGAAACAAGGAACAGCTGTTTTTTTGTGTGTTTTTTTTTATCAGACACACTGGTTGTTTGGTCAAGTCACTTAAAGACTCTGAGCTTTTTCACATTCAGGTCAAGAACTGGTAGCCTCCTTGAGGGTTAATTTATTCTTGCATTTATTCAACAAAGATTCATTAAGTTCCTCCTCTATTCCCAGCTCTATGTTAAGCCCTGGGTCACTGTACAGATGATAGATAATATAGGCAAAGTGCTTAGAATAGCTTCTGATACTTATGTGCATTCCCAAAGGATGGGTATTTTCCTTTCTTCAGATTCTGAGCTTTTGGTGCTCAAAGCACTATATAGGGCCCTGTTTCCCAGCCCTAACTCTCACTTTAGCAATAAACTATCCACATGCATCCCATGAAGCCATTGGAGAGAAGCAGGGACTGAATAAGATGAGAAAGAAAAGATAAGCCATATCCACTACTACTAAGGAGGGGGATTTTCAGGGAAATCCAAGGGGCAATCAATGTGGGCCTCATTGATGGGAAAGCAAAACTACGGTGGGGTTTCTGTGAACACTAAAAGGACTGCTGAGGAGAGAAATCAATCACATACTTATGACATAATGTTGCAAATGTGCATTTGGCTAATCTGAATGTCAGTGTTAAGAGCAAATTCTTAATATTGAGGCCAGACTATTAAGACATGGTATCTCAGTAATTATATGCTTAAATTGTGTTATGATTTATATAATTCAGGACATTTTGGATATGGGAGTACAAGGGAAGGGGTTGTTATTAATTATGATGATAAACTCAGCCCAGACTAAGAAGGAATTGTATTGGCCATAAAGCTATGAACTTCCCATAACATCACTTTTTTTGAGAATTCCCATTGGATAAGGGAGGTGTGGAAGGCTCCTGAAT
This sequence comes from Antrozous pallidus, assembly GCA_027563665.1. Classification (NCBI taxonomy): domain Eukaryota; kingdom Metazoa; phylum Chordata; class Mammalia; order Chiroptera; family Vespertilionidae; genus Antrozous; species Antrozous pallidus. The sequence continues at coordinate 53,747,116 of CM050520.1, read as the reverse complement.
GCTGTTTCTGAAACTGAGTGGATGTGGAGTCACTCAAGTTAGCTGTTAGCTGTCAGCTGTTAGCTGTTAGCGGGTATTTGTTCAGGCCACTTTCTAATGGCGTACACTTCAAGTCTCAGCTTACCCAGCCATAAAATAGGGTTTATAATACCTATATCACTGAGTTATGGGGAGCAGATGAGATCGTGTAAAAGTGAAGGAATTTTTCATTAATTATATATCAAAACTTCAGCCACCATTTATATATATATCATCATTATTAATGAAACTTTCAACCCAAGTTGAATGCAAATCTTCCTTCATGAGTGAACCAAACCATGCTACCTATATAAGGAAGGCTTTAAAAATTGTTATTTACTAGTTCTGTTGCCTGTTTGAAGAGTAATAATACACCATATCAAATATTAGGTTTGTATGCATGTCTTTGTGTCTATCTGTCTGCCTGTTTGTTCATCCATCTGACAACATTCTTTGCAACCCTTTTAAGATTTAAGGGATGGACCATTACAAATGGCTTAATAGGACACTTCTTAAGAAATCTGAAATAAATGGACTTAGGAACCATTGGGGAAAAAATTAGAATGCTGTGGCCAAACAATTTTTAGAATAGAATACCGAACCTAATATTATGCATGTCTGGGGCCCACAGGAGTTATATGGCTTTATGCAGAATTTGCACAGCCTGATCAAATAACCATGTGTATTCTCTGCATGCTACATTCATTTTGGCAACATCTATTGGATTCGTCTTTTCCACACTTAGCCTGATTGATGCAAAGAAGCCAGGATAAAGTCAGGGCTATAACAGCAGTGTTAGAAAAATCCAAAGAAATGAATATGAATTAGCATTTGTTCTTGGATTAAAACTGAGAAAAGCTGAAGGAGCCTGGAGAAGACATTTTGTCAGGGAGCATCTTTCCAGCTGGCAGCTCACCTTCTCTGAAGTCTTCCTTGCTCTCCTCCCATCTCCTGAATGTTGGGTGCACATAGAAACCCTCCGTGGAACACATTGCTTTCATATGTGGTTAGATTTGAAAAATTTTGTTCAGCTGTTTCCACTCAAATATTCTACTCTCACATTGAAATAAATACATTCTGAAACTCCATTCTGTAACTATAGAAACCCTGATTCTCACTGTGTTTCAGCTGGAAGCACAAAAGAGCTCACAGTTTAAAAGGCGTATGTTGTTAATTATTAATCTATGAATAGCTTAGATTTTAGAAACAATTAAGTTTCTCTAGATTTAGGTTTTCCCCCTTTCTTTTCTTTGCCCATTTTTGAAATAAGAGCTAGCCATACTTAAACAAAATGTCATGTTAAAACAATGCAATGAATATTCTGTTAGTTCAACAATTACTTATGAAGGACTCGTTATAACACATTGTGGGGTGATTTATGGGCTTGTTTTCAAAGACCATAGAGCCTTGCATGTGAAATGAGAAATAAACAGACACAGGGAAATGAGAGAGAAGCCAACACAGAGGTGCAAATAAGTGATATTGTGGCACAGAGGAAGAAATGATGTGACACACTGGAGAGGCAAAACATAAAAAAATAGGAAGATATTTAAACTTGCCTTTTCCCCTTTTTCAATGCTAGCCTTCAAATAAGGCACAACTCCTAAAATATTTATTTTACTGATATTCCGCAAGCCCCTCTCTCTCCTCTACTTGACTATGATATCTAATCATTTCCTGCCTCGGTTATGTCAATATCTTCTAAATAGGCCCCCTGACCTGGCCAGTGTGGCTCAGTGGTTGACCATCAACCTATGAACTAGGAAGTCACAGTTCAGTTCCCACTCAGGACACAGGCCTGGGTTGTGGACTTGATCCCTTGTGTGGGACATGCAGGAGGAATCCAATCGGTGACTCTCACTCATCATTGATGTTTCCATCTCTCTCTCTCTCCCTCTCCCTTCCTCTCTGAAATCAATAAAAAAATACTTAAAGATAGATAGATAGATAGATAGATAGATAGATAGATAGATAGGTGTCTTGCTTCCAGCTGTCCCTTCCCTCCTCCAGTCTTTCTTCTTCACCATGGTCATTTATTTAAAATGCTAATCTATTCTATTACTTTCCTGTTTTATATTCTCTAATCATGAGGATTCCCCAAGGACAAAAACCCAAGTCCTTAGTGTGGGTGAATACCCTTTATAAGGAGGCCCCACCACCAGCCTCACTTACCCATCCTCTATGTACCATGTGCCGGAATCTTCCTACCACCTTTAGCTTGCTTATACTCTCAGCTCATGGTGTCTGGTGTCTCCCCTGTTTGGGAAATTCTCCCTGAACTTTTCCTACTGACAAGCTTTTCTCATCCCTCAAGTTCACATAAATTGACACCTCCTCCAAGAAGCCGGCCTCAATGCTTTCCACTTCTCTCTTTATCCTTCGATGACATGTATGCTCCCACATGGCTATCAAAGGTCTAACTGTGCAGCATTATCAGTCTTTGTTCTTTGCAGTCATGCTGTTAAAATGTTCTCTCCTGTTCCCAGCTCCTTGCCTGATACATGGTAGGCCCTCAGTAAGTGATTGATAAATAAATGACATGGCAGGTAAATGATGAAGTCTGCAGAAGAAGGACAGGAGAAGGACATTGGGGAAAAGGGAAAAATTCAAGATTATCTGTAACACGTTTGGTTTGGAGGTGAAGGTAGTAAATTCCCCAATGTGCTTAAAGGAAAGGGAAGAAAAAAGAAACAAAAAGAAAGGTGAGAAGGTTGAAGAGAGAAGTTTACTTAATCTCCATTTTAGATGGGCTGTGATATATTTGAAATAAATTTTGATGGATTTATTCAGGCACTTAAATAAGAAATACTGGTTTTCCTCCCTCTTTGTTCCAAATACTATTACTTTCAGTACATGTAACATAGAAATTTCAAGGGATGTGTTAGCAGCTTACAGACATTATACCAAGACTTTTTATACTGTCTTTGTATACTTTTTTATACAAAGCAACAAATATTTTAGAACACATTTTATTTGAGCTGTCTCATAAGAAGAGGTGCCCTTCATTTAATGAGGAATTTTAATCATAAGTGACTGGCCATGTGATAGAGTCTTTATTTTCAATTTTCTCTAGAGTGGAAAGAAAGGAACGTGCCCGTTTGAAGACAGTGAAGTTTAATGCAAAACCTGGAGTGATTGATTCAAAAGGGGTAGGTACAAAATAATCAAAACATTAATTTCTCTCAATTGCCATGGATTTAACTATAATTAACATTTAGTATTTCAGTAGCAAGCAAATTATGAAGCTACCAGACAGTAAAGCACTCTTATAAATGTATTGCTAAAAGTAATGATGTGATTTCTGATTAAATGGATTTATGGTGAATATATTAAATCTGGGGGTAAAGCTGTTAGTGGTAAGCAGAAATCATGCATTGATGAAGGTGATATAAGACTACAATGAAGAAGAGAAATATAATTCAGGTGTTTTCATTTTTTAATTTGTTTTCTTTTAAATGAAATGTTCTAAAGGGATGGATTTCATAAAAGATGCTGGTTCATCATAAAATATGTCTAGTCTGTTACACATTATAAAGCTAAGAATAGTGGTCATGGAAATATACATATGAACCATCTAAGTGAATACATGGATTGTTGTGACAGACATAGAAGAGAATTACCAAATGAAATTTAATCACTAAAATTAAAAAATTTACTCATATGCACATGTATCTTTTTTAATAACAGCTTCAATGAGATCTAATTTGCTACCATGCAATCCACCAATTTAAGTATGTAATCCAAAGGTTTTTAGTATATTGAGAGTTATACAACCATCACCATAATTTTAAAACATCCTATCACCCCACTAAGAGATCCTATAGCAGTCACTTTCCATTTCCCCCAAATCCATCTCCACCCCACCCAGCCTACTACTAATCCACTTTGTCTCTATAGATTTGCCTTTTCTCTTTAGCTAATTGTGATCTTTTGTGCCTGCTTCTTTACATAATGTTCTCAAAGTACATCTGTGTTGTAGCATGTGTAAATATTTTTTTTCACTGCCAAATTATTTCATTGTGGATATACTTCAATTAATTTATTCAGTTGGTGGATATTTGCGTTATTTCCACCTTTTTTGCTATTAGGGGTAATGTTACTGTGAGCATTAATGGACATACATTTATTTTCATTTGGGGTAAAAGTAGGAGTGGAATTGCTGGGTCATTTGAAGAACTGCAAGACTGTTGTCCAAGATGGTCATACCATTTTACATTCCTACCCTCAGTGTGTGAAAGTTCCAATTTCTCCACATATTCACCACAGATTTCTGCTTATAGCCACCCTATTTGGTATCTCATTATGGTTTTGATCTGCATTTCTCTAATGGCTATTGGCATTGAGCATCTTTTCATGTGCTGATTGGCCATTTGTATTTCTTCTTTGGAGAAATATGTTTAGATCCTTTGCCTATTTTTAAATTAGGTTCTTTTGTTGTTATTGAGTTGTAAAGTTTCCTTAAATATTGTGAATATTAATCTCTCATCAAATATATGCTTTCCAAATATTTTCTCCCATTCTGTGAGTTGTCTTTCTACTCTCTTGATAGTGTCCTTTGGTGAACAAAAGTTTTAATTTTGATGAATTTTATCTTTTGTTACTTGTATTTTGGATGTCATATCTAAGAAACCATCACCTAATCCAAGGTCATGAAGATTTATGTTGATGTTTTCTTCTAAGTGTTTATAATTTTAGCTCTTAGATTTAGGTATTTGATCCATTTTGAATTAGTTTTTACGATATGAGGTAGAGTTCCAATATTATTCTTTTGCAAGATCATGTCATATGTAAGAAAGAAGTTTTAACTTCTTTCTTTCCAGTCTGGATGACTTTTATTTCTTGGTCATGCCTGATTGCCCTGGGTAGAAGTGGCAAGAGGAGTCACCCTTGTCTTGTTCATGACATTAAGAGGAAGGCTTTCTGTCTTTTACCATTAAGTACAATGTTAGCTGTGGATATTACAACTTTTAATATAATATTAGCATTATATTTCTATAGTATAAAATACCTTTGCTCCCTTCTCCCTATTCTCTTTCTGTTCATCTCCTTTCCTTTATTTTTCTGTCCTGACAATTCTGGTTTCTCAGTGTCAAAAAAACCCTACAAGCACTCTAACCGATTTGGCTCAGTGGATAGAAGGATTCCAGGTTGGATTCTGGTCAAGGTCATGTACCTTGGTTGTGGGGACATCCCCAGTAGGGGATGTGCTGGAAGCATGTGATCAGTGTTTCTAACTCTCTATCCCTCTCCCTTCCTCTCTGTAAAGATCAATAAAATATATATATATTTTAAAAAAGAACCATAAGTTATGGTCAGTATATGTCACTATGGAAAACAAGAAGAAAATCTATTCTTTCTCAGAATTTTTGATCCCCAAACCTACACTGCCCTTTGTATTTTTAAGTAGAAGTGTCATTGTGCAATCCTTTTATTAACATAATTTATTTCCCCCTAAAACATTCAGATGGGAATTTATTTAAATGTGGTGTTGCCTTAAAAAAAAGTGAAAGTATATGTCATCATAAATGAAGTCCTTTTAAATAAATATACAGAAAGATAGGATTTTTCAATGATTCTTGGTAAAAAAAAAACACAAAAGATATATTTCCTGTTTGTTTCATATATGTAGTTGGATTTATATCAAAGATTTTTATTGAATACCTAGCATGTGCCAAACACAGAGCTAGAACTTGTGAAAGATTCAAAGTGTAACACAGACCCTTCTCCTTAAGTATATATCAATGCATAGAATGAAAATTCTCAGACTTGAATGATCACTGAAAGAGAAGCAGTGATCATGTGGAAAAGGAAACCCTAGACTGAAATCAGGAGGGTTAAGTAACTTGAGTTCTGGTTTCAGTTCATGACTAAGTCTCAACTGTCCCTTGGGCCTCATTAGTAAAATAACAGCTTTGAACTATGCCAGGTATGTCAGACACATTTCCCTTCCTACATATAGATCGATAGATTGATGGTTTCTACCTGAAATACTGTTTGAAACGATTCTGAGGCCATATATGACCTCGGCAGGGGGAAAAAATTGCCATGATCAATTAGTCATGCCTAACACAATATTCAGAATTGTTCCTTTTTTATGTGTCTGGATTCAATGAGTTTTAAGGGGCCCACCAGTAATACCAGTAATAATCCTCCATGAGTCAACAAATTAAGAAATAATGAACCAGTTTTCCAAACCCCCACAAGAATAATATGTCGTAAGAAGATGCTTGTCCAGAAGGAGAAAACAAAGGACAGTTGAGAGGAAGGGTACTGGCCCAGCCAGTGTGGCTCATGTGGCTGACCGTCACCCCATGCACCAAGAGGTCAGCAGTTCGATTCCAGATCAGCGCACATGCCTGGGTTGCTGGCTTGATCCCTGGTGAGAGGCATGCAAGAGGCAGCCAATCGATGTTTTTCTCTTTCTCTCTCCCTTTCCTTTCTTGCCTCTGAAAAAAAATCCATAAAAATATGTTTTAAAAGAGAGAAAGTGCGCTGGAGCACGAAGAGACAGTCTGTGTAGAAAGTTGGGAAAGTTGGCTCAGGATATCAGGAGATGCCACTCACTTTGAGCCAAAGGCAAGGAGTATAGAAATAAGTCATTGTTATAGAGGCTTTAGTGTCTAGTGCCATAAAATAAATTTAACATAAACTGAAGAGGAAAACTCTTTGGAATGAGAAAGAGATGGTGTTTTAAATAGCCTTATTACTCACTGGCAGTTACAGAGCATTGTGAAGTGTTGCCCAAGTTCAAAGTGAAAGCCACAGTTACTATCTTGGAGTACTTAAAATCAATTAGTATGTGTGAAGCAGGCTATGACAGAGCTATCAGAATTCATAGAAAGTGGCATGGGATAACAGAGAGCACTTCAAAGAAGAGCTTTGACTTTAATTGACCTATCAGTGCTTCAGTTACTTTTCCTGAACTATTGATTTAAAAAAAAAACAATACTAAATGCTACAAAATACCAGGTACTGTGCTATGTGCTGTATGGGGCAGCAAAATAAATAAAAAGTTAAAGTCTGTCATCTCAAGGACCTCACAAAAAAAAATACTTAGGAAAAAAAATAATTTAATAGCACTGATTTTTCCCAATAAATTTAGAGAATTAACAATCTTGGTTTCAATATCAGGACACAGAGCCTCAGGGAGATTAACTAATTTACCTAAAATCACATAGCTAGTAGGTACAAAAGTCAGGTTTAAATTCAGGTCATTTTTTAAAAATATTTTTTTACGGGTTTCAGAGAGGAAAGGAGAGGGAGAGAAATAGAAGCATAAGTGATGAGAGAGAATCATTGATCAACTGCCTCCTTAGTGCTCTTCCCCCACTCCTACTGGGGAGTGAGCCTGCAACCCAGGTAGGTATATGCCCTGACTGGGAATTAAACCTTGACCTCCTGGTTCGTAGGTCAATGCTCCACCACTGAGCCACATCAGCCGAGCTAAATCAGGTCATTTTTGATAGCAGAACACGTTTCCTTTCCATTTCTTCACACTATACCTTATTCTGCTGGAGGACAGAAGAAGAAGAGAGTTTCTAATTATGGCTTGGGTAGGAAAGAGAGCTTCAAAGAGAAGGTGTTATTTGAACAAGATCTTGAACTGTAAGAATTTGCCATGAACATGAAGGTGGGATCTGTAGGCATGGACCAGAATGGACATGAAGGTGGAAACTGTAGGCATGTTGGAGTAAGGCCCAGTAGATTAGGGACACCAGATGGATGGTGTGGATAGTGTGATGGGAGTTTTAACAAATGAGCTGATAAAAACTTCTGGAAAGTCAGGAAGCTTGCATGGAAAGTCTAGCTATGAGCTTTAAAGCAAACTGAATTTTTAGAAATCTGAGGCTTTCCATTTGAAAGTATCTATTTGCTACAAATGAAATGCCTGGAATTTTTGTCCACTCTGTGTGCCTTTACAAAGTCTGTGTCTACATATCCAATTGTGTCAATAACCCAGATAATTCCAGTGTTCTCAGACCCCTGAGGTCAAAGTGGTTATCTGTTTGGTTGGGTCTCCTTGAGAACTGCCTCAGTTCCCCAAATCACACTGCTAAGTTCCTAATGAGCCTCCATTCAAACCAGCCTGTGATGAAAATATAATCACGCCCTTAATTTCCTTTGTTCTTCCAAATTTCTAATTTTTTTAATCAATTGCCTAATCAGTCATTTTGTTACTTATTAAGACTTATAGGAAATTGTATAGTCTTCAGAATTGAGCTGTTCTCCATTGAAAAATCAATATTTAATGATTTATGCTTAAGTTTGTTTTATTTTTATTTTTTAAATCTTTATAATTTAAGGAAGGGAAATATATGTTGGAGAGAATATGAGAAAACAACAATATCCTTACTAAATTTCAGCAATGTGCACTATGTATCTGCCCCTTTTGTATTGTAAATTCTAAATGCAGGCAGGCTATAAATAAATAACTAACCTACTTATCCACAGGCTGGTACAAAACAAAGGTGATAGATGTTATTTGAAGTAGTTAGAGTATTCATAAGAAAAACCCAGACAGCTTACATAAATCTGTTAATCACCACCACAAAATTTGAAAGGAAATTATTCATTCCCTCTTTATAGGTTTAAAGAAACTAAGGTTTAGAGAGATGAAGAAATCTAAGCCCATGTCTGATTCCAAAATCCATAATCTGTTCACAACAGCAGGCTGTCTTCCTTATTAAACCCATGTCACACTTGTGTTTTAAAAAAATATGAAGAAGTAAATTGAATTGGGTTAAGCGTTGTCAAAAACTAACTTAGACATAAACTTAAATACTGAAAGGAGAAAGCTGGTTTCCTCAATGGTATATCTTTCTGATTCAGAACATTTCTGCCATGAGCTTAGGCTATAACTTTCTCTGTGGTGGCCAACCAGAACAAATGAGGGGACAGGTCTTGGCAAATGTGTTCATTCAGTTATTTATTTATTTGTTTGTTTGTTTATTTATAATTGTTGAGATTATTACAGATGTTTCTCTTTTTTTTCCTCCCTATAGCTCCACTCCACATGATTCCCCACCATACCCTATGCCCTTACCCCTGCCACTGTCTTCATCCATAGGTGTAAGATTTTTGTCCAGTCTCTTTCCACACCCCTCAACATCCCCTTCCCCTAAAGAATTGTCAGTCCACTCCCTTTCTATGCCCCTTATTCTATTATACTCAGTTTATTCTGAGTATATATCAGTTTATTCTGTTCATCAGATTTTTTATTCACATAATTTTTAGATTCACTTGTTGATAGGCATGTATTTGTTGTCATTTTGTTGTTCATAATTTTTATCTTTACCTTTTTCTTCTTCTTCCTTTTCTTAAAGAATACCCTTCAACATTTCATATAATCCTAGTTTGGTAGTGATTAACTCCTTTAACTTTTTCTTGTCTGTGAAGCTCTTTATCTGACCTTCAATTCTAAATGATAGCTTTGCTGGCTAATCTTGTTTGTAGATTCTTGCTATTCATCACTTTAAATATTTCTTTCCATTCCCATCTGGCCTGAATAGTTTCTGTTGAGAAATCAGCTTATAGTCATATGGTACTCCCTTATAGGTAATTAATTGTTTTTCTCTTGCTGCTTTTAATATTCTCTCTTTGTCTTTTGCTCTTGGCATTTTAATTATGCTGTGTCTTGGTGTGGTCCTCTTTGGGTTACTTTTGTTTGGGGTTCTGTGCACTTCCTGGACTTCACCAATTTCTTTCACCAATTAAGGAAAATTTTCTATTATTATTTCTTATAATAAGTTTTCAATAGTTTGCTCTCTCTCTTCTTCTCGCACCCCAATAATTCAGATGTTGGTATGCTTAAAGTTGTCCCAGAGGCTCCTTACACTATCTTCATATTTTTGGATTCTTTTTTCTTTTTGTTTTTCTGTTGGGTGTTTTTTGTTTCCTCATATTTCAAATCTTTTTTTAATATATTTTATTGATTTTTTTTATAGAGAGGAAGGGAGATGGATAGAAAGTTAGCAACATCAGTGAGAGAGAAACATTGATCAGCTGCCTCCTGCACACCCCCTACTGGGGATGTGCCCACAACCAAGATACTTGCCCTTTACCAGAATCAAACCTGAGACCTTTTAGTCCACAGGCCAATGTTCTATCCACTGAGCTAAACAAGTTTCGGCATCACATTTCAAATCTTTGGTTTGATTCTTGGGGTCCTTTGGTGTACTGTTGAATTTCTATATATCTTTTATTTCAGACAGTGTATGCTTAATTTCTGACTGGTCCTTTTCCATATTTTTAGCATTCTCATTAAGATCCTTAAAGACCTCACTAAGTTCCTCAGAGGTTTTTAGAAGATCCTTGAGTAACCTTATAAATGTGGTTTTGAACTCTATGTCCAGTAATTTGCTTTTCTCCATTTCTTTCATCTATGACATGTTTCTCTCTATTCGCATTTTTGCTGCTTCCCTGAGTTGGTAGTGTAGCTTTGTGTGCTAGGTGTCCTATAGGGCCCAGTGGCTCAGTCTCCCCAGTTACTTGAGGTGGACACTCTTGGTGCACCCCTTTGTGGGCTGAGTGCAAAGTCTTGTTGTAATTAAGCCTTGATTGCTGTTGGTACTCTAGGAAGAATTGACCTCCCGGCCAATTGGCTGTGAGGACCTGCTCTGTCTACAATGGAAGAACTGCTGTGTTGGAGACACCCTATGGGGCAGGACTTGTTTCAGTGGGGCTTTGGTGCTGAGTCTGCCTCTTGAATGTGTCACTTATAGAATGAGGAGTTGAAATCTGGTGTTGTCTCACACTACTAGGTACACTGGCTTCTGAATCTCCAATGGGGTGCAGGTCAGCTACTGTCTGAGGCCACTCAGCAGAAGCTACAGCAAGGTCTGCAGATTTCTTCTTTTTGCTTGGGGTTTTGAGGTTTTGGAGCTGCCTGGCCAGGGCTGCACTTTGTTAGGTTAAGCTGCAATAGGGCAGGCCATTTATATGCAAAAGCCACTGCACAGAGCTTGAGTGTGTTTGTAAATTGTGCGGGGCAGGGTCTCAGGGAATCACTAGGCTAGGGCATGGCAAACAGCGATGGCTACCAGTCAGCCATCTCTGCATCTCTGAGTTTCCGCATTCCCTAGTCCTGCACCCCAGCACAGGAAACAATGATTCCTGCACACACCTCTGCAAGAAAGCTACCCTCACTTTCTGACCTAATGGCAGACACTCCAGCTTCTCCCCAGAGGTGTCTGGGTCCCCATAATCTCACCAGAAACTGGAGTTCAGAGTAATCGGGAGCTTGTGTCTCCCTTCAGGTCACCAGTCACTAGCCCAATTCACACACCTGCATACCTCAGCTTTTCCGCACTTGTGCAAGTCTCAATGCTCTTTTCTCTTTCCTTCTAGTTGTAGAACTTCTACTCAGCCAACTTTCCAGTGGTTCTGGGTGCTAGACATTTTGTCTTTTAGTTGTAGTTTTGGTGTGGCTGTGAGAGGAAGCACGTACAGGTGTATACCTTATGTCACCATCTTGGTTTCTCCTCATTCAGTTATTTAATAAACCTTTTCTAGATGCCAATACAAGGCATCTTGCTTGTCATTGTAGACCAAGACAAGACATGGTCATTGCCCTGAAGGAGCAGGGATTCCAGGGGAAAAATTAGTCCCCTCAGATAGGAAGTTATTAATGCCAGACAAGAGGAATAGGAGGTTGCTCTGAAGTTCAGTGGAAGAGGAGATTCTGGCATGGAGGCTGAGGGATTTTGAATTAGGGGGGTGGGAGGAATCTTGACAGATTAGCACAATTTTCAAGGGGTAGGTGGTGAATAAGACACAGGAAAAATGGGAAGTAAAACATGGTTTACATTCACTGCAAGCAACAGTGTATGGAGGAGAGTAAAAGGATTCAGGATGGGAAAGTTATACTCTGATCAAATTTGGTGTCTTACCTTTCCCTGAAAACATGTATTTTACTAGTATAGTGTATACAGTGAAGATTTGAAGGGTTGTGACCCACCCCGACCTACTGATTACTTCTGGGCTTGCACCCTGAATGTAACTGTTATCATTGCCCAAATGTCACTCCCAAAGGTCCAAACTTACTCATCTTTGCACCTCTAGCACTTAGCATGGTATCTACCATGTCAATTCATCTATCTTAGAAGAAAGAGAAGTAAATGATAAAAAAAATAGGTTTCCAAGAGATCAATCTGGCAACTGTGGGAAGGACAGATTGGAGAAGAAAGAGACCAACGGAGAGAGGTATTTGAGAAAGCTATTGTAGTATTCTGGTGTGACATTCTGAAAATCTGAGCTATAAATAGTGGCAAAAGAAAAGGAAAGTGGGAAACTGTTTCTAGAGAAATCAGAGAAGATGGTTGTTCTTGGCCATTTGACCTAATGGTTTCTAATAATATTTTGTTTCATTTTTCCAAAGCCTGAGCTCCCTTTAAGAGGAGATGCTGACTGAGAGAGGGTGTGAACAGAGATGAAGCTATGGGAAGTAAGGTCATGAAGCTGAATCAAGTTGGAGCTGGCATGAGAAATCTCAATTCTACTTCATAGAGTCTTGGAAATTTCTCTATGGCCATTGACTCCTACTCTGTCATTTATAGATGAAGAAACTGAGAATCCTTTCTCTGGGATACAAAGAGAGTGGGCAGCAGAGCCTGCCACTGTGTCATGTATCAAAAAAAGATTGGACAGTCAGTGTTTTGTTAGCAAATACTGTGTTTGCTTCACCAAGAATGAGCTAAAGGAATTGCTTTTGTAACAGCTCCAAAGCGACATTTGGAGTTTCAAGGGAAAGTCATTACTGCCCTCAAAAGATCCCCTTATAGAGCCAGTCTTCAAATGGCCCAAGCCCAGTGAAGAGCTCAAATGTCCAGTGGTGACCTGGAGATTCAGGGAGGAGGGGTGGGAGCAAAGCCATACTGCCCACTCTATGGACCTCAGGAAGGCATTTCCCCTCAGAGCTCATAATCTCAGAAAAGGTTCCTCCTCAGTGCTGTTACTACTTCCTACTCCAGGCCTTCTAGCAGTGTCCTGACTGGTCTTCCTGGCTGTAGTCTTTCTCTCCGATTCTTTCCTCGTATAGAATGCAGTATGGTTTTAGCCATCTAACATTTTTATGCAAAGAACTATGACAGGGCTTGTCCAGGGAATTCTGGAGTATTGCTAGCCCAGGCTGGGGAAGGTGCTAACTCATTACATTCTCTTCTCAATGTGATAATCACATTTGTCCAAACCTTGAGCTCCGTGTCCACTGAGAACCATGGCACAGCACACTGTTAATTCTCTGATAAAGAAGAATTGGTGGCTTCTCTACAGAGGGTTCTCAGAGGAGCCTATAATTGAGTTTCCTGCTCTGATGCATGTAAGATGGTCCCTACCTATACCCTGAAAACTAGCTGAACTCAATGAATATTATTTCATTTCTTCTCCAAATTTGGTGAAGAAATTTTTCCTGTGTCAAGTTACTGAAGAAACTGCTAGTCTATGGAATGGAATGGAGAATAGATCGTGTTCCTTAGGTATTTCTATGCATACTTATTTTTGATAGCCATCTCCCTCCAGGGTCCAAAAAGTGCTGCTGTTGAAACTACCAAATTGAACTGCAATTTTATATACCAAATTTAGAATAACATAAATTTAGACAGTAGAATCTGTCTACTATACAAACACATCCATTTTTAGATGTGATTTGGTTTATAAAGCATGTCTGCCTTCTATAGCTTAATTCCATTTTTAAGACAACTTTTTTGTTTTGGTATATATTGTATATATGTTGGGTCAATCCCATCATCAGGAGAAAAAAATACAGAAGTGGTAAACTTGAAAAAAATACCTTTGATGGCCCATGTTATTTTCATTGCTTAATTAAGCTACATGTTTCATTTAATTAATATTGGCAGGAGCATGAAAAATTAATAAATATACTTGCTCATTGTGCTCTGATCCTCTAAGGTTTTCTGTTGTTTGGGCTTTCATTAACAGGCATTTGTTGAGACCATACTGTGTGCCAGGTACTGATTGAAGCAGTGGAAGAACACCATGCATAAAACATAGTTCCCCCTTTAGGTATCATAAAATATTCTTTGTCAATAAACATGTTAGCAAATAAGAATCTGGAAAGTACTGAGTGGGAAGTGAGCCCAACATACTATTTAAACTCAGACCTGGATAGTTAAGCATGTCTTGGAGTTCATAGGAAAGTTCCTAGAAGAGATAACATTCAAAGTGAGGCTGGAAGGAAAAGTAAAATGTAACCAGGAATAAAAGGATAGAAAGAATGATATATAGGGGACAGGATGTAAAACAGGAAACAGCCCAGTATGCCTTGGGGAAGCCAAAGAAGCTTGATGTTACTTAACTAGAAAAGCAACAGTGTTAGCAGAGAAGGCAGAGGGGACATCGGGAGCAAGATCACAAGGGCAGTGGAGAGCCTTTGCAAGAGTTTAGCAGAGACTAGAATTTTAGCAGATTGCTCTGCTGCTAGTCAGGGAGGGGGGATGATTAGATAGATGGTAGATAGGTAGGACAGACAGATAGCCTGGAGTACCTACATTAACATCAGCTGAGGCTCTTATTTAAAATTAGTGGCCTGGTGCACAAAATTTGTGCACATTAAAAGGGGATTAATTAGAGGAAATCATTTAATATTCCTATTTGCCCTTTCTCTATAATAGAAGTGTCAGAGATGAAAGAAAAATAGTAAAATGTATATGAAAACCTTCCTCCTGTCAGAGTCTGGGCGCACCAAGGGACCCAGAGTCAAGTCCCCGCCCACCCACATGCACCTTAAAATCACGTGAGACCCAGACCTGGCCACCCACCCTTGTCAAGCCCCACTGGGCAGGGGGTGTAGCCTCAGGTCTCCTGGGGGTGCACTTTGAGGTCCCCCATCAAGCCCCACTGGGTAGCGAGCATAGCCTGCGGTCCCCTGTCAAGCCCTGCCAGGCAGGGGGGCACAGCCTCTGGTCCTCTGGCCTGGTGTTAGGACTGGGGGTGCTGCCTGAGGTCACCCAGCCAGGTGCCTAGGTGGGGGTTGTAGCCTGAAGTCCCCTGTCAAGCCCCACCTAGTGGGAGGCTCGGTCTGAGGTCCCCTGGCCTGGCGCTGGGGTAGGGGGAGCAGCCTGAGATCCCCTAGCCCGGCACCAAGATGGGAAGTGTACCTTGAGATCCCCTATCAAGCCCCGCTGAGTGGGTGGCGTGGCCTCAGGTCCCCTGGCCTGGCTCTGGGGCAGGGGTTGGGCCTGAGGTCCCCGGCCTGGCATCAGGCAGGGGGCAAGGCCTAAGGTCTCTGTCAAGCCCTTCCAGGTTGGGGGCACAACCTGAGATCTCCTGCCAAACCCTGCCCGGTAGGGGGCACAGCCTGAGGTCCCCTGTCAAGCCCCATGGGGATGGGGTAGGGTGTAGCCTCAGGTCCCTGCTGATTGCTTGTTAAGGCTCCTTAAGGAAACTTGGCCTCAACTGTGGGTGCAGCCATCTTTTGTGATGGAGTGATAGTCAATTAGCATATACCCTCTTTATTAGATAGGATGGAGATGTCTAGCCCGTCCCAAACCCTGTGGAATCAGGATCCCTGTGGGTGATGGTAGGAAAACTGTATTTTAACAGACTCCCCAGAGATTACTTTAGGGTTACTGAAGTTTGAGATAGAGAGGCATAGCTGGAAGGTTTGGTGTCATCAATCAGAACGACCAGCTTCTATCAAAGTATAATAACATGTCATGTAAAAATGAAATTATATTAAAAGAGAGAATATATGTAAAGTACCTGGAAATATTAGTCTATCTTTTTCCCATCCCTCCCCACATACACACACATCTCAAATGCTTCCCCATTTAAAATAATAGAATGAATAGCTTCCTGAAAGTGCTTATTTAGATTCCAAATCCCCTTTGCACACAGAGAAAGAGGGAGTGTCCGCAGTGTTGCCCTTAATCCGATTGCGTGAGGGCTTTGATTACATGCTTGCCAACTTTGAGGTAGAGTTGGCAGCAAGACTGATCTCAGTTCCCAACTCTTGCCCCGGCCTTTGACTAGAAATTGGGATTATTTCTGAGTTCTCTACCATATGTGTAATTACCTGTCCAGAGCACCATCGCATTAGAAAAACACTGCGTTTCATTCACTATGGCAGTTACTTTGAACATGTGTAAATTGACTTATTTTCTACAGGTTATTTTTATAGGCATTGCTCATTTGCTTCTTACAATAGCCCCCTAGGGTAAGTATTTCTAATATGCCCGTTTTACTGATAAGAAAACTGAAGCTTAGAAAGAATAAATAACTTACCCAAATGCACAGAGCAGGTAGCAGAGCTGAGGCCTACCCGATGATGATGTATTATTGTGTGAGCAAGGTAGATTAATTAATTCTTAAACGAATTTGTATGTCTGAACTAATTCTAGATATGATTAGCATACCTAATCTATTTATCTAATTAGTGATGCTAGGGCTAAAGTAATGTAAATAGGAGATGCATAATTTGTTGTTGTATAAATAATGAGTGTAGTTTAATCACATGAGCTTTTGTTAAATTTTCTATTAACTAAGAATGGTAAGTCTAAATCAGAAAATTTGTCTCCAACCCATTTCTACTTTGAAAGTTATCCATGAATAAATTCTGATCCAATACAGGGCTTCCTTTAACCTTACTCTTGAAGGTAAAAAGCCCAGTCACACCTTGGAATTTACATGTTTTACCTTACAAGTCTTTTAGCTCAAAGCTAAAACATCCATATTGAAAGATAAAGATGATAAGCGACTGTCCAGTTATCTGACTTCCTCACTACCATAATTATAGCCAGACCCTTTCCAAGCAAAAATAGTACATCCTGCCTCTTGACTATTATTCAACACTTTTATATGTGGGTAGAAGTCTTTTCTTTTTAATGACAAATCAAGTAATGTCTAAAAAGTCAATATTAACTTCCAGTATATTCCTAATATTCATAAAAATACCTAATTATTTTGTCTTTTCATCTAAAAGAAATAGGATCTGAAATAAGACTTGTGAATTCTATTCTTAGCTTTCCTAACTATGTGATCTGGAGCCAGTACCTTTTCTGTCTGAGACTGATTTTTCAACTGCAATAACATTTAGAGAACAGATTACAAGTTCCTCGAAGGAAGGGAATATGATTTATTTGGGGCCTAATATATTCTTGGTATTCAACCAACGAACATTGAATTAAATATATAAGAATAAAGGAGGTGTTGTAGTTGGAGAAAATATATCTAAATTAGAAGATACAGCCCTCATGTTTTTTGCTATTCCTTGTGAATGGAGAACTGGACAATTTATTGTCGCTTTTAGATGAAGGTTCTCTTGATCTGAGTGTTATTTCCTTTCATTTCAATCAATAGGATTTGGGTTTCCCAAATGTACAGGATACTGCCTTGGCCACTGAGGGGAGAAGTAGATGAATCAGGGCCCACTGCTGCCAGGCCAGAGCTTACCTTCTTATGTACACACATACCACACCACACACACCACACACACACACACACACACACACACACACACACACACACACACACACACCAAACCCCACACGCCACTACAGTATATGTGGCAAAAAGCTTAGTGAAAGATACAGAGTCTTAATGGACGCTCAACAGGGAGAGAGCCTACTCTGAGTGAGAAGAATGAAGAAATGGTTCCGAGAAAAGGTAGCATTTTAGCTAAGTCTATGAGGATGACAATTTCAGCAACTATAGAATAAGTCCATTTCACACTTAGAAAACAGTGGTTGAAGCAAAAGTAAAGGAGTGGAGGATGTCTGGCTACAAGCAAGTATTACATTTGACTGGAACATGGACCATACTCAAGGGGCCAGTGGGGGAAGAAGGCTGGACATGTAGGTTGAGGCCCAATAATAGAGGGTATTGGTACCCCTTTACGAAGTTTGAGAAGGCTATTCATTAGGCCCTGAGGGGAGAGCCTTAAAGGTTGTTTGGACAGAGCAGTGATATTTATGAATAAAGACACTGAGTCTTATTGCTGGGAGGATGGATGGTGGGTATTTGGCAGAGACTGGAGGAGAGAGGCTGGGGGTGGGGAGGGAGGAGTAAAAGAACTGTGGTCATGGAGATCACAGCATAGGGTTGAAGGATGCGTGAAGATGACAATGTCATCTAGTAGAGAATGTTGAAAATGTTGCCTGTGAACATGAATGAGTACTAATTGGTAGACAAATGGGTAAAGAGCAAGCCTATCCTCAAGCAGGTATCTCCCCACCATCCCAGTACATTTGCATTACCTGCCGTTGAAGTCTCCAGCATTGCGCTGTTAGAAATTGACACCAATTCATACATGATACTGAAACAACCACTGAATTGAACTGAAAACCAACTCAGAGCAGAATCAGTATAATTGTCACTAAAATAAACTTATTTTTAAATGCAGCCAATTTTAGGCTGATTGCCAGCTTGAAAGTAAAAAAAAAATGGTTATGATAGATCCAGTACTCTGGGTTGAAGAGATTATTTGTGGACACTATAAATAAGTCCTTATATTTGCAGAGCTTTGTATATTCATAGATGAAGAGGAAATGAGTGACCTAGTCATAATCACACAGCCAAGTACAATCCTTTGGAGATATGTGAATATAGTTTTATTTATTTATCAAAGATTTATACAGTGTTTTTCATGTCCAGCACTATGCTAGGGCTTGGGGAGACAAAGATGCATGAGCCTTTGCCCTTGCTCTTGGCAAACACCAAATGATCTGGGGAAGATCTGGATTTCCTTGGAAGTTGGCACTCGCAACAGTGAAGAAACCTAATACTGCAATCCTAGCTACAATGTTGGCCATGTCAGCTGAGACAGGCCAATCAATCACTCTTCTCTAAAATAGGACCAATAAGAGGGATGGATGCAGTAAGCTTGCTTCATTAAAATGTGAGATAAAGCCCAGCTGGTATGACTCAGTGGCTGAGCATCAACCTATGAATCAGTAGTTCATGGGTTCGATTCCCCCATCAGGGCACATGCCCAGGTTGTGGGCGCAATCCTCAGTAGAGGGCATGCAGGAGGCAACCAATCAATGATTCTCTCTCATCATTGATGTTTCTATCTCCCTCTTCCTTTCTTTTTCTGAAGTCAATAAAATTTTTAAAAAATAAAATGCAAGATAAACTAACCTAAAAATATATGGTATAAAGATTATTAAGTTAAATCAAAATTACATAACTCAAAAAAATATTTATGTGTAACTCACTTATTGTCTACCAATCACAACATAATAAGCACCATGAAGCTACCACTTAACATAAAGATATGAAACAATGGCAAGCATGTGATGACAAGTATTATAATTTATCACATTCTGTGTACTTGAACTCCATGTAGGGAAAAAGAGGGGAAATGACTCCATGCAGCCAGGGTGATTGGTAACACACAGGTAGCAATGGGGAAAGCTATTGGAAACAGCCTTTATTTGTTAATCGCTGGGAATTTGGGTGACGTGACTACAGAGTGCGAGCTTTCCCGGGGGCTGTCTCAAATTTATTGCAAGCCCTTGTCAGTGTGAGAGCCTATTTTACTGGAAAAGAAGCTCACAAATTTGCAGTTTGCCTTTCATGTTTTGACAACTTCACAGATATTTGTAAAGATTACACTACCTCTTGTTGAAACCAGTGTTAGGGCTTTTTTGATCTGAATGGTTTTTCCTGCAAGGCTCCAAGATGCCACCCTTCTCTCCATAATTGGCTTGTGCTTACCTGTCAAGGAGAATTAACAGTTCAATAAGTTTGGAGCATGTGATCAGTGTGTGCTCAGCACTCCTGGTTTGTGGAGGTAGCATTATGTGAACACCTCCCAGGCTCCAGGCCCTCGCAGAGGTGGGGTGCTAGGAGCACAAGCCCAAGTTAATTTAAAGAAAAGCCACAAATTGGCCTCGCCAGCATGGCTCAGTGGTCGAGCATCGACCTATGAACCAGGAGGTCATGGTTCTATTCCTGGTCACGGCATATGCTCAGGTTGCAGGCTCCATCCCCAGTGTGGGGTGTGCAGGAGGCAGCGGTTTGGTGTTTCTCTCATCATTGATGTTTCTATCTCTCTCTCCCTTGCCCTGCCTTTCTGAAATCAATTCGAAAAAAATTTTAAGCCTCAAATTTGGGATTGCTACTCAGGGGTGTTGTGTTAAAGGTGGGCTCTGTTTTCCCAACTGATCCCCAACAACTGACTGAGCATTTCTGTTTACCCTTGGAACAGGCAGAGTTCACATTTGGTAAATAAGAGATTAAACTTTGATCAGTTAAGTCTAAAATGTGATGCAGTATCACTAACATTCATAAGCCAGGCACTCTGCTAAATAGTTTATAAGAATTTTTCTCATTAAATTCTCACAACAACCCTATGAGGTGAGGGCTCTTCTCAAAAAAATAATCCTTCCAGTCTCCCCCAGTATTAACTAAACTTTTCTATGATGAAAGTCCCTAAATATCTGTAAAGATAAAATTAGGTGCAAATCCCTTATGCTTATAGTATTTATTATTTATACAGTTAGTGATTTTATAAATTAAATTCCCTATATATTTAGTGTTTATATGTTTTAGCCACAAAATTCAAAGTCACAAAGTTAATGTGCTCTGTGGAACTTTTTTTGAGTTGTACCTGCTGGATGTTAGGAAGACTCAGTTTTCTCACCACCGTTCTCTGCACTACACCCACCATAAACCATTGCAGTGATCCGGGGCAGCCTCACTCCCCTCCGTTCACTCAGCCTCTAACATGGAGCCCTTAGGAGCTGTTGAATAATTATGGACCTCCGTTATCACACTATAGATGCCTTCTCCTCTGTAGCTGAATACAAGCTTAGTTTTCCTTGCCTGCCTTGCCATGCAAGGCTCAGCTGTCGTCTATCGGCACCATCTATAGATATCTGCCTGGAAGCAGCACAGCCACTGTCCAGCCCTCTCCAAATTGAATTTGCTATTTTTAATCTGTGGGCTGAGAAACCCAAGAAACCAGCTTTTATTTTTTTTCCCCTCACTTAATAAGTAGGCTCTTCCCTGCCATGGCAGTGCAGACGACTTTGATGAGTAAATTTTGTGACTTCTCTGTCAACTGCAAAATTCTCCTTCGGGGTTTGGAATCCAAACACTTGAAGTTGCTGATTAAGAGTGCTACCTTTCAGTAGAATAATTTATACTGCTCATTTATTGCTTGATAGTTCCTTGAACAGAAATAGACTATCTATAGTACCATATGCAACTGAGGGCTCCTTGCAGTGCAGACCAGCGTTGCCCCAACAGTCTTTGCTGTCATTCCTCTAACCCCATTCCCCATCCTGTGATCTGTCCACTGCACTGGGGATGGGTGGAGGGAAGAAGCCTTTTCTCTACCTTGAATCAAGCTCTGTTATTTCTCCACCTGAAAATCTCCGACTTGTTCTTTAATTTTTAGCTAAACTGGTGCCTCTGAACCTTCTCCAGCTTTCCTAGCAGCCCTTGCTCCCTCTTTGGTGCTCTTATGGCTTGTTTATATGCTTGCATTGCAGCAGTTGTTACACAGTGTGACAATGATTTGCATCATCTGTGAGCTCCTGGCTTTGTGCTCCCAATATTTATTATAGCTACATTGATACAGAGGGGACACACCTCTGTATGGGTGAAACCCATCCCATAGCATTTAGCAAGGACCAGCTCGAGAAAGTGAGCTTTGGCAATTCCTCTTCTCAGAGAGGGTGACTTTCTTTAATTTGTACCCTTTCTAATTTTCAATTTTTTTTCACTTGATAGACTTTTTTTAGCCTCACTATAATTTTATTTTATTTTTTATTAAATCTTCATGGTTGAAAGCATTACATATACCTCTTTTTCCCCCCATTGACCCCTTCTAGCTGACCTCCATCCCCACCCCAGGCCTTCACCACCCTATTAATTTTCAATTTTTAAATGACACTTTATCTTTGGAGCTGCTGAGTAAAATATTTGATAAAAACAATAAATGTTAGTAGAATAAAAATAATAATTTATTGAGTACTTATCATGGCTAAGCCCTTACCAGCCTGCTTGCATTAATACTACAATAGCCTATGATGGATGTATTAGTACCCCATTCCTTTGAAATCTTCCAGTAATGGCTATTGCTGTCAAATGTACTAGCTTCTACTATGGTCTCTTTGGTGCCTAAATGAGGGTTGGGGATGGGTAAAAAGTACATTGATTATTAGATGCTATTTCCTAGACATTGTGTAAAGTGATTGTGTAGTGCATTTTTTCAGAAGCGGACTGCAGTTGTCACATGGATTCTATGGTGAATTCTATGCCAAAACAAAGTGCAAAATTTCCTCCCCTTGAACAAGGACAGTAGCAGGAGGGGTGGAGAAAAGATGACAGAAATGCACAAGTAAGGGACCAAGGATGATTGCAAAGTTTCTGGTGGCTGCTGGGGTGGAGGATTCTTCCTCGGGCACAAGAAGCATTTTCTATCATTTTGTTATTGTGATTGTTGTTGTTTTGTTAATCCTCACCCAAGGATATTTTTCCATTGGTTTTTTAGAGAGAGTGGAAAGGAGGAGAGAGACAGAGAGAAACATTGATGAATTAAATCCCGGATCCTTCAGTCTAAGGGCAGACACTCTATCCACTGAGTCAAACCAGCTAGGGCCATTTTCTATAGCTTAGAATGACAGTTGAAGTAACAGTGACAAACTCCCTGCAGTGATCTCTGGTGTCTTGTACAGAAACAACAAAAAACCTGCTGGACTGTGACAGGACCATGGAAAGGAAAAATGTATAAATGTGCAGGAGGGAGGGAGAGGGTAAGAGAGAGATGGTTCTTAAAAGGAAGTGTTGGGAGTTTTGAAGTTGTTGCCATTTCCTTGAAGCATGTGGATGTGTTTTCACGATCTTTATCTCTGTACTCTAAAATCTGACAGGAATTCAAAACCTAGCCAAGTGAAAATTTGTACTTGTATCAGCTTCTATTTGAAGTTTAGCAAATAATGTGTGATTTTTCTCTCCCCCAAAAAATGAACCATTGAGACATCGTGGGGCCACTCACATTCTCTCTAGAACTATGATCTACTCCTCTTATGAATTCTGCTTGTCTTTGGAAACAGTCCACTAGCATAGAGCATATGAAATGCTCCTTGGAGGAAATGTATAGATGGAAAGGATAGTGTGGCCTAGACCAAAGTGCTCAAGGCGGAAACCACTTCTCTCTCCACTTACCTGCCCCATGACTGAACTCCCAGTGAGAGTCCTAATTCCTGTGACTCTTCCTACTCAAATGAGGCCATTGGCTGAAGGTCCAGCAGTCTCTCGCTAATGAATTTGCCTCCATTTGTAAGTAATTCCTCCTTCCATTCAAGCATGAGGTGAGAATTATTCAATCAGGCACAACTTTACAAAGAGTACCATTTACTAATGGACTAGCTGGTTTGCCATCAATTATTCCAAATACTGCAGGTGACCTCTTGTGCTCTAGGTGTGGAGTTGACATCGGATAGTGGGAGACAAAGCTCAAACTGTCAAGTCATAACCATTGAGTCATCACCCAAGAGACTGAGGCTGAGCACCTCTCCTCATAGCTGAGGAAGGGAATGTGAGGAGAGTAGTATAGCCAGAGAGAGGCACTGGAAATGTTTTCATGGCATAAAGGACTTCCGAAGTCATCTCAAATATTTGTCTCACTGGTTCACAGAAGAGGAAGCTGATGCACAGGGAGGGAAAGTGACTTTCCTAAGCTCATAAAGACAGGAATTTCTCCTCTGAGTTTCCATAGTATGTATAGTCTGAATACTTGCCTGTTGTCTGCCACTAGACAGTAAGACCCAGAAGCAAAGCATGTATTACCAGTGATGATGATGATAATATATTACTAGTGGTGGTGATGATGATGCAAATCAAAACTATAATGAGACATCACTTCAAACCTGTTAGAATGGATATCAAAAGACAAAAAATTACAAGTGTTGGTGAGGATGTGGGGAAAAGGTAATCCTTGTGCTCTGTTGGTGAGATTGTAAATTGATGCAGCCACTATGGAAAACAGTATGGCAGTGCCTCATAAAATTAAAAATAGGACTACTTTATGATCCAGCAATTCCACTTCTAGGTATTTATTCAAAGAAAACAAAAACATTGACTCAAAAAGATGTATGTGCCCCATATTTATGGCAGCGTTATTTATAATAGCCAAGATATGAAAACAAGCTAAGTATCCATGGATGGATGGATGGATAAAAATAATTATTATGGATATATATATATATATATATACACACACACACAGAGAATATATGGAACAATGGGATATTATTCAGTCATAAAAATGGAATGAAATCTTGCCATTTGAAAAACATGGATGGACCTTGAAGGCAGTATGCTGAGTGAAATAAGTCAGAGAAAGGCAAATACCATATGATCTCTATTATACACTATGTAGAATCTAAAACAAACAAACAAAAAAAACCTCATAGATTCAAATAACAGATTGGTGATTGTCAGAGGGGTGGGAGAAATGGGTGTAGGAGGTCACAGGGCAAAAATAAATAAATAAATAAATAAATAAATAAATAAATAACATTACTGAGCAACAACCAAAAAAGATAGGGAGGATAATCAAGATAGTGTCATGCCAGTAGTTATAAAAGGAGATGAGCTCCCATTCCAATCTAGAGATGGGATAGAGAGTGGATCAAAGGAAGCTTCCCTGAGAATATACGTAGAAAGAAGGACTCAAAGAAATAAAATAAAAAGGTTTTTTATTTCAGATAATGATGATGATAATTAATAAATTCACAAGAAGCCCAGCATGTGAAATCATGTGACCCTGCCCACCCACACATGTTCGCCTCACATGCAGCCTCCTGGTGACCAGTCTTTGGTCATTACGGCCTTATGATCACTGGGTTTTTATTATATAGACTAGAGGCATGGTGCACAAAATTCGTGCAAAGGGGTGTATGTCCCTCAGCCTATTCTGCACCCTCTCCAATCTGGGACTCCTACCAGGTTCGGGCCTAAATGGGAAGTTGGACATCCCTTCACAATCCAGAACTGCTGGCTCCCAACTGCTCACCTGCCTGCCTTCCTGATTGCCCCTAATCACTTCTGCCTGCCAGCCTGATCACCCCCTAACCACTCCCATGCCAGCCTGATTGATGTCTAACTTCCCCTGACAGCCTGTTTGCCCCTAACTGCCCTCCCCTGCAGGCCTGGTCACCCCTACCTGCTCTCCCCTGCAGGACTGGTCCCCCCAACTGCTCTCCCATGCAGGTCTGGGTCCCCCCAATTGTCCTTCCCTGCTGGCCTGGTCACTCTCAACTTCCCTCCTTTGTTGACCTGGTCACCCCTAACTGCCCTTCCCTGCAGGCTTAATCGCCCCCCAACTGCCTTCCCCTGCTGGCCATCTTGTGGCAGCCATCTTGTGTCCACATGAGGACAGCCATCTTTTACTACATAAGAGCAGCCATTATATTACTCTTATAAGAGCAATAAGTAAGGAAATAAATTCTAGAAAAGGTGACATAATTAACTCCACACAGCCAGTGATCAAACATATTAGCAAGGAAGATTCACAGAAAGAAAACATGCGTAGCAGAGAAGCAGTGTGCCTGCCTGGGCCTGTCTGACTCCAGGCCTGGGCTCTTAGCTCTTCCCTGTACACACTCCTCACGTCACAAAAATTCCTGGGAGTACCGTGATGCTGGCCTAGCCCAGTACCATCACCTGCCTTCATTTGAACAACCCAGATTGTGAAAGCAAGTCATTGGTACCTCCCTTCCTGCCTACAATAGGCCACAGCATGGGTCCCTACCTGGGACAACTATCTGTCAACCAATTCTTTCCTCAGACAACATGCTTGGGCAACTGCTCTCTACTCAGCCCCAGAAAAGTACAAACAAAAAGGGTAAAATGTGGGCTGTGAAGTCTGAGAACTGAGTTTGAATCTATTTCTGCCATTTACCCGCTGGGAAATGATGTTACTTCTCTCAGCCTCAGTTTCCTTATTTGTATATGTGTGTTAATATAGACAGAGATGTCTGAGTATGCATGGGTGATGGAATTGTGGGGAGGATCCAAAGACATGATTAGTACAAAATGTTTAACAAGATGTAAACTGACAATAGCACAATGAAGCAGCTCAATAAATATGAGTTTACGTTCTAATTGGAGAAAAGACACACTGAGTTATCAGAGAATAGTCAAGATCTCTGCCTAACTCCTTTTACTGGTAGAATAACCTCCCTCTCGATCTCCTTATTTCACGTAAATGATGATCTAGTCTTTACTATCTAGTTTACATTTCACCTCTTGCGCCCCTCCACAGCAGCACTTAACTCTGCCTTCCTTGCACACATTGTCACATTGCTCTAGTAAATTAGGAATCTCCCTCTGTCACTGAGTTGTGAGGTGCTTTAGAATTTATTGTAGCTCCAGCTCCCAGCACAGCACTTGGATAATGCATCAGCTCAGTATATATTTGTTGCATGAATAAGTGGACATAACTGCCTCAGGAAGAGAGGCCTGGTATAGAAAAAAAGACTTTTTTCTATCAGGAGAACTTCCAGAAGAGGTGTGTAGCTCCAGAGGTGCTCAAGAGCCCAGTTGCAAGGTTGCTCAGTGTTTAAAGGCTGACCTATGAACCTGGAGTTCACTGTTCGATTCTCAGTCGGGGCACATGCTCAGATTACAGACTCAATTCACAGTACGGGGTGTGCAGGAGGCAGACAATCAATGGTTCTCTCTCATTACTGATGTTTCTATCTCTCTTTCCCGCTCCCTTTCACTCTGAAATCAATAAAAATATATATATTTTTTAAAGTGCTTGGAGAGACATCAGTGGAAACGGGGGAATGTTGAGCATTCTGTTACTTTCCATTGGTGTAAATCCATGTCTGAATTTGAGTGAGGGTCTTTTCCTCACACAGGCTAATCAGCTTATAGTTTCCCTGCTGGCCTCATGGGGGTTGCATCACCTTCAGGGGAGGTATGTAGGACCAGCCAGTGAGGACTGGCCTGAGGGGTTACAAAAAGGAGAGAGATTACCTTGGGAAAGTTGCAAAAGAACTGACATTCCTGGGAATGAAGAAATGAAATTGAGGAGTGACATGCTTCCTACAGATAAGCATATTACTTCATAATAGTGGAAAACATTTAATCTTATAGCCCCTAGGGGGCCTGTCACAGAAATCTTGTTTGAATTTTTGAAAAGAATAAAGCAACAGAGATCATGTTTCAGAAAAAAAAAGTATAAAATTCCACAGAAAGTAATTTGCCTGGAGAAATTCTAGGCCATGGTTATTGTGGCTATATGCTGAAAGCAGAAGGGAATGCATATTTGGAGTCTTTGCAAGCAATCACAGAAAAGGCAGTGTTGTATAGTGGTTAGGAACTCAACTCTGGAGGCAACTGCTTGGGTGTAAAACTTGGCTCATAATTAGTCACTGTGTAAACCCTGAGCAAGTGATTCAAACTCTCTGTACTTCAGTTTCTAATGTATAAAATGTGGACACAGTTTGAATCTACTAAATAAGAGGTGATGGTATGTGCAGAGCGCTTATGTAAATAATTTAAAAAATCACCTGCTACATGGATAAGGCTTTAACAAATATTAGTGTAAAAAATGCCATTATGATTATCAAGTATGTGTTACTGATTTTGCCCCATGCGTTGCTCTAGGGCACTATGGGAAGTGCAGAAGAAAATTATAAGACAAGATGCTGGTACAGATGTAGGCTGAAGGTGAAACAAACAAAAACAACTAACATTAATAATGCAATGAGGAAATTTTAAGTCTCAAACTGGATAACTGTGAGGGATGAGGTGAGAGAGAACTAGAATAGTCAAAGAACCCTAACCTAGTGGATATTCAGTTAAGGTTCATTAAAGATCATTAAGATGGGATTTCATTAAGGTTTGGATATTATCAACTATTTTGTCAAACTCTGGATTTTGGAGGGGAAAAAAAACATAGATATAAAAGAACCCACTCAATTATCAATGCATTTAGAGAATGCTAAAATAGAAAGGAGGGGTGTTTTTAAAAACTGACCTTGAAAGAGATTTCAGATTTTGAGAATGATAGAAATAAAAAAAACCTCTGAGATCAGCTGGTCTAAGCACCTTGTTTTACAGACAGAGAAACAGGCACAAGATGTGAGGTGGCTTGCCCATGTCACACTGAAACCCCAGTTCCCCCATTCTCCTCATCTGATTCTTAGCCACCTATGGACCTTTGTTGACTCTTCTGGCTCCTGAAAGGCATTCTTCTTGCCCAACACCTATAAGCTGGTTGGACTTCCTGTGTGTGAGGCTCAGAGCTTTTTCTGCTAGTGTCTGCTGCTGTCCCTACTGTGCCAGATGTATGCTGACAGCTACATCTTGCCCTTAGGCATTGACAAGAACCTTTGTATTGTAGAAACCACAATTAAAAGGAAAGGAAAGGCTCAGCCAGTGTTGCTCAGTGGTTGAGTGTCAACCTATGAATCAGGAGGTCACAGTTCAATTCCCAGTCAGGGCACATGCCCAGGTTGCAGGCTTGATCCCCAATGTGGGGCTTGCTATAGGCAGCTGATAATGATTCTCATCACTGATATTTCTATCTCTCTTCTTCTCCCTCTCTCTTGGAAATCAATATATTTTTAAATATAAAAGGAAAGGAAAGGATGCCCAGCCAATGTTGCTCAGTGGTCAAGCATCAACCTATGAACCAGGAGGTCACAGTTCAATTCCCGGTCAGGGCACATGCCCGGGTTGCAAGCTTGATCCCCAGCAGAGAGCGTGCAGGAGGCAGGCAATCAATGTTGTTTTTCATTGATGTTTCTTATCTCTCTCTCTCCTGCCCTCTCTCTCAAATCAATAAAAAACATATTTAAAAAAAATTTACAAACTCAAAGTGGGGGGGTCTGTCTTTAGGGTGCTCCCCACAGTTCATGAGTTTAAAAAAAAGGAAAGGGAGACATAAAAATCATTAACTTTAGAACTGAAGAAATTGACAGTGACCAACACCTCATCCACTTACCTATTCTGATCCCCATTTCTCCATCTAACTCATGGAAATTTTCCCCTTTATTTTTTTTCCCATCACCATTTATTCCCCATACTAGTAAACCCTCTTCCACCTTCACCCTTCCCACCCCTCATGCAATTTCTAATATGTCCCAATGATGAGCATACCTTGAAAATGAGGAAGGTGCAGGGAATGACGATTTTTGGACTTTTGCTTCTTTTTTGTTATTATTGTTTTCTTATTCTATGGGTTGTTGTATAAGCTATAGTATTTTGTGGCTTAATGATGAACTGAAGGACAATTCTAGAATTATGAAGTAATAATTGGAATTACATAGCCTGGCAGTTTCCTATAGAGTCCACCACACAAAATGCTGCACAAATTGACAAAGAAAATGACACATTGTTAGAATATATTACCAGCACTAATCTCAAATACAGTATCTATTTGAATGAAGACCAGATTCAGCTTGTTTGAGAGTTTTTAGTGAAGTCTGAAGCCTGGGCCATTCCTATGGCAAAGCTGCTGCAAACAGCTTGGAAGGAGATACAAATTGGATGGGATGGGGTCTCAAGGAATCACCAGGGCAGAGCAAACAGTGTGGACCACACTGATATGGCTGCCTGTCAGCTCTGGGACAGGGCAGGTCCCAGCACAGGAACGATGACCCTTGTGAGCACCCTAGTGTGGGAGAAAGCCACCCCTGAGTTCCTGCTTCGATGATGCCAGACAATGCCCAGTTCCTCCCCATATGTGTTTGGGTCTCCCAGAGCTGCATCAGGCGCTGAAGCTCGGAGGAATGGAGTCCAAGTAAGTTCATGCCCAGCCCCTTAAAGGAAACCCCTCAGTCTCCAGCAGCCTTTGTGTCTTTCAGCAACAATCCCCGCTGGTTTTTATAGCCAGCAGTTTTAGGGACTTCTCTTCCCAGCTCTGGAACCCTGGGCTGGGGATCTGGTGTGGGGCTTGGACTCCTTGCTCCTCTCAGGCGATCTCCGCAGAGACATGACCCTCCCAATTAAAAACAACAAACAGCACACGTGGATGCTGGACCAGCCTGTTACAGGCCTCCAACGCTCCTAACAGTCCAATATCCTTTCTTCTTTACTTCTCTAGGACTTCTATTCAACCAGCTTTCAGATGGTTCTGAATGATGGCTATTGTGTATTTTAGTTGTAATTCTGATGTGGTTGTGGGAGGCAGTAGGTTCTGGTGGTTACCTACAGCACTTTCTTGGTTCTCCCCTCATAGATTTTTAATTGTCTTATAGATTCAGTTTTAATGTAGAGGTTATATAAGTTTATATTTTTGTGGCAAATAATCTCTCTTGGAAAAGCCTTCAAGAAGAGAATTTGATAGTGAAAAACCAGAACTTAATCTTCCAGCTATAGGATATATCTTGATTAACCTGATTAAATAAATCTTCTCTTAGCTAACAGACTTCATCAGGGGTGTAGAACCTTTTCTGCCAAGGACTATTTGGCCCATATAAAATTACCAACTTAAAAATTAGCCTTCTATATTTTGTCAAATATTTAATTAATTCAGACCTAGTGCTTTGGCAGGGCCAGCCAGACCAAATGATTTCAAGGGCCTTATACAGCCCACAGACTGTACATTCCCCACTGCTGCTTTAAATAATGCTTTTAATAGAAGGCTTGCATTCTATGCAATAATTAGGAAAGTGTAGGGGATGCCAGAAGGAGAATAAAATAGGACACATCCTTGAGACCAATTATAAATTAAGAATAAATGGCTGTAGGTGGAAATAACAATTAGTCCAGACCATTTTGAAAACAATTTGGCAATTTATCAAAAAATTTTAGGTATCCACAATTCTTGACTCTAATTCAAATTCTATAAATATATCCTAAGGAATTTATTTGAAATGCAAAAAAAATGTTATAGTCATTACAACATAGAGTAATTAAAAATGGAAAACTACAGAAGTGTACAGAATATAGGAATATTTAAGTTAACTGTGGTAAATCCACTTGAGTAACTTGTCATTATATTTATACTAAAGGCTCAGTACACAAAATTCGTGCATGGGGGCAGGGGATGTTCCTCAGCCCAAACTGCACCCTCTCCAATCTGGGACTCCTTGAGGGATATCCGACTGCCTCTCACAATCCAGGACTACTGGCTTGCAAGAGCTCGCCTGCCTGCCTTCCTGATTTCCCCTAATCACTTCTGCCCGCCAGCCTGATCACCCCCTAACCACTCCCCTGCCAGCCTGATTGTTGCCTAACTGCTCTCCTGTCAGCCTGTTTTCCCCTAATTAACCTCCCCTGCAAGCCCAGTCACCCCCAACTTCCCTCCTAGTCATCCTCCCCTGCAGGCTTGATCACCCCCGATTGCCCTCCCTTGCAGGCCTTGTCCCTCCCAAATGCCCTCCCCTGCTGACTATCTGTGGTGGCCATCTTGTGTCCACATGGGGCAGCCATCTTGTGTATTGGCGTGATAGTCAATTTGCATATTATTCTTTTATTAGATAGGATTAGATAGGATAGAGGCCTGGTGCATGGGTAGGAGCCAGATGGTTTGCCCAGAAGGGTGTCCTGGATCAGGGTGGGGGTTCCCTTGGGGATGGGGCAGCCTGGGTAAGGGGCCTGTGGTAGTTTGCAGGCTGGCCATGCTCCCTGGTGACCCAAGTAGAGGCCATGGTATCTGGGATTTATCTATCTTCTATAATTGAAACTTCATAGCCTTATGTGGAGGCCAAAGCAGGCCAGGGCTGCGAAAGCTTGACTTCCTCCATTGCCGGGGGCAACTCAAGCCTCTTGCTCTCTTCAGCTCTGTGGGTGCCGCCATTTTTGTTGGGATTTATTTATCTTCTATAATTGAAACTTTGTAGCCTTAAGCGGAGACCAAGGCAGGCCAGGGCAAGCTGAAAGCTTGGCTTTCTCCTTTGCCTGGGAAACCCAAGCCTCCTGCTCTATCCATGGTTATAGCCATCTTGATTGTGTTAATTTGTATATTTGCTCCTGATTGGCTGGTGGGTGTGGTTTGAGGGGGTAGCAGATGTGGTCAATTTGCATATTGCTCTTTTATTAGATAGGAAGATATATTGGTTGGTAATCTTTTCTTGTGGTGTATTTTCTAGTTTTGGTATCTGGTAATGGTGATCTTATAGAATAAGTTAGGAAATGTTTCCTTTTCTGTGTTTTAGATGAGTTTGTAAAGTACTTCTATTCTTTTTTAAATGTTTAGTTAAGCCACCTGGGCTTTTCTTTGTGAATAATTATTTAAGTTACTAATTCAATCTCTTTATTTGTTATGGGTCTATTCAGAGTCCTATTTCTTCTTGAATCAGTTTTGATAGTTTGTGTTTTTTTTCTATGAACTTATCCATTTCACCTAAAATATCTAATTTATTGATACCCAATAAATTATAAGGTTCATAGTATTCCCTTATAATTCTTTTGTCTCTATAAAATCAGTAAAAATATCTTTTATCCCTAATATTAGTAACAACTTTCCTTTTTTTCTCTTAGTCTAGCTAATTGTTTACCAGCGCTAGGATTTTAATAATCTTTGCAAAGAACCAACTTCTGGTTTTATTGATTTTTCTGTTTTTCTCTTCTCCGGTTTATTAATTTCTGATATAATCTTTATTATTATCTCTTACTGCTTGCTTTAGTTTTAGTTTGGTCTGCTATTTCCAGTGTCTTAAGGTAGAAGGTTAGATTATTAATTTGACATATTTTTTATATAGGCATTTTACACCTATAAATTTCCCTCTCAATACTGCCTTAGCTATATCCCATAAATTTTGGTATCTTTTGTCTTTATTATCATTCATCTAAAAATATTTACTGTTTCCCTAATAATTTCTTTTTTGATCCCTTGGTTAATTTTGAAAGTGGTATTTTGTTTTTAATTTTCACATATTTGGGGATTTTCCAAAATATTTTTATTAATAATTGTTTATTTCATTCCATTATTATACATTTGTTAAAGCTGGTGATTCCAAATTATTTCTTATGATGTGGGAAAGTGCTATGTTACCATCAAAATAATTGGCTCCTTTTTATTAAGCTTTACTAAGTGTCAGGCACTATGATACCAGCTTTTTATACATTATCACATTTAAATACTCACAACTAAGACTCAGAGATTAAACAACATTCTTAAGGTTATACAGCTCAATTCCAAAGCCCTTTCCCATATACTTTGCTACCTGTTTTAATAGTAAATAAAAACAACTCAGAATTTTAAATTCCTTAGATTATATAATACAAGTTTAAACAGAATAATTTTTTAAAACACAAAAAAACAATATTACTAAAGGTGACTTGTTTCTCAGTAATTTATTCTATTTCTTACAAACTTTCTCTAAAAAAGGTATGCTTCATCTGTTAGTAGAAAAAATACTTTTTCTCTAAAAATTAGAAAAGTATTTTTAACAAACTAATCTTTTTTGTTGTTGTTAATCCTAACCCAAGGATATTTTTCCATTGATTTTTAGAGTGGGAGAGGAAAAGACAGAAACATCAATGTGAGAGAAACACATTGATTGGTTGCCTCTTGTACATGCCCTTGACCGGAATCGAACCTGGACCCTTTGGTCTGCAGCCAATGCTCTGCCCACTGAGCCAAACTGGCTAGGGCCCAAACTACTCTTTATAGTTAAGAAGAGCAGTAAACATTAATTAGAGGTCAAAGAGTTAGAAAAGGAAAATTAAATGGTAGATTTCGTCAAAGTTATGAATACCACTAAAATCTTTTTACTTTTTCTATTCAAATATGGACCAGAGAGCTGAAAATGTGATGTGTACTGTATAAAAATATAGACAGTAATAGCTGAATGCAACATTTTTATCACTAGTAATAAATGGCAACTAAAACTAAATCAGATCAGTGAACATAGAATTACAAGACAAAATTCATATAAGAAAAACAAATTCTGAGAGATAACAACTGTGGAGAAAGGCAATTTAAAAATATTACTCATTTGGCTATGGTTCTTATTCTTCATTATTCTTCCCCATTTTCTACAGATGTTCATTATTCCTTCCTACCCTCATTCCTTTTTCTCTCTTTTTTTTCTAAGTTTCTCCCAATATTTCCAATGGAAATCATCACTTTGCTTTGGTTCATACATTTATCTGGTGAATAATTATTGATTATCTACCATGCTTGAGAACTTAATGATACAGAAATGAAAGTGATGTGGTACCTGCTCTGAGATCAAAATGTGGTAGAAAATAAATATGTTAAAAAATGAGTGGTATTCACTGTGAAAGCCTTACGTAGAACACCAGAGCATAACCTTAAAGATGCCTCAGGGTTCACAAGATGGACAAAGGGTTTAGCTCAATGGATAGAGCATCAGCCTGCAGACTGAAAGGTCCCAGGTTCAATTCCAGCCAAGGGCACATGCCTGGGTTGTAGGCTCGATCTCCAGTGGGGGGTGTGCAGGAGGCAGCTGATCAATGATTCTCTCTCATCGTTGATGTCTCTCTCTCTCCCCCTCTCCCTTCCTCTCTAAAATCAATAAAATATATTTTAAAAATAAAAATATGGACAAAGGGGAAAAGGTTTCTATATCTACCACCCTCCAAATAGAGATATAGAAGATAACATTTAGGAAAATACTGTAAGCTAGAAATATATATTTTTGGAGGTGTCATGGAAGAATGAAGTAGTTCTCAACTCCTCAATCACTGATTTGATTTCTATCACCATAGTTTAGTTTTGTCTCTTCCAGAACTTCTTATAATTATAATCATACATAAATGTGCTTTTATATATGTCTTCTATCCCTTAGCATAATACTTTTCAGATTCATCCATGTTGTTTCATGTATCAGTAATTCAGTTCTTGTTATTGCTGAGTAGTTTTCCACTGTAATAGTATATCACAGTTTGTCAGTTTACCTGTTGATAGAGTAGTTTCCAGTTGCGAGTAATTATGGGCATTCTTCTATACATCTTCTGTAGACGTATTTTTTTTCTTAAGTAAATATTCAGGAGTGAATTTCTCGATCATAGATTTAACTTTATAAGAAATTGCTAAGCTATTTTTCAAACTGGCCATTTTGCATTCCCACCAAGAATTTATATGAGAGTTGCAATTGCTTCATATCCTTACCAACACCTGATATTGTCAGTCTTTTTCACATTATCCACTCCAGTGGATATGAAGTGGTATCATGCATTGGATTTAATTTGTACTTCTCTGCTGTTTCTTATATGTTTACTAGAGACCCAGTGCACAAATTTATGCACAGTTGGGTTATTTATAGCAGATCAGAACTGGGCCTGTTGGGAGGAGGAGATGGCAAGAGGTTGGCCAGCTGGCCCACCCTGATTGGGGCCCGATCAGGGCCAGGCTGGCTGGAGGAGGGGCTATGGGTGATTGGCTGGCGGGCCCCACCTCTGATTGGGGTTGGGAGCCAGTTGGAGGCCAGTGGCCTGGGGGTGGAGTCATGTGTGGTTGACCAGCCTTCCCTGCCCCTGATTGGGGTGGGAGGGCCAATCTTGGGTGGGGCCAGGTAGAGAGTGGCTGCAGGAGGTTGGCTGCCTGGCACTGCCCCCTATTGAGAGAAGGGGGCCATCAAGGTGGATGCGGCCAGGGGGAATGGCTGCAGGCCAATCAGGGTTGTGGGACCCATAGAGGGTGGAGCTAGCTGGGGGGAACAGTTGTGGGCTGGGGGGAGGGGCTATAAGATGTTAGCCTGTGGACCCCACCCCCTGATCAGGCTGGCCACAGTGGGAGTCATAGTGACTGGTCAAAAGTCGTTTCAGTCATTGCAGTCGCTGGCTTTTTATATAGAGAGATTGGCCATATATATATCATATGTTGTATTTAAGTTTTTTGTCCTTTTTATTGGATTTTTTTATTCAGTTTTTAAATACTCTGAATAAAAACCTTTTGTCACATATTATAAATATTGTTTTCATTTGTGACTTGCCTTTTTGGAGGTGTCATTTTCTTAATGACCTCTTTTGAAAAGCAAAAGTTTTTTTATTTTCATTAAATCCAGTTTACCACTTTTTAAACTTATTATCTGTGCTTTTATGCTCTATCCAAGGAATCTTTGCCCACCTCAGATTATAAATATATTCTATGTTTTCTTCTAGAAATTTTATAATTGAGCTTTTACACTTAGGCCTGCAGTCTACTGTGTGAACTGAGAATCACAGTTCATTATTAAGAAGAAATTCAAACATAAAAATGTAGAAAGAATAGAATTCTGAACTTCTTGTTCCTGTTACTCAAATTTAACCATTACCTACTCATGATCAGTCTTGTTTTGTCACTCTGTATAAGAATATACATGGTGTCCAAAAAATGTATACACACACTTTGAATAATTATAAAGGCAGTGTTTATTAAAATACATTTTATTTTCAAAATTGAACTACCAACTGTTAAAGTGTGCATACATTTTGAGGGGACATCCTGTATATGAGGGGAGATATCGATATACCCTAGTTTATTATGAAAGGAAGTTCTAGAAATTATGAATTTTTCGTTCTGATCCAGAATTCAATACAGAACCACACATTGTATTCCATTTGTCCTATGTCTTTAACCTCCTTTAATCTAGAATGGTTTTTTAGCTTTTTATATTTCTCATGATATTGTGATATTTTAAGAGTAGTCTCTTAATTTTAATTTGCTTGATTATTTCTTCATGGTTAGCTGCAACTCGTGCATCTTTGGTAGGAATACTACATAAGTTATATTGTGTATTTCTCAGTACTTCCCATCATGAGGCACATGGTGTTAAGTTTCCCCACTGTTGGTGATGCTAAATTGGATCTCTTGGTTAAGGTAGAAGAAAACTGAAACATACCCAGAGTCAGAAAGTTTTCTGGATGGGAAGGATTAAAGTATGTCAATCCATCACGTGTCTTAAGAACATAGGATTCGAGTGGAAAAAGTAACAATTTGAAGTTTTTGGTTTTGTTTCCTTTTGTTATTTGTGAGTGTGTATTTTACCTTAAGCCAGTTTGTGAATGCCGTTACATCTTGGGGTCAGGCTGAGCAATTTTATGCCATTTGACTTAACAATTTAGAAATTTCTTCTTGAGTGACAGTGATGTAATATGCTGACTCCTGGTACAGGTGTTCTCATGTCTGTCACAACATGAAAGGTATTCATTTCACGGAGACACAACAGAATCCGATAAACAAGGCATGTGTATCAGATTGATTGCAAGGGGTGGGGGAGGGGTTCCTTTCATTCAATTAAAGATTAAAAAAATATTTACACCAAATAAAATTGAAAACATGCTGTGATTGTTTCTTCTTATCCATAGTGTAGAGTTTGGCAGAGTGGTTCCATTTTGTTTGGGGATCCTTTTAATAGCTTTACTGAGACATAATTCACACATTATACAATTGACCCACCTAAAGTGCACAACTCATTGTTTTTAGTATATTCATAGGGTTAGGCACCTATCGTTACAATCTAATTTTAAAACATTCTATCTCCCGTAAAGTAAACACCCTAACCACTAGTTGTCACTTGCCACTCCCATAATTCCCTACCTTCAATCCTGTTCATAGCCTGTCCCATTGAAATACTTTTTTTTATATATTATTATAAGAATAAGTACAAAGGATAGAGCTCTGAGAAACATAAATGGGTACTCAAAATTGTAGCAGGGTAAACCACAAAGATATTATTGAAGCAATAACATCCGATGGATTTTAAAAAAGTATTGCCAAGCAAGGAAGCTGTGGGAATAATGACAGATTATATTATCATTTAAGGAAGACAAAAGCTTTTAAATATAAAGACAAATGATATTAAATATAAACTTGAAACAGGCTCTAGTTACAGAACCTTATTTTTCTCTTAAGAACAACAAATATTGGCAAATTCAGATCCTGACTTCACTTCTCACTGACTGTGTGACTCTGGGCAAGTAACAGAAGATTTATAAACTTCAGTTTCCTCTTTTGTAATATGAGAATAATGATGGTACCAACCTCTTATAGTGTGGAGGTTAGCACATGTAGAGCTTTACAACCAACGCTGACACATAATAATAGCTCAATAAATACTCGCTGTTGTTGTGTTATCACTCTTGTTCATCCAATCTCAATAATTCAGCTCAAATTCCAAAATGGAATTCTTAGATATGCCAACTTGCCACATGTGATTGGTATTTTTAAAATCTCTATTCGAAAACGTTTCCTGCCATGAAAGTAATGAATGGGCATTTAAGGTACTATAACGTAGAGAGAAAACATTTACCTGGATCAGGTATGACTGACAGAACTGTAAACCAGCCTTCAATTGCTTTACAGCCATGTGTTCTGTAACTAGTAAAAGTGCTAATTTATTATTCTCACCTAACACTGGTATAAAAAAATTTCCTTTCCTAAATTTAAAGAAAAATCTAACAGCAACAAAAGAGCTTATATAATGGCATAGAACATCTCTAAGAAAAAATAATGGTAAAACATCATAAACCACATATAACCTCTTACAGCTGAAATGTAGAAATAAGACCTTAAATGTGTGACTTTCAAACCTGTGTGAACTGAAGTTGTGATTTGATTTTGTGTCCATAAATGTAACCACCAATGATTCCATTACTTTTCTTTAACTCCAACACAAAATGGCTTTGGGTAATAAGATTATGTTAGATGATTTTATTTTTGAGGAATTGTTATGTATTTTCTGTTCTTTTACAAGTGTGGTGCTAAATATTATGTGCCAATCAGATGACTCATGATATACAACATGTTGATACTTGGGAAATGTTAACACATTACAGCCCCTGCTTTGAAAAGATAAAAGAATCACAAACAACACATGTTCATTTTCCTTTGACCCCGTGAGACACTAAATGATGTGGTTTGCACGTGGCCCCATTGTGTCTCTCAAGGCTCCCTTCATTATCCATCTGTGTCTACATTTTAACCCCAGGCTTTACTCATCTTGGCATTGTTTTGTATTTGCATGAAAATTTATAAATTTTTTTTTGCATGACAAGTCATCCTAATGTTGAAGTTAAATGTCTAACATATCTTGCAATGTCACGTGTCATTAATTCTTACATGATATTTTTTTCTTTTATTTTCAGTCACTGAAGTTTAAATATGCTTGAATGTAAAAGTGGCATGAAACTGGAGTGATGCAAGAATATTTAAAGTTCCTTTAAGAACTTAAAATTTTTTAGCTGGAAAAATTGGGGGTTGGAGGGCATAGTTCCCAGCCTTGTCTTTGGACACCAATTACAAATTATGATAAAACCATATTAAATCTAAGTGCTGTCAACAGAGTAATAAATTCTGAAGTGATACTTCTTTTTGTCCCCTGAGAATGTTTCTGATTCTAGAATATTAAGTATAAAATATGTCCCTTAATTTTAGAAATTACTAAATATTTGATTTAATGTTCTTCTTCAAGCCTTCTTAATGATAGATTAAAATTAAGCTCCCCCAACTTTGGTGAAAGTTTCTAGTAACTGAAAAAATAATAAATACCTCACTGACAGCACCAACATTTTAGTGCTTTCACATTTCCTAAAGAAATGTGATGTTCAAATGTGATAACCAAAAAGAGATGTTGATGTAGAAGTGCATGAAAATACAAGGAAAAGAAGTTATTTACACCATTTTCTCAAGCTTCAAATCTGTAAAGACCCAAATTGACTCATACCAATGGACCCAAATACATGCATATAAACAAATGCTTTTCTTCTAAGCAGTCGCCTTGCTGGCTCTATGTGGGTTTATTCCTACCAGCTGCCATTGAGAAGACTGATTTAGAACACTCCTTGTTGAATTACCCTCTGAGTCTATTACATTCCCTGCAATATCTATATGGCAATATGTCATGTTCCTTGGAGAGTGACCCTCAGAGCCAAATCAGTCAAGTAAAAATGGCAATCAAGCTGGCAAAACATATTTTTAAATGATAAGTGAACTTGTGTGGTTTATAGCTTATAAAATGACTATGAACCCATTTTCCAAAGAAGAACCCCAGAAAGCATTTACATAATAGCAATGATGGGAATAAATCAAAAATCTTCAAGGAGTCTTCTAGGCAAGCATCTGATAGTCACCTGAATAAATAATTGCTATTGTAGGTATAAATTATTATTTTTAACCCAACCTCATTCAAGCTACTAGAGTGGTTTACATTTTTAAGGACAGCCTTTCTCCAATGATTTTTTATCACATCAGAATATAGATAAGTAACTGGGATCGCTGCCTTGCTTGAGCGAATATCAAGTTGATACCTCTTTAGCAACAATTTTAACAGATTTTGGTTGACTGCATCACCAGTTAGCTCTGTGATATTGGCAAGAGACGCAACCTCTCTGTGCCTCTGGCCCCCTATCTACAAATGAAGGCTTGGGCTTAATTATCTTCAAAATAACTTATGAATAAAAATGTTATACTATATTTATCTGTGTGAAACAGCTATGATTAGCATATGTCATAAATCTATATACTTACTTTTCTGTGTGGTTTTAATTAAATCTAAGTTAAAGTAATTCAAATTCAAGTTATTTAAAAAGACATCTAGACATCTATGTGTCTAGTGTCCTAATAAACTCTTTTCTACCCAAGGATAATAATCATAAAGATAACATTTGTATAGCACTTTACATTCCCACTCCCTTACATGAGTCTCACAACTTAAGAGCTTCTCTCATTATCCGCATTATGATGATGAAGAAGATACTGAAGTTCAGAGAGATTCCGTCTAAGGTGATGCATTGGCAAGTCATAGAACTGGACAGAGACTCTAGGTCTTCTGCTGCCAATTCAATACTCTTTCTACCATCATTCAGCTATAACCAGTTTTTTAATTAGGATACAACTTTTCCAAGGGTTTACATCACTCAGAATTTACACTCCTTGAAAGTAAAATCTGCCTTTAAGGACCCACTAGCACCTCCTTAGACTAACCCCTTGCGTCACTACAGCTCTCTCTGCTTTTACAAACTAGTTGTTTTGTCAGCATGAGTGTGACAACAATTAGACGTCCCCTGTTTTTGCCCCATGCCTTTTCTCCTTCACAGTCATTCAATGACAAGCGTAAAAAGAACTTCATCTTTTCACGAAAATTCCCATTCTACAAGAACAAGGAGCAGAGTGAGCAGGAAACAAGTGATCCTGAACGTAAGTAGATTCTCAAAGAGAACGCCACCTGCAACACAAGAGAGAAACGTCCTCCACCGCAACACGTGTGATGTAGGCTCCCCCACGCCACACGCCTAGGCAAACACACACGGCAGGCAGGCAGGTCAGGGCTTACTACTGTGACCAGTGTTTGGCTGCAGTCTGGATCCTTCCCTTAGAGTGGCTCTACTTTGCAGGATGCATTGGAGAGGGACTTGAGGAAGCCGGGGCTTTGCTTCCATTGAGCGTTTATGTGTGACCAGGACTGGGTCTGGTTTGCCTTTTCTGTCATGCAACTCTCTAGGGCTGAAGATGAATTCTATTCTGGACTGAAATATTGGATCCCATTGCTACATGCATTTTTTTTTTTAAATGCTAGCTAATTGGAAGTGATTAAATTCCCTATGTTGATAACGAGCATTTGTTCATTCTTTCACTGCCAACGAGTACTAAACTCCTGCTGAGCAGTGAGCTTGTATTGGTGGGCATGAAATCTAAGAACTGGTCATTAAAGGTGGAGTGAATCATTGCTCTCAGTGGTATATTTCTGTGGCAATGTGGACAATGGGCAAAATTGTCATCCACTGAATCTTGCTCTTTTTTGTAACAATCTTCTGCGTAAGCCTTTTGGGTTATTTTACAAATTCTTGAGTCTCAGCCCAGGGAGTCTGGGGTGAAAGCTGTTTCAAAATAAGAAAGACTGGGATCCAGATTGCTTAGGCAACGCGGTCTGTCATGGTAGTATCCGTTTCAACTCCACTGACTTCTTCCTTCCTCTTCCGCGGCTGTTCTTCCTCTCTCATTGCTCTCTCTGGGGACTTCCATGCAGGACATCCCCGGATTAGGTGACGACGGTTATGGAACAAAGACTCTGAGTAAGTTCCCAGGAATGGTCACTGTAACTTTCCTTTTCTTTTCCCTTCCTTTTGAGTTTGGCTTTTGTTCCTTTACTTGAGGGCCTTCTACTCCTAGCATGCACAAGATACGAGTTTTATTTGTTACGTAGCTGTGAATGCTCCTACGAAGTAATCTCCAACCATTCTGCTCTGCATGTCAGCATTTAAAAGCCAAGTGTGTCAGGCACTGTAACTTCTGTTGCGATTCACACCTTCCCTTTCTGACTGTGTGATATGACCAACATGGTCCTGCTGCCAACTATGGCATCACTTGCTCTGCAAGGAGCCATGTTGAGGGAAAGGGCAAGGTAAATGTTCTAGAACAGGAAGGCAGAAATGCTCTGTATGTCCTTTCTTCTGCCTTTTCACCCAGACCTTGCCAAATTTGATAATTGGGTTGTACTTGGCTATTAGTAAAGGAGCTATTTTATAGTCAAAAGGAACATGCATTCTCAAAATGTAAATATTAAGCTAGTTGATCTTCCATGACTAATTCTTTGTTATTAACGTTGCTTTTTTTCTGACTTTCAGTGGTCCTGCTTGAAATGTTTGTATGATAAAAGTTTTAGACATGTGTTAATATGTTGTTCTATTAGTGATGTGTTAGTTGTGTTATATAACAGATCTTCATGTTATAGTGGAAAACTAAATATATTAAACCTTTTAAATCATTTCATTATTAATGCCTTTATCTGTGTCTCACTGCACTGAGCAATAACAAATAATCTTGGATATTAATACACTATGCTATGATTTTTCTTTCTTTTATACTAACTTCATTGTGCAGGCACCAGTGAAATAAGAACAGAGTTTTGTGTCTTTTGCAGCTGTATCACATGTTTAATTTTTGTTTGTTTTTGTTTTAATTTAATAGCTATAAGCAATATTTTTAGAAGCTGATCATTTCATTTGTATAAAACAAAATAACATTGAGCTGAACTTTGTTTTCAAGAGCTGTTTATATAACCCTGCCTAATGATACCCTTCATCCTTCAAAATGTTACTTTGGATTTTTTTTTTTTAGTTATATATACAGAAAACAAAATCTGATCAAGAAGAAACTA
This sequence comes from Antrozous pallidus, assembly GCA_027563665.1. Lineage (NCBI taxonomy): Eukaryota > Metazoa > Chordata > Mammalia > Chiroptera > Vespertilionidae > Antrozous > Antrozous pallidus. Next base: position 53,704,124 of record CM050520.1, on the reverse strand, counting down.
CTGATCTCCTTAAAGATGAAAACTTTATCTTTGAGTCTCTATAGGGAACAGGTGATGAAATTTTTCTTGAATTAATAGCTGAAATTCAAACATTAATTTTAACATTATCTAGATAGCATCAATGTTATTACCAGAGAGAGTTTCTAAATTTTCCACTGGGGGAAAAGGACAGAGAAAAACATTTCAATGTATTGCTAATAAATGAACATCACTAATAAGTAGTTGGTATAGTGTCAAAAATATGAGTGATGACCTTTTACATTTAGAATGTGCAAATGTTTTCTTACTCTAAAAAACTGACAGATTTCAGTAGCATCATTTATCAATTATTGCTTTTGTTAGCCATAATTTGGACTTTAATTGGAACACATTTTTCATTTCCTTTTACCTACAAAAATTCTGTTAAACAATGTCTTGATGCTGAGAGAGATTGTTAAATAAAACACTGCATGGTCCTAAATTTCTCCAAAGATAATATAACTTCATTCTAAATTATTTTAGAAGTAAAAATCAGAAGCAAACAAACAAAGAGAATGAAATATGCAGGAGATAAGTGAGCTTGGTAAAAAAACAAACCCTTTTTTCCCAATTCAAAGTACTTTAAATAATCATGTTCATTAAGATAAACCATTGTTGGGTGTATGCCCTGTGGCTTTATTTAGTAACAGAAACTGATTCATCCACACTGCTTTCCCTAGTGCCCTTCTACGCTACCTAAATTAGCGATGCAGTGCTGGTCATACATCAATACAAAGAGAAATTATTCACGTGACTTTAACCTATACTTTGATTTTTATTCACTTCATGCTCAAACTAATCCATCCCAGATGCACTAAATATCTCAATCAGAGGAACCATTTCACAGTGTTTATATATGCACTAGAGGCTCAGTGCATGAAATTCATGCACAGGGTGGAGAGGAGGGTGTCCCTCAGCCCAGCCTGCACCCTCTCCAAACTGGGACCCCTCAAGGGATGTCCAGCTGTCCGTTTAGGCCCGATTCCAGTAGGATCCAGCCTAAACGGGCAATCAGACATCCCTCTCACAATCCAAGACTGTTGGCTCCCAATGGCTCACTTGCCTGCCTTCCTGATTGCCCCTAACCGCTTCTGTCTGCCAGCCTGATCACCCCCTAACCACTCCCCTGCCAGCCTGATTAATGCCTAACTATTCTCCTGCCAGCCTGTTTGCCCCTAACTGCCCTCCCCTGCAGGCCTGGTCACCCCCAACTGCCCTCCCTTGCAGGCCTGTTTCCTCCCTGCTGGCCATTTTGTGGCAGTCATCTTGTGTCCACATGGGGGCAGCCATCTTGTGTGTTGGAGTGATGGTCAATTTGCATATTACTCTTTTATTAGTGTAATTGCATTATATACTTTAAAGGTATTACAATTTGTCAGTTATACCTCAGAAAGCTAAATAAAACTAATCCATTCAATTGACAAGAATCTATATCAAATACTTTTAAGCATATCTTTACCATTAGAGAATAATATTATGTATTCTTTTCCTTTTTCTAAAAATGTGTAATAGTTATCACTATTTAAAAAGCTAAAGTTATTAATAAGCTTCAGAAATCAAAGAGTCACATATTCAGTTAACTGATATACAAAGCAGTAAATAAGTTGATGAATTTATCTTCTATAATTTAATACATAGTACAGATGAAAGATATGATTTTGGAAATAAAAGCTCTAATTCTGGCTTTAACATCCCTGCTATATGAGGAAAACTTTTTTTAAAATTAAATATCACTGTATAAGTAAGTTATTCAACATGAATTCAAAATATCCTTCATTCCAGGACCTACTTGGTATCAGCTCACTTAATTCCTACCAGTTTCATCCTTCCAGAAACTAATAACTATCCAAAGAAGAATCTTAAAATGAAAACAAGGAATTATAGAACTAATTCATGAATCCTTTTTCAGTGACTCATTTCTTCCTCCAAGATTTTCTGTTCACTCTCTGAAGCAGGGAAGATCTCCAGCAATCCCTTTTCAACATTAGAATTAGTTTAGGAAATATTTAAACAGAAATAAAATTCAAATGACTCCAGGGATCAACTGCCAATTTGAAATGCAATATTCCTACAAAATATCTAGAGGCTAAAATGGAGAACCAAAAAGTCTGCAAGAAAACTACCAGTTTAGAAACCCCTGAATTTGCCAAAACCGGTTTGGCGCAGTGGACAGAGCATCCAACTAGGGACTGAAAGGTTCCAGGTTCAATCCCGGTCAAGGGCATGTACCTTGGCTGCACGCACATCCCCAGTAGAGGGCGTGCAAGAGGCAGCTGATTGATGTTTCTCTCTCATGGATGTTTCTGACTTTCTATCCCTCTCTCTCCCTTCCACTCCGTAAAAAATCAATAAAATATTTTTTAAAAGAAATCCCTGAATTTATAGTCAATAGACTTCCAGCTGAGACACCCAATAATTTAAATCAGACCTATAGGAACGGGTCAATGTATTTATAAAAAGGAAAGTGCTTCACTTGACATTATACATTTTTGTAACTAAAGATACTTTCCTAAAAAAAAAAAAAAAAAGACACAGCAATCAAGTAGTAGTTTTCTGTAAAATAGAGATAAAGTTTTCATCTTTTTTATTTTTTCTGTATTTCCTTAATGCAGTCTCCTCTGCGGCCTTTTACTTGCCTTTTGCTCCCATTTCTAGTTGCCGTGCATGAGTGTGTGCCTTTAAGTTCTGGCTGCTCGCCAATGCTTGGTATCTCTTTAATTTGCTGTGCTGTTCTTGCAGAACATGCTTCTTCTAATGCCAGCGATAGCGAAAGTAGCTACCGTAAGTTATTGCTTTGGTTTGTGGCTTTTTTCCTTTGCAATTGCCCCCATTGCCTGTAGTGGTCATTGCAGATTTTTGCTGTTGTTGTTTTCATCTTCATCCAAAGCAAATGGCTTGAAATGAAATCATCCTTTGATGTGGAAAGATACAAAAGACACTAGGGCCCCCAGCGGACTCGTGTGATTAATGCAAGCAGTTCCAACCCCAGTGGACGGGCCTATGAAGCAATTCTCCCAGAGAAGGTGGGGGAATGTTCAACCTGATGGATTTTGACATTCAGCCCCACTCCCTATCCCCAAATAATTTAAACTCCCTGTATGAGAGTTGAAAGTCATGGTTTTATTGTCCTTCTCCTTTCTGTTCCTGGTCCCCTTTACAAGTGAAATCTTTCTAAATTATGGTGTTCCTTTTAAATTGAGCATGAACCTTTTATATCTCTTCTCTCCTTGATAACAATTTTAAGGTAGATATTAAGATACATCTAACATAATGTGTTTAATGGTTGGGAAGTGATGAAAAAGTTTCATCCTTTAATGTTGAAGGAACTAACATTTTTTCTTTAAGTGAACAAATCTTGGATCAGAAAGCTTAACTGAAAAGGTAGGTAACTACTTAAAAGTCATTTCTGGTCTTTATTTGGTTACCTCAAGCCATTTGCTTAAGTGTATAAAAAAATTCACCAAACACCAAGCACATCCTTTTGATCCATTCTTGTGGTTTCTTACCACCTACTTACTGGTTTTTTGGTGACTAACATAGGTACATAATCTTAACTGGGATTTTTACAATTTCTGCAATATTTCTTGGTATTCCTTATTGAAATGAGTTACTCAAAAAGCAGTTGGTGAGGATATTAGAAAACTGCTGGCCCAATACATATGACCCAGAGCTACCAAGACATAAATTGGTTGTGCTTTTTTCCCCTTGAATAATGTATTCATTGAAAACTAAAATAGATTTTGCTGGGTCGGTTGTGTTTTTTATCACTAGAGTATGGTATTCTACAAAACCATGCCTTTTTTGAGATAGACTGCCACACAGTGTTCTTGGAATATGACAAATTTAATTTGGATTCTGAGTAAGGCTTTGGAGAGCCAGATAGAAATAAAAGCACAAAAGAGGAAAGGTGACAGATGGGGTCAAGGCCAGAGGAGAGAGACAAAACACACCACGAGATTATATATATATATAAAATGATGAGATATCGTTGATCCGACAAATTTTAGACCTACCTAATTTTCTTCCTCAACAAAGTGACAAGTCTTATGAATGAAGGAATCAGTGAGTTCTTGTCTTCAATTTGGTCCTTAACCTTGTTACAATCTTTCTGTTTTTACAATTTTACAATTATCCCAACTTGGAGAAACATTTGCCTCCCCACTCTTTTCATTTGATTTAAAACAAAGAATCCAGGCCAAGAAGAAGTGACCAAAGATTTTTCTTCCTGACACCTGAGGTACCCTCAATTTAGGATAAGGAAATATATCATTTGTCAGATTTCATGGCCCTACTTTGCTGTTCAGTTTCCAATGTTTAAGTGTTGTGCTTCCATCCTGTAGACATACGTATAGAAAGAAGATCACACCTTGTTTTTTTTTAAATCCTTTTTATGGAAAGTATATACAAGAACTGCTTTTTCCTCTAGGAATCTTTTTAGAGTATTGTAGAGACCCCTCTGTTCTCTTTAAGAGCTGGGAATGTTCTTTCTAGAATCATTGGCTTTTAAAAATTGGGCCAGAGCTTTTAGCTGCTTGACAAGTTTTGATTGTAATGCTTCAAGATGGCATCACCTAATTCCTTTCACTCTCAGAAAGTAGGTGCACATAAATGTTAACTGAATGAATAAAGGAAACATTTGGAAGCAGCTTAAATTATATCTGAGCAAAGAGTTGAAACTAGACTCTATGATATTACTAGAGCAAATATGGAGTCTAATAATCTAGATTGATTTGGGGCTCATCTGAGGTTACAGAAGGTCAGCCTCTCCGATTGCTTTCTTTACAAATGAACAAAAGTAAGAAGAGCCTTTTTTAGAGCTTAGAGGAGTAACTGATTTTTCTCTCTCCAGGATGGAAATATGAGGAATCACAGAGGAATATTAATTTATTCAGCATCTACTGTAGATCTTTCTCTCTTCATGGGCACCATGAGACCCAGTATGAATCTCAAACAACTCTAGAGCTCAGCGCCCATGTAGTAGGAAAGAGAGAGCAGTAAATAACAAATGCATAAAGTGTGTCAGTTTCTAGAGTAAAAGTCTAGCCCAAGATTGTGATTTCAAAGAGGAAGTGGCTTTAAACTGAGCTTTGGAAAAAAAAGAGGTGCTTATCAGCCAGATAAGTTTAGGAAGAACCTTCCAGGTGGGGCAATGGCATTAAAAAAGGCACACAAGCTTGGGACAGACGTGGTTTCCAGAAAGTGCCATTTTAAAATCAAAATAGGCTGCACTTTTTATTGAATTACTGGCTTTTGCTGTAATTATAACTGTCTTGTGTTTCATAAATAGCAGAGTAAACAAATACTAAAAAGTCGTTTTTCCACTGATGTTCAGGTGTTATTTTCTACACTTAGAATCATTTCATGTCCACTTTGGAGACAAATGGCTTTAAATCAACTGTTAGAAGCAAAGACCATTCACACTGCATCCTGGAGTTACAGATTGTAACAACCTTACTTAAAAGCCTCAGACATTCCTGAGACAGACACACACACACACACACACACACACACACACACACACACACTCACACATATTTAAACCTCAAATTTTAACAAACAGCTCAGAGCTTTGCTGCACCACCTCAATCATTACAGAATAATTTGTTTTTCAAAGTCCAACTATATTGAGCGCCAACCAAATGCAGATAATTATAGAGCACATTGTCTAATTATACAAAATGCCACCTCAGAACTATCTTAATTATGGACTAATTTCAGATTTCAGTCTGTCAACAAAGTAGGACAGTGTTGGCTGTGTTTGTAGTTGTTTTGTAGCTTGTCTTCAATTGCCCTTGTATCAGGATGCAGTGAGGGCCATGCAGGTGTAATGGCAACTTTCCTATCTCTACAGCTGAAAACTGCCTTCCTCAAAGCTCAGTAAAGCTCTTATGTCATTATGGATATGGGGAGCTAATGATTATCCTTCTAACCCATTGGTGCTCATCAGCTAAGTAGATGATTTTTAAAATTAGAAGCTTAAAGAAATTAACTGAGTAAAGTTGAGGGGCAGATGAGGAGACCCAAGACTTTTCCATTGGAATCAGTCAAAATGATGTCCATATTCTTGTCCTTTGCTTCATGTCCCAAATATTGCCCTTATTTTTCCTCTAGTTCTTTAGCCTTCATAAAGCAAATTTTCATTATATCTACTTTCTCATTTGACTTCTACAATAAAACTATGAGACGCATCTTATAGTACTATTCCATTTTATGGATGAGGAAGCTGAAGCTCCAAGAGGCAATGTCCCTCGCTGACATGGTGGCACTGCAGGTTCAACCAAGGCATTTTAATTCTGAATCCCATACATTCCCACTCTCCCCTGTAGTTTGTAATCCAGGCCTCTTCATGTTTTATCTGGAACATTTCAACCATCCCATCTATCAAATTAATACAAGCAGCAACATTTATAAAGCATTAACCATGTTCTAAGCCTGGTGTAAAGCCCCTACATAGTACATTAACTGATTTAATCCTTCTGAACATCCCATGGAGATTCACTATGTGATCTGGAAGAAATTACTCAGTGTCTCTGAACCTCAGACCTCCCCTATGTAAAATGAGTAGTTTGATTTCAAACAGAGATGGAAAGTAGATTTAATTAAGATTACAACTCTGACCATTTGGTAATATCTGCCTGAAGAGTTGTCCTGAAAGTACTGAAGCCAACTTAAGGCTCTGCAGTGATTCAGGCAAGGACTCATTGTGATGCCAGTCAAGGACATGGGATGGGGAAGTGACATCATGTGCTACATATGAACCACATGAACCACATGAACTTCAAACCCTTCCTTGACACTAACTTTCTATGACTCTGAGAACCTAATTTATTCTTAGCAGTCATTAAATGGAGGCACTAAACATTAAACTTAGCATATTAAATGTACTACCCCTGCTCTTCTCTCTTTTCTAGTTTCCAAAAATTCCAAAAGAACATCAACTTGCTTTTCTCTAACATAAGTGCATATCAGGGTCTTACTCCAAGTCCCTCTTATTGTGACTTGCTTCCAGTTCAAACACCAGGTGTTTTGTGGAGATTGTTACAAAGGCTGTTTCCTGCAGCTGCAGAGGCCCCCACACAGCACTGTTGCTCTCCCACTCTCAGCCATGCAGATGGAAAAACAAGACCAAGTAACAGTTGGTACTCTTTTGCTGGCTGTTCTTCCCAAGTGCCAACACCTCCGGAATAAAAATAGAAAAACTACCTACGAATGACAATTTTATGGAGATAACACAACAGCCTTTTTTTAAAGAGTTGATGTTTATAGGTGGCATTTACAGGTGGCCTCTCAGTGACTCTGACCCAGTTCAGCTCCTATCTCTGCCACCCATTCTTTGCTCATTTGTAAGGTCTGCCCCTATATCCCAACCCCCAGAGAATTCTACATTTCTTGCCTTTTTGAGACAGTGTCATATACTCAACAAGGAGTAAAAAAAATGTGTGATTTTAAATATTGACTCCACTACTTACTATCTGAGAAAACAGACCCCATTTTATCTTACCCTCCGCTACTTCATCTATAAAATGGGTTATCATCAGAGCACCTACCACAAGAGAAATGGCTGTGAAAGCCCTTTATGGCCTGGAAAGTGCCATACACACATGGATTATCTTTCCTTCATTGCTGTGCCCTTTTCCCCTCTGCCTCTTAGTCTTCTTTCCATTACCCATAGGGCTTTTCATTTTTGAACATGAAAGTGAAAATTGGTTTCAGGTGCTGAATTCACAGCTATTGTGTGATACCACCACCATAGAAACTTCTTTACATAACACTTGACTGTCCCAGGGTCGGTCATTAGAATCGGGTTGGGCCTTGACATAGGGATGTTGCCACTGCTAGTCTTACTGTTCTAAACAAGAAGCAGTGCCTGGTATAAGTTATAAAGTAAACCAAAAAGCAATCAATAAACAAAGAACTACAGGTGCAACAAAATTAATCAAAGCTATGTTGCTTTGATCTAGTTTTCTGAATCACAAATTATACAAACTGACACCAAATACCTTATTTATAATGATTTGCAAGCCCACTGGAAAGAGATTCCTATGGGTACATAACATGTTACATTCATTGAGAGAAAACCATACTTCCTAAAGTGAAAGCACATAAAAACACAAAGTAGAACCTACCTTTGGCTTCATTACTTATCCTGTTTTCTACCACTGAAATCAGAATGCAAATTTATTGACATCATTATGTTAAGTGCTGGGGACATAGTAGTAAATGAAACCTACTCCTTGCCTTTATGGAGTTCCCAGTCTAATGTCGAGACATAAATATTACCTGATGTTTAAAACTTTTGTTATACCATGGTTAGTATTCTCCTTTTACATTTTAATCATTCCACCTAAATTTTCCTGTAAAAATAGTCTAACATTAGCTCTAAGTCTGCCATGCTTCTATTCCCAAAGCTATACTTTCCCCCAACCATTTTATACCTGTATTTTGAATTCCTATGATCTCTACCTCTCAGGCTTTAGCTAACTGGGAACCAATCACTTTTTATTTCCCTTGCCTCTGTAAATGTCAGTAGGTTTATTTATTAAAATGAATCATTTTTCCTAAATTTTAAAATAATGTGAATCTGACTCTTCACATACCAAACCCCTGCCCAGATGTGGGAATGTGCCCTGAAGACTTCTAGGGAAGCTATGAATAGATGCCACTTAGAAAGAACATCAGGCCTTTAGGAAATAGGTTGGCCTAGCAGTGCCATTCTGAGAATAGGCCCTGCTTAATGGTGAAGTAAGTATCACTTAGGCCAGGGCTATCACTCATGCTTATAAATGTAAGACACCCCTATCCAATCCCCTCTACCCAATCTCTAGGGAATACATCTGTATTTCACAACTTTATCCACATACTTGCTTAATTTCCCCAAATCTGTTGTCAGTCTGCAACTGTCTGTGCTATGAACTCTTTTTATGAAATGAACTCACCTGTTCTAGTGCTATGACTTTTGAAGGAGGAACATGTGGTGTTGACAGACAGTGTCTGAGGAGTGATGGGGAGATAAAGCAGTAAGATTCATTGCTCTTTGGTTTCAGGAAAAACTACCTCCTCTGTAGAGCAACAGATAGGAAGCCCTTTTCAACAACCCTAAACTATTTCCCATCAAAGAATAGTTAACCCTCGACCTAAAGCAAATAAAAGAGCAGACCCTTCTGAGTTTGCAGCTGAATCAGCCTAATCTCATGCCCAGGTCATTAACTGGATAAAATAGTTGATTGGGGGAAAAAATATTTGCCTAAAACCAATTTACCTTCCATGGTTATTTGTTGACTTGAGGCCCACCATGAATCAGAAGGCTTGTGGCAAATGACAGTGAGGGGCTGACACTTTTGCTACATTGTCTTTCTTAGTTCTTTTCCCAGAGTTTCACGGCTAGATTTAATGGCAAAATTATCACCAAGGACTTAGGGGACTCTTTTAATTTTTTACCTTCTTGATTGACTCAGCATTTTCCTGATGAATTAACATTAGAGTAAAATACTCAGTGTCCTATTATATATGCTGAGGAAATTTTTGCATCAGAAATGAAGCAAGCAGACACACTTGCTTTTGAATAGTGTACTTCTTTGGGAAATAAAATAGAAGGTGAAATAAAAGGTCCCAAAATTCTGATCATGTAAACAGCCAGCTATTGGATGGAGCCTGTTTTTTAACTAGACCGATCTTGCTTTAAGTTGTAATGCTGCGTGTAGAGGCCATGACTTTCCACTGCTCAGTGTCAGACGAAAGGCAGCCTCAGAAGTCAGTGCCCTGATGAGCTGCGGACAACTAGCCTCCATTAATTACCTGGAGGCATGGCCACCAGTAACCTGACACTGTGATAGTGCTCAACAGTTTTATGTGGATGAAGGGAGATTTGGGAGAGAGAGTAAGGAAAATGAACCCTGAACTGTGCCTGTTTCCTGTGCTTCAGAGCTGTGCTTGTCGCTGTAGTATATGACTGGTTGTTGGTCCACTGTACATCTCCTTTCTTCTCTTCTCAGGAGGGCAAGAAGACTTCATTCTTTCTTACGAGCCTGTCTCAAGGCAGGAAAGTAAGTTTCCCTGCATGTTCTGACTCCTGAATTCCAGACCACAACAGGTGACACCCTTATAGGAGGGAACGAGTGAAGGAATAAAGAAAATAAACTGCTTAATGCTCGGCTGTCCCAGACCACATGCTCTCTCTTTTGCCCTATCACCAACATTCACTGCTGACCATGGAGGAGGGAGCAGCTCCTCCAGATGAGCGGTCCTTAATGGAGCCCCATCTATAGCACTGGATAACGTCTCCCAGGGATTGAAGACAACTCAGTTTGGAGAAGGGCTTTCTAGCAGACCTGTTCTAGGTTACAGGTCATCTGTGTGCTGCTCCAGGAGCCTGCCTTTGCTTTTCCTGGAGGCATTCAGACAGAAGCTAATGGCTGTGAGATTGTAGAGAAAATGCAAGCATCAGATGAGTTGTACCCAATGAAATTCACAGTTCCTTCTAACCCCCCAATACAAGGGAATGGGGAAAACCCCAAAGAGTATAAGTGGCATTTTGAGCCAATGATGAGAAATTATAAGAAACATAAGTTGCCATTACTGCCAACAATTACTTTGTAAAGTCATTATCTAAACAATGGCCAAACAGCTGCTTTAGAATCTTTTTCTCCCACTGAGCTGACTAAATGCAGTAGTTGTTTTGACATCACGTAGGCACAGCCTAAGAGCAAGCAAAACCCCTTCAAATGCTTCTTTTCGTTGACAGACACTGCAGTTGATTTTTTCCTGTTAATAAATTCCAGAAAGTAGTCAGAGCAAACCAACAGGTTGCATATCAAACATCAATTTCCCAATGCAGAGCTGTATGGGCAATTTATCCAACGCAGTAATGCCCTCGGCAATTCTTATTGTTTGGCAATTTTGCAGTCATTTCCATATCTCTCCTCATCTGTCTCTTCCTCTTCCTCTCTGCAGTAAACTATACTCGGCCAGTGATTATCCTGGGCCCCATGAAGGATCGGATCAATGACGACTTGATATCTGAATTCCCGGACAAATTTGGCTCCTGTGTGCCTCGTAAGTATCACTTCTCTTTTCTCTGAGGGGTAGGGAAGGCTTGACTCCCTTTGAGATGACAAAACGTAATTCTGTTCCTCCAATAGTCTCTCCAGTGACTCAAATATTACCGGTTACTGCCATCTATGCATCTTATTTAATTTTATCTGCTTAATGCTTTTCATCTCTCCTGCTATGTATTGTTCTCTATTTAGTGAGTATGATATGTTCTTCATGCTGACTGTGGTCCCCAAGAAAGCAGGATGGATCCTGTCCTTGTAATTGCGATAGCGTTTAAAAATAGCATAGGATTATTTATTGATAGGCATCGGCATGTTCTCATAGATTGATTGAAATGCCACTGAAGCATCTTTTCCCATAGAATGAGAGTGGTCAGAAACAAAGTCTTATGTTAAAATCACCTCAAGGTGACTTAGGGCCATCTGTTAGTTCACAAATAAAATAGAATAGCCTTCCCCTGGGTGTTAATAGTCCCAGGTGTTGGGAGGATGAAGACAAGAAGGTGTCTAAAACTTTAATGTCCCTTCCAGGCCATTATAGACTTTAATCTACTTTGTCACATGGACAACTAAAAGGTGCCCTGGTCCCTCTTAGAGTAGCCTTATAAAATACTCTCTGCACTACCTCCTTCCACCCACCATACCTTACCTATTCAACTCACTTCCATCTCTTTCTCACTCTCAAATTAATGCATGGAAGCCTTCTGTGTATGTAGACAAACTTACCAGAAAGTTTTAGCTGATTCACTAATTGAGCTCTTAAAACTGATCCCAACAAATATTTTTTCTCACTTTACATTTTGAAAGATCTATGCTTTGAAGTACCTCTCATATACTTCAGTACTTCACATGTCACCTGGAATGCATAAGAATAGCAGGAATTGTATGTGTGCAGTACATGAACAGAAGGGAACTAGAATGATGAGTATAACTCATAAAACTGTTCCCATCAGGGGTTCTGGGGAGAGATCCTGCCATAGAATCTATCCTGAAAAAGATTCTACATAGAAATGATCAAGTCAAGCCACTTATATCAACTTCCAGTTTGTTCCTCCAATTTTAAAAGAAAAACACACAATCTTTAAGCATCATTTTCATTTTCCCCTCAACTTCGCACACTCCTCTTACTTTTTTAATAGCATTATAAAATGACAATAAACATATGTTCATTGCACAAAACTTAGAAATGCTAAAAATGGAGTTAAGCAAGAAAATAAAAACATACAGAATCCCAGAAATGACATCACTGTTAATATTTTCTATCTATTCATTCTTTTTATATGAGCATTTTCAGTGGGAGAAGAAAGATTCTAAAGCAGCTATTTGGCCAAAGTAATTGTTGGCAGTAACGGCAACTTATGTTTTTATAATTTCTCCTCAATGGATATATACAGTATTTTTTATTTAACATTAAAACCAGAGGCCCAGTGCACAAATTTGTGCACATTGAAAGGAAATTAGAAGAAATATTTTAATATGCTGTTCACCTTTTCTCTATGTCAACCAAACTCATGATAGACATAACAGAAACGCACACGAGTGATTGGCACCAGTGAGAGCTTTATATATATAGATAAACTTACTTAAACCTACATTCTTATTTAGCTAAACTTCTTCCATCCCAGTGAAGCATCTCAACCTCTGTTTCAGATAGTTATCAGCAACACAGCACTAAATATCAACATGAAGCAGGTTATCATTATAGATCACAGAGGGAGAACAAAGGGTAAAATATTTAACTGCAGTAGTGTTTGACTATTCTGTGCAGTGAGAAAATCTGAAGTCATTTTCAAGGTCCATCATTTCTTCTTTTCAGTTGGGTCAAGTTTCTAAACTTTCTAAATCTCCGTTTTCTGGCTAATGAAAAGAAAATAGGATCCTACTGAGTCTCCTATCTACGTACTCCAGGACTTCTATGAGGATCAAATGAGATGAGGCACGGGAAATGTTTCACAGACATTTGGTTAAAGTGTAAAATATTTCCACCTCACTGAAAAACAAGTCATATTCCTAGGCTGAAGAAACTCTAATGAGGCTAGTCGCTAGGGAGAGGAAGCTGAGCATTGCTGTGTGACATCATTACCTGGCGCCCATAGCAACCGTTTCTGGGCTGGGCTGTGGACCACATTTTGCACCATGAGGACTCAGCAGCTTGGCTGCAATTTGGTGGACTGTCACTCTGAGTAGTGGCGGGGCCTGTGTCCCACTTGGGTGAAGCCGGGTGTTGCTTTGTGGGCGCCAGGTCCGCAGTGCTGTTCCTTTGTAAATGGCCAGTGCAAGTCATAGCAGCTCCTGTGTTGAGCATCTGCCCCTTGGTGGTCAGTGCACATCATAGCAACCAGTTGGACAGTGGAGGGACACTTATCATATTAGTCTTTTATATATATAGACTTTATATAAATATTTTGAATTTTTACTATACCATAATTAAGTATCTTCATTTATGGGTATTTTGGGTTTTCTCTGATTTTCACTATTATGTAATTAAAATTTAATGTTAAAGTTATTTATAATTTATAAACTGGTATAATGGAATATCTATCAAGATAAAATTTTATGTTTTGGCAATTTTTAATATAGATTTGTAGAAATACAGTAGCTAAGTTGATTGGAAATATATTAACATTTTTTATTGATATTGATAATTGTTTGCTCTTCTCTTCCAAAATTTAGCCATCTCCAGGCACAATTAGTGTTGATGACTTTCAGTCCTACCTAAACTATGATAATCTAATTTTATATTTTTTTAAATTCCTGAATATATTTCTACTATATGTCCTTTTTTCTAACTGGTTATGACACATTTTCTTGCTTCATTGCTTGTCCCATAATATTTTATTGTGATACTACATCACTGAGAGTCTGGATTTTATAATTTTTCTTTATAAAATATTAAGTTTTTGTTCTGACAGGTAATAACTTACTGAAAGATCAGTTTCTTCCTGTGATGATGGTGAAGATGGGTCTACTAATAGAGTAACTTTCCAAAATATGATCTTTCTGGAGCCACTATATGATCTCTAGACTCTCCATTAATAAATGAAAGTGGAGTGAATGTAGTTCTCCTTATATGTTTCTCTTATCAAGAATCATAGCTCTGCATTGCCTGTTGTCTGATGCCTGAAAATAGTTGTTCCATGTATTTTGTCTAGTTTTATAGTTGTTTACAGTAGGAGGCTTAACCTATGACTATGTCATGTCACTTCATATTACATATTTTATCTATCTATGTTGAGCGTGTAGTGGGGTAAATAAGTGTAAAGAAATTTATGGGTGTCAATGTATGATCCTCACATTATTAATTTTTTGTTTTATAAAGATACTACAAGGCCAAAGCGTGACTACGAGGTGGATGGCAGAGACTATCACTTTGTCATTTCCAGAGAACAAATGGAGAAGGACATCCAAGAGCACAAGTTTATAGAAGCCGGCCAGTACAACGACAACTTGTATGGAACCAGTGTGCAGTCTGTGAGATTTGTAGCAGAAAGGGTATGTTCACCAACCATCATACACCTCTCCTGCCGAAGGGTCCCAGGTGGCAAACTGCATATTTTGGTCATTACTCTTTCCTGATTGCAGTTGTAAAGTTTGATGAAATATTACATTTGGACCTCTAAGCAAAGAATCACTTTAGAGCATGGTCATTAATCTTTGCTCTAATCTCAGTAAAATAAGCTAATGGACTTGGGGGGGGGAAGGATGGAGTATAAACATAAAAGCATTGAACAGCTTGATGTTTATGAAGATTCCCTTTGTCCTTGACTTTGGTCCCAGTAAACAACATCAAACTTATTAAGGAAGCTTCATTACTCTTGATGGTTTAGATCAGCATCCTCAAGTCTGTTTATTAGCAGGAGTTATGTCTTATCTCCCTGAAAACTTTAAGAGCCCCATGATTAAGAGAGAGATGGGCTGACTGCCTCGCCAACTATTGGCAAAAATTCCAACTTAAGGTTGCTATAGATGCTGCGATTGCCTTCCTGCTAATAATTTTAAGTGACTGGAAGAGGAGAATATTCCAAAAAGAATAGGATAGGAAAGCATGTGAGTGTGGCTTTAAGATCTGCCAATAGAGAGATCCAGATCTGTGAACAGAGAATTCATTTCAGAGAAGAGAAAAAAGAGTTAAGAGCCAATTATATTTGTTATATAACTGATATTTGTTGGGTTAAATACTGTTTTCTCCCTGTTGATGTACTGGTACAAAAATGAAGAAATTTAAATGTCTACCTAAGAATACACTAAGCAGCTGCATCTATTTCCCGTTCCCTCAAAAGTTAGTTTCTATATCATACTGTTTGTAATCAGTTTCCTGGAGAATTGCATCTGTTATCCTCTTGGAACATAGAGATACAACCTTTGTTAACTTGAAATGTTTGGCCAGAGAATAAATCATTTAGAAACTTTATATGGCTGCTACACTTCACAGATAGCAAACTCGAAATCTATTGCTTCTGTGGTAAAGGCTTGAACCATCTCAGTGCATTTCTCCTATTATAAGAGCTCAAGTATTCATGGACTCAGCTCATTTTCACTTAAATATTACAGATGAGTTGTTATCCCCTATTTTGGACTGTTTCTATCTGCATAATGTGCTTTTTCTCTTCTTGTGTAAAGTTCTGCCAGCATCAGAGTAATGAGGCCATTTCTCTCCAGGAGGTAGAATCTGATGTGTGGCAAATATATCTACTTTTCTAGAAATACTTTATAAAGCAACTTCTTGCTCTGAGCACTCATTGCAATGGAAGCCAAGTTAAATGAGCTGTGCTATAATGTAATAGGGTTTCTATTCATTAACAAACAAGAAATTTATATATCCTGTGCAAGGCTCTCTCTCAGCATTTAAGATGCAAGATTTAAGGTAATTCTTGTTGTGAGTGTCCTCTGCTAGGCTGAGCATATCAAGGTCAGGACTCATAGAAGCACTCAGCAAATACTTATGGAATTATTCTAAATTCGCATGATTACTGTTCCTCCAAATTTACCATCAGCCAGGGTGAGACAATGAAGCATCCATTTATTCCAACCAACAGCTGTGTAAGTGCTCAAGATTTGTTTCCATCCTCCTAACACTGAGACTTTGGGCAAGTTCGTTCATATTTCTAAGTCTTAGTCTTCTCTTCTGTAAAATGCAGTTGATAATACATACCTCATAGATGTTGGAATTTCTTCTTGACAGTTTTCTTAAATGATGGTTTCTGAGCTTTATGAGCATAGACCCAGTCACGTTACATATATCTACATATCTTCTCTGCGCAAAGCATCGGATATTTATTGGGGAGACAGATGCACCATGCAGTGTGCAGATGATGTTTTATTGAGTTGTACACTCGAAACCTGTATGGTTTGCGAACCAATGTCACTCCAATAAATTCAGTTAAAAAGAAAAGAATTAACTGAGACAACACATGTGGAATGTCTATCCCAGTGGCAGATACTTAATAAGGGAGTGATAAATATGAGTCATGGCAAGCATTCAGCAGTCACCTATGTAACAACTTTTACTTGTGCTTTGCAGTGATCCTTCTCAACCCTGAGAAATCAATCTGTTATCCCTTATCTTCCCCTAACACACTTACATTATTTTTAGTGGATGTTGGATTATGATCACTTTTTTCTGGATTAACTCCATATTTTTCTTCTCTTTCTACCAGGGCAAACACTGTATACTTGACGTATCAGGAAATGCTATCAAGCGGTTACAAGTTGCCCAGCTCTATCCCATTGCCATCTTCATTAAACCCAAGTCTCTGGAACCTCTGATGTAAGTGGAGGCCACTGGAGGCCTTCATCTGGCCCCCTGTTCCATATGACACAGTTCTGTCACAAATGCTTACAAAGAGGAAATGCCATTATTAATTTTTTTAAGCATTCCCTTTTTTTTAAGCTGAATTAAAGTTTTTTTGAGTCACTACAGACATGTCAGTAATTCCTTAAAATGTCTTCAGTAATGTTCTTGACTTTTATTTTCATTTCACAAGTTGTTTTTGTATGTGTATATGTGTGATTGTTTTGTTGTTTTGAAGGTAGGTTGATTTAATTTGGTTGTTTGGTTTGGTTTTCCAAATGATAGATAGCATCATCTTCTAATTGTTTCTTACTTCTGAGAGCAGTTCCATTGGTAAATCTTTTTTTAATGTGTGGGTCTTATCAAAGGAGTGGATAATTTTTTAGACTCTTTTCATTTGCATTTCACTTCATTGTATCACAGAATTCTTGCATTCCTTAATTAGAACCTCATGAATATAGACCACTATCCTTTATAGGGAATTTCTTCATAGTTTGGCAGTAAACTATCTACTAATTAAGCCAACAGCTCCATGTTCGTGCACATTTATGAACAACGGGAAAAATATATTATTTTAATTTTCAGAAGACTTGTAAAATATCTTCCTTTGAAAGTCACTAAACAAATTGGGCAGATATTCCTGATCTGACTTGAATACAAAGTAACATATGTCCTTTGACAGTTTGATAGAAATTATTGGCATTATTTTATAGATAACTTCCGTACAAAAGTGAGGCTGCAATCATCATAAAGGTAGGAGAGCAAAGAGGCAAAGAGCAGGGACTTGAAAATTGATCAGGCCAGGATTGGTTCTTTGCTTTGCCACTGGTCAATTCCATGACCTTGAGTTCCTCACTGCTAAACTTGGCACATTAAGAACATATACCTCATAGAGCTAGAAGAAAGGTTAAACAAGATCATGAATGTAAAATTCTTCATAGTCCTTGGCATATGGGAAGCACTCCCTATTATTGCTATGAAATGTATCACGTTACCTTATTATAAATGGAATAAAGCTATTTGACCATCATAAAACATATGAATAGTACAGTGCCTTTTCCAGGAGATTGCAAGAGTTCACACTAGTGTGTCTGTCACAAGAGCTTTGCTTAAATATCCCGCTATTTGGGCCTCAAGACCTCAAAGTATTTGACAGAAGTGAACCACACAGTTCTGGAAAACAGTGTTCATGGAAAAATCAAAGAAATTACTTACTCCTAGAGGTTAACGCATTTGCTTGCAGAGAGGCTATTGGCTACCTGCTCCGTCATCTTCTCTGAGGATGAAGAAATGAAGCAAGTTGCAGTAGCTGGAATTGCAGGCCAAGAGAATTCAGTTGGATATGTAGTGGGTCTCTGAAGAAACTGCCAGAGTAATATCTTAAAAGCAGACTATATTCTCATAAATAAAAGATGGGCAAAGTTTTTATCATAGTCCAAAAATAAAATAAGAAGTTCCCCGGCAATTGAGCCCTGTGAATTTACGTGTTAAATTTTAACATAAAGAGCTTTGCCCATAGTTGGCACATGGAAAAATCTTTGTTAACAATAAAATAATGGTTCTTGATCATATTATCCCCAATAGCATGTATTAAATTTCCCGTCATGTAGGATACTGTGTGGCGTATTGCACAAAGTGAATTAAGCAAACACAAATTTCATTATGTAAAAGTAATTTATAATCTTTAAAGAGCCTCATAAATTTTATGAGCAATGCTAACATTAAGAAGAAGAATAGAAAAATGGCACTCACATCCTAGGAACAGCATCTTAAAAGCCTGTTTCATTAAATAGAAAAATAAGTTTCACATCATCAACAGGCAGTGGAATAAATGGCTCTCGGGAAGTGAGGCCTGAGGGAGAAACAGCAATTGCGCACTTGGTTCCACGTTGAGACTGGGAGACACTCCCATCCGGTGCTCAGTAGGTCTGCTTCCTTCCACAACTGTGAGGTGACATTTCGCTTTGCCTTAGGGCAGTGGTCAGCAAACCACAGCTTTGAAGCCGTGGTTTACCACCCTGTTGACTAATGAGTGTGCTGACCACTGTCATATACTACCCTTTACCTCTTTGCACACAGTATGCCACAATTGCCTAATCCTCACAGCTTCCAACTACACGGTAACATTTAGTCTAGCCATTTATCACCAATTAAACATACTGAAGGCTGGATTCCTCAATGAGGATCGGGAATCTGTCAGAGTGCCTGCATCCAACCCATAGGTCTCCAGCGCAGTAGTAGAGACATTCCAACCAAATGTGCATTCATAAATGCAGAATGTGTACTTTCCAGTTCAGTTTTCCAAGGGTTTTACATCAGGAGCAAGGCTATTTTGAGTTGCTCACGCCCCAGGAGTGATGGTTAAGTCAGCTGGAACAAGAGCATGGCAGCTGTCACATTCAGGCATTGATACATCATCACACATACATTTTCTCAAGTGCATCTTCCATATCAAACCACAGAGCCTATTAGCACACACATAGCTGACTCTCCAGAGAAGCATGAAATCAAGGGAGTATATTTGAAAGAGATGTTCTTTTTATAGTGTGCCCCATGACTTCTGTCCCTGCCCCATCCCATGGCAGTGAGAAGCTTTTGCCTTGCCACCCCAGTGTGCTCTTACCTTTTTGCTCCTATGACGGCCTGTGTTCACTCCATCTTTAACTGTGACATCATTATAGTTCCTTGCCTAACTGTCCATTCATTCATTCACTTATTCTTTCAATGTGTTCAGTCAGGCTCCTTGCCATATGCTGATAAACAAGCCATGGTCTCTGCCCTTGAAGAACTCCTAGATTAGGCAAAAAGACAAAACAAATTCACATATTAGGGGATTAGAAACCTAAATTTAGTCATTACTACAAAAAGTACAAAGGGGATTCCAAGAAGGCAGACCAGCATGGGCCAGGGGAATCAAAGAAGATCCCAGCTCCTTGACATCTGGAGCAAAACACTGCCTTGCTATGTAATGTATCCCTTCATTTAGCCCAGCATGTTCTGACAGCCCCTCACAGCTTCTAGGGCTTGTGCTATTTGGGAGGAGGATCACAGATACCATCCCTCAGAACAAGATGAGTTTATTTCAACAGCAGAAATTCAGGAAATTCCCATTTCTTTATATTGCAGCCATCAGCATCATGTCCAAAAGCATTGAATGATTCTGACTTCAGTTTGTCATGTTTTTTTTTCTCAAATAAGTCTTTTGAAAGAGTTTTTTTTTAATAGAATGTCTGTTTGACTTAATGATTTTTTAAAAAAAACAACCTTGAGTTCTTGCATCCGATTTACTCCTTATTAAAGGTACAACCTTAGGCAAGTCTCTCTGCTACTTCAGGCCTCAGTTATTTGCTCTGAAAAAAAAAGGAATTGACTAAGACCATGTGTTCCAGACTCAGATCTCTGGCTTCCTAAGTGTCATGCAAAGGCAGCAATGCTTTAGAAATTCTAAACCCATCTGGTCCACACATCCCAATGCACCAACTAAAATGTCACTGCTCTTGGCCAGACTTTTATCAGCCCAGTGCAGTCACACTGGTATTCTTATGATGATCAGAGGCAATGACTGACAGGCATTGATTAATAAAGGTTTTTTATTTAAAAAACATGGAAAGATAAAATAATGTGTATTTAAAAAGTGTAATTTGGTAGGCAAAAAAAGAAAATTAATACTAGACATAGGAAGACAAAGCTGCCTCTGATAAGGGATCAATAGATTAGGTTATTTCCCATTTTCTCTCACCTCAATTTACCCTTGAGACTAGTTGGATTTAAATAAACTTAAAATGACTAAGCAGTACTTATATACAGTTAATAATACACCAATGGTTGACAGGATAACAGAAAGAAAGGGAAGAGAATCTCAGGCATAATTGCTGTACAGCCCATTCTATCAGAACAAAAATAAGCAAATTGAGCATTAAAGATTGTTCCTTAACAAGCACCTCTATCCTGGCTCACTATTTGATAGTACTTGTTTGCAGTCTATTTGAAAATATTTTGGAACCAGCTCTATGTATTGTTACAGTCCCTCTGTGTTCACTTTAATTCAAGCCTTCTTCAGCAGGTCCTTGAGATTGCATCTGATTGATTATACAAATAGAGGAAGTTCAGGGTGCTGGTTGCTACAGACATGCCTCCCATTTGTAAAAGTAGAGCAGCAAGAGCTGCAGAATGCCTTTCAGCCTGAAAGATACATATCTACCCAGCTAGAGTGGCTCAGTTGGTTGAGTGTCATCCTGTGCACCAAAAGGTTGCCGGTTTGATGCCCGATCAAGGCACATACATAGGTTGTGGCTTCCATCCCCAGGTCAGAACATGTATGGAAGGCAACCGCATCTCTCTTTCTCTCTCTCTCTCTCTCTCTCTCTCTCTCTCTCTCTCTCTCCCTCCCTCCTCCCTCCCTCCCCCCCCCCCCCACCTCTTCCTCTCTAAGCATGTCCTCAGGTGAGTAAAAAACAAAAGACATAAATGCCTAACAGGCCTTCACCTCTCCTATAATTCTTTGGAAGCATTTCCTGTGTTTCTCCACTCCACATGGTTTCTGTTGCACATTAAAGATGAGTAGCAGCTCTTGGGAAGGATCGGGGAGTCGAGAAATCAAAGCTTTCTGAGGGGTCAGTACTTGAAAACAGCTAAGTCATGTTCTCTCATATGTAATGAGGTCCAAAATGCTGTGATATACTTTCCCTTCTGGCCAGCTCTCCCCTCCCTCTGACCACCCTGGGAAGATCTTGTTTAATTCTACAGCCCACATTTACTAATAAAAGAGATCTAGATAGACTAGAACGAAGTCCAAGGAAGGCTAGGATTCAGAAATCATATCTAAGGAGAGAATAGATGAAGGATGTAGGACAGTTTATTCTGAAGGAGTGGAAACCTCAAGGCACACTGGGGGGCTTTATTGTAAGACATTGGTGTCGAGAAAGGAAGTTTAGCCCTACCCTGTGGAACTGCCGAGGGTAGAACAGAGACCAGTACCTGGAAATCATAAGGAGACAGGATCTGCTTCAACCCACTGTGGGGCCAAGAGATTACCTGTGGAAAGAGGGCGCTTCTGGGAAGGAATCTTTGTCCCTAAAAATTATTCTAGCAAAGAGGAATCCCAAATGAAGACTAGAAAGCTGCGGCTAAGATTACACTAAGTCTCCTGCGGGACTCATTTTTGCCAGACATTTTAATTTGGGGGGGTTTTGAATAGTCCCTGTGCGTTCTAATACTAAACTCTCATTTTCCCAGGGAGATGAACAAGCGTCTTACAGAGGAACAGGCCAAGAAAACCTATGATCGTGCAATTAAGCTAGAACAAGAATTTGGAGAGTATTTTACAGGTAAGTTCTGTCTAAAATGTTTTTCAATTACAGTTGACATAGAGGAGGATGGGCAAAAGCAGGTTTACAGTTGTGAGGATATGAAAAAGTTTATTCTTATTTATTAATTATTGTACAAATTTTCCATACCAAAAGTTATAAACCTACTTGTGCCCCACCCTGTACATATTAGCTTCAAGTGTACAACATAGTGACCAGACATTTATATAACTTACAAAGCAATCACCTCGATAAGTGTAATACAGGTAAGCTCATTTCCCCTGGAACTGTGATGAAGAAGATAAATTGCCTGATATTTGGCATATTGAGGAACTGGTACATCTGGGCCATTAAACCTTTCTGCTGAGAATCCCTAATTTCCCTCTGCTTCGCCCATTTGCTTCCGACTCTGGTTTTCCCCTGCTCCGAATTAAGCTGCAGCCAGCCCCAGGTTCTCCCGGTGGCCCTATCTAAAACCAGGGACGCCAAATGTCACTGAGCTACTTCCTGCTATTAAGGACAGTTCAGGCATAGATACTTCATTAAACTATTTCCCTGGTATTAGAAAACTTGAAAAAAGAAACTTTGAGGGCTGTTCAAAGCAGTCACTCTAGAGCAGCAATCTCAGGGCCTCTAGCCTCCGCTTCAGTGACCTGGAGGTCAGCCTCCCCATTAACACATGTGAACAAGAGTCTTGAAATACTTCCTTGTGTTTCAATTAATTTCCTGCCAAACAAAACTATTATTTTTTTCTTTTAAAATATGGCCTTGGAAATGAAGTTTGGGGACTGAAGAATGATTTTTTTTTTTAATCTTGGGTATCCTGGGTTTTCTCATATGTATTCATGAAACATTGATTAAGTCCAAGGAATGAGCAACATTTGTGGAATTTGCCTTACAACTGATAGTTTGAAAACAAGAACTTTCCTCCTGAATAATCTTATGTAAAGTTAGATATTTTCTTGTTTATTTTACTCAGAATAGAAAACACCAGTGGCTTAGCAGTTTGCAAACATGTTGAATCGGGTAACCTTAAGTAAAATTTCTAATAAGAACAAAGATAGGAGTTATATTTCATCCTAAAAGAGCATCCAGGTAGGATCAAGTCAAAACAATGTCTATTGAGAGTGACTTATATTTGGGCGTACAATACAATAATCAATATATTTTGAAGAGTGTTTTTGAAAACCTAAACCATGTTTCAGTAGCAATGTAAGCCCTACTGTAATAAGGATAGTACTGATGTGTTTTAGAGATGTAGCTACAAGATAGTTTTTCCCCCCACAGGAGATAATAAAATGTATTGAAATCTAGTCTAAGTGACTTAGTATTTTAGTAATAAATAGTTTATCAGTTTATGTTTCCTCCTATTTATGTTTCTTCTAAGTACTTACCATAAGATATTCTCAATTTGAGTATATAGGGTAAAATTTCATGTTACTGGATTACTTGGAGAATGAATGAGGTTTCCTTTTAAAAGTTTTGGGAGTTGAGGTTAACTAAAGTTTCTCCCAAGAACTTTATTATTTCCTCTGTGTCTAGCTTCATGATTGTTTGTCTGTTTTGCCAGTACAGACATATAAAGCTAGCTTTCCTTAATAAATGGGGAGCTCTCAATTTGAAAAAACGATCAATACCTACCTCAGGGCCTAGCCCAGAGTAGACAGATACTCATAAAATGCAACTAAGTGGATGATTCATTGTCCAGAAAACAGACATACATGTAGAAAGGGGAAAGATTATGTTGTATTTATTGCTGATCCAGAACATGCCTTGAAAAGCACTTTTTTCATCATTGATGTGACCTTAAGTGAATTTTCCGCTTTTTCTTACTAGTGAAAAGTCACACTGTGACTTTTTGTCTATCACTGATTTGAGCTTCCGCTATGTGATGGATGATAGATTCCTAACACTGGGTGCATTTGCTTTTGTTCTAGCTATTGTCCAAGGAGATAGCTTAGAAGATATATATAACCAGTGCAAGCTTGTCATTGAAGAGCAGTCTGGGCCTTTCATCTGGATCCCCTCAAAGGAAAAGTTATAAATTAGCTACTGCATCTCTGACAACGACAGAAGAGCATTTAGAAGAACAAAATATATATATAATATTACTACTTGGAGGCTTTTATGTTTTTGTTGCATTTATGTTTTGCAGTCAATGTGAATTCTGATGAATGTACAACACAAACTGTGTGAAGCCATGAAGGAAACAGAGGGGCCAAAGGGTGGGACAGAAAAGACACTTCGGGAAGGCTTTGGTTTGCTCAAGGGGCCAGGCATAGGGATGAACCTCTGATGGGCTTGGTGCCCACGCTGGGCAGCCTGCTCACCCAGCAAATGTCCAGAGCCGACTTAGCTGCTGAGCTCTCTGTATATTTTTTTTTGCTTTAAAGAAAAGTTGCCAGCACTTGAACTTCACCAACCTTCCCATTACCCACATCTGTAATTGGTCCACTTTGACTTTTTATATGCACATCCTTTGATTTCTTAACAAGTAAAGGAAAGAACGAAGAAAAAAAAAGAGTACCTTTGGAGACGGCATAATATCAGGGAAGGATGTCCGTGTAGTTTCTTTGACTGGCACCTGCAAAGATGAGCATTTCATAAAACTCACGAGTGTATGGAGGACTGACCCTACTGGGAAGAGGGGGTTCCACCTAGGTTAGCTTCATGATTGTTTGTCTGTTTTGCCATTTATAAAGTGAAAGAAGGCACTAAAGATGAGAATAATTTATACAATAAAAATATATTAAATGTATAGAAAAATTTCTATAGGTTAAAAAAGTTTTGTGAAATATTTTGTAAAGACTAATTAATGGAAAGACTAACTGTATGCACTACCTGCAGATTATCAAATTCAAGAACTGAAAGTTGCACTCTCCCTCCTGTTGCCAATGATCTACTAAGAGCATCTGAGTTCCTTCCAAGTCTGACATAGACTTCTCCCTTACTTACCTCCCATGACCTCCCTATCCTATTAGTGATAGACTCTCATGGAGCACATCCTTTAATGAGTTGCCCTCATGGATATTTTTGGAAGACATTTGGTTAATGCATTTTTAAGCTGATGGCTTTTCAGAGACCAACTCATACCAACAAGCTAAAGGGAAGTTTTTGCTTTTCTCTTGATAAACAACCTGGGCCTGCCATGCAAATAGTTGAATAACTTTGTTTCTAGTTACTTACATACAATTCGTAAAGGGTCATGTAGGATTTTGGCCTAGTTACTTACATACAATTCGTAAAGGGTCATGTAGGATTTTGGCCAATCATGAGAAATTAGGATACTTTTGTCTGTTTCACAAGTAACAGGTTTTACAACAGCCAGAGATGCTAGTCATAGATCTGTCCCAAGATGCACTATTTCTTTGAGGAAGAAAGAGAGAAGAGAATTATCTGGTTGGGGTTGAGGAGTGTAGACTTGTTTCTGTGTACAGGGCAAAGAGATAGGACAATAAGAAAAGACAACTAATGACTTAAAGGTCGAACAATTAAACTGCCTTTCTTGAGGGCTGCACCTGGACCAAGTTTATTTTTTAGCAATTATAATAATGATGATTTTTTAAAAAAGAAAGAAACTTCCCAAAGCCTATATCCTGCATTAGAGCTGGTGGTGACATTAGCTTTGCTTGTGCCCAAGCTGTTTAGAGAGAGACTTTTCTGTGATCTCAATAACCACTCAACTCTGGGTTCTTTGCAGGCCCAGACTCAGCCCCATCGCCTTATTACTGGGGTACATCCAGACCTGGCAGGAATTCTGCCACACTGTGCAGCAAACCAGCATGCAGGCTGGGGTGGGAAAGCAAGAGACAGAGCCATCAGCTGTGGTGAGGCTTTTCACAGGAAAAACATCAGAGCTCAGAATGAGGGTCTCTCTACAAAAAACAGACAGTGTTCATCTTACACTAACTACCACTCTCTGCCTGGCTGTAGTCACCAAAACAAACAGAAAAGCAAAATCATGCATCTACCTGTAGTCTTGAGGCTGCCTTTGCTAATGAAAGGGCTGGCAATGTACTTACCCTCTAATGAAAGTTAAATTTCTAGAAATCCCCTTAGATTGCTCAAAATGTTAAAGATGTGACCACATTTGCCAATAGCCAGTTTCAGGTCGAGGTCTCCTTTAATCAATATTGCTCCCAGACCTTTCCTGCCACCAGAATGCCATTCCTGGTCCCAGCTCCATCTTTAGGCCACCATGATTACTCCTTTGGTTTCTCAACTGAGCATGCAACCATTTATTTAAAGGACTGTCATTAATGAGTAGATGTTTTCGCGGGTTGTGCGATGTGCTTTTCGTTTAATATTAAGTATTGTTGTGGCTGAGTACAATCAAACTGAACCACCAACCCTTGGTTTTGTAGTAATATAATTATTTATTTTCCTAGTGTAGATGCTTTCAGACTAGAATTGGCATTTGCACTGATTTTTTTATGTAGATTTATATAAATATATATACATATATATATTTGCTTGAAGAATCACCAAGCAAATTGGTGAGAGGGTCTTTTCCTATAGAATTTACACCTCCATTTGTTGTGTTGTCTTGCGCCTCCCAACGTTGAGGTCTCTATGGCTCCAGTGAATGGGTGTATTTTGCAGCAAACCTGACAACTGGTGTGGAAAACGGCAGGAGAGTTGCCCAGATGTCATCTGGTGCCAATGCATGTGGAGCCTGGGGCCAGACTGGTGCTAACACTGCATGCTTTGTCCGGAGCTCTCTCCAATCTGAAGGCTTGCTGGGGGCGCAATGTCACCTTCCCATGCTGGGCCCTTTCTGAAAAGTGCCAGATCGTGTCACTGGTGCTATTTTTCATGCTCTGGTACAATGTGTAGCACCACGGGGGTCTCAGCTTTACCAAATTCAAAACCCCACTTGTCAGCTAATTGCAGGGGCATCTGTTTCTTGCTCTTCTCTTGTGGGATTTGTCGGCCACCTCTTTGCAGGCCTTTTCTCCCAGCCCCAAGTTCTTGGGTCGGCTCCATGTGGTTAGTGAGCCCATCTTTACGAAGCTGCACTCAGGTGCCTGTGAGCTGTCTCAGATCCCACTGCCAGCCCTTCAGGACTCGAAGCCAGGGAAGAGCTCTCCGCTCCTCTGGCTCTCACCTCTCGTTCTTTCTCATTCTTCCTCTGCTCTCCCCCTTCTCTTTCCATCTCATCCCATAGATCTCTTTGTGTACCTCTTCTTTTAGCCTTCCTTCCTGTCTTCTCTAAGTTGTTGACCTTCCTATAGCCCTTCTTTACTCCTCCTCTTTATTACCCATCTCTTTGTCTATCTCTCCTTTATTCTGTCTCTTTCCCCCTTCTTATTCCTCTTTCCCTCCTTTCCCTTTTTTTTTTTAAATTTCAGAGATGAAGGGAGAGGGAGGGAGAGAGAGAAACATCCATGATGAGAGAGAATCATTGATCGGCTGCCTCCTGCACTGGGGAACAAGCCCACAACTCAGGCATGTGCCCTGACCAGGAATCAAACTGTGGCCTCCTGGTTCATAGGTCGATGCTCAACTACTGAGCCATGTTGGCCGGGCTCCTTTCCCGTTCTTTCTCTTTTCCTCACATTTCTGATCATCTCCTCTCCAATACCCCACTTCTTAATGTTTCTGTCCTATAAGGGCTCGTGGCTGATTCAGACAGCAAGTCCATAAGCTGGACTAGTGACACAAATACTTGGGGTCACCGTTTCACTTATGCAGCCCAGAAGGCAACACTCAGCATGAGGTCCTGCCCTGCTGAGCCAGCCCGCACCACTGCCCTGGCAGTGACGCTGCACGTGCTCTGGGCTCTGCGGCACCTGGGTGCCCCTCTCTCTGCCAAAAGGATGGTCCAAAGCAAGGCCACTCCCAGCACCAGCCTGTGGCTCTAGGGACACTTCCCTTCAATAAAGGCAGACTCCGGCCCCAACAATTATTCTGACAGCAAAACTCTTCCTTCTCATTGAAGCCATCACCTTGATTTGGAGAAAGATGTTTTCCCCATTCATAAGTTTTTTCCCCCCTCATTTTTAGGTGAGACACCACCACCCACCCCCTCTGCTTTTCAGCTGATGAGATTGAATGGACTTGCTGGTGAAACAACATCTCTTTGTTCCTGTCTTGGTCCTGCCTAAATTCCTACAAAAATATTTAAGTCAAGAACTCAGGCTAGTTCCTAAGTTTATCATAATAATTTGTCTCTCCGAGGGGGAAAAAAGGGGGACATTTCCCCTAAAGCATGTGGAGTACCTCCTGTGACAACTGATTAGCCAGAGAACTCTCTAGAGAATTCTGTGGCTAGACATTTTACTTCTGTGTACGTATGGTATATGGGGTATGTATGTCATGTATACACACACTACACTGGGTCTGAATGAATGTGGATGGAAACCCACACACTTGCTCCAGTCTGTAAATATCCTTCCTCACTGAAAACTGTGCTTCGGAAATCATGTCTTGTACAGCTGTGCAGTTTCTTGTAGCAGCTGAGGACAAGCTAAGATAGGTGGATGATTTAGACAAAGCTCATCTCTAAGAGAATTCAGAATCTCCCTAGCAACTCATGAGGACAGTCAACCAACCGGCCAGGTTGACTCCCAATGGGATGGCAAACTTTTCTTCTCTCCTTTCTGAATTTGTGTTTCCTAAGTGAGTGCACCAGACTGTACCCGTTAGAGCCTTTCAATAAGAAAGTTTTGTGCTTTTCTTGGACAGGATGTTCCTCCATTGAGCTACTATAGTGCAGGATGGGAGGGAGGGGAAAGACTCCTTGCCTGGCTGGAGTTTACGGAGACACTGCACAGCTTACACTCCTGTTAAGTGTAAATATTCGACACTTCCATTCCATTTGTGTAAAAAATAAAGCACACAGGATTATAAAGTCAAGATGTATATTTCATACCCGGTGTGTCTGTGCATATTTATTGCGTGTTCAGCTGAGTAGTGGTCCTGTTGTAAAAATGCTTGATAGAATGGTTATAAACATGTCATGGTTTTATCATCAGGTATAAATATTAAAATATTTTATACATTATAGCAAATCCTTTCCTCCTGACACATGTTTTTTTTTTCAGAGTTCATAAAGAATAGAATCATTCATTTATATTTTTACCCAATTTGTCCTGGTTCTAGAATGGGCTTGCTCTCAGATGCTGGCCCTCCTGAGAGGAGCTAGAAGTAGTGCTTTTGCATATTTTTAAATATTTTGCTACCATCTTGCCTGCTTTTAACCAGAATTTTGCCGAGAGCAAACAATGTATTAAAAGAGATTTTTTCACATCTATATGAAATAACTAATTCCCCCATTTCAAAGTTGTGAGGTTTCAAGAGACTAAAAAATAAAGAATATTTTTGTTTTATTAGATACTTAAGATGCCAAGAAAGGCACAAATTGGAGAGATGTCACTATATGAACAGGATATTGGGACTACAAAATAGTCCAGCTCTGATCTGAACATACTAAAATGGTCAGGTTTGCAAACCTGAATTTGCCAGATAATATTCTAAATTCTTCTTTCCAAGTTAATAAATGCTTTGTCATATTGATATTTACATAGCACAGATCTAATAGTTGGAGGATCAAGACGAATTCCTCCATGGAAGGGGTGAAATTTCACCAGCAAAGCGATCGCTTTGAAGTATGTTTTACTTCATGACGAGCTCTCATATAATTGGATCAGCCATTCAGGAAACCAGGACTATTGATCAGTCTGCCTTGGCCATCACTGTGAGCCCATAGCAGTCTCCACCAGAGGCCCTGTCACAGTCCCTGGTGCTTGGTGACTGAGCAGAGCCATCAAGGGCAGTGTGCGACTGTGTTGACTGAGGCTGCAAGCCTAACTAACGCAGGTCTCACATTTCGACAGTTATTCAATTTTTAACATTTACACAGTCTGACCAGGTTGATATTGATGGTAACACTATACACCAACCAGATTCACTCCAATAATGGCTGCATTGCAGGGAGTAGGAGGTGAGGGCCGGTAAAAGAGCTTTTAACTTATTTTTAAGAGAGGAAGGGAGAAGGAGAGAAATAATTATCAGTTGCCTCCCACACAAGCCCCAACTGGGGACCAAACCAGAAACGTGGCTGAGGGACACAGAGGCTACTGGGGACACAGAGGCTGCTGGAAACTCAGGTGTTCCTTTTAAAGTAAGGCACATGAACCTACTCAGACTTCATACCTCTGAGTTCCAGTGCCGAGTGGCTTTTGGGGACCCAGACACATATAGGGAGGAAATGGATTGTCTGGCATAAGGGCAAGAACTCCCAGGCAGCTTGCTCCCAAACAGGGGTGATTATAGGAGACATTTTCCTGTGCTAGGACCTCCCCTCCCCTGGGCTGACATCATAATGGAGTTTCCATCAGCATGGCCCACACTGTTTGCTCCACCCTGGTAATTCCCTGAGACTCTGCCCCATCCAATTTGCAACCCCACCCAAACTGTTAGCACCAACTTTTCCATATGAATGGCCTGGCCCCCCCTCAGGCTTCAGACTTTGTTGAAATCGCTCAAGCTACAGCTGGCTTTAGCATGCCCCAAACCTATCAATACAAGGCCCAAGAACTGGCACTACCACCAGCCTCCTTGCTTCACAGCTATACCTCACCTGGCACCTCCAACCCCAATACAAATAGCCCCTGCAGGGTGGCCCCAGGCAGTGGCTGACTTTGCACCTCCCTAGAGGTCATAGAGCCAATGTACCCCACAGTTTCAGACCATTGCACATCCATAAGCAACATACTCAAGAGGCAGACTCAGTGAGCACCAAAGCCCCACTGAAGCAAGTCCTGCTCCATATGGGTGTTTCCTACACAGTAGCTCTCCCACTGTAGTTGCAGCTGGTCCTCACAGCCAATTGGCCTGGAGTTCAATTCCTCCCAGAGATGCCAACAGCAATGAAGGCTCAACTACAAGACTGTGCACACATCCCACACAGGGGCACACCTGGAGTGCCCAGTTAAGGTAACTGGAGAGGCTGAGCCACTGGTCCCTATAGGACACCTACTATACAAGGCCACTCTACCAATTCCCGGAAACATAGCAGCTCTACCTAATACTTAGAAACAAACACAGGGAAGCAGCCAAAATGTAGAGACATGTCACAAATAAAAGAAATGGAAGCAAGCAAACTACTGGATACAGAGTTCAAAATCATGGTTATAGGTTACTCAAGGATCTTCATGAGAGCTTCAAGGGACTTAGTGAAACTTTCAAGGATCTTAGTGAGAATGTCAAAGACATGAAAAAGGGCAGATCAGAAATGAAGCATACACTAACTGAAATAAAGAATAATTTACAGGGATTCTAAAGTGAGGATTCTGAGAATCATATCAACAATATGGAATATGAGGAAGCAAAAAACACCCAATCAGAAGAGCAAAAAGAATCCAAAAACATATAAATAGTGTAAGGAGACACCATCTTCCGCTACCTGATGAAAGAAATAGACTTACAAGTCCAGGAAGCATGGAGAGTCCCAAGCAAGAGGAACCCAAAGAGGCCCACCCCAAGACACATCATAATTAAAATGTCAAGGGTTAAAGACAAAGAGAGGATCTTAAAAGCAGCAAGAGAAAATCAGGTAGTTGCCTACAAGGGAGCATCCATATGATTGTCAGCTGATTTCTCAACAGAAACTTTGCAGGCCAGACAGGAGTGACAAGAAATATTCAAAGGTGATGAATAGCAAGGACCTACAACCAAGATTATTATACCCAGCAAAGCTCTCATTTAGACTTGAGGGTCAGATAAAGAGCTTAACAGACAAGAAAAAGCTAAAGGAGTTCATTACCACTCCACCAGTATTACATGAAATGTTGAAGGGTATTCTTTAAGAAGAGGAAGAAGAACAAGAACAAAAAGAAATATTTATAAACAAGAGAATGGCAACAAATACATATCTATCAACAATTGAATCTAAAAATTAAATAAATATAATGAGCAAAATAAACTGGTGAATAAAATAGAAGCAAAGGCATAAAAACAAGGCACAGAGTGATGATTTCCATAGGGAAGGAGTTGGGGGATAGGGAGAGATTAAACAAAGATCTTATATGCATACTAGAGGCCTGATGCACGAAATTCGTGCACAGGGGAAAGGGGCGGGGGATTCCCTCAGCCCAGCCTGCACCCTCTCCAATCTGGGACCCCTCAGGCCTCTGGCTTATAACCACTCACCTGCCTGCCAGCCTTATCTCCCTGACTGCTCTCTCCTGACAGCCTATTTGCCCTAACTGCTCTCCTCTGCTGGCCTGGTCCCCCTAACTGCTGTCCGCTGCTTGCCTGATTGCCTCTAACCTCCTCTGCCTTGGCCCCACCAACATGGCTTTGTCAGGAAGGATGTCTAGAAGGACATCTGGAAGGTCGCCAGGAAGATGTTCAGTCTAATTAGCATATTACCCTTTTATTAACATAGATGCTACCTTGTCCTAAAAATGCAGGTTGTTCCCAGGTTTTCCTATCATGGAAGGGGAGCCCGCAGTAGCATCCTGGGTTCTGACCAGGGTTTAAGTGCTTGTGCTTTATCTCAGCAGCTGTGATTCCTAGAAGAAGACTCTTGGATATACCTTGAACATTTCTATCAAATTTGCCAAGTCATCCTCCAAAAATGTCAAACCACTTTAAACTCCCACCATCAACCATGCGTGTGCCCTCCATCCCACTTTGATGCCAATATCATTGATTTCTTTCTAGAAGCTTCCCTCCTGTCAGCTGGGAACACTTGATACTTGAGCCAACCTCATTGTTCAGCTGGGGACTTGATTTCCCAAGATAGAATTATGGAGGAAGAAAAATAGTTTTCCTCAACCTTTCTGAGTTCTTGGGGGAGGCCCTTGTAATGAAAGACAGATCTCCAAGAGAAAAACAAACGTTCATTAACATGTGTACCTCATGTATATGTGGGAGATCTCATGGAAAAATGAATAACTCCCCAAGTTGGCTTAGGAAAAGGGAACAGGAGATGTAGGCCTTCTAGTGGAGCGTAAATGATTTTTAGGAAAGATAAATGGGGGTGGAGAGAAATAGTTTGTAACAAAGTTTGGGTGTTATGTCCTGTGACGGGAGTCAGTCTTCTCTGCCTGATGACACTTCTCCCATCAAGGGGACCTATGACATTTAAGCTCCTTTAGGAGGGTCCAATTTTAGATCAGGAGACTTCAGTGAAATCCTCTGCATGCACTTGCAGTTTTTTAAGAATCTGCAGCTCAAGATCATCAATAAAACAATAAAGCATATGTTGGGGGGTGGCATGTTCTCTGACCTTCAGAATAAACCCAACAAAAGCTTGTTTCCTCTCTCAGATGATTTGCCACAGTAGGTTATTCCCTGGAGACGGCATTCTGGGAGTGGTCATAATATAACCTGTGTATGTAGAAAGGTGTGGGCCACATCACTAAATAATCCAGGGACAGTTTTCTCACCTTGAGGAAAGGGAGATAAAGTTATAATAGTTTATCTCCCTTTCCACAGGTTTCTTGTGGGTTTGTGTCTCAGCTGCCCCCGCCCGCTGCGCCCCGCCCCCAGTAGCCCCAGCACCTACGCACCGGGCCTTGGGGCTGCTGGCTGCCAGGCCTGCGGGTTTGTATCTCCAGTTCACCCCCCTCACACCCTCCAGCCCCAGGTCTGCAGTGGCGGGGCTTGGGGCTGCTGAGTGCTGACCTCCCTGCTGGTTTGTGTCTCAGATCCAGCCCCTCACAGCCCCAGCGCCCCCATGGCGAAGCTTGCAGCTGCTGGGTGCCAGCCTCCCTGCTGGTTTGTATCTCCAATCTGGGGGCCGCTGGATGCTAGCCTCCATGCAGGTTTATGTCTCCGATTCGGCCTTTGTAGCTCCAGCATCTGGGTGGCAGAGCTTGTGGGTGCTGGGTACCGGCCCCCTGTGGGTTTGTGTCTCTGATCCAGGAGCTATTGGGTGCCAGCCTCCCAGCAGGTTTGCACCCGGCAGACGCCCCACCCGCTGAGCCCCCCGCCAGCCCAAGGCCTAAAGCCCCCGCCCCAGCCCGGCCCGCACCACTCTGCCACTTCCACGTCCCGGCCCCCCTCAGTACTTCAAACTCACTCCTACAGTGGGTCTATCAAAAGAAATACATTTCCCAGAATTCCTGGCGCCCATGATACCCTGCAAAAACCAAGAGCACCGTGAATTTTCTCCATCCCATGGTGGCCACCAGTGTCTCTGCACACCCCAGAGACTGGCAGCAGCCCCCGACTCCAATCGTGGGTGCTGGGCTGGGGGGCATGCAGGGACCCCGGGTGCTCATTTGCATGTGATTCAGGCACCATAAGATTAAGGAGGGCCGGCCCTTAAATACCTTGTGGGCCACCATTATAGGGTGGTGGTTGCTTTCACTGCACTGCGGCCACACCAGTGCCAGCCTTGCCCCCTGTGTGCTGGCCATGCCCCTGCCCCACCTTCTGCTCTGCCCCACCCCCTGCTCTACTCCACCCCCTGTTCCGCCCCCTATTCCAATTGGCTGGTAGCATAGCCAATCAGGAGCCAAGATACGGTCACATTTGCATGTTACTCTTTTATTAGATAGGATACACATAACCCATGGACAGACAATAGTGGTGTGGATGCTTAGGGAGCCTCCATACCTCTATTTTAAATTTTTTTAACATTGTTTAAAATTATCTTTTGTTGAAAGTACTACAGATGTCCCCTTTTCTTTGTTCACTGACCCTTGGGGGTCAATGGACAAAGAAAAGGGGACATCTGTAGTACTTTCAACAAAAGATAATTTTTTTAAAAATGTTTCAGCCCATGACAAGTTCAGACTTTGCCCTAATTCCAATTAGCACAGTTGAAACAAAGCTAGAATACTTGGCCAAACTTTGCTAAAGATAGGGGATGACAAAAGGGAAAGAACAGATAACCTGATTTAAGGGATGAGCTTAGTGGCTAGCTAAACTGCTGGGCATTTCTGGACATGCACTCAGTCAGCTCTGAAGGGCTACCTCTCCTGCTGAGAACTGCAGAATATTAAGCTCTGCTCTATGCTGCCTCTTCACTTTTCCTCATAGGTCTAAGTTTTATAGTCACACAAGCCAATGCACAGACCTTCTTCATCCAACTGAGACAGCTAGTAAAATGAGAAACATCCACCTCACACCTACTAAAGAGGACCAGTATCAGGTAAGGTTGCAGACTGGAGCAAAGCAACCACAGAGCTGAGGGCTCTTCCCAAAATTAAACATACACCTGTTCTTTTCAGTTTCTTGAACCCTATCCCACATTCTTCTCAAGGGAAATCAAAATACTAAATTTAATTTGCCACAGTCTTTTATTTATTTAAGATTTGTGGGAACCATGCCAGGTCCCCGGATAGTCAAAGCCAATGGGATCACAGAGGCCTTGTTGTCAATATACCAGAATGGCCAAAGGCCACTCTGGGCATGTGCCTAAATGGGATGTCCAAAGATTCTGAGCCTGGGAATCCAAATCAGGCCTAGATACCATGACCAGGTACAAGGACACACAGTACACTGTGCCTCTTCTTTAGCAAATATGATTGATGTCACAGTTGGCAGGAAGCCTTCTTTGTCTAAATAGTGTGAAAGTAGGCTACTCACCAGGGTGGAGTATGGAGAGAGCCGCTAGGATGAAGTGTGAAAAAGAAGTCTACTAGAGAGAGCAGCTGGCCAGGAAAGACAGGAGAAGCTGCTGAGCTGGAGAGCTCAGGTACTACTATGGTATAAGGCAGTGAGTGAGTCTAGGAGACAGCATGCGGCTGCACAGATAATAGTTGTTGGTACACAGACTGATGCTGCTTTACAGGAAATATATATGTTCACCAGTCCGTGTTTGGCTGCCTGCCTATATGGACTTTGCTGTGAGGACTGTTCTTGTCTGATGGCTATATGGTCACTGACTTCTGCAATAAAGATTCATTCTTATACACCCACAACCTCTCATGGCTTCTCCAAGACCTGGTGTCCAAGGAGTTCCAGCCCCACGCAGAGGGGCTCAGACCCAACACCTGCTATTAGTGAGCAGAGGATAAAGGAGGAACTTAGACTAAGTTCCCAACAGTTAGTACAGTGGGCAGGGTTCAAGCAGGAAACAGCCCTGGCATAGTTGACTGGGAGAATTTAGAAGAATACATGGACTCAGCACCACTCAGAGATAATCAGAGCCAGTCAGAGCAGCAGAGCTGTGCGGTGCTCTTGCTGCTGGCTCTGACAAGATTAGCATGGCCCAATGGCCCGTGGCTTATACAGTGTATGTTGCTTAATCCTTTTTCTGTACCAAAATCATTTCTCTCCTGCCAAATAATTCCCACAAATAGCATTAACAAATTGGAGGTATTCTTGCATATGAGGAAAAAACAACTTAAAGGACAAATGATTCACAACATGCTTCACAACTAGCACCAATCCTTCAGAACATCATTTGACTAAACCAGTGGTCAGCAAACTCATTAGTCAACAGAGCCAAATATCAACAGTACAACAATTGAAATTTCTGTTGAGAGCCGAAAACCGACTTCTGCGCATGGGCCACGAAGTTTCAATCGCACTGTATGAGCGCAACCGCAAGTGGTATTTTGTGGAAGAGCCACAATCAAGGGGCCAAATAGCCGCATGTGGCTTGTGAGCAGGGGTTTGCCGACCACTGGTCTAAACTACTCAGTCAAAACAGCCAACCTGGGGAGCATAGTCCTCTCCCGCCCTCCTGTCTAAGGCCTGTCGTCTGGGTTTCCGGTCTTAGCTGGACCATTGACTCAGGTGACGTCTGCTCTTCCAGAGTGCCAAAGGACCACCTGTGTGAAACTGCAAGGCAGAAAGCTAACCTCCAAATAATAAGCTTTTATTTCAGCAAAATGCAATAGACCTGACTTCCGTCTAAAAGCAGAAGGGAATAAAAATACTTTATTTTCATCGGGGTGCCAGGGCATTTAAAGATCGTAACCCCCTGTGGCTTTAAATAGCAAGTTATAATTAAGGATTCCTGGGTAACAGACTCAACAGTCAGTCCCTCAGAGAAAACAGCTGATTTCTATTCAGGAAAAAAAAAACATGAAACCAACAAGTTAAAAGGCTGGATCTTAATTGAAGTGTTTGATTTCCACAGACTACTCCTGCATCTTAGCAATCTCTCTGCAGAAATTCTGTATGTCACCATGCTCCTTCATGGGGGACTTCTGGTATGAATAACCTCCAGATAAAGAAAATTTCTCCCCTCCATCTTTCCAAACCCATTTCTTCTTACAATAGACTCATCCTAATGGACTACTGCCAGCAAATCTGGCTTCAAGTCCACAGTCTTTGCCTTAACAATTGGTGGATTGGTTTTTCACTATCTACAATTCTTCACAGGACTATATGTCATGTTTTAAGCTTGGGATCAATCAACACATTAAAATATGCAGTATTTTAACCAACATTTCATGCAAAGAAAGGCTAACAGTCGCTTATTTTAAGATGTCCTACAAAGAAAACATTAGGGGCAGAAACCAAGATGGCAGCGTAGGTAAACACCTGCACTCCCCACCTCACAAAACCACATCAAAATTAAAACTAAACTACAGAAAAACCATCAGGCAGAAACGCCTGAAAGCTGGCTGTATGGAAGTCCTACAACTGGACAGTAAAAACAGAAAGCACACCAAGACTGGAAGGTGGGGTGAAGGCGCAGAATTAACTAATCCAACAGCCACAAATTGGGAATGAGATCCTCTCTTGCAGAGGCAGCCTGTGAGGAACAAGTAGTCCCAGCCCCACACCGACCCCCAACCCAGGATCTCAGAGCTGGAAAGAGAAGACCCCATAACTTAGAGCTGTAAAAACCAGCAGAGATTGTGGCTGAGGGACACAGAGGCTGCTGGAGACTCCTGTGTTCCTTTTAAAGGTCTGATGCATGAACTTACTTGGACTTGCTTCCTCTTTAACTCCAGTGCTGGGTGGCTCTGGGGAACCCAGACACATATGGGCAGGAACTGGATTTTCTGGCATCAGAGCAGGAACTCTGGGGCAGCTTTCTCCCAGACAGGGGTGCTCCCAGGGGTTGTCATTGTTCCTGTGCTGAAACTTTCCTTGTCCCAGGGCTGACTGGCAGTCATACCAGCGTGGGCCACACTGTTTGCTCCACCTGGTGATTC
This sequence comes from Antrozous pallidus, assembly GCA_027563665.1. Taxonomy (NCBI): domain Eukaryota; kingdom Metazoa; phylum Chordata; class Mammalia; order Chiroptera; family Vespertilionidae; genus Antrozous; species Antrozous pallidus. The sequence continues at coordinate 53,665,882 of CM050520.1, read as the reverse complement.
CCTAAGACCCCGCCCATCCAACTTGCAGCCCCTCCCAATCTGTTTGCACCAGCTTTTCCAAATAAATGGCTTCAGACTTTCCCAAAATTTCTCAAGCTGCACCTGGGTCAGCATGCCTCAAACCATATCAATAAAAGTCCTAACACCCAGTACCTGCACCAGCCTGCCTTGCTTCACAGCTGGGCCTTGTCTGATATCTCCAAACACAGTACAAATAGCTCCTGCTGTATTACTTCAGGCAAGTGGATGACTTTACCCCATGTGGAGGCCCTAGAGTCAGGGCACCCAGTGGACAGCTTCAGACCATAGCAGATTACAATTCTATATATCCACAAGCAACACACTTAAGAAGCAGATTTGGTGAGCAGCAACGCCACACTGAAGCAAGTCCTGCTCCATAGAGGATCAGCTGTGGCTACAACCGCTCCCTCACTGTCATAATAGCTGATCCTCACAGCCAATTGGCCTGGAGTTCAAGTCCTCCCAGAGATGCCAACAGCAATGAAAGCTCAACTACAAGACTGTGCACACATCCCACACAGGGGTGCACATAGTGTGCCCAGCTCAGGTGACTGGAGAGGCTGAGCCATTGGGCCCTATGGAACACCTACTCCACAAGGCCACTCTACCAATTCCAGGAGACATAGCAGCTCTACCTAATACATCGAAACAAACACAGGGAAGCAGCCAAAATGCAGAGACAAAGAGACATGTCACAAATGAAAGAAATGGAACCAAGCAAACTACTGGGTACAGAGTTCAAAACAATGGTTATAAGGTTACTCAAGGATCTTCATGAGAGCTTCAAGAGACTTAGTGAGAGTTTCAAGAATCTTAGTGAGAATGTCAGACATAAGAAAGGACCAGACAGAAATTAAGCATACACTAACTGAAAAAAAGAATAATTTATAGGGATTCAACAGTAGAGTAGAGGCTTCCAAGAATCAAATCAACAATTTGGAACATGAGGAAGCAAATATCACTGAATCAGAAGAATAACAACAACAAAAAGAATCCAAAAATATGAACAGTATAAGGCAAACATGTCAAATTCATGGTCCGTGGGCCACATGTGGCCCACAATGAATATTTTTGTGGCACAGCCAATATAACAGTATGCAAGAAATGTTTTAATTTAAATGTCATACTTAATTGTTACAGTATCCTATTATACATAATTATTTTTAAAATATATTTTATTGATTTTTTACAGAGCAGAAGGGAGAGGGATAGAAAGTCAGAAACATCAACGAGAGACATCGATCAGCTGCCTCTTGCATGCCCCCTACTGGGGATGTGCCCGCAGCCAAGGTACATGCCCTTGCCGGAATCGAACCCGGGACCCTTCAGTCCGCAGTCCAACGCTCTATCCACTGAGCCAAACCGGTCTCGGCTACATAATTATTAATAACGAACTACAATGTTCTCTAATGACTGATTGCTATAATTGTGTTGCATTCATTCCCCTTACACATCTTATTCACAGGTGCACCATTTCTCTCCATTAATATTAGCAGTAAATATTTTAGCAGCCAATTGTCATGTCATTAGTCTTGGACTGACTTGTTTGATGTGTGCCACAGGAAATATTTTGCTTTTGGAGAACAAGAAAAATTGGTTTGTTTGCATTATGCTTATTAATTTGTGCAGTTATTCGGTATCTGGTAAGTTAATATTCAAGAAAAATTATTAAAGTGTTCTATTATTTTAACGATTACTCATTTATTTCATCCCTTTCTATTCAGCATGTCTCTATCTAAATAAACCTACGTTTCTATGAAAATTGAAGCTTTTAGTTTTTTGCAGCCCACACAAATTTAAACCTTAATTGGCTTGTGTTGGCCTTTGAATTTGACATTCTTGGCGTAAGAAGACACTATCTTCCCCCACCTGGAGAAAGAAATAGACTTACAAGTCCAGGAAGCACAGAGAGCCCTAAACAAAAGAAACCCAAAGAGGCCCACACCAAGACATATCATAATTAAAATGCCAAAGAGAGAATCTTAAAAGCTTAAAAGCAGCAAAAGAAAAGAAGTGAATTACCTACAAGGGAGTGAATTACCTACATATGACTGTCAGCTGATTTCTCAAAAGAAATTTCGTAGGCCTTAAGGGAATGGCAAGAAATATTCAAAAGTGATGACTAGCAAGGAGCTACAACCAAGATCACTCTACCCAGCAAAGCTCTCATTTAGAACTGAGGGTTAGATAAAAGCTTCACAGACAAGAAGAAGCTAAAGGAATTCATCACCATCCAACCAGTGTTATATAAAATGTTGAAGGGTATTGTTTAAGAAAAGAAAGAAGGAGAAGAAGGAGCAGGAGGAGGAGGATGGCAAGAACAAGAAGAACAAGAACAAGAAAAAGAACAAGAAGAACAAGAAGAAATATAAAAAATAAATGGCAATAAATACATATCTATCAATAATTGAATTTAAAAATCAAAATAATCAAACAAGAAATCTAATGAACAAAATAAACTGGTCAATAAAATAGAATCAGAGGCATGGAAACATGGGAGAGAGAAAGAAAAAGCTCAGAGAAACCAAGATGGTGGCATAGGCAATCACCTGGGCTGCTGCCTCACACAATGAATTCAAGAATACAACTAAAAGACAAAACGGACTTCATCCAGAACCACAGGAAAGATGGCTGACTGGAAAATCTACAACTAAAAGTAAACGGAAATGCACACGGAGAATTAGAGCAACTGCAAAGCCTGAGGTAGGGATACACATGCGCGTGCAGAGAGGACAGGGCCTCTGAGCACCTAGCTGGTGTGCTCTAATGAGAAGGATACAAAGGCTTAGACTGCACTGAACCCAGTTCCGACTGCACTGAGCCCTGGTTCTCGGCAAGACCTGGGGGACTCAGGCCTTACAGGGAAATCTGGATTGTGAGGTGGAATCTCAGGGGAACACCCAAGGCAGAGCTCCGGAGGTGCCCTCACATGAGTACACACAGAGAGGGCAGACTATTGACTATGCCACTGGCCTGATCTGGCAGAAGGAATACAGGAGCTCCGGGAGGTGCTGAAACCCAGTGCCGACTGCATAGAGCCCCAGTGCCGGGTGAACATCGGGGAGTCTGGATTCATTCGGGGAGAGACTGGGCTGTTTGGCAGCAAGCGAAACTCCAGGGCACTTTTCTCTCAGAGGTGCTTGCAATGTTTGCCTGCAGACACTGAAACCCGGTGACCTCGTGGGGCAGGGCTGACTAGAAGCCAAGGCTGTCGGCTCCATCCTGAAACTCTGCCCCATCCAAGCTGAGCACAGAGGCTTTGACAAATTTGAAAGTCTTGGCGCATAAGGCTATCTCTCAGCATAGGCACAGCTGATCCTCACAGCCAGTTGGCCTGGAGCTCAATTCCTCCCAGTGATACCAACAACAATCAAGACTTAACTGCAGCAAGGCTGTACACATAGTCCACAAGGGGGTGCACCAAGAGTATCCACCTCAGATAACAGGGAGGCTGAGACACCTAGCACACAAAGCTACCCTACCATCTCAGGGAAGTAATGAAAATGCAGAGAGAAAGAAACAGATCACAAATGAAAAAAAAATGGAAAAAAAACAAATGACTGGGTAGAGTTCAAAACCACGGTTATAAGGTTTTTCAAGAGGTTCCTGAAAAAGGCCAATAAATTCAGTGAGACCCTGGAGGATATGAAAAGGGACCAACTGGAAATTAAACATACACTGACTGAAATTAAAAAAAAAACATTTTACAGAGACCTAACAGCAAGAATCAAGTCAAAGATATGAAATACCAAAAGGCCAAAAACACTCAACCAGAAAAGCAAAAAGAAAAAATAATTCAAAATTTGAGGATAGTGTAAGAAGCCTCTGGGACAACTTCAAGTGTATCCCAACATCAGAATTATGGGGGTTCCAGAAGAAGAGAGAGAGCAAGATAATGAAGAAATAATGACTAAAAACTTCCCCCACCTGGTGAAAGAAATAGACTTAGAAGTCCAGGAAGCACACAGACCCCAAACAAAAGGAATCCAAAGAGGACCACACCAAGACACATCATAATTAAAATGCCAAGAACAAAAGACAAAGAGAAAATATTAAATGCCAAGAACAAAAGACAAAGAGAAAAATATTAAAATATTAAAAGAGAAAAACAGTTAATTAGCTACAAGGAAGCACCCATATAATTGTCAGCTGATTTCTCAACAGAAACTATGCAGGCCAGACAGGAATGGCAAGAAATTTTCAAAGTGATGAATAGCAAGAACCTACAACCAAGATTATTCTACCCAGCAAAGCTATCATTCAGAATTGAAGGTCAGAGAAAGAGCTTCCCAGATAAGAAGAAGCTAAAGGAGTTCATCAACACCAAACCAATATTATATGAAATGCTGAAAGGTATTATTTAAGAAGAGGAAGAAGAAGAAAAAGAAGGAAAATGTGGCTGTTTCAAACCAGAGCATGGATGGAGCTGGAGAGCATTATGCTAAGTGAAAAGAGCCAGTCAAAGAAAGATAAGTATCACGTGATCTCACTCAATTATGGAATACAAGTGGCCTGGTGCACAAAATTCGTGCACGGAGGGGGATTCCCTGAGCCCAGCCTGCGCCTGCTCCAATCAGGGAACCCCTTCAGGGATGTGTGACCCCTAACCACCTCTGCCTACCTGCCTGATCATCTCTAAGTGCTCCCCTGCTGGCCTGATTGCTCCTAACTGCCTCTGCCTCTGCCTTACTCCACACCTGGGACGCAGGCTTCCCTCCCTCTGGCCAGCTATAGGCACCCAGGACCTGGGCCAACTTCACACAGGCCGGCCGCAGCCACAGGCACCCAGGACCATAGGGCATGCTGCCTAACCCCAGAGCCAGAAAGGGCCCCAGCCCTTCTATGTGCCTGCCTGGCCGAGTCCCACTACTCTGACTGCCGTGGCACAAAAAACTTTACCATATATGTTCTCCTCAGCCTCCTGGAGAGAGGGCATGAGCTGAGAAAATGAAGATGCTGCAGCCCCAGGGCCATTTTACCAATGGGTACATTGTCATTTTCAGATCTAGATTTGAGATAATCCATCAAACCGCTATATTTTTCAACTCTCAACTTAGATTGGTTTGCTTTAATAAAATTTATCTGATTGGCCTCCATTTTTTAATACGAATCCATGATAAGCTGTTGAGTTAACTTTCCTGCATTTAAAATAGGATTGAACGTGTCCCTCACAGAGAGATGAAATCCATAATACTACATTTGGGTGACTCGTGTTCTTACATTTTGTCTAGTATTATTGTTGAGTACACTGTTGTCTCTGAGTCTTAATGCAATATCTGTTCCCCAACCTTTTTCACCATGTGGAAAAAGAATAGGATATGTCATTGCATCTAATGTGGGAAACAGGATACTGATTCATTTCACTTTAGTGCCATTTTGATTATTGGGATCTGGTTTACAATGAATGAGCAAGACCCTTTCAAAAGGAGGTTCTCCAACTTCGTTTCTGAATATGACAGCAACCTCGGTTACACGGGGAGAATTATATCTACCTGGGTCACTATTATGATCATATTTAATTGCCATAGTTACTTCTGTGGGAGCTTTACCTTTTGCTGCTGCTTCAGATTGGGCTTCCTTTTCTAACTCACGTAGCATCTTGTACGATTTTGTTAATTCATTTATTTCATGCATGAGGTTGTTGATTATGAGTCTTTCTGAGCAGGCCTGGTTTGCTGGGATTGCTAATCTTTTATGTGTAGCTTCGGCTGTATCCAAAATATAGAGTTGAGCAAACTTCAACAGTTTTTCTTTGGACATAGTCCCACGTCTCTATTGCCACGTTCTGAGATAGAGGAGAATGACAGGACTTTTAGCAGTGTGACCAATGGCTGATTTGGACAGATTCTGTGGGGGTGGGACTTCCACCTACCTTTGTCAGTTTCAGCTGGGATGCTGAAACTGGGACTCGGGGGCCTTCCCTCTGGCGGTTGCCTTCCGTTTTTGCTGGCAAACAGCTGAAGCTACATGTAATATTAGCAATACAGGGGCCTCATTAGACGCAGCTGCAGTGAGTTCTCGCAGCAGCAGCAGCCGCCGCCGCCGCCGCTCCCACAGCCGTTCTCCGCGCCCCAGGGCCTCAGTTGACTCAGCTGTGGTGAGTTCTGGCCTCTGTAGCTGCCTCCGCTTGGTCTCCGCACCTGGGCCTGGCACGTGATGCCTTCACCACTTTATCTCCGCTCCTGGGGCCTGGAGCTCACACCTCTCCACCCCACCCCTTGCTCCGACTGGCTGGTAGCATAGCCAGTCAGGAGCCAAGGTACGGTCACATTTGCATATTACTCTTTTTTTAGATAGGATAATGAACAACATAAACTGATGAACAAAAACAGATCCAGAGACAGAGAAGCATTAACCATCAAACCTCAGAGGGAAGTTAGGGGATGGTGGGGGTAAGGGGAAGAGATCAACCAAAGGACTTGTATGCATGCATATAAGCCTAATCAATGGATACGGACACCAGAGAGATGAGAGCATAAGTGGTAAGGGGGGTGGGAGGGTGGGAGGGGTAATGGAGGATGAGGACACATATGTAATACCTTAATCAATAAAGAAATTTTTTTAAAAAAGAAACATGGAAGAGACTGAGGAATCTCAGAGGGAAGAGGGTGGGTAAGTGTGGCAGGAAGAGGTTAACCAAAGATCTTAAATATGGACACAGGCAGTAGAATGGTGAAGGCAAGGGGCAGGGTGGGATCTGGGTGGAGGGGACCAATGGGGGGAAAACTACTCTCCACAATACAGATTTTTAAATAAATAAACAATAAATAAATAAAAAAATTTTAAATTGCAAAAAGGCTGGCATTTCTTATAATTCATTTATCTAGTTGTCATTCTTTACTCTCTGCTCAGCAAACAATAAACAACTGCTTGGAACCAGGTTTTATTTAGATGCCACAATACAGAAAGAAAGGCCTCATAGCAGAATGTTATTGTGTTTTGCTAAAACACAGAGACTTTAGAACAAACAGTGAGTGCATAAAGTTTTTGAAAGGGTGACCTTGATATCTAAGAGTCTAACATAGACTTATCCATGGTTTGCCCCATTGCTCACACCCTGGAAAGAACCATTATGGGAAAGGGAGTCTCTTCTCAGAGTTTCTGAATCTGATCTACTGTCATCTCAATCTGTGTGTGAGCCCTAGCTGTGGGAGTTCTTGATTATCAAGCAACTGTCTGACATTGAGTACTTGGTTGCACAGGCATCGACATCAAAGCCAGCTATTTCCAACAAACACATTGCCAGCTACACAACTAAATAAAGACCCAGGCTTCATGTCCCTGAAGTTTCCTTTGCTTCAGAGATCTCCAGTTGACTTAGATAACTGTCCTATTGACCATTTGCATTTCCTTTTCTGTACTTGAATTCCCATTCTTATGTCTTACATCCCTAATAAACAATAAACCTATGAAACCCTAGTTATCCCACCTTCAACCATGATAAAAGCAGAACCCTAGGCCCATGTTCCCTTTCTCCACCCCCCAACTCACCACCGCCCCCCCCCCCAACTTCTCTTTATAGCCCCAGGTGTGTGTGCACCCTCCAGGAGCTCTAAGTAATAAACGGTGTTTTTTCAAAGTTTCCGGATGACTATTGCTGAGGGTGTCTTGCAGTCATAATAAGAACCACAAGGGTTACAACCTAGGTTTTGAAAAGGGAGGTATCTGTGGAGGCTCTTTGTGGGCCCAGGTGAGTGCCCCCAGCCATTTCCAGCTGATAACTTCACTATCAATAGGCTGAGATTGACACAAAACATATCCCCACCCACTCCTACTGGCTACCTGACTGGCCCACCTATATCCAGCTTTGTTGCCTGGGAAAGAGATTTAAATGACAAGTTAGCACAGACTAGCAGGGCAGGTAAACAAAAGGGAGAGGGGGTCAAATTGGTGTAAAATATAGAGGTTAATATTCCAGTACTGGTATGCCTAACAGAAGGCAAGAATCCAGGAAGCAAGAAACAACTTGGACAATTGGTCAGACACAGGACAATCTATATGCTCGTGGAGAATTGGGGAGACAGAGAGTTTGTTTGCTTTGCAATACACTAAATATTGGATTCCTCAAGGTTCTGCTTCAAAGTGCAATGGTACAATAGAACCTTCTTTTCTCTGCTTACAGTTCAGGGCATTTAAAACACATTCCTTAGAACCATATGCAGAGTTTTATTCCCTTGGAAGTGGTGGTTTCCTGGACTGGAGACTTAAATCAAAAACATTTTCTAAGAACCAAGAGGTAAGTTAAACACAGCTTTTTTAAAAAGAGTAAATGTGGAGCCTAAACCTATGAGGTAATTATGTCCCTGTTCTGGTTATTACCTTCTGCCCAGGAGACATTTTAAGAAGACTAAGAAAGAGCAGTGGTTGAAAAGAGGAAATTAACGTTATAAGCCTGTAATCGCCTTGATATTTTGTAGAATGAATTCTTAGTGGTGTCAGACATGACCTTGATATTGAAACTCCAGATAATCTCCAAGTCACCTTTCAGTTAATCACCTTATATCCCTGAAGTTTTGGCTAGAGCCTCAGACAAAGGCCAACATTGTCAGTAATATGTCTCAGCCCTTCTCCCGAGTGAGGACTGATGCCCAGTAATGAATTACAGGCTGCAAAGGCAATAAGACAGGATAATGAGACAGCTGTGAGTCTGCCCTCATCGACATTGTATATTTCTCCCAATCATCTGAAGCAAGTCCACAAGAAGAGAATTCTAATGCTGTCCCAGTCACTGGCTTACCAAAGTCAACCCTTTATGACACTAGTTTAATGACACACATTTTTGTGTATTTCCTGCCTGAATCCTACAATGATTTGTTATTATGTTCCACTGGACAAAGAGTAACACAGAGTAGTGGCAAGAGCTAGACTTTGGAGCCAGCTTTCCTGGGCAGCCTACAGAGGGCTGTGTGCATGCTCCACGTCCCCCTCCCCTCTGTTAAGGGCCCACAGAAGTCTCCGCAGCAAGTCAGCCAGTCCCATGCATTCAGGGGCCAGATGTGTTCTGGGATCAGAGGCACTCGCCTGGAGCTTGTTGGAAATACAGAATTTCAGGCTCCTTCCCAGACCTACTGAACCATAATCTGCATTTGACAAGGTTCCCCAGTGATTTCGTGCGTGTTAAAATTTGTCACACACTGGTTTCCAAAACCGAATCAACTGTGAAGAAAAGGAAAAAAATATTTCCTTATAATCAAGAAAGGGAGTTACTAACTACAATGGTAAAAAAAAAAAATCCAAATTGCAAAGGAGAGTGAGGCTATCTCCTGGAGTAAGCAAATAGTTTGGCGGCATCATCCTTAAATGTAGGAACCCAGCCTGTCTCTGATTACCCCAGGGTAAAGGCGGATTGCAAAAGTCTCAGAGAGAAAGTACTTGATCGATGTTCGAATCTGGGTCTGATGATTTCCACGCCACCAACCAAGCAGGCAATCAGCATGAGCCTCTAAGGATGACAAAGTGGCATCACAAGCAGGAGTAATAACTAAGGACCAGCAGACCTGAATTCACTTTGCCACAGGCATTCAAGAAGTCATTATGGTGTTATTCATACCCTGTGACAGAGACAAGGCCAATGCTTCCCCATTTTAGAGTTGGCAAAATCAGGGTTTAGGGAGATGGGAGACTCCCTGCAGATCAAAGGACAGCAGGGCTGCTGGCAGAGCTGCGTCTCTGGTTCAGGCTTCAGCTTCTCTTGTTCAGTGTCCTTTACTGCAGATGAGCTCCTGTGAATGCTAATTAAGCATCTGATTTGGAGCAGTGATTACCAGGAAGGGGCCAGATGGACAAGCAGACAGCCACCTGCCTCCTACCTGGGTCACCTGCCCCCAAGTCCCTCATTAGGAATGAGTCACTCTCTCAAAGGCAAAGAACCTCTCTACAAGCATGAATACAGGAATTAGCTTATCAAATGACAGAACTGAGGGATTAAGACCAAGGCAAGGAAGGGTTTTATGAGTAGACAGGCTTTCTCAAAATGAAGTTACAGCCCCTACGTGGCAAGAGAAAGTAGGGAGAAAGAAAGGGAGGAGCAGAAAGAGGGGGGAGGGAGGAGTAGAAGCTTTCAAAAACTTGCCCTGGTCCTAACTGGTTTGGCTCAGTGGATTGAGTGTCAGCCTGGGGACTTGAAGGATCCCAGGTTTGGTTCCCACCAAGGGCATGTACCTGGTTGCAGGCACATCCCCAGTGGGAGGTGTGCAGGAGGCGGCTGATGGATGTTTCTCTCTCATCGATGCTTCTAACTCCCTATCCTTCACCCTTCCTTTCTGTGAAAAATCAATAAAATATATTTAAACAAACAAACAAACAAAACCTTGCCCTGTGCTGGACACAAACCCTCAGATGTATTATCTCAGGTCACTGTTGTGACACAGATGTTATCACCCCATACAATAAATAAACTGACTTGGAAAATTAAAGGAACATAACCAGTTATCACATCAAGTTTATCAGTGATTTTTTTCTACCATGCCACATGTTACAATGCCAGTCATTATTAAATAAATTATTTTAGAATAGTTTTCAATTTACAGGAAAATTATAAAACTAGTACAAAGAATTCCCATATATCTCCCAACCAGTTTATTCTATTTTTAACTACTTGTCACAATATGAATCAATGTTGATAGATTATTAACTAAAGTCTATACTTTATTCACATTTCCTTAGTTTTAACTTTTTTCTCTTCCTCTATTTCATTCAGGATACAGATTACATTTAGTCATACATCACATCTGCTTAGCTTCATGTTGACTGTGACCATTTCTCAGACTTACCTAGTTTTTAATGACTTTGCTAGTTTTGAGGAGTTCGTCAGGTACTTTACACCATATAATCCCTTGGGATTTGTCTGATGTTTTCTTGTGATTAGATATAGGATATTTTGGGTTTTGGAAGGAAGACCACAGAGCTAAAGCGCCATTCTCATCACATCCTCACGACTTCATCACTGTTGATGTTAACCATGTTCACCTGGCTGAGGTTGTCTTTTTTCAAGTTTTTCCACTGTGAAGTTACTTTTATCGCCCTTTCATGCTTTATTCTCTGGAAGGAAGTCAGTGTGCATAGCCCACTCTTAATTAATATGAGTTATGCTTTAAGTCCTTAAGAGCAGAATCCCACAGGAGACTTGTCTATTCTCCCCTATTTGCTTATTCAATGCTTTGTCTGTATCAGCAGGGACTTGTGTACATTCTATAATTTGGTTATAATTCAATACTACTTTAATTTGTTCCAGTGCTGGTCATTGGAAGCTCTTTCATTTGGCTCCTATGTCCCTTTGACATAGCCCCATCACCGTGGATGTTTTGAGCACTTCCTTACTTTCTTGTTCTATAAGAGGATCAGGCTCATTTTGTGGATTTCCTGCCTGAATCCTAGAATGAACTATTTTTCCAAGTTACCTTGATTCCTTTTATTGGAAAATGATATTAAAAATCAAGATCTGGGGGCTAGCTCCTGTCCAGACGACTGGACAGGGAAATAAATGTGTATTAACTTGTGTACCTACACACACCTAAATATTTCTATATGTAACCATCTGTATCTATATTAAGCTAAACATGAGTTCATACTGGTGTCTCCACTCTCATCAATTACCTGGATTAACCTAGCTTTCTCCCACTGCAATAGCAAGAAACTTAATGGCACTCATTTTTCATCTCTTTATTTTATTCTGACTTATTTTGATGGGACCTTCTGCTGATCAAAGTCTCAAAGAATCTTCACATCTCTCATATTTTGGCTTTTAGTGGTCTTTTTTTAATATATTTTTATTGATTTCAGAATAGAAGGGAGAGGATCAAAGAGATAGAAACATCGACGGTGAGAATCTTTGATTGGCTGCCTCCTACACGTCCCCTACTGGGTATCAAGTCTGCAACCCAGGCATGCGCTTTTGACCAGAATCAAACCCAGGACTCTTCAGTCCCCAGGCTGATGCTCTATTCACTGAGTCAAAGCAGCTAGGGCTCTTTTTTTTTTCTTCTTTTTTTTTTTTTAGAAAAGGAGGAGAGATAGAAACATCAATAATTAGAGAGAATCATTGATTAGCTACCTCCTGCACACCTCCTACAAGGAATTGAGCCTGCAACCCATTTGTGCCCTGACCTGGAATTGAACTGTTACCTTTTGGTTCGTGGGTCAATGTTCAACCCCTGAACCACACTTTTTTTTTTAATCCTCACCCAAGGATATGGGAATTTTTTTCAATTGATTTTTAGAGAGAAAGAAATATTGATGTGATAAAGAAACATGAATCAATTGCCTCCTGTACACATCCTAAGTGGGGACTGAACCCGCAACTGAGGTATGGGCCATGATCCAGAATCAAACCTGCAACCTTTTGGTGTACAGGACAATGCTCCAACAACCAAGCTACCCAACTAAGTCAGCTTTCAATGGTCTCTTGATTATCTCAGGAGTCTGCTACTTCTTTCCAAAATTGATGATAAACACCTTTATGATAATTCTTCCAGTATTTCACACATCCACAGTATGAAAAAATCATAAGTAATTAATTTATAGGGCAACAAATCTGACATCATATGAGAGATATCATTTCCATAGTCAAAAGTTTGAGGATTCTAATTATTTCTGTCTTTATCTAGTACCAGTTTGAATTTATTAACTCCAAGCCCTCAACTTGCCTTTTATCTTAATCATGTTTAGGTAAGCTCTGTCAAAGGCAGTGATTTATCCAATGATCCATAATTGTCTTGCTCCTGCTTCTTAGTCTCCTCAGATAGCACCTGGGTTCCAGGGTGGTCGGGGTTACATTATGGCACCGTGAGGAGGGCTTAGATTCTGCTCACCACCCCTGACCTGAATCTCCTGATCCCCTTCACTGCCAAGATGATGGTGCCATCTGTTTTTATTTATACTCTGGATCAACTTCCTTTTGGATAATTTTTGGAAAGACTTTAGCAAAAATGAAAGATTAAATTATCCACAAGCAAATTGTAAATTATATATCATGCTGCTTATATTAGATAGGCTTCCTTAGTCAAAGGTATAAGAGGAAATATTTTGAAAATATTAATGTATATTTATATGCACATTACCTGATCTTCTCCATAGTTAGCCAAGCTGTTCACCTTTCTTGGCAGTAGGTGGGGAATGAGGTGAACAGAGAGGAATTGGATTCTTAGAGGAGGAATGCAAAGAAAGGCAACAATCAGCTGTTGACATTTTTGAAGGCAATATGCTTGAAATTCTAAACTTCTTTTGTTCCCATTTTACATATCAGTTTGATGTAGAATTTTTCCTGTGGTATAATTAAGAAGACCATAAAACTACAGGCTGAAGCAAAGAGATATAAAATAGAAGTAAAAGAGAAGCCCATCCCTTTTAAGTCAAGGTTCTTAAAGACAGAATGTGGGTGGAAGACAGAGATGAGAAGAACAGAGGTGGAGAGGTGATAGTCACATTATGTTTTGCTTCTTTCCCTGGGCTGAATGCTGACAATTTGGAGAATAGTTAGGGCAGAGGGGTCCCAGCCTCCTCCCTATTTAGTATCCTGGGAGGAGGTCACCTGGTGGGCTAGGCACCCCATTTCCATAAGAACTTGGGGATTGGCCCCACCAAAATAAAGCTCAGTGGTATTGCATGATCAGAAAGCAAGCTTACTCTCCCAAGCTGCCTTCTTATTTCATCAGATATCTTGCAACCCAGGAGCTTCCATTGGTTCCCTGAAAGGGGGAAGAAGAAAGTAACTGAGGCTGAGAGTCAGCTTTCCAATCGGGAGTTCTATTATGGTGAGGGATGACTCAGCAAAGAAGGATGGGCTGTATGCCACACCCCATCCCACTCCAACCAGAAGCCAATAGAGTACATGGAGAGGCTCAGTGGAGCTTTCGGAGCCATCTTTGATGAGGTGAGGCTGGCAGCAAAGAAATAGTGAAGTCTCTGCCAAGCCTAGAGAGACCAGATTGCAAGTAATACCAGCTTTGATTTTAGACATAAATGCCAGCAGGGCAAGTATTTCTCTAGTGGACAAAGAATGTAGCCATGGAAACAGGAGACAGTCATGGATACTAGAGAGGTCAGTCAATATCACATAAACCCGAAGAACCCTTCCCTTCCCACTGCCAAGAGGACACAGTAAACCACAACCCTGTCACAATCACCAAAGAGCCATCTTGATGAGGAGAAGGACTGTGATCAGAAATCTGTGGGACATATTTTTCACCTAAGGAGACTAAGCCTAGTGAAAAAGGAATGCTTTAAAGTATTGCAAGGGACTACCTCTTACAAATTTCATGCAGCAACTCTGACCCGTATATTCCAACTAATTTCGTCAAGAAAGGAAGTAAAGACTTCTAGGCAGCTCACAGAGTTGAAGGAGAAGCTGCAGCAGGAGCATGGGGAACTGGTGGGGAGAGGACTCTAACTGATGGAAATGGAAGAGGGACAGCCCTCAAGGAAGGAAAGATGCTACAAGTAGAGGGAAGGGGGCTGAACAGACAAATGTACCATATGTCCATAGCTTTGCCCTTAATAAACAAGGAGGCCTGATCCAGGAAACAATCACTCATTCGTTGAAGAGCAAGACTACATGGGGTAATATTATGTAAGGAAAAATATCCTGTAAGTAAATTACATCTAGAAAATTCTTTTTTTTAATATATTTTATTGATTTTTTACAGAGTGGAAGGGAGAGGGATAGAAAGTCAGAAACATCGATGAGAGAGAGACAGCGATCAGTCGCCTCTTGCACGCCCCCTACTGGGGATGTGCCCGCAGCCAAGGTACATGCCCTTACCGGAACTGAACCCAGGACTCTTCAGTCTGCAGTCCAACGCTCTATCCACTGAGCCAAACCGGTCTCGACTAGAAAATTCTTACTTCAGAAAATCAATTTCCATTTGTAATGCTAACAGCAGGACACCCATGAAAAACACACATGGTGTCAAAATAAGCCAAAGGAAAATCATTTGGGCAAAAATAAAAAGAGTCCCAAGTCTAATTTACAGAAAAGATTCCTTTATTAACTTTCGGTCGAGAATATGTTTGTATATTTTCAGAAAACAACTCTAAGACCATATGGATTCCTGCAACAGAGAGGAACCGACAGGTCTGTTCCAACCACGAAGACAGTCCAGAGATAGAAGACACTGACAACACCTTGCCATGCTAGCAGTCAGCAGCTGTGCATCGCTGCAGGTTGTCCAGTACCAAACCAGAGAGTGTGGGACCTGAATTGCCACCATTTGCCCACCATCCAGATATCATTGCTGACATGTACACATAAGGAACTATTTGACATTGAAACTGGGACTTGGAACTGTTGGACATTGAAACTGAGACTCAAACATTTTTTGTTCTTATATGTTTATTTCTAGTATGCAGATGCAAGATTTTTTAAAGAAAAGAAATGGGGAAAAATAGATACAGAGGCAAAGAAGCATTGAACAGACTCTCAAACTACAGTGGGAAGGCAGGGGAGGGGGGAGGGCGGGGGCTGTAAGAGATCAACCGAAGGACTTGTATGCATGCATATAAGCATAACCAATGGATACAAGACATGGGGGGTGGGGAGGGGAGAGGGTAGGTGAGGGCATGTGCTTGGGGTAGAGGAGGCTGGGAGGAGGTCAGTGGGGGAAAAAAGAAACATACATACTACTATTTGTAATACTTTAAACAATAAAAAATATATATTTTTTAAAAAATTAAAATTAAAAAAAAGAAGAGCAAGACTACAAAGTTAAATCAGTCATGGTTCCTGGTCTCAAGAGCCTATAATTCAGTGGGAGGAGCCCACAGAAAAAGCAATATCACCTGCCTGAGGAGCAGAGCAATGTTACAGGCAGAGAACATCTACTGTTGTAAGAATGAAAGGAAAGAATGATACTTCTCCTTGGAGGCATTAGGAATGCCTGGCATTTGATCTGTGCCTAGAAAGTATATTATTGAAAAAGAAAGGAAGGAAGATATAAACAAACAAACAAATAAATAAATAAAGGCGGAGCGCAATAAAAGTATAGAGGTGGGAATATAGTACACCATTATGTAAATGCCAATAGCCAGACATGGTTGTGTTAAAGAACAGAACTCAAACAAGAAAATTTGAAGATCTAAATGGCTTTGTTTGTGGTGGCCCGTGCTACCATAAATATTTCCTATTAGACTGGCTGCATTTTATCCTCTTCTTTCATATTGATCTGTGTATGAAAGTCAGGAAGAGCAAAGTTAGACTAGAATGCAATAATTATATTTCTCCCTTCATTTCCTTTTACACTTGCTACCTATGTTATATCCTTCTTGGCATTTCAATTAGCATTTCAACAACGCTAAGAAATCTTGCTGTTAAGAAACCTTATAATTGTGGTTTTATGAGTCAAGTTCACCACAGAACTCTTTGCTCATAATTTGTGTAAGGATGAGCTCCAAAGCTGCCCACCAACAACTTCTCCCAATCTTGTCTGCACATGCTGTTCCTCCCATCAATAGAGAGTTTATCAAAAAGATTGTACTTTTATTTATTTTTCTAATTCTTCCCATTGAAGGTTTTCCTCTTATTCCTGTAATTTATGTAGAAGCCCCCTCTTCCTCATGATAATAGTGGAAGAACAGTAAAAAGCTCACATCCTGGCATCAATCACTCAGAGTTCAAATCCCAACTGTACTTGCTGGCTTAGACAAGTTCATTCATCTCAACTTAAACATCAATAAAACTAGTATTTTTCTTCTGCTATTATTATTTTATCTCTGATAATATTTTTTCATTTTTTGTTAAACTACCAATCAGAACTTCTTGTTTTCACAAGATAACCAGTGTTACCACTGTGCGCTAAAATAATTCTGACTAAAGACAAAAAGATTTATGTCTTGGTTCATCTGACTGGACCTTCGTCCATAAATGGTGGCCCGTGCTACCATAAATAGAACCTGAGCTCTCCTATCATTATTTACATTCACCTCTAAGGAGGCACTGACCCAGAGACCACCCCTTCCAGCTTTGATATTCTGAAATTCTATAGACATTCTCCTTCCTCCTGAAATCCCCGCCAAAGGAGCCACAGCTACAGGGGGTGGGGGTGCCTGTGGGCTCCCTCCTCTCCATGGACTGTATAAGACTCTCCCCAAGAAGCAGCATATGGGAGGGAGAACCAATATGGGGGCATGGGAGAACCAATATGGGGACCTGTACTTACTGCCTGCCACAAACACATCAAAATTACAACTAAAATACAGAACCACCTGAAAGCTAGCTGAACGGAAGTCATACAACCAGAGCAGTAAAGAAGCAAATACATTGGGATTGTGGCTGAGGAACACAGAGGCTGCTAAAATCCCTGGTGTTCCTCTTAAAGGGCACATGGACAAACTTACACGGTCCTGCTTCTCCTCAGCTCCAGCACCAGGGAACTCATAAACATACGAGGAGAAATTAGATTGTCTGGCATTGGGGCAGGAACTCTGGGTGGCTTTCTCTACACAGAGGGTCTCATAAAGGTCACTGTTCCTGTGCCGGACCTGACCTGTCCCAGGGCTGACTGCCAGCCATATAAGCATGGACTACACCAGTGATGGGCAAACTTTTGAGCTTGGTGTGTCAAAATTCACCCAAAAAATGAGCATAACTCAGGTGGTCTGTCACTTTGAGAAAAAAACCATAATTTCACGATAAATAACAAAAATGTATAATTATAATATATAACTGTATTTCATAAACCAAAAACTAATTATGTAACTTACCTGCTTAGTGACTTCTTTGTTCATCTGTCAGTTGGTTTCTTTTGTTGGTCTTGATATTATTTAACTTGTGTGAGGTGCCATGAACTAAGATAAGTGAGGGGGAGGGGGAATTCTTTAACTAACCTGCCTTTTAGAGACTTTTTTGTTGCTGAATTTCATTGGTTAAACCTTCAACTGAAGGTTAATATTTTGTACACTTCAAGCCCAACCAAGTACTACTAACTTCATCTGTCAATCTGTTTCTTTTGTTGGTTTTTATATTATTTAACGCTGAGAATAAGGTTTCACAAAAGTACGTAGAGGGAAAATTGTGAGTAAAGCCATTGCTATATTTTTCAGGGTGCTAAAAGTGTCTGGTAATCGGTTCCAAGCACTCCAAATTTCCTGTTGGTAGTGGCACTCCTCTTGATTCTCCAAGTTGCACCTTTCCAGATTCTCAAGCTTTAACCTCAAGTCGACAAACACCTGAACCCAGATGCTATCTTGAAATTCTGCAAGTTGCATCTCCAAATCATCAATTTGCATCCATTGGAAACCATTTCATTCCAAACTACTGTAGACTACTACATCAGAATACTTAATTATTTTGATGGTCATTCTAGGCTTCCAACTTGATTAAATCTATTACTGAACTGGTCAAGTAATGAGTCTAAAACATGTTGGTACTTTATATGCAAGAGTTCTATTTCATTTTGTACAATTGCACTGGCCTTCTCAAAATACTTTGTTACTTGAGGAAAATACTTATAAGTTTTAGTTTCTACATCTCGCTTGAAAATTTTAAGTTTACTTTCAAAAGCTTTTATGTACCCAACATAATGTCAATACTTTTGCCAAAACCTTGTAACTTTAAGTTCAGTTCATTAATATGAACAGAGAGATCTGTAAAAAATATCAAGATGTTGACCCATTTATCATCATTTAGCTGAGAAAAGTTTCCCAGATCCTTATCCTCAAGAAATACCTTAATTTCTTCAAAGCACTCCACAAAGCCCTCAAGAACTTTGCCTCAGGTCAGCCATCTTACATTATTGTATATCAGCAGTCCACTGTAGGTTGAATCAACCTCCAGTAAAAGTACAGAAAATTCTTGCTTGTGAAGGGGGCGAGTAGCTATTAAATTAACTATTTTTGTAACAACTGACATTAAGTAGTTTAAGTCGGTGAATCCTGCCTTGGCACATAAAACCTCCTGATGCAATGAAAAGGCACAATCGGATGTCCAATAGCTCCCATAAACAATTTGACAAATCCAACTTTTTTCCCCACCATGTTTGGTGCCCTATCTGTCGTCACTGACACAACTTTAGAGATATCAATGCTCAGGTCACAGAATGTTTGTATAACAACCTTAGATATTTTGCTTCCTGATATACTTGTTGGCACTGATACTAACTTTATCAACTCTTCTCTCATTGTGAGACCATCAGAATATCTATCAATAATGGCCAACTGAGCATGTGATGTGAGATCAGGAGTTTCATCAAGAGAGATCGAAAAATATTTACAATTACTTATGTCTCTCTTTAATTGATGTTGTACGTTTGTGTTCAGTCTCATTATGCAATCTTTTATGATATTTCTACTGAGTGGTAACTCAGATATCATCTTAATAATTGCATCTTTACTCTGTATATAATGAAATAGAACTGGTGCACATCTTAGGAAAGTTTCTTTAATAAATTCTCCCTCACTGAGTGCTTTTCCATGCTGAGCTATGGAGTGAACAAAACTCAAACTTGCAGATATTAAATTTGTAGAGCCTTTTATAAATTTGAGGATGGAATTAGATTGGCTCTTATAAAGGTGTAGCTGCCTGGAAATGTATTCCTTCCTTTCATCCTCACTTTTTTTCAAGAGCTGGGAATTATTAGTTTCAAAATGTCTATTTATATTCCAAATTCTGCTTACTACCATTTTAGTACATAGAACACAAAATAATCTGCGTTTTTTTTTTCTATAATGCCATGCATCTTGGTCTATGTCTCTTGAAAGGGTCAGCTACTGTTACTACTACTTCCTTTACTTAACCTTGTTTTTTTATTTTTTGGGTTCTTCATCAGGGAGGCAGTGACAGAAGATAGAATTATAGATAGCCTGTTAGCCCTGCAGGCAATTAGGGGTTAACTAGCCTAATTGACCACAAGATGGCACATGTAACTGTCTTTTAGGAAAGGGCAGAGTTAATAAGCAGAAATAGGGGTTAATAAGGATGCACAACAGTAATAGTGGTGAAATGGAGTCTGCACTATGCTGCAAAACGATGTTCATTATATAAATTAAGATGGCTGCCGCTATTTCTAATGGTGGGAAAGGGCACCCATAGCACAGGCCCTCACCTCTTCTGGAAAGCCTCCTCCTCACTTATCTCAGTAATGATGGTCAATTAGAAATCCACAACATCCCAGAACAATAGATTGGATGATGGTTGCTGTGGTTATGTGGTTGCTGGTAATGGCAATCACAGGGCCCCCAGAGATGCATCCCCCGCGGCATTCTGCTGCTCCACTGACTGGAAGTGAGGCCAAAGATCCCCTAACGGCCTAACCGGAAGTCCCAGAACTAGACGCTCTATGCCCGAGTTCTGTTGTTTTGGCCTACTGACCTCCGGCACAGAGTGTTTACACTACACTACAGCAAATGTTTTATCCTCTGCTACTGCACCTGGCCATTCAGTAGCCGAGGATGAAACGTCCTTCTCAGCATGTGGCCCCATACTTCTCTGTATACGACTGCATGTGGCTGTGTATCATCGAAAATGACTACGCGTGTCAGTGCTGACACGCATGTCATAGGTTCGCCATCATGGGCCTATACTGTTTGTTCCATCCTATGATTCCCTGAGACCCCGCCCATCCAATTTGCAGCTCCTCCCAAGCTGTTTATAGAAGCTTTTCCATATGAATGGCCTATCTTTGCTCAGGCTTCAGACTTTACTATAATCTCTCAAGCTACAGCTGATGACAATGTGCCCCAAACCCTATTAATAAAAGGTTCAACATCAGCACCAGCTTGCCTTGCTTCACTGCTGGGACTCACCTCTTGCACAGCAGCTCTTTCAATAATCACAACTAGTCCTCACGGCCTAGAGGTCAATTCATCCCAGAAATGCCTACAGCAATCAAGGCTCAACTACAAGACTACACATGGGACCAGGGGAGGAACCAAGATGGTGGCAGAGGTAAACACCTATCCTGCTGCCCCACACAACAATTTCAAAACTACAACTTAACGACAGAACAAACATCATCCAGAATTACCGGAAAGTTGGCTGAGTGAAAATTCCACAATTAAAAATAAAGACAGGACACTGTGACTCAGTGGAACAGTGGAGGGCAGTGTAGAAGATATGCGCAGAGTCAGAGGTTTGGAGCCATGTGTGCACGCGAGCGGATAGGGAGGGCGAACGGGGAGGGAGACAAAGGCATCACACTGCACTGATTCCCCAATCCCGGGCGAGGTCTGGGAAACCCACACTCATATGGGGTGAAACTGGACAGGAAGGAAGCATGCTGAAACTCGGGTGCTGCAGAGGTCTGCGAGGTTCTGGAGAGGGGGTATAAACTTGGGAACAACAGAGATGCGCAAGAACACAGAGAGGCCTTCTGACTTGCTCTCTCGTTCAAGAAACCACCAGACGGCATTGTTTTACAACCCTGGGTGAGACTTTGGGTGTGCAGACTCATTTGAATAGAGGCTGAATTGTCCAGCAGCGGGTAGAGCTCGGAGGCAGCTTTCTCCCAGAGGTGCGTGCAGCCATTACCAACTGGCACAGATACCCAGGTGCCGCATAGGGTGGAGCTGACGGAAATGAAGGCTTCCTGCTCAGCCCGGAGACTCCGCCCATCAAACCTGAGCACAGCTAATCCTCACAGCCAATTGGCCTGGAGGTTAAACCCACCTAGTGCTAACAACAATAATCTAGGCTTAACTTCAACAAGACTGTGCAACCCATAAAGGGCTGCAGCAAGAGTATCCACCTCAGGTAACTGGGGAGACTGAGCCACTGTCCCTAAGAAGACATCTACCACACAAAGCTAATTGACCAAATCCGGGAAGCAGGGAAAATGAAGAGACATGGAAAGAAATCACATTTGAAAGAAATGGAGGAAAAAAACCAACTGGACATAGAGTTCAAAACCAGTTATAAGGTTTTTCAAGAGGCTCCTAGAAAAGGCTGATGAACTTAATGAAACCTTCAAAGATATGAACAAGACCTTCGAGGATATGAAAAAGGACCAACTAGAAATTAAGCATACACTGACTGAAATAAAAAATATTACACAAAGACCTAAAAGAAGTCCAGAGGACCACAAGAACCAAGTTAAAGATTTGAAATACAAAGAGGCAAAATCCACTCAGCCAGAAAAGCAAGAAGCCAAAAGAATCCAAAAAATTGAAGACAGTATAAGGGGTCTCTGGGACAAACTCCAGCATAACAACATCCGAATTATAGGGGTGCCAGAAAAAGAGAGAGAGCAAGATAATGAAAACCGAGAGAACTAAGATGGCGGCAAAGGTAAAACACCTATCTTGCCATCATAATCAGCAATTTTAATACTACAACTTAATGAAAGAACAAACACCTTCCAGAATCACCAGAAAGCTCGCCGAGTGAAAATTCCACAAATAAAAGTGAAGATAAGACACTGTGACGCGGAGGAGCAGTGGCGGACAGCGTTGAAAGATTTGCGCAGAGAGAGGTTTGGAGCGCGCGCCGCGGAGAGGGCGGGCGGCTGAAAACCGGCCAGTTTTCTCTAACGGGGAGACAAAGACATCCCACTGGACTGATTCTCTAGCTCTGGGCGAAGTCCAGGGAACCCACTATCATACGGGGTGAAAACTGGACAGTGGAAGGGCACGCCGAAGCTTGGGTGCTGCCGGGTCGGCTGGCTTGTGGAGAAGGCAGCTTGCGCAAGAACAGCTCAGCTGCGTGACGTCGCAGAGAGCGCTCTGCGACTTGTCTCTCATTCGGAAAACCGTCAGTCTGCTTTGTTTTACGACCCTGGGTGAGACATTGCGCATGCAAAGTCATTTGGGGAGAGTCTGAATTCCCCGGCAGCTGGTGGAGCTCGGCAGCGGCTCACTCTCAGAGGTGCTGACAGCCATTGCCCCTGGCACAGAGTCCCCGGGGCTGCATAGGGCGGAGCTAACACTGTCTGCTTGGCCCGGAGACTCCGCCCATCCAACCTGAGCACAGCTGAGCTTCACAGACAATTGGCCTGGAGGTCAACCCCTCCAAGTGCTAACAACGATTAACCTGAGCTTAACTTCAGCAAGACTGTGCAACCCATATCCACCTCAGGTAACCGGGGAGGTTGAGCCACTGTCCCTAGTAGGAAGTCTACCACACAAAGCTAATTGACCAACTCAGGGAAGCAGCCACCATGCAGAGACATGGAAATAAATCAGATGTGAAAGAAATGGAGGAAAAAAAATGACTGGACATGGAATTCAAAACCATGGTTATAGGGCTTCTCAAGAGGTTCCAACAAAACGTCGAGGCCTATAAGGAAATAAGCGAGACCGCAAAGGAAATGAATGAGTCCTACAAGGAAATGAACGAGACCTGCAAGGAAATGATCAAGACCAACGTGGAAATGAAGGAGACCCTCAAGGATATAAAGGAGACTCTCAAGGATATGAAAAAGGACCAACCAGAAATTAAGCATACACTGACTGAAATAAAAAATATTATACAAAGACCTAAAAGTGCTCTGGAGCACCCCAAGAACCAAGTTAAAGATTTGAAATACAAAGAGGGAAAATCCACTCAGCTGAAAAAGCAAGAAACCAAAAGAATCCAAAAAATTGAAGATAGTGTAAGGGGCCTCTGGGACAACCTCAAGCATACCAACATCCGAATTATAGGCTTGCCAGAAAAAGAGAGAGAGCAAGACAATGAAAACCTATTTGAAGAAATAGTGACCAAAAACTTCCCACACCTGGTAAAAGAAATTGACTTAGGAGTTCAAGAAGTGCACCGAACCCCAATATATAGGAACCCTAAGAGGACCACACCAAGGCACATCATAATTAAAATGCCAAGAGCAAAAGACAAAGAGAGAATATTAAAAGCAGCAAGAGAGAAACAGTTGGTTACCTCTAAGGGAGCACCCATATGATTGTCAGCGGATTTCTCAACAGAAACGATGCAGGCCAGACGGGAGTGGCAAGAAGTATTCAAAGTGATGAACAGCAAGAATCTACAACCAAGATTACTCTATCCAGCAAAGCTATCATTCAGAATTAAAGATCAGATAAAGTGCTTTGCAGATAAGAAAAAGCTAAAGGAGTTCATCACCACCAAACCAATATTATATGAAATGCTGAAAGATATTCTTTAAGAAGAGGAAGAAGAAAAAGATAAAAGTGTAAATTAGGAACAACAAATACACATCTATCAACAAATGAATCTAAAATTCAAGTGAATTAATAAGCTGATGAACAGGATAAACTGGTGAATGTAACAGAATCACAGACATAGAGAGGGAATGGACTGACAACTCTTGGGGAGAAAGGGGGTGTGGGAAGTGCAGCAAGAGACTGGACAAAAATCATGCAACTATGGGAGAGGACAGTGGAGGGGGGTGAGGGCGGAGGGTGGGATGGATACCAGGTGGAGGGGAACTATAGGGGGGAAAAAAGGGAACAATGTAATTAATAAACTGAACAATAAAGAAAAAAAAGAGAACTTCTAAAGCAAAGTCATTAAAAGTCATTTCATTGCCCATGGAATGAAGAGCAGATCCCTGAGTGAGGCTTCTTCTAGGCCTTCTGTGATCTGGATCTTATTAACTTCTTTTTTGAGGTTATCTGTGTCTGCCCCTTCACTTCATACTCTTCTCCAGTCAGGCTGACCTGCTTTAAGTTCTAGGATCAGCATCCAACTTTCTCTCTCCTTCCTCTGGGTCTTTGCATGTGCTGTTCCATTTGCCTGGTACATTTTATCACCATGCTCCTTCATTTGGATGATTCCTACTTTGCTCCAGGGATTCCTGACACACTAAGGCTGCTTAGGAGCTCCCACCCCATGCTTCCCCTACTACTCCTATTAGAGCTCTTGAAACATGGCTGTCACATAATAAGAAATATATATTTGCTGTTCTCAAAACAGCCTGGTACTGGCGCAAGAACAGACATATAGATCAAGGGAATAGAATAGAGAACCCAGATATCAACCCAAACCACTATGCTCAGTTGATATTTGACAAAGGAGGCATGAACATATAATAGAGTCAATACAGTCTCTTCAATAAATGGTGTTGGGAAAATTAGACAGATACATGCAAAAAAAAAAAATGAAACTAGACCACCAACTAGGACTATATCCCAAGAAACTAGAAACACGAATCAGAAAGGATATAGGCACCCCTATGTTCATAGCAGCACAGTTCACCATAGCTAAGATTTGGAAACAGTCTAAGTGCCCATCAGCAGATGAGTGGATTAAAAAACAGTGGTACATCTACACAATGGAATACTGCGCTGCTGTAAAAAGGAGGAATTCTTCCCATTTGCAACAGCATGGATAGAACTGGAGAGCATTATGCTAAGTCAAATAAGCCAAGCAATGAAAGAAAAATACCACATGATCTCACTCATTTATGGAATATAATGAACAACATAAACTGATTATCAAAAACAGATCCAGAGACAGAGGAGCGTTGATCAGACCATCAAACCTCAGAGGGAAGGTAGGGGAGAGTGGGGGTAAGGGGGAGAGATCAACCAAAGATTCTGTATGCATTCATATAAGCCTAACCAATGGACACAGACACCAGGGCGGTGAGAGCATGAGTGGGGGTTTTGAGGGGATAATGAGGGTATAAGGACACATATGTAATACCTTAATCAATAAAGAAATTTTTACAAAATAAAATAAGGATTGGGAAAAAAATAAATAATATTCGCTCCCACCCCCACTCACCCCCAGCCCATTTTCCTAAAAACAACTTCTAAAACTCTTGGAATCCCAAAGTGATAAGTACCTTTTGATTCATAGATTGACACTTAACCTCTGAGCCACACCAGCTGGGCACTAAGTACCTTTTGTAAGACACTTTTTGATAACTGGTAGCTAGGGCTTCTGCATAGCCTCAGGATGGGGCCTGGTTGCCAGGGGAACCAACCCTATGATTAAAGAATTGGAATTTTCAGCTCCACTCCCCAATCTCTGGGGATAGAAAGAAGGCTGGAGGTTGAATCAACCACTAATGGCCAATGACTTAATTAATCATGTCTACAAAATGAAGCCCCAATAAAAAAGTTCTAATTGAAAATACAGGAAGGAAGGAAGGAAGGAAGGAAGGAAGGAAGGAAGGAAGGAAGGAAGGAAGGAAGGAAGGAAGGAAGGAAGGCAGGAAGGAAGGAAGGAAGGAAAAGTTCAAATTTGGCACCATTTCTCATGGATGCTAATAAAAAATGAAAACCCACCTGGTCAATGTGGCCCAGACAATGTTGAGCATTGACCCATGAACCGGGAGGTCAAGGTTAAATGGCTCAATTCCCCATCAGAGCACATGCCACAGTTGTGAACTCAGTCCTCAGTAGTGGGGTGTGCAGGAGGCAGCCAATCAATATTTGGTTCTCACATTGATGTTTCTCTTTCTCTTTCCCTCTCCCTTCCTTTCTATCTAAAAATCAATTTTTTCAAACCTTAAAAAAATAAAGTAGTAGAGGAAGTACAGGAATGTCCTTTAGTTGGTGAGTAGGAAAAGCAGGGAAGTTTTTAATTTGTATGGCATATGTCTCCCTCCACCATTACACCTGATCTAGATGATAAAAAATGTATTTCATTTTTCTCTGCATCACCCATAGCTAACTAGGGCTTTCCACATAATAGTGCTCAGTGAATACTTGTTGAAAGAATAAATTTATGAAAAAGCCCTAGACTTAGATAGGCATTAAGAACTGGAGGGACTGAATGCCTTTGGCAAACCTTTCCCTCTTTGGCCTTAGTTTCCCCATTTGTACTCAATAATCTTTAAGGTTTCTTCCAGATCTCATACTCCACCATACCACAGTGTAGTTGGGAGTAGCTTCACCAGCTACTAAATGCCTAGAAGTTACTATGGCAAACACAGGTTCTATTGACCCAGACATGTAGAATTTCAACTTGAACATATCAGGCACAACAAAAGTCCAGAGGCCCTCCCTTTTCCCAGAGGACACCCAGAGACATATTATATGATCTGTCTTTTCTTCATCCCAGGGAGGAGTGTTGTTGCTATAGAAACAGCACTCCTCCCAGAAGCCCTTTCCCTCTCTGAGATGTCAAATCCTGGTGTATTCAGGACAAGTTCCTAATGAAAGCTGACACCAGGGGAGACACAGGAAATGTAACATTAAGTGGGGCGTTTGTAGTGAGCTTTCACTTAACCCATGTAAACCTGGGGAAGTTACTGTTATTATCTCTATTTCATAGACGAGGAAACAAAAGCTTAGCTCAGACAATGAAAAAGAATTGCTGAAGTCACAAAATTAGACACAAAGGAGTGATTTAAAGCTACATTGGATTTCAAAGCCTGTGTTCTTAACCACTAATTACCTCAGAAACATTCTCTTAAAATCACCAAGACCCATATCGTGAAACCTTTCCTGCATGGAATCAAGACCATGCATTCTAGACTGTACCAGAGCAGACCCAGTTTGGTCCCTTTCTGGTAGCAAAACAAATCCAATTTCAAGCTCTATCCCCATCACAATTTCTGTGCAAATTTGTAGGTTAATTAACCTTATCCTCAATTTCTAATCTGTAAAATGAAGATCATAATTGTTCCTACCTAATAAGGTTGTTATGATGGCTACATAAGATAATGTATGTAAAAGTACTTAACACTATGCCATAAGTGCTCATTAAATATTAGCCACTCATTTCTCTTTCGTTCCTCACAATTGCCCTATGATATTGATGATATCATCTCCATTTTTAAAAAGCTAAAACTGAGGCTCAGAGAAGTTAAAAGCTTGCCTAAGGTAGCAACGTTAACAGTGGTTCTACTGAGACATGAACTCAAATATGGCCTCAAATCCTGAGCTCTTAGTTCAAGATCCCTGTCTTCTGTCTCTTTTCATCCCTGGCATGTCAAATACATAATAGGTTCTCTGTAACTGTCTGCTGTAACAAATTTAAATGAATCAGCTGTCATTCCATCTTTTGCTTTAAGCCTTCTAGGCTTTATCTCCATTTCACATTGAAAGGCAGGAAAAAAATACTTTTAAGTTTCAGGATAAGAATCATTTTCATATGAAATCCATATAGGGTGGAAAATTTGATTGGAAAAAAATTATTTAGAAAGAAAATAGCTCAAGGCAGCCTTTTTTACCAAAATTGGGGGGAAAGCAGATGCATCAAAGTAAAACATCAAGCTGCTCTCCTTTGGAGATGAAATTTAGCATTCCAAGATGCATACTTCATTTGCTTCAGGTACAAAGCCATTTGAGTCTCTTTCTCACTAAGAATCAAGGTATTTTTGTAAGCAATTACTCAATTTTGAGAGATAATTGCCCTTGGGAAGGGAGAATTTGGTACACACATTTCTAGAAATAAAGAAATATGCTTAGTTCATTTTAAACTGATAACCAAAGCATGAGTTCACTCGTACTGCTAGGTGCTAAGCTGTGATGAGGAGCAGATCAAATCCCTTAATGTGAAGTCCTTAATGTGAAGAAGCACAAATTCAATGTCAAAACTCTAGTTCCAGACACTGTTATGCTATAGGTGCCTTCATATGCAAGACACTTTTCCTCTTTGCATTTCAATTTTAGCTTCATGGAATGCAGGAGTTGGGCTCAGTTAGGTCTCTTTTTGCTGAAACAATATTTTGTAAATCTGGGACTAATTCTGGGCATTTGTAAAGAATTAAGTATATTAAATGTTGCAGGTCACATTCTAATTTGTTTTTGTCTGTGGAATTTGTTTCTTGTGAGGCATATTTTCCCCTTCATTTTATTTTATTTTATCTTTTTGCCTTTCAGGATTGATCATAATTGGGATTTGTACTCTATACAGACTATTGCATATTGACATATTGATAAATATTTTTTAAAAATCTAACATCTGTGTAGCATTGTATTACTTCAAAAGAATTTCACTGCCATTATCTCATTCCAAGCCTAGAACAAGGAAGGGCTTAGCATAGAAGAAGCAACAGGAGACTTGTGGTTCCCAAGACTGGAACCACAGTATTGACACAGTGGAAAAAGCATGGATTTGGAAGTCAAAGAACATGAGGCAAAATTCTAGCTCATCCCTTTGTAAGTCAAGGGAACTTGAAAAGTTTCTTAATTTTTCTGAACTCTCCTGTTTCTTATCTGAAAAACAGGGAAGATAGTAACAATACAATGAGGATTTTTTTTTTTTTTTTTTTGTAAAACACTTAGCAGCCTAATAGCTGGTCTTTCCCTTTATTTGTGGAGGACACTCAATACTAGAAAGTTAAGAGACTCCAATAAGGTTAAGAGTTTGCCAAGGTACTATCAAACAAGAGGGAGTTGGTGAGCTGACCAAATTTAAGACACTTACAAAAAGTGTACTTTGGTTTTCTCATATTTTTGTTTGAAATATAAGTAATGGGTACATATAATAAAGGGGTGGGGGAGACTAAGGAAAGCATTAGTCTGCATCGGAGGCCAGGAATTCTGGAACCACTGGCAGCCTATCGTTCACCTTGCACCCATGGAACATTGACTGAGTATTTACTGTTTTCCAAAAGAACTGCCAGGCCTCTAGGAACGGTAGGTGAGGTGGAGGAAATAAAGGGATAGAGTGAGATTAGAGAGAGGTCCTTAAGGTGCAGGGGTTTTTTCCCTCTGTGCCTTAGGTGACAGAGTCAATAGGGCTGGAGTCCCTGGTGGGCTCCAGGAGGGTTTTTAAATCACTGTGGGCACTTGTCCTCTTCAAGTTGCTGATGGTCTAGAGGGGACACAGCAATGGCTCCAGGAGACATATGAGTGCTCAAACCAAGGTGTGTTAGAAAAAAGGTGCTTCTGTGTGGGAAGGTCACATAAGCTTCCCAGAAAAAGTGATGTTAGAGGAGTTAACCAAACAGACAAGAGGAAAAAATCATTGCAGGCAGTGGCGATGTTACTGGACAGGGGACCTAGCCCTGAGAAGGTCTGCCTAGGGCCAGCCAGGAGTGAGTGAGTTCTTGACTTCAGAAAAATTTTCTCAACATGAGTCCAGGTCAGTATGAGAGTACATTTATTAAAGCTGGGGGCAGGAAAACAAGGAGAGGCTTAGCATAGAAGAAGCATCAGGAGAGCCTCTACTGGGCTGCCTCAACTCTCCGGGAAGTCAGAGAAAAGGAGGCCTTGAAGTCAAGTTCAGGGGATTAGCCTGGGACAAACTGCTGCTGCCAACTACTCCCCTGGTTACAAGTCTCTTGGAGACTCTTAGAGTTTAGGAAATGCATGCGTATGGGGGAACAAGAGAGGAAAGGGAATGGTGCACTACTGCCCTGGAGGTTTGGGTGGGGGGAATGTACTTTGGGTCCTTTGTCTTGAGGCTTTTATCTCTCTCTTGCAGGGAGGAATTTTAGGAAAGATCTCAGGGGAGGGTTTCAGTAGAATATTCATCAGTTTTCTAGATGTACTTTTTCAGGGTCACGATCTCCGCTGATTGGTCAGTGCCAGGGCAGGGGGTCATTAGTCATTGCAGCTTGTCCTGGTATTGCTCACCTGGTTTTGCTGCTTTTCTGAAATATAACTGAAGCCTAAATGTTGTCTCTAGGGAGGTGACCTGTATCTGGCTGTAAATGGCTCTGCCAATTTATTCAGTTATTTGTCTTAGTTTCCCTATTCCACTTGTCCTGGCTTACTGGCCTGTCTCAGTGAGACAAAGCCTAGAGCAGCGGTCACCAGTCTTTTGGACTTCACAGACCACCAGTGGTCCATGGACCACTGGTTGGCAACCGCTGACCTTGAGCATTCAGCAAACCATAGTACAAATTTATGGGGAGCAGAAGAAGCAAGACTAGAGAGAGAGACAGTAAGGATGAGATCCTAAAGGCTGTTAAAAACAAAATTCAAGTGAGTAAATTTTAAAGTTCTTATTCACTTTATTCAGCAACTACAAGTCAGATAGCACCCAATCTAGTAGATAGAAAGGAACTCTGGCCTTGCTGGTGTGGCTCAGTGGCTGAGCATTGACCTATGAACCAGGAGGTCACTGTTTGATTCCCAGTTGGTGCACATACCTGGGTTGCAGGCTCAGTCCCAGTAGGGGGCATGTGGGAGGTAGTCAATGGATGATTCTCTCTCATCATTGGTGTTTCTGTCTCTGCCTCTTCCTTCCTCTCTATAATCAGTAAAAATATACATTTTTTTTTTCAAAAAGAAAAGAAAGGAGCTCTGAAGAATTGTACAGGGCAAGAGATTTTTATAAAGCAAAGTAAGCAGGAACAAAGAATATACTAGGCATTTCCTGGTTGGTGAAAGCAGGGTTACTTTCTTTATATGGAGCAAAGGGAAGTCTTGGAATTGGATTAAATAACTTGTGCTGAGCAAGCAAGTGCTGATTGGTTGACTTGCCTTCCTTTGCTGGGAGAGCTGAACACAGAAATTTAGTTAAGTCTTAGTCTGCTGGCATATGGCTTAGTATGGGCAACTCCAATTGGGCATAATCTGGTTACTTTAACATGATTTGAATAGAATAGAATAAATAATGCTATCCTATAGGCAGTGAGAAAGGTAAGTGAGGAAGTACCTCCATTTGGTCTGTGAGAAATCTTACTGGCTGACACTCCTGAGGTTCAGGAAGACCAACTGGAGGGCTAATGAGGTGCAAAGTCATGGAAAATTCCTAGTCACCCTAATGGCAGAAAAATGTTAGTTATTTTCTATAATACTTTAGAAAGGGAGGAAAAATTGAATTTCAAAGACATTCCCAGTTCAAGGCTTAGTAGAGTAAACTTTGAAATCAGTTTAAATACTGGCTTTATCTGGGGGAAATAAGGACACATATGTAACACCTTAGGCAATAAAGAAATTTAATAAATAAATAAATAAATAAATACTGATTTTATCATTTACTATATGTGTGACAATGGATATGTTTCTGAAACTCCTTGCTTCAATTCTGTTACCTACAAATATCCTAATATGTGAAATCAGAATAATATGTATAAAAGATCTCATGTTCAGTGGTTAACTTAATAAATGAAATTATTATTGTACCATACAAATGTGTTTCTTTTAATTTGCTCTCCAAGTGTATTTAAATATGACTTCATATTTCAGTCTATAAAAATTCAATTTACACATTACACCCTAGGAACACATTTATTCTTTAAAGGGAAGCTTGCCAGCATCCTTTTTGTAGTTCTCTAATCTGAAGGTTAGATTCTTAAAACATTGAGTGCAAAACTGAAGGAGAGGGGAGATAGGCAGGAAACTATTAAATCATTAAATTATATGTTTCAGCTAAATCATCTGAATCTTATGGTGACACTTAACCTTTCTCAGTTTTCCTTTGATTTTTCTCTTTTTTAGATGAAGTCACCTCTGACAAACCAATTAAACTTCATAAACCCTTGAAGGATTATGCATTCCACGCTCAGCCTCACTTAGAATTTCAAATGAGATGCCATCTTCTCAGAGAATACTCAATTGTTCTTTTATGCACTCTATGATTTCCTAATGTCAGTCATTCTTTATTAGGTGATTGCTATTCCAGGTAGGTAGTATAAAGAAGAGAAAAAGACAAATCATTTAGATGCAGAACAAGCAGCCTGGGCTCCTCACAAAGTCTCTGTCAAAGGGGCTCTGTATACTATGCCGTTGAAAATCACCTTACAGTTTATAAGTCACTTCCCTGTTTTTCAAGTTGTTCTCAGAGACACTATCATTTTTACCCCCTTTGATGTATTATAATCAGCATACTGCAAATGAGAAACTTTTTCAGAAAGTTTATGACTTACTCCGAAGATACAGAATTAGGCAGAGGCGGACAGCCAGGTCCCTTCTACTCCGGTCCAGTCTGCCGAAAACCTGAGCCTGATAATCATGAATGAAAAGGCAAGTTACCCTAAGGCTATTTCAAGACATTTTGCAGCTGATGCAGGTGTATGAGCTACATCTTCTTTTCTGGAGGAAATGAAAGTAGACTTCTTGAGTTACCATAAAATATAGCAGTTTGGAAATGTGTTTGACCACTTAACAACAGCAACATGTTTTCTTTTTCAATATATATTTTATTGATATTTTACAGAGAGGAAGGGAGAGGGATAGAAAGCTAGAAACATCGATGAGACAGAAACATCAATCAGCTGCCTCCTGCACACCTCCCACTGGGGATGAGCCCACAACCAAGGTACATGCCCTTGACCGGAATCGAACCTGGGACCTTTGAGTCCCCAGGCCAAAGCTCTATCCACCTAAGCCAAACCGGTTTCAGCAGCAACATGTTTTTTTAAAGGCTTAAAATATGTATTCATTCAATATATGTTTATAGTGTCCAGTAAGGACCTTTGTTTAAAAAGTAGTAGTAATAATAGAATTGGGTAAAATGAAAGGGGTTAACAAGAAGAAACATTTCTAAAATCAATGAAAAAAAGGAAGATAGTTAACAATTTTTGGAGCATCTATTATTTGTCAGATACTTTACATACATTATCTCAATGAAGCTTTATAACATCCCAAAGAGATAACTTTTATTGTCCCTGTATTAGTTTGCTGGGGTTGCCATAAGCATGTACCGCAGACTGGGTGGCTTAACCCACTGAAATGTATTGTCTCACGGTTCAAGCATCTAGAAGCCTGAGATCAAGTGCCAGCAGAGCTGGTTTCTTCTAAGGCCTCTCTCCTTAGTGTGCAGAAGGTTGCCTTCTCTCTGTTTCTTTACTTCTCTCTGTATTTGTCTATGTCCAAATTTTTTCTTCACCTCAGTTGTATTAAATTCGGGTCCACGCTAATGACTTCATTTTAATGTAATTACCTCTTTAAAGACCATCTCTCCAAATACAGACCCATGATGACGTATTTCAACCTGGGACAGCACAGAGACTTGGGCCCAGGAATGGAAAATACCGGGCAGCCTGGAAGCTAAGACCAGTTGGCTGGAAGAAATGCCAGATAAACTGACCTCAAGAATGTCATCATTCCTCCGTTGCCTACTCAAAAACCCACAGGGCCTGGCCACAGTGGCTCAGTGCTTGAGTGTTGACCTATGAACCAGGAGGTCACAGTTGGATTCCCAACCAGGGCATATTTCTGAATTTCGGGCTCAATACTCAGTAGGGGGTGTGCAGGAGGCAAGCCACTCAATGATTCTCTCCCATCATTAATGTTTCTATCTCTCTTTC
Organism: Antrozous pallidus; assembly: GCA_027563665.1. Classification (NCBI taxonomy): domain Eukaryota; kingdom Metazoa; phylum Chordata; class Mammalia; order Chiroptera; family Vespertilionidae; genus Antrozous; species Antrozous pallidus. The sequence goes on along the minus strand of CM050520.1, from coordinate 53,631,863 downwards.
CCTCTCCTTTTCTCTCTAAAATCAATAATATATATATATTAAACCCAGAGGTAGCTCATTTTATCTCCCTTCTAACTGCTGATGAAACTTCTGACCCACATGTGTAGTTAGTTGATCAAGGTTTAACGACTACACAACCTTCCTAGGGTGTGGTAATGAGCAGTCCGCCATATTGCCCCAACAGCACAGGTGCATACATCATTACCAGGCAACGCAGCTAGAAGAGGAAGTCACCCAACCCTGAAATGGAAAATATCTTTTTCAAAAAGCCCACCTTTTCACACAAGCTTACTTTGTCCCCCGCTGATAAATGCAGCCAAGCAGAGCCAGGCCCAAGCCAGTTCAGAGGACCTTCCTATTCTTTGTACTGCCTCCCTTGTGCTTGAGCATAAGCTTAATAAAATCTGTCTGGAAATTTCTCTGGGGTTTCCTCTTGATTCCTATCTTGGGAAAACCAAGGACCCCAAGGCAATAATAATACGAGTTTTGGAGGAGATGGAATGCAGCCCGTAACAGTCTCCTTTTTGTAGATGAGAAAATGGAGGCTCAGAGACTTAAACAATGCCTCAAAGTGTTACCAAAGCCAAGTTTGTGGCCCAAACTAAAAAGGCCCAAACTGAAAAAGTCAGAGTTCAGAAACCCAAAACACTAACTCAAAAGAATATATGCACCCCTATGTTCTTTGCAATGTTATTTACAATAGACAAGATACAAAAGCAATGAAAGTGCTAATCAAAATATGAGTGCATTAAAAAGTATACATACACAATGGAATATTACCTGGTCATAAAAAGTAAAACTGAAATCTGACCATTTGGAGAAGCATAGATGGATTTGAAGGGTATTACACTCAGTGAAATAAGTAGTAGCCAAAGAAAGATAAATGCCATATGATTTCACTTATCTGTGGAATCTAAAGACCAAAATAAATGAACAAACAAAATTTAAACTGACTCATAGACACAGAGAACAGACTGACTGGTGGTTGCCAGAGAGGAGGGGGTTTGGGATACTGATTGAAAGAGGTGAAAGGATTAAGAAGTACAAATTGGCAGTTACAAAATAGTCATGGGATATAAAGTACAGCATAGGGAATATAGTCAATAATATTTTGATAACTATGTACGATGCCAATTGGATACTGGAAATATCAGGGGGAACACCTGGTAAAGTATATGATTGTCCAATCACTATGCTATGCACCTCAAACCAATACAAAAACACATTGAAAGTAAACTGTAATTGAAAAATTAAAAATTATAAAAGTCAGTTTGGAGTAAGGAAATGTTTACTGATTGAGGAGGTGCTGACCAAGGAGGTGGAGGCCTAATCGTGCCTCAAATCCATCTTGCTCACCGGACCAGGTTAAAGGGTTTGGGGGAACAGGTATGTGAAAGTGCTGGTGGGGCAAATTTTAATTGGAGGACCTTGGAACTTGGCCATTTATGGTAAAGGGGTGTCAACACCGGATCTTTCTGGACAATGGACGTTTTGCTTCTGAAAGGGTTCTGGTGTTCAAGTTCCAGTTATGTTTTGGCCCTTAGGTTGGGCAGAGGAGGGGTAGAGGGGAGAGAGGTAGATTTTGGTTGCGGGCGCAGCTGGAGTCAAAGTTCTCTTCTTTGCACATGCCATGCCATGTGCAAATGGTTTTGGTCTGTCGTCTCTGAAAATCTGCTCAGTATCTCATTAAACAGGATAGGACCATTTTGAATTGGTTCTGCAGTTGCGAAAGGTTACTCAGGACTGAGATTGGAATCTAAGATGGCCTATCATTTTCCCACAAAATCAATCTGACTCTTCTAGAGGCACTCACAAAGTATACCAAGAGTGAAGAGTCTGAAGTTTATTTATTTTTTTAAGTATATATTATTTATTACACTGAAACAAAATCATGCCTTTTGGCTTAATTCTGAGTTAAGAACATCGACAATAATTTGCATACAACAAAGTTCTCAAAACATAGCAGATGGATTACTTTACATAAGTATTTTTTAAGCATAATAGGTATTTATGACTCAGAAGTAATCTTGGACATATTTTAAACAGCAAAAGTATAAAAAACAGTTACAACTGGGAATGATACAGGCCCAAGTGCCCCGTGTTTTTATCCCAGAGACACACTAGAGAAATCCTGAGTTAAGACAACTTCACAAAATGTTTTGAATATTAAGAATGTTTTTTGGGAGAGGACACAATTCTGAGGCAGGAGTCTAGTGAGGGAGCACACCTGTTTCTCCACTCCCCTCGAGAGGTCCAGTTCAGGCTCCCACCGTGAAAGAGCTGCTGGAGTTCCCCCATGGTGTGACTTTTGCATCTTCACTGCAATGAATGATAGTTTGTGAAATGCATGTCTATTTTAAAACATAACCATATCCCAGCAGACGAAACAGCAGGCACTGTTGGTAGTCTGAGAGTAACATCTGCTCCCACCTGTCTGGGCCCTGTAAGCAGGGAGCATGAAGGGTGTCAAGCAGCCTGGAGTTGCTGTCAGTGGCACCATGGAGTTGATTGTAGTCACCTTTCTACCACATTAATTACAATCATAGTAGTACCCTTTTTCTTGGCAATGGAAGCTTCTTGCTAATACCTTATTCCTATGAATGCATTTGGGGCACAACATATTATCCTCCAGGTCTGGGGGTGGAAAGTTGTGGGAAGGTATCAAGAAGAGTGCATACACTTGCCCCGGTTTCTCAGGAACTCAGGCTTGCCCAGCATAAAACTGTAGCTGAACCCAACCCTCTGTGTCTGCAGGGAGACTTTGTCCATGGACCACACACCACTTGTAATCAGAGGCCTCCTGTGTCAACCTCACACTCTTTATCTTAGTCTTCCCGATCTTCTCAGTCTTCCCAGTAGCGGCTGCAATTCTGCTCCAGGAGGCAAACACATCATCCGGGGTGAAGTTGTCACGAAAATATTGTCCATTCCCTCCGGGAGAGCAGCAGCACCCCGTCAGGAGCAGGCCCCCCTACCAGGGGAGCAGTCAGTTCAGGAAGACCAGAACTGTCCAGAGTCATTTCCCCCTTTTGCATCTTCAATTTCCTTTGTTCTAATGTCAATATCTTTGCCTCCTCTGGTTTGACAGGAATATTCTTTTGATTAGGGTAAGCATATGCACGCAGCCTATCATATGTTTCCCATTTCTGGCCACTGGTGCTCAGCTTTAATTGCTGGCACCAAGCCCTCACGACGTCTCGGTGAACCAGGTTAACTGGTGGCAAGTAAAGGGGCAGCAGAGGAATTGGTACCTTCTTGTGAATTCTTACTCTTTTTTTTTTCTGGTGCCATCTCTTGTGGACAAGAAACTTTGTCATCTTCCTTAGATCTCTTCCGTTTGGTCTTCATCTCTGAGGTTCTTTGTTGACTTGGTTCACCAGCAGCCTCAAGTTTCTCTTTAGTTGGTACTGGTTGGGATTTTGAAGCTTTTTGCTGCTCCCCAGACATCTTTGGGCACTTCTTCTTGCCTTTTGCATTTTCCATACTGAAAAAAGAATTCAAGGCTGACAAAGAAAATGTTCTTACTTCAGAAATCGTCCCTGACCCCTGAAGTTTAAAATTAGTTATGGAAAGCCAAGTGATCAAAACACAGATATTACCTTTTCATGATTGTACTGGTCAAAACTCTTAGTTGCAAATAACAAAAAAGCAATCTGGGTTAATGTAAGCAGAAAAGAAAACTAGTAGAAGGATATTGGATAGCTCCCAGGCATGTTGGGGAAGTCAGGCAAGAAGGATCAGAAAATAGGGCAGAACCAAAGAAAAAAAACGGCCAGAACTATAACCAAAAAATGCCCAGCAAGGTGGTCCCCTGGGCACTGCCAACACTCCTGGTTCTAGACCCTGCCGCTAATGCAGGCACTGTAGCTGCCAAGCTCTACAGACTTCAGATGCCCCTTCTCCGTCACCCAAGATGAAGTCAGAACTCCCCGCTTCTTTGTGTTACTTCAGATTTACAGTCCCAAGGTCATCTCTGTGCTCTGGCTGCGAGGGAACTGGGAGCAGAGAATCTGCCACTTCAGCCTCTGGCCTGGGGATTCAAGGTAGGAATTTTGCATATGAGACAGCATAAATGTCATAAATATGCATGATAGGGGTGGCTTACCTACACATTTTTAGCAATGATCGATGTACCATAGACCAAACATTGCTCCGCAGGCACTCCACAAAGGAAGAGCACCACATTTGATCTTGATTGATGACACCAAGCACATTGCCAAAAATCAAAGCGTGAACGTATGAGCTACAACCCTGAGGGGAGAGTGTTATGTAGAGGCCAGTGTGCCTGTATATTGAATTTATATCTCCAAGTCTTATCTAGCACTCCAAAAATGTATCATTTGGAAGGCATGTATAGCACCGTGAAAAGTGCAATCTGTCTTAAGGAAGCAGAAATGCATTCATCAGTTGACAAGCATTTATTCGATATGCATGCCAGGCACTAAGAATTAAAAGATCAGCATGCCACAGCCTTTGCTGATGAGGGAGGGGACTATGATTGAAAGTGCAAATGTCAAAGATGAGGTGAAAGGTATGGGAGATCACCACAGGGTGGGGGTCGCTGCGGGGAGGACTTCGGAGGGGGAGGGGTTACAGACGGTTGATTAAGGAAGGCTTTATTGAACTGGTTCTTTCACTCTGGCACAAGCTTCAAGGCTACAGAAAGAAGTCAGGTACACCTCTCTTCCTTCATGAAAATGTTTAGACCATTTCCCTGTTTTGTAATATTTTTGACAATAAAGCATGGACTGTCAATTCTTTGAAGGCTGGAAACATATCTATTCCAAACATCTCACAAAAAATAACAAGAGGTGCTCAGAAAACATTTCTCCAACCAAATTGAACTACATATACATGTTAAATCTCTTCCTAGCTTTGGAGTTTCATTTTCTTCACTGCAAAATAAAACATGTGGGCCAGACCAGGTGATTTCTGGGGTCCCTGCTAGCGCCAATGGGGACTCCACCTTGCTTTTTTTTTTTTTTTTTAGGATATTCAATTTGTTAGCTCAATTCAAAACATTCCAATATTCACAAATTAACCTATTATAAACCTGTGAATCCTTGCTGTTCAGAGTTTGGTCAATGCCGACTTCCTACTAGCTGGAGTGGCTCAGGCTGTACCTATGAAATGTCACAACCACCACTGAACTGTCAAACAGCTCATCAGCGAAAGGAGGCAGCCAACTCCCCATTCTGCAGGGAACAGTCAGTCAGTTGAAATGCTTGCTTTTAAGATCTCAGGCAGATACAAATCTCATTCACTGGATCATTAGTATCCTCAAAGGCACAGGCTCAAGCTCCCTCCAGAGAAAAAGGAAATTATGATAGATAACACATGCCTTGAGGTCATTTTTGTGAAAGCCCTTTGCAACTATTATAGGCTATCAGAATGTCACTTGCTAATAGTGATGATGCTACAGAAGAAAAAGGACCTGCAAAAATATACAGCAAACTGCTAGCAGTATTTACCTCTGAATAGCGCGATTGAAAGATATACTTTCTTAGGTCCTGGTCAGTGTTGCTAAATGGTTAGAGCACAGGCACATGCACCAAAGAGTCACAGATTTGATTCCCCATCAAGGGCACGTACCTGGGTTTCGGGTTGCTCCCTGGCCCCAGCCCCAGCTCCAGTCAGGGCTCGTGCAGGAGGCAACCAATCAATTCAATATGTCTCTCTCACATAAATGTTTCTCTCTGTCTCCCTGCCTCCCACTCTATCTAAAAGCAATGAAAAAAATATCCTCAGGTGATGACTAAAAGATACTTTCTTAGATTTGTATGTCTAAGGAATTTGAATTTAAAACAATAACTCATATTACTTTTATACCAGAAAAAAAACAAACGAGAGTAAAATAATTAAATACTGTAACTGATTGGGGGAAGGGCATGTAATAAGAACAGAGTCGCAGTTGTTTCATAATGATTCATCTAAGAGGTTTTCTTACAAACCCTAAGGAACTGGAGGGTGAACCAAGGCTGTAGAAAGATGAGATGCCTTGATAGGTCCATTTTGAGAACAGACCAAGAACAAGACAGGACATGCTTTGATTTGGTGGCTGTGCCAGACCCTGACCCCCTATGGGAGTTAGCCTCAGGAACGCTGACTATTCACAGGTGTCAGGAATCTGTCGAGCTGCTGCTAACATCACAGAAGATTAGCCACTTTGTTATCAGACTTCAAGCTCCAGTAGGCCAGACTGCAGATCCTCCCTGCCTTTCCCTGTTACCCTTGTAGCTCCCAGCGACACGCAGTAATCTTCTCTCTTGCCTGTATGTAATCAGCCAACCGGTGAAGGGATTCAGAGCAGAATTTCAGGATGACCCACTGCTCTGCCCATACTGCCAGCATTATTGGAATAGATGCTCATATATGATTAATTCGGCTCAAGCAATGACAGGAGGCCTCAGACCCATTGTGTCCCGTATCATGACGTCCTCTGTGAGTAGTACTGCTTTGTAATAATTTTAACCCCTTGTCCCTGGGTGTTAAGTTACTGCTAGCTGGGTGATAGCCCAGCCACCTGACATCTCTAAGTTTATTCCTTTATGTGTAAAATGGGGATACAATGGAGCCAGTGAGAGGACTTGAAGGTTAAGTCCTGATGTAACAGCATAAATAAAACCAAGGAGGTATTTTTATCTTACTGGATCTTTCCAGCAACCATGTTGCTTTTAGCTGGATTCCTTATCTCCCAATTTAGGGAGGATACACCAAAGGCCCAGGCAGGTTAAGAAAATGGTTTCTGATAAGGCTAGTTAGCCCTGATATTCATTTTGAATTTGCATATTTTATGCATATATTTTTATGCATCTGCTAGTTTGCCTAGGGCTAGGGTATCACTTGCATATCATTTTCTTATCCAATCCAGAAAAGAATACAAGTATAAAAAATGAAAATCTCAGTTAACAAATCTACTATAAACAAAAAATAAGCAGTGAAGGAAGAACCACAAATTCAAACCCTATTGAAGGCTGCCAAATGTAATTTTCCCCAGCTTTATTTATCTTTATCAAGCAATTAAGCAGAAGGCAGAAAAGATGGGAGAGGAAAAAAATAGCTCAATGCAAGCCACATTCTTTGTGATGTCTCTTCCCCTCTCCCCAAACCCCACTTCTGTTGCAGTCTCTAGAAAAGCCTGTGAATTCTTAACATATTGAGGCTCTGTCTCGCATTTTGAAATGACAGATAATGTACAAGCTGTCACTGTGAATGGCAGATCCCAAGATTGGGGGCTCAGCTGCCTCCATCATTCAAAAGGAAATCACTGAAAGTTTTCTTTACCATCCCAGGCAGGCATGGTTGGCCCTACCACTGACCTTGGACAAAACATTTAACATTTTCGAGCATCTATTTTCCATCCATAGAATAAGCATATAGACACCTGATTCACAGGATTGTTGCAAGAATTACTAAAAAATCTGAGATAATACATATGGGAGTAAACGGAATAGTAAAGTAAGTACGTAGCACAGGGTTTGGCATATAGGTAAGTGCTCAAAATTGCTTCCTACCTATAAAGAAGCATTATATATATATATAAATAAAATTAGGGGCCCGGTGCATGAAATTTGTGCACTGGGGGTGGGTGGTCCCTCAACCCAACCTGCCCCCTCTCACATACTGGGAGCCCTCAGGGTATGTCCAACTGATGGCTCACCCCCAGCCTGCCCAGCCATCGCCCTGCTCAGCTCAGCCCCAGCTGCCTGCAACTACTCAGCCCCGGGGGCTGGGCGCTTGCCACCACCACCATTTCATCTCCACCCCGGGGCCCAGCACTCGTGCCACTTGGCCTCACCCTAGCTCCTTATTGGCTGGTACATAGCCAATCAGGAGCAAAGGTACAGTCAAATTTGCATGTTTCTCTTTTATTATATAGGAGAGATAGATAGATAGATAGATAGATAGATAGATAGATAGATAGATAGATAGATAGAGATATAGATATAGATAGATATATGTAAAACCTAAGTGACTATCTGATCATTCAAACATCCACCCAGTAGCTATGACATGTATTGACCACCAAGGGGCAGATGCCCAACGCAGGAGCTGCTGAGCTGTGGTGACTTGGCAGCTGTGGTTCTTGGGTGATGCACCTGGAATCAGAGAGGAGGGAGCCCAATTCCAGGGTGTGTCACCTGAGAACAGCCCTCTCACAATCTGGGACCCCTTGAGGGATGTGGGAAAGCGGGTTTCAGCCCAATCTCCTCAGGCCAGGCAGAGGGACCTCACCAGTACATGAATCTGTGCACTGGGCCTCTAGTCATGGTATAAGGGCTGAGTGCCTGGGCTCTGACCCAGGCAGGCTGAGTTTGATTCCTGGCTCTGCTATTTACTAGTAGGTACTTGGCAAGGGCATTTATCCTCTCCGTTCCTCCTCTATAGAGTGGGATAATGACAATGCCTATATTCTAGGGATTATAAAATGCTTAGAGCAGTAAGTTTTTGTTAAATACATTGCAAAGAGCTCACACATAATCTAAAATGCTATGTGGGAAGCAAGGAAGCAGAAGGAACCATCTCAGCCATACACATTCCCAGCACCACACCTGCTCTAATGACCCACAGCACCCCCTCACTTCTCTCAGAATCTGTTTTCATTCCTCCTGGCAAATTCTTGCTCTGCACTCTCTCCTCTGCAGGCCTCATGGCTTTTGTCACTGACTTCTTTGTGCCTGTCCCTGACTGACACCTATTGTAGCCGGAATTCAAATTCTTCAACAGAAAGGGTGTGACTGGTGTAGTTCCTCACCCAGGGCTCCTCTTCCCTAACACTCAGAAGCCACCCGACTCCCTCACATCTAAGTTTTAGCTATGATCAAGGTTGCAAAGTCGCATGATTCAAAGCCAAGCAACTTGTGCCCTAGGACAGTGGCCATAGGAGTGGTGAGCATTTTGAATTGTGGTTTTGTAAAATAATCATAGCAATTATTAAATCCAATCTTCACATTGTATAGATAGGGAACTGAGCTCCAAGGTGAGGAAGTGAGTTGCCCACCATCCTGCACTATATTAAAAAATGGAGCCGGAGAAACCAAGATGGCAGCATAGGTCAACACCTAGGCTGCTGCCCTGCACAAGAATTTAGAGAATACAACTAAAGGACAAAACGGACATTGTACAGAACCATTGGAAGGCTGGCTGGCTGGAAGTTCTGAAACTAGAGAGACACAAAAGTTCACATGGATAATCAGAGCCACTACAAAGCCTAAGTAAGATACAGAGACTCGTGCACGCTAAGAGCCAGAGAGGATGGGGTGTCTGAATGCCTGGCAGGGGGGCTCTAGCAGAAAGGGGACAAAAACTCCAGGCTGAGCTGAACCCAGTCCAGTTTGCTCTCAAAACCCGGGGGACTCAGGCCCTTACGGGGGCGGAATCTGGACTGTGAGGCTGAATCCCAGGGGAACAGCCAAAGACAGAGTTCCGGAGGCGTGCTTCCAAGAGCACACAGAAAGAGCAAAGTGGGCTGCTGGCTGTGTCTGGTGGGAGAGAGAAAGGAGCTCTGGGGAGTGCTGTGAGGTGGAATCTTGGGGGAACAGCCAGAGGTGGAGCTCTGGGGGCATGCGCAAGTGTGTGCAGTGAGGGCAATCTGTTGAATGTGCAGCCAGCATCTGGCAGAAGAGAGAAAGGAGTTCTGACTGCACAGAACCCTGGTGCCAGGTGAAAATCTGGGATTCCAGGTTCATTGGGGGAGAGACTAGACAGTCTGGCGGCAGGCAGAAACTCAAAGGCACCTTTCTCACAGAGGTGCTTGCAGTGATTGCCTGCGGACACTAAGACCCAGTGATCTCGTGGGACAGGGGTGATTGGAAGCCAAGGCTGTCAGCTCCACCCTGAAACTCTGCCCCACCCTGAAACTCCACCCCATCCAAGCTGAGCACAAAGGCTTTGGCAAATTTGCAAGTCTTGGTGCAAAAGGCTGTCTCCCAGCATAGACACAGCTGATCCTCACAGCCAGTTGGCCTGGAGCTCAATTCCTCCCAGTGATACCAACAACAATCAAGACTTAACTGCAGCAAGGCTGTACACACAGTCCACAAAGGGGTGCACCACGAGTGTCCACCTCAGGTAACTGGGGAGGCTGAGATACCTGCACACAAAGCTACCCTACCAACTCAGGGAAGCAATGAAAATGCAGAGAGGAAAAAACAGATCACAAACGAAAGAAATGGAGGAAAACAAATGACTGGATATAGAGTTCAAAACCACGGTTGTAAGGTTTTTCAAGAGGTTTCTAGAAAAGGCCAATAAATTCAGCAAGACCCTTGAGGATATGAAAAAGGACCAACTAGAAATTAAACATACACTGACTGAAATAAAAAATATTTTACAGAGACCCAACAGCAGACTAGAGGAACGCAAGAATCAAGTCAAAGATTTGAAATATCAAGAGGCCAAAAAGACTCAACTGGAAAAGATAAAAGAAAAAAATTTAAAAATTTGAGGATATTGTAAGAAGCCTCTGGGACAACTTCAAGCATACCAACATCAGAATCATGGAGGTGCCAGAAGAAGAGAGAGAGCAAGATACTAAAAACATATTTGAAGAAATAATGACTGAAAACTTCCCCCACCTGGTGAAAGAAATAGATTTAAAAGTCCAGGAAGTGCACAGAACCAAAAACAAAAGGAATCCAAAGAGGACCACACCAAGACACATCATAATTAAAATGCCAAGAGCAAAAGACAAAGAGAGAATATTAAAAGCAGCAAGAGAAAAACAGTTGATTACCTACAGGGGAGCACCCATACGATTGTCAGCAGATTTCTCAACAGAAACTATGCAGGCCAGATGGGAGTAGCAAGAAATATTCAAAGTGATGAATAGCAAGAATCTACAACCAAGATTATTCTACCCAGCAAAGCTATCATTCAGAATTGAAGGTCAGATAAAGTGCTTCGCAGATGAGAAAAAGCTAAAGGAGTTCATCACTGCCAAACCAATATTATATGAAATGCTGAAAGATATTCTTTAAGAAGAGGAAGAAGAAAAAGATAAAAGTGTAAATTAGGAACAACAAATAGACATCTATCAACAAATGAATCTAAAAATCAAGTGAATTAATAATCTGATGAACAGGATAAACTGGTGAATATAGCAGAATCATGGGCATAGATGGAATGGACTGACAATTTGGGGAGAAAAGGGGTGTGGGAGGTGCAGCAAGAGACTGGGCAAAAATCATGCAACTATGGGAGAAGACATTGGGGGGGGTGAGGGCGGAGTGTGGGATGGGTACTGAGTGGAGGGGTGCTAAAGGGGGAGGAAAGGGGAACAATGTAATTAATAAACTGAACAATAAAGATTAATTTTTTTTTAAAGCAGCAAGAGAAAAACACTTAATTACCTACAAGGGAGCACCCATACGATTGTCAGCGGATTTCTCAACAGAAACTATGCAGGCCAGATGGGAGTGGCAAGAAATTTTCAAAGTGATGAATAGCAACAACTTACAGCCAAGATTACTCTACCCAGCGAAGCTATCATTCAGAATTGAAGGTCAGATAAAGAGCTTCACATGTAAGAAAAAGCTAAAGGAGTTCATCAACACCAAACAAGTATTATATGAAATGCTGAATGGTATTAAGAAGAAGAAAAACGAGAAAAGGGTGCCTGCTTCAAACTAGAGCATGGATGGAACTGGAGAACATTATGCTAAGTGAAATAAGCCAGTCAAAGAAAGATAAGTATCACATGATCTCACTCCTTTATTGAATATAATGAACAACTAATTGGGACAGCCAAGAAGCCAAACTGATAAACAAAAATGATCCAGAGACAGAGGAGCATTGACTGTCAAACCTCAGAGAGAAGATAGGGGAGGGTGGGGGGAAGGGGAATAGATCAACCAAAGGACTTGTATGCATGCATATAAGCCTAATCAATGGACACGGACACCAGGAGGGTGAGGGCATAAGTGGTGACAGGGGGAGGAGGGATTGGAAGGGGTAATGGGTGATAAGAACACATATGTAATACCTTAATCAATAAAGAAATTTTAAAATAAATAAATAAAAGATGGATCCATGCCAACTCAGTCCAAGGCTCACTCCACTCCTTCAAAACTCCATATCCTCCTCAAACATTGTTGAGCCCTCACTGAAGACTGAACTCTGAGCTAGGCACACAAGTGCTGGACAGAATTAAAGCACACCGATGGCCTTCCCTGTGCTTGCAGTGTGTTTTAGGTGACAGATACGCCCATGAAACTATCAGGTAGGCAACAACCTAGAAGAGGTTGTAAAGTGCTGGGAAAGACCAAAGGCAAGAGAGATGAGCCCTTGGGGGCAGAGTGATGGGAACATCGAGAGTGAGGCAGGATGAGCAAAAAATTGTCAGAATGTCAAGATGAGGAAGGCACTCTAAGCAGAAGAAAAAGGTAAGGCAAAAGGAAAGGAAAAAGCATGAGGGTTAAGAGAGCTTGCCTATTCTAGAGGAGGATGTGTTGGTAGGGGGAGGAAGCAAAATGTACCTGGGCGAGAGGACAGGGAGAACATGAAGGAGACAATGGCCACTAACTTCCAAGTGAGTGTCCAGAGCAGCATGGTCACACCTATGATACACCTTCATCTCACTGCCTCCTCATACCTACTGACCTTCTCAAAATTCAACTCCTGGAAGTTTTCTCTGACCCTCGTCCTCTCCTGTGTGCTCCATCAAGACTCTATATATGCCCCTGTCACATCACCTATGCATGATCCCAACCAGGCTATGAACCTCAAAAGACAGGACCTGTCTTACTTGCCTGTCACCATTTCCTCAGGGCCTGGTGCCTTGCACAGCAATAACTATCTGTGGACTAAATAAATGAATGCGTAAAAACCCATTGAATGAACAAAGGTTCAATAGCACTTAGGCAGAAGAGAGTCCTAGGAAGGTAAGTTACATAGTAAGAGTCTTCTTATCTGAGGCTATCTGGTCCAAGAATCCATCAGTTAATTTTTTAAATGGTTTAATCAAAGAATCTTAGGAGGGAAATGCTGTACATACTATGGTAGAAATTGACAGTTGTCTCCAATATCCCTTTCCCCAATCTCTCTGAAATAAGAAAACCCAAATTTTAGCTGGGTTACATTTACAGAGGAAATAGTGAGTTCAAGTTTTCTTGGCAAGGCAGTAACATGAAGGTCAGTTAAGAGAGCTTCTACTATAAAACCAATGTGGCCTCTAGAATAAAGAATACATTTCCCAGCTTGCATGGAGGTAGGCATGGTCATGTGACCAAATTCTGGCCAGTGGTATGTGAGCAAAAGTGATGTACAATATCTATCACATCATGTCCAGTTCTTTTTCCTACACCTCTAACAGCAATTTTTATAAACTATTCACTTTTATTAAAGCTTTCAAAAAATATAACTCAGCTTTCATGGAAATGGATTTCATCAATTTATACAATATCTTATTGAATCATATAATAACAATAACAGCTACAATGGGAATAAACAATTAAAGACAAATAGAACTGACTCAGTAAACAATAACTAAAAACTAGTAACTCAATTAGTGGGAGGGGAAAATTTACAGGCAAACCAGAAAGTGGCCTCTTAGCTGCAAGGACCCCACCTCCCACAGGTACCAATCAGAACATTTACAGAGGAAATAGAGAGTTCAAGTTTTTTTGACAAGGCAGTAACATGAAGGTCAGTTAAGAGAACTTCTACTATAAAACCAATGGCACTGTGGGAAAGATGAATAGAGTAGATACAGGAGCACACAGAAGTGACCAGGGCTGGATAAATAAATGCTTCTCAGGGGCCTCCTCTCTTCTGGGCATGCCTGGGACTAGTCTCACCACCAGTTACCACCAATCTGGTCTTTTCCTTAAGCTCAAAGTTTCTTAAAGAAGCAGTTCCTCTAACCTCCTACAGGCTTGCTTCCTGCCATATGGTAGGAGGTGGTGTTGGCCACTGGGTTGGGCTAGCGAACAGCTCTTTATATATACCTGGCAGATAGAAGGGAGTTTTGCATTGCAAGGGGAGAGATGGAGAATTGGAATCTCTGGGCTCCTTTCTCTTGGCATGTCATTACCTCAGAAACAGTATATACACAAAGCTGCATGTTAGGCTTGGCAGACACCTGGTCCCTGAGGCTGTGTGCACACAAGAACAGCCTGTACTTCCTGAGAGGCTGGCCCCACTCCCTTTATGGGATGTTTGCCCAAGAAAGAAGAGTAGACCCGGTCTGTCCCTATGCCCTGGAAAGGAGGTTATGGCAAAAACAGACACATCAAGCAACAGGGGACAGAGAGAACAAGCAGTGGCATGAGAGCCAGGGAGACACATGCCTCATCCAGTAGAGATATGCACATATACTGATCAGGGATTTTGTAAAGGCGTGGTGACCAGATAAATGTGCCACTCTCCTGCTGGGTATGTGTGGGCCTGCCCTTGGGCACCACCAAGTCTTTTGTGTTCTCAGAGCAGGGTTACCTGTAATTGCTATGTTAGGGTGACTCATAGGATGAGTCATAGTAACCCAATTCATGTACTTAGCTGTCAATATCCACATCAAACTGAAAGTCCAACATGGGTAGAGACTATATCTCATTCTTAAATTCTCAGAAACCAACACAGACATAGATGCTCATAATCACTTGATAATGGATGAATGACATGCTCTATCATTTATACAAGATGTTTACAGTGATTATCTCAGCTGATTGTCTCCCCCAAGACCCTGTGAATTAGGCAGAGCAGCAGGCTTTATCATCCCCATTTTATAGATGAGAAAACCACCTACAGGTTACCTCATCTATAAAAAGGCCAGAGTAGCAGCTAGAGTGAGTGACAAAGCCTTTTCTCAGAGTAGAACTCCAACCTCAAATCTCCTTCCCAGGGAAAAATAAAACGAGGCAGCATCACCTCCTGCTATGGAAGAGGAGACACAGATCTCTGGTCTAACTGGCTTCATGGTGCTTCCTGTGATCACCTCCCAGACAATGGTTCAAGGCCCTGGTCTTGGGTTGGCTTATGGAGAAACCTAAAGTTAGACACTCCCCTTGGAGCTCCAGAATTTTCTTTCTCTGTTATTCAGACAGTTCATCTCAACTCTCTGGTAGCAACAGATACTCAACTCTCCTGGGGAGCTAATTTTCCCACAGCAGATGCTCTCTCCCTGAGAGAATTCTGTACCTACTTTTAGAAAAATATTTCTCTCTCCCCTCTTCCTGTCTCTCTCGTTTGTTTCTAACTCGCTCACTCTCTTTGTCTTGTATGAATGGCTGTTTTGTGTGTTTGCTCTGTGATGATCATGTGCTTCAGATAACCAGCTTATTTCATTCTCACCCAACTGCTGGGATGAGGAGCTGGCAGATCTGCCCTCTGGTCCACCTGTACCATTCACTTGTTGGCCTTGGACAAATCATGTACCTTTCTGTTTTCTTATCTCTTAAAAGGAGTCAGACTAGGAAAGCTGAGAGGTATGTAGGTAGCAGAACTAGAACCGGAAGTGACATTCCTCACTAAAGAGGGAGTCAAGTCTCCTCCAGTTCCTTGATTAGCCTTCGGTTCTTTCCTTGCAAAATTAAGAGAATTTGTCCAAACGGCTCTCACCTCCCCCAGTTCTATAAGCTGCAGAATCCTCCTGTCCCTCCTACTGGCAACATTAAAAGATAATTACCAAACTGCAGGGGGGAAAAAGAAAAAAGTGAGTGATTGGGTCAAGTTGATGTTGTTTTCAAGATAGAGCAATCAATCCTAAGGTTAGTAGGTAATGAGAAGAAAAATCCCACGCCTGCTCTGAGAAAAATGCCCCATCTGGCACAAAGGGGGTGGGGAGGAGGGGGGAGGGGAGAGGACAAGGCATCTGTGAGCACCTCCTGGCAGGGAATGCTGGCGTGGCTCTTGATGCCTCTGGAAGCTTTGCTGCCCAGTTCCCCACAGCATGTAACTCACAAGCATGAAACTGTAAATGAAGAAAATGAAAGAGCACAGTGTCCCACAGGCCACCTTTGAAATACAGGCCACACACAGTTGAGAGCTAACTACAGAACACAGAGAGGAGAAAAGGCCACTTTCTGTACTTTGATACTGTTTTAGTGGTTATAAAAGAATACATGCTCACTGTGGGGAACTGTTAAGGCACAGCACAAAGGAGACCCTGCACCCTGGGTCCTGTGGAGGGCACCAGGCTAGCCTCGGGGACACTAGCCTGCTGGGGGAATGCCTTCATCGCTCATGGTGGCCATTGCAGGTCCCTGCAGAACTGCTAAGCAGATCAAAGGGAATAATGTATTTGCAAGTATTTCTTTTCCTTTTATTTTGTTCCCACTGTGCAATCTGCTTCAGTGCCTGTAGCCTGCAGGCAGAGGCCAGGCAATGGTTCAAGGCCACAGTCTGCTCTGGCATGGGCACTATGAGAGACACAGGGAGACAGGGCTGCCATCAGTCCAAACCCATGCATGCAAGTATTTCACACACTGTGGCGGCCTCCTCAGGCTGGAGAAGGACAGTAAGCCTCCTAGTTAAGCACCAGGAACTGCAGCCTGGAAGCCCAGGCTCAGTTGCCAGTTGTCACTGACTCTACCTCTTGTGCCTGTTTCCTTACCAGCCAAATGAGCATGGTAATAATAATAGCTGCCTCGTAGAGGGTTTGGCGGGGATTCAATGTGATCATTTACATGAAGCTTTCAGGTCAGTATCTGACCAAGATAAGCAAGCCCTGGCTCCATTGGGTGAGTGTTGTCCTATACACCAAAAGGTTGTGGGTTCAATTCCTGGTCAGGGCATATGCCCAGGTTGTGGGTTTGATTCCAATCCAGGTGCATGCAGGAGGCAACTAATTGATGTTTTTGTATCACATTGATTTTTTTAAATCTCTCTCTTCCTTCCTTTTTTCTCTCAGATGAAGGATTAAAAAAAAAGAAAAATATAAGCCTTTATATTTCTAATTTAGCATATTCTCCAGGAGGACCAGAATGTTGCTTTATTTTCAGACTCTTGTACAGTGCCTGACACACATTGAATATTAAATCATCATCTCCTCCCCCCTCCCTCAGCCACCCCTGTGTTCTCTATTCCAGGCAAGACCTCCCTGGTCTCTTAGCTGCTTCTCAGCTGATATGGACTCTGGAATGTGTCCCTATGTTCATTTCTGTTCCTCTGTGCCTCTCTTCAAATACGGGGCCCAGCCTTGGAGAAAGTCTATGGGTTATGTGAAGGGCCCCCAAATTATGATCCTGAAGCTGGGACTATTTTTGACACCATATGTGTGGATGCAGGTGGAGTGGTATAGCCTATCCAAATAGTGTGATGTTGCTGAGAGGCGGTGACACCTGACCCATTGCCACAGCCTGAGTCATGAGGCACCAGCCCCAAGTTCTGTCTACAAGCCAGAGTGGGCTTGTAGGAACATTTCAGGCATAATTCTTTTGTTTTTATGTCTGTTGATTGTTGCTCATTGCTTCCTTATGGGTGTTTTTATTTGTGGTCTTAAGCTCATCTCTAGCCAGGCTTTGCTATCAGAATTCTATATAGTTTTGGATCAGAGAGTGTTCCTCTGGGATGGAGTTGTGACGAAAGAATTCAGGAGACATTCTGAAGAGGCTCCCATTGGACAAAGATGGGACAATTCAAACTTCAATGAGGGGAGAATGGTACCTGCAATTGATTGGAATGCATCATACATGTTTAAAATCATTGGATGGATTCAACAGGAACTATGCCTTCCTACTGAATGCATGAGGCTGTCTTGTGTAATATAAGAGTACTGGACACAGCCTGGGAAGATGTATGTTCTGATACATGACTTTTCTGAGCCTCAGTTTTCTTATCTGGAAGATGGGAATAATATTATCGGTACTATTTCTCCTCTCTCTCATTGTAAAGATCAAAATATGGTAATGAACCTGAAGATCCTGGAAATGTTAAGGGGCTGTGTAACTTTAAGGAAGATTAAAATGTATTTTTGCATTTCTTTTTTAGCCATGAAGAACAATAACAATGCCTTCTAGTGTGCAGAACTATTACTAGTAGTCTCAGAAGTGCTCCCACTGTATTCTACCTCCTACTATGGAGTCTAGCAATTGTAGGGGCTTAATAAATACCTGATAAATAAAAGAACTAATGGCTACCACCAGTATTTCCATTTTTCTAATCTTTAGGACTCAAGGAAACATCATTTTCTTAAGTGAAAAAAAGTGTAACTTAGTGACTCAGACAGACGTGGGTTCAAATCCTAACTTGACCACTTACTAGCTGTCGAAGGCTAATTAGTCCATGGCTCTGAACCTTCACATCCTGTTCAGGAAACTATAGAAAATGGGTCATTATCATACCCCAGAAAGGTCTTTGCTTTTGTTTTCGCATTTTTACTGTGAAGTATCTAGCTATAGCATTTATTACTATCATCATCATCATCATCATCATCATCATCAATTAACGCTGCTTGGGATTTAATGGGCTTCTTAAATCTGGATGATGTCTTCCATAAATTCCAGAAAATTCTGTCATTTCTTATTGAATGTTACCTATTCTCTATTTTTGGAACTCCTCTTCAATCTAATAAACTTATTATATTCTCCATTTATTAATATTTCCACCATATTTTCCATATTTTTTCTTTCAGTGATCATTTTCTCTGTGCTTAGAGACTGGACTCAATTGATGGTGTTGAGGAAATTGGTCAAATACATGCAAAAAAATGAAACTAGACCACCAACTTAACCATACACAGAAATAAACTCAAAATGGATCAAGGACTTAAACATAGGACAGGAAACCATAAAAATCTTAGGAGAATTTGTAGGCAGCAAAATAGCAGACATATATCATAGCAATATCTTTACCAATACAGCTCCTAGGGCAATGGAAACTAAAGAGAAAATAAACAAATAGAACTACATCAAAATGAAAAGCTTCTGCACAGCAAAAGAAACCATCAACAAAACAACAAGAAAGCCCACTGCATGGGATAACATATTTGCCAATGTTCTCTCCGATGAGGATTTAATCTCCAAAATTTATAGGGAACTCATACAACTCAACAAAAGGAAGATAAACAATCCAATCAAAAAATGGACAAAGTTCCTTAATAGACACTTTTCAAAAGAGGACATACAAAAAGCCAAGAGACATGTGAAAACATGCTCAGAATCACTAATCACCTGAAAGATGCAAATCAAAACGACAATGAGGTACCCTCTCACACCTGTCAGAATGGCTATCATCAACAAATCAACAAATGACAAGTGCTAGTGAGAATGAGAGGAAAAAAGGAATTGGCACGGTCACTGTGGAAAACAGTATGACATTTCCTCAAAAAATTAAAAATGGAACTTCCATTTGACCCAGTAATCCCACTTCTAGGAATATATCCCAAGAAAACAGAAACATAAATCAGAAAGGATATATGTACCTCTATATTCACAACAGCACAATTTACAATAGCTAAGATTTGGAAACAGCCTAAGTGCCCATCAGCAGGTGAGTGGATTAGAAAACTGGTATATCTACACAATGGAATATTATGCTACTGTAAAAAAAGAAGAAATTCTTACCATTTGCAACAGCATGGATGGAATTGGAGAGCATTATGCTAAGTGAAATAAGCCAGTCGGAGAAAGATAAATACCACATGATCTCACTCATTTGTGGAATATAATAAACAACATAAACTGATGAACAAAAATAGAATCAGAGACACAGAAGCATGGAACAGTCTGTGTAACCTATGAGGGAAGGCTGGGGTGGGGGTAAGGGGTAAGAAATCAACCAAAGGACTTATATACCTGCATATGAGCATAACCAATGGACACAGACAGTAGGGGGAGTAAGGTCATGTGCTGGGGGGAGCGGCCAGGGAGAGGTCAATAGGGGGAAAAGGAGACTCGTGTAATACTTTTAAATAATAAAGAATTTAAATTAAAAAATAATTTAAAGAACCTGTTTTACCCATCTACTGAAGTATTTTTAAATTATACCTTTAGAGTTCTAAATCATGATTTGTTTTTTATAAGCCCTACTTAGAACTTAATAAACCACCTCCTCTTTTTTACTCAGTGTGTATTTTTCTTAGTTTCAATTTATTTTTGTTTTTGTTTATTTACCTTTTAAAAATATCTTTAGTCTCTAAGATTGTTCTATGTTATGTAATAACATACTTTTTGGAGTTCTAATTCTTTTGTTTTTATGTCTGTTGATTGTTGCTCATTGCTTCCTTATGGGTGTTTTTATTTGTGGTCTTAAGCTCATCTCCAGCCAGGCTTTGCTATCAGAATCCTATATAGTTTTGGATCAGAGAGTGTTCCTCTGGGATGGAGTTGTGACGAAAGGATTCAGGAGACATTCTGAAGAGGCTCCCATTGGACAAAGATGGGACAATTCAAACTTCAATGAGGGGAGAATGGTACCTGCAATTGATTGGAATGCATCATACATGTTTAAAACCATGAGAAATGAGATATTAAAATAATCATATTCACTACCTTTGGAAGATTCTCTTTCCTGTACACACTGTATGTAAAGGTAACTGAAGGGTTGATAAGAAGTGTCTTTTTATAAAGAAAATTCTCTGCTGATAGATGAAGAAGTGATGGAATAAGAAAACACAATTTTGCAACTTCAAGTAATATAACAGATTTAGTCATTATCAATGGTTGCTAATGCCACAAACAGAGATTCTAAGCAAGGCAAAAGTGCTTTCAAATAGGACACAATCTCATTTTAACCATTGCAACCCTTTAACACATACTTAAGAGCCACTAAATTTCAAGTCTTGAATGGGAGAATGTGGTTTTAAGCATTTAAATATGTGGGTCACAATTACTTTCTTCTCCTCCTCCTCCTCCTTCTTTTTTTCTTTTGTTGTTGTTGTTGTTGCTAATCCTCAACCCAGGATATTTTTCCATTGATGTTTAGAGAGAGTAGAAAGGAGGGGGAGAGACAGAGAGTGAAACATCGATGTGAGAGAGACACATTGATTGGTTGCCTCCCACATGCACCTGATTGGGACCAGGGATCAAGCCTGCAACCAAGGTGTATGCCTTTGACCAGAATCAAACCTGGGACCCTTCAGTCCACGAGCCAAC
Source organism: Antrozous pallidus (assembly GCA_027563665.1). Taxonomy (NCBI): domain Eukaryota; kingdom Metazoa; phylum Chordata; class Mammalia; order Chiroptera; family Vespertilionidae; genus Antrozous; species Antrozous pallidus. The sequence goes on along the minus strand of CM050520.1, from coordinate 53,610,834 downwards.
ACTCTATCCACTGACCCAAACTGGTTAGGGCTGATATTAGTTTCTACTGAGTTATCAATATAAAAACAAAACAAAAGAGGCAATCTTTGAGATTGAACCATATGGCTACACAATTCAGAAATACAGAGCAGGGCAAAAGTAGGCTTACAGTTGTTGTTCCTATGGAAAATAAAACAATCCTATCTAATAAAAGAGTAATATGCAAATTGACTGTCACTCCAACACATAGGATGGCTGTGTGGCCAAAGATGGCTGCCCCCAAGTGGATACAAGATGGCTCCCACAAGATGGACAGCAGGGGAGGGCAGTTGGGAGGGACCAGGCCTGCAAGGGAGGGCAGTTGGGGATGATCAAGCCTGCAGGGGAGGGCAGTTAGGGGTGACTAGGCCAGCAGAGGAGGGAAGTTGGGGGCGACCAGGCCTGCAGTTAAGGGCAGTTGGAAGGGACCCAGGCCTGCAGGGGAGAGCAGTTGGGTGGACCAGGCCTGCAGGGGAGGACAGTTAGAGGGTGATCAGGCTGGCAGGCAGAAGCGGTTAGGGGCAATCAGGAAGGCAGATAGGCAAGCAGTTGGGAGCCAACAGTCCTGGATTGTGAGAGGGATGTCCGATTGCCCTCAAGGGGTCCCAGATTGGAGATCGTGCAGGTTGGGCTGACGGATATCCCCTCCTGTGCATGAATTTCGTGCACTGGGATATATATGTATATATATATATATATATATATATATATATATATATACACATATATATATGGCAGTCACAACCAAACAATGGAAAGGATGAGTAAAAAGGCTGCTGGAGCAACCAGGCCAGCAGGGGGGTTAGTGAGAGACTACCAAACAACTGAACAGCAGGCTGCATGGGACAACCAGGCCAGCAGGGGGAGGGATGTTGGCAGGTGCAGACAACAGGGATGGCAGTGAGGGGCAACCAAACTGCAGGTTGCCAGGCCAGCAGTAGGGGGGTGTAGAGGGGCATTTGGGGGCGACCAGGCCAGTGGGAGGACAAGTTGGGGGTGATCAGGCCAGCAGGAGGGGCAGTTAGGGGTGATCAGGCAGGCAGGCAGGTGAACAGTTAGGAGCCAGTGGTCCCGGATTGTGAGAGGGATGTCTGACTGTCAAGACATCCCCCAAGGAGTCCCAGATTGAAGAGGATGCAGGCTGGGCTGAGGGGGAACCCCCCCCCCCGCCCCGATACCCCATGCACAAATTTTGTGCACCAGGCCTCTAGTAATTAACAAATAATAACAATGCAAGAATAAACTCTATGTTGTAAACTCACAACTGTAACCCTACTTTTGTCCCACAGTGTGTATATCCTATATTCTGAAGGTCCAGTCATTTGGGGGCAGCAGAAATCTCAATCTGCTTCCTTTGTATGCTTCCCAGGTATCAACCCATGCCAACCCACTGGGTGACAACCTGGAGTCTACAGCCATTTGGAAGGCAACTTCCTATATACATTGACCCTGATCTGAGATTATAAACTCAGCCTTACATAATCTCATATAGAAAAATAGGTTTGGAAAGAAGCTTTAAAACATCCATAAACTTCAGCAGTACTTAGCTGAGGTAGAAGTAGAATTATGGCCTCCAAATTTCCTGTGAACCCCAGCATGTTGTAACAATAGTAGTTTATCACTCATAGTCATGAGGGACACTCAGAGCCGCAGATGGAGAAAAGTACATTGCAAATGCCCCTTTCTTATTATTTATATGAATTTTATTAGCTCCTTTCTATGAATGATGTGGGGAACTAAGCATTTAATCAGAAGTCCTCATTTTGAATCCTCTTTGCCATTTGTTTGTGGTACATTGAGTTCCTGGGTCCTTCTGTGAAAAGGCTGGGGATGAAAGACAAAATGTCACCATCTGAATGGAAATCCACCATGAGAACTTAGGACAGACCCAGGTGAACTGAAAATAGAATAAACAGTCACTATAATACAAACAGGAAACCACTAATTAGATTTTGAGCTCAGCATAAATGCCTCCTAAATTGCATGTTAATACAGGAACTCACTGTATATTGATTCAATTTTCTTTAATCAAAGGATGCACTGACTAGATGTGTCCCTAGAGGCTTAACTGTGCTGAGCATCCTCCATCCAGCAATGGTTGTATTGAAATGCAAATGACACCGTGAGCTGTCATTTATGTCTCTAGTGTTGAAAACAGGTTGTTCTAAATTATTATTTTTATCTTTTCTTCTTCTTTTGGCCTTCGGAAAATGTCAAAAATGGACAAAACTCATTCAGAACTCAGACAAACAAATGCATCAATATGAATAAACACAAACCAGGCCCATAATTTAAGTCCCTGTACCAATTTGACATCACACAGTCCTCAGTAAGGATGTGAAGTTCATAAGCTTTAGGGTTGACTATCAGTGTGACTGAAAGAATGGCCAGCTTTTGACTATTGCACTATATCAGGGGAGAAGCAGGAAGGATCAGAAGAGAGCACAACAGGGCATAAAGAAATAAAGATGGACAGAGGAAAGTAAATGCCTAGTGAGGAACTATTTGCTTGGTAGTGTGGGAAAGGAACAAATTTCCCTTTACTCTCAAGGGAAGTGGCTTGTCTAATAATTAAATAGACATGAGACAGATTAGCAAGAGAAAATAACTAAATTAAATACATACTTATATATGGAAACCCTGCATACATGAGAGAATCAAATATCCCACATGCAGGAAAGGTTCAGATGTAGAAAGGGGGGTTGAGGTATATGAGACATCCTGAGATAATGCACCTGGGGGCTTCAAATGTTCATTGCAGGATAATAAGAACAGAAGATTGCCCTGCCCTATAGATAGGTCAGAAAAGGTTATCTCTGAGGATAATCTCTTATTAGGGACAAGGCCCCTAATTCATGTTCTCCCTGGTAGTTAAAAGGAGAGACAGAAGATTCTCTTGAATGTATAGCTAAAGTTGCCTTTAGCTCAACACAATCTGCATACCACAAAGGCATATCTTGAAGTGATCCATTCTGGACTCTCACAGTTGAAATATAACCAAATAAGCTTTTAACACTTGAAGACATAAACCTAACACGTCATCCTGACATAGCTGAACTCAGTCCATCATCACAATAAACTCAGAACTAAACAGACACACTCAGAGCTCAGAAGATACAGTAAATATTTATATACTAGTGGCCTGGTACAAAAATTCATGCACACTGAAAGGAAATTAATTAAAAGAAACATTTTAATATCACTATTCACCCTTTCTCTATAAAAGTGTCAACCAAATTCACAATCAACAATGACAGATCAAAACACACGCGTGCAATTGGCACCAACAAGAGCTTTATATTATCCTGTATGCACAAGTCAACTTAGCCTTTTATAGATATAGAATAAACTTGCTAAATTAGACCTCCTTTCTGATTTAGCTAAACTTTTTCCAGACCAATGAAGCACCCCAACTTCTCTTTCAGGTAATTGTCAACAACATAGCAGTAAATATCAACATGAAGCAGATTATTATTGTAGATCACACAGGGAGAACAAAGTGTAAAATATTTAACTGCAGAGTGATTGACTATATTCTATGCAGTGAGAAAACTTGAAGTTATTTTCAAGGTCCACCATTTCTTACTTCTTTTCAGTAGGTCAATTTTCTAAGCCTTCTAAATCTCCGTTTTCTGTCTGATGAAAAAAAAAAGGGGGGGGGGTGATTCCACTGAGTCTCCTATTTATCTACCCAGGACTTCTGTTAAGATCAAATGAGATGAGTCATGGGAAAATGCTTCACAGACATTTGATTAAAGTGTAAAATGTTTCCACCTGGTTATAAAGCAACTTGCATTCCTAGGCTTAAGAAACTCCAAGGAGGCTAGTCACTAGGGAGAGGAAGCCAGGCGTTGCTATATGATGTCATTACCCAGACAAACACTTGGCATATTAGCCTTTTATCTATATAGACAGTCTGAAACCAAAGCCCAGGTTCAGCTGCCTAGCTTTATGAAAGCCAAACTCATGACACAGGTGCTAGTGGAAAAAGGAAAGAGTTTTATTCAAATGCTGGCATCTCAAAAAGATGGCAGACTCTTTTACAAAGCCCATCTCTCCACCTTAGTGAAGGCAGAGGTTTTTATAAGGAGGGAGAGGCAAACAAGGAAATCAAGTGGGGGAAGGAGGGTGAAAAGTTCTCTCTGTGCAGCCTAGCATAGTCCATTCCAATAAGGATCTTGAAACTGGTCAGAGATAGTCTGGTTCGCATCACCCTGATCTTCATCATCCTGGTTCCACATCATCCTAGTTCCATGGTTGAAGTCAGTAAATCTCCCGGAACTGGGATGACTGAAGGTCAAAGTTTGTATCTTCTAAAGTTAGTTCTTAAAAGTCTTATACAAACATGTTGTTTATCTATAAGCTTTGTATTAGTCAGAGTCAGCATTTACAGAAACGATGTGAAAAGAATAGTGGGGTGGGTTACAATTCTCCACTGTTACAGTTCTCCTCAGGTTAGCTCTCTGTCAGAACAGTATGCTTCCCAGCATATTTTGTGTTTTGAGAAAAGTACCAGCTGCCTTATTTTGAACTTCCTCCACCCCACAGTCCCTCAAAAGAAAACAAAATCAACAATGAGACCAATGAGGAGAGTGGGAAAAGAGCAAAAGGCAGAGAGTAGAGAAGAGGAAGGAAGAATACCAGAAATGAATGAAAGTCAATCAAGCTTCTCCTAAATCAGTGGTTCTCAAAGTGCAGTTCCTGAATTACCAGCATCAGCATCACCGGGGAACTTGTTAGAAATACAAATTCTCCGGCCCTACCGCAGGCCTACAGTCAGAAACAGGATGGAGGCTCTACAATCCGTTTTCCCGAGTCCCCCAGGTGATTCTGATGCGAGCTGAGACTCAGAGCCACTGTCTTCAGTTATCTTCCTAAGACTGTGCCCCTTTCCTAGCTCAACTGAAAAAAACGCCAACAGCTCTTAGGTCAGCTGCTTCTATTTCTAACAGAAGACTGTGAAAATAGTGTGTGAATCTGACACTGACCCCCACACCTGAAGCTTTAGGAAAGACATTCAGATAGAACTTCCCCAGTGAACCCTTATCCTGTGACATCCGCCCCTTTCCTTGGTATGTTTATGGCCCCATTTTTCCTCTAAGTTCAAGGCTTCTAATTTCATTTTTCTCCTAATTTTATTGTCTTGACTTATAATCAGGTTCTGCAAAGGATCTTTCTAGGGAATAACTAAGTTATTCCATGCAGATTTCTATGTCAAATAGGCAGCATATTGATGTGGCCTCCAGAAAATTAAATTACTACGGTGTTACTGCATATTTATACCATCAACACCACTCTCATAATTTATAAACTTAATTTTATTTAATCTTCTAAAATGAGCTCCTGATAATTATTTTTTCAGAGGATTCCTGGTATTATTATATTATTTTATACTTATATAATTTTTCTGGGGATTTCTGGCTATTATAAAGACCCATTGTTTCCTTCACCTTTAAAACCAAGCAGTAATACTAAACGTTCAGGTCATTTTGAAGACTAGATACAATATAATGTTGTCACCAGCATGTGCTTAATAAACAGTATCTAATATTACTGACATTTCAGCTTACTCTATTATATCTAAACTTCCTAAATTATCCAAAATGCAAATTTCACTCTAATAAACCTAAGATTAACCTGGGAGAAAAATGGGAACTTAAAATTTTAATTTTAAGATGCTTTAAATACTTGAGAGAACAAGCTTTGTAGTTCTCTTTTTCTAAACCATAATTCACCAAGTAGGATGGTTCTTAAGGGCCTATAGGTTGTCACCAGCTAAGTGGGCTTGGAAGATAAAGAAATCACTAACAGAATGGCCTTCATAGAGAAGGGACTTAAGATCTAATAGGAAGTGAGTGGTTCCATCCTGCCTCTCCTCTGCAGAGAGGTGTGTGTGGCCTATGAGCTCACTGCCTGCGTTGGAATCTGGCTCTGTCACTTCCCAGCTGTGTGTTCTTGTCTGAATCACTTAATAGTGCTGTACCTCAGTTCCCTCATCTCTGAAATAAAGACAGAAATAGCACTTAAATTGCCTGGCATATACAACTAAAGTGTTTGCAAGTGTTTTGTATGAGCCAAGTATAATTCTAAGTTCTTTATATGCACATATTCTAATTTATTTAATTCTTATAACAGTCCTAAGGGCTAACATCATTTTGCAGCTAAAGAAACTAAGGTACAGAGAGGTTGAATGATTTCCCTGAGGGTCCCATAGCTAGTCAATTGCAGGTCCAGGGATAATACTCAGACAATCTGAATCTAGAATCTTCTCTTCACCTACTACCCTATGTGGCTCCCTTACAAAAAACAGAAGCAATTATTATTACCACCACCGCTGCTTCTGCAGATGAAGATGTAATTGACTTGTTCAAACTCCGCGGAACAGAGTACATTGAATAAGCACCCACTGTGCTCCAAACACTGCGTCAGGCATGGCTCTAAAACTGTTCCCCTCTTCAATTACATCTAATCTATTTGGGGAGATAAGATATACATAAGTAGTGAGGCCAGAACTTGCTTACTACTTAAAAGTGCAAAGGAAAAAGAGGAAGGAGGACACAGAGAGAGAAAAAACTGTGGGCCTCATTTCCTATAACTTATCCACCTTGCTCTCAAGCACTTACCCTCATACACATGAGAGGGAGAGAGTTAAGAAATTTAAAATCAGGTGAAGCTATGATTCTTCTACTTGCTTCCTTCAGTTTCTGCTGTCTCTGCTATTGATGGGTCCATGACTGGCTTGGTCCCACCCTGGGTCTCACTGGAACCACTGGTTTTCCAAGGCACCTGCAACTGCTTTGCGGTACCCACCATGGTGGTCTGCCCTGCCTTCTACTGCAGATCTCATCTCCTATGACTATGGTGGACATCCCCCTTGGACTTTTGAACTTATCAGCCAGCATCTCCCAAGTACCCTGGTGCCTGAGGGCCACATATAACTTCTAGAGAACAGACAATAGAGAGCTAAGGCACTTCTCTTTATAATTCCTATCTACCATCTGAACACCTTTCAGGCAGGAGTACTATGACAAATACAAATTCTGGGCTTCTCTATGGGGTTATAATGTCTTGGGGCCTTGTGTGAGGCAAGTAGGACACCAGATCATTTGTTTTCTGTCTTTATGCTTCCATCATCCTGTCCACTGATCCATCACCCTTCTTAATATCTGATCTCAAAAAGGTAGAGGGGAGGTCATTTGCACTTGAACCTTGCCTCCCTTCTTCTGCCTCACCTCTCCTACCCAGTACCAGAAGGTCCTCCAACTTCCTTTTCCCTCTAGAAAGATACATTGCCTCCTCCTTTCCTCATGTCAGCCTTCTGGTCTAATTCTAGTAGAGAAAACATTATGGGAAAATAAACAGAATTAACAAGAAGTGAAAAATGCAGAAAGAGTTATTTTGAAAATATTATCTGTTACATGCACTAAATATTAGTGGGTTTTGTGTTAACCACTTGATAAGGTACAACAAGAGTTCAGAATAGTTCAAGGAGAAAGCAGTCATCAAAGCTAAGATAATCTAGGAAGGCTTCATAAAACTGATGAGATTCAAGCTGAATTCTGAAAACTCCATTTTCTTTGGACAAGCAAAAAAAAAAAAATGAAGTTGGCATCGCAGGAAAGGAAAACCAGGTGAGCAATGGCATGGCATCTGTAAGGTCTCCTGGGCACACCAGTTTGGAGAGAGCAAACCAGTTGCAAGAGTGAGGAAGCTTTTTTTCTGCCAAGGGCCATTTGGATATTTATAACATCATTCAAGGGCCATGTAAAATTATCAACTTAAAAAGTAGCCTGCTGCCTGGCCAGTGTGGTTCAATGGTTGAGCATCAAACTATAAACCAGAAAGTTCTGGTTCAATTCCTGTTCAGGGTACGTGCTCAGGTTGCGGGCTTAATCCCCAGTAAGAGGCATGCAGAAGGCAGGTGATCAATGATTCTCTCATCATTGATGTTTCTATCTCTCCTCCCTTTCTCTTTGAAATCAATAAAAAATATTTTTTTAAAAATTAGCCTGCTGTATTTGGTCAAACATTTAATTAACTCCCCACCAATGCCTTGGCAGGGCCAGACCAAATGATTTCATAGTTCCATGAGCTGGACGTTCCCACCCCAGTTTAGATGAAAGGCACAAGACAAGGTGAGAGAGAACCCTAATGGCCAGACTGTGATGGACTTTGAATGCCAGACTAGTACTGTCACATGTGTTACCTTTTTTATTCTGACAAAACTATTTGTTAGGCAATTCTTATATTCTTGTTTTACAGAAGAGGACACAGAAGCTCCAAGAATTTAAGACCAAAGAACCAGTTATAGAATCTGTCATCAAGTCTTCATCTTCATACAGGTAAAATAGTTACATTTGATAGCCAACACATTCATCTTCCCCCACAATGCCTTGGTGAGAAGAGGTTGGTATTCATATGCTAGAGTCATTTCCAACCTCTCACCAACACACACACACACACACACACACACACACACACACACACACACACACAAACACACACACACACACACGTGTACACACAGATTCTCTAAGGTCAGCATAGATTCTTTGTGCGGCTTGAACTTTCCTACATGTGCTGTAGGCACAATAGAGACCACTGGCACTGACAATTGAATTTGATACTCGATCTCTCCATGGGATGTCATTTCCAAGCAAAGCCCATTCCTGTAACCCACAGATTCTGAAAATACAAGCGTGCAAGGCACAATCACGTAAAATACAAGCTCTCTTCCATTTACTTTGAAATGTTGTCAAAAATTGCTTCTGTCAAGAGTGCAGGCCTTGGAAATGAGAAAGGTCTATTGGGACGTGGTGGTATTGCTGGAGCTAATGGGCAATCATTGCTATAGGCTAAGGGCAGAAACCAGCAAAGCAGAGAGCCCAGCACAGAGAGCCTTTAGACGGGATAAACATAAGAATGTGAGGGAGCTAACAGGCAGAATGGTGGACAAGTGCTCAGAGAGGACCAAGCTAAGACAAAACACTCTTCCCAATCTCCATTCCAGGCTCCAACTCTTCTTCCGATGAGTAAGACGCTCCCCCTGTGCTCGGCATCTCCACTAGGAAACCTGATCAGGTGGAGGTAACCTTGAAATGTTTACACTCTAAGTTTCTTCAATCCAATTACAGTGACTTCACTGCGATTAGATTAAGTATAAAATCTATTTTGGATACTAAGCAATCTCTAGCCTAGAGGTTTGTATTTTTTTTATTCACATTTCTATCATATCCTTTTTAGTATATATTTTTAGCTTTTTTCTTCACAACTTCCCTCGGAAAATGGGGCAGCTTTCCCAACTGACTGTGTCTTAATAGCTACCATTTCTTTCTCCCTCTCCATCTCCCTCTCCTTCTCCCTCTTCCTCTCTCTTTCCCTCTCCATCTCCTTCTCCCTCTCCTTTTCCCTCTCCTTCTCCCTCTCCCTCTCTCTCCCTCTATCTCTCTCTCCTTTTTTAAAGCCCATTTGCTTCTATTCTGTAATCACAGCTATAATAATAACTCCTTGCTTCTCTAAATCATGCACCAATCATTTGAGACAATGAGCGGAGTGTATCACATGTCAGAGCTTTTTAACAAATAGTCACCACAGAGAAGGCCATCCCGGTCATTGGTGCTTGTGGGCAGGCCACGACATGTGCTCAGAGCGCCCCCAACTCTCAAATTCTATCTATTTTGTCTGGGCTTGACAGGAGTGCTGCCTCCGAATTTGTTTACCTTGTTTTTGACACTGGCCTCTGGTTCAAAATTAGCTCCTTTCTGGTCCTTGGCCCCAAGGAGAGTCTGTCTGTCAACAGGTGTGCACAGGCATGTGATTGCTTTATGTTAACTCTGGAGCATTTTGTTTCATTTCTACACCTTGAATTCCCATCAATTTCGCACCACTTCTTCCTGCACAGAAGGTCCTCAGAAGACATTTTGCTTTCCCATACCTTTGGACCTTTACATGTTACTCTCTCTGCCAAAGACACTGCTGTCCTAGAAAATATTTCCTGGAAAGCCTTCCTCAAGTATCCCCTGTGGAGTACAATGCTTCTTTGTCTGTGCACTCATGGCACTTTATAGATGTGACTAATCTTTAGGGCAATCTTCACACTGAATTAGAGTCCATGTTGGCATGTCAGTTTCAAGAGACTCTAAGGTACTTGAGAAAAGGAACTATATTAGTCAGGGTCTCCAGAGTAACACAACCAATAGGATATATGTAATTTATCCTATTATCCTCCAGAGAAATGGAACCAATAGGATAAATATAAAAGGATATATGAGTGTGTGTGTGTGTGTGTGTGTGTGTGAGTGTGTGTGTGTGTGTGTGTGTGTGTGTGTGTGTGTGTGAGAGAGAGAGAGAGAGAGAGAGAGTGTGTTTAAAAATTGGCTCATGTGATTGTGGAAGCTTGGTGAATCAAAAATCTGACAGGGGAGGCTGACAGGCTGGGGAGTCTGGGGAGAGTTCAAGTCCAAAGGCAATCCAAAAAGCTAATGTTGAGATAAAGTCTGAAGGCACTCCACTAGGAAGTTCCCCTTGCCTGGGGGAAGAGGTCAGTTTTTTGTTCTATTCAGGCCTTCAACTGATTGGATGAGGCCCACCCACATTATGGAGGGCAATCTGCTTTACTCAAAGTCCATCAACTTATATGTAAATCTCATCCAAAAACACTCTTGCAAAAAAACCCAGAATAATGTTTGACCAAATACCTAGGCACATAATGAGTTGACACATAAGTTTAACCATGACAGAGACTCTGTTACATTTGTCTTTGACATCCTCAGCACTTAGCAAAGACTTAATATGCAGGGTGTTTTTTTGAATGAATGATGTCCAGTGAATAGAGAAGCAACTTTTTGAAAGACTTGAAACATCCAGTTCAGTATGACCCAAGCATTTTCTTTTTGACTTATTAGTATAATTACAAAAACCTCTTAGAACAGTGGCAGTGTTTTATTTAGAGATTGATAAATATTTTGACCTGTAGGCAAAAATGTTAGGAGCAAATAATATAAAGAGTACAATAAGTCTGTGTCCGGGGATAAGAAAGGATAAGTAATGCCCATTCCTAAAGCTGAGACCACCTGACTTTTCCTCTTATGGCTCTTCTCCATCTCTGGGCCCCTGAGTGGGAATAGAAATACATCCAGCAAAACCTTTAAACTAATCTCTGGGCACAGACCACATTTACTCTGCCACCCCTGTTCCCCTCAAAACACATGAACCACAGGTAGAGACTATAATTGATGGAGTTCAGGCCTTCATCCAATACATTCAGAGAAGCCACCTCTCCATTTTCCCATCCTTTGGTCTGTATTGGACTCTTCAAATTTTGCATGTGGCCCCTGAAGCCAGGGTGAGAAAGGAGGGGTTTGGAGGTGCCACTATAAAATTTACTAAGATTATTCTTAAAAGTAACAGAATGTCCTTGAAAGACCTATAATGGTTTAGCAGAGAGAAACGTGAGGGCATTCTATCTCACCAGTAATGGGGGGAAATGCTCCTGGAGTTACTTGGAGGTTTATATTTATTTGATTTATTGTAGACTTTTTAAATGGAATCTGTGAACTGAGCTCCTACCTTGGGACTCATTTTTGTGATTTTGATATGGCTACATAATTTTCAAGAACAGCAAAGTGTCTGAGCACTTATTCATTCAAAACACGTTTGCTGAGGCCCTGTGCTAAGCCATGAAGATGAATATGACCCAACTTTTGCCTTCAAAATCTCAGTGAGTGGAGGCAGCCATATTTGGATGTAAAATATTTGTTATAACAAAAAGCTGTAAACCAACTAAATGTGTCTATCCATCTAAGAAAGAATAGAAAAATAACTATGGAGTAGGCACATAGTTCCTAAATTTTGGAAACTGAAAGTGACTTCATAATTATTTGGCAAAAGAGTCTGACATGAATTAATAGACTAGTTAGTGTCTTTATTTCACTTAGAATGAATATTTTCTACATCTCAATCAGAAACATTCACCCTGGCTGGCTTGTTTCAGTGGATAGATTGTCGGCCTACGAAATGAAGAGTCCCAGGTTCGACTCCAGTCAAGGGCACATGCCCAGGTTGTGGGCTCGATCCCCAGTAGGGGGCATGCAGGAGGCAGCCAATCAATGATTCTCTCTCATCATTGATGTTTCTATCTCTCTCCCTCCCCTTTCCTCTCTGAAATCAATAAAAAAATATATATTTTTTTAAAAATATTCATGTGTCTGATTACAAATGCTTCTATGTGACTCTAATGGGGTGGATACTATGTGATTGATGGAATTGCATAATCCTATCTAATAAAAGAGAAATATGTAAATTGACCATCACTCCAACACACAAGATGGCTGCCCCCATGTGGACACAAGATGGCCACTACAAGATGGCTAGCAGGGGAGGGCTTTTGGGAGGGACCAGGTCTGCAAGGGAGGGCAGTGGGGGCGATAATGCCTGCAGGGGAGGGCAGATAGGGGTGGTCAGGTTGGCAGAGGAGGGAAGTTGGGGGTGATTCGGCCTGCAGGGGAGAGCAGTTGGAGGGGAAGAGGCCTGTAGGGGAGAGCAGTTAGGGGTAATCAGGCTGGCAGGGGAACAGTTAGGCATCAATCATGCTGGCATGGGAGTGGTTAAGGGGTGATCAGACTGGCAGGCAGAAGCAGTTAGGGACAATCAGGAAGGCAGGCAGGCAATTGGGAGCCAGCAGTCCTGGATTGTGAGAGGGATGTCCAACTGCCTGTTTAGGTCTGATCCTGGTAGGATCTGGAATCCCTCAAGGGGTTCCAGATTGGAGAGGGTGCAGGCTGGCTGTGAGACATTCCCCCCACCCCCATGCATGAATTTCATGCACCAGGCCTCTAGTATCCATATATATCTTATTACCTTTCTGAAAACAAGCAAAAAAGACTATGGGCCCCAGGGAAATTTTCTAAAGCTTTAAGGACCTGTACACTCATTCCAGTAGAAACAAAAATGAATGAGTTACAGTTATACATATCAACATATATGAATCCCAAAAAACATGTTAAATGAAAGAAATGAAGAGAAAATATTCAGCATAATACATGCTTCCTAAAGTTCAAATCCTAACAAACTTGACATAGTATTGCATAGCAATGCACAAATTTTACCAGCAACTAAAATTGTAACTAAAAGCAAAAGAACCTTAAACACAGATTCTGAGGGGTGGCTCTCTTTGTGTGTGGAGAGTGGGGGGTCCACAGCTTCACAGTGATAGAGTGGGTGGTGCCTTGGCAGTGCTCTGGCACAGATGCTTATGGGAGCCTCTGCAGGCCAGGGGAGGGGGCATGAGAAGAGAGCCAGTTGGGGTGGGAGATGAGGCTATGGGCTGGATTCTACTAATTAGGAGGTTACTGTAGTCCTCATACAATGACATCTTTGCAAAAGTGCAATGTGGAATCTGTGTCTAACAAGACTGTTAACACAATTTTCTAAGTTTTTCTTTCCCTTTGCCCTAGATTTAACCTCACATTTCCTGACTACACAAAATTAGTTGGTTCAGGTAGGAGTTGTCACTGTCAATAGGGGATGGGCTAAAAATAAAGGCTGCAATTGTATGGGGTGCTCTAATGAAAAAGGTTGCAATTAATTATCTCTACTCAACAGGAAGTCCAAGTATAAGTGATTCATCTCTAAGTTTGCAATCCTGATTTTATGAGCATTTCCAACAGTTTACGGAAATTGCAAATGAGCATACAAACCAGCTTGATATTCAGAACAGTTAGCTTCATTAAACACTAATCACAATTTATACTCATGGTCCCATACCTCATTCTAATTTTGCACTCAGAAGCTGCCCTATTGGATCTGACTGTGATGGGTAGACCCTGAGGATGGTATCACAAACTTCTTAAATGTCATAAATTTTACATCATGGCAATGCCTGCAGGTAGTACTTGGGGGAGATACAGGCATGATTGAAACAGCAGATGATGAAAAGTAATATTTATCACATGGTCCTGATTGTAATGCACTGAATATTTTTACCCATCTATCCTACCATTCATCTACCCACCCATTCATTCTTTCCTTAGACAATGTGCCAGGCACTGTGCCAAACACTGGAGTTAGAAAGTTGAATATGATCCCGGCCTCCTGTTATAAGAGAATACAAACAATTATAAGCAATATAGTAAGGGCTGTGATGGAGTGAACATAAGGGCACTCACTGGACAACTCTATAGAATTAATAAACTATTTACTTATAGCATAAAATTTCACTGCTCCTCCCTGGAGATGTGCATTAGAAGAACTCAGATGCTATTGAAAGGGTTGGGCAAAAACAGAGAAAGCTCCACTGAAGGGGTATCAATCTGAGTTTTGAAGAACTGGCCATGTGAAAGAGGGAAAAGGAGACATGCATGAAGGTATAGCTTTGTTTTTCATGAAATAAGGTTTACTCTTCAGCTTGAATTGTTTAACCAAAAAGATGTCATGTCTACTTCCTGTCAGTTCCCTTTATTCTTGACAAAATTTCAAATGTTGACGATCTGCATATTCCAGTTGTTCTTTTTGTGTGTTTTCTTCCATCACCATTATTCCTCTCTATGCCTTCTTCCACCTCCACCTGCCCAGCACAATCACCACACTGTTGTCCATTCAAAAAGTTCTCTTTTTTTTTCTCAATCCCTCCACCAAATATGTTTTTTATTGATTTGAGAGAAAGAGGAAGAAGCTGTTGGAAAGAGGAAGAAGATGGTAAGAGAGAAAAAGAGAGAAACATTGATCAGTTGCTTCCTGTACACACCCTGACCAGTGTCCCCACCAGGGATAGAATCTGTAACCTGACATGTTCCCTGAGCAGATTACCAACGACCCCTCAGTGCAAGGGATGATGCTTAACCAACAACCACACCAGCCAGGGCAAGTAATACACATTTTTAGAAGCATTTCCAACACTTTCTCACAGGTACAAATCCTTTGTATCACTTCCAAAGAAACCACCAGACAATAATTCTTGCTTCAGTAAAATAATTAGAAGTTATTGTATGCAGTGGATTTTATTACTGGTGAGAATTACACAAGTATATCCCACTTTCTCTAATAACAACTGAAACCTAGAAGGGACAATGCTCAACAACTCAAAGGAATAAATAAACAACATTGATATTGAACCACAATGCCCCCTGGCATAAACAGCAAAAATAAACCTTCACTTTCCCTTTTAAAAACCTTAAGCCATTGTTTCAGCAAAGCATTTCTGAGTCATAGACTTGAATGAAAAGACATCCTTCAGTGTTAGTAAAAGTTCTCCAGAGAAACAGAACCAATAGAATGTAGAAACAGAAAGAGAGATTTAAGGAATTGGCTTACACAACCGTAGGGCCAGTACCTTTGAAATTTGCAGGACAAGCTGGAAGGTTGGAGACTCAGGGAAAAGTTGATACTGCTATCCTGTGTCCAAAGGCCATCTTGGGACCTGTATTTTCTCTTAAGGCCTCCAATTGATTGAATGAGGCCTATCACATTATGGAGAATAATCTTCTGTATTCCTTCTACTGATTTCAATATTAATCATATCACCCAGCTGGAGGTTGGTGGCTGGCGTAGCTCAGTGGTTGAGCATCGATCTATGAACCAGAAGGTCACAGTTTAATTCCTGCTCAGGGCACATGCCAGGTTTGTGGGCTCAATCCCCGGTGTGGGGAGTGCAGGAGGCAGCTGATCAGTAATTCTCTTGTTATGGACCACTCGCGAGTGACAACCACCAAGGAGCCAGATCAAAATTTTAAGAAGCCTTTTAATAACGAACTCGAGCCCGGGCCCACGTCTCCACTGTCACAGCAGTGAGCAACGCGAGCCCCGAACCTCGGTAGCGAGCACTTTTTATCTCCAACGCAGGGAGATTTGGCAATTTGTGATTGGCCGGTTTCACACAAAGAAAGGTAGCATAAGATCAGTTACAGTACAGGGAAGCGGGAAATTTCAAATTTTGCTCCCAGGCTGGTGACTCCTGTTGACCCGGTATCTGGCTGTCTGGTGTTCTGGCAGCAGGATGATCTCAGGCAAGGGAGGGCTGAGTAAATGTCACAAACAGCTAAAGGGGGTTTTGGTGGTTGTGTCTGGTCTAAGCAATGACAAACCACGTCCTTCTCTTCTATCCTCCTCCCGCCTCTGAGTCTGGCTATCACATTCCCTACTGGTCTTATCAGGGAATCAAATCCTTGATTCCTGCTGTCCCCCCTCATCGTCCGAGTTTACAGGTTGGTCTTTGTGATTTTAAGATGGCAGCCCCCAGGTAAGTTTCACGCGACCAACATGGTGGCTGCCAAGTCACACAGTCCAAGATGGTCTTTGCAGTCCTGTCCTGCCTTTACATTCCCCCCCTTGTCTTGGAACCTACGGCTCAATCATGAGCCGGGCTGCATTTCTATCTCGCCTTCCATTTTACTCCTGAATGGTCAACATAAAAATATTCCTCCCCTAGAGCTGCACATAGGCCTCCTTGCTGCATGAATACAGAGGCAGGCCATGACTATTACCAGGAAAAAGGGTGGACTCCTGGCAGTGTGGGTGACAGCAAATAGTCAACAAAGTTATCGACATTAGGTGGGTCAAATGCGCCATAAGTTGAGCTTGAGCGGGTTGTGGCTCCATTGTGTAATGAAGTACTTCCAGACTGCAGAGGGATCAGCTGGGCAGACGTGAGTGTAGCGGATCCAAGTTGCGACGTTGTCTACCTTGAGAGTGGTGTGTGTAGTCAGCACCAAGATGTAGGGGCCCTTCTACCATGGCTCAAGGGTCTCCCGGCAGTGCCTCTTGACAAAAACCTAATTCTCCCGCCAGTCTGCATTGACGAGGCGAGGGGTTGGGCCAGCCTCATCACGGAGGCATGGCCAAATGTCCATGTGCGTCCTTTGGAGCCTTTTTATGAGGCAAATTCAGTAATATGATTTAAAAACCATGGTGTAGGAAGAGTTCCTTACCCGGTAAAGGGCATACGGAAGGGGAGCTATCCAGTCCCCATCAGTCTCCATGGTTAATTTGGTAAGGGTTTTTTTTAGAGTTTTATTCTCTCTATCTGTCCTGAACTTTGGGGCCTATAAGCATAATGCAATTTCTAATCTGCTCCTATAGCCTTGGCTACTGCCTGTGTTACCTGTGAAATAAAAGCTGGCCCGTTGTCTAACCTTGTCATAGTAGGAAATCCATACCTGGATAGGATGTCTTTTAGCAGCTTTTTGGCCATTGCCTGCTTGGTTGGGCATGCCTCTATCTATCTAGAAAAGGTGTCTTTCTCCTGCTGTATATTTTCTATCTTAATTAAATTAAATTAATCTGAAAACTTGACTGTTATTTTATTGTCAAATTTAATATTCTAACAACAATTTTAGTTCATCCTGTAATTATTAATGGCAAGGATTGTTTTGCATTCTTGAGTAGGCACTGAGCATCCTTGGTGCTAGCTGCTGTTAGCCAAGTTTCTGTTTGATACCTTGGTTCTGATCTGGGCTGGTCCAAGTCTTTGTCTGTTACCTGGGTCCCAATCTGAGCTTGGCATGGGAAGTGAAGTAGCCATGGGGCAGGAGACCTCTCTCAGAAGGGGCGAGTGTTCAAGCCCCTGCAATGCTGGGGTGGTGAGGTTCTATGCCCCATCTCTGTTGGCCCCCATGTTCTCTCCTGATGACCCCTCTGCGACTGTGTCTGTCTTAGGTTGTTCCTCCCATGAGGAATCTTACCCGTCTCTGGCTAACCAGCCATCCTCAGGGGCCAAGCAGGGTGATGTGAGGTTCAGTTCTGTCTCCTTGGTAGCCTATGCCCATGTGGCCTCCACGCCCAGTACCTGCCTTGGGATCCCCTCGCCTGCTGGCGGGTCCCCGGCACTTGATCACATATCTTGCTTGGGGAACTTAGGTTTTCTCTCCAGGGAGGGCCCATCTCACACCACTGGGCCACAGACAGATCCATGGTATTAGCCATCACGAGGCTTCAACCTCAGCATGTACAGAAAACTCAGGCAACAGCTGTGGGCAATTGGATTATGAAAGGAGGATCCCTCCTTGGCAAAAGAGCCAACATAGAATGCTCGTTGCCTATTCAAAGAGGCCTTTCACGAAGTGGAAGGGATTAAATATTTTTATGTCCCTTTTAAATTGCTATCAATTATTTAAAGATTTAGTTTATATTTTTTGCTTTAAGCCATGGCAATTCAATTTCAAACTGGCTGTCAAATTTTTTTGTATAGACAAGATCTAATTACATGTTTCTGCACCTCTCCTAGGAGCAAGTAGTGATAGTAGGCGTGTTTTATCTTTTGCCTACCCTCTTTTGGTGTCTATGCAAGCCAGAAGCCTTTTTTTAATTTTGCACATAAAGGAGTAGTGGTCTGGATTTGTGTCAATATAAAAGGGAAGCTGGGTGGTGACATCTATGTAATTATATTTTCTTGCTCCACCCCTGTTGCTCCTGGATAAACCAAGGTATTTGGTATAAGGTGATTAATCTATATAAGGGCTTTTATCCATGAAGGGTCAGGAATATAAGTCCAAAATATTTCCCTATTTGCCCTAGGTAATATTATCTAATATTACCCTATAGTTGATTACGGCTAGCCTGGCAAGAAAGACGTTTTTAGGCATTCTTGGGGTTCTGGTTTCCTTACAAATTCATTTAGCCTTCTGTACTAGCCTTCTTTACCATGCCCCAGGAACTGTTTGCAATAGGGTTTATTTGTTTTAATAAAGGTAATTTGGGCCATAGTCATGCTACTTGGGCTGAGGAAACTGCCTGCTCAATTTTTAGCAACTTATCTTTAGCTTCACCTGTTAATGTTTGGGGAAAGGAAAGATCACAGTCACCTTTAAGTGAATTAAATAAAGTTATCATTTTTCCATCAGATCTTTAGATAAGGTCTCAGCCAGTTAATGTCCTCTAATAATTTTTGAAAGTTATTTAAAGTTTTTAAGACAATCTTATCTCCACCTTTTGAGGCCTAACGCAATGGTTTGCAGTTATGGTTCCCAGATATTGGAAAGGCGTTCCTTCCTGTACCTTTTCTGGAGCAATTCGTAAGCCCTATTTAGGGAGCTTCTCTTCTAATTGGGAACACGTGGCCAAGACTTCTCTTCTCGTGGGCTCCCTTTGGCTAGATGGGCTCCTGATCATTGTTTCTCGAGCCTTGACCAGTCTGATATCCCATTTGGGTCATTGCCTGCTGTCCTTTGCTGGTAATAATACACCTCTGTAAACCTTCTAAGACATCTTCAGTCCCATGAAGTTGACTGAAATTCCAGAGATGATGGAAAGCTGAAACCATCCCATCAGTCCCTTCTCATTTTGCCACCTTAACAAGGTGGCATTACCATTGTGTGTCATGAGGAACTTCCACCTCTCTAACTATGCCTATAGTATCTATTGTGGACTAACTTGGAGGTCAGAGTTCTTTGCTGATAACATTAACATTCGCTCCAGTGTTCACCAGACCTCTAAATTGTTTTTCTTTTATTTTTAAATTAATCATAGCATGGGTTTTGCTAATTTTATGTATCCAATAGATGTTTGAACTTCCAAATCTTTGCATTTTTCTTTTTTTCATTATAGCCTCATCTTGCTGAATATAAGGTACAAGTAGTATCCGAGCAAACCTTTGTCCTGGAGTAATTTACATAACAAGATTATATTTTAGCTTAGCTTTAATTTCTTTTTTATAATCTGAATCAATGCTTTTAGGCAAAACAGTTAGTCTTCTTAAGGGTGTCTCCACTCCTTTTTAAGATTAATTCTAAAATTCCCTGTGGCACAGGTCCATAAAACTTGCTTTAGGAAATGTTTTGATCTTACATTCTGACAAGTTTAAATCATTTCTGTAATGGAACTATCTTTTCTCAGGCATTTCCTACAATCAGCATTAGCATTTTTATTTAGCTGAAAACCTTGACTATAATTTAACAAGTTAATTTATGAAGTAATTTAAGTAGGTATCTTTAATTTTAAAAAGAAATTTTTTCAGTACAGTTTAGGTATCTTATTTATTGGTTCTTATTTAAGATTCTGCTGTTCAAAATTTGACTATATTTAAGAAATATAGACCAACATAAGTCCATCTATTAGAGAAAACATAACATTTTTTAAGAAAGTTATATTTTAGACATTTAATTATTATATTTATATAATTTCTTCAAGTTTAATTTGTATTTTGAACTTTTAAAGCTGAAAAGTCAAACATTTAGCTATCTTTAGATTAATAATACTTTGTTTCTAAGAAAAATATAAGACATTATCAATTAATAGCTTTAATTTTGTCTTTTAGGTTTTTCTCATGAGGAAGCAATATTCAAATTATTAAACAAGTTTTTATTATTTGGTTAACAAGCCCAGGCTGTCTTTTGACTTTTCAAAAAGGCCCTTTTTTTTTCTTTGCCTGAGGGCATTCAGTAGCCAGTCTGGACTATGCTTCTTCCTCTATTAATAAAGGGGGTAGTCAGTTACCTGGGCCATTAGATTGTTATAATTAATATATTATTCATCTATATTTCAATAATTTTTTGAGTTTTAAATCTAATTCCAATTATTTTAAGGCATTTATTTTGGATAAATTCTTTTTTTAAAAATGGCGAAGATGAGACCCAGACACCCTCTGGGGAGTGGCGTCCCTATTGGATCGCCACGTGGCTCCCTTCCCCCACACTGTCTAGATCTTGGGCCGGGTCCTGGCCTCCCCGCTGAGGGTCCTGGTGCTCCTGCTCCCCAAGCCCCAGCAGCCGTGCAGAAGAGCCCCGAGGGTGGCGGTAGCAGAGCCGGGCCTGCAGCAGATGGGACTTGGAGGCCATGCCAGTGCCTAGCCGCTTGTCTGGCCCCAGCTCTCTTTCCCCTGCCGGCTGCCAGCACCATCCACACCTCCAAGCCTTTATTTAGAAATTAAATTTTCTAGATTTCTTTTAGCCAAATTAGTCAGCTTTTTAGCAGCCATCTAAAGACTCCCCATTGCAGCCTCGCAGTAGACCCAGAGCCTCCCCTTACCTTCTGCTGTGTTGAAATCCCATTCAGGCCAAACTAGAGGGGAAAAAAGTTTAAGATTCCCAGAACTAGCCTCCTGGGATCGGTCCCCATTCTCTGTCCCAGCCCTGGTGTGGGGTGGACTGAAAGAATTATTTGGGAACAGAGGTCTGGAGAAATCTTCAGTTGAGCTGAGGAGAGGGTCCTGGTTAGGGGGTGGTCCTGAAAGGGCAATCATCCCGAGCGCCCTTGGCCAACAGGATTGTCTGTCTCTTTCTCAATTTTCCCTTCGAGGGCAGGCAACCTTTTAACCATCGAGGCTTGTCAGTGACAATGTCAATCCAGACATCAATTTAAGGAATTTGGTCCGGGTGGCCCGGATTGCCATGAACAACATGGCGGACCTCACAAGCAACATTTAGGTTCAACGTCCCGGTGGAGGGCCACCCAACCTTGAATGTGGGCCATTCCAATTCACAAAATTTCTGCAAAGCAAAGTCATCAATCGAAGCTCCATAGTCATCCGTGCGCACTTTCGAAATTACTGAAAATTTTTAAGGAAACATTGTAATGGGGTGGAGGGTCCAGACGGACCCTGGCCCATTCTGACTGTTACAGCAAAGGAATAAAACAGCAACAAAAGCCAAAGCTGGTTTGGCTCAGTGGATAGAGCGTCGGCCTGCAGACTGAAAGGTCCTAGGTTCGATTCCAGTCAAGGGCATGTACCATGGCTGCGGGCACATTCCCAGTAGGGGGTGTGCAAGAGGCAGCTGATCGATGTCTCTCTCTCATCGATGTTTCTGACTTTCTATCCCTCTCTCTTCCTCTCTGTGAAAAATCAATAAAATATATTTTAAATAAAATAAAATAAAATAAAACAGCGACAAAATTAAAACAAAACACAGAACATAAACCAGACAGAAAATACACAGAACCTGACCGTTGCTGCAAACCCCACACTGGGGTCCCACAGTCCTGAAGACAATATACAGAATCCGACCGCTGCTGCGAACCTCATACTGGAGTCCCACAGTCCAGAAGAACCTGCTGCAACCTCATAAGGGAGTTCCCGCAGGCCAGAAGAACCTGCTGCAACCTCACAAAGGAGTTCCTGCAGTCCAGAAGAACCTGCTGCAACCTTACAAAGGAGTTCCTGCAGTCCAGAAATAGAACCTGCTGCAACCTCACAAAGGAGTTCCCGCAGTCCAGAAGAACCTGCTGCAACCTCACAAGGGAGTTCCTGCAGTCCAGAAGACCCCTGGTGCTGTCGTGTCAGGGGTCCGGCCCTGGAAGTACGCGGCATCCCACCTTCCTTTTTTTGGACTCTCTGAGGAACATTCCAAACCAGACAGAAACAGATTTCTTACCTCCTAAAGAGGTCCTGATGGCTTCAGCTTCAATAAAAAGATTGTCAATCAGAATTTTTTGGAGTCCCCTCTTTCATTCCCTTGGAACCTGGGACGGAACTCAGAGGGGTCTCGGAGGGGTGTCCACCCACCGGCTGTAGTGCCGGAGTGCATCTCACCGGGGCCTCCAAATGTTATGGACCAACCGAGAGTGACAACCACCAAGGAGCCAGATCAAAATTTTAAGAAGCCTTTTAACAACGAACTCGAGCCCGGGCCCACGTCTCCACTGTCACAGCAGTGAGCAATGTGAGTCCTGAACCTCAGTAGCAAGTACTTTTTATCTCCAATGCAGGGAGATTTGGCAATTTGTGATTGGCCAGGTTTCACACAAAGAAAGGTAGCATAAGGTCAGTTACAGTACAGGGAAGCAGGAAATTTCAAATTTTGCTCCCAGGCTGGCGACTCCTGCTGACCTGGTATCGGGGGCAGCAGGATGTCCTCAGGCAAGGGAGGGCTGAGTAAATGTCACAAACAGCTAAAGGGGGTTTCGGTGGTTGTGTCTGGTCTAAGCATGACAAACCACGTCCTTCTCTTCTGTCCTCCTCCTCCCTCTGAGTCTGGCTATCACACTCTCTCATCATTAATGTTTCTATCTCTCTCTCTAACCCTTCCTTTCTGAAATCAAGAAAAATATATTTTTTAAAATAAATAAATAATAAATGTTAGTTATTTCTAAAAATATATCTTCACAGCAACATCTAGATTGGTGTTTGACCAAATAACTAAGTTCCATGGCCTAGTCTAGCTGGCACAAACAATTAACCATCACATCCCATATCCAAATCTCGGTAAATGGCAGCATCTTGGTCCAACGTTTGGTTCGGATCAAGAGCACATACCTCGGTTGCAGGCTCAATCTCCAGGGGCACATGTAGGAGGCAACCAATCAATATGTCTCTCTCACAACAATGTTTCTCTCTTTGTGTGTCTCTCTGCATCCCTTTCGCTCTCTCTAAAAATCAATGGAAAAATATCCTTGAGTGAGGATTAAATAAAAAATGATCCCCTAGTCTGTCCCTTTATCTCAAATGTCTTCATTTTAAATTTTGAAACCATTAAATTAATTTCCCGTCTTAAAATACTTCAATGATTCATTGCTTTTAAATAAAATCTAAGCTTCCTAAAGCATGGCCTGACCTGTTATGATCTGACCCTGGCCTGCCTAAACCAGCTTCGTTTTCCACCACTTACCTTACTCACCCCAAACCTAGACAGCTACTTGCAGATGCCAAATACCCACAACTTCTTTACATTTTAGTGACAATTCACATGCTGCCCCTTCTGCTAGTAATGTCTCATCCATCTGGCAAATGCCTACTCTTCCATCATCACATCCCAAATTTTCCTCTTCTCTGATCATGCCTATCTTTGCTACCCATATTTCATATTTTCTTTTTTTGCTGAATTTCCATAGTACTTTGATTCATACTTCCATCAATCACATTTTATGTACACACTAGAGGCCCCTCAAGGGATGTCCAACTGCTGTGTAGGCAGAAGAGGCTCCCACCACGAAGACCACTTGCTGCACTTGCCAGCCATGAGCTCAGCTTCTGGCTGAGCAGTACTCCCCCTGTGGGAGTGCACTGATCACCAAGGGACAGCTCCTGCATTGAGCATCTGCCCCCTGGTGGTCAGTGTGCATCATAGCAACTGGTTGTGTCGCCATTCAGTTGATTTGCATATTAGCCTTTTATTATGTAGGATTACCATTAATGTGTGATCTTGTTAAAGGATTTAGTGCTTCTCTTTATTCATCTTGTATCCTCAGTTCAAAAGACAAAGGCCAGTATAGTGATCATCACTTAGGACAAACATCCCAAAATCTTTGCAATGGCCTTTTACTTATTTGTAAACATCTCCTTCTAGACTTAAGCTCCTTGTGTCTGTTTGCTTTACCTAGTGCCCAGCATACGGACTTGAAAAAAAGAGTGCATACCTTAGCCATTAAATTCAATCATCACAACCTCAAATATTTTCTCAATTTTTCTTATACTGATGTCTCCAGTTAGGTAAAAGACTCTTGCTAACAGGGACTAGTCTTGTACTTTTTTAAAAAAAATAATTTTTTGTTGATTTCAGAGAGGAAGGGAGAGGGAGAGAGAGATAGAAACATCAATGATAAGAGAGAATCATTGATTGGCTGCCTCCTGCAAATCCCACACTAGAGATAAAAGCCTGCAACTCAGGCATAAGCCCTGATAGGGAATCAAACTATAATCTCCTGGTTCATAGGTTGACACTCAACCACTGAGCCATGCCAGCCAGGTGTCTTCTACTTTTTTATTGTTCTTTCTCCTCTCTGCCCCCACCCATCCTAAGACAGCAGAGTACCATGTACATGCTAGGGACTCAGTTGATATTTGTTGATTAAAGAATGAATATGCCTTATATCTGTGTATTCTTTTCTCTGAATCCGAGCTTGCTCATATCAAAATTCATCCCTGAGCCTACTGCAGTGAAGTGTGGAAAATCAGACTGAGAGATTCTATCCAATAAAATCAACTCTGGTCAAGAGAAATGGAGTACATGTCTCTTGTGATTAACCTGTACATGTCTCAGAAAAGTACACACCCATACTCTTTGGGATGCTCATACTTCACCCATTTCCTCTGTGATACTCAGATGAAGGATGAGGGCAGGAAAACTCAGAGGGTGGAAAGCTGGTGCTGAGGAAGAGAACTCCACGTAGGTACCCTGGGGCTAAAAGGAAGCCAGAGCTAACTGCAGTTAAATCGAGGGAAGTTGAGGCTTCATCTAGAACCAAAAGGCAAGAGCTCATCCTGAGCTAAGCAACTTGCTAGGACTTTTGGGGCAAACAGTACCTGGAAGCCCTTTATATCAAGAGTATTGATCAGAGTTCTCGGCATCCAAGCCACATCTAGCCAGCTAAAGCCCTAGACTCCCACATCATATTCCCATCTTGACCCCTCACTTCTCTATTCTTTTTTTTACTTATATTATTCCTAGGTCTAGGTTTCAATTGTGTGTATTTTGGCTGACCCTTCAGGACCAAAAACCAAATATGACTTCTCCAATGTGACTCTTGACCCCTCTCTTAGACATGGTTTTATAGGATAAGCAGTGTATCAGAATGGAAACAGCAAAGGCTTTGGAATTACCAGATTTGGACTTCAATACCACTCACAACTGAGTTCCTTGGGCATCTCAATCCCCCTGAGCCTCTGTTTCCTATTGGGTTAAAGTAGTGGGGTAATAATATCTACCCCACTGATAGTCTGTTCAGGCTATGATAACAAAATACCATAACTAGGTGTCTTATAAACAACACACATTTATTTCTCACAGTTCTAGAGACTAGAAGTCTCTAGAAGTTCAAGATCTAGATCCTAGCATATTTGGTGAATGATGAGGGCCCCTTCCCGGTTCACAGTCTTCTTGCTGTGTCCTCACATGGTGGAAGAGCTAAGGAGCTCCCTGAGATCTCTTTTGTGAGGGCACTAATAGCATTCATGAAGGCTCCACCCTCATGACTAAAGCACCTCCCAAAGGCCCCACCTCCAAATACCATCACATTGGATTTCAAAATGTGAAGTTTTTTGTGGGGGAACAACACATTCAGACCATAGCCAAGTAGTTTTGTGTATTAAAAGACATAAGCAAGTAGATATCACCATCACCCTTTCTCTACCCTCATTTTTGTCCTCTGATCTACAGGTAAATAGTCACATCAACAAATACAGCCAATTAGTTTATTTTTTTCTTCTGGGCACAGCATGTGCCCCAAGCATACCAAATGAGGTCAGTGACTATGAGGTTTGAAAATGGAAGGTGGAAGGTTAGGTCTTACTTTTCTTTGGAATCATAAATTGTCAGAATAACATAAGACTCTAAGAACAAACTATATAGCCATCTTTACCACCACCTAGAAAGACCTTGCCTGAGAATTAAGCCAACAGAGGAAATTTAAACCAACATATGCAGAGACTGTGTCTTAATATGTCCGAACTTCAGCAGTACCTAAAGCTAGCTCTGCTCTTAGGTTCTCTAGTACATAAACAATATATAGTATCTTTTTGGCTTATTTTAATTTGAATTGGATTTCATCACATGCAACGAAATATAGAACCTACCTAGAAGGAGTGCATTCCCTGAAATTCAGTGGCCAGATTCCCATGGTGAGCTGTAAGGGAAAGGTGTCCAATTCCCTACTTATTATTAATGTTCTGAGATCCAGTACCATCTGGCCTTTCTGAAAAACCATGTATTCTAAAATGTACTAAATCATGTGTTAGATCAGAAATGGGAGGACAATACAAAGTTTTATCCATAAAATTTTATCACATAATAATGTTCAGCTAACTGATAAGAAAATCAGATTATGTCCACACAGTTATTTTTATAGCAGTTTGTGTACCTGTCTGAATCTCCTCGGGGAAAC
The DNA here is from genome assembly GCA_027563665.1 of Antrozous pallidus. NCBI lineage: Eukaryota > Metazoa > Chordata > Mammalia > Chiroptera > Vespertilionidae > Antrozous > Antrozous pallidus. The sequence goes on along the minus strand of CM050520.1, from coordinate 53,584,074 downwards.
AAAAGTCACTCTAAGCATTTCAATAGGGGGCAATTACTATTGGCAATTGGTTAGACAGATGCTGGAGAGTGAAAAGGGAACTTGTGAGGTACTCAGAGGTAGTAGCCACAGATGCGACCTCTGCTAAAGTTGAGAGAACAAAGAGAACTTCTAAGAAGATGCCTCACGGTGCTTCATTTTGTCTCTAGAGGGAAGTAAAACCTGGCAGCTGCTGATACCACTACCGGGACAATATGAGGCCAGCGATAGGAGTTCCAAAAGAAGCTGGAGGCTAGAACCAATTATTATCACTGGGGCAAAGGGCTCCAGCTGGGATGACAGTGACCAGTGCTCAAAGCAAACAGAAAGATGAAGATTACTTCTGCCTTCCTCTTGCCTTCCAATCTCCCCCTTGGACCTCACATTGGCAGAACCTAGTAAAATGCCACCTGGCAAAGGAGGAAAACGTTATGCAGACATCCAGCACCATCATCACAAGCAGAGGATAGAAAGTTGGATTGGAGCAGAGTGACAATAATTTAATAACCAACACAGCTTGCTTTTGAATCATATTTCCAACTTGATTTGTCTCTCCTCTCAACAGGTTCCCAGACAATTCTCTTGTCAAAGAAATCTTCCAAGATCCATTTGATTGTCAAAGGTAGGACTCAATCCCGAAAAGTTTCTGTTTGTTTTCTTTTTTAAGAGTTAAGGACATCTTTGCAAGAGATTTCTTAAATAGAATTTCAAATAGAGAGCCTGGGCTTGCTTAGCCTCACAAAATCTTAGAATATTCATGAATGTTCCAGGATCTCCTCTCCAGGGACTACCCAAGCAATCATAGTAAGGTAGAGAGCAAGAGAATACAAATCAATCTAAGGAAAACTGCTATGGCTACTTGCTCTGTGCAAAAGAAGGATATAGGTTGTTTTGCTCCCACTCCTAAAAACTTTACATGACTTTAGAAACCCTTTAAGTCCACCCTTCAATGATGTATTCAGTACTAATGCAATAATATATGCTACTAATTACAACCCATAGGTCCTTTCAAGCCAAGTAATATGTAAATTTTAATATTTTCATTTCTTTCCATTTAGCCCACAATACACATTAATGTGACCTGAAGCCAAGGTCTCAAACTACTTTGCTAAACTTGGTTATTTGCCAGAGTACAGTAAATTCAGAGTACAGCCAAGTACAGTAGAATTGAAAATAAATGGGTTCTCCTACAATTGGAGTTCCAAAATCCTATATAATAATCCTATATAATAAAAGGGTAATATGCAAATAGACCAAATATCAAAACAACCAAACAACCTATCAAAGTATAATATGCTAATGATATGCTAAGGCCACTCAACTACTAGCTATGATGTGCACTGATCACCATGGGACAGACAGTCAACTGGTCAACCAGTCACTATGATGTGCACTGACCACCAGGGGGCAGATAGCCAACTGGTTGACCACTCACTATGACCACCAGGAGACAGATGCTCCACCCAGTGGGTTAGCTTGCTGCTGGGGTCCAGCCAATCAGGACTGAGCAAGATGGGCCAGACATGCCCCAGAGCCCTCCCACAGTCCTTCCCTGCCCAATGGTGCACTGGTGGGATTCCTCAGCCTGGCCTCCACCTTCTCAAAATCCAGGACCCTCAGGGGATATTGGAGAGCCGGTATCAGTCTGATCCTGCAGACCACTCCCCTTGGCTGGCGAGTGCTACTGCAGTAGCTCCAGTCTTTTCCAATTGGGACTGATTAGGTGCGGGCCCACAGCAGGCATAGTGGGGCTAGGATGAGCGGCCATGGCAGTAGGAGCTGCAGGCAGCATTGTACTGTGGGTTTTAGCCCTATCACCGCAGGCCATCCAGAGGGACCCCACCTATGCATGAATTCATGCATCAGGTCTCTAGTTTCATGATAAAATGCCTTAAGGTAGGTTTCTTTTTTATTCACTGTGCTAAGCACTCAATGAATTCTTTATATCTGGAAACTTATATTCTTCAGTCATAGAATTTTTATTTTCTCCTTTAAATAATTTTTTCTCTCTCCTTCTTGGTTCTGAATATATTTGCAAATAATATTCAGGATATTGATATACAATTAATCAACTACCAGATCTCTTGACATATCCTCTAATTACATTTCCTTTTCCCTCTATATTCAATCTTTATCTGATAGTCTTGTTTCTAGTAGCTTAGTGGAAGTAAGATAGTTTGTCCTTCATTGTCCAATATGTAAACTTTCACTTAATTCTACTGTTTTCGATAAGATGCGTGTCTCCCACTGTTTCTAGTGTCTTGAGTACAGAACCTGTCTAATTCAATTTCTCTAGATAATAAATTCTTTCCCCTTGTCTACTGATATGTGAAAGGTGGCTGGCTGACTGCATAGGGTTCAAAAAGGAATCTAGTATTTTCCTTCTCCTCTACCTTGTGAGGCATCTGGTACTTCCAATTCCTCAGCTTTTCTGGGGTTCTGGAATTGAACTGGTTTCTTCTTGTCATCTCCTTCTGCAGGATTCTATAAGTTGTCTAAATAATATAGTAAAGCAGGGAGAGGAGAACCAAGATGGCAGCATAGGTAAACACCTATTGTTCTGCCCCGCGCAACGATTTAAGAACTACAACATAACAGCAGAACAGACATCACCCAGAATCGCCAGAAAGCTGGCTGAGTGAAAACGCCACAAATAAGAGTAAAGGTGGGACACTGAGACTCAAAGGAGCAGTGGGAGCGCAGCCTTGAAGACGGAAACAGGTTAGGAGCCGTCCTGGTCGCGCACACAGGCTGTAGGGCTGGAGCAGCAACCCCGGCTGGATTTCGCTAACGGGGAGGGCGGAGACATCCCACTACACGGATTCCCCAGCGCCAGGCAAGGTCCGAGATCCGGGGGACGCGCCCTGGAAGTGGGGCACGGCGGAGGTCTCCTAGTCTGAGGAGAAGCCCAGAGGCTGGAAAAGGAAGTTTGCGCGCAAGTGTCACACAAACCCGTGACTTGCCCCCTGGAGGCTTGTCTCCTGGTCCCGGAAACAATCTATTTTACAACCCTGGGCTGGACTTTGGGTGTGCAGACACATTTGGGGAGAGGCAGAGTTGTCTGACAAGGGGAAGAGACTAGCGGCTTTCTCTTGGAGGTGTCTGCGGCCATCCCATCCAACAGAAACTGACGCGCGAGCGCCGTATAGGATATAGCTGACACTGAGGCTGCCTGCTCAGTTCAGAGACTCCGCCCATCCAACCTGAACACAGTCTCCCTTCACAGCCAATTGGCTTGGAGGTCAAACCCTCCTACGGCTAACAACAACAAGCTGGGTTTAAATTCAAAAATACTGTACAACCCATAAAGGATTGCAATAAGAGTACCCACCTCAGGTAACTAGGGAGGCTGTGCCACTGACCCTTAGAGGATATCTACCACATAAAGCCGCCACTATGCAGAGATATGGAAAGAAATCATGTGTGAAAGAAATGGAGGAGAAAAGACGACAAGACATAGAGTTCAAAACCACAGTTATAAGGCTTTTCAAGAGGCTCCTAGAAAAGGCCGATGAACTTAATGAGAATTACGAGGAAATAAACAATACCAACCAGGAAATGAATGAGACCCTCAAGGAAATGAACAAGATCTCTGAGGATATGAACCAGACCCTCACGGATAAAAAAAAAAGGATCAACTAGAAATCAAGCATACACAGACTGAAATAAAAAATATTAAACAAAGTCCTAAAAGCAGTCCAGAGGGCCACAAGAACCAAGTCAAAGATTTGAAATACAAAGAAGCAAAATTCACTCGGCTGGAAAAGCAAGAAACAAAAAGAATTCAGATAATTGAAGATAGCGTAAGGGGCCTCTGGGACAACCTCAAGCATGCCAACATCCGAATTACTGGGGTGCCAGAAAAAGAGAGAGAGCAAGTCAATGAAAACCTAATTGAAGAAATAATGACTGAAAACTTCCCCCACCTGGTGAAAGAAACTGACTTAAAAGCCCAAGAAGTACACAGAACCCCAAAATATAGGAATCTAAAGAGGACCACACCAAGACATATCATAATTAAAATGCCAAGAGCAAAAGATAAAGAGAGAATATTAAAAGCAGCAAGAGAAAAACAGTTGGTTACCTACAGTGGAGCACCCATACGATTGTCAGCGGATTTCTCAACAGAAACGATGCAGGCCAGACGGGAGTGGCAAGAAATATTCAAAATAATGAATAGCAAGAATCTACAACCAAGATTACTCTATCCAGCAAAGCTATCATTCAAAATTGAAGATCAGATAAAGTGCTTCGCAGATAAGAAAAAACTAAAGGAGTTCATCACCACCAAACCAATATTATATGAAATGCTGAAAGATATTCTTTAAGAAGAGGAAGAAGAAAAAGGTAAAAATATAAATTATGAACAACAAATACACATCTATCAACAAATGAACATAAAAATCAAGTGAATTGATAGGCTGATGAACAAGATAAACTGGTGAATATAACAGAAGCATGGACATAAAGAGGGAATGGACTGACAATTCTTGGGGAGAAAAGGGTTGTGGGAAGTACAGCAAGAGATTGGACAAAAATCTTGCAACAATGGGAGAGGACATTGGGGAGGGGGAGGTGAGGGTGGAGGGTGGGATAGGTACAGGGTGGAGGGGAGCTACAGGGGGATAAAAAATGGGAAACAATGTAATTAATAAACTGAACAATAAAGATAAAAAAATAATATAGTAAAGCATTTAAGAGATCAGAACCTATAGCCATGGTTTGAATCTTGGCCCCTCTACCTACTAGACATTTCATTACAGACAAATTATTTAACATCTGTGTTTCAGTATTTTTATTTATAAGTGGAGATCATAATAGTGCCTACCTCTTAAGGTTTTTATAACTAAAGGATGAAATAATACCTTTAACACATTTATAAGAGGTGAAAGAGTTGTACATTAAAAACAAGAAAATATTGCTGAAATAAATCCAAGAAGACATCATGTGTTCATGAATTGGAAGATTCAATATTGTTAAGATGTGAGTACTACCTAAAGCAATCTATAGATAAGTGTAATCCTTACCAAAATCCCCATAGAATCCTATATAATAAAAGAGAAACATGCAAATTTGATGTACCTTGGCTCCTGACTGGCTGTACTACCAACCAATCAAGAGTGGGGGCAGGGCCAAGTGGCATGAGCACCGGGCCCAGGGGTGGAGATGAAATGGTGGTGGTGGCGAGCGACCAGCCCCTGGGTGCTGTGAGGGGAAGCGGCAGCAACAGCAGCAGTGGTGGTGGCAGCATCAGGGAGCACCCAGCTCCCAGGCACTGTGAACGGAAGTGGCAGTGAACACCCAGCTCCCCAGAGCCGGGTGGTCGCAGGCAGCCAGGGTTGAGCTGAGCAGGGTGATGGCTGGGTGCCCAAGGCCTAAAGCCTCACCAGAGGCTTTAGGCCTTGGGTAGGCTGAGGGTGAGCCATCATTTGGACATCCTCTGAAGGCTCCCAGTATGTGAGAGGGGGCAGATTGGGTTGAGGGACCACCCACCCCCAGTCTATGAATTTCGTGCACCGGGCCCCTAGTTTTTTCAATAAGTAGAAAATTCCATCCTAAAATTCATATGGAATCTCAAGGGACCCTGGAGAGCCAAAATGATCTTGAAAAAGAACAAAGTTAGATATCTCATACTTTCTGATTTCAAAAGATATTACAAAGTTACAGTAATCAAAACATTGTGTTACTGGAATTAAGGCAGACACATAGACCAACAGAATAGAATAAAGAGTCCAGAAATTTGGACAAGGGTGCCAAGACCATTCAACAATGGAAAGGTCACTCTTTTTTAATAAATGGTATTGGAATAACTAATATTTACATGCAAAGGAATGAACTTAACTACAAATGAATCAAAGACCTAAATGTAAGACCCTAAAACTGTAAACCGTTAGAAGAAAACATAGGGGAGAAAACCTCGTGACATTTATTTGCCAACAATTGGCCCGGTGCACAGACTTGTGCATACTGCAAGGAAATTAATTAGAATAAATATTTTAATATCTCTATGTGCCCTTTCTCTACAATAGAACTGTCAACCACATTCACAATCAACAATAAAAGATTGAAACACATGCCTGCAATTGGTGCCAGTGATAGCTTTATATGTATTGCGCACGCTCAAGTCAACGTTTATTTTTAAATTGCCAGTGTGTGTCATATGTACTGGCTGGTTGGTCTTTCAGACAGTCAGACAGACGTACGGTTGGTCACTTAGCGTTTTATATATATATATATATATATATATATATATATATATATATATGATTTTTTGATACAACACCAAAAATGTAAGCAACAAAAGTAAAATAAATAAATTGGACTATATTAAATTAAAAACCTCTATGCAACAAAGGACATAGTTAATAGAGTAAAAAAAGCAAGCCATGGAAAACACAAAGAACACATGTAAACACCTTTACTCACCACCTCCCACAACTACATCAAAATTACAATTAAAATACAGAACAACCGCCGAAACCAGTTTGGCTCAGTGGATAGAGCGTCAGCCTGCGGACTGGAAGGTCCCAGGTTCGATTCCGGTCAAGGGCATGTACCTTGGCTGCGGGCACATCCCCAGTAGGGGGCGTGCAAGAGGCAGCTGATCGATGTCTCTCTCTCATCGATGTTTCTGACTTTCTATCCCTCTCCCTTCTGCCTCTTCAGTTTGTGAAGGACCCATTCCCACATGGTTCAGGGTTTGGGCCCTTTAAGAGGGGCCACACGCAAATTAAAAAGATGGGACAAGAAATAATAATTTCAAAATACTGGGGGACCAGGCAGAAGCCCAACTCAAGAGGAAGGACTTCGCTTGGGCTTCGGCCTTGCCATCCTTTTATTCAATTTGGTATACACCTATAGCCCTTAGGCAGGCAATTTCTAGTAACAAGCAGACTATCTTATCATCAAGGACTGTCTGGTAGGGAAGTTGCTTCAGCTACCATTGTCTGGACTAAACAGTGGGTGTACAGTCCTGACCTTTGCCAGAGCTCAAGAGTCACCAGCATTCCAGGATCCTTTTCCTTACCTCTCTGCTAGTGAAGACAATAGACGGTTTCCAACACACTTATGGATGTGTAGTGTATTCTGCTATGATCTGAAGCTGTCTAAAGGGTGTACTGGCTCTATGGCCTCTATGTAGGTGCAAAGTCAGCCACTGCCTGGGACCACCTTGTAGGGGCTATTTGTATTGAACTTGGAGGTGCCCAGGTGAGGCCCAGCTGGAAGCAAGGCGGATGGTGCTAGTGCAAGGTCTTGGGCATTTTCTTGATATATTTGGGGCATGCTAATCCAGGTAAAGTTTGTTTGAGAGATTTTAACAAAGTCTGAAGCCTGAGTCAGGACAGGCCATTCATATGGAAAAGCCACTGCAAACAGGTTGGGTGGGGCTGCAAATTGGATGGGGTGGAGTCTCAGAGAATCACCAGGGTGGAGCAAACAATGTGGGCTATGCTGATGGAAACTCCATTGTGACTGCCAGTCAGTCCTGCAACTGGGGAAGTCCTGGCACAGGAGCAATGACCCCTGAAAGTAGTCTTGTCTGGTTGAAAGAAGACCCCAAGTTCCTTTCTTGATGCTAGACAATCCATTTTCTCCCTTATGTGTCTGCCTTGTCCTGGCTGGAGCTCAGAGGAAGCAGGAACTTGTAAGTTCACCTCATGTGCAGGCCCTTTAAAAGGAACACCTGAGTTTCCAGCAACCCTGTGTCACTAAGCCCCAGTCTCTGAAGCAAGTCTTGCCCTACAGGGGTGTTTCCTGCACAGTAGCTCTCCCATTGTAATTGCAACTGATCCTTACAGCCAATTGGCCTGGAGGTCAATTACTCCCAGTGATGCAAATAGCAATCAAAGCTCACTACAAGACTGTGCACTCAACCCACACAGGGGTGTACCTAGAGTGCCAGCTCAAGTGACTGGGGAGGCTGAGTTGCTGGGATAGGACACTTACTCCAGTGTAGGACACTTACTCCACAAGGCCCCTCTACCAACTCCAGGAGTTCTACCCAATACATAGAAACAAATACAAGGAATCAGCCAAAATGCAGAGACATAGAGACATGTCACAAATGAAAGAAATGGAAGCAAGCAAACTACTGGATACAGAGTTCAAAACCCATGGTTATAAGGTTACTGAAGGACCTTCATGAGAGTTTCAAGGATCTTAGTGAGAATGTCAAAGACATGAAAAAGGACTAATCAGAAATTAAGCATACACTAACTGTAATAAATAATAATTTACAGGGATTCAATTGTAGCGTAGAGGAGTCTAAGAATCAAATTAACGATTGAATAATTTGGAATATTGAGGAAGCAAAAATCACCCAATCAGAAGAACAAGAAGAAAAAGGAACCCCAAAATATGAAGCCTCTGGGATAACTTCAAGCATACCAACGTTTGCATTATGGGGGTACCAGCAGGAGATGAGAGAAAGCAAGATAGTGAAAACCTATTTGAGGAAATAATGACAGAAAACTTCCTCTACCTGGTGAAAGAAATAGACAAGTCCAGCAAGCACAAGAGAGTCCCAAACAAGAGGAACCCAAAGAGGCCCACACCAAGACATATCATAATTAAAATTCGAAGTGTTAAAGACAAAGAGAGAATCTTAAAAGCAGTTACCTACAAGGGAGCACCCATATGACTGTCAGCTGATTTCTCAATAGAAACTTTGCAGGCCAGAAGGGAGTGGAAAGAATTATTCAAAGTAATGAATAGCAAGGACCTACAACCAAGATTACTCTACCCAGCAAAGATCTCGTTTAGTCTTGAAGGTCAGATAAAAAGCTTCACAAACAAGAAAAAACTAAAGGAATTCATCACCATCAAACCAGTGTTACATGAAATGTTAAAGGATATTCTTTAAGGATAGAAAGAAGAAGAAGGAGGAGGAGGAAGAAGAGGAGGAGGAAGAGGAGGAGGAGGAGGGATTAGAGGAGGAGACATAAAATATGAACAATAAAATGGCAACAAATACATATCTATTAATAATTGAATCTAAAAATCAAAATAAACAAGAAATCTAATGAATAAAATAAACTGGTGAATAAAACAGAATCACCATGGAAGCATGGAACAGACTGATGAATCTCCAAGGGAAGGAGGGTGGGGTAACCAAAGATCTTACATACGGACACAAACAGTAGAGTGGTGAAGCCCTGGGGTGGGGTGGAAACCGGATAGAGGGGTAAAGGGGGAATATAGGGAGATATCTGTAATACTCTCAACAATAAAGGTGTGTTTTTATATTATAATAGGCAAAACTAAAAAAAAAAAATCATCCCATAGAATGGGAGAAAATATTTGCAAATCATATATATGGCAAGTGGGTTAATATCCAGAATATATAATGAATTCCTACAACTCATAATAATATGATTAAGAAATGGGGGAAAGGTCCGGCAGGTGGCTGGCACAGCTTAGTGGTTGAGCATCGACCTATGAACCAGGAGGTCATAGTTTAATTCCTGGGTTACAGGCTTGATCTCTGGTAGGGAGCATGCAGGAGACAGCAGATCAATGATTCCCTCTTATCACTGATATTTCTACCTCTTTTACCCTCTCCTTTCCTCTCTGAAATCAATAAAATATATTTTAAAAATAAAAATAAAGAATAGGGAAAAGGCCTAAATAGACATTTCTCCAAAGAAGACATACAAATACCCTTTCCCCATCTGGCTTCAGTCACAGAGAGACAACTCTACCTCACCAGTTATTTCTAGTGAGAAAGAAATCAAACAGAAATTTTCTCTTTGGGACATTATTGGTATCTTAAAATGCCTGTCCTGCTCTCCATAAAAACACTTGAGCACTTTCTCAAAACCTCAGTTAACTGTCCCATCTACCTTAGGGCTCTTGAATATAAGATGAGGCACTCTGAATGAGAAAAAAATCTTTACCTTCCCAGACAGGGTTGAAAGTCCAGGACAGCCTGCAGATCTCACAGACTGACAGACATCCAATGGCTGCTCCCTTCCTACTATTTAAATCACAGCCCGGAGAGTCTGACCTTCCCGATGCCCAGGTGTTTGATGTTAAATCACAGTCCCTTAGAAAATCAACCCTCTGAGAGGCATTAATCATTTCTCTACTCGTAGATAAAATGTTTTCTCTACTCATCCTGGGCAGGAAGCTCTCTCAAAAATGATCTGTATTCTAAGGTGACTCCTTCCAATCTTCCCCACTGATGGGAACATCTTTCCATCCAGGTTCCAGCCTGCAACTTGGGTACTTCTCCTCATGATTTATTCTGGTATTCAGACATCTCAGAAGTCATGTAATTCACCTGCAACTTTGCATTTAGAAAGAAAACTGAGGCTCAGAGAGGGGGCAGGGCATGTCCGGACCTGGTTCAAGTCTGGATTCCTGTCCAGCTGCCTGTCCCACCAAAGAAAAACCATGTATTTTCAGGATCACAGAGAGTCTTAAGAAACTAAGCTTTAAGGATCTCCTTCTTTTGCTCTTCAAGATGTGATCCCCAGACCAGCAGCTTTGGCAATACCAGGGAAATGCAGAATCACAAGCCCTATGTCAGACCTACCGGACTAGAATCTGATTTGAAAGAGATACCCAGATGATACATATATTCAAATTTGAGGAACACTGACTTAAATTATCTGAGTCTCAATATCTACAACTGTTAAGTGAGATGATAGTAACTACATCTCATGAGATTGCTCCAAAAAGTAACAGTAAGATATCTTGCAAGTTACAAGATGCCTTGATTTGAGAGCTCCAAAGAGTCTTTCTCTTCAAGGAGCTTTGGAGCTCAGCCATCTGGCAGAACTAAAATAAATGGAATCTCCATACACTGCTTCAATTGAATCCATATATCTGATAACTTATGGTAATGATTATAGCAGGAGCTAGAGAATAATTCAAATTAAGGAATAACATATTTAGTTGTTTGCTCTTGGGTGAGACTGCCTGGGTTTGCTCATTTTCTAGACAGGCAAACTTGAGAGAGTCATTTATCTTCATTAACCCTAGGCTTTGCATCTGTAAAGTGAGGATAATAATGCATCATGTGATGATGAAAATTCAGTGAGATAATCCATGGGAAGCACTTAACACAGAGCCTGGCCCATGGATCATCTGCAGAAAAGCTCAGCCCCCATCACCATACTCATCATCTTTGTTATCTTCATTCATGACAACGTCCTCCCTTATTTCACTCACTTGCAGTGACTTGGGAAGATCTCAACACAAATGCTCCTAATGAGAGACAGGACAGGAGCCTCTCCTTCAACGTGAATAATAATTGAAACTTCCGTTTCCCTTTCATGAACGTAATCTTATCAGTGGCAAGTAAACAGCTTTCTCATCTTGCCCTTCACACAGAATCTTATTGGGGAAAATTTATTCAACCCTGTTAGCCTCAAAGTCCATCATCTTTGAATGGGCAGAGGTGAACCAAAGTGTAATATGTTCACTCCCTTGCGAGTTGGGATAAAGAAAGGGGCAGCTAGTGAACTGCAAGCACACTGCAATAACAATCTAGAGCTCTGTCTCCAAGCAACAGAAAACACAGGCAGTAATTACAGGCTCTTGCTTCTTTTGTTCTTGACACTTTTCTGAGTACATCAGCAACCTTGCCATGAGGAGAGTAGAGCAGGAACTATGATTTCCATATGAGGCTCAGAAAAACTAAATGAGTTTTCCATTGTCACTAAGCTAGTAGTAACCAGGCAGAATTAAGACCAGGTATTTCTCCCAGGCTTTCTCTCACATACATTGGGAAAGAAATCTCAGAATGGATCATGGCCTAAGCTATTTTTAGAAGTTCTCTGAGTATTAGTTGATTCTTTAATGGGAATGAGCTCAGAGTCATCTGAGAATAAGAATGGTACACAAACCCACCATCATAAGAAAGGAAGCCTGGGGTGGGGTTGGATGGAGAAACGGGGAGGAGAGGTGCTTTCCTAGACAAACATCTCAAACTTCACAGTTTTACTGAAGATGAGATCTGACCATGCCAAACCAACCCATTTGCAGGCTCTTTTGTATCTGGGGACAGGGACTTATCATTTCAATGGCCAGCACTGCGCTGGGCACAGAGTAAATTCTCATACAGTTTTGCTGAAGGAATGAAGGGATGATTATGTATCCATACTAACTCCTGGTTTTGTCTTTCACATAGTCATTACCCTCACCTTCAGTAAGGAATTAGCCCAGTGAAGGCCTTGCCTTGGCCCAGCATAGAGTGCAAGCAGCTCTGGCCCTAGGACAGCAGTTTTCAGTTGAACCAAGCTAAGCAGGTTTATTGCTCATTCCTCTCAGACCCAGCAGATCTGACATTTCTCCCAGCAGAGGGATTTCTTGTTGCAAAATAAAATGGAATCAATACAGTATTATTAACCATCCAGTGTGATAAATGTGCTCCAGATGACAACCTCTACGCCTGATTTTTACCAATCCAGCCTGAGTCTGAGATATGAAAGGAATATTCACTCCACCAGCCCCCCACCCCGCCACCCTCCAGCCCCCATCCTGTGCACCACCTCCCTACACCCATCCTTTATCACCTCTGCCTGAACTTCTGCACAGTCACTTAATCACTCTCTGGGGCTCCAGGCTGTCTCCCCTCCAGCCTTTCTTCGCCTGATCTGAACACTTCCCCCTTCCTGTGGCATTCACAGTCCTTTATAATGTGGCCCCCCATCTCCTGACTGACTTCTCACCACTCTTCCCAATCATCCTACAGATCACAGGAACCATTCCCCAGATAGCCCATGAACTTGCCCACCTCTGGATACTTGCACATGCTGGTTCCTCTGCCTAGCATGCCCTTCTCTACTCCTTTATCAGAACTCCTACCCATTTTCCAAGGCCCACTTACTCTGGGAGGCCTTCTCTAAAGGCCTCAGAAAGAAGTAGTTACTCCCTCCTCCATTTTTTCTCAATATTATTTTATTTATTGCCTTATAACTGGGACATTACCTTTTAATTTTAATTTACTTGTCTCTTCTCCCACTTGTAAATGTCTCTAAGAATGGGTATGGAGTGTTGTTCAACCTTTAGACATCCTTGAATACCCCATGCCTGCCACAGTATCTGAACTGGCACACAAAAGTTTGTTGACATGCACCAAAAAAAGCTAATAGAATTGTCCAAATCTCTGGAGAACTCAGGAGCTCTTGGTTCAGGCAATTCACAACTTGCAGCTGGTCAGAGCCATTGAAAGGTAAGGAACATCCACATAAAAATATCCAAATGAGTAAAACTTTTTTTTGTTTTTTAATTTAATAAATCTTTATTGTTCAGATTATTAATTACAATGTTCCTCTCTGCTCCCATAGCTCCCCTCCAACTGGTACCCATCCCACCCTCTGCCCTTACCTCCCCACCACTGTCCTCATCCATAGGTGTACGATTTTTGTCAAGTCTCTTCCTAAACCTCCCACCTCCCATTTCCTCCAAGAATTGTCAGTCCATTCCCTTTATAGGCCCCTGATTCTATTATATTCACCAGTTTATTCTGTTCATCAGATTTTTAATTCACTTGTTGATAGATGTGTATTTGTTGCTCATAATTTTTATTTTTACCTTTTTCTTCTTCTTCCTCCTCTTCTTAAAGAACACCTTTCAGCATTTCATATAATACTGGTTTGGCAGTGATGAACTCCTTTAGCTTTTTCTTATCTGCGAAGCACTTTATTTAACCTTCAACTCTGAATGATAGCTTTGCTGGATAGAGTAATCTTGGCTGTAGGTTCTTGCTCTTCATCACTTTGAATATTTCTTGCCACTCCCATCTGGCCTGCATAGTTTATGTTGAGAAATCTGCTGACAATCGTATGGGTGCTCCCTTGAAGGTAATTAACTGTTTTTTTCTTACTGCTTTTAATATTCTCTCTTTGTCTTTTGCTCTTGGCATTTTAATTATGATGTGACTTGGTGTGGTCCTCTCGATTCCTCTTGTTTGGGGTTCTGTGCACTTCCTGGACTTTTAAGCCTATTTCTTTCACCAGGTGGGGGAAGTTGTCAGTCATTATTTCTTCAAATAAGTTTACAGTATCTTGCTCTCTCTCTTTTTCTGGCACCCCCATAATCCGGATGTTGGTATGCTTGAAGTTGTCCCAGAGGCTCCTGCCACTATCTTCAATTTTTTGGATTCTTTTTGCTTCTTGCTTTTCCAGCTGAGTGGATTTTGCTTCTTTGCATTTTAAATCTTTGACTTGATTCTTGCAGTCCTCTAGACTGCTTTTAGGTCTCTGTATAATATTTTTTATTTCAGTCAGTGTATGCCTAATTTCTAGTTGGTCCTTTTTCATATCCTTGAGGGTCTCACTTATATCCTCAAGGGTCTCATTAAATTTACCAGCCTTTTCTAGGAGCCTCTTGAAAAACCTTATAACCATGGTTTTGAACTCTATGTCCAATCATTCTTTCCCCTCCATTTCTTTCAAATGTGATTTGTTACCTTTTCTCTGCATTTTGGCTACTTCCCTAAGTTGGTCGCGGAGTTTGTGTGGTAGGTGTCCTCTAGGGGACAGTGGCTCAGCCTCCCTAGTTACCTAAGGTGGATACTCTTGGTGCACACCTTTATGGATTGCACAGTCTTGTTGTAGTTGAGCCTAGGTTTTGTTGGTTTCACTGGGAGGGGTTGACTTCTAGGCCAATTAGCTGTGAGAATCAGCTGTGTTTACACTGGTAGAGCAGCTTGCTCAGCTTGGATGGAGCAGAGTCTCCGACAGCCTTGGTTTTCAGCGCCCAGGTCTTTGTGCCCCGCAGCAATGGAGAAAAAGCTGCCCCCGAGCTCTGACCACTGCCAGACAGTTCAGTTTCTCCCCAAATGAGTCTGTACACCCAAATTCTCACCCAGAACTGGAAAGCAATGCAGTCTAGTGTTTTGTTTTCTTTTCCTCCTGAACTAGAGAACCAGCCATGCATCCTCTCAGCTAGCTCACACACCTCTGCCATATATGTGCACTCCACAAGCTCACACGCACCTCTGCAGCTCCCAAATCTCAGTGTGCTTGCTCCTTAAGATCCAGTTTCATCCCGTATGAGTCTGGGCTCCATGAGAATCATCCAGAACTGGGGTGTCAGTACAGTGGGATACCTCTGTCTCCCTTCCCCTTCTCGAAAACCAGCTGGGTCTCCAGCCACCCGCCCGTTTTGCTTGCACGCAGCTCCAAACCTCCTTCTCCTCAGATCTAAGCAACTTTGCCCTCTGCGGCTCCTCTGAGTCATAGTGTCCCTTTATCTTTCCTTCTATTTGTGGAATTTCCACTTAGCCAGTTTTCTGGTGGTTCTGAATAATGTCCCTTCTGTTCCTTAGTTGTAGTTTCGAAATTGTTGTGTAGGGCAGCCGTATAGGTGTTTACCTATGTCGCCATCTTGGTTCTTCTCCCATGAGTGAAACTCTTTAGAGTGTAATATAGCAATATATTTCAACATTTTCAATGAGCAGACTCTTGGATCTGGCCATTCTACTTCTAGCAATTCTTCCTATCAACATTCTTACATACACGTCATGAGAAATATCAGTAGGAATGTTTGAGTGCAGCTTTGTTTAAAATAGCAGCACAAAAAAAAGAAGTACTCATTAATGGGAACACTAGTTAAAAGGAAAATGTTTTACCTATCCCATGTAACAATACTCAGCTACTAACAAAAATGAAAAGTCCTAGATGAGCTAACCTGAAAAGCTGTCTAACATATGACAACAAGTAAGAAAAGCACGTTGCAGCACAATGGAAAGACAATGAGCCAATTGTTGACAGTGGTCACCTTTAGGACACAGTATTAAAGGATCATTTCATTCTGACTCTAGTCAGTTTGGCTCAGTTGGCTGGCAGACTGAAGGGTCCCAGGTTTGATTCCAGTCAAGGGAACATGCCCAGGTTGTGGGCTCAATACCTAGTAGGGAGCATGCAGGAGGCAGCTGATCAATGATTCTCTCTCATCATTGATGTTTCTATCTCTCCCTCTCCCTTCCTCTCTGAAATCAATAAAAATATATTTTAGAAAATAGAATAATCTCATTCTCATCTACATATTCCCATACTTTTATGCCCAGGCAAGCAATCCTACATAATAAAAGTCTAATATGCAATTGTCCCTCCACCGGGGGTTCGACCAGGAGTTCGACTGCTTGCTATGATGTGCGCTGACCACCAGGGGGTTGCACGGACCACGGTGGGTGTTGGCAACGCAGAACTGGCAGGGGGCAGTAGTGGAGGCACTGCCGCTTGACAAGAGCAGGACCATGGTGGGATAGTAGAGATGAGTGGGCAGCACCAGGCCAAGGTGGGTGCGAGCAGGGCCCAATCACCCTGCCAAATGCCCCACAGATGGCAATGGGTGTTGGCGGTGGGGGGCGGGGTCGCTGCCCAGCTCCCAGGTGCTAAGGGAGCCAGGTGGAGGCCCAATAACTCAAGCAGAAGGGGACACACAGGGAGTCTGGGGGCCCAGGTGCTGCCAAGGGCCTAGAGGTCACCTGAGACCTGCCCTGCCACACCAGATGCTTGCACTTCAATTGTTAGCCAGGTCTAGGGACTGCACCTTGAATGAATTTCATGCACCGGGCCTCTAGCTCATTCATAATTCAATACATGCTTTTTATTTTATTTTATTTTTAAGCAGAAGCCCCATTCTCCAGCTTCCCAACTGGATGCTTTGGAAGATAAGCCCAGAGCTATTCACAAGCTAGAAAGGCCAGAACCTGCTTCCCTGCAGTTGCTCCATGAACAGCTCTTCCTGCTGCTCCCTCCCAATCACACGCCTTCTGCTGATGCTGGAGGTGGGGGCAGCAGGAGAATTGCAATGAACAGTAAGGGAGGGAGGCAGGTAGATGGAAGAACTGTGACATCAAAAGCTGTCTCGGCCTCCCTTTCTTTACCCCTCGAGGCTGTCTTATGGAGATCAGAATGAGCAAGGAAATGAACTACAAGTATATCAATTAACTGCAGAAACAGCCTCCACCTGCACTTCCAGTGGCACTTCTGGTCCTAGGCAGGGTCTCCCACAGCAGGGAATTCTGCAGACATCAGGACTGGCTCACTGTGCACGGGCTGCAGAGGAAGATGAGGACACAGCTCCTTGGGAAGAAAAGGACAGAAACAGTTGAATGAATCCATGAATTGGTAAATTGCTAACCTAATCTGTCTCTTTGGATGAATATCCTTTGTCTCTGCTTTAAGTGGTGGAAAAGGGCATGGGGTGAGGCTGCTGCCAGCTCTCTTCTCATTAAATGAGAGGCCCCAGGTCTTACATCAGCAATATTCCAGAAGCCTAAGAAAGAACACTGAGGCAAATGAGCCTCTTCTTCCCTCCCACTGTGTACGCTTTAGGATATGAGCTGGGCTGGGAGGGCCTGAAATATGCATACATGGTAAATAGAAATAATCCTAGTAATGCCATGATATTAGTTCTAATAATGCTATTATTATTATTAGCTATATAATGTGTCAGTAAATATTACATTTTTACTCTAAACACAGTGCCAATGCTTGATATGCATAGTCTCACTTTAAAATAATCCTATGGTAAATTATTATCCCCATTTTACAAATTATTTAATCCTGAATTAAATAATTTTCATGTCATTATCCAGTAAGTAGCCACACTGGGACTGGTTTAGTCCCATTCTTAACCATTACACTATAGTGGTTGGTACAGTAGAATCTTGGCATACATGAGAGATACACCATGACGAGACTAAAATATTCAACAGAGCACAAATATTTAGCTCCCTGTTAAAATCTTTTAAAAATCCAGGAAATATATTTTGAAAAAAAATAGTAAACCAATTAACATGAGAGGCAGAACAGTACAGTGGTTAAGCACACAGCCACTGGAGTCAGACTACCTCAGTTCAAATCTCACCTCTGATATCTACCAGCTGTGTGACCTTGGATAAATTACTTAACCTCTCTGTGTCTCAGTTTCCTCATTTTTAAAATGGGTTGTTTTGGGGATTAAAAGAGTTAATATAGTGAAGTGTATTAGTTTCCTATTGCTGTAACAAACTACCACAAACTTAATGACTTAAAGCAATACACATTCATTATCTTACTAGGGTTCTAGTGCACGAAATTTGTGCACTGGAGGTGAGTGATTCCTCAGCCCAACCTGGCCCCTCACACATACTGGGAGTCCTCAGGGGATGTCCTACTGACCCCTCACCCCTAGCTGAAGCTTTAGGCCTTGGGCACCTAGCCATCACCCTGCAATGGAGCTGATGGCTAGCTCTGCCCTGGCCACTTGGGCCCAACCCACCCAGCCCTGGCCTTAGCCTCAGCCGCTGGCTACCAACTGGCGACCATCCAGCAACCACCCAGTCCCAGGGGCCCTGACTCGCCGGACGCCTCAGCCCCCCCCCCCCCCCAGCCCAAGCCTTAGCCCCCGTGGTGACTGCCCAGCCCTGGAGGCACCTTGCACTCGGCAGCTACGAGCCATGAGCCAGGACAGCCTCCTGTCCCACACACTGCTCACAGTGCAGCGCCAGGACAGACTCCTGTCCCGTGCTCCGTGGTGCCACGGCCCTGCCCCCTGCCAGTCTCCTGTCCCATGCACCACAGCCCCATTCCCTGCCAGCCTCCCACGCACCGCAGCCCCGCCTCCCACCCCTCACGCTGCTTGGCCACACCCCCTGCTCCTGATTGGCTAGTAGCATAGCAAAGGTACAGCCAAATTTGCATATTACTCTTTTATTAGATAGAGGTCAGAAGTCCAAAATGGGTCCCAGAAGAACTCAAAATGGGCTGAAGTCAAGGGCTGTGTTTCTCCTGGAGTGTCCAGGGGAGCATTCATTCTCTTGCCATTTCCAGTTCCCAGAGGCCACCCACATTTCTTGGCTCATAGTCCACGTCATCTTCAAAGCCAGAATTGCATCACTTCAATCTCTGCTTTCATTGTCACATCCCTTTCTTTGAAGCTAACACTCCCTCTTCCCTCTGTCCCTTATGAGAAAAGGGCCCATTTGGATAATCCAGGTCTCCTCATCTCAAGATCCTCCATTTAATCACATCTGCAAAGTCCCTTTTTGCCATGAAAAGTAACATATTTTCAAGTTCTGAGGATTAGGATATGGATATTTGGGAGAGGGGGACATTATTCTACCTATCACAGTAAAGCTAAATAGGTAGGTAAGTAGATACATGATAGCTAGATGATAGATACATAGATAGATAGATGATAGATAATAGATTGATAGAAGATGATAGATAATAGATAATAGATTGATAAAAGATGATAGATAGATGATAGACGATTGATAGATATGATAGATAGATAGATAGATAGATAGATAGATAGATAGATAGATGATAGATAGACTGATGAGGCAGACAGCAAATTTTGCCCAGTGAGAGAGAGCACTGTGGTGTAATAAGCCAGGAGACAAGCTACTAGTCTCTCTCCTGCCTCAGTCACAGGAGATGAAAGCATAATCTTTATTCAGAGGCCCCTTACGAGGGGCCTCTCTGAAATCAATAAAAACACATGTTGTCACGTGTGTAACACTAATCAAGAATCACCAACATCTGAGGAAAGCAATACCCATGAAGATTAGAACTAATTCCACTAATGAGAACTAATACCTAATGAACTAGAAGATAACTTACATTCAGTTTAATTACTTCTCCCATGAAAATTTGAGAAGGTATTACTTCCTAGAAAAAATAAACAACATAAGACTGAGAAATAAATAAAATTAGACATTAATAACAATAGGATGAAAATACTATTTGTTGAGTTAAAAATTTTAAAGCACCCTTTAAATTATCCTAAGGTTAAAGAGGGAAAAATTAAAATTACAAATTATTTTAAAAGTAAACAACAATGAAAGTATTATATATCAAAACTGTGGAAAACTATCAACACAGTATCAGAAAAAAAGAATCTATTATCTCAATGTCTTTATTAGAAAACAAAATAGAAGCTATATGAAGGGAGATAACAAACCCCCAAAATATAGAAGACAGAAATTAATAAAGGAAAAAGGGGAAAAAAACCTGAAAAAAGTAAGCTGATTAATACAAGCAAAAGCTGATTCCTTAAAAGGACTAACATATTACAAATATCTAATAAGTGTAGTCAAGTCAGTGGGGGTCGGGTTGGGGAGAGACATCAAAAAGTAGCATTAAGTTAAATGAAAGGAGGCATTAGAGATGCAGAGATGTCTATCCTATATAATAAGAGAGGAATATGCTAATTATTTGTTTTGCTGTGAAGAGTAATGACCGACTGCCTAATGACTGGATCACAGATCTGCAGGAGGGTGGGGCAACGAACTACTGTGGAGAGCTACAGGAGGGGGCAGGACAGCAAGCTATGAGGGGGGCAAAGGGAGAGGGGGAGCTACAGGAGGGCAGGGCAGCAGGTAGAGAGCTAAAGGAGGGCGCCAGAGAGCTACTGGTGCACGGATTCATGCACAGGACTATCAGTTAAATTATGAGAATAATATTTCTTCTAATAAATTTGAAAATCTAGATGGTCCTACCGGTAGATGGCTCAGTGGTTGAGTGTCAACCTATGAACCAGGAGGTCATGGTTCAATTCCTGGTCAATGCACATGCCCTAGTTGTGGTCTCAATCCCCAGTAGGAGGTGTGCAGGAGGCAGCCAATCAATAATTCTCTCTCATCATTGATGTTTCCATCTCTCTCCTTCTCCCTTCCTCTCTGAAATCAATAAAATATTTTTAAAGAAAAAAATGCCATAAATAAACACACCAAAATGTAAATAATTGTTTCATTGGGATAACAGGGTAATTTTTACTGTGTTTTCTCTGCAGATCTGGCAACTCTCGTGACTGCACTGTGGTATACTGTGAGTCCCAATGTGCTCCGGAGGCTGCAGCTGCAGAAATAGCTAATACCTCTGCAAGATAACTCAGCTCAGTGAGTCTTTGCTTTAATAAAAAAATTTCATCAAAAATATTTTTAAATTAACAATGCATTTTTAATTTCTTTGATTATAGTGTTACATATGTGTCTTTATTCCCCATTATCCCCCCCTTATGCCCTCACCCCCCCCTGTTGTCTGTGTCCATTGGTTAAGCTTATCTGCATGCATACAAGTCCTTTGGTTGATCTCTCCCCTTTACCCCCACCCTCCCCTACCTTCCCTCTGAGGTTTAATGGTCTGATTGACGTTTCTCTGTCTCTGGATCTATTATTGTCCATCAGTTTATGTTATTCATTATACTCCATAAATGAGTGAGATCATGTGGTATTTATCTTTCTCTGCCTGGCTTATTTCACTTAGCATATGCTCTCCAGCTCCATCCATGCTGTTGCAAATGGTAAGAACGCCTTCTTTTTTACCGCAGCGTAGTATTCTATTGTGTAGATGTACCACTGTTTTTTAATCCACTCATCTGCTGATGGGCACTTAGGCTGTTTCCAAATCTTAGCTACGGCAAATTGTGCCACTTTGAACATAGGGGTGCATATATCCTTTCTGATTGGTGTTTCTAGTTTCTTGGAGTATATTCCTAGAAATGGGATCACTGGTTCAAATGCGGGTTCCATTTTTAGTTTTTTTGAGGAAACTCCATACTGTTCTCCACAGTGGCTGCACCAATCTGCATTCCCCCAGCAGTGCAAAAGAGTTCCTTTTTCTCCCCATCCTCGCCAACACTTGTCATTTGTTGACTAGTTGATGATAGCCATTCTGACAGGTGTGAGATTGTACCGCATTGTTGTTTTGGTTTGCATCTCTTGGATGATTCATGACTTTGAGCATGTTTTCATATGCTTCTTGGCCTTCCTTCTGTCTTTTTTTTTTTTTTTTGAAAAATATCTGTTTAGGTCCATTGCCCATTTTTTATTGGGTTGTTTATCTTCCTTTTGTTAGTTGTATGAGTTCCCTGTAAATGTTGGAGATTAAACCCTTATTGGTGATAACATTGGCAAATATATTCTCCTATGCAATGGGCTTTCTTGTTGTTCTGTTGTTGGTTTCTTTGGCTGTGAAAAAAAAATTTATTTTGATGTAGTCCCATTTGTTTATTTTCTCTTTAGCTTCCATTGCCCTAGGAGCAGTATCAGTGAAGAAACTGCTTCGGCATATGTCTGAGATTTTGCTGACTATGGATTCCTCTAGTATTTTTATGGTTTCCCATCTTATTTTTAAGTTTATCTTTGAGTTTATTTTTGTTTATGGTGTAAGTTGGTGGTCTAGTAATAATAATGTATTTATTTCAAAAGCAATATATATAATGCTATTTTCATTTGGGAACAGATCTTGCTGTTGAAATGATAGATCTGTGCTGTTTTCACAGAAGAAGATAAAAATATTAAGACGTCAGCCAGTGTAATATCTTGCTAGGAACAGCTTCCCAAAAAACTCCTTAAGAACATTTTGCTTTGTTTCATTTGCTGGCTGTGGAGGAGAGGGTCTCCCCTGTAGTCCCAATTCTGACGGTAATTACCTATAAGACTTTGAGCCTGTTATTTATCTTACCTAAGCCTCAGTTCTCACATCTGTAAAACGGAAGTGAGTTCTGGATGTGGACTCAAATTATAAGGAAGAAATGAGAACAAGTGTGTATTTTCAAGGATTTATCAAAGCACTAGACACAGAAGGGATCACAAGGTAGATGACTGGACTTCATGCCACACTCTCCACCAGTCCACAGGTTCCTGAGGGAAATATTAAATGTGAGGTAAGGTTGGCCGAAGAGTACCTTCATGACTACGAGGCTGAGAACTCTAATGCACACCTCATTTGTCCGGACAGCCTGGCTAGTGGGTTCGAAGCCCGGTAAGTGGCCTCCATCACCCTTCTCTATCAGACCACGTGAGAATCCCAGACCCTACAGCTCAAGAAGGAGGGACAAGCTAAGGCAGAAAGCACACAGGCAAATAAGGGTCTGCAAACACAGCAGCCAAGGCAATAGGGCCGCTGCGGGCCTGCCCCCAGGAAAGCTGGTCTGCATTTCACAGGCTGGGCAGTAAAAGCAACCCTGGCCAGTCTCACCTTTACACAGCACAGAGCAAGATGCTGAAGGAGCACAGAGAGCAAGAGAGATGATGACTTCAATGTTCTCTGGGCAAGAGAACTCAGCCCTTTCGGGAGAACGATCCCAAGAAAGTAGGCCCATACGGAAGCTCTGAACTCTGGTTCAAACAGGGGATCTCCCCTCCCTAGTGCAACAGAATGTGTTGAGACATGAGTGATGGGTAGAAGGCTCTTCCTACAGGAGGTGCAGAGAATGAGGTGGCAGTGAGGACTGCGGAGGATCCCCCAGCTGCTTCAAAATGCCCAGTTGAGCCTTGGCTCCCGTGGCTCAGTTGGTTGAGCATCATCCCATGCCCTGAAAGGTTGCCTGTTCAATTCCCATCAGAGCACATGCCAGAATTTCGGGTTTGATCCACAATAGGGGGCATGCAGGAAGCCAACTGGTCTCTCTCTCCTTCTCTGTCTTTCTTCCTCTCTCTCTCTCTCTCTGTCTCTCTCTCTCTCTCTCTCTCTCTCTCTCTGTCTCTCTCTCTCCCTCTCTCTCTCTCTCTCTCTCTCTCTCTCTCTCTGATACAAATATATCTTTAAAAAACAACAACTCCCAGCTAAGGCATGTTAGCCATTTCCTGCTGGGACCTGGACTGGTCTAAAGACTTGCAAAGATAAATAAAGAAAAGTCACCTCTTGGATACAGCAACGAAGACAGGAGCTACACAGTCTTGCTCCTGAGGCCCGGGATTCTGACCCCGCTTCCTGTTCAGGCTCCATGATGCTGACTCTACTGTCGGCATCATGGAGCCTGAACAGGAAGTGGGGTCAGAATCCTCTTCCCCTGAGGTGAGGCCTTGTCTTTCAACTTTCCAGGGCTTCTTGTTCTCATATCGCCTTCCAAGGCCAGCAGGCTGCAGGATGGTGGCCTCACACGCTGCTGGGGGCCCACAGAGCTAGCACGGCATGTGGACTGGCCCCCATGGCTGCAGCCACCAGTAACTGAGCGCTTGGCTCCATCAAAGGAGGAGAGAACCACTCGGAGCCTGATGTAGACTCAGACTGGGGCCCACAGACTCTGCACCATTGCCTACACGGCAAGACATGTGATGCAGGAGCAGTGCGGGCCCTGCTCTTACGAAGGACGCTCGCTTACACACGTTCTCTTCTGACGGAGGCTCTGCCCTCTCCAACTCTTCCTTCGGGATGTTTCTCCTCCCCTCCGTGCCCTGCAGAAATGGCCTGTGTTCACAGCCTCAGACATCCAGCCCCTTAACCAAGCGACAGTGAGAACCAAGTGCTCAGGATTCCTTTGCGTCCTGATTTCATCAATATTTTTAAACTCGCTGTTACTTAATTTCCCTGTTCTTGCACCTGTTCACATATTTTATCCAGCAGCCAACCTGCCACATGTTGACCTATAAAATGAAAACCTGAAAACTAAAAAATAAACCAAGAGTCTAAATAAAACCAAAAATAATTTCAATCCCTTTTCAGAGAAGGTAAGTCTCACGCACAGAAGCCTAGCCTCATTCATTGCCAGGATCTGTACCCCTTCTCCTCCGGGGGGTGGGGCCTGGGTGCTGCCTGACTCCGAATGCAGCACCATCCTCTGCCAGGCTCTGGAGCTGGTCCTGTCTGGAGGCAGGTCTGAGAATTTCCTTCTGACCATGTCGGTGTTGTCGCTTCAGACTGTCAGGGACTGTGCCTCTGCACTTCCCTTGGCTCTGGCCCCAAACACAGCAGGTTCTTGCTGTGAACGCTTGCTCAATAAAAGAGGGGCTGTGGTTCCCCGTGCCTGAGCCCTGTCCGGGCAGCCTTCCCAGCAGCCCCACTGGGGCAGACACTGGGAACTGGCCTGTTCCGGCCCCTTTATGGTGCTCAAAACAGAGGCCACCAAACTAGAAACACAGTTTCCAAAGCTCTTTTTATCTAAGTCCTAAATATGATTTAGTTTCTCTAACCGGATGCACTGGTCTGAGGCTTCATTCAGAATAGAGTCGCCTGGGGAGAGGGACAACGCCTGAGGCATCACATTTCTGTGTGCAGGAGCTGAACCATAGCTGTGGCGGCAGCCTCCTGCTTCCCCCGGCCTCCTGATTTTGGCAAAGCCAGCAACCCTGTGGTGTGATTGTAGGGAGTCATTCCTGGAAGAGAAACTCCATTTACTTCCTGTTCCTTCAGCTCCCCCCCTCCCCAAACCCCCAAAAATTCTGTGAGCCATCATGTTTTCCATAAACCCCTTCCTCTTCACCAGGTAGAACAGATTCTTTTTCTTCCAACTACAGCCCTCACTACTCCCTGTCAGACTGCGCCTGGCCTTCCACTTTCTGAAGTTAATTCCCCAACTCAAAGCCCCACACCCTCGTCATGGCTCAGTTTACCTTCAGCCCACTCTGTTAGAGAAGAAACACTTGCTCTGCTCAGGGACCCTGGGCTACATGCTAAAATTTTTGACATGAATGGGACCCAGTCCCTAACTGTGTAATCGAAGAATTTATCAATCAGAATAGGAAAGCTGAGAAAGTTTTTAAATGTTCCCGGCAGGTCATCTCAGCGTGTTCACTGAGTACTGCTCTGAGCATCTCCTGGAAAGTGAAACAAGGGTGAGCAAACGGTTCACAAGATGCGGCTTTTTAAATCTTACCCAGAGCAAACAGCATCAGTCACCACAGCCAGGCGGACTTCCTTGAGGACAAGAACACGCATGACCCATCAACTTAGGGTTAAGGGTTAGGGTTAGGGTCAGGGTCAGGGTCAGGGTCAGGGTCAGGATTAGGGTTAGACACTACCCTGTTTCTTCATAACAAAGGCTCCGCTCATTGCTTACCACAGTGCAATGGACACTCAGAATCTTACCTGCACACAACTGCTGGGGAAAGAATGCTGCTTATCTTGGAGATCCGAAGGACTTTGTGGCATTCCAACCTTATCTCTGATTAATCTCTCCATTCATCCGAAGGCTTGGGCCACCATCGCCAAAACATGACCTGCCCTCTCTCCCTTTAACCCACCAGACTGCTTCTTTGACTTGTCAAAATCCACGGCTCAGCAGAATGCCACCTGCACCAGAAAGCTTCCAAGCATTCCCTGGGAACAAGGTCAGCTTGTTCCATATCTGTACCATGGACCCTGGACATTTACAGATTTTAACCTTCTCCACTTGGGCATTGCCAAACTACCCTGAAGGTCCAAGACACACACTAATTTGGAAATTTGTTGAGGGAAGTTTAAGTCACACAGCTGCTAGGAAGCTGGTATATAGGAAAGTGTCACTGAGCTGGAGAACAAAGATGGCAGCATAGGTAAACACCTATCTTGCTGCCCCACACAGCAATTTCAAAACTACAACTTAACAAAAGAACAAACACCATCCAGAATCACCGGAAAGCTGGCTGAGTGAAAATTCCACAAATAAAAGAGAAGATAGGATACTGTGACTCTGAGGAGCGATGGCGGACAGCGTTGAAGATACACGCAGAGAGAGGTTTGGAGCAGTGTGCGCACCAGCGGATAAGACGGGTGGCTGAAAACCCGGCGGGTTTTCTGGAACGGGGGAGACAAAGATGTCCCACTGCACTGATCCCCCAGGTCTGGGCAAAGTCAGGGAACCCACAATCATACGGGGTAAAAACTGGACAGTGGAAGGGCACGCCTAAGCTTGGGTGCTGCAGGGGCCTGCCGGCTTGTGGAGAAGGCGAGCTTGTGTGGAGTGCGCGTGAGCTTGGGAACAGTGCAGCTGCTTGACCGTGCAGAGAGCACTCGTGACTTACTCTCTCATTCAGGAAACCATCAGACTGCATTGTTTTGTGACCCTGGGTGAGACATTGGGTGCGCAGGCTCATTTGGGGAGAGTCTGAATTCTCTGGAAGCTGGTGGAGCTCGGCAGCGGCTCTCTCTCAGAGGTGCTGGCGGCCATTGCCACCGACACAGAGTCCCTGGGGCTGCATAGGGTGGAGCTGACGCTGTCTGCTTGGCTGAGAGACTCCGCCCATCCAACCTGAGCACAGCTGAACATCACAGACAATTGGCCTGGAGGTCAACCCCTCCAAGTGCTAATAACGATTAACCTGGGCTTAATTTCAACAAGACTGTGCAACCCATATCCACCTCAGGTAACTGGGGAGGCTGACACACTGTCCCTTGTAGGACATCTACCACAAAAAGCTAATTGACCAACTCAGGGAAGCAGCCACCATGCAGAGACAAGGAAAGAAATCAAATGTGAAAGAAATGGAGGAAAAAAAAACGACTGGACATGGAATTCAAAACCACGGTATATAGGGCTTCTCAAGAGGCTCCTAGAAAAGGCTGAGACCTACAAGGAAATAAACAAGACCTACAAGGAAATGAATGAGACCCTCAAGGATATGAATGAGACCCTCAAGGATATGAGAAAGAACCAACCAGAAATTAAGCATACACTGACTGAAATAAAAAATATTATACAAAGACCTAAAAGTGCTCTAGAGTACCCCAAGAACCAAGTTAAAGATTTGAAATACAAAGAGGTAAAATCCACTCAGTTGGAAAAGCAAGAAACCAAAAGAATCCAAAAAATTGAAGATAGTGTAAGGGGCCTCTGGGACAACCTCAAGCATACCAACATCCGAATTATAGGGGTGCCAGAAAAAGAGAGAGACCAAGACAATGAAAACCTATTTGAAGAAATAGTGACCGAAAACTTCCCACACCTGGTGAAAGAAATTGACTTAGGAGTCCAGGAAGCGCACCGAACCCCAATATATAGGAACCCTAAGAGGACCACACCAAGGCACATCATAATTAAAATGCCAAGAGCAAAAGACAAAGAGAGGATATTAAAAGCAGCAAAAGAAAAACAGATGGAAAGTGTCACTGAGCCACGAGGGTGGTGACAAAGTTGGGTATAAAGGAGGCCCTGGAGGTTAAAGAGGACAGAGAACGGTGGTACTTCTTCCTATTTCCACCCTCACCTTTACCCCACTCTGTTAGAGAGGAAGGGCTAGTAAGGGATGGGAATCTAGTCACTGGGGGCATCAGGCGATGCAGGCCAGGCGCTCTAACAAGGGAAAGGGGGAAGGCTGTGTCGGGAGGGGAGTTGGTCAGGGACCCGGGAGCCCAGGACAGAAGCCTGGCCAATCAGAAAGCAGGCTCAGACACCAGCCAACAGGTAGGAACTTGAAGTCTTAGACCCCAGAGCTGACCAGGCACCCAGAAACCAAACATGGTATTTCCATACTCTTTTATGATATCTACTAGAGGCCTGGTGCATGAAATTCATGCATGGAGGGGAGGGGAAAGGGGTGTCCCTCAGCCCAGCCTACATCCTCTCCAATCTGGGACCCCTCAAGAGATGTCCAACTGCCTGTTTAGGCCCGATCCCGGTAGGATTGGGCCTAAACAGACAGTCGGACATCCTTCTCACAATTCAGGACTGCTGACTCCAAACTGCTCACCTGCCTGCCTCCCTGATTGCCCCTAACTGCTTCTGCTTGCAGCCTGATCACCCCCTAACCACTACTCTGCCAGCCTAATTGATGTATAACTGCTCCCCTGCAAACCTGTTTGCCCCTAGCTTCCCTCCTCTGCCAGCCTGGTCACCCCTAATTGCCCTCCCTTGCAGGCCTGGTCCCTCCCAATGGCCCTCTCCTGCTGGCCATCTTGTGGTGACCTCTTGTGTCCACATGGGGGCAAGATCTTTGACCACATGGGGGCAGCCCTCCTATGTGTTGGAGTGATGGTCAATCTACATATTACTCTTTTATTAGATAGGATAGAGGCCTGATGCATGGGTGGGGGCCAGCTAGTTTGCCCTGAAGGATGACCTGGATCAGGGTGGGGGTTCCCTTGGGTTGTGAGGCAGCCTGAGTGATAGGCCTGGGGTGGTTTGCAGGCCGGCCATGTTCCCCAGTGACCCAAGTGGAGGTCCTGGGATCTGGGATTAATTTATGTTCTACAACTGAAACTTTGTAGCCTGCAGTGGAGCCAAGCCTTCTGCTTGCTCTGTGGTAACAGCCATTTCTGTTTGGGTTTATTTAAATTCTATAATTGAAACATTGTAGCCTAGAGTGGAGGCCTAGGGGCTAGGGATGCAGAAGCTTGGCTTCCTCCATCGCCCAGACAACCCTAGCCTCTGCTCTCTCCAGCTCCATGACTGCTGCCATTTCTGTTGGGATTATGTATCTTCTATAATTGAAACTTTGTAGCATTGAGTGGAGGCCTAGGCCAGCAAGGGCATGTGGAAAGCTTGGCTTCCTCCATTGCCCGGGAAACCCAAGCCTCCCTCCAGCTCTCAGTGGCCGAGCCATCTTGGTTGGAGTTTATTTGTTCCTGATTGGCTGGTGGACATGGCTGGTGGGTGTATCGGAGGTATAGTCAATTTGTATATTACTCTTTTATTAGATAGGATTGCTCAAGCCTAGAGGAGTCACAATATTTCTGTCTTTTTTTTTTTTCCAAATCCTGTGGAAGAACATAGAGCATCCATCAAATGCAGAGATCCCAGAGGCCTTGGAATGTAGTGTCTGAAATGTGAACTTCTGCTGGACTTGAGGAGAGCCTCCATCACAGCACCCATCAGCCTGGGGGAGGTGGAGATTCCACGTCTCCTCCACTAGACTGGCCAGGCTTCGTCCAGGTGGCCTTTGCAGGGCGGAACCACAGACCAAAGAGGAGCCATCATGGCATTTGTCCACTTGACCATGCTAACTGGTCTAGGAGTGAAATGGAACTCAAGCTGACCTGTGACTCTTTTCCCTTTGCATGTTTGAACTGAGAACAGAGGACACTCAGTCAGTTTCTCTCTGATGGTGACGTTAGATATAAAACTTCTGAGATGTCAGAAGCTGTTTCCTATCCTATGGAAAAAGTCAGTCTGTAGGCAAATAGAAATAATAGTACTAACAGCTAACACTATTTAAGCACCTTCTATGTACTTAAACCAGGGACTATGCCAAGTCCTTTATGTGCAGCAACTCGCTGAGTCCTCATAACAACCCCAGTTGGTAAATAGTATGATGAACCTTGTTTACAAATGAGAAACTGAGGCAAAGCAGGTTAAGTAACTAGCTCACTATCACTCGACTAGTAACAAAGCCTATGGTCTCTGGGTCCAGAGCCCATCGTCTCAGTCACTAACCTGCCCTGCAGAGCTGGCAGGCAGAAGGGAATAACAATGAGATGGCAAGAGCCTTGTCACGTTCCAGCCCTTGTTCCAGCTCTCCCAGGCTGCTGGGCCTGTTCTGCCCCATGTGTGTAGAGGAGGATGTCTATGCTCCCAACACAGGGTTGGTTCTCAAGGTGACTTTCTGTCACTAGCCACCAAAGAACTCCTGACAAGCATAATGTCTCCCCAGCACGTAGCATGGTGCCCACCGACAACCTTCTTACCCTGCATCTCACTCATCCCATTTCAACTGGACACCAAAGTGAGAGTCCAACTCCACATGAAATCATCTCCCTAAAACCCTCCAATACTCTTCTAGTGCCGTGGGGGAAAAGTCAAGGCCTCTCTGTGTAACCTACAAAGTGCTTCAGGGTGTTACTCCTGCTTCATTTCTCACCATTGCCCTGTCCCTGCCCCCTTCCCAATCTACAACTAAATTCCTGGGGCCTCGTGTGCCCTTCTCCCCCAACTCTACCATCATTTTATCTAAGTTCACCCCAAATGATCACCAGTAGTGTCTTCTTTGGGTCCTGCTATCCTCCCTTCCTCAGACTGAAGTCCAAAGACAGAAGCTCAAGACGTTAGCCCTCCCAGGTCAGGACTGCTCACCTGGCTGACCCCCAAACACTGTACCCCTGTCATTCCTTTCCACTGTGCTTCAACACTGGGATTCTGCTACCTAACTGAAATGCCGTATGAGAAAGTCCACTACACAGAGCCTAGAACATAGCAGTTGCTCAGTGTGTGATATTGCCCTTCCTGCCTCTCTTCTCCTCCTGGGAACCCTGTTATTGAAATGCTGTTAGCCTCCATCTGCCTCCGTGACAGCATCTCAGAACAGACTCCCCACATCATATGCCCTAGGGCTGTGGTTGGCAAACTGCGGTTCATGAGCCACATACAGCTCTTTGGCCCTTTGAGTGTGGCTCTTCCACAAATTACCACAGCCTGGGAGAGTCTATTTTGAAGAAGTGGTGTTAGAAGTTTAAGTTTTAAAAATTTGGCTCTCAAAAGAAATTTCAATCGTTGTACTGTTGGTATTTGGCTCTGTTGACTAGTGAGTTTGCCAACCACTGCCCTATGGCATATCTGACCTCCTGTTCAGGTCCTGGGATGGGACAAGAATGGTTTTCAAGTTCTAATGCCTTAGGTCAAGGTGGGTGTTACTTTGGGGTCTGGGTCTCCAAGGGCCCAGCGGTAAAGAGGGAAGAGTTTCAGAGGCTGGCACCCAGCAGACCCGACAGGGTTCACCCACACAGCACCTTTCCCTGACCCGAGAGCCACTATAAAAAGAACAAGCTCAGAGCAAGCTGTTCTGGAAACACGGCTCTATCTTCACAGCAATTCTATTTGTGTCAGCAGAAGAAAGAGGGTTGGAGCGTCCCATTCTGGTGTAATTGGAACAATTACCCCTAAATGTGATAATTACAGTTTGATCATTTTGTAAGCAAAGGGAAGATTGGCTCCGAGATTTTCTCCTCCTTGTTGGAACTTTCTGTGAGGAAACGGCTTATGTTCCAGAGCCACGGGCTTCATATGCCAGATCCAGATGTGAATGCCTTCCAGTGCCTAGCTTACCAAAAGAACATAAATTCTGAAATTTCTCTTTTGTACTGTGCTGCTAAATTTAGGGTGAGACAAGGCAACTTTTTGGATCATTTAAGCCAGAAGAGCTAGACTCGTTACATGTGAGCATCAACTTAAAGAGTTGATATCTAGCCTACCCGTGTTCTTGTAAATCTGTAGAGGATACCCTTTGTCACCTCTAGGTCTTCTGGAAATGCATACTGGAGATGGCATTTGTGCTGCCTCTGCCCTCGCCTGCATCCACAGCAGACAGTGCCAATCAATAGTGATATTCTTTCCTGCTGCACCAGACAGCCTCACACAATTAGATGCTTTCTTGTGAGCAGTCAATGGAAGGGAAAGTGGTAGAGGTAACTTCTCTATACATTGAGCAATACGTTCAATTCTGAACTCCACCACTTACCTGCTCTGTGACCTGGGACAGGTAACTTTGGCCTTCTTGAACCTCAGTTTCCCCATCTATAAAATAGGAGCAATAGTACCCAACTCTTGGAGTTGCTAAGGAGTTCACAAGAACTAATGCATATGAATGAACTCTTATAAGGAGGTAAAGCAACACCCAAATATAAGTTCTCTGGGGAAGAACTATGGTTGGGGAGGGGAGGACACAGGTCATGGTACAGTTTTGGTGAGACTTCCCAGCTCTTCTAGCTCCCCCTGCAGAAATTGGGCCCCAAAGGTGAGGAGACCCTGAAATCCTATTTCCCAGCAGGTCCCTGTGAGAGCCAAGTAGCCAAACCCCACAGTGAGGAAGGCTTCTCGGATCCCACATCTCGATGCGAGCTGTGGGCAGTGTGGACTCCTGTGGACTCTGCCAGACGAGGGATCATCCCTGGCCAGGAAAGAGGGGCTCTCCCAGCTCAGCATCTAGGACAGGGGACCTAGGTGAAAACCAGGCTGGGACTCCTGAAAGTCCACACTGAATAAGTGAGCAAAGAGCAGGCAAAGACCCTTTCTTTTCAAAGCCACTCCCCAGCTAAACGCCTGTCGGTGACTACACTTTACCCACTGATGAAGTCAAAGTGACCTTGAGGGCCAGCCCCACCT
The DNA here is from genome assembly GCA_027563665.1 of Antrozous pallidus. Lineage (NCBI taxonomy): Eukaryota > Metazoa > Chordata > Mammalia > Chiroptera > Vespertilionidae > Antrozous > Antrozous pallidus. Next base: position 53,551,377 of record CM050520.1, on the reverse strand, counting down.
TTACCACCTTTAGTATCTGACTCCCTCTACCCACGACACATTGCTCCATCCACTCTCTCAGTTCCTGGACAAGACAGGCTGTCTCACACATACTTCCTGGCTTTTGCAAGTATTGTTGCCTTTTACACACAACATACGCACACCACTGACCACCAAATCCACTTAACTAAAATACTTTTCTAGTCATCTTCCCGGGATTCCTTGCTTGGGGTAATATCCTCTCTTATGCATTCCCCTCTATGGTCTATACTTCCCCTCATCATAGTATTGATTATAGTTAAACTGACAGTTATTGAAGGCAGGATTGTGTCTTCTGTCTTTAGCTTCATGGCTTAGCACGATGCCTGGCACCATGAAAAGTCTTCAGTAAGAATTAGTTGAAGGAATAAATAAGTCATTAACAAGAGTCACTGTCAGATATGATGTAACAATGCAAAGTATATAATGCTTTAACAGTCCTTTTTTCTTTCAATCATTCTTCCCTTTAATTCATTATAAACAGCAAACTTGAAATTGGGTGTCAATGCCAGGCCCCTAGTACAATTCAGGAAAAGCCTCTTCCCCAGATTTGTGGAGATAGGGGTAGGTGGTCACTTTCAAGCCATGATATATATATATTAAAGGCTGATATGCAAATTGCCCACTCAGGAGCTCAACTGGGAGTTCGATCGCTCACTATGATGTGTGCTGACCACCAGGGACGGCGCAGAACATGGCAGGCGATCAGTAGGAAAGCTGAGGGAGCGAGGGAAGGAGGAAGTGGGAGGTGAGGAGGCCAGGTCTAGGGACCCTACCCTCCACTTCCTGGCACCAGGCCTCTATTATTAACATAAAGTAACACAAAGCTTTTGTAACAATGAGCTCCTCTGACTCATAAACTGTAAAATGAGTTGCAGAAATAAGAGCAAAGGATTGTCCTCTGTTCTGTCCTCATACTCCCTCTAGTGTCAAGAACTGCAAGTAAGCTAAGGAAGGAAATGGAGATCACTGGGTCCTGTGCAGTCTCTCTGTCTCATTCACCTGCTTCCAAAAGTACACTGGGATTCCTTCCCACCTACTCCAGGAGAAAAGGCCTGACCCATGTGAGTGGTCCAGGCTGCACCTTCTCTCCTTGAAGTCACTGTGCTGGAAGGCTGTTGGCCGTCTCATGCAATTGTGTACAACCTGAGTTCCCAAACCTCTGGGCCTCAGAGGAAAGAGCACTGGGGTCCTGGAGAGGGTTCTGGAATTTCAAAATGTCTAAAGAAACTGGAGATAAAACTGAAAACCACCAAAAAAACTGGCAAGTGTCTTTGCCTTCAGCTGAAATGTATCAGCTTGGTGTTGGATCAGCATTGCTTACAGCATTAACAGTCTTGAATTCATTGAATATAGTAAAATAAATAATGGCTTCCTACATGTGGTTGATAATGAGTATTTAGATTTGAGGCACATAGGGTAAAAATTAATAATAATGAAAGAGCTCCTTCACAATGAAAAATCCACGACCCACTTCTCTGACCCCCCTACTGGGCCTCTGAGGTTCGGATAAACTAGGCTGCTTTCAGACAGGGAGCATTTCTCAGGGCCAGGCCACCTCATTGGGCATTTGGAGGAGAAATGCTTTATTAGCCTGGACCAGTGAAGGCCAAACAGTTATTTTCTGGAAAAGCACTCCTTTAAAAAAAAAAAACTGGCTTTTAGCACTCGGCTCAAAAATTTTGAAGTCTTCTGAGTCTATTGTACGAAACCCAAGTTTGTTGGTCTTTTCTATTCTTCTTTTTCTCAGAATTCTGTCCTCCAATTCCACCCAACCTCCCAAATAACTCCTTGTGTTCCAGACTATCAGGTCTCCTCATTCAACTGTGACTGTGTTTTGAACATTTACGTTTTCATCCAGCACCTATTTATCGCAGGCTCGTATTGGACCAGACATTGTATTAGATGTTGGAAAAAACAGTGACAGACGTGTTCTCCACCTTCATGGAGGACACAAAAGAGGAGTGCGGAGACATGGGAAGGCTGGCTTGCCAGAGGAGTCCACAATGAAAAAATGAAATCTACATGTAAAGAGTGGGGAACCGCCTACAGAAGTGGCATTTAAACTGAGATCTGAAGGACAGGAAGGAATTAACCAGGTAGAAAAGAGGAGACAACACTCCAAGTTGAGAGAAGACAATGTGTAAAGCTGTGAAGTGGGAAAGAGCGTAGAGATTATTAAACCATCCTTGCTTATTCCATCCTCTCTCCCAGACTTCTTCCCTACAGTCTCCACCTCAAGCCTTGTGTCTTACTGATCACCATGACCGAAAAGTGTAATTCTCAACTAATCTGAAGGATTTGTTTTCTGTAATCTTTATATAACACGAATCAATTATTGTGTGGAAGCGATATGCCTGTCTGTTATCCCAGCTATATTACAAGTTCTAAAAGAGCAGAAATCTTTGCACACAGGAATAAATCCAATAATTATGTTTCTGAGTTGTTTCCTTACATTCCTCAATGTGACCTTAAACCTGGCTGGTACTCTGTGAGTGAAATTGAAAGGATGGGAAAAAAATGTGTTAAGTCCAGAGTAGGGCAATGATTGTCAAGGACTGAGAAGGATCTGAGGTCTTACCCTATTTTCAGGCTCACTAGTTAGCCGGTCCCAGTTACGTGGATATTGGCAAAAGACACGAGGATCCTTGGCCAGAAACAAAGGACATAATCACTCATGGCACAGTGAGCTACGTGAGCATCAGCATATTTGTCCCAGTTCCCAAGTCTCATGGGGATGATACAGATGGACCCAGGAATGTACCTGAGTATCTGATGGCTTGCATTACAGAGAGAAACCCTGAGCTAGGAAAAGCCAAATATTTTTTTTACTATGCAGCAAGCATGAGGTCTACTGCTCCAGAGGGAAACTGTATTTCCCAAGGCTGCTCATCATACATACTTCCTTAAAAAGAGAGTCCATGGCAAAATGCAGAGAAGGCCTCTGTATGGAGGTATGAGAGAGAACTACGTCCCAACACTGAGCAAGGTCAACAAATATTATTAATAAAAACTAGAGGCCCGGTGCACAAAATTCGTGCACTGGGGGGTGGGGGATGTCCCTTAGCCCAGCCTGCACCCTCTCCAATTTGGGACTCCTCGAGGTATATCCAACTGTCTAAATGGGCAATCAGACATCCTTCTCACAATGCAGGACTGCTGGCTACAAATTGCTCACCTGCCTGCCTCCCTGATTTCACCTAACTGCTTCTGCCTGCCAGCCTGATCACCTGCTAACCACTACCCTGCCAGCCTAATTGATGTTTAACTGCTCCCCTGCCAGCCTGTTGCCCTCAACTTTCCTCCTCTGCCAGCCTGGTCACCCCTAACTGCCCTCCCCTGCAGGCTTGATCGCCCCCAACTGCCCCCCCACTCTTTGAGGCCTGGTCCCTCCCAACTATCCTCCCCTGCTGGCCTGATCGCCCACAACTGCCCTCCCTTGCAGGGCCTGGAACCTCCAATGGCCCTCCCCTGCTGGCCATTTTGTGGTGGCCATCTTGTGTCCACATGGGGGCAGGATCTTTGACCACATGGAGGCAGCCCTCTTGTGTGTTGGAGTGATGATCAATCTGCAAATTACTCTTTTATTAGATAGGATAGAGGCCTGGTGCATAGGTGGGAGCCAGCTGGTTTGGCCTGAAGAGTGTCCCAGATCTGGGTGGGGGTTCCCTTGGGGCGAGGGGCGGCCTGGGCAAGGGGCCTGTTGAGGTTTGCAAGCCAGTCACACCCCCTCTCCCCCCAGCTACCCAAGCTGAGGCCCTGGGATCTGGGATTAATCTATGTCTACAATTGAAACTTTGTAGCCTGGAGTGTTTGAAACATTGTAGCCTAGAGTGGAGGCCTAGGCCAGCAATGGCAGGCTGAAAGCTTGGCTTCTTCCATTGCCAGGGAAACCCAAGCCTTCCTCCTGCTCTCAGTGGCAGCAGCCATCTTGTTGGGGTTAATTTGCATAATTTGCTCCTGATTGGATGGTGGGTGTGGCTGTGGGCATGGCTTGTGGGTGTGGTGAAGGTATGGTCAAATTTGCATATTACTCTTTTATTAGATAGGATAGCTACTGTTTATTGGATGTTTACATATGGCATGTACTCTGCTAAGCATTTTATTTTATTTTTTTATCTTTATTGTTCAGTTTATTAATTACATTGTTTCCCCTTTTTTATCCCCCTATATCTCCCCTCCACCATGTACCTCTCCCACTCTCCACCCTCACTTCCCCCTCCCCACTGTCCTCTACCATTGTTGCAAGATTTTTGTCCAATCTCTTGCTGTACTTCCCACAACCCTTTTCTCCCCAAGAATTGTCAGTCCATTCCCTCTGTATGTCCATATTTCTGTTATATTCACCAGTTTATCCTGTTCATCAGCCTATCAATTCACTTGATTTTTATGTTCATTTGTTGATAGATGTGTATTTGTTGTTCATAATTTATATTTTTACCTTTTTCTTCTTCCTCTTCTTAAAGAATATCTTTCAGCATTTCATATAATACTGATTTGGTGGTGATGAACTCCCTTAGCTTTTTCTTATCTGCGAAGCACTTTATCTGATCTTCAATTCTGAATGATAGCTTTGCTGGATAGAGTAATCTTGGTTGTAGATTCTTGCTCTTCATTATTTTGAATATTTCTTGCCACTCCCGTCTGGCCTGCATCGTTTCTGTTGAGAAATCCACTGACAATTGTATGGGTGCTCCCCTGTAGGTAACCAACTGTTTTTCTCTTGCTGCTTTTAATATTCTCTCTTTGTCTTTTGCTCTTGGCATTTTAATTATGATATGCCTTGGTGTGGTCCTCTTTAGATTCCTATATTTTGGGGTTCTGTGTACTTCTTGGGCTTTTAAGTCAGTTTCTTTCACCAGGTGGGGGAAGTTTTCAGTCACTATTTCTTCAAGTAGGTTTTCATTAACTTGCTCTCTCTCTTTTTCTGGCACCCCAATAATTCGGATGTTGGCATGCTTGAGGTTGTCCAGGAGGCCCCTTACACTATCTTCAATTTTCTGAATTCTTTTTGTTTCTTGTTTTTCCAGCTGAGTGGATTTTGGTTCTTTGTATTTCAAATCTTTGACTTGGTTCTTGTGGCCCTCTGGACTGCTTTTAGGACTTTGTGTAATATTTTTTATTTCAGTCTGTGTATGCTTGATTTCTAGTTGGTCCTTTTTCATATCCGTGAGGGTCTGGTTCATATCCTCAGAGGTCTTGTTCATTTCCCTGAGGGTCTCATTCATTTCCTTGTAAGTCTCTTTCATTTCCTGATTGGTCTTGTTTATTTGCTCATAATTCTCATTAAGTTCATCGGCCTTTTCTAGGAGCCTCTTGAAAAGCCTTATAACTGTGGTTTTGAACTCTATGTCTTGTCGTCTTTTCTCCTCCATTTCTTTCACCCCTGATTTCTTTCCATATCTCTGCATAGTGGCGGCTTTATGTGGTAGATATCCTCTAAGGGTCAGTGGCACAGCCTCCCCAGTTATTTGAAATGGGTACTCTTACTGCAATCCTTTATGGGTTGTACAGTATTTTTGAGTTTAAACCCAGCTTGTTGTTGTTAGCCCTAGGAGGGTTTGACCTCCAGGCCAATTGGCTGTGAAGGGAGACTGTGTTCAGGTTGGATGGGCGGAGTCTCTGAGCTGAGCAGGCAGTCTCAGTGTCAGCTACATCCTATGCGGCGCTCGCGCACGCGAGTTTCTGTTGGATGGGGATGGCTGCAGACACCTCCAAGAGAAAGCCACTAGTCTCTTCCCCTTGCCAGACAACTCTGCCTCTCCCCAAATGTGTCTGAACCCCCAAAGTCTAGCCCAGGGTTGTAAAATAGATGATTTCCGGGACCTGGAGACAAGTTTCCAGGGGGCCAGTCGCGGGTTTGTGAGACACTTGCGCCCAAACTTTTTTCCCCATCTCCGGGTTTCCCGCAGACTAGGAGACCTCTGCTGTGCCCCGCTTCCAGGGTGGGTCCCCTGAACCTCGGGCCTCGCCTGGCACTGGGGAATCTGTGCAGTGGGACGTCTCCACATACCCCAGATCTCGGACCTCGCCTGGCGCTGGGGAATCCGTGTAGTGGGGCGTCTCCGCCCTCCCCGTTGGCGAAATCCAGCCGGGGTTGCTGCTCCAGCCCCAGCCCGCGCGCGTGACCAGGACGGCTCCTAACCTGTTTCCGTCTGAAAGGCTGCGCTCCCGCCGCTCCTCTGAGTCTCAGTGTCCCACCTTTACTCTTATTTGTGGAGTTTTCACTCAGCCAGCTTTCTGGCGATTCTGGGTGACTTTTGTTTTGTTATGTTGTAGTTCTTAAATCATTGCGCGGGGCAGAACAATAGGTGTTTATCTATGCCGCCATCTTAGTTCCTCTCCTGTGCTAAGCATTTTATATGTATTAGCTCCTTTATTCTCTCAACACACTTATAAAAAATATTAACAAATTTATGGGAAAATAGTTTTATAAATTGAGACTTTCCACATACAAAAAGGAGATTTTGGAAACACATGCAAACATAAAGAGGTCTCAGGAAGTGGCTAAATCTATTAGCTCCACTCTCACTCCATCTGCTATCCCTACTGCTGCCTCTCTGTACTTCTCCCCCCCATTGGGCAGAATATGGCTGTCCCAGCTCTATAGTTCCAGCCAGTTTTAATGAATGATTAATAATCCCTGAATCCAATAGCCAACTCCATGAAAGAGAACATGATTGGTCACTGACTAACCAACCCTTGTATTTCTGATGGGGAGAGAGTCTTACAGTAATATAAACAATAGCTAATATTAATAAATAAGAAGGTGTGGTTTTTTTTTATTATTATCGTTACTTTAAGGTAAATAGAAATACTGTGGTCCCACTTACTGGTCTGTATCTTCTAGTGGCTGTGAACTCCTTCAGCCTAGGGATCATATCATTTAACAGAATTATAATCATATTGGAAATACACAATTGACCCTTGAACAGCACTGCTTTGGACTGCACTGATCCACTTACACACTGATTTTTTCCCCAATAAATACAGTCAGACCTCGTATCCATAGGTTTCACGTCTGTGTATTCAATCAAGCTTGGACAGAAAACAGTATTTTTATATTCACAACCACGATTCCCAATTGTAGACAGAAAATTTCGATCCCCAACTGGTTGAATCTGTGGATGGGAAGGGGTCTACTGCAGAGTCAAATGTTATATATAGATTTTGGACTAGGCTGGGATCTGCACCCTGAACACCAACCCGATTGTTCAAGGGTCAGCTGTGTGTGTGTGTGTGTGTGTGTAAATTTTTCTAATCGCTAAGAATTTTTTAAAACTACTTAATAGTTGCATATTATTTCAACTTGGAACATTTCAGCAAGTTACTGAATCACTTTTGCATATTTAGATAATTCAAATTTTTCACTATAAATGACACTGCAAGGACTATAAATTTTAAGTCTTAGCTACAAGTGTCATCTTTTCTTAGGACAGATTCTTAAAAGTGCAACTTAGGCTATTCATTTTTTAGAGTTTTGATAGATAGTATTAAATTGCTTTCCAAGTATGTTGTAGTAATTTACACTCCTGCCAGCAGCATGAGTAGCTCTAATTGCATACTTCTTAGCATTAATATTATCACTTTTTAAAATCTTTAAAGGTTTTTCTTAACTGATGAAATTAAACTCTTCTTTCTTATTTATTTTCAATTTTTAATAGCCATTTATATTTCCTTTCCAAGTTAAAGTCCTTGCTGGCAGGAATCAAGGGTTGTTCTTTTAACGTGCCTGAGTGGGTAGAATGGTGCTTTTTACCTAGCTAATGTTCACAAAACAGCAAGGAACTTACTGTTTGGATAATTACAAGAATAATTAAGCCATTAAAAACTAATGATTGCTGCCATCTTAGATCTACCAAAAAAAAAAAAAGTGTATTAGCTCCGCAACTACTGTGTGTTGTTATTTTCAGCATTTTACCAAGTGGAGCAAAGTCTGAAGTAAGTGAGCTCTGAGAGGGATAAGTGGTGAATATCATCAGATCTACCCTAGAAGCAGAGGAATTCAGTTTCCTTGAAGAGGGGACTCAACCAGCTCAAGTTCCTCCTCCTGTGCACCAGAGGGCGAAGCTGCGGGAAGTAAGGCAACAAGAATGAGGAATTCTCTGGACTACATTTCCCAGAAGGGTTCTACGTGACCCCACACCCACCCAGAAAGCTTAGCGGCTAAGGACTTCAGGTCCCAGGTTGCTATGCGACTAAATGTGACTCCATCTCCCAGGGACGCAAAGGCGCAATGGCTGCTAGTTCTCCAGGGGCATTCTGTTGTTGAATTGTACCTCATTGCCAGGAAGCGGGCGCCAGAAGGTTCAAAGACAAGATCCCGCTTCCTTAGGGCGGTAACGACGCGTAGGGGCTGGGAAGGGGTAGTGGGCGAGGCGGAGCCGCTCTGACCTCTGCCAGTGAATTGTGGGTCCGTCTGTGAGGAGGCCCCGCTTTGTGGAGCCTCTGTGCGAGCTGGCGCTGGGCGGGACTGTTGTCGCATATCGAAAACTACATTTCCCAGCATCCTCGTGGCGCCAGAACTACCGTGCCCGAAAGTCTGAGCGTGATCCAGCCGGCCTTTTGCTTCCTCCCGCTGACCGGGAAACTCGGGATATGTGGGGTCGCAATGTCTGGCGGCTCCTGCGTTCTGAAAGCCTCGGGAGCCGCTGGGTTTCTACCCGCCGCGGGCGTTTCTCCCCGGCCCTGCGGAGAGGTGAGGAAGGCCCCTGTCTCGAGGTTGGGGTGCGTCCCAAAGAAAGGATGCTCCAGCGAGCCCGAGACCAGGGTGCGGGCGACACGCCCTCCTGCCTGGCGCTCTCCTGGTGCTGCAAACCCTGCTGCCCGGCCTCGCCCCGGGTGGGCAAGGACTGCCTGTCCCGCCTGAGAGCGAGCCTCTGAAGGCCTGGGGTTCCCGCCCGACGGCACCACGAGAGCCCCGCCGGGCTTCTTTCTGAGCTCGTTTCCTTTTCACTGAAGCTTGAGCCGGTGATCCCCTCCCTCTCGCAGGTCTGTCTGGTGCCAGCGTTAAGGTAACGGGTGTCGGGAGAGACCTGATTTCTCTCGTGGCCGGTTCGAGTTGGAGGCTGCAGCGTATGCCAGGCCTGCTTCATTCTCGCCGTGATTCTCAGTACCTCGCGGTCGTCAGTAGCAGCCGTTCCAAAACAAAACAGTTGAACTGTTGGCACCCCTGTGAGCAATGTGCCCTGAAGGACAGCTGGCGTTTTTCTGAGAGAGGTTTTCAGAACCACCCCTCCGTCACCACCGCCACCAATTTTTAAACCACAGAGTGGGCGATTGGCCCATTGGCACTAATAATGGCATTCTGCGTTCACCTGGAACCTCCAGCGCCGGCGGAAAGGAGCCAGCCAGTACCCACTGTGTTTTGTGCTGATGCGCATTGCTGCATTTTACTCGCAGGAAGACCGCAGTTGTTGGTTCCCCCATAAGACGGTGTTCAGCCGCCAGAGTCCTTCACAACCTCTTCGATTCCATGTTTAGGTGTTTAACTTGCACGCACATTAGATGGTCTTTACAAAAAGGAGCTAACATTTTTTGAATCCTGGGAAATCTCAGTCCTGTCTGTGTAAACTTTTAGAGGTGAACTTTGTTTACATATTCAAATGAAAAAAAACACTTTTAGAGAACTTTGAAGTGCATATAATACTGATAATACACCACCATGAGTAAACGATAATGCTTCAACATATTTGTTGAGTTATAGCTCTTGAATCTGTTGGAGAAACCTTAAGTGGCCCCTTACTCTTCATCATTTGAATTTTTATATTTAGATTTTTTAAAATCTATTTCCTCCCTACTGACCTATAAAGTCAATGAAAAACATGTCTGATTTTGCTCATCATCCCCATGCCTTAAAAATTGGAACTTTATTGAAATAGGACATATATTTTTAAAATGTGAAACTTCCTAGAGCGTTGGTGTTAACAGCAAATACTCCAGCTTTCAAAGTCAAATTCACTGATTCAACAATAAGATATTTTAGCCCAACTATTTCCAACCACTGTGTTCTAGGTATTTAAAAAAAAAGAAATAGAGTCAGGGCCTCATGGAGCTTATGTTGTGATTCAGAGAAACAAATTATGCATGATTTCAGATTAGAACTGAGAACTATGTGGGAAATAAACTGAATATGTAAGAGTGTGGGAATACAGAAAGCTACTTTGGATGGGGATATAGATATTAAAAAAATTCTCATAGCTTTATAAAAAACTTTTGAGCACTGAGGTGAGTTGGGCAACTTATGTTCTCCAGTAGAGATGTGGCAGTGATAATGAAAGCTTTTGATGTATATTATTTTAGAATGACTCTTAAACATTTCTAAATACTAAAGGAAATATTTATTGAATGTTTGTAATGCCAAATAATGATAGACACTTTTGGATAAAAGAGTCAGGGGCTCAGAGGAGTCAGTTATCTTGCCTGAAATTACAGAATTCCTAAGTGGAAGAGCTAGAAGTGTATTATGACTAAATGGGGGAAATGCTTTAGAAGCTAAACTGTGCTGCTTCTATTAGTTATGACAAGAAATAAAAATATTGTCTTCTCTTCTCAGACTTCTTCACCACTACAACCAAAGAAGGACATGATATAAGGCGAGTGGACATAACTCCTTTAGAACAAAGGAAATTAACTTTTGATACCCATGCATTGGTTCAGGACTTGGAAACTCATGGTGAGAAACATGGGTATCTCTCGACAGAAGTAAATTAACACCACTCACATATTACCTAGTCAAGACAGTATCACTATTAGGAACAATTAAGAGTCACTATTTAAATGTAAGTGCCATCCAGACAATGGAATATTTTATAGTCATAAAAAATGGTATTGCTTGATTATGTTCAAGTATATAAGTGAAAAAAGCATTATGTAAAATTACATTTATAGAGTGGTTCCAGTTATGTAAAAAAAAAAAAAAAAAAAATTTCTAGGCTGAAGTCCAAGTGGAGGTACAAGGACAATGTTTAAGAACAGCAAAAAAGAAAATAAATAACAAGCACAAAAACTGACCAGATATCAAAAGTTATTTAAACTGTAATATCACATAGAAAACTAGATTATGGAATGGGAATCAGACACACACATATATGGGCTTAGCAAGCAATAAAGAAAGTATCACAAATAGGGTAAAGAAGGACTATTTAATGAGTTATGGTAACTGACTAGCCATTGGGAAAAATATATATGATCTCCTTACCGAAAAATAAATTTTTGATTGACTAAAAGATAAATATAAAAAGTGAAAGAAAAACTATAGTAGAGTACAAGAATATAGAATATGTTTAGATTTTTAGAGGGAGCAAAACAAAACTCTAAAACAAAGTAAATACTGACAGATGTGACTATAGAAATATTTTTTCACAGAAACATGACAATGAGCCTGTTTTTGTAAGAGTCCATATGAATCAATGAGAAAAAGCTCAGCAATTTTACAGAAAAATAGGCAAAAGCTATAAACAGCTCACAGAAAAATAAATATCAGTAATGAATAATTGTATGTAAAGATGTTTGACCAAGGAAATGCAAATTTTAAGTACAGATTAAAATAATGCAATACCGTTTTTTATGGCAGTTGTACAATTAAAAGTAAAAAAGACTAAAGAGACGCCTGAAGAACTGACCTGTTGTCACTGTTGGAAGCCACTTTTTGGGGTGGTTTGCTATGCAGTAAAATATAACTGAACAGAGACTCTCACCCTTTATACATTTTCAATTTTCCATCATGTAAATGTATTTCTTATTTGAAAAGTAAATAAAACTAAAATTATCTCAAAATAAAATGTACAATTAAAAATTAATAAGACTAGTAATGTTGATACAGATTGGGGTAATGGACAGTGGGTATTAAAATTATAGACTGCTTTTAGAGAGTAATTTATCATAATCTGCCAAATTTTTATTGTAACTATTTTATAAAAACAACAATTTATAGGGAAAGTTGTCTGATAAGAATGTGCACTTTTAAAAATATATAAATACCTATTTGCTGCCTACAGGATTTGACAAAGCACAAGCAGAAACAATTGTATCGGCATTAGCCACTTTATCAAATATCAGTTTGGATACTATCTATAAGGAGATGGTCACTCAAGCTCAACAGGTAACATTTTCTTTTTTATCACTTCTAAGTTTCATTAGACCATCTGTTTTATAACTGCATCTCTGTCTGCCCAGTGACCTCCCACACACACCTGCATCTTCCTTATTCTCTCTAAAGGGATTGAAAAAAAAAAAAACCTTTAGTAAAGTCAGTGCTTAGAGAGATTAAGGAGTGAAAATAATCATAATAATTATGGTAACATAGAGAATGAAATTTTGTCAAATCTTACATTGTGAGATAATTATATTATTAGAATCATGAGATTGTGGTAGATCATTAGTGAAACAACTTTTCCCTTTTGAAAACCCACCATAGTAGAAAAGCTAATCCTTCTATATAATAAAAATATTTTACTGCATTCATGTGTAAATTCTGCTTAATTTTCACAAACTTAGAAGGCCAGAAGGTACTTATATAGCTGGGAGGGACTTCATAAATCACCTGGCTAAAATGCTTTAATTTGACTAGATACACAAATCCTTTAAGTCAAAATAATGCCATTTACTAAGAACTTAAGATGTTAGAGGCACAATGTTGGGGATTTCTCATGTATTACTAGTATTTAACCACTAACAACCTTGAAATGGAGGTAGAGTTTTTCTCTGTTGCCACTGAAGAGATGATCAGAGAGGTTGAGTAATTTGCAAGAGTTGTCATTGTGGTGCTATGGACAAAAGGTACAAGTTTATATACAGAATAGAATAAGCTCAGTGAACCTAACTGAAATTACTCGTAGTTTGTCATCATGTATCAATTCACTATGTTTAAGAATCTTATGTTTATATTTTTTTAATTTAAATTTTTCAAATTTCAACTTCCTTAAATATTTCACAGCAGCTGGTTTCTTTCTTGTGTAAAATTAGCAGCTCTTACATAAAATTTCATTACATTAAAGGTCATGAAGGACCAAAAGCTTTTTAAAGATATTTACAATAATTTCCAATTAGACTTTTAGAATTAAGAGTATTCAATTCCTGAATTTAACTTACTTAAAAATTTATATGTGTATTATTTTAGCTTAATTTATTCAGAATCATAATAGACTAAAATCTACTGAGAAAAGCCAATCATTTCATTCTCTCAACTCTCCGAGCTATCCTGAAAGAACTAATGGAGCTACTGACATCCTAATATATAAAAAGCCAGGGGCTGTCACAACCTAAACTACCAGACAGATGACTTAACAGGCTGCGTGGGACGACCAGGCCGGCAGGGAAGGGCAGTGGGGGGCAATCAGGCAGGCAGGCAGAGGTGGTTAGAGGTGATAAGGCTGGCAGGAAGGGGCAGTTAGGGGCGATCAGGCAGGCAGGCAGGTGAGCATTTAGGAGCTAGCGGTCCCAGATTGTCAGAGGGATGTCTGACTGCCGGTTTAGGCCCAGTTTAGGGCCTAAATCGACAATTGGACATCCCCCAAGGGGTCCTGGATTGGAGAAGGTGCAGGCTGGGCTGAGGAGACACCCCCCATGCACAAATTTCGTGCACCAGGCCTCTATTCTATCATAAGAAAAGCATAATATGCAAATCGACCAGACAACCAAATAGCAGAAACGAAGGTCTGGATGACCACACTATGACACACATTGGCGCCAAGCCAGCCAAGGCGGATGTGATGTGATTGGTTGGGGGCCCCTGCCATCGCCCCATGATTGCCCCACAGAGGGAGGCCCAGACCAGCCAAGCAATTGCACCCTGTGCCTGTTGCCTGCAAAGGGAGGCAGCTGGTGGCAGGAGAAGGAGGGGCATCGCCGCACAGATGGCAAGCAGTGGCGGGGGCGGGGCCAGCTGCCCACAGCCAGGGGAAGAAAAGTCCTGATAGGCCCTGATCACTGGCCAGGCCTAGGGACCCTACTCGAGGGGTCCTGGATTACAAGCCGGATTGCAAGAGGGCATAGGTTGGGGTGAGGGACACACACACACACACACACACACACAAATTTTATGCACCAGGCCTCTAGTTTTTAATAAAGTAATATACTTTTAGATCAGATTTTAAGTTTACCTGATACGTAATTAGTGAGTTAAAACTGGTTTCAGAATTGTTTATGTTGCCTGGACTTTTTTTTGGCTCCTTAGGGGCAGCAGCCGGAAAAAAAACACCTGGGGAGGGGGAAGAGGAGAGTGAGATGGAGGGAAAGATAGTGGGGCAGGTTCTGGCCGAGCAGGGGTGCCTCTGCTAGGACCATTGAATCATATATTCAAAATGTAGGACCGGATGTAGAAATTTTACTGCTATACTTTTTGATTTTTTTATTACTGTTGTGTGTCATTGAAATCCCATTCCATCCTTGAACCTAATCCCCTTGCTGACCCCACCTCTAGGATAGAATAATGCACAAAGATGTCATGAAACAAACAAGCTTCATACTTGATCACTTCAGGAAGGGCCATATTGAGTTGACTCTGCTCAATCTGGGAATACGGTTATATTCTGAAGTCATTTATAATCTGAATTATATTCATATTCTCTGGTGGCTCCTTAATAATTACAATGATTACATTTAATAGATTCGACTACTTGATACTGGATTACACTTTTCCATTTCAAGTTTTTGAAAATGGACACCTGTACTGTTTTATAAGCCTGTTTAGTCATAAACTGTATTTAAAGGAGAAAATGGAGATAAGTAGAGGCTATTAGGGTTATAGTACAATTCCTTATCTCAGGTTCAGACTCCACAATCTATGATTACATTTTTAGCTATTCTCTACATAGTCTCAGTAATAACATTTTATTAAAAATTCTAATAAAGATAACATTATATTTAATGCTTTCAAACTCATTCATAATGACATTTTGAGTAGGACTGACAGCCCATAGTGCCACTTCTATATGACTTCTGAACTAATTCTCATCATTATATCAAGTAAAACTGAAAAAAGGAAATGAACTCCCTACCCCCAATAATAAGGATGAAGGTTAGGGAAGGCATAAGACTCAGAGACGTTTATTGTGCACAGCAATAACAATAATAATAATAATTTTATGATAGGATTAATATTTAAGGCAAAATGTCTCCAAATCAAAACAATGGTGTTACACTGGCCTGCTTCAGCCATTATATCCCTGTCTCTTGTAATACTCATAATAGACAACATTCATTGAGTGCTAACCAAGTGCCAAGTATTACATTAAGCATTTGATGTGCACTATCTCATTTAGTTCTCAAAAAAACTCAGTAAGGTATAAGTACTGTGGTTACTTACATTTTACTAATGAGGTCAAAGAAATTAAATAACTGCCAAAGTCTCACAGTAAATGGCAGCATTTGGATTCAAAGCCAGGCAGCTCACATTTTTAACATCTACTCCACACGACTGCCATCTGGGAGTTGTTATTGGAGAGCATTGTGTATTCCAAATCTTTTGAAAACTGAGTCATTTCTTGGATACCCATCTGGAACTGTGATAGCCTGTTTTCTAAAAGTCAAGTCCATTTTAAAATAGTCTTTCTTGCCCATATTGGTCAATGGAGGACTGTAAACTCAACAATGAACTCCTGGCCACAAACTTACCAGAAAAATGGGAGTTCCACTAATAATCCTGGTCTTACTTAGGCTTTTTTGGGTTTGTTTATATACCCTGGAATAGAAGGTCCTTTTCCTGGCTACATCCTCATCTGCTTTTTCTTTTGGTAAAGCAGGAGAAATGAGTCAACAAGCTACCAAGTTTAAGAAGTTTAGTGTTAAACCTTAGCCAGTTTGGCTCAGCGGTGAGAGCATCGTCGGCCAAGGACTAAAGGGTCAAGGGCACATACCTGGGTTGCAGCCTCATCCCAGCCCCAGTTGGGGGCACATGTAGGAGGCAACCAATCGATGTGAGAGACACATCAATGTTTCTCTGTCTCTCCCCTTTCCTTCCACTCTCTAAAAATCAGTGGAAAAAAATTATCCTCAGGTGAGGATTAACAACAACAAAAAGTTTAGTGGTGAAGTTATTTCTACAGAAATATCCCTCCTTAGCAAAGCAAAAGCTTATAAATCTATCAGATTGGGATCACCTTTTCTTTCACATATTCTTTGTAGTGCCGAATATAGGAAAGTTACCCAGGAATTTATTTTATTTATTTTGTGTGTGTGTTTATATTAATTTACTCATGATGTTGCCACCAGGAATGGGCAAACTTATTTTGATAAATTACAAATTGGCTTAAAGGCTTAACAAAAATCAACTAATTAATAACTAAAAATAATTTTTTTTGTTTCAATGTGTCTCTTGCTTTATCTGTTTTCAGCTGATACAGAATTGAAATTACATTTAAAAATCACTAATTATGCTGACAAAGGATAGGTATTTAAATCAGACTTCTACCTATTTTGTTTTACTGCTTCTGAGACTTATCCAGTACCCTGGAATTTTCTGATGGTAGAAAATCCCTCAAAATTAAAGCAGTGAAAAGATTAACAAAACCCTTTCCATGTAGCCATTTTTAAAAACAATATTTTTAGGAACTCATAGATGTTAAGTAAATATTTTATTGGGGTTCTTTCATAAATGTTTCCAGACATTTATTTTGCCTCAGGAAATGCCTTTTTACATTTTTTTATTGTTGCTATTACTTCCCACCCGAGGATATTTTTTCCATTGATTTTTAGAGAGAGGGGAAGGGTGGGAGAGAGACAGAGAAAGAGAGAAACATCAATATAAGGAAGACTCATCGACTGGTTGCCTCTCACACGTGCCCCAACCAGGTTAGGGACTGAGCCTGCAACTGAGGTACATGCCTCACCCCTTCCGGCCGCAGGCCAACGTTGTAACCACTGAGCACAACTGCCTAGGGCTGGGAAATGCTTTTTCTTCCTTGAATCTCTTATTGCTTTTCATTTTGATAATTCAGATATGTAAGTTTTATATGTTGTTTTGCTTTACTTAGCCAAGCGACATTGTATCTTTAGCATATGAAACTCTGAAGTTTCATGAAAACGACTCCATGTAAGGGGATGGCTTTCCATAGATCACTATATTATTTTATTTTATTTTCTAGGAAATAACAGTACAACAGCTAATGGCTCATTTGGACTCTATCAGGAAAGACATGGTCATCCTAGAGAAAAGTGAATTTGCAAATCTGAGAGCAGAAAACGAGGTGACACAAGTTTCAATTTATTACTAATAAACTGACTTCACAAGTGGTCTACTTGGTGAATAATAGTACCAAATAATTTTATGTGGTTATTAAATATAAATTTTAGATAAAAATAGACTATATGTTTAACCATACCTAATCTTTTGATTAAGCATAGTTTCTTGCATAGTAAAGAATAAGAAATAAATCTTATATGTGTAAAAGTCACTTAGATATTTGAACTCTTTATGTTATATACAATTTTAGAATAGCACATAATATAATGTTCTCAGAATCTTAAATAATGTGGCATTTTCCATTTTATTTGATTATGCACTAATTAGTCATTTAAGAGAAAAACGTGTTTTTTTGTAACTCAGGGGAATTTTGTTATCCAGTAGATTAACTACTAATATTTTTTAATGTAAACTATCAATTGTTTTAAGAAGTACAAAACTAACACATAAATATATTTTCTAATATTTTCCTAAGAATTATTTTCTAAATATGATGAATTATTCTTTTTATTTTTAATCAAAAAAATCCTTAGATCATCCAGTTTTTGCTAACTTACGGTCTCAGATTTTACGGGGAAAAATCATGATATGGGCCTTTGGTTTAATGGCAACTGTATGTGATTTTTATTACATCTAGAAAATGAAGAGTGAATTAGGACAAGTTAAGCAACAATTAATAGTAAGTGAAATGTTTCTTCTCATTTGAAATATTTTATTTTCAAAATACTCATTACAAGATCACTTTTTAAATATTTTTACTTTCTTTAAAGAATGAAACCAGTCGAATCAGAGCAGATAATAAACTGGATATCAACCTAGAAAGGAGCAGAGTAACAGATATGGTAATGTGCTCTTAAATGTATTTTCTTGGTTACTTACTTCTTAATCCCTTCTAGTCTTTTTTCTTAACCTCCTGATGCATCATATCCTTTAGTTTACAGATCAAGAAAAGAAACTTATGGAAGCAACCACAGAATTTACCAAAAAGGTAAGTTAGTATGTAAAAATTTCTCTTTTGTACAGCTCTCAGGCCTTGTGTACCTGCTTTTGTGTGTATCATGTTATAAGTTTGGACTTTAAACAGCTAGCTGTAAAGAATCCATGATTTCCTCATAGCTTTTATGGTTGACCAGCACTGGGGGTAATGCCACCAGGTGCATGACAGTAACTGAGTCAGCACCAAGCTTTCCTGGTAGCATACTTTTTCCAAACTACATTACTTTCATATAAAAAAGAAAGGATTCATAATTAGTATTTAAGTGTCTAGGTTAAATTATCTTTACATTTTTTAAAGTAATAGTAAATATTTAATGAGTGCTTATTATGTTATTACTAGAAGCCTGGTGCACAAAATTTGTACACTCGAGGGTGGAGGGTGCTCCCTCAGCCCAGCGTGGGCCCTCTTACAGTCTGGGAGTCCTTGGGGGATATCCGACTGATGGCATCAGTCGAACATCCTTAGTGCTGCTGTGGAGGTGGGAGAGGCTCCCGCCACTGCCACTATACTCGCCAGCTGTGAACCCAGCTTCTGGCTGAGCGGCACACCCCCTGTGGGAGCGCACTGATCACAGGGGGCAGCTCCTGCATTGAGCATCTGCCCCTGGTGGTCAGTGCACATCACAGTGACCAGTCTTTCCGCTGTTCAGTTTATTTGCATATTAGTCTTTTATTATATAGGATTGTTCTACTTGCTTTACTTTAGTCTGCTATTTAATCCTTTTATCAGCCTCTGTGAGGCAGGCAGTCTTATTCCCATTTACAAATTTAAAAAATGAGACACAGGGACATTAAGGTCACACAACTAATAAGTGGTAGAGCTGGGATATGAACCTGGGTTTTAAACCCCATACTCATTGTTAATGGTTACCTTCTCAGTAATCCTGAATTGTAATCATTAATCTCTGTGACTTGAATAAAACCCAGCTTTCTGGCCTTGCCTAGTCCTTTTCTTAAAAGTTAAAAGCCATTTGGTGTACATTCTAACAGAAGACATAGCACTCTTTCTCACTTCTAATTTAATAGAAGGGAAGGTTCCATTTATCCTTCTTAGCATACTATTCTGTCTTCCTACTTTTTTGCCAAATAAAGGAAATAAGGAAATGTAATAATTCTCTCAGAGCTAATTTCTGAGCTCTCATCTCTCTTCCCATCTCTTAGCTCTTATACACATAGCATTCAGTGTTACCCAACAAGCATTTCTGCCATTTCCTTTAATGTTGGTGCCAGTTGACATAAACTTGGTCAGGTTTTTTTCTTCTGCAAAACATACTTAAATTTTTAACTATCATAGCCTTTTTACATAAAGTGATAGTTCAGTTACTAGGGTATTTTTCTGTGTATAAGACGCTATTTTTTTTCTAAAATCGTTAGACTGAAAATCAAGGAACGTCTTATAAACAGAAGTCAGCCATGCACAGTGCATAGCTGCCCATACTTTGTCAAATAGGCTTCCTCCAATCACGAACCTTATTGTTAATGACATCAGCTGATTCTATAATTGGAGGTGGAGAGTACACAGATGCAACAAGGACCAAAGCATTCTGAGCCCATAAAGATGTCAAAAAAAAAAAAAGATAAATACCAGTAAGCGATTGTCTTACTCTGCAAAATTCAAACTGAATATAATCAGCTGTGCAAAAGAGCATGGAAATAGAGCTTCAGAGAGACAATTTGGACCTCCTCCCACTGAGTGTAGAAAACAGGAAAAACAATTCTTTAAGATACCAAAAAAGAAGAAGGCCTTAAGAGGAAAAACAGGAAAATGTTTAAAATACTGATTTCTTAATTTTGGGTTGGAAAAGTGGGGGTGTCTTATCCATGGGGGCGTCTTATACACAGAAAAACACAAATTTTTTCCTCTTAATTACTTAAGTCTCAAATAACTTACTATGAGGTTTTTTTTTTTTTTTTTTTTTTTGCTTTTTTTTAAAAAATCTTTATTGTTCAGTTTATTAATTACATTGTTTCCCCTTTTTATCCCCCTATAGCTTCCCTCCACCCTGTACCTATCCCACCCTCCACCCTCACCTCCCCCTCCCCACTGTCCTCTCCCATTGTTGCTAGATTTTTGTCCAGTCTCTTGCTGCACTTCCCACAACCCTTTTCTCCCCAAGAATTGTCAGTCCATTCCCTCTCTATGTCCATGTCTCTGTTATATTCACCAGTCTATCCTGTTCAACAGCCTATCAATTCACTTGATTTTTATGTTCATTTGTTGATAGATGTGTATTTGTTGTTGCTAGTTTGCACTTTTACCTTTTTCTTCTTCCTCTTCTTAAAGAATATCTTTCAGCATTTCATATAATGTTGGTTTGGTGGTGATGAACTCCTTTAGCTTTTTCTTATCTGCGAAGCACTTCATCTGACCTTCAATTCGGAATGATAGCTTTGCTGGATAGAGTAATCTTGGTTGTAGATTCTTGCTGTTCATCACTTTGAATATTTCTTGCCACTCCCGTCTGGCCTGCATCGTTTCTGTTGAGAAATCCGCTGACAGTCGTATGGGTGCTCCCTTATAGGTAACCAACTGTTTCTCTCTTGCTGCTTTTAATATTCTCTCTTTGTCTTTTGCTCTTGGCATTTTAATTATGATGTGCCTCGGCGTGGTCCTCTTAGGGTTCCTATATATTGGGGTTCGGTGCACTTCTTGGAATCCTAAGTCAATTTCTTTCACCAGGTGTGGGAAGTTTTCAGTCACTATTTCTTCAAATAGGTTTTCATTGTCTTGGCCTCTCGCTTTTTCTGGCACCCCTATAATTCGGATGTTGGTATGCTTGAGGTTGTCCCAGAGGCCCCTTACACTATCTTCAATTTTTTGGATTCTTTTGATTTCTTGCTTTTTCAGCTGAGTGGATTTTACCTCTTTGTATTTCAAATCTTTAACTTGGTTCCTGGGGTGCTCCAGGGCACTTTCAGATCTTTGTATAATATTTTTTGTTTCAGTCAGTGTATGCTTAATTTCTGGTTGGTCCTTTTTCATATCCTTGAGAGTCTGCTTTATATCCTTGAGGGTTTCTTTCATTTCCTTGTAGGACTCATTCATTTCCACGTTGATCTTAATAATTTCTTTGCAGCTCTCATTTATATCCTGGAGGGTGTTGTTCATTTTCTTGTAGGACTCACTCATTTCCTTTGTGGTCTTGCTTATTTCCTTATAGGCCTCGATCTTTTGTTGGAACCTCTTAAAAAACCCTATAACCGTGGTTCTGAATTCCATGTCCAGTCGTTTTTTTCCCTCCATTTCTTTCACATCTGATTTCTTTCCATGTTGCTGCATGGTGGCTGCTTCCCTGAGTTGGTCAATTAGCTTTGTGTGGTAGACGTGCTACAAGGGACAGTGGCTCAGCCTCCCCAGTTACCTGAGGTGGATATGGGCTGCACAGTCTTGCTGAAGTTAAGCTCAGTTAATCGTTGTTAGCACTTGGAGGGTTGACCTCCAGGCCAATTGTCTGTGAAGCTCAGCTGTGCTCAGGTTGGGTGGGCGGAGTCTCCAGGCCAAGCAGACAGCGTTAGCTCCGCCCTATGCGGCCCCAGGGACTCTGTGCCGGGGGCAATGGCCGCTAGCACCTCTGAGAGAGAGCCGCTGCGGAGCTCCACAGGCTGCTGGTTGCCGGGGAATTCAGACTTTCCCAAAATGAGTCTGCATGCGCAATGTCTCACCCAGGGTCGTAAAACAAAGCAGTCTGATGGTTTTCTGAGTGAGAGGCAAGTCGCGGTGCGCTCTCTGCGCTGTCACGCAGCCGAGCTGTTCGAGCGAGCTACCTTCTCCACAAGCCGGGAGACCCGGCAGCACCCGAGCTTCGGCGTGCCCTCCCACTGTCCAGTTTTCACCCCGTGTGATAGTGGGTTCTCTGGACTTCGCCCAGAGCTGGAGAATCAGTCAGTGGGATGCCTTTGTCTCCCGTTCGAGAAAACTGGCCGGTTTCCAGCCGCCCGCCCTCTCCGCGGCGCGCACTCCAAACCTCTCTCTGCGCGAATCTTTCAACGCCGTCCGCCACCGCTCCTCCGAGTCCCAGTGTCTTATCTTCACTTTTATTTGTGGAATTTTCACTCGGCGAGCTTTCTGCTGATTCTGGAAGGTGTTTGTTCTTTCGTTAAGTTGTAGTATTAAAATTGCTGATTATGACGGCAAGATAGGTGTTTTGCCTTTGCCGCCATCTTAGTTCTCCTACTATGAGGTTTTTAGTAAGAGGTATCAGAATATGATAATCCTAATAAATGTTCTCCAAATATCAAAGTAGAAAGAATATTTTTGTTAGTCTGTAACATTCACATAATGTTTTTTCTTAATATCAAACTGCTTTTAACTGTTGCCCCAATTAAGATTTTTGTGGCCAGTATGACTCAGTGGTTGAGCGTCGGCCCATGAATCAGGAGGTCATGGTTCGATTCCCGGTCAGAGCACATGCCCAGATTGTGGGCTCAATCCTCAGTGAGGGGCATGCAGCAGGCAACGGTTGAATGATTCTCTCTCGTCATTGATGTTTTTATCCTCTCCCTCTCACTGAAATCAATAAAAACTTTTTTTTTTTTAAAGCCCTGGCCAGTTTTTCTCAGTGTGTAGAGCATTGGCCACGGACAGAAAGGTCTCGGGTTCAATTCCCAGTCCAAGGCACATACCTCAGTTGCAGGTTTGATCCCCAGCCCTAATTGGGGTATATGTGGGAGGCAGCTAATCTGTCTCTCTCTCACTCTCGCTCTCTCTCGCTTTCTCCCTCTCTTGCTCTCTCCCTCTCTTGTACTCTAAAAAATAATCAATGGAAAAAAATATTCTTGGGTGAGGATTAAAAAAGACTTGTAATACACAAAATCACCCATAAATAATATTTTAATGTAAATATTTTCCCAATAATATATTGAGGACAAAACTTAATTGTATTTATTCTCATTTATTATAGGATACCATAACCAAAAGTATTATTTCAGAGACCAGTAATAAAATTGACACTGAAATTGCTTCTTTAAAAACACTAATGGAATCTAATAAGCTTGAGACAATTCGTTATCTTGCAGGTAAGGCTGTGTTTGTCAGAGAAAGGAATTATTGTCATTTGATTATCAGACCTGTCAGCTCCTACCTCCCAAGGTAACCTCTTTGCTGTGGCCAGCAAAGAAGAAAAAATGGAGGTTTCCTTTATTGCTTGGTCCTTGCAGTGTGTGAAGAATCTAAGTTTGGAAGGCAGTAAGATTAGGATAAAAGTTTAACAGACAACTTTACAACTTACTAATAGGAAAAAAACATTGATGAAGAAATATACAAATACAAGTACAAAATGCTGCAAAGATGATCTAGGTATTCTACAATGAAAAAATGTATTATACTTTCTCCTCAAATGTCCTTATTTCCTATGTATCTTAAAGAGACCTAATCCCATTTCTTAAAATTAAGGAAATGATCTGTCATTAACCAAATTTCAGTAAGTAGTGGGATCAAATGAGACAATAATTTTATACATTATACATTAAAATGAGGATAGCTCTACTATGAAAGACTATTTCTTTTGTCTTTAGTCGAAGTTTGCCCTTCATTTCAATTTCTCTATTTTAAAAGTCATGGCTGTTTAAAAATTATAAAGAAGAAAATTAAAATCATCCATAATCCCATCAATTAAAAGTAATAATTACAGACATGTTATTATATTTTATTTAGTCTTTTACTCTTTGAATACGTCATTTTTAATGACATGATAGATTACTTCTATTATAGATTATTTCCAATTTTTTCTATATAAAAATGTAATAAATATTTTTGTGCATGGACATAAAAAGGTCATGGCTGTTTAAACAAACTGGAAACTAGGGTGTCCCTAAAAGCTTCACCCAGATTAAGCTGCTTAAGAACAGGAAGGTTTTTTTGTCCAGAATGATGTAACAAAGAGCAGGTGGTGTATTAACTGGTAAAGTCTGATGCTTGTTCTGCCTTTGCTTCTACCTCACTGAGATTTTTTTAAGGATTTCATTACAATTTTTTATTTATGTTTTTTATGTGAATTTTAATATTTTCGAGAAAATTTATTTAAATGTATTGAAAAAGCAAATAAATTTTCTCATGGATGATCTGATGTCAGTTTTATTAACTTAACCACATAATTTTTAAATATAAGTGAAATAGTTTTTCACTACTAAGGTCTGAAATTAAAGTTTATAATTATTGTCACTGTTAATGCTAATATTAATAATGGATTTAAATAATCTATACATTCCAACTGACATATGACCTATATTTTTAAATTATTGTCATCCTTAATTGGGTTTAAAATACAGAAAGCTTTTAAGAAGAATTGATATCCTACCCTAAAGGATATCCTTTATCTTTAGCTTCATTTTCTGGGAAATGAAAAACCTAAGATACAAAATTGATTGGATTTCCTTTGTTTTTTGTTTAAGTTGAAGATGACATTATTCTGTTTCTCTCTGCAAAAAAATAATCACAAATGCATGACCTACTGTAACATGTTTTCTTCTGTCCACAGCCTCAGTGTTCACTTGCCTGGCAATAGCATTGGGATTTTACAGATTCTGGAAATAGCATTGAAACAACTATGTTATGTTTCTACTACTGCTTTCATTGACTTCTTAAAACACTAACCTAGGATAGATTTACTTTGAACATTGAAAGTTGTAGCAAAACTTAATAAAACAAGATTACTAAAAGTACATATGGACTAAAAAAAATGTTTAGAATAAGAAAATGTAGATTGTGTTTTTTTTATGTCTATTTTATTATGTTGAAAAGCTGTCATTCAAAACCTGGTTAATTTGAGATAGAAGGGCTTTTTGTCTTTACCCTTTTGATAGTTTATAGAAACTGAACCCGAGTGTTGTGTTTGCTTGAATAACTGTGTAAATCATAGGATTTCTTTGGTATCTGCTGCCTACATACTTTGTTATGCAACTTTCCTGATAACTGTTAACAACTACCTTTTCATATTTAATAAAATATTATAAGAAAGTTGTTTGGATTGTTAAAGTGACTTACCATATAGCTGGAGATTTTTTTACAATGAACAATTTAAAACAATTTAATTTTTTTAATTTACTATTGTTAATAGTATGACAGATGTTTCCAATTCTCCTCCTACTTCCCCCTCTCCACCCAGTCCCCATTCCACCCTAGTCCTTTACCACACTATTATCTGTGTCCAAAGGCTATGTATATAAGTCTTTTGGTTAATCTCTATCGTTCCTCTCATCTCTTTCCCTTCTAAGATCTGTCAGTCTGTTCCATGCATCCATGTGTCTGAACCTATTTTGTCACTATTTTGTTGATTAGATTCCACATATAAGTGAGATCATGTGATACTTGTCTTTCTCTGACTGGGTTATATCACTCAGCACAATACTCCCCAGGTCCATCCATGCTATTGCAAAGGGTAAGAGATCCTTCTATTTTACAACTCAGTATTCCACTGTATAAATGTACCAACCACAGCTTTTTTTCCCCACTTATACTGATGGAAACTTATGCTGTTTACAGATATTAGTTATTATAAATAATACTGCTATGAACATAGGTTGCCATACAGTTAAAAACAAATTGAAAATTTTTAAATGTGTGCCCTAGTACAAGTGTATGACACTTTATGAAATCTGTTGAATTGCTAATCTTGAGCCCTGATTCTTACATATATTTTTAAAGTTTTTGATTCACAAAAACCTGTTTGTCCATGCTTCAAATTTATTGCTTAAAATAAAGCTTTTTCTTATGACAGTTCAATAAATGTCTACTGATATATAATCCCTACTCTCAAGAAACTCATACTTTGGTTTTATTGCTATTGGGTCTACTATATTTTTTCCTTATATAATAGTATCTATTAACACAATACCTGTAGTTCTAAGGAAAGTACAAAGTATGTTCAACTCAGATCTTTAGTTTTAACCATCAAAAAGCCAAGGCAAGGAAGTACTAAAGATTTCAGAATGCCTTGGCAATAGCTTTAAAAGTTTGATAATCCATTATTTTTTTCAATATGTTAAAAATAAGCCATCATTTCTTTAGTTATAAATAAGGAATTTGCAGACTAGAGAAGACAAAGACTGGCCCATATGATCCAACAAATGAGAATCAGAGGCTCTCCAACTAAATGTTTTTCGCAGATCTAACTAGTGGGTTGTTTTCAAAGCAAAACTACATTTTAATATCCTGAGACGTCCTGATTCATTTCCATCTCAGAATTATCTTGGCACACTGTAGATAAATTTTTATTGATTTACTAAGTAAGGACCAAAAGGCTCCACTGTAACAAACTCTAAAATGTGTTCATTCACTAAATAAGTAAGAATGCCCTCCTGAGTGCCAGACAACATGCTGGTACGCTTCCTTCTTACAGAACTGTCTTAGTCAAGACAGACAGGAAACAAGTAAATTATTGGTTTGTTACAATTTATAATAAAATATTGAGAGGGCATACTTCTTTTCTCCACTTGAGAGAAACTCCAGTAGCATAACATTATTGTCATCACTCTTCCTCGCCTCATCCATCTGCCCCAGGTAAAGTGAAAGGAGAAATAGGACCCAAGTCACACTCTGAAAATAATTTGATTGGTAAGCTCTAGATATCAAATCATCAGAAAATAGAAACTTGAAGTTGTTGCATTGTGTTGCCACTTCCTCCCCAGTCCTGTTGGGACCAGCTTGTCTTCAGAGAGCATTCATTCTGTTCTGCTCCTGTGGGATCAGGCTCAGCCTCTGCAGAGTGAAGCCTACCCCAGTACAATTTTGCTTGGAGCAGGATGAGTAAGTTTATCCAATTCTGTGGTTCAGTGATAGGAAATTTACTGGACTGAAGAACTACACTATATTTTCCAATATTAGTTTTAATAGTAAACTAGAGGCCCAGTGCACAAATTTGTGCACGGGTGGGGTCCCTTGGCCTGGCCAGCAATCTGACTGATCGGAGCCATCTCTCCCAGTCCCATCTCGCCCAGTTTGGACAGGAGGTTGGTTGGCCATGGGAGATTAGTTTGGCTGTGAGAGCATACTGACCACCAGGGGGAAGCTCCTGTGCTGAGCGTCTGCTTCTTAGTGGTCAATACATGTCATAGCAACCAGTCAACTGGTCAGAACAGTCACTTAGGCTTTTATATATATAGAAAAAGGTGCTATTTATAACTCTACATCCTCAATTTATTCTGCATCTCAATTAGGTTCACAATCCAGATGGAAAGGAGTGGGTAGCCATTTATTGGATCTCCTCAAACCAAAACAAAGATGCATATTCCCAGTTCACAGCCATTAGTAAAATAGATGTGTTCCATCTGTAGGGATTTAGCAAGTGAAGTGCTTTTCATCCAATAATGGAAGAAGTATATACACCATCCCCAATTCCCATTACTTCTAGATTCTATACCTTTTCCATGGAGACTTTGTTTTGATATTAGTTTTGGAGTTGATAGATTTTTGTTTAGGGAATAGAAATATCTGAAGTGAAACATGAGAGGATTATGTACCCAGGTATCTCAAAACTACCCCTCTATTCCAGCACTTGCACCCACTATAAAATAACTATTGTATAGCTATTTCTTATACTAAACTCTAAGTTCCCCAAAGGCCTCTTAAGTATATATGAGGTACTTCGTATGCCTGTGAAGTGATATGCATAGATCTCAATCTTAATCCAACTTGTTAATATTTTAAATATTTTATTACGGTTGTGATGAGAATGTTTCATTTATAGAGTTTCTGAGAACACTAAACCTTTTTAGCATTTTCTGTAGGTGATAAGTCTCCAGAGGATTAGTTACCTTCATCTTCTTTATGGTCACTGACTAGATGCTGACTTGCCCATTCAAACTATTAGGTGATAGACCAAGCAAGATTATGTAAAGACTGGTCAAGAGTCAGTAAAAACCTTTCACCATATTTGAAAAACAATTAAGGTTTATAGTGCCCATTTCATCAATTGTTAAGAATTTAGATATGTAACATCTTAAGTTTTAAATATCCAAAAGTTAAAAAAAAATTTTGTAATAGAAAGAAAAATGAAGCAGTAGAAAAGGCGATGGGCAGTGACTAAAATTTAACAGTGAATAAAATTAGTGATTACCATTTCGTAGACTAATCCTATCTAATAAAAGTAATGTGCAAATTAATCATCACTCTGCTACACCCACACGCCATACCCATCAGCCAATCAGGAGCGAGTATGCAAATTAGCCCCAACCAACATGGCTACAGCCATGGAGAGAGCAGGAGGCTTGGGTTGCCCCCAGCAATGGAGGAAGCCAAGCTTTCCACACACCCTGGCAGGACCAGTCCTCCAGGCTCAAAGTTTTAATTATAGAAGATAAATAAATCTCAGACACCAGGGCCTCCGCTTGTGTCGCCTGAGGGCATGGTTAGCCTGCAAACCACCACAGGCCCTTCACCAAGGCTGCCCCACACCTCAAGGGAACTCCCACCCTGATCCAAGACACCCTTCAGGGCAAACCAGCTGGCCCCTACCCATGCACCAGGCCTCTATCCTATCTAATAAAAGAGTAATATGCAAGTTGACTGTCACTCCAACACGCAAGATGGCTGCCCCTATGTGGACACAAATGGTCGCCACAAGATGGCCAGGAGGGGAAGGCATTTGGGAGGAACAAGGCCTGCAAGGGAGGGGCCGTTTTGAGCTATCAGGCCAGCAGGGGAGGGCAGTTTTGAGGGACCAGTCCTGAAAGGGAGGGCAGATTGGAGAGGATGCAGGCTGGGCTGAGGGACACCTCCCCCTACACGAATTTCATGCGCCAGGCCTCTACACTAACAAAAGAGAAACATGCAAATTAACCATTATTCTGATATGCCCACCAGTCAATCAGGAGGGAATATGCAAATTACAAAAAGAAAGATGACAGCCATCCAGCTGCTCCAGGCGTGGGCCAGGCAGGGCAGAACACCTGCTATGAGAAAGAGGGAAGGGAGGAGGGCAAAGGAATATACAAAAGTGGCACTTTGGCCACAGCGAAGACAAAGATGGCAGACTGGCTAGAGACTGCGGCAACAGCGGCAGACTACAGCTGGAGCGAAGGCCTGGGACCCAGATGCTGGAGGTAAACCAGTCTGGAAGCCAAGGGAAGGAAGGCCTATTGCACGAATCTCTTCGTGCAATGGGCCTCTTGTGACTATATAACAGTGAATATGCTAAAATAAAATAGGTATCAATTCACATAATTTTCACAGCAATCCTCTTGGGCAGGTAGTATTATCCTCATTTTATAGCTAAATAAATAAGCTAAGCAAGTTAAGTAACTTGCCAGGGTCACACAGCAGATAAGTAATATAAACTGCAAATCTCATGTTCTTAGTACCTTAGAGATGGACAGTCTACTGAGGCATGAGGGAAAATATTAGCGTTTCTACTTATATCTCTTTTGACATCTTTTGTACTTTATATTATACTAGAGGCCCAGTGCATGAAATTCATGCACGGGGAGCAGCCCAGCCTGCATCCTCTCCAATCTGGGACCCCCCGAGGGATGTCCGACTGCCTGTTGAAGCCCGATCCTGGGATCGGCATGGTGCATGGATGGGGGCCAGCTGGTTTGCCCTAAAGAATGTCCCGGATCTGGGTGGGGGTTCCCTTGGGTATGGGGTGGCCTGGGTGAGGGGCCTGTGGTGGTTTGCATGTGAGCTTTATGTTAAAAAACAAAACAAAAAACACATGTACTTTAGTAGTAAGGTACTCTCTAGAAAATAAGAGAAACATAATTATATTATGAAGCTATAATAGAATTTTTAATAATTTTTAATATCTATCATAATTTTAACATCTAGAATTGTATTTATTTGGAAACTTTAATATTATATTTTAAAGTTTATGTGAATATTTGCTAATTTAATTACTCATAAGTCTAAATCTTGACTTGCCTACATAACTATAAAGAGGATATATTGGTGAAGTATCCATCTAACATAAAAACTACTGTTTGAAATTTTAACCCTGCTATTTTGGCTTCTGTAAATGCTTGCTTAGTTAAATAATAAGGAAACGAAGACTACCCCCATTCCAGAGAGGCTGTAGACTATGCCCCAGAGTTGTCACTACTGATATATGGTCTCATGGCCCCTTCCCAGCACGTAGGCCTTCTTTCCCAGAAGGCCTGGAAGTCTCATTCCAAATTTGGGAGGCAAAAGAGCTAGAAAAAGTATAAATAGAAAAAGGTTTCCTTCATGGGGAGGAAGAGGGGGCAGAATTTGAAAGACACATTTTTCCCTGCCCTTCCCTTAATAAAATGTAACTCCCTTTCTCTAAGCATGGCTTGGTTGTTTTTTGGTTTTTTTTTAATCTTCTGTAACATTGGGAGGGGAATACAACTGAGTACGTGTAATTTTAATAATTCCTTTGAGGTTATGTAACATATTTCTGTCTTAAGAATTGGAGTAATTGTATATCAGAGTAACTTTAGAAGAGTTTAACACGTCAATTTTTAAAATAAAAGAGATAAATCAAGCAAGTTTATTTAAATTCATTTCATTGATTAGTACCTTCTCACAAAAACACCCCCAGGACACACTTTTTTCTTCACTGGCTTCTTCTCTTTGCTCGTCTCAAAAGAAGAGTAATTTTCCTACAAATGATAAAAAAGAGAACCAAATAAGATTTCTACCCTAGACATATTTCATCTTTCTATCTGTTCCAAAAGAAAAAAAAATTAATGATACTAATATTTTCAACTCTAGATTAAAGTAAAATAAAACAGTTCAGGAAGTTTGCCTTACAGATCATCAGGTTTCAGGTGATACAGGCCTGGAACAGAACTAAGTCACCTTGTAACTAAAGAAAAAATTTCCTGTGAAAGGAAAATATGTAACATACCCAAATCCCTACACTGTGTCACATGAGCTGTCCACAAGGACCACATCATGGCAATCTTCACTCACAGAAGGGAGCAAGGGTCAAAGTTTCCCTAGTGTACTTTCTGCCTCTTCTGCTGAGACCAGATGGCCTAAAATACAAGTGCCTCCGAGTTTCTTGCTGACACTGTCACTCAATTATAAAAATACGCCACCTGCTTTTCTGTATTTGTTCTTTGTATCTATTTCCATATTTGTTTCTTTTTAGCTTCCTTCTAGAGATTTGTCCTTTTCATCTATAACTATAAGCACTTTTTCTACATTCCAAATTCATAGTTCCAGCTGGGAATTATGAAAAGAGCTAAGGCTATGGAATCAAAAGTTAGAGACTGAATACTGATCCCACCATAACTAGTTGTGTGAATTTAGACAACTCGGCTCTCTGAGCCTCAGTTTTCTCAGATGTTAAATGACGTGATAATATGTGTAAGAACTTTGTAAGTCTTGCAAATATAATCTGAACAAAGGGATACTATGACAACTTCCATGCTGGCTTTCTATTCTTAAAATTGCTCTTTTGAGAAACTGATGCTTTCTTACATGGATTCCGCTCAAAGCACTTTATTTTGGCTATTTAGAATGTTAAATTATATATTAGCATATTACCCTCCTTTTATTATTATATACTAGAGGCCTGGTGCATGAAATTCATGCACGGGGGTGGGGGTTTGTCCCTCAGCCCAGGCTGCACCCTCTCCAATCTGGAACCCTTCGATTCACAATCCATGACTGCTGGCTCCAAAGTGCTCACCTGCGTGCCTCCCTGATTGCCCCTAACCGCTTCTGCCTGCCAGCCTGATCACCTGCTAACCACTACCCTGCCAGCCTAATTGATGTCTAACTGCTCTCCTGCCAGCCTGTTTGCCCACAACTTCTCTCCTCTGCCAGCCTGGTCACCCTTAACTGCCCTCCCCCTGCAGGCTTGATCGCCCCCAACTACCCTCCTTGGAGTGGAGCCAAGCCTTCTGCTTGCTCCATGGTGGCAGTCATTTCTGTTTGAAACTTTGTAGCCTAGAGTGGAGGCCTAGGCCGGCAACGGCAGGCAGAAAGCTTGGCTCCCTCCCTTGGGGAAACCCAAGCCTCTGTTCTCTCCAGCTCAGTGGCTGCTGCCATTTCTGTATCTTTTATAATTGAAACTTTGTAGCATTGAGTGGAGGCCTAGGCCAGCAACGGCAGGTGGAAAGTTTGGCTTCCTCTGTTGCCAGGGAAACCCAAGCCTTCCTTCTGCTCTCAGTGGCAGCAGCCATCTTGGTTGGAGTTTATTTGCATAATCTGCTCTTGATTGGCTGGTGGGCGTGGCTGTGGGAGTGGCTTGTGGGTGTAGCGAAGGTATGGTCATATTTACATATTACTCTTTTATTGGGTAGGATGAAGGAATGTACATAGATATATATTCATTTAATCCTTACAACACTCTAGAAAATATAAATCATTACCTCCAGTTTACAACTAAGGCAAAGAGAAGTTAAATAATTTGGTCAAATCAAAAAAAGGTTATAGCTAAGATTCAAATCCAGATATCCCCAGTCCAAAGCTTGAACTCTTCACTATTCTTATATACTACTTCTTGAGAAAGATCAATGTGTTAAGAAGGACACTAACCACCGCCACAAGATTGGGGACCTGCATATTTTCCAGGGTCTCCCTGAGCTGATCCATCTCTGCTCGACACTCATCCAGCTGACTTTCTAGCTTTTCTCTTCGTAGTCGTTCGTACTGCAGCTGGCCCTGCAGCTCTTGGATAGCCCTGTCAAAAACAGATTTTGTTTTCAGTCAGTCTCCAATGTGAACTAAATATGATTTTGATAATAATGAAAAGCATCCATGCACTGTATTTAAAGCAAATCAAAAAATAACTGTGTAACTGGACAAATATGTATTGAGAAGCTACATGAACCAGCACTGATCTAGACACGGGGGATCAGCAGTAAACCAAATGGGCCAAATATGCCCTCAAGGTCTTGCCTTAGCAGTGGAGGAAGACAGACAGGAAAGAAAATAAGTAATTATGGTATGTTGGAAGCTGATAAATGCTAAGGGAGAAAAAAATAGAGCAAGAAAGAGTCATAAAAAATGTTGTTGAAGAGGATGTTAACACTTCATACACAGTAGCAGAGAAGGCCTTACTGAGAAGGTGCTTCTGAGTAAAGTTCTAAAGAAATGAGGGAGATGATCAAGCAGATATGCGGGGGAAGAGCATTCCACATGAAAGAACAGGTCCAAAGGCCCTACAATGGAAGTATGCCTGGTGACCTGAAAGAAAACCAGAGGTCATGTGGTTGGAACAGTTAAAAGTATAAAAGGGGTAGTAGGTCAGAGAGGTAAAAGAAATCCAATAAAGTAGAGCTTTTACTCTCAGTGAAATGGGAAGCCATTGGAGGGTCTGAGCACAGAAATGGCATGAATTGATTTAGAGTTCGTTTTCTTTTGCTGTGCGTGTGTGTGTGTGTGTGTGTGTGTGTGTGTGTGTGTGTGTTCCTATTGACTTGCAGATATTTTACCATCCTTGCATCCCTGGAATAAATCCTACTTGGTCATGATGTATGATCTTTCTAATGTAATACTGGATCTTATTTGCTAGAATTCTGTTGAGGATTTTAGCATCTATGTTCATCAGAGATATTGGCTTGTAATTCTCTTTGTAGTGTCTTTATCTGGTTTTGGGATTAGGGTAATGCTGGCTTCATAGAAAGAGCTTGGAAGTGGTTTTTTCCTCTTGAATTTTTTGGAATAGTTGAGGAGGACAGGTTTTGATTTTTCTTTGACTGTTTGGTAAAACTCCTCTGTGAAGCCATCTGGCCCAGGGCTTTTGTTTACTGCAAGTTTTTTGACTACTGCTTCAATTTCCTCCATAGTTATCAGCCCATTCAGATGTTTTTATTCTTCCTGAATAAAGGAAAAATTGAGTTTTAGAAGGTTGTATTTTTCGAGGAATATGTTCATTTCTTCTAGATTGACCAGCTTGTTCGAACAGAGTTGTTCATGGTATTTTTTTTACAATCCTTTGTATATCTTTGTAGGGTCTGTTGTTATTTCACATCTTTCATTTCTGATTTTGTTTATTTGGGTCCTCTCTCTCTCTCTGCTTCTTGGTGAATCTGGGTAAAGGTTCATAAATCTTTTTATCCTTTCAAAAGAACCAGCTCTCGGTTTTATTGATCTTTTGGTCTCTATGTAATTTATTTCCTCTCAGATCTTTATTATTTCCTTCCTTCTGCTCACTCTGGGCT
The DNA here is from genome assembly GCA_027563665.1 of Antrozous pallidus. NCBI lineage: Eukaryota > Metazoa > Chordata > Mammalia > Chiroptera > Vespertilionidae > Antrozous > Antrozous pallidus. The sequence continues at coordinate 53,517,110 of CM050520.1, read as the reverse complement.
TTTGTTGTTGGTCTCTTTCTCATTCTTTCTGTTGTAGAGTTAGGTAATTTATTACCAGTTTTTCTTGTTTTCTGAGATAGGCCTGTAATGCTATGAACTTCCTCTCAGGACTGCTTTCACTGTGTCCCATAAATTTTGGATTGTTGTTTTCATTGTAATTTGTTTCCAGGATGTTTTTTGCTTCTTCTTTGATCTCTTTGGTAACCCAATCATTGTTTAATAACATGCTATTTCACCTCCAAGTGTTTGAATTTTTTGATTATTTATATTGTAGTTATTTCTAATATTATGCCATTGTGACCTGAGAAGATGCTTGATCTGATTTCAATCTTCTTGAATTTGAAGAGACATTGCATGTGTCCCAATATGTGATCTATCTTTGAAAATGTTCCATGTGCACTTGAGAAGAATGTATATTCTATAGCTTTGGGGTGAAATGTTCTGAAGATGTCTATTAAGTACATCTGATCTTGTGAGTCATTTAGGATTATTGTTTCTTTGCTGATTTTTTCTCTAGAGGATTTATCCAGTGATATCAATGGGGTATTAAAGTCCCCTGCTATGATTGTATTGCTGCTGATCTCTCCCCTGATGTCTTCCAGAAGTTTTTTTATGGATTTGGTTGCTCCTGCATTGGTTGCATATATGTTTACTAGAGTTATATCCTCTTGTTGTATGAATCCCTTTAGTATTATGAAGTGGCCTTCCTTATCTTTTCTTATGGCCTTCACTTTGAGATCTATTTTGTCAGATATAAGTATTGCTACCCCAGCTCTTTTTTCATTTCCATTTGCCTGAAAGATATTTTTCCATCCCTTCACTTTCAGTCTGTGTGAGCCCCTTGTTCTGAGGTGGGGTCCCTTGTAGATAGCATATATATGGGTCATGTTTTTTTTATCCATTTAGCCACTTGATGTCTTTTGATTGGAGCATTTAAATCCATTTATGTTTAAGGTTATTATTTATAGGTACTTGTGTGTAGCCATTTTTATTTGGACTTAAACGTAATATGGGAAACCATAAAGATCTTAGAAGAATCCATTCAGAGCAAAATATCAGGCATATGTCGTAGCAATATCTTTGCTGATACAGCTCCTAGGACAATGGAAACTAAGAAGAAAATAAACCAATGGGACTATATAAAAATAAAAAGCTTCTGCATAGCAAAAGAAACCATCAACAAAACAACAAGAAAGCCCACGGCATGAGAGAACATATTTGCCAATGTTATATCCTATAAGGGCCTACTCTCCAAAATTTATAGGGAACTCATACAACTTAACAAAAGGAAGATAAACAACCCAATCAAAAAAATGGACAATGGACCTAAATAGATCCTTTTCAAAAGTAGACATAAGGAAGGCCAAGAGACATATGAAATAAAGAATCTTAAAAAGGGGGGGAGAGGGTTGGGTGGAGAAGCTATAGCAATAGATAGTAATCTGCCTAGAAGAGAAGCACAGAAACCAAAATTTAAAACTCATTATCTAGGAAAGAATTGTTCCATTGTGAAGTACTTTTCTAGACAACAAGGGATCCAAAAACTGTCAGTTAAGCTCTTCCGCAGATGCCAATACTAAAAATATTCCATATCTTAGAATTCTGTAATCAATACAGAAGAAATGGATAGCTAATTAAACAATGTGATTTGTGAGATATCAAGAAGGCCCCTGGTTTTTTAAAAAAAACAAACAAAAAAAACAACACTTTAAATTTCACCCCAGTTTCTTAGTGTTTAAAATCCCACTAAGAGATAATAGTATTTTGGCTTAAGCTTTGTCTTCTATTCAAATTCCCAAGTACCCATGGAAGGACAACATAGTAACCCTCATCAAAGATTTAGATATTACTCTGAATGCATTTACCAGACCTCTTACTGAGTCCATATTCAGAAGAAGACAGAGAAAAGGGAAGCGGGAGGTTCTAAGAGTCTACGGAAAAGAGACTCAAACAAAGGAGAGGGCGGAGAAAGAGGAGAATCCTCTTTACAGACCCAAGTTTTGATTAAAAGTCTTCTTCCCTGTCTCCCTTTGTTCACTGTCCATTCTGAAAAGCAGACAGACAAGCAGAGAGGCAGTGGGAAGAAATAAACACTAGGCATCTTCTATTCCAGCAGCCATTAAGTAGAAAGGCACCAAATGTGCAGAGCCAACTTAGGGACCAGGGAGTAAATGATGCAACTGCTCAATGCATCTGGACAGAGCATCCTCTGATGAGGTACCACAACCCTGTGCCTCAGAGTCATGAATAAGCAGCCCAATTTGATAGGGATGGTTATAGACGTGTTGGTTGAAAGCTCAAAGTAGCTGTGATCTAAAAAACAAAAAACAAACAAAAATAACAATTCTATAGAATTTCAATTTTACAAGAAAAAAGTGTTTTGGTGATAGGCTGTGCAAAAATGTGAATTTAACACTACTGAATTGTACTTAAAAATGGTTAAGATGCTATACTTTATGTTATGTGTATTTTAACACATAAAAAAATCTTAATACCTTCTCCATCTGAGGACTTAGGAGGAAAACAGGATAGACTCTCATGCCCTTTAATGGGGATAAAAAAACAAGTTGTTGGTCAACAAACCCTCATATGGCATTTAGAGAGAAAACTAAAAAGAAACCATTCAAGTTTGGAGGACATTACTTTTCAGACTCCAGCTGTTCTTTCTTCTGCTTTAAGTCTTCTTCTGTTATCCCTCCCAAGTGTTTATAGTTGTTCTCAGCAATTTCCAGGAGGTGTCTCAATTCTACAATTTTCTTATAGGCTCTCACTGCAAGACAGAGTTGCATAGAAGCCTAATTTAGACAGGTGCTCGCAAGATGCTCATCCTGGAGCCTATTCTTCCTCTAAAGCCAGTGTCTGTGTGGTATGGCGAGGACATGGAGGGAGGTGGCAAACACACAGAAGGATAAATATCAGTAAATAATATTTGGATGAATAAGCAATGATAAATCTAAATGAGGGTTCTCCTCCTGCTTTTGGAGGATGTATCAGATTGTTAGGACACTTAAAACTATGAACAAGAAAGTTTAAAGACTAGCAGTGGTTTAGAGTAGTGGTATATTACAGGACCATGCATAATCTATGATCTGACAAGTGTATATACACACACACACACACACACACACACACACACACACACACACATATATATATACTGCATTTATTTAAAACAAGAACTAGTCCAGCTCCCAAATTTTATGATTAGTTACTTGTAATATCTATGCAAGAGGATATTGAGAGAAGGAAGTGTGTTGAGATCTGCTTTTAGCTATTCTCCAACTATCGAACCTTCTATCCTGTGTGGTAGTACTTCTCAACCTGGGGTGATTTTCTCCCTTAAGGACATTTAACATCATCTGGATACATTGTTGCTTATGAACTTGATGGGTGTAGAGGAATAGGTTAATGGCATCTATAGGCTCCGGTCTCCTCTCAAATGTCACTGTCTTATGAGAGGACTCCTCTCTATGGCTATCTTATCTATAACACCAACCTACTTTATTTTCTTTATGTATTTATTTTCTTATTTATCTGTCACCACCACATCACCAGATTGTAAGTTATGGGTGATGCTGGGATTTTATATTGTTCACTGTTTCTCCAATAACTGCAACAGTATTTGGCACATTGTAGACAACAAATATTTGCTGCTATTATTATCTATAAAAATCATTTGCCAACTAACCATGGAAATCCTTGGGATGTCTCTTCCTGTTTCCTATGATCCACTTAAATAATGTTTCCTCTTATATAACATTTTCCTCCTTGAGGGAAAGAGATCATGTCTTACATTTTTTATATGTTCAACAACACCTAGTACTAAAAATTATAGTTCTGGTTCCCCCAAAAATGAAAGTATTTTACTTTGTAGATAATAGTTATCTTTAGGATAATTTTCAAATTTGTGGAAAAGACAATGGCTATGGCATTTCTTAAAGAACAAATCACAAGGGAGTTGGCATACTTACTTCTGGCATCTGTTTTATCCGACTCACTAAGATATAAATCATTTTTAGCATCAGTGCTTCCCTCAACACCATGTCTTATAAAACACTTTATATCATCTTCATCAATTTCATTTTCATCAATATCATATTTCTGTTGCCCCTCTAATAGCTTTACTGCTGCCAAATGGGCAAACCTGTAGAAAAGAATCAACAATGAACAAGAACCACAATTTTCAAACTGAAACTGCAGTTTGAACTTAATTTAAGTAATTACACTTTGTACATTATGCCACCAACCCACCTATTCTGTAAAGGAGCAAAACTATACCTGAATATCAATGCCAATTTTATGTACTATATCCAGCTAGTAGTACATGGGAAACTTAGTTATTCGACACTAATAACAAGAGATCATTAAAGACAGATTCTATCATATTTTATTGGCAAAAACCCAACTGAAAGAGAAGACCCAAAGATAATTGCTAAATTGAACTGGAAGTTCAAAACCACCCTATTTGATCACCTGCATTTACTACCTTTTTCTGATGGCTTAATTTAGATTGTAGAATTAGTTAGATATGGTTTCAGTTTTAGGTCTAACTATAGCTTTAGCACCCTTATCCTTGATTCTTCTTCAACCCAAAGCACTTGACATGGCCTTGTAATTTAATGGAAAAATAATGACTTTCCATCCATATTTTCTTTGCTATTTCCTACATTTCTGGATTTTGGAGTTGTTGTAATTGCAAGTAATCTGCATATTTTCCCACAGCTTTGCTAATTAAGATGTTCAGTTGGTTTCTCTTAGGACAAGAATAATTACTCGCTAACTACAAAAACTTCAAATTCTATGTTTTCCATAACCACATTACCACACACACATGCACATACATATATTCTTACCTTTCACCAGGTACTGCAAATCATTAAGATATAGGAATAAACATATGTAGGAAATTATAAGGTTAACAGAAATCATTAGCTCTATTACTAGGTTGTAATTTAATAGGTTTCAATTACTGAGTACTTGCTTTATATCAAATTCAACACTATACTTACACCTAGCCTTTTTGTGCATGAATGAAAAAAAATGTGGGCCAGAAATTATGATGAACTCCAAATGCATCCATAGTATTAAATCACCCATGTAATCTTGGTATAAAGATAAACAAATAGATTCAACAGAAAAAATATGAAGTTTAGAAATAAGCCCACACAAATATGGACACTAACTTGGACAAAGCCACAAAGGTAATAAAGTGGAGAAAGGACAGTCTTTTCAACAAATGGTGCTACAATGATTGGCTATCTATATTTAAAAAAAAAAAAGAACACCTTGGATGCATACCTCAAAATGCATCATAGACTTCAATGTAAGACCTAAAACTATACAATACCTAAAAGAAACCAAAGGAGAAAATATTTGTGACTTTGTTTTAATTGACAATTTCTTAGATGTGATATAAAAAAATAATCCATAAAAGAACAAATTGATTTTTTAAAAACTTCTGCTCTTCAAAGACATTGTTAATAGAATTTTTAAAAAAAAGCTTAAACTGGAAGAACATCTTTACAAAACAAAAATGTAAGGGAAAAACTAGTATCCTGAATATATAAAAAGCTTGTAAAGCAACAATAAGAAAACAACTCACTTTTAAAAACTGGACAAAAGATCTAAACATCACTTCACCAAAAGAAAATATACAAATGGAAAATATACATATGAAAAATGCTCAAAATCAAAAATCATTTTTATTAGGAAAATGCAAATTAAAATCACAATGAGATGCCACTGAATACCTACTAAAATTACTAAAATCAAAGAACCTGACAACAGAGACTTTTGGAATGCCTATGGTCACTTTGGAAGCACTTTGGCAGCCTCTTATGAAGTTAAATATACCCTTAGCATATGACCCACCAATACTACCCCCAAGTATTTACCCAAGTAAACTTAAAGCTTATATTCACACAAAATCCTGTATATGAATATTAAAGCAGTGTTATGCATAATCACCAAAAAAGGGATACAATCAAGATCTTTTTCAACAGGTTAGTGGATAATCAAACTATGGAATACTGTCGAATTCTACATCTGATGGAATACTATTCACCAATAAGAAATGAACTACTAATACATATGAATTCTCAAAATATGCTGGCTTAAAGAAGCCAGCTACATAACAGTACTTACTATATGATTCCATTCATAATAAAACTCTAAAAATGCAAACTAATCTACAGTGACAAAAAGCAGATTGGTGTTTGCTTAGGGAAGCCAGCAGTGGGAGGAAGGGAGATTACAAAGGAGCACAAGAAGACTTTTGGGGGTGATGAATACTACTATGTTCACTATCTTGATTGTGAAGGTTGTATGGGTGTCTACATATATCAGAATTCACTAAGTTGTACTGTATAAGTATGTGTACTTTATTGTATGGCAATTATACCTTGATAAAGCTGTTTATGAAAATTAAAATAAAGTGGGCCTCAGTTGATCACAATCCTAGGTACATAGTACAACAAAAACCACCCTCTAGTGCTTCAAAGAAATACCAGACAAAATTTTAAGAAACATGAACTCACAAACAAATATTTCATGGCAATTTAATGAATTATTAGGTCTTTACATCCTTTAAAACTTCATATCCATCTTTTAGCCCACACTCTTATTTTATTTTTTTATTTTAGTCTATTGATTTGAGAGAAACATTAATTTGTTGTTCTACTGATTTATGCATTCATTAGTTGATTCTTGTATGTGCTCTGACTGGGCATCGAACCAGAAACACTCTAACCAACTGAGCTATCCAGTCAGAGTACACACTCCTACTTCAGATTCAAGTAGTACTGAGCCACGTGCAGTTCCTCAAACACACAAGTATCTTCTTATAGCTCCTCTCCTTCAAGTGTCAGCATAAATGTTGCTTTCTCAAAAAAAAAAAAGTTTTTCTTGACTTCTACATAAATTCTGTCCTCCCACAGTTTCCTTCATAACTCTTACCATCATCTGTTTTTATATTTCTTCCCCATAACTTTTAAATAGGAAGACTTAGACACGTTTTCTCCTGTTTTTACTGTACCTTATACATCTATAGCCTATATAATAAATAGGTAATATGCAAATTGACCCTCACACCATAATGCCATCACAAGATGGCTGCACCCACAGTGAAGGCAGGTTTCCTATAACACAATATGGCTGCACACACAGCGGAGGTGGGGTTCCTGTAACGAGCGATCAGCAGAGACCTGAGGCTGTGTGGCACCTGGCCAGGACAGGGGACCTGAGGCTGAACCCCCAGCCCAGTGGAGCTTGATTGGGAACCTCAGGCTGTTCCCCCCACCCCAGTGCCAGGCCAGGGGACCTCCAGCCGCAACCTCCACCTGGCAGGGATTGATGGGGGACCTCAGGCTGTGCCCCCCACCTGGCAGGGGTTGACGTGAAACCTGAGGCTGCACCACCTGCCTGGTGCCAAGCTAGGGGACCTGAGATTGTACCTCCACACCTGGCAGGGGAGGGACCAGCCAGATCTGACTCGCATGATTTCGAGGTATGCACAGGTGGCCAGGGACTTGACTCTGGGTCCCATGGCGTGCCCCAGATTCTAACAGGAGAAAGATTTTCATATATATTTTACTAATTTTCTTTCATCTCTCACACTTCTATTACAGAGAAAAGGCAAACAGCAATATTAAAATATTTCCTCTAATTAATACCCTTTTAATGTGCATGAATTTCATGCACCGGGCCGCTAGTAATATATAAAAGCCTAATTGGCCAGCTGACCAGCCAGTAAATATGATGCACAATGACCAATAGGGGGGCATATGTTCAATGCAGGAGCTGCTGAGCAACAGCAGCTTTGCAGAGTACCCTCTTGCACTCTGGGACCCCTCGGGGGATGTTGGACTGCCGGTTTTGGCCCAATCCTCACAGACCTGTCCGAGGGACCCCCACCTACCGAAGGGACCCTGCTCACTCCACAGATGCCCTTTGAGCCCCAGTGCCACGCTAGGTGCAGACAGCCTGGGAGGGACTGCACAATGTTGACTCCAGGGTGTGTCCAGCCTGTCTTGCCCAGTCCCGCCCTGCCAGCCACCTTCTAATTAATTTCCTTTCAATGTGCTCAAATCCATGCACTGGGCCTCTAGTAATGTAACATAATGATTATAATTAACAATAGTTATGTTTATAATTAATAATGATTGTTACAATAATTATAATTTTTCACTCCATAAGATGCTAAGCTCCATTGAGGGCAAGAACTGTGTTTTTTCATCTTTGTAACACTAACACTAACCATACCATTTGGAACATGGTAAGTATAATAAAATTGAATTAAAAAAAAAAAAAAAACAGCCCTAGCTGATTTTCTCAGTGGATAGAGCATTGGCCCATGGACTGAAGGGTTGTGGGTTTAATTCTGGTTAAGGGCACATACCTTGTACCTCAGTTGCAGGCTCAATCTCTGGTCCTGGTTGGGGCACATCTGGGAGACAACCAATGGATGTACCTCTCTCACATCAATGTTCCTCTTCCTCTGTCTCTCCCCCTCCCTTCCACTCTCTAAAAAATCAATGGAAAAAAAATATCCTTTGGTAAGGATTAACAACAAAAACAAACAAACAAACAAACAAACAAACAGCCCACAACCAAATTAAAAATGGACTAAATATTCCTTGAGGACCGGAGACCAAAATTTGTGTCAAAACCCATGTGACTCCTTTTGATTAGCTCTATCATACAATTTTTCTCAATAGGTGCCAGCATTTGAGTGGGATTATTCTATGTTATTCACCATCATTCTGAGTCCTATAGAACATTTTGCATTTAAGCATTTGTGGACCTGACCTCACTAAATATTAGTAACTAGAGGCCTGATGCATGAATTTGTGCACGGGTGGGGTCAGGCGAGCATGCTCCAATGGGGGCTTTTTGGGACCCTGAACAAGCGGGTTGGCCTCCCCAGTGTACATCATAGTGACTGGTCATTCTGGTCATTCCGATGTTTTGGTCTCTTGGCTTTTATATATATAGATGGTTGCTAGTCATTATGACAAACCCAAATTTCCAAATGCCCCTCCTCCAGGGATAATACTACCTCCTAGTTGAGAATCACTGCTTTAAAGAAAAGAGCTGATATACTGTCAAATGTCTTCTCAGCTTGAATATTGTCATTCTATCAGCATTTGACAATGTCATACCATTGAATCTTCAGAGATTTAAGTATAACAGAGTATATGCAAAACTTTAAAAACAAAACCCCCCAAAAAAGTAAAGCAGATAGAGATACCTCTTAGCCACATCACTGGGTTTCTCCCCTGCTTTGTTGGTAATATTACTGTCTGCTCCCATTTTAATTATCCACTGCAAACATTCTATGTGGCCTTGTCCAGCAGCTGTAAAAACAAAGAGAAGAAACACAAAAAATTATTACTAGTAACAACTTCCTAAAATTTTGAACACCATTAGAGAGTACTTCCATAAATATTGATACTTGCAATAACCAATAAATCGAGCAGATGTAATTTTCACCATTTCATTTATTCATTCATCAGACAAACACGTAGTCAAATATACACTGTGCTTATCACCTATATAGAGAACTTTACATACAGATATAAAAGTTGACATTCAAATAAGTTATTTCTTTAACATGATACAACTAGTAGGTAATGGATTTGAAACTATAATCTAGTTTTTTATAATCCTTCCTGAGTGTTTGTCTGCTGATATTTATAGCTCCTGACCAATCTTATATCACACCTTATATCACAGAACTTATTCCTCTGACCATCATGACTCAAAATTTATAGGTCCCCAATTACCTAAACTGTTTACACCTTTTTCTAAATCTTGTCCTTAAGACACATGCACTCGATATTAATTTTCACAACCACAACGCTGCTTATGTGTCTTCTCTCCTAGTGCCCACCACTCAACTCTATGCTTATCTGATTTCCACCATCCTTCTAGGTCCATCTCAAGATTCAGGGAAACTGGGGCCAGGGGGACTTAAAAGAGCTGAATTTAGGTATACTACACAATGAGGCTGAAGGACAGAACAGAATTTACCAAGTGGCTGGCACACATAGACATACAACCAATGTCTACAAAGTTGGTGAGTGAATGAATGAAGAAAAAAAGTAAATGAAATCTAAGCTCTGCTCTTAACAGCAGTGTAACCTCAATAAAAAAAACCTGGGTCCTCCGGACCTCAATTTTCTCATATTTTACAAAGTTAATTTCATATTTATAAAGCAGAAGAGATTTACACTGCTGGTTCATAAAATTATAATAAGGATTAAACATGAGTTTTGCACCCTGTTAAATGTCATATAAACATGGTGTTATTTATGAATTCCCATGAATATTTCCTCAATAATTTAAGCCTTAGCAATTTGTTATGTTCAGTTTTTACTCCAGAATTCCACTGCATGTATTTTATTAATTTTTTATTGTTCAGTTTATTAATTACATTGTTCCCCCTTTTTTCCCCCTATAGTTCCCCACCACCCAGTACCCATTCCACCCTCCGCCCTCACCTCCGACCTAACTGTCCTCTCCCATAGGTGCATGAATTTGTCCAGTCTCTTGCTGCACCTCCCACACCCCTTTTCTCCCCAAGAATTATCAGTCCATTTCCTCTCTATGCCCATGATTCTGTTATATTCACCAGTTTATCCTGTTCATCAGATTTTTAATTCACTTGATTTTTATATTCATTTGTTGATAGATGTGTATTTGTTGTTCATAATTTTTATTTTTACCTTTTTCTTCTTCCTCTTCTTAAAGAACACCATTCAACATTTCATATAATATTGGTTTGGCGGCGATAAACTCCTTTAGCTTTTTCTTAGCTGCGAAGCACTTTATCTGACCTTCAATTCTGAATGATAGCTTTGCTGGGTAGAGTAATCTTGGTTGTAGATTCTTACTATCATCACTTTGAGTATTTCTTGCCACTCCCATCTGGCCTGCATAGTTTCTTGTTGAAAAATCCGCTGACAATTATATGGATGCTCCCTTATAGGTAACTAACTGTTTTTCTTTTGCTGCTTTTAATGTACTCTCTTTGTCTTTTGCTCTTGGCATTTCAATTATGATGTGTCTTGGTGTGGTCCTCTTTGGATTCCTACAGTTTGGGGTTCGGTGCGCTTCTTGGACTTTTAAGTCAATTTCTTTCACCAGGTGGGCCTAAGTTTTCAGTCACTATTTCTTCAAATAGGTTTTCATTATCTTGCTCTCTCTTTTTTTGGCACCCCTATCATTCAGATATTGGTATGCTTGAGGTTGTCCCAGAGGCCTCTTACACTATCTTCAATTTTTTGGATTCTTTTGGCTTCTTGCTTTTCCAGCTGAGTGGATTTTGCCTCTTTATATTTCAAATCTTTGACTTGTTTCTTGCGGTCCTCTAGACTGCTTTTAGGTCTTTGTATAATATTTTTTATTTCAGTCAGTGTATGCTTAATTTCTAGTTGGTCCTTTTTTCATATCCTAGTAGGTCTCATACATTTCTTCGTAGGTCTTGTTCATTTCCTTGTAGGTCTCGGCCTTTTCTAGGAGCCTCTTGAAAAACCTTATAACTGTGGTTTTGAACTCTATGTCCAGTCGGGTTTTTTTTCCCTCCATTTCTTTCACATCTGATTTCTTTCCATGTCTCTGCGTGGTGGCTGCTTTCCTGAGTTGGTTGATTAGCTTTGTGAGGTAGATGTCCTCTAAGGGACAGTGGCTCAGCCTCCCCAGTTACCTGAGGTGGATACTCTTGCTGCAGCCCTTTATGAGTTGCACAGTCTTGTTGAAGTTAAGCCTAGATTATTGTTGTTAGCACTAGGAGGGTTTGACCTCCAGGGCAATTGGCTGTGAGGTTCAGCTGTGCTCAAATTGGAGGGGGGGAGTCTCCGGGCTGAGCAGGCAGCGTCAGCCTCGCCCTATGCAGCACCTGGGTCTCTGTGCCAGGTGATAATGGCTACAAGCACCTCTGAGAGAAAGCTTCCGCCCAGCTCCACCCACTGCCAGACAATTCAGCCTCTCCCCAAATGAGTCTGCACACCCAACATCTCACCCAGGATCGTAAAACAATGCAGTCCCGTGGTTTCCCGAATGAGAGAGTAAGTCACGAGTCCTCTCTGCGTGGTCATGCAGCTCTGCTGTTCCCAAGTTTATGCGCACTCTCCACAAGCTCACCCCCTCCACAAGCTCACAGACCCTTGCAGCGCCCCAGTTTCAGCGTGCTTCCCTACTGTCCAGTTTTAGCACGTATGATTGTGGGTTCCCTGGACTTCACCTGGAGCTCAGGATGTGGGATGCCTTTGTCTTCCCCGTTTGAGAAAACTGGCTGGGTCTGCAGCCGCCCACCCTATCCGCTAGCGCACATGCACGGCTCCAAACCTCTCACTCCGAGTGTATCTTCAATGCTGCGCTCCGCCGCTCCTCTGAGTCACAGTGTCCTATCTTTACTTTTATTTGTGGAATTTTCACTCAGCCAGCTTTCCAGTGATTCTGGATGATGTTTGTTCTTTCGTTAAGTTGTAGTTTTGAGGTTGCTGTGTAGGGCAGCAAGATAGGTATTTACCTATGCTGCCATCTTGGTTCCTCCTCCCCACCACCTCTCCACTGCATGTATTTAAAAAAGCAAAAACTTTTTGCCATTTATTACATCCTGACATATATAAATCTTTAGTTGTTCACGGTATAAGTATATAGCTCCTTAACAGTAAGGTCTGGATCTTATGTGATTTCCACGATGTGGCCACATGACTGGTGCTGAATATGTATGTGCCTCTGCAAAATAAATCAAAGCATGAACTTTTGTTATGGCTTGCTGCCTTAAAAAAATTAATTCACCTTCAATACTAGGAACAGAGAAGAAGGGACACAAAGCCAGATCCAATGACAAAGTAACCTCATCACTACAACCCTATGGCCCAGCTTACAGAAAAGGTCTACTAATATAAGCACTCTTGTCCTACCTTTCCCGAATTGACTCAGATCCATCTTCCAAACTCAAAATTGGCCCCTGAAGAGCCTGGGGCTTCTCTTTTCTCCTACAGTAAATCCAAAATAGCTAACAAAGACTATTAAAAGATTTCCATACCTCTAGACATAACCCTACTTTACACAAAAACAGCAACATCTTGTCTCTTTAAGAGTTATAAAACCAAGAGAAACCAAGATGGCGACATAGGTAAACACCTAAACTGCTGCCTCGCACAACAATTTCAAAACAATAAAGGACAAAACGGACATCATCCAGAACCACAGGAGGGCTGGCTGAGTTGAAATTCTATAACTAGAAGGAAAGAGAAAAGCACAATGAGACTCAGAGGAGCTGCAGGAGGAAGCGGTACTGAGACATGCGCATGGGGAGGACTTTCTCAAGCCAGAGGGAGACAAAAGCTCCCAACTGCGCTGAACTCCAATTCTTGGGTGAAACTGGACTGTCAGGAAAGAGAAAAGCACACTGAGACTCAGAGGAACTACTGAAGGCAGAGGTACCAAGGCAGGCACGCAGAGAAGGCAGGCAACTGAGTACCCGGCTGGCTTTATCAAGCAGGAGGGAGACAAAAGCTCCTGACTGCACAGAACTTCAGTCCCAGGCGAGACTCTGGGGAACCAGACTCATTCGGGGAGAATCTGGAATGTCTGAAAGTGGGCAAAATTCGAGGGCAGCTTTCTCTCAGGGGTGCTTGCAGCAATTACCACGGGACACTGAGACACAGGGGCCTATTAGGGCAGGGATGATGGGAAACCAATGCTGTCTGCTCTGCCCTGAGACTCCACCCCATCCAAGCTGAGTACAGAGGCTTTTTCAAGTCTTGCCTCATAAGGCTTTCTCCATCACAGAAGTTCTCCCAGCACAGACACAGCTGATCCTCACAGCCAATTGGTCTGGAGGTCAATTCCTCCCAGTGATACCAGCAACAATCTAGGCTTAACTACAACAATACTATGCGCACAACCCACAAAGGGGTGCACCAAGAGTGTCCACTTCAGGTAACTGGGGAGGATGAGCCACTGGGCCCTATAGGACACCTAACACACAAAGCCACTCTATCAACTCAGGGAAGCAGCCAAAATGCAGAGACAAAGAAACAGATCACAAAGGGGAAAAAATAACTGCATATGGAGTTTAAAACCACGATTATAAGGTTTTTCACAAATTTTCTAGAAAAAGCCGATAAATTTTGCGAGACCCTCAAGGATATGAAAATGGACCAACTAGAAATTAAGCATACACTGACTGAAATAAGAAATATACAGAGATCTAACAGCAGACTAGAAGATCTCAAGATTCAAGCAAAAAATTTGAAATACAAAGAAGCAAAAACACTCAATCGGAAAAGCAAAAAGAAAAAAGAATCCAAAAATTTAAAGGTAGTGTAAGGAGCCTCTGGGACAACTTCAAGCATACCAACATCAGAATTATGGGGGTGCCAGAAGAAGAGAGAGAGAGCAAGATATTGAAAACCTATTTGAAGAAATAATGATCGAAACTTCCCCAGGTGGTGAAAGAAATATAATTACAAGTCCAGGAAGCACAGAGAACTCCAAACAAAAGGAATTCAAAGAAGACCATACCAAGACACATCATAATTAAAATGCCAATGTTTAAAGACATAGAGAGAATCTTAAAAGCAAGAGAAAAACAGTTAGTTACTAACAAGGGAGCATCCATACATGACTGTCAGCTGATTTCTCAACAGAAACTATGCAGGCCAGATGGGAATGGCAAGAAATATTCAAAGTGATGAATAGCAAGAACCTACAACCAAGATTACTCTACCCAGCAAAGCTATCATTCAGAATTGAAGGTCAGATAAAGAGCTTCACATGTAAGAAAAAGCTAAAGGAGGGAGTTCATCACCGCCAAACCAGTATAATATGAAATGCTGAAAGGTATTCTTTAAGAAGAGGAAGAAGAAAAAAGTAAAATAAAAATTATGAACAATAAACACACATCTATCAACAAATGAATCTAAAAGTCAAGTGAATTAAAAATCTGCTGAAGAACACCAAGATGGCGGCATAAGCAAACACCTATTGTTCTGCCCCGCTCAACGATTTAAGAACTACAATATAACAGCAGAACAGACAAGCACCCAGAATCGCCAGAAAGCTGACTGAATGTAAACTCCACTAATAGGAGCAAAGGTGGGACACAGACTCAGGACCGGCGGGAGCGCAACCTTTCAGACGGAAAGAGGTTAGGAGCCGCCCTGGTCACGCGTGCACGGGCTGGGGCTGGAGCAGGGACCGGCCGGATTTCTCCGACGAGGAAGGGCGGAGGCATCTCACTGCCCAGATTTCCCGAGCCGGGCGAGGTCCGAGATCCGGGGTACTAGAGGTCCCCCTACACAGATTTCCCGGAATCGGGCAAGGTCCGAGGTCCGGGGGACGCACCCTGGAAGCGGGGCGCGGCAGAGACTCCTAGTCCCAAGGGTCGCGCAAACCCGCGACTTGCCCCCTGGAAATTTGTCTCCTGGTTCCGGAAACCATCTATTTTACAGCCCTGGGCTGGACTTTTGGTGTGCAGTCAGATTTGGGGAAAGGCAGAGTTGTCTGGCAAGGGGAAGAGACTAGCGGCTTTCTCTTGGAGGAGTCTGCAGCCATCCCCATCCAACAGAGACCCGCGCACGCGAGCGCCACATAGGACCCAGCTGCTGCCGCCAGCGCAGCCCAGAGACTCCACCCATCCAACCTGAACACAGTCTCCCTTCACAGCCAATTGGCCTGGAGGTCAAACCCTCCTAGGGCTAACAACAAAAAGCTGGGTTTAAATTCAAAAACACTGAATACAACCCATAAAGGATTGCAGTAAGAGTACCCACCTCAGGTAACCGGGGAGACTGAGCCACTGTCCCTTTGAGGATATTCACCACATAAAGCAGCCACCATGCAGAGACATGGAAAGAAATCAGGTGTGAAAGAAATGGAGGAGAAAAGACGACAAGACATAGAGTTCAAAACCACGGTTATAAGGCTTTTCAAGAGGCTCCTAGAAAAGGCCGATCAACTTAATGAGAATTACCAGGAAATAAACAAGACCAACCAGGAAATGAATGAGAATTACAAGGAAATGAATGATACTTACAAGGAAATGAATGAGACCCTCAGGGAAATGAACAAGACCTCTGAGGATATGAACCAGACCCTCACGGATAAAAAAAAGGACCAACTAGAAATCAAGCATACACAGACTGAAATAAAAAATATTACACAAAGTCCTAAAAGCAGTCCAGAGGGCCACAAGAACCAAGTCAAAGATTTGAAATACAAAGAAGCAAAATCCACTCAGCTGGAAAAACAAGAAACAAAAAGAATTCAGATAATTGAAGATAGCGTAAGGGGCCTCTGGGACAACCTCAAGCATGCCAACATCCGAATTATTGGGGTGCCAGAAAAAGAGAGAGAGCAAGTTAATGAAAACCTACTTGAAGAAATAGTGACTGAAAACTTTCCCCACCTGGTGAAAGAAACTGACTTAAAAGCCCAAGAAGTACACAGAACCCCAAAATATAGGAATCTAAAGAGGACCACACCAAGACATATCATAATTAAAATGCCAAGAGCAAAAGATAAAGAGAGAATATTAAAAGCAGCAAGAGAAAAACAGTTGGTTACCTACAGGGGAGCACCCATATGAATGTCAGCGGATTTCTCAACAGAAACGATGCAGGCCAGACGCGAGTGGCAAGAAATATTCAAAATAATGAAGAGCAAGAATCTACAACCAAGATTACTCTATCCAGCAAAGCTATCATTCAGAATTGAGGATCAGAAAAAGTGCTTCGCAGATAAGAAAAAGCTAAAGGAGTTCATGACCACCAAATCAGTATTATATGAAATGCTGAAAGATATTCTTTATGAAGAGGAAGAAGAAAAAGGTAAAAATATAAATTATGAACAACAAATACACATCTATCAACAAATGAACATAAAAATCAAGTTAACTGATAGGCTGATGAACAAGATAAACTGGTAACTATAACAGAAACATGGACATAGAGAGGGAATGGACTGACAATTCTTGGGGAGAAAAGTGTTGTTGGAAGTACAGCAAGAGACTGGACAAAAATCTTGCAACAAAGGGAGAGGACATTGGGGAGGGGGAGGTGAGGGCGGAGGGTGGGATAGGTACAGGGTGGAGGGAAGATATAGGGGGATAAAAAAGGGGAAAAATGTAATTAATAAACTGAACAATAAAAAAAATCTGCTGAACAGAATAAACTGGTGAATATAAGAATCAGTGGCATGGAAAGGGAGTAGACTGACAATTCTCAGGGGGTGTGGGAAAAGACTGGACAAAAAATGGACGCCTATGGATGCGGTGGTGGGGAGGGCAACGGATGGGGTGGGAACTGGCTGGAGGGGGTTATTGGGGGGGGAGAGGAACAATGGTAATAATCTAAACAATAAAGATTTATTGAATTTAAGAAAAGAAAAAAGAGGGCATTACAATCTGAGATTATAAAACTAGATAGGTCAGTGGTTGGCAAATTTCGGCTTGCAAGCCACATGTGCCTCTGTGGCCCCTTGGGTGTGGCTTTTCCACAAAATACAACGTTTGAGCGCGCACATATAGTGCGACTGAAACTTCGTGATCCATGCGCAGAAGTCGGTTTTCGGCTCTCAAAAGAAATTTCAATCGTTGTAATGTTGATATTTGGCT
This sequence comes from Antrozous pallidus, assembly GCA_027563665.1. Taxonomy (NCBI): domain Eukaryota; kingdom Metazoa; phylum Chordata; class Mammalia; order Chiroptera; family Vespertilionidae; genus Antrozous; species Antrozous pallidus. The sequence continues at coordinate 53,499,484 of CM050520.1, read as the reverse complement.
TTGTTGACTATTGAGTTTGCCGACCACTGACATAGGTTATCATCTATTTTCCACTGCTTTTAAGAAGATATATTTTAAGGCCTACTACTATGACTTACTCAATAAAAAACCAGAAATTTAATTTAAAAATAAAAAAGAATTATAAAACCATATTTTGAATCATGAATAATGATGAGCTTTATAAAACAGTTTAATTCAACATTTCCATTTTATTACACAGGTAATATTTACAGGGGATAGGGCTAAGCAATTTATCTACAATGCAATACAATAAAATAATTTTATCTAAGATCCTTATTTTATATTGATGATTAGAATATATTTATGAATTTGACCAATGTTTTATAAGAAAACAAGATAAAATTATGTAGTGGCTATAAATTTTTTAAAAATGATTTGAAATAATACTTAAAAGTTTACAAAGAGAGTTATAGTAGATTTAACAATCTTTAAATGACTAATACTACAGCTTATTTACTGAATCAAAATTAAAATGAAAAGAAGGAAATAGACTGACAAAATGTTAATTAAATTATAAGGAAACTTTTATTTACCCTAGTTGGGAATGATTTAGCATACAGATATTCCACAGGAAAAAAATATATAATGTAGACAAAAATGTCCCTTCTTCCTTTGTAGCCACTTATCACCTCTCCACCACACACCATCTGATCCACCCCTGGCCCCAGGAGTCCTTATGGACAAAATGACCAGAGAAGGGGTGAAGGGCAAACCCTTTTGGTTCCTCTTCACTTTCACCCTCCCACGTTCTCACAATGGCTGTAACCCAAACACTCTGTTGTTGTACGTCAATCTCTTTAGAACCTTCTTCCAGGTCCCTCATTTCCATCTCAGTTCAACTGGTAAAGAATTGACTGAGATAGTCTGAAATCCATCTGGCAAGTAAAACTTTAATGTATTATCCCTCCAAAGATGCATTATAAATACTTTGAGTGAGCCTCTCTTTTGCTCTCTCATAAATGACACCCACATACACATTAGGAATAAAAACTGGTTATACCTAGGTTATGAAATGGGGGCTTTGCTCCAGGGCAGCACATTTTTTTAAAACCACAATATTTTATGCACATTTCATAAAAATATCCACTCCATTCATAAATCCCATAATGAAAAGCTTTAAAGCCTAGACAGCTAGTAGAGATGGATGGAGGGAGATTCTCCAAGTACAGGATAGCTTTTACCAAAGTGGGCCAGCTCTATGTATAAGAAAAATCCCTATCATTTCCCCTACTTTCTGCTCCAAATACCCTTTCTCTTATAAAACTACTAGAGGCCCAGTGCACGAATTCATGCACCAGTGGGGTCCCTCGGCCTGGCCTGCAGGATTAGGCGAAAACCAGCTCTCCAACATCCCTTTTGGGGTCCTGAATTTGTGAGAGGGTGCAGGCCAGGCTGAGGGACTCCATCAGTGCACAATTGGAGCCAGGGAGGAATGCAGGAGGGCTCCAGAGCATGTTCGGGCCATCTCGCTCAGTCCCAATTGACTGGACCCCAGCAGCAAGCTAACCTACCAGTCAGAGCATCTGCCCCCTTGTGGTCATTGCATGTCATAGCAAGCAGTTGAGCGGCCTTAGCATATCATTAGCATATTACTCTTTGATTAGTTAAATGGCCGATCAGTAGACCAGACACTTAGCATATTAGGCTTTTATTATATAAGAGGATTGGTACACATGGTACTTAAGATTCTTAAGATACATTATAAATTAAACAAACTTTAATGATTAAGCTAAGAACCTAAACAACAGTAACATTATTTCATAATTTATGAAATAAATAACAACCAGAAGTTATCCTAGCTAATAAAATAGTAATATACAAATTGACCATACCTCTGCTACACACACAAGCCACAACCACCAGTCAATCAAAGCATGTATGCAAATTAACCCAGCCAAGATGGTGGTTAATTTGCATATCCAGAGGAGGAAGCCAGTGTAGAAGGAAACCAAGCACTGCAAAAGGGAGCAAAGCTCTAGAGAAGTAAACAAGCAGGGCAGGGAAGAACTGAGGGAAGAGGTGGGGGAGCGAAGGGAGGGAACAAGGCATCAAAGAAGGGAGGGAGGCAGAGGAGATGGAAGGGAGGGAGGCAGCGGAGAGGAGACGCGAGGGAGTGAGGCAGAAAAAATGGGATGGAGCAAGGTAGTGGAGAAGGGAGGGAGCGAGGCAGCAGAGAAGGGAGGGAACTTTGCTCAGGCTGCAGGAATCTTCCTAGTTTATGAAATAAAATCCTATTCAAACCCAGGACTATATTAACAAGACTACTGTCCTTTTAACGTTGTTGTTAATCCTCACCTGAGGATATTTTTCCATTGCTTTTTAGAGAGAATGGAAGGGAGTGGGAAAGGGAGAGAGAGTGAGAAATATGGATGTGAGAGATACACATGGATTAGTTGCCTCCTGCATGGTTCCTGACCAGAGCCAGGTTTAAGCCTGCAACCAAGGTACATACACTGGGCTGGAATCGAATTCGGGACCCTTCAGGCCACAGGCTGATGCTCTATCCACTGAGCCAAATCAGCTAGAGCAACATTACTCTTTTTACTCTAAGACTTTTACAAGAAATACCAGCCATTACATTATATATATATATAAAAAAGTATATCACAAATGAAGCAAAATAGAAATTTCAGGTGCTGGAGGTTAAAGACTTGACTTTTTATTTTATAAATAAAAGGGAGATTGGCAAAAATAAAACCTAGAGATACACACCCTGCAATGAGTTGACAATCTGACAGTCTGATTTTAAAAAACAAAAACAAAAACCACAGATCAATATTTTAGAATTCCACATAGAAGGAAGGAGAGTGCAGAGAAAATTGCACATATCTAGAAAACATGTTCATGTCATGTTCATTGATATTTCTATAGAAGTAAAAACATTTTTTTTGCAGAGTATTAGAATAAAGAAAATTCTCCTAGAGGTTGCTTGTTTGATTCCCCCTCAGGATACATACCCGGGTTTCAGGCTCAATCCCCAGTGGGGGCCGTGCAGGAGGTTGATCAATGTTTCTCTCTCTCTCTCTCTGTCTCTCTCTCTCTGTCTCTGTCTCTGTCTCTTTCTCTCTAAAATCAATAAAAACATTTTTAAAAGATAGATATTAGCAAGAACCGGCCATTTTCAGTCCAAAGAAAATGTTACTCTTAAGAAGCTTCTCTAACAGTGAATTTCACATCTTAACTACGTGATAGAATCAAAAGAGAACTTCTGTTGGAATTACCCTCAAATGTGAAAATGTGTAAATATCTGACATCATAAAAGGAATATTACACTTGAATTAAAAGTTAAGCACTCTGACCCTGGCCACATAGCTCAGTTGGTTAGAGCATTATCCTGATACCATCAAGGTTGTATCCCTCGTAAGAGAACATATAAGAATCAATCAATGAATGCATAAACAAGTGAAACAACAAACTGATGTTTCCTTTCTCTTTTCTTCTCTCTCTCAAATCAATTAAAACATTTTTAATTAAAATAAAATAAATTTAAAAAATTAAGCACTCTGCCATGCATTTTCATGTGTTTCTATGGGTAATTATTATAAAAGGTAAATAATTCAACAGCAGTTGGGTCAGAGTTGAAAATTAATTAAGAATCATAACTCACCTTTATGCAAAGGAGTTGACCCATTATTATCACGTTCATTAATATTGATTACTCCATCTTCTATTAATTTCTTAAGCATTTCCAAATCACCCTTAAAGGCAGCCACATGACCTGGAAATGCTAAACCTATGAATAAAAAATTCAGCATTTCAGTAAACACATGAGCTCATTCTTTTTTCCTGCCTTAAGTAGTTGCACATTTTAGATTTCAATATTAACTGAAGTATGAGAATGATAATATTGAAATTAGCTCTCTTAACAATAAAGTAATAAAAAGAGAATCACAAAATAAGATTATTATTAACTGTGTAGCTTTTCCACCCCTCAGGACCTCAAACATGCTAGGAGTAGTATTATACCAGAACTATTCTTAGTCATACTCGCCTTTACCCGTGGGCCACCACAAAACACAAAGAGACGGTCATTTTTGACCCTCTGAATAAAGACATACTTGGCTCAACCCCTACATTAGCATAAACCACTATTTCCCTCTGTTTGCAAGGAAGTGAAGAAAATAAACTGTAAGCAAATAAAGTATAGGTATGTATATACACATATACAAACACACACACACACACACACACACACACACACACACACACACCACACATGTGGATGTAACTGATTTTCTAGTGCCTAGCATATCTATATAGAGAAAGTCAGGGTCATAACATCCAAAACAAACGAAGGGTCAACCAAATACGAGGCTGCACACACAGCAAGGGAGTGGGCTGAACTGCTGAACTCTCAGAGAGAGAGAGAGGCAGGGTGGATCAGCAGGGGCAGCAGCTACTGGTGAGGCAGGGTGATAAGACCCTGCTCTCTCTCTGGGCCTCGCCAGAAGCCAAGCCTCTCTCTCTCCCAGAGGTCAGCAGTTCAGCTGGCTCGCCAGCAGCCCAAGGTGGCTGCTGATCAACTCTGCCTCTATGATCAGGCCCAGAGATAGGCCTGGAGATGCTGGCTGACATAGAAACTGACCAATCAGAAGCAAATCTGGGTGAATTGCAAGGAGCCAATGGCTGCCTAGCAGATGGAAATTTTGACACTGACTGGCATAGAAACTGACCAATCAGAACTAGATCTGGGTGAACTATGAGGAGTCAATGACTGCCTAGGAGGTGAAGCTTTTGACACTAACTGTCATAGAAATCAAGCAATAAGAATCTATTCTGGGTGCACTGCAAAGGCAGAACCTAAGATGGGGGCTGAGGAGGGATTTTAAGGGCAACAGCTGTTTGGTGTAAGGTGTAAGAAAGTGATTCAATTTTTTAATGACCAGTTTGGCAGTATAGTGCATATGATTGGCTATCAATCCAGATATAGCAATTATGTGTTTTTATCTGGCAAGAGCATCTCCTCCTGCTGAAAAAGGCTTTCCAAGCCCTCATTTAAGTAATCCTATCCTGTGTAAAATAAAAGGGTAATATACTAATTAGACCAGGTCAACCAGCTATCTTCCAAACATCCGACTTCCTTCTGGACAACGCCATGGTGGGGGATGAGGTAGAGGCAGTTAAGGACAATCAGGCCTGATAGAGAGGGCAGCTGGGGAAGAGATCAGGTCAGCAGGGGAGGGCAGTTATGGGTGATCAGGCAGGCAGAGGAAAGCAGTTAGGGGCGAGATCAGGCCAGCAAAGGAGGATGGTTAAGGGCAATCAGGCTGGCAGGGGGCAAGGTAGGGGCAATCATGCCAGCAGGCAGAGGGGTTAGGGGCAATCAGGCAGGCAGGCAGGTGTGCTGGCAGTCGAACATCCCCAGATGGGTCCCAAATTGGAGAGGGTGCAGATCGGGCTGAGGAACCCTCCTCTGTGCATGAATTTCATGCACTGGGCCTCTAGTCTATATATATAAAAGCCTAAGCAACCGTTATGACTGAACGACCAGAACAACTGGAATGACTGACTGGCCAGTAGCTATGACACACACTAACCCAGATCTTGCCACTGAGGCCCTGACAACCCCAAATTTAATTCACCTGCACCCCAGACACATACAGGAGGGAGGAGGGAGCCCAATTCCTCACTGAATCAGCCATTGGTTAGCTTGCTGCTGGGGCCCTGATAGCCCCAAATCTGGTCCTGCACCCCAGGCCCAGACAGGAGGGAGGAGGAAGCCTGATTCCTTGAGGAATCGACCATTGGTTAGCTTGCTGCTGGGGCAACCTCCCATAGCCCTTCTCCCTGGCAGGCTAGCCACCCCAGTTAGCCCTGATCTCAGGTTAGGCCAAGGGACCCCACCCATGCACGAATTAATGCACTGGGCCTCTAGTAACAAATACTTGATAAAAAAAATTTTTAATAACAACTACATATATTGAGCCCTTACTGAATGCCAGGCACAGTTGTAAGCACTTTCAAGGACTGCCTCATTTAAGTCTTTTAGCAACTCTGAGATACCACTATTCTCATTTTTACATATGGAAAAGAAACAACTTAGAATAGCCAAAGAATATGTTAAAAAGAAAAAAGTTTGAAACTTACAGCTTCACTATAAAGCAACAGTCATCAAGACAGGGTAGTACTGGCAAATAAACAGATATATTAGTACTAGTGGTCCAGTGCACGAAATTCATGCATGGCGGGGGAGGGTGTCCCTCAGCCAGACCTGCACCCTCTCCAATCTGGGACCACTCAGGGGATAACCAGGAGTCAGACATCCCTCTCACAATCCAGAACTACTGGCTCCTAACTGCTCACCTACCTGCCTGATTGCCCCTAACTTCTCCTGCCTGCCAGCCTAATTGCCCCTAACTGCTTCTGCCTTGGCCCCGCATCCAGGACTCAGGATTCCTTCCTCCAGCCAACCATAGGCACCTGGGATCCAGGCTTCCCTCCCTCTGGTCAGCCATAAGTGCCCAGGCTGGCTGCAGCCGTAGGGGATGGTGGGCAGGTGACTTCGCCTGGGCTGCAGCCACAAGTGCTGACACCTGGGACTGCGTGGTGGGCAGCTTCTCCGTCTCCTGGGCCACAGCCAGTCGCAGTTACTGGTGCCTGGGACTGTAGGGTATGGGACTTCTCTATCAGGCAGTAGCCAGCCGCAGGTGCTGGCACCTGGAACGCAGGCAGGTGGATTCTCCATCTTCCCTAGGATGCAGTGTGGGTGACTTCTCTGGCTGGCTGCAGCCTGGGATCATGGGGCAGGCAGCTTCTTTGTCTCCCGGGCCACACCCAGCTTTGGGTGCTGGGGCCCGGTTTCTCCATCTCCCCCAGGACATGGGACAGGCGGCTTCTCCAGCTGGCTGCAGCCTGGGATCACTGGGCAGGCAGCTTCTACTTCTCCCAGGCTGCACCCAGCCTCAGGAGCTGGGGCCCGGTTTCTCTGTCTTCCCCAGGACGTGGGGCAGGCAGAACCGAGGCATCTGCTGCTTTCTGAGGCCAAGGATCACAGGACAGGTGGCTTCTTGGTCTCCCTGGCTGCAGCCAGCCTCAGGTGCTGGCCCCAACTTTTCCAACTCCAAACAGGCCCAGAGAGGTTGGGGGGGTGGGGCTGCCACCATATTTTAGGTTAATTTGCATACTCACTCTGATTGGCTGTTGGGTGTAACAGAGTGATGGTAATTTGCATGTTTCTCTTTTATTAGTGTAGACTAGGGGCCCAATGCACAAAATACGTGCACTAGGGGTGGGTGATCCCTCAGCCCAACTTGCCTCCTCACACATACTGGGAGCCCTCAGGGGATGTCCTACTGACTGCTCACCCCCGCCTGCTCCTGCAATGGGGCCAATGGCTGGCTCCACCCTGGCCCCGGCCCTGCCCCCGCCCCCGCCAATGATCACCTGGCCCCAGGGGACATGAACTCTCTGGCTGCCTTGGCTCTGCCCCGACCCCGGCCAGCAATCGCACACACACACCCAGATAAAATTCAAAATTATTAATTAAAAAAGTCAAACTAATCTATATCAGCAATTTTCAACTGATATACTGCAAGAATTTTTAGAAGATGCAATACCTGATTATTTAGTGAGGGGCACCGACCTCTTTTCCCTTAGACCCATAGTCAGCAAACTGTGGCTCGCAAGCCACATGCAGCTCTTGCGCCCCTTGAATGTGGCTCTTCCACAAAATACCACTTGTTTGCACGCATGTACAGTGCAATTGAAACTTCGTGGCCCATTCGCAGAAGTAGGTTTTTGGCCTGGGCAAGTCTATTTTGAAGAAGTGGCATTAGAACACTCAAGGGGCCAAAGAGCCGCATGTGGCTTGCGAGCCGCAGTTTGCCAACCACTGCCTTACACTGTCAAATTAAAAAAAAGAAAAAAATGGCAACAACCAACACAATAACAGCTGCCCAGTGAATGAATCAAAATTATACCTATATTCTTTTGTCAGATGTTTTTCACATTGATATCTTTTCTCTTCTTCCCTCCCTCTGTCTCTCTCTCCCCCCCGCCCTCGGCCTTCTCCTTTCCTCTCTCTAAAGTCAGTAAGCCAGAGTGGCTCAATTGAGCATGGTGCTGTGCACTGAAGGGATGCTGGTTCAATTCCAAGTCAGGTTCATACCTGGGGTGCAGGTTCGATCCCCAGTAACGACATGTTCATAAAGCAACCCATCAGTTTCTTGCATCGATGTTTCTCTCTCTCAGCATGTCCTCCAGTGAAGATTTAAAAAACAAAACTAGGATACATCTATCAACCTAATCTAAAAAATATGTCATAGGGATACATACCCTTTTATGCCATTTTTATAAATTTTTAAAAGAAATTTGAAAGATTGCTAGTTGTCTACTAAAATACCTTTCCTTCATTAGAAAGCAAGCTGCAGCTGAGATGTTGCATCTCATCTAGGTGGCAAAATCTCCAGGCTCCTAGTTATACTAGTTTATGGCCAGGTAACTAGACTCTTGCCAATGGAAAGTTAGCAAAAGTGGTAAGTTCAAATTAGACTTTGAAAATCTCTATTTCTTGGCATATACTCTTTTTCCCTCCCCATCTCCAGCTGGATTAGCAACAACTATTTTATTCTTAAATCCAATGATATAAAGATTGCTCATTATATTAATTTCTATACATTTCTGCCTAAAATATTTCTCAATAAACATAAGAAACTGTATAAATATATGGACAATGGGATGTAACATATTTTAATGTTTAACTTACAACTTCTTTTTTTTCCTTTTCCATTTATTCTACATATTAAATGCTAAAACAATTCCGGTTTATTACTTACTTTCCTGATCTTTTGGATCATTTCTTTCATACTCAGCCCCCTGGATAAACTGTAAAATGTTTTGCTTATAGAACCTCTGGGCCAGGTCCAGCACATTTTCTCCATTGTCATTGAAGGCTTTTAAAACTTGTGTTGCACTGTTCATTCTATTGAGCAGAAATTTAAAACAGTGAAGGTGGCCTTCCATGGCTGCTAAATGAACTATAGGTGAGAGAGAAAAAAGAATTTCATTTTTACATTGACAATAAAGTAATCATAAAAAATAAATGATACACTGTCTCTAATCCTCACAGGGACATACTCTGAACAAAGAGAACAGACCTTTTTCCAGCTTACATGTCCTTACTCGTCCTTCTAGTTATGCTAAAGCAATATTTACTATGAGTGTGGAGAGGCCAGAGGAGGGTCACCAAAGAGCACGCCCCAAAATGTTTTCTTGGAAAGTGACATCCCAGTTATACAGCTTATCATTACATGACAAAATGTTTGCTATGTAAGATAAATAAGTGAGGCAAAATTCTTAAATATCTTGCAAAAAAGGGGGGAAATAAGCCAAAATAGTCACTATGCAAATATATCTGATGTTAATTTTATCACTATGTATTTTGTCACCTTTATATAAACATTATCTACCAGTAGTCCATTACATGATATTGCATCTATTAGGCCAACCACTGCTTCCATGGTAGCCAACAGGAACCACAGTGCGCCACCAGAAGCCATACTGCTTCCACAGGAGCCATCCAGCTTCTGTGGGAGGCAGAAGCGAGCCACTGGAGCCCCCAGGAGCCAGGAGGGAGCCATACTGCTTCTGTGGGAGCCAGGAGGAACCTGCGCTGCTTCCACAGGAGGCGCCCCCCGCATCTCCTCTCTGGGCCTGCACTCAGCCACAGAGGTTGCAGGACAGCCCCTCTGTCCCTGTCTGTGTCCATTCCAGCTCTGGGGGGTCTGGCCCAAGCCAGGGTGCAGAGGCTCATCTCTGTCTCCATCTCCCCCCAAGGGCTCACCTGCACAGTCAACCTCCTCCTGTCCACTTGTGACCCTTTATAGCGTCCCAGCCTAATTTGCATATTTCCTCTTTTTTTTTTTTTTTACTTAAATATATTTCTTTATTGATTTCAGAGAGGAAGGCAGAGGGAGAGAGAGATAGAAACATCAATGATGAGAGAGAATCATCGATCAGCTGACTCCTGCATGCATCGATCAGCTAACTCCTACTGGGGATTGAGACTTCAACCTGGGCATGTGCCCTTGGCTGGAATCGAACCTGGGACCCTTCAGTCTGCAGGCCGACGCTCTATCCTCTGAGCCAAATTATACACACACACACACACACATATATATGTGTGTGTGTGTATATATATATATATATGTATATATATGTATATATATATAGGGGGTGAGGGAGGGAGAGAGAGAGAGAGAGAGAGAGAGAGCGAGCCGGGGCTGGAGGGAAGCCAGCCCAGGTCCTGGGTGTCTGTGGGCAGCCCAAGGGAGCCATTCCAGGTCTCAGGTGCCAGTGGGTGGCAGGAGAAGAGAAGCAGCCCGGGTCCTGGGTGCCAGAGGGAAGCTGGTGCCAGCAGCCGGGAAAAGAAAAGCTACTCTTGCATGAATTTTCATGCACTGGGCCTCTAGTCTATAAAAGAGTAATATGCTAATTAGACTGGGAAACCTTCTGGGAGGCCTTCCTGATGTCCTTCCAGAAAAAGCCATGGTGGTGGGGCAGAGCCAGAGGTGGTTAGAGGAGATCAGGCCAGGAGGGCAGGGCAATTGGGGGTGATCAGGCCGGCAGGGAGTCAGTTTTGAGGGAGCAGGTCGTCATGGGGGGGAGCCAGTTGGGGGCAAGCAGGCTGACAAAGGGGGGCAGTTGGGATGAGCAGACCAGCAGGGGGGAGCAAGCTGGTGGGGGCAGTTGGGGTGATCAGGCTGGCGGCAGGCAGTTGGGAGTAAGCAGGCCAGCGGGGGAGGGGGGAGTTGGGAGCAAGTGGGGTGGTAATTAGGCCAGCAGGGGGGCAGTTGAAGGCAAGCAGGCCAGCGGGGGGGGGGGGGGGGTAGTTGGGAGCAAGTGGGATGGTAATTAGGCCAGCAGGGGGGCAGTTGAAGGCAAGCAGACCAGCAGGCAGAGTGGTTAGGGGTGAACAGGAAGGGGAGTGGTTAGTAGCCAGCAGTCCCAGATTGCAAGATCGGGCCTGAACTAGCAGTCGGACATCCCCCAAGGGGGCCCAGATTGGAGAGGGTGCAAGCCAGGCTGAGGTACACCCCCTGCCCCTGTGCACAAATTTGAAGCACCAGGCCACTAGTCCTATCTAATAAAAGAGTAATATGCAAATTGACTGCACCTCCGCAACACCCACAGGCCATGCCCACAAGCCAATCAAGAGAGCCAAGTTTTTTGCCTATCCTTGCCAGCCTAGGCCTCCACTCAATGCTACAGAGTTTCAATTATAGAAGATACATAATCTCAACAGAAATGGTGGCAGCCACAGAGCTGAAGAGAGCAGAGGCTAGGGTTGCCCTGGTGATGGAGGAAGCCAAGCTCCTGCAGCTCTGACAGGCCTAGGTCTCCACTCCAGGCTACAAAGTTTCAATTATAGAAGGTAAATAAACCCAAACAGAAATGGCTGTTGCCACAGAGTGAGCAGAAGGCTTGGCTCCGCTCCAGGCTACAAAGTTTCAATTGTAGAACATCAATTAATCCCAGATGCCAGGGCCTCCACTTGGGTTGCCAGGAGGCATGGCCCGCCTGCAAACCACCACAGGTCCCTTGCCCTCGCTACCCCATGCCCCAAGGGAACCCCCACCCTGATCCAGGACACCCTTCAGGGCAAATCAGCTGGCCCCCACCCATGCACCAGGCTTCTATCCTATCTAATAAAAGAGTAATATCCAGATTAACCATCACTCCAACACATAAGACAGCTGCCTCCTTGTGGTAAAAGATCCGGTCCCCTTGTGAACACAAGATGGCCACCACAAGTTGGCCAGCAGGGGATGGCAGTTGGGAGGGAGCAGGCCTGCAAGGGAGGGCAGTTGGGGGTGATCAAGCCTGCAGGGGAGGACAATTAGGGGTGACCAGGCCAGCAGAGGAGGGAAGTTGGGGGCAAACGGGCTGGCAGGGGAGCAGTTAGACATCAATCAGGCTGGCAGGGGAGTGGTTAGGGGGTGATCAAGCTGGCAGGCAGAAGCAGTCAGTGGCAATCAAGAAGGTAGGCAGGCGAGCAGTTGGGAGCCAGCAGTCCTAGATTGCGAGAGGGATGTTCAACTGCCCTCAAGGGGTCCCAGATTGGAGAGGGTGCAGGCTGGGCTGAGGGACTCCCTCCACACCCCCAAGCACGAATTTCATGCACCGAGCCTCTAGTGAGTGTGTGTGTGTGTGTGTGTGTGTGTGTGTGTGTGTGTGTATAAAAGGCTAATATGCTAAGTGTCTGACTCTCTGATCGGTCTCTATGATGAGCACTGACCACCAGAGGACAGATGCTCAATCCAGGAGCTGCTCTGACATGCACTGGCCATTTACAAAGAAACAGCACCATGGAACTGGCGCTCACAAAGTAATACCTGGCTTCCCCCAAGTGGAACACTTGTCCCTGCCACCACCCTGGAGCAACAGCCCAACAAAATGTAGGCGATGCTGCCAAGATCCCATGATGCAAAATGTGGCCCACAGCTCAGCCCAGCCTGGAAATGGTCAGGGGTGTCAGGTAATGATGTCATGTAGCAACTCCCTGCTTTCTCTCCCTAGCGACTAGCCTCTTTACAGTTTCTTCAGCCCAAAAACATGACTTGTTTTATAGCCAAGTGCAAACATTTCACACTTTAGCCAAATATCTGTGAAGCATTTTCCCATTTCTCATCTCATTTGATCCTCACATAAGTCCTGAAGTAGATAGATAGGAGACTTGATGGAATCCTATTTTCTTTTCATTAGCCGGAAAACGGAGATTTAGAAAGCTTAGAAACATGATCCTTTTTCTCCATATCCTCGCCAGCACGTCATTTGTTGATTTGCTGATGATAGCCATTCTGACAGGTGTGAGATGGTACCTACCTCATTGTTTTGATTTCCATCTCTCAAATGATTAGTGACTTTGAGCATATTTTCATGTGTCTCTTGGCCTTCTGTATGTCCACTTTCAAAAAGTGTCTATTTACGTCCTATGCCCGTTTTTTTTATTAGATTATTTTTTTGTTGTTGTTAAGTTGTATGAGTTCCCTATAAATTTTGGAGATTAAACCCTTATCAGTGGTAACACTGGTAAATATGTTCTCCCATGTAGTGAGCTCTCTTATGGTTTTGTTGTTGGGTTCTTTTGCTGTGCAGAAGCTTTTTATTTTTATGTAATTCCATTTGTTTATTTTCTCCTTGGTATCCATCATCCTAGGAGCTGTATTGGTGAGGATATTGCTAGGACATATGTCTGATATTTTGCTGCCTATGGATTCTTCTAAGATTTGTATGGTTTCCCATCATATGTTTAAGTCCTTTGTCCATTTTGAGTTCATTTTGTGTATGGTGTAAGTTGGTGGTCTAGTTTCATTTTTTTTGCATGCATCTATCCAATTGTCCCAACACCATTTATTGAAAAGACTATCTTGACTCCATTGTATGGTATTGCTTCCTTTGTCAAATATTAATTGAGCTTAATGGCTTTGGTCGATTTCTGGGTTCTCTGTTCTGTTCCATTGGCCTATATGTCTGTCTGTTCTTGTGCCAGTACCAGGCAGTTTTGAGAACTGTGGCTTTGTAATATAGCTTGTTTTCTGGTATTGTGATCCCTCCAACTTTGTTCTTTCTCAGGACTGCTGTGGCTATTCGGGGTCTTTTTTTATTGCATATAAATTTTTGGAGAGTTTGTTCTAGGTCTGTGAAATACGCCATTGGTATTTTAATGGGGAGTGGATTGAATTTATAGATTGCTTTGGGTAGTACGGACATTTTGATGATGTTGATTCTACAAATTCATGAACACAGCATATTCTTCCATTTGTTTATGTCTTCCTCTATCTATTTTTTCAACATCCTGTAGTTTTCTGAGTACAGATCTTTTACCTCCTTATTTAAGCTTATTCCTAGGTATCTTAATTTTTTTTGGTGTGATGGTAAATGGGATTTTTTTATATCTCTCTTTCTGTAAGTTCACTATTGGTGTATAAAAATGCTGTAGATTTCTGGTTGTTAATTTTGTATCCTGCTACATTGCCAAATTCACTTATTAAATTTATTAATTTTTTGATAGAGTCTTTAGAGAAGTTTGTAGTTCTTATTCTCTCCTTCACCTTGTTCCCCCATCTCCCTATCCCCACCCCTCTGGCAAAATCAGTTTGTTCTTTGTATCTATTAGTCTGTTTCTGTTTTGTTTTATTTGCCTGCTTGGGTTTTGTTTTTAGACTCTTCATATAAGTAAAATCATATGGTATTTCTCTTTTTCTGACTTATCTCATTTAGCATCAAACTTCAAAGTCCATCTATATTGCTGCAAATTGCAGTATTTTGTTCTTTTTAATGGCTGAATAATATTCCATTGTACATATGTATCACAGCTTTTTTATCCACTTGTCTACTAATGGGCACTTGGGATGCTTCCATATCTTGGCTATTGTAAATGATACTGCAATGAGTACATGAACGCATGTATCTCCAAATCAGTGGTTTTATTTTCTATGGTAAATACCCAGAAGTGGAATTGCAGGGTCATAAGGCAGTTTCATTTTTAATTTTTTTATGACCTTCCCTCCACAGTGTTTAGAGTATAGATCTCAACTGGCCAGTTGATTGCAGGATGGACAACTGCAGTTAGCAAATTAACTCATATACACTAATGTCCACTATGTATATATACTTTAAAGTAGTCTGTGGGGACCCTGGCCAGATAGCTCAGTAGGTTAGAGCATCATCCTAATATGCCAAGGTTGTGGGTTCTATCTCAGGTCAGAGTACATAAAGAAGCAACCAATGACTGCATAAATAAGTGAAAGAAAAAAATCGATGTTTCTTTCTCTCCCCTCCTTTTTCTCTCTAAAAACCAATAAACACATTTAAAAAAATAGCCTAACAGTTTGGCTCAGTGGACAGAGCGTCAGCCTGCAGACTGAAAGGTCCAGGCTCAATTCCGGTCAAGGGCATATACCTTGGTTGTGGGCACATCCCCAGTGGGGGGCGTGCAGGAGGTAGCTGATTGATGTTTCTCTCTCATCGATGTTTCTAACTCTCTATCCCTTACCCTTCCTCTCTGTAAAAATCAATAAAATATATTTTAAAATAAAAAATAAAGTAGTCTGTGGGACAGAGATGTATAAAGCTAAAAAAATAATAACTCTAGACAGTAGACGAAGGAAACAACTAGCTAGAAGAGAAAATCCAAGATTAATTTTGCCAATTTCTCTTTTCTGATATAGTTCTAGAAAAAGAAATTGATCACATGACAGGTACGCAATATAGAAGTAATATAAGATATAAAAAATGTTCATGTTAACATATTTACTACTTACATTTTGTGAGGGACTATTAGCATGATGACAGTTTAAATTTCTTAAAACAAGACTAATATTTTAAAAGCTTACATTAATGAAAATCCAAAATATTTGGTTTTGTGGATACCTGGAAGGTTTCCATTGTAGTCCACATCTTCTATGCCACATCCCCATTTAACTAGAAGTTGCAAACAGCCAAGTCGTCCATGAAAAGATGCATAATGCACAGGTTTCCATTCTCTCAGATCAGTTATGCTGGGATCCTAGAGGTAACATTCACAAGGACTAAGTTTCTTTCCATTTTGTAGGGGAAACACCAGTGTAGCAGTTTAACTCAACAATTAAGGACTGGAGGTTGTTCTTAAAACTATAAGGCAAACACTAAATATAAAAGAAAAATGTACTGAAATCACTTATTTGAACACACAAGCTAATAACATACTAATGAAATTTTATGAAATAGGCAACCAATCAATGTGTCTCTCTCATATCAATGTTTCTTTCTCTGTCTCTCCTCCTCCTTTCCATTCTCCCTAAAGATCACTAGGAAAAAACAATATATCCACAGATGAGGATTAATAAAAGCAAACAACAAACAAAAAAGAAAGAGTTAATGAAAAAATACTAAGATTTTTTTACTTTTTCTCTATAGAAATATCAATTTTTACAATAATGTCTCCAATATAGGTAGTTATTTTCTCATCATAAGTTATTTTTTACAACCATTGGGTAATATTAAAAACAAATATAATAAGTGAAATTTATGGAGAAATAAATCACTTTATAAATTACTAGTGGCCCAGTGCATGAATTCATGCACATTGAAAATAAATTAATTAGAAGAAATATTTTAATATTGCTATTCGTCCTTTCTCTGTAATAGAAGTATCAACCAAATTCACAATGACACACATGCAATTGGCACTGGCAAAGCTTTATATGTATTGTGCATGTGCAAGTTAACTTAGAGCCTTTTATAGATATACTAGGGGCCCAGTGCACGAAATTCGTGCACTGGGGATGGGTGGTCCCTCAACCCAACCTGCCTCCTCTCACATCCTGGGAGCCCTCAGGGATGTCCAACTGATGGCTCACCCCCAGCCTGCCCAAGGCCTAAAGCCTCGCCTTGGCCACCCAGCCATCGCCCTGCTCAGCTCAGCCCCGGCTGCCTGCAACCACCCGGTCCCAGGGGCTGAGTGCTCGCCACCACTTCCATTCACAGCACCCGGGGGCCAGGCGCTCCCTGCCACCACCACCACCACCACCACCACCACCACCGCCGCCGCAGCCCCTCACAGCACCCGGCAGCTGGGCGATCGCCACCACCACAGTTTCATCTCCACCCCCAGGGCCGGCGCTTGTGCCACTTGGCCCCGCCCCTGCTGGTAGCATAACCAATCAGGAGCAAAGGTACAGTCAAATTTGTATGTTTCTCTTTTATTATATAGGAAGGATAAGCACCGATACAGCACTGACTGCCATGGGAGCTGCAGATCAGACCCTGCTTCTCTCTCTGCACCTCTCTCTGGGCCTGATCTGCAGCCCCCTCAGCAGTCAGTGCTGGGCCAAAATTTATGCACAGGGTGGGGGTGGGGGGTTCTCTCAGCCCAGCCTGCATCCTCTCCAATTGGGGACCTCTTGGGGGATGTCCGACTGCTGGGTTAGGCCCAAGGTTCGAACCTAAATCCGGCAGTTAGACATCCCTCTCTCAATCTGGGACTGCTGGCTCCTAACTGCTCACCTGCCTGCCTAACTGATCACCCCTAACTGCCTCTGACTGTCTGCCTGATTGCCTCTAACCCCTCTACCTGCCTGCCTGATTGCCCCTAACTGCCCTGCCCTGCTGGCCTGATCTCAGCCCTAACTGCTCTCCCCTGCCAGCCTGATCACTCCTAAATGCCCTCCCCTGCCAACCTGATCTCACCCCCAACTCCACCGCCCCCCTTGCAGGCCTGATCTTATCACCAATTGCCCTCACCTGCCATCCTGATCTAGCCCCAAACTGCCCTCCCTGCTAGCCTGATCACCTCTGCCTCAGCCTCCACCACCATGGTTTTGCCTGGAAGGAAGTAGGGCATCTGGACGATGGCCGGTGGACCCAGTCTAATTAGCATATTACCCTTTTATTACTATAGATTATATAGGATCAGACTCTGCTTCTCTCTGCAGGCCTATCTCTGGGCCTGATCAGAGAGGTGGGGCTGATCAGTAGCCTCTGTGTCTGCTGGCGAGGGAG
The DNA here is from genome assembly GCA_027563665.1 of Antrozous pallidus. Classification (NCBI taxonomy): domain Eukaryota; kingdom Metazoa; phylum Chordata; class Mammalia; order Chiroptera; family Vespertilionidae; genus Antrozous; species Antrozous pallidus. The sequence goes on along the minus strand of CM050520.1, from coordinate 53,481,982 downwards.
GGCAGTTAGGGACTGCTAAAATCACCAGGAGGAGATGCTCTTGGCAGAAAGAAATACATAATTCTATATCTGGACTGACAGCCAGCCATATGCACTATACTGCCAAACCGGTCATTAAAAAATTGAACCGCTTTCTTACACCTTACGCCAAATAGCTATTGCCCTTAAAACCCCTTTTCAGTCCCCATCTTAGGTTCTGCCTTCACAGTTCACCCAGACTAGGTTCTGATTGGTCGGTTTCTAAGCCAATCAGCGTCAAAAGCTCTGCCACCTAGGCAGCCACTGGCTCCTCGCAGTTAACCCAGATTTGGTTCTGATTAGTCAGCTTCTACACCAATCAGCCTCTCTGGACCTATTTCCAGGCCTGATCAGAGAGGTGGGGCTGATCAGCAGCCCCTGCAGCTGCTGGCAAGGCCCGGAGAGAAAGAAAGGCAAGGGCTAATCAACAGCTGCCATGGAGGCTTGAGGACCAGACCCTGCTTCTCTCTGTGGACCTCTCTCTGGGACTGATCTACAGCCCCCTTGGCAGTCAGTGCTAGATCACCGTGCCTGCGAGACTGACTTCCGGTGTTTGGTTGACCATTTGGTCATTCTGGACATTATGAACTCTGACTCTTTATATATATAGATAAACTTGTTTAATTAGATCTGATTTAGCTAAACTTTTTCCAGCCCAGTGAAGCACCCCAACTTCTCTTTCAGGTAACTGTCAGCAACACAGCAGTAGATATCAACATAAAGCAGATTATTATTGTAGATCACACAGGGAGAACAAAGGGTAAAATATTTAACTGCAGCAGTGTTTGACTATATTCTGTGCAGTGAGAAAACCTGAAGTCATTTTCAAGGTCCAACATTTATTACTTCTTTTCAGTTGGATCAAGTTTCTAAGCTTTCTAGATCTCTGTTTTCCGGCTAATAAAAAGAAAATAGGGCATGAGTGAAATGGCAGGGGGAGGGGAGAAATGGGAGATAAGGAAACATATGTAATACCTTAATAAAGAAAAAAAACAACAAAACAATGGGATGGCACCAAGTCTCCTATTTACCTACTCCAGGACTTCTATGAAGGTCAAATGAGATGAGGTATGGGAAAAGACTTCACAGTCATTATGTTAAAGTGTAACATGTTTCCACCTGGCTATAAAGCAAGTCATGTTCCTGGGCTAAAGAAACTGTAAGGAGGCTAGTCACTAGGGAGAGAAGGCCGGGCGTTGCTATGTGATGTTATTATCCAGATGGACAATTAGCATATTAGCCTTTTATATATATAGATATCCTATCTAATGAAATATTAATATGCAAATTTGGCCACACCTTCACCATACCCACCAGCCACGCCCACCAGCCAATAAGGAGCAGATTATGCACCCAACCAAGATGGCTGCCGCCACTGAGAGCAGGAGGAAGGCTTGGGTTTCCCCAGCAACAGAGGAAGCCAAGCTTTCCTTCTGTTGTTGCCTACCTAGGCCTCCACTCAATGTTACAAAGTTTCAGTTATAAAAGATATAGAAATGGTGGCAGCCACTGAGCTGGAGAGAACAGAGGCTTGGGTTTTCCTGGCAACGGAGGAAGCCAACCTTTCAGCCTGCCATTGCAGGCCTAGGCTTCCACTCAAGGCTACGAAGTTTTAAACAGAAATGGCTGCCTCCACTGAGCGAGCAGAAGGCTTGGCTCCACTCCAGGCTACAAAGTTTCAAATGTAGACATAGATTAATCTCAGACACTAGTCCAGGCTACAAAGTTTCAAATGTAGACATAGATTAATCTCAGACACTAGGGCCTCCGCTTGGGTCGCTGGGGGGCCTAGCCAGCCTGCAAACCTCCACAGGCCCCTCGCCCAGGCCGCCCCTCACCCCAAGGGAACCCCCACTCTGATCCAGGACACTCTTCAGGGCAAACCAGCAGACCCCCATCCATGCACCAGGCCTCTATCCTATCTAATAAAAGAGTAATTTGCAGATTTACCATCAATCCAACACACTAGATGGCTGCCCCCATGTGATCAAAGATCCTGCCCCCATGTGGACACAAGATGCCCAGGAGGGGAGGGCCATTGGGAGGTTCCAGGCCCTGCAAGGGAGGGTAGTTGTGGGCCATCAGGCTAGCAGGGGAGGGTAGTTGGGAGGGACCAGACCTGCAACAGAGGGCAGTTAGGGGTGACCAGGCCAGCAGAGGAGGGAAGTTGGAGGCAAACAGGCTGGCAGGGGGGCAGTTAGACATCAATTAGGCTGGCAGGGTCATGGTTAGGGGGTGATCAGGCTGGCAGGCAGAAGCAGTTAGGGGCAATCAGGGAGGCAGGCAGGTGAGCAGTTTGGAGCCAGCAGTTCTGGATTGTGAGAAGGATGTCCGATTGCCCGTTTAGGCCCGATCCTAGGATCGGGCCTAAAAGGCCAGTTGGACATCCCTCGAGGGGTCCCAGATTGGAGAAGGTGCAGGCTGGGCTAAGGGACATACCCCATCCCCATGCACGAATTTCGTGCACCAGGCCTCTAGTAGATTATAATAATAAAAAGGCTAAGTGACCAACCATCCATCCGTCCAATCGTCTAACTGGCTGATCGACTAACTGGTATATATAACGCACACTGGCAATCTTATCTAATAAAAGAGTAATATGCAAATTGACCACATCTCTGCTACACCCACCAGCCACACCCACCAACATGCCCACCAGCCAATCAGAGTGAGTATGCAAATTAACCCAACCAATATGGCAATTCATTTGCATAGCCTGGCAAGCCAAGCACTGCAGAAGGGACCAAAGCTGTGGAGAAGCAAACAAGTGGGGCGGGATGGATGGGAGGAAGCAAGGTAGAGGAGACTGGAGGCAGCGAGGCAGAGGAGATGGGAGAGAGCTTTGCTCAGGCCGCAGGAAGCCCTATTCTTGCAGGAATCTTCCTGCAATGGGTCTCTAGTTTAAAAATAAACTTTGACTCGCACGTGCATATTTGTCCCCCTCTGACACTGGCCTCCCATTTAAATTAATTCAAGGACAGTTTCCCATAATGCCAGCATTTTCAATGACTACTAGTAAATCACAAGGACAAATTCTAGACAGAGTAGAAATATTCCTACCTGAACCTGTTTTCAGACACGGTCAGTTATATATTGCTTTCTCTCAAGTTTGAAGAGTATGTGACATTAAAGTTGTAAATACCTCATCACAAGAGAAGCTAGTCAAACACTCTGAAAGTGTTTTTACTCTTAATGTGGTTTACAGGGAGGTATTGGAATAAGTTTAATCAATTTTTCAGTCATTGTTTGTATCAATGTTGCTTTTATATCTTTTTTGTTTTTATATCATGTCTTTGTTGTTATATCATGTTGTTATTGTTTATTTATTAACATCTTAATGTATTTATTAATGTATTTTCATATACATTTTACCAATATTCTTTCATCTCTGACATTTCTATTATAGAGAAAGGGAAAATAGTGATATTAAAATATTTCTTCTAATTAATTTCCTTTCAATGTGCACCAGGCCACTAGTATAAAATAAGAGTTATACACAGAAATTCAGAAACACTTACAATCATTGGTTAACAAATGTTTAGAAGCTTCAGAATCTTCCAGTTAAACTCTGAGCTGATATGAAGAACCCCATAGCCTCTGAAATAGTTTATACTACTAACTGGGTGTTTTTGGGTTTTCTGCAGATTTATCTAAATTATTACTCCTATTCCTAAAGATAGGAAAATTAAAGAGAGAGATCAAATTACTTCCCTGAAGTCATAAAGGATATTTTAAAAGTCAGGAAGAGATAACGGGGCTACCAAACGCTATTTCATTTATACTGTTGTATACCCTCACACACTAACAGGAATCCCTCACCACTCCACTCCGGAGCATTGTTTGTAAAGTGAAAGAATGTCCATGTGTTGCAGCAAGATGTAAAGGAGTACAACCACGATCATCTTTAGTTGCCAAATTTGCTCCATTGATTATAAGAGCCTAAAAATAGAGAAATAAGAATGAATTTATGTTAAATCATAAATGTACTTGCAGATTATTTAAAGGCAATCAATTTATTAACCTAGCTAAATTGCTATGTTCTTACATATGTGCCACATGCAACGTGTGAGATTCCAAAGAAATGTTTGGGATCCTTTTTAACACTGCCCAGGAGATATTTATAATACCCGATTTCACAATCTGATTTGAGCATGGACATGCAATTTATAACACACAATTTTCATGAGCACTGATTCATAAGCACTAAGTTAAATACTTTAATGTTAAGCTAATAAAACTGAAATTTAAACTTCTACTATTTCAAAACAGAATCTTTTATTAACTTGGTTTTGGATAGAATAAAAGGATGTCATTATTAAAGTAATTAGTTTTAAGCTCCAAATCAAACTTCTAACTACATCTGAGAAGATTCTAACTGAATTTACAATTGGCCCAGTTTCTGTATAAGGGTTACATCAGATAAAAGTACATCTCCCTATGTAATGTACAGAGTAATTGCTTTAAAAAATTATTAGTGTCCTAGCTGCTTTGGCTCAGTGAATACAGCGTCGGGCTATGGACTGAAGGTTCCCAGATTCAATTCCAGTCAAGGGCACATGCCTGGGTTGTGGACTCAATCCCCAGTAAGGGGCATGCAGGAAGCAGCCCATCTATGATTCGCTCTCATCATTGATGATTCTCTCTCTCTCCCTCTCTGAAATCAATAAAAATGTATTTTAAAATTTTTAGAAAGAATAACCTCCATGATTTTTGTCTGATTCACATTAAAAAATTAGTTAATAATCATTACAAACCATATACTGAGTGCTTACTATGTTTTAAAAGTCACTACAAAGAATATAAAGACTTATTAATGTAGGAAATTAGAGCTTATAGAGAGACAAAGATAATCAACTATATAAAGCTGTCCTTGATAAGCAAGCACTAAACAGTATAGTACAAAAAAGGCATCACACCAGCTCTGAGAAGGAAGAGATCACTTTGAGGAAGAGAAGGACAATCAAGGCCGAGGGAATGGCTTGCAATACTGCTTAGAAGGGAAGAATCAAGTAAAGCTTCACTGGAACCTGATAACTCCTAAAGTTATCATTTTTACTTCCTACTTCTCAAATTAATATATCAACTCCAAATCCACTTGCAAAATGAGTGTCACCCCCACCACTGCAGGGAAATACAGCCAGCCTCACTCTACAGTGTGCTCTTAAGTTCAGTGACATTTCCTTAAGTTTTATTCCCCTTAGTTTTATCCTGTAACTGATACTCTCTTTTTTTTTTCTTAAATATATTTTTTATTGATTTTTTACAGAGAGGCAGGGAGAGGGATAGAAAGTCAGAAACATCGATCAGCTGCCTCTTGCATACCTCCTACTGGGGATTTGCCCACAACCAAGTTACATGCCCTTAGACCAGAATCGAACCTGGGACCATTCAATCCTAAGTGGATGCTCTAACCACTGAGTCAAACCGGTTTCAGCTCTGCCTAATTCTTAAACTTCTTCCCTCACTTGCACAGCCTGGCTCTACCTCTCAGACTTCCTCCTCCAAATTCCTTACTCTTTTCTCTGCTTTCTCCCATGCCTACCAATAACATTCTTCAATACTTGAAGAATTCTTCTCTATAGTTTATTATTCCTCTTTGTCTTCCTCTTTATTATTCCTTATTAATCTTTGTCTTCAGCCTCCTTTAAATCACCTGCACCTTCTGTACCTCAATGACCTACAGGCACCTTAAACTCAAAATGTGCCAAATTAAACTCAACCTCTTTCTTCCCAAATCTCCCAGGCTTTCAGATATCCCTATCTATAGTTTCATAATTAGCTGTAATTTTGACTCAAAACTTTAACTCCTCACTATACTGTGTCAATGACTGCTTTGGAAGATGTCTTGAATCATTTTCTTTCCCACTGCCAACACCTAATTACACCCTCTACAGTTAGTGAGTACACCAAAAATCTCTAACTGGTCTTCTTGCCTCCAAACTCTCTCTTCATCCTAGGTAATCCTGAATACATTTCACAAGAATAATTTCCTGAAATTTTGCTTTCATTACATCATTCCATGTGCATTTGTACGTGTACGTGTGTGTGTGTGTGTGTGTGTGTGTGTGTGTGTGTGTATCATTAGAGGCTCGGTGCACGAAATTCGTGCACGGGGAGGGGAGGTCCCTCAGCCCAGCCTGCACCCTCTCCAATCTGAAACCCCTCGAGAAATGTCCAACTGCCCATTTAGGCCCGATCCCAGTAGGATAGGGCCTAAATGGGCAGTCTGACATCCTTCTCACAATCCAGGAAACTGCTCACCTACCTGCCTCCCTGATTGCCCCTGCTTCTGCCTGCCAGCCTGATCACTCCCTAACCACCACCCTGCCAGCCTAATGGATGTCAAACTGTTCCCCTGCCAGCCTGTTTGCCCCCAACTTCCTTCCTCTGCTGGCTTGGTCACCTCTAACTGCCCTCCCCTGCAGGCTTGACCGCTCCCAACTGCCCTCCCTTGCAGGCCTGGTCCCTCCCCCTATCCTCTCCTGCTGACCATCTTGTGGTGGCCATCTTGTGTCCACTTTGGGCAAGGATCTTTGACCACATGGGGGCAGCCCTCTTGTGTTTTGGAGTGATGGTCAATCTGCATATTACTCTTTTATTAGATAGGATAGAGGCCTGGTGCATGGGTGGGGGCTGGCTGGTTATCCCTGAAGGGTGTCCTGGATCACGGTGGGGGTTCCCTTGGGGTGTGGGGCAGCCTGGCGAGGAGCCTATGGTGGTTTGCAGGCCAGCCACGCCCGCCAGTGACCGAAGTGGAGGCCCTGGGATCTGGGATTAATTTATGTTCTACAATTGAAACTTTGTAGCCTAGAGTACGCCTTCTGCTTGCTCCATGGTGACAGCCATTTCTGTTTGAAACTTTGTAGCCTAGAGTGGAGGCCTAGGCCTAGGGCTGCAGAAGTTTGGCTTCCTTCATCGCCCAGGAAACCCTAGCCTCTGCTTTCTCTAGCTCCCGCCATTTCTGTTGGGATATACGTAACTTGTATAATTGAAACTTTGTAGCGTTGAGTGGAGGCCTAGGCCGGCAATGGCAGGCAAAAAGCTTGGCTTCCTCCACTGCCAGGGAAACCCAAGCCTCCCTCCCACTCTCAGTAGCCGAAGCCATCTTTGTTGGGGTTTATTTGCATAATTTGCTCCTGATTGGCTGATGGGCGTGGCTGTTGGTGTGGCTTGATCGGAGGTACGTCAATTTGTGCATTACTCTTTTATTAGATAGGAGATAATGTTAGAGGCAGGGCATGGTGCACAAAATTCATGCATGGGGCAGGAGAAGGGGGGGGTCCTCTCAGCCCAGCCAGCACCCTCTCCAATCCAGGACCCTTTGGAGGATGTTCGACTGCCAGTTTAGGCCCAATCCCGGGCATTCCTCTCACAATCTTAGACTGCTGGCTCTTAATTGCTCACCTGTCTGCCTGCCTGGTCACCCCTAACTGTCCCCCCCAATCTGATCACCCCTCACTGCCTCTGCATGTGGGTGTAATCACCCCTAAATGCCCCCCCTGCCGGCCTGGTCATCCTTAACTGCCCCTTGCTGCTGGCCAGATCACCTCCAACTTCCCCCTCCCAGCCAGCCTGGTCACTCCTCACTGCCCCCCATTCTGGCCTGGTCACCTCTTACTGCCACCCCTGCTGGCCTGGTCATCCCCAACTGCCCCCTCTGCCAGCCTGGTTGCACCTAACTGTCCCCCCCCACCAACCTAGTCACCCCCAACTGCACTCCCTTTTGGCCTGGTCGCCCCTAACTGCCCCCCATTGGCTTGGTCACCCCCAACTACCCCCCTGCTTCCAGCCTGGTCACCCCACACAGTCTGCTGTTCAGTCATTTGGCCATCCCTCACTGACCCCCCCTGCTGGCCTGGTTGCCCCATGCAGCCTGCTTGTTCAGTCATTTGGTCATCCCTCACTAATACCCTGGTTGTAGGCAGCCATCTTGTGAGGACATGAGGGTTAATTTGCATATTACTTCTTTATTGTATAGGAGGATGTAGTATGTGCATAAAACCTCTTTCCTATATAAATTAAAGTAAAATCTCTATTCTACTTCTCATTTTACAAACTAGCTTATCCAAACTTTGTAACAGTCCACAAAACAAACCATCTACACTCAAATTTTTGTTACAGTATATGCCCTGAATACATCTCATTTTTCCAATTCGAGAGACTTCATATAGAACTACAGCATAGAGATTAAGAGGACTAAGTATAGGTTCAAATCCTTGCTTTGTCATTTATTTAGCAAGGTACTTAACTCTCTGAATCTGTTTCCTAATCTATAAAAAGTGGAACTCATAAGACTGTTGTATTAAATGAGGTGATGCATGGGAGACTGATTTGACACATTAAAAATGTTCAATAAATTATCATCATTATTTTTTAAATATATTTTATTGATTTTTTACAGAGAGAGGAAGGGAGGAACCAAGATGGCAGCATAGGTAAAACACCTATCTTGCCATCATACTCAGCAATTTTAATACTACAACTTAACAAAAGAACAAACACCTTCCAGAATCACCAGAAAGCTGGCCGAGTGAAAATTCCACAAATAAAAGTGAAAATAAGACACTGTGACACGGAGGAGCGGCTGAGGACAGCGTTGAAAGATTCGCGAGGAGAGAGGTTTGGAGCGCGCGCCAGTGGAGAGGGCGGGCGGCTGAAAACCGGCCAGTTTTCTTGAACAGGGAGACAAAGACGTCCCACTGGACTGATTCTCCAGCTCTGGGCGAAGTCCAGGGAACCAACCCACTATTATACGGGGTGAAAACTGGACAGTGGGAGGGCACGCCAAAGCTCGGGTGTTGCAGGGGTCTCCTGGCTTGTGGAGAAGGCAGCTTGTGCGCCAACAGCTCAGCTGCGTGACCGCGCAGAGAGCGCTCCGCGACTTGCCTCTCATTCGGAAAACTGTCAGTCTGCTTTGTTTTACGACCCTGGGTGAGACATTGCGCATGCAGACTCATTTGGGGAGAGTCTGAATTCCCAGGCAGCCGGTGGAGCTTGGCAGTGGCTCTCTCTCAGAGGTGCTAGCGGCCATTGCCCCCGGAACAGAGTCCCTGGGGCTGCATAGGGCAGAGCTAACGCTGTCTGCTTGGCCTGGAGACTCCGCCCATCCAACCTGAGCACAGCTTCACAGACAATTGGCCTGGAGGTCAACCCCTCAAGTGCTAACAATGATTAACCTGAGCTTAACTTCAGCAAGAATGTGCAACCCATATCTACCTCAGGTAACTGGGGAGGCTGACACACTGTCCCTTGTAGGACATCTACTACAAAAAGCTAATTGACCAACTGAGGGAAGCAGCCACCATGCAGAGACATGGAAAGAAATCAGATGTGAAAGAAACGGAGGGAAAAAAACGACTGGACATGGAATTCAGAACCACGGTTATAGGGCTTTTCAAGAGGCTCCAACAAAAGGTCGAGGCCTATAAGGAAATAAGCAAGACCACAAAGGAAATGAATGAGTGCTACAAGGAAATGAACAAGACCCTCAAGGATATAAACGAGACCTGCAAGGAAATGATCAAGACCAACGTGGAAATGATCAAGACCAACGTGGAAATGAACGAGTCCTACAGAGAGAGGAAGGGAGAAGGATAGAAAGTCAGAAACATCAATGAGAGAGAAACATCCATCAGCTGCCTCTTGCACATCCCCTACTGGGGATGTGCCCGCAACCAAGGTACATGTCCTTGACCGGAATCGAACCTGGAACCTTTCAGTCCACATGCTGACGCTCTATCCATGGAGCCAAACCGGTTTCGGCAATCATCGTTATTTTTATTTGCTCTTGACATATTCCCTACCAATAATGCTTCTTTACTACTTACTTCTTTAAAATAAACCCATTCCTTTAGGCTTAGCTGAAATTGTATTTCTTCCAATTATACTTTCTCTATCTCCAGCTAAATTCTATTATTCTTCTCATCTGTACTTTTTATTAACCTTAATCATAAAATATGCCTTGTATTGCTTTGTAATGCACTGAACAGAGCTCTTGTCACTCCAAACAGAATCTCAGGTTTCCTATAGGCAGGTACTGTTTGCTTATGTGATTTTGTATTTCTCCAAATTCTAGTCTATTATACACTGATTAAATCCAGCTACTCTAATAAATTAGATCCTGTCACATATTAATGTGCTATTCTGGCTGGGAAACACATTGAATAAGGAATTTTAGGCATGGAAAGCTATAAACAAGGTAATCTGTACATGAATGTGACATCCCTTTAAACAATCTAGACAGATAATCAACTACTTTGAAGATAAAAGAGTCTCTTCTCATATATCATTTAAGTGGATAGTTGATACCAAAATATCTAAGACATGGAATCCAATAAGTTCTCTTTTTTAAAAAATATATTGTATTGATTTTTTTTAAAGAGAGGAAGGGAAAGGAATAGAGAGTTAAAAACATAGATGAGAGAGAAACATCAATCAGCTGCCTCCTGCATACTTTCTACTGGGGATGTGTCCGCAACCAAGGTACATGCCCTTGACCAGAATCAAACCTGAGACCCTTCAGTCCTCAGACCAATACTCTACCCACTGAGCCAAACCGGTTAGGGCCAATAAGTTCTTATTTAAAAGTAAATCTATGGTATCAAATTGTTAGAATAAAAGCAACAGTTTAACAGAACTATGCTAAAGTAAACTTAATTTTTAAAAAGTAAACAAAGTTATTATTACCTGCATACAAGCATCTTGACCCCTGATTGCAGCGATGTGAGCTGCTGTCCAGCCTCTCGTGGTCGCTTGTGTAATATCAGCTCCGTGCCAGAGGAGCCAATGAAGACACTAAGTTAAGAAATAACCATGGTAATAAGTGATGATAAATATTTTAAACATTTTTATATCTTTCCAATTAGTCCGTCATCAAGAAATACTGCAACCTGAGAAATATCATAAATGAATGAGGGAGCCAGGTATAAGCACAAGCACAATGACAGGACACCACCATCAGGCCTTACTGTTGGGTAAACAATAGCACTAGGAACTGTGACCAACTGGAGATGCCATTCCTTATCAATAAGGTGCAGATGCCATTCAATTCCAGCCAATTGTTGCTGTGACGAAAATGCTGATCCAAATCTTATGTTTGACCAGTACTGTACAAGCTAAACAAAAAACATACGTGTGAGCCAAATTCACTTAAGGGCTACTAGTTTGCAACCTCTGCCATAGATTTTATTTTTTGGTTTGTTGTATTTTTTCCATAGTTTTTGAATGGGGCAAGAAACTTCTATATCAAGGCAAACTTTGTTATTATGATGATATTCTCTAAAAAGAGGTTTATGTAAAAAGGAGGATGGTGGGAATCAAATGCATCTTGATTTAAGATCTATAAAAATTACACTAAGGCCCATTATAATAAAGTAATTAAAGGTCTGTGCCACATATAGTATTACTGTCATTATATGTTCACATTTATAGACTCTATCCTTAAGATGTTTTTTTTTAATTGACTATCATTGGAATCACAGCCCTATCATTTGTTGAAAGCTTACCATTAGGTATCATTTGCCTGTCACAGATATTAGTGGCCAGTAATATATTTTTTTAAAGTTCAACTTCACTAATAATCACTGTAAATAATTCATTTATTAAACAAATATTTGTGTGTGTACTACTATGTACTAACATGTTTAGATACTGGAATAAAACCATTATAAATATTCATGTACAGGTTTAATTGGTATAGGTAACTACTATGTAGAAGCAAGACTGCTAGAACACAGATAGGTATATTCAACTTTATAAGATACTGCCAAACTGTTTTTCAAAGTGACTGTATCATTTTATACTTCTACCAGCCATGTATGAGAGTCCTAATTATTACATATCCTTGCCAATACTTTATATCATTTCTTGAGTTATCTGTAGGGTTTTTTTGTTTGTTTGTTTTGTGGGGGTTTTTTTTGGTCATTCTAATTTGTGTAGTGGCATCTTTTGTGGTTTTAATTTGTATTTCCCTAATGCCTAATGATGATGAATATCTTTTCATGTGTTCAAATGCCATCCATATTATCTTTGAGTAAGTGTCTATTGAAGTTATTTGCCGTTTCTTTCTTTTTTTCTTTTCTCACTACTGAGTTGTGAAGTCTCTTATTCTGGTTACAAGTTCAGATACATGATTTGTAGAGATTTTTTCCCCTATTACTTTCTTCTAGAAGTTTTATAAGGTTAAGTTTCAAATTTGTCTATAATCTGTTTTGAGTACATTTTTCTATATGGTGCCAGGTATGAGTGAAGGTTTGTTCTTTTTACATAAGAATGTTCAATTTTGCCAGCACCATTTAATGAAATTAATATGTGCTCTCCATTACATTACATGTTCACCCTTATCAAAAAGCAATGCACAAATAAGCAGGTATTCAGAAATGGATAAGTAAGGAGTTTGGCAAAACCTCCCTGAGAAGCAATGATAAAACTAGACAAAGTTGTAAAAAGTAACAATTTAAAGACTGGAAATTGACCAAAGGCATATAATAAAATGAGAAGCATATATATGATAAAAATCTACTGAATCTCAGTAAGAACATGAGACTGGGACTATAGCTTCGCCTACCCCGCTGCATGGTGCAGAGATCTAATAGGTGAACAACTCCACTGCTCTGCTGGAGGGATTGACTTTATTAGGAGCTGAACCCATAAAATTCCATGCCCAGAACAATCCAAGAAAGCCAAAATCAGAGCTAGTCTAAAGTCACGATACTGGTTGGAGCATGCACAAAACTAAAGACTACCCAGAAAATTAATAGGAAATTCCAAAAAATGGATGGCCAAAGTGGTCCTTATTAAGATTCCATTTATCCCTTGTGATCTAAAAGGCTGTGTGCATGTACAAGGCTGCTCAGACCCAGAAAAGACTGAAGAGGGACTAAGTTGGTAAGATATCCCTGGCTAAACATGAGGCCTTGAAAACATATTCTTTTAAAAAGATGTTAGGCTGCTGGGCAGCTGGCACCATGGATCTGTCTCTCGACCAATGGTGTGAGCTGGGCCCCTCTCTGGAGAAGAAACCTGGGTCACCCGAGATATGTGATCAGTCCCGGGACCCCGCCAGCAGGCGAGGGGACCCCAAGGCAGGTGCTGGAGGTGGAGGCCACGGGGGCATAGACTACAAAGGAGACAGAACTGAACCTCACATCACCCTGTTTGGCCCCGGAGGATGGCTGGTTAGCCAGAGACGGGTAAGATTCCTCAGGGAAGGAACAACCTAAGACAGGCACAGTCGCAGAGGGGCCAACAGGAGAGAACTAAAAGGTCAACAGAGGTGGAGCACAGACCCTCATCCACAAACCTTGCAGGGGCTTGAATTCTCACCCCTCCTGAGGAAGGTCTCCTACCCCCACGGCTGCTACGCCTCCCACGTACAACTCACACCGGGACCCAGGTGGCAGACAGAGACTCAGCCAGCAATAGCTGCCCTATATCTAAATTTAATTTATTACCAGGAATGCTGAGGACCTACTAAAAATGCAAATATTCCTTTCCACAAGTATTTACTGGGTAAACTAAGATTTCTGCTTTAGTATTAAAACTGACAGTAAAATAGTAATCAAGTTTTCAGATTAAATTAAATTGGACAAGTGAAATAAGTGAATACTCAAGAAAATCTAACTGTACTGGACAAAAAGCTTTTCCTAAAACATTAACTAAAATATCTATTAGTAGTTCATCTCACTACAAAATTTCCTAACATCCAAAGAACCTAAAGCAGTAATATTTGTGTGCAAAAATTAAAATTTAAAATTATCAAGACTGCAAGATAAAATTTCCAAAAGCCCCTATTAACCAAAAAAAGGGGGTAAGGGGGGGACAGTGAGGTAATATCATGTGATGAAAAATATCCTATAAGTAAAATACATGTAGAAAATTCTTACTCCAGAAAAGAAAATTCCATTTGTAAAACCAACTGCAGGACACCCATGAAAAAACACACATGGTGTCAAAATAAGCCAAAGGAAAATCATTTAGGCAAAAATAAAAAGAATCCCAAGTCTATTTTGCAGAGAGGATCCCTTTGTTAACCTTTGGTCGAGAATGTGTTTGTGTGTTTGCAGAGAACAACTCCAAGACCATGTGGGTTCCTGCGACAGTGAGGAACTGACGGGTCTGTTCCAGCCACGAGGACGGTCCAGAGATGGCGGACGCTGACGACACCTTGCCATGCTAGCAGTCGGCAGCTGTGCGTTGCTGCAGGCGGCCCAGGACCATACCAGAGAGGATGGATCTTGCATTGCCACGATGTGTCCACCATCTGGATACCATTGCTGACATGTACACATGAAGAACTATTTGACATTGAAACTGGGACTCAAAACAGTTGGAAATTGAAACTGACATTCAAACTTTTTTTGCTCTTATACATTTGTTTTCAGTATGCAGAGGCAAGATATTATTGAAAAAAGAAACAGTGGGAAGTGATTGATATAGAGGCAGGGTGGCCTCGAACAGGCTGTCAAGCTACAGGGTGAAGGCTGGAGTGGAGGGGAGGCAGATGCTGGGGGAGATCAACCGAAGGATTTGTATGCATACATATGAGCATAACCAAAGAATGAAAGACACTAGGACGGGGAGGGGGGCAGGTAGGGACATGTGCTAGGGGGTAAGGGAGGCTGAGGGGCGGATATTGGGGGGGGGGAGGAAAACATATGTACTACTATTAAATATAAATTATATTGTAAATAAAATTTTTTAAAAAATAAAAAAATAAAAAATAAAAATCTTACTAGAAAAACAAACATATATTTGTGAGTTACATACTTGTAATTTTTTCCAAATAAAATAGGATACAATTTAAAAAAATAAAAAAGTTAAAAATAAAAAAGATGTTAGGCTGGCCAAGACCGGTTTGGCTCAGTGGATAGAACGTCGGACTGTGGACTGAGGGGTCCAGGGTTCGATTCTGGCAAGGGCATGTACCTTGGCTGCGGGCACATTCCCAGTAGGGGGAGTGCAAGAGGCAGCTGATTGATGTCTCTCTCTCATCGATGTTTCTGACTTTCTATCCCTCTCCCTTCTGCTCTGTAAAAAATCAATAAAAATATATTTTTTAAAAAATAAAAAGATGTTAGGCTGGCTTGTACGCTACTTGAATTTATCCACACAGAACCATCAGTAAGATTAAATCCTTATGGTATTTAAGCACATGCTCTCGTAAGTCACTGGCTGACCACTAAACTATGCAGGCCCAGGGGTGAACCCTAGAGAGCTAGGCTTAAAAATAAAAACAAGAATTAAAAGAGGGAACAACTGAGCAGTGGCCACACACTGTTGGAAAAACAGACTCCACATAATTAGTCTAGGCAAGTAAATAAACACACAGGAACACCCATGCCTGGGTAGGGGTGAAGGAGTAGGATCACACTCCAGAGTTGCCATAATATATCATCTAAAATGTCTAGTTTTCAAAATGTCCAAATTTGTTGGGAGACGAGATTGGAGATATGTCTACTGTATTAAATAACTTGAACTTTATCCTATAGAGGTTAAGAGTTAAGTGTTATCAGATTTTAGTTTTAGAGTGGTAACTCTGTATACAGAATATGAACTAGTATAGACAAGACAAAAATCAGAAAATCTATTAGATTTAAGGCAGTGACTATGTGGATGAAGAGTACAAATTCGTAAGACAGAGATGGAAGAGAATCAAAGGATCTAGTGATCAGTTCCTACTGTATCAATGTGTACCATGTAGGGCACCTTCAACTAGACAAATGTCAAGGATGTGTGCTGTTTCTGTAAAAAATTGAGACAACATTTTGTCACATTTGGTGCTTTTCAGATTTCTGAGGAAATTAATTGCTTTGTATTGTATATTACAATGATCACCAACTGACAATATTGTTTTATAATAGTTCTGTGGGGCTTTTTTCCTGAGGTTGTTATTAAACAAATACTTTAGGTGGTGAAAAAGAAATTGAGAAAAAACTAAGAAAGGGATAGAAAAGAGTAATAGCTTAATTTTATAGCAATTGAATTTGAAATGCTAGTCAGGTATGCATGAGCTGTTGCTCAAGCACAATATATAAGCCAGAATTAAGGAGAGGAAGCAAAACCATGTATTTTATGTAGACACTGGAGACCCAGTGCACAGATTCGTATACAGGTGGGGTCCCTTAGCCTGGCCTCTCGTAGTCTGGGATTCCTCAGGGATGTAGTAGTGCGCTAAGCAGCAGGTGCCAGGGAGGAGCCTGAGCCTGAGCTGGGCACTGCGTTGCTCCGGCTCATCCCGACCCCACTGTACCTGCTGCTGCCGCCACTTGGTAGTGCTACCACAAAAGCAAGAGAGGCTCATGCCACTGCAGCTATGCTTGCCAGCCATGAGCTCGGTGTCTAGCACCTGTTGGGCAACTGCGGGAGTGCACTGACCACCAAGGGACAGCTCCTGTGTTGAGCATCTGCCCTCTGGTGGTCAGTGCATGTCAGAGCTACCAGGCAATGGGTCATTAGGTCACTTAGGCTTTTATGTCTATAGATGATAAAGCCCATGAAGTCTAAAAAAACTGCCTGGAGAGAGATGGCAGAATCATAGAAATACCTGTCTTTATAGAATAGGCAGGGTAGGTTAACTAAAGAAGCCTAAGGATACCAGAGAGGCTGAAAGGATACCAGGAAATAGATGAAATAAATGGTATATCAAAAAGTCCTATTCTATTGGAATATGGCAGAGTAAAATCAGTATTTCATCTCTTCAAAATCATCCAAAAAAATAAAAATAGGGAGAAAACCCCATCTTTGATGAAAGTAGAAGACATCTGAAATTCAAACTACAAAAATAGATGGGAAAGCTGCCAAATTATAGATCAAAGAGGGATGTGGGAGGAAACAGCAGAGAAAATCCCCACCCAGGGATCTATGTGCAGATCCATCAAGGCACATATCTCCCAGCTGAGAGGAAGTCACTAAAAGAAAATCCTTGTTGACAACAGTTCAAGTGGGGCACACAAACTGGTGGAGAGAGATTCTCCAAACAAGATTTGGTTCCAAGAAGCAGAGAAGCCCAGACAAACAAGAATTCACACAGAGAAGCCATATTCATAGAAAGCAGTCTCTGCTTGTGTAGCATGGGGGAAAAGACTGCATAGTGACTAGACCCACTGCAGCACACAGGCTGGGGAAATATAGTAGCTAAAATAAGCTCTCAACATACAACCTTGAATCATGAGAAAAATTTTAGTTAGCTTTGTATCCAGTCCAAGAGTAAGAAGTGTGCATTAAAAAATTCATTAAGAATGCTTGACTAGGTAAAAATTGAAACCAACTAAATATCCATCAGTTGAAAATTGAATAAATTCTGATATTAGTGTAAGAACAGACTATTACAATATGGCTGAAAGAAATAAACTAGCATACATATATTTGATCACATGTACCAATCTGCAGAATGATACATATCTTACCTAATAGAGAAACATGTAAATTGACCATACCTCCACTACGCCCAAAGCCAATCAGTGTGAGTATGCAAATTAACCCAACAGAGATGGCAGTTAATTTGCATACATACCTGGGTCCTGAGAACATCCTCGGCACCCAGGTCACTCCTAGCTGGCCATCGAGTGGAGGTTTTAGCTTGGGAAGGGGCTGAGCCTGCGATAGGAGGTGCAAGTGGGAGAACCCCTTCCCAAACCTAAAGCCTGGGGCAGAGGCTTTAGGCTTGGGCAGGGACCAATCCTGGGATCAGAGGGAAGAGGAAAAAAATCAATGAAAATATATCCTCAGGTTAGGACAAAAAAATTAAAAAATAAAGGAAGAAATGTCATATCCTATGAAAGACACATCTTGAAAATGCTTAAAGAAAGTTGTCATTTTTTCATGGGGAAGGGACCAGAGTCCATGTGGATGAAAATACCTTGGTGGCTGAGGTGACTGGCAGTGGCTGCAGCAGCAGGATGATGGGGCTGGCGCCTTCCCCTGATCAGCCCAGTCGCCTCCCGCAAAGGGAGGCCAGACTGCGGCTTAGACTTAAGCCATCAGTAGGACATCCCATGAGGAATCCCAGTATGTGAGAGGGGGCAGGCTGAGCTGAGGGACCCCTCCCCAGTGCACAAAACTTGTGCACTGGGCCTCTAGTATCATTTATATAAAATATGTCATTTAGAGCAATGATATAATAACATGCAATAACAGCATAAAATATAGATAGGAAAAATAAACACCAAATTCAGGGTAATAGTTGTCTCCGGATTTGGAAGGAGAGAAATAGTGCCTGGAAGGGTGCTCAGGGATTTCAAATATATCTATAATACTCCATTTGTTTTCTAAAAATCTGAAGCAACTATAGTAAAAAAGCATTAGGATTTAAGAGTACTAGGTATTCATTCTGTTATCCTCTTTAAGTTACCCTCTATGCTTTCCTTTGGAACCCAGCTACCACACTGTGAGGAAGTACAAACTAGCAAGATGGAGAATCTTCACAAATAGGCCCACAAAGAAAAACTAAGGGGCCTAGAGCCAGCATATTCCAGAGGGCTGGGTGAACAAGCCTTCAGATGGATCCAACCCCAGTTTTTCAATCTGTAGCTGAAGCCTCAGACATCATGGAGCAGAGGCAAGCTGTGTCTAAAATCCAAACTCCTCATTTAGTCCTGAGCATAAATAAATGGTTATTTTATGCCACCAAGTTTTGGGATAATTTGTTACAAAGCCATTGTAAGTAAACCAAACACCTAATAATAGACTGAATTAAAGAAGAAGTTATTTGCAATGCCTCCATCCTGTATGCTAAATTTATAAAACTGCTAACAGTTGTAAACTTATTCCGGTTTTATTTAGCTTACCTCCAAACTTCCCGAATGTGCTGCCCAATGTAAAGGGGTAAATTTATGGAGAATGTCAACTTCATTAATGCTGACTCCACGTTCTACTATTTCTGAAAGCTGCTTTACATCTCCAGCACGTACTGCATCATGTATGCTCCTAAAATGCACCTTCTTCCTGGCACCTACTGAAAAATCAAATTGCTTAAAATATATTACAATGCCAAAAAATAGAAAAAGACTAAAGCAATAAGACAAAAGAAAGCACAAAATCACTTTGACTTTTCAAGTCATTTAATACAAAGATGTTTATGATTAACGTCTTCTAAATCAGACTTCCATTTCAGTTCTAATGTTTAAAAAGCATGGAAGTATCATTCTCTTATACACAGGAGAAAACGAACGGAAAACCAGTAACTTTTCTTAGACTGATCAGAGAACTGAGGTCTTCGGCTAACTACCACCCTGAATCTGGAAAGACAGGCAAATACAGAGAAACACAGTTGATCCCAGTTCACCCGAGAAGAAGCCACGGCAGTCACGAAGAACTAGAAACACTTAAATGGGGAATTACTGAAGAATTGTAAACAGAAGACTAATAATAATCAGATTTGTAATGCTGGTTTTGTGGGACTGACTGCAGGTGAGGGGAATTCATTGGTGATCAAAAATGCAACACTTGAGATTCAGGGAGGCTATGTAAGAAAATAGCTATGTAGACTATAGCAGAAAGATGGAGATCCTAAACCCAGAGAATGGCTTTGGAAACAGAATATTCAACAAATATTATACAAACAGTTTGAACTGAATTTGGATATAATAGTGGGCAAAATAAGAAAAAGAGTATTGGGATAACTTCAAGGAGTCTGGCTTAGTTCTCTGGTGTGGCTCAATTGAAACAGTGAGCACTGGAGGACAGAGATGACATGTGGATACAAAATTATTTTAATTTTGAATTTTTAAAGTATCTTCTTATTGCTTACAGAGAGGAAGAGAGAGGGGGAGAGAGAGAAACATCAGTGATGAGAATTCAGCTGCCTCCTGCATGCCCCCTACTGGGGATCGAGCCCTCAACCTAGGCATGTGTCCTTGACAAAATCAAACCAGGAATCCTTCAGTATGCAGGCTGACACTCAATCCACTGAGCTAAACAGGCTAGGGCTATATTTTTTTAATCTTCACCTGAGGATTGGTTCTTATTGATTTTAGAAAGAGAGTAAGGGCGGTGAGAGAAAGAAACATCAACCAGTTGCCTCCTATATACACCCGGACCAGGGATTAAAACCAAAACCTAGCTGTGTCCTGATAGGGAATAAAACCAGCAACCTTTTGGTGTAGAGCAAGCATGTCAAACTCACGGCCCATAACAAATATTTTTATAGCTCAGCCAATATATTAGTATGTAAGAAACATTTTAATAAAAATTTTGTAACTTAATTTTTATAATATCCTGTTATACATAACTAGAGGCCCGGTGCACAAAATTCGTGCATGGGTATGTATGGTCCCTAGACAGCCGGTAATCAGGAACCTTCCTTTGCTCTGGGCCACCTCCTGTTGGTCAGTGCATGTCATCATGAGTGATACAACTCACAGGCTCCTGGTGGAACTCCTGAGGGGACACTTTGCATATTAGTCTTTTATACACATAGAGGCCCGGTGCATGAAATTTGTGCATGGGGAGTGGGGGGTGCAGGGGGGTGGTGTCCCTTAGCCCGTCCTGCGAAGATGCCAGCATCCTTCACCCTGGCCTCTAGCCAGAGGTTCTTCTCCTTCCACACAGCCTCTGGGGAGATGCTTGTCCTGGGGCCCTGTCGGGTACTTGGGGGCTTGGACTTTCAGGTCTGGCTTCTCTGCCTGGTATGGTGCGCATTTGTTGCCTTGGGAGCGCCGCCTCAGGAGTCACCACCTTGGACCATACTACTTGCGAGTGGGCGGGGGGGGGGGGGGGGGGGGGCTTCGGCGCAGTGATTTGATGCCTGTAGTGTGCCCGCCGGACACCCTTCTGCCCCAGGTCATGCTGGCCGCATCTGGACTGCGGGCAGGGGTCTGCTGGGCTATGACTGGGGGATGCAGGTAGAGGAGCCCAGCCCCGGTAGGGCTCCATCAGCATCAGGAACTGGAAAGACCCATTTTTCTGGTTCTTCCCCTTCCTCCGCATTTCCTCTCTCCATGCTCTTGAGGCCCGGGTGGGGGGGGGGGGGGTAAGGGGGGTTGGGCAGGGGCGGAGCGTGAACCAGCCAGCCCATTCTCTCAGTGGCCACAGCCGTTTTGGTTGGGGTTTATTTGCTCCTGATTGGCTTGTGGACGTGGCTTGATCAGAGGTATGATCAATTTGCATATCACTTATTTTATTTTTTTAAATATATTTTATTGATTTTTTACAGAGCAGAAGGGAGAGGGATAGAAAGTCAGAAACATCGATGAGAGAGAAACATCGATCAGCTGCCTCCTGCACGCCCCCCACTAGGGATGTGCCCGCAGCCAAGGCACATGCCCTTGACCAGAATCCAACCCGGGACCCTTCAGTCCACAGTGCGACGCTCTATCCACTGAGCCAAACCAGTCCTGGCGCATATCACTCTTTTATTAGATAGGATTATTAATAATGAACTAATGACTGATTACCATAATCATTGCATTCATTCCCCTAATGTGCCTTACACACAGGCGCACCATTTGTCTCCACTAATACTAGCAGCGAATATTTTAGCAGCCAATTGCCACATTATTAGTCTTGTACTGACTTGTTTGGTGTGCACAACAGGAAACATTTCACTTTCAGAGAATAAGAAAATAGGTTTATTTACATTATGCTTATTAATTTGTGCAGTTATTTCAGTATCTGGTAAGTTAATGTTCAAGAAAAAATATTAATTTTCATTAATGTTATATTACTTTATGTTAACGATTACTCATTTATTTCAGCCCTTTGTATTCAACATCAAAATAAACCTACATTCCTATGAAAAAATTGAAGCTTTTCTTTTTTTGTAGCCCACATAAATTTAAACCTTGTTAGTCATTGAGTTTGACATGCTTGGTGTAGAGGATGACACTGGACCTAACTGAACCACCCAGCCGGAGTCAAAATTACACTGTAGACATGTTGATTTTAAGATGCCCCAGGAAGAGTTCCAGAAGGAACTGCTACATGAGTCTGCAGCTCAGAGGAGAGATCTGGAGTTCAGATCTCAGTAGGAGATGTGTCCAACATTAGGTAGGTTTTTCTAATACCTGTAAACTGGAATCAATGGCACTCTACTCTTCTTTATAATATTCATCACACTAGTCATTATTTGCTCAGTATTTATCTTCCCCAGTAGAAAGTAAGGAATGTGCCTGTCTTCTTATTAATCTTAAGACAGAACACATATTAGGCACTCAATAAATATTTACTGGATGGTTGAATGAAGAACAGATTTGGAAGTCCTCAGTAGGGCTGAAGTCATAGCGATGGCGGGGGGGGGGGGGGGGGAAGAGACGCAACATTTAAGGAGGGAATGGAAGCAAAGTCAGTCTAATATCATCTCCACAAGGTCAAATGCTTCAAGAGAAGTCAAGTAATAACTTAAAAGGGTTCATAAGATTTAACAAGCGTAGTCATCATTGGGCGAGAAGTTTCGGGAATGTGCAGATGGAAAGAAAGGGAGTAAAGCTAAAATGAGGAAGGTTGGGGAAAAGCGGAACAGCTTTGGGACCTACTGAAAACAGGGTCACTTAGAGGGAGAGGAGTAACAGCTGAGAAAGGGAACGGCCAGAAAAGATAAGGGTGATGGGGGCATAAGTGAGAGAGGGTGCGTGGCAGAGATGAGGGTCATCGAAGTCATTAACCTGGCTTACACGGGGTTGCAGACTCCGTGAAGGAAGCGGAGGGATCTGAAGGAGGCACCCCGGGCATGGTGCGATCCCACGGACGCCGGGGAGGAGACGAATCCTGGCCCCGACTGCTGCGGCGGTCTTCACTCGTTATCCCCCATGAGCCACTGCAGCGGCCGCCTTCGTCCTCGCTGGGACCGGAGCCGCGGTTCTCCCCGGCTCTCCCCGAGGAGCCCTTGAGGCGGTGGAGGTAGTCTTGGCCGCCGCTCACCCCGGAGGAGTCGCTGGCCGCGTACCCGCGGTCCTCACTCACTCCTTCCCAGAAACTACTGAAGCTGGTGCCGTCATCCACACTCCCTCCTTCCCAGGAGCCACTGAGGCCTCGGCGTAGCTCGTCGCTGCCCTTCTCCCCGCAGTCGGTGGTTCCGGCGCCGGGGGCTTCTCCGACTCCCTCCCAAGTGCCACCGAGGCGGAGGCTGCGATCTTCTCTGACGGCTCCCCCGGAGTCACTGCACTGGTCGCCGCCGACCTGACAGAGACTGGCGCCGGTGCTGGGAAAGCCGCGCTCTCCTTTTCCACTCTCCCAAGAGCTGCTGTGACCGTGGCCACCGTCCCTAACTGTCTCCTGAGAACCACCGCAGCAGCGGCCCCGGTCTTCGCGGACTCTTCTCGGATCCTTGCTGGAGAGGCCCCCGTTGTCTCTCACTCTTCCCGCAGAGACGCTGCAGTGGCGGTCGTCCTCTCCGCGGATTGTTTCCGTGTCTTCGCTGAGACGAAACGCCTGGTCTTCACTCCCTCTTTCCTCAAACTGGCCGCCGATCCTCCACAGGAGAGGGCCGGCCCGGCGGCCGCCGTCTTCGGCTGTGACTCCCCGCGAGTCGCTGAGGCGGCGGCCGCCGTCGACGGGGACCCTCTCCTCGAAGGAGCTTTCCAGCGTCCCGACTCCGGGCGCCTGGTCTGAGCGGTGGAGGAAACGTCGCCTTGGAAACGAATAAACTTCCGGCTTCCGGCAAGCGAGGGTCATTTCCTGTTCCTTACGGCTTTGCGTCACTTCCGTCTTACCTTCCTTCACCCTTTGCAAGGCTTGGCGTGCAGACGAATTGGATGATGGTAGAGACCCGTTTTCGGTGGAATTCCGCTCGCTCCCACACCAGCCTTATCTGGCCCGGTCTCTGTAACTGCTGGCGTGGTTCGCGGCCTGCACGGCCCCGCGCTCAAGTGGAGGCCCCAGGACTGCCGTCTGCGTGGGTGACCTGTATGGCTCGTGTCGGGCAGGGCCTTTCGTCCTTGGCAGACCCAAGTATAATTTTTTTCAGTGCAGGTTGGAATGTTGAAGAAAAGCTCTTCTTGACCCTAACTTCTCACAAATATGGGAAAAGACCTAACGGGGAAGTTAGCAGCTGCAGCCGGTATCATTATTGGGTGCTTACTAGTGCCGGGCCCT
This sequence comes from Antrozous pallidus, assembly GCA_027563665.1. Lineage (NCBI taxonomy): Eukaryota > Metazoa > Chordata > Mammalia > Chiroptera > Vespertilionidae > Antrozous > Antrozous pallidus. The sequence continues at coordinate 53,457,937 of CM050520.1, read as the reverse complement.
TTGATAATCGCTCGCTTGGTACTTAATTCTCACAATAATTTGGTAAGGTAGGTGCTATACCTATTTTACAGGTGAGGAGATTGAAGGTGTCAGTATTTTGCTAAGGCCAAACAGCAGGTAAGTTGTAGAGCCAGTGTAAAAATACAGGCCATTAGTCAAAAAATTGCTTCCGGTTTTCTGACTTCAAATCCAGGATTCCTTTCACTGTAAAATATTTACTTTCAACAGTTTAGCCCCGATCTTTTTCTCCAATCCTATTGCTTAATGTGCATTCTTCCATTCACTATTTATTGTAAAAGTACGGCTCAAATGTATGCAAATGTGCTAGCAGCTGAGATACAGAAATTAAAATTATCTGCCCTCCAAGGGCATCATCACCCAGCTTCCGGATTCCCCTCACCGTTTTGTTTTTCCATCGTTATTGCTTTGCCACAAGGTTTGTTGTTATTGTTACCTTGTTTTGTTTTGTTTTGAACCACAAAACTTTTTAAATTTCATTTTTTAATTGCATTCATTATTTTGTATTAGTTTCAGTTGTACAGCATGGTGGTAGACAGTCATATATTTTACAAAGTAATCCCCCTGATATTTCAGGTGTCCACCTGACACCATACAGTATTACAGTATTATTGACTATATTCCTTATGCTGTGTTTAACGTCCCTGTAACTATTTTGTGACTACCAATATACTAAATCCTTCACCGTTTTCATTCAGTCCCTCTACCCCCTGATCTGTGCCTCAACACAGGTTTTGTGCTGTGAACACACTTGGGAAATTCCCCTGACCCATTTTTACCCTCTTGAAATACAGTAAAGTGCTTTAAGTTCCATAGCCTCTTGTAATATTAATAACTGCCATTTGTTGAGTTTATATGATGAGTATGGCACTGTACTAAGTGCTTCATATTTGTTCTTTAATCCTTAATATAACCTACCAGCGTAGTATTACTGTTGCTTTTTACAAATAAAGTGCAAAGTTAATTGCCTGAGGATACACAGCTCATAAGTAATAAGTACATGAATTGGGGTTTCTACCTAGATCTTTGATTTTGCTGCACATACTTCTCAAAGTCTCTGAATTCCCACAATCTTTATATCAAACATTTTCAATTGTAGTATAATTACCCGTTTAACAGTTAATCCTTACCCCTACCCCTCAAGGACTCAGCTTCTAGAAGATAGAGACTGTTGTTTCGTTATTCATCTTGGAGTTCCTGACATCAAGAATATTTGGCTCAGGGTGGAGGAGCTTACTAACTGTTGTGTGGATGGGTGGGTGGATTGATGAGTTGATTTTCTGGTGGATGAAGTGATAGGCTAAAAGTAAAGTTTTTTTACAGTTGGAGGGGATTTGGAGATTAGTTATTTTTAAAATGGGGCAGCTGAGGCCTTTTACCAGACATCTGTTGAATTATTGATATGGGACAGTTTTTATGCTAAGTGACTTGCAAATAGTTTCAAACTTAATCTGTATTGTTCCTGTTTTTACAGATGAAACCGCTCAGATTTGGCCAAGATCACATAACTAGAAGGTGGAGAATTGGAGTCCACTATGACTGCTCCAAATTAATATAGTGGTTGTAGCCACTTATATAATAATGGTAAAGGCTTCATTTTTTGCTTTGTTAAACTCACTGAAGGAAGGAGGCAGCACATCCTTAGATACACACATGACAGGAAGGATTAGGAAAAGAAACAGAAGAAAAGCAGAAAAAGTAAAATGCCCTCAAATTAAAGGATTTAAAAATAAAAGCAGAAATAAATGGACTAGGAATTAAAATAAATTGATCCCAATAATAGCTGGTATTTGAAAACAAACAAACAATAGACACTTAGCAAATCTAAGGAGAGAGAACAATATTGGAAATAAAGGCGACATATTACTGTCATGAAGGTTTTTGAAAATCAGAAATAATTTAGTGTAAAATTACATTAATAGTCCTGAAAAATGATGTATAATTTTCTAGAAAAATGTAAATTTCAAAAACAATTGGTGCAAGTTAAAAAAAAAAAACCTTAATAAGCTGATAATCATAGAAGAATGACCCATGTAGCCCTGACAAAAGTTAACAAGAACAAAGCATAGAGAGGAATGGAGTACTTCCCCCACTAAGAAGTATCATAAGTAAGGAGAGGGAGGAGAAAAACTGTGGATCTCAGTCCTGCTTACCAATGTCATAACCAAGTTGGGTTTATCCTTACCAGTACAAGGATGGGTTAACATTGGATAATATAGCAACGAAAATTTCCTAATAAAGGAGATAAACTATATGATCTTAATTGATACTGAAAAATCACTTGAAAAGTTAGCATCTATTATTTAAAGAGAAGACAAAATTCATATTAAGTAATAAAAGGAAGCTTACTTTACTGAAGGAACAAATAAACAGCACATTTAATGTTAACAGTCCAAGTTATCTACTGTCAGTACTGCAAATCAGCATTGTTCTGAGAATTCTGGGCCCCATGTAAGAATAAGCACTATAGGTATGAAATTAGGAAAGAAGAAATTAAGACAAGTGATGTCATTGTTTACCTGGAAAATATAAGACAACTGTAAAATATTAAATACTAGAAAAGAGTTTGGTAAGATGGGGAGCTAACAAGGCAAGATACAGAAGTAAGATTCCCTATAAATTAAAATCAATATGTAAATGTAAAGAAAGATATTCACATTAGCAACAACAGTGGGGAAATAGTCTGAGAAGAAACCTAGTAAGAAGTAAGCAAAATCTACATGGAAAAAAACATGAAATTTCATTTACAGATTCAACTAAAGGGAAAGATGTCATGTTCCTGTGTGAGGAGGTTCAGTGCTGCAAAGACAAGAGTTCTGAAAGTAAATTTGTTGCATTTGAAGTAAAGATCTAATGTAATTTTTTAGTAGAAATTGGCAAGATGATTTTATAGTTTATCTGGAAGATTAAATGTGCAAGGTTAACCAAAACATGTTTGGAAAAGATCAATTAATGACAATCCAAATACATATTAGAACTATAAAACTAGAACACTTAGAACAGGGTGGTACTGGAACAGGACTAGACAGATTAGTGGAACTAGAATCCAGAAATAACCCCCTTATAGAAGTGGAATTTTTCAAATAGAGAAAGATAGGCTCTTTGATATTTTCATATACAGAAATTTCAGAAGAATTGAAGTTAACAATTATAGTATTGAGACAATACAGAAAATTTGTTTCAGTGAGAAAGAATAAATAGAATTAGCAAAAAACATGATACAAATACCAAGAGCAAATTAACGAGAGAGGATACTTGGTCTGTTGAGACATCACAATGATAAAAACTAAAAGATCATGGATAATGTTTAGAGGTGATCTAAACAAGTACTCTGAAGACTGCTAGTGAACAACTAAAGTGGGACTCATGAAGGACAATTTCACACTTATGTCAAAATTCCCAATGTATGTTATGTTGAGCCAGCAAATCTTCAAAATGACTTGTATGTACTAGGATAATCATTGCAACACTTTTTAATTGTAAATTAGAAATTTGAATATCCATCAGTAAAAAAAATGGCTAAATGCATTTAGCGATATGGAAAGGGTTGTAAGAAATGGTAAATGAGAAAAGAATCTCTACCAAATTGTTAACTCAGTGGTACTTTATGTAACAAGAAAGAGGATGTAAAAGGACTATTTTCTATACTGGTGTTATTTTTAAAATTTAATTTTTCTTAAGTAAAAATAGCAAAGCACAGGAAGACGTATTGTTACATAAAGTAAAAGATACTTGAAAGGAGTACATGGGCCAGAAGAGATTGAGAGGCTAATAAAAGCACATTCGTTTTGGCAAGGAGTCATAATACTCGAGCAATTTTAATGAAGCGGCCAAGATGTAAAAGCCAGATTGCATAGGATTTCAAGGTAAGTAAGAGACTAGCATTAAGGAAGTTTCTCAGGTGAGAAGGTTCAGAACACACTGAAGTGGGCATCAGCAGGCATTCCAGATAATTGGAAGAACCTTTTGTAAGTAGGGAGATTATGATTCCAACTAATAAAAATGGATAGTCCTCCATCTGTCTACTTTAGGATTTCCAAAGTTGGGTAATTAATCAGGTCTGCATCTACTTCCAGAGAAGGAAGTAGGACCAACCCCAGACCAAAAACTGACCTACGGATTTTGGTAACCATCTCTACTTTCTTTGTTCCCTCATGCTTTCTAGGCATTTTTGCTCTCAGGGGATCCCACTGGTACTTTTTGGCTTTTTCTTGCTCTTCCTCACTTGCCAAAGAAAGTGTTCATTATTTCAGGGACCTGATCCCATATAAAATTAGGAAAAAGCTACTCCTGCAGAAGTTCAGTTCTTGACAATAGTCTGACCTTCCATTTCTACCTCCAGATTACCTTTTTAGTCAGCTAAATGTTTTTAGTTGGAGACATACTTAGATACCTCATACTTTGCTGGATATTTTGTATAAACCCTTCAGAGAATGTATTAGATATTAAAATAAGCTGTAAAGAAAGCCAGCCAGGAAAATAGATTTCTCTTTTTGTTAAGCTGTTATAGGAGAATCTTTTAATAGGTAATTAGGTCCTATTTTTACTATCCCTAAAAGCTTTTTAGCTGAATAACAGGTCACTGTGTAGTATTTTCCAGAACATGAAAGTTTTAAGTAGGTAAATTATATTGATGATGTACAGGGTATAAACAATGAAATTGGTAGTTTTCAAGAAATAGACTATTCTCTCAAACTCATTTCAAATGAAAATGTTCCATCTTTTAAGTTTTCCAACTTTGCTACATTTTCCAGTATAAATTATTTCTAGTTCCCAGTGCTATATGGGGACTTATTTTTCCATCTTTTGGGGCTAAAATTCAATGCTCTGATTTCTAGATCAGTTAGATTTGCCTGTTAGATTCAACTTTAGAACTTCTTAAGAAATGTATGTGTGTGTGTGTATAATTTTTTAGCAAGGGAGAGAAACATCAATAATGAGAGAATAATTGATTGGTTGGCTCCTGCATGCTCCCCACTGGGGATCTAGCCCACAACCCAGGCATATGCCCTTGATCGGAATCTAACCCAGGACCTTTCAGTTTGCAGGCTGACACTACCCACTGAGCCAAACTGGTTAGGGCAGTGGTCAGTAAACTGCGGTTTGCCGCTCTGTTGACTAATGAGTTTGCTGACCACTGGTATAGGGGCTTAATCACAAGGAACAACGACCTGTAATTATTGGAATTGAGAATCTAGGTCAGTGGTCAACAAACTCAGTCAACAGAGCGGCAAACCAGTTAGCAAGCCAGTTTGCTGACCACTGGGTTAGGGCAATAGAACTTTTTAAAAAATATATTTGTATTGATTTCAGAGAGGGAGAGAGAAACAAATGAGAAGCATTGTTTGGTTGCCTCCTGCTCCCCCACTAAGGGGGATTGAGCCTGAAACCCCTGCATGTACCCTGATGGAATTAAACTGATATAGTTCATGTGTCCTCAATCACTGAGCCAGGCTGGAACTTCTTGATATAATTGACATTAGTTTTGAGTATAACGAGCATCTGAAATACTAAGGTGTTTCTGAATGAGAACCCATTGACTTCAGAGGTAAGGAATCAATTCTTTTTTTTAAATTATATTTTATTGCTTTTACAGATAGGGAGAGAGAAGGATAGAAAGTTAGAAATGTCGATCAGCTGCCTCTTGCACGCCCCCTACTGGGGATGTGCCTGCAGCCAAGGTACATGCCCTTGACTGGAATCAAACCTGGGACCTTTCAGTCTGACGCTCAATTCATTGAGCCAAACCAGTTTTCGCAGGAATCAATTCTTAACATTCACTGTCATTCTAGTGCATAGCTCTAATTGGAGGAGGAGGAAGCATCTAAATCACTACCCTAAATCTAGCTCCTACTTCAAAGAAAAACTAGGAATTGAATTCTCAATTCCAGGCCAAAGCCTGACCATCTTGGTACTGTCCATTATTTTTATAAAAAATACATATTTTTACTGATTTCAGAGAGAGGGAGAGTAAAGATAGAAAACCATGATAATCCTTGATCAGCTGCCTCCTGCACACCTCAAAGTGGGGATTGAGCCTACAACTCGGGAATGTGCCCTGAACAGGAACTGAACCTGTGACCTGGCTCAGAGCCATGCCCCGAGGTGGTTCCTTCATTCTAAAGCTAATTTCTCTTGTGCTCTGGATGGTCTTTACAGCTACAACTGGTAACCTTTGACCTTTCTAATGTTTTCAGAATGCTAACATTTCTCATTCTAACCACAGTTCAATCCAATTAAATTTCTTAGGAGTAGCTCTTATTTTGTCCCCTATCACCCACACAATCCATCACAACTGGCATTGGCACTCAATAATTAGGGGATATTTCTCAATCGTCCCATATTTTTCTGACTACCCAGTCTTTGAAATGTTTTCCTCATTACTGGTCTTCCTATTTTAATTGTGCCCTCACCTTCCTAGCTGCAAAGCTAAATGTTCCCTAGGGATCTCTGTATAAATACTAGGTTTGAATGCCACCTTTTGACTTCACATACTTTTAATTGAAGTCTTTTATTTTAGGGAGAGGAGAAACATCCATCTGTCACCTCTTAAACCCACTACCCGAGTATGTACCCTGACTGGGAATCAAACCCACCACCTTTCAGGATTTGGGACAACGCTCCAACCAGTTGAGCTATACCAGCCAGGGCGATAATCATATATGATTTTCCCAAAAAGAAGCACAACAGGAAACTTTCCCTACATTTTTCAATTCAGACCCCAGCATTTCTCCCACGCTGGTTTATTCCATTCAAATATTCATCTATCTCAAGTCCAGCACATACTTATCCAGTTTTCTTACTGGACCACTCTATTTTTGAAAATCTCTGTTCTTTCAAAGAAAAGCCAACTTTAGATGCAGCTTAAGATATACTTGTTTAAAATTCCTAGTGGCTCCCATTTTCAGCGTAATACAAATTCCTTAGCATGACTAAGACTACATAATCTATTCCAAGTTACTGGGTTTTAACCATGTAAAATTTAATTTTTGAAAACACATTGTTATATTTGCTGTCATTCTCTAGAGTAACCCTTCTCAGGAATGTGGACTCCACTGCTAGCTATCCGCTAAGATGTAACTATCACCACCTTTGTACTATACTAGTAAGGCCTTGTTTAACCTATCTCCAGATAGTTTGGTGTGCCCATTAAAAAACATTTTATTGATATTTTACAGAGAGGAAGGGAGAAGGATAGTGAGTTAAGAAACACTGATGAGAGAAACATTGATCAGCTGCCTCCTGCACACCTACTGGGGATGTACCCGCAAGCAAGGTACATGCCCTTGATCGGAATTGAACCTGGGACCTTTCAGTCCACAGGCCAACACTCTATCCACTAAGCCAAATTGGTTAGCGCTATCCTAGCAGTTTTCTTAACTATAGAAATAGTGTGCACTAAAATGAAGCAAAGCCTGCTTTATGTTCTTGTTCTACACCTTTCTAAGGTGATTCAATTTCACCGTAAATTGGGGAATACCATCTATCATACAAAATTTTCTTTAGGTCCTAGAGAATATATGTAAAATGTCTATCAATGCCTACCACATAGTAAATGCTCAACCAACTATAAATTTCATTAGTTTTATATGCCTATCTCCTCCAATAGAAGGCTCATAAGTGCCACTTTGTTTTAAAGCTGAAAACAGTCATAAGCTAAAGCTATTCAAGAAATAAAGAGACACAAACCAAGTTTCTTCATCATTCTATTTATTACATGTATGAATATTAACATCTCATGGTATCCATCTAATTCAGTCAAAACCAACAAATGAAAAAGGTTAACCATGTTTCAAATGAACATTCTTACAGACTCCCTTGTAACTTAAAATAGAAATATGTTCACTGCATAAAATTGACAAATTTGAAAAATGTCATTAAAAAAAAGTCACCTTTAGTACTTAAATATATTCGTTAATTGTTTGATGGCATCAATGTCCAAGTTGAATAAAAGTTGCTTCATTACTTTTCAAAAATGGACATCTGGATGGTTCTCTATCGCTGGAGATACATATATATATGTACGTCCTATTTCTAATTTTTTTTCAAATCTGGCTTTCCTATTTGAGAAAAGTCCTGCAGCGCTCTCTCACAAACCCCCTTTGAAGGATAAAACTTAAGACTTTACTTTAATCAAGAGAACTACCAGAAAAAAAATCTTATGTTGGGGTTGCTGTTTAATTCCATTTTCACCCAATAAAAAGTACAGAAACACTGTCTTTATTTGATGGTGTGCATAAATATTACACTCCATGGGTAGCAAAAATATTTTTTTATTTATAATTTACAGTTTCACAAGTGAAAATCGTACATTTTTACATATACAATTTCATTTTGTTAAATTTGCACACATCTACAGAACTTTCACACAACAAGCACCTGAAACTGTGCAGGCAGTAGGATATGCAAATACTAAAATGTATTTATTAACCAAATGATAGCTGAAGGCCCTGCCTCAGCTAGACAATTTATATAGATAGGTCTATATATACATAAAAAAATTCTTCACCTTCTAGATCCAAACAGCAGCTTTTTTTAAAAAGAAAAACATACCTTTCTCATTTTATTTAAACTGGCTCAACTGTATCATTTTCTGTTTTAATTTCAGTGGGTGTTGCTATGCTCTCCTCTGAACAAGCTGGTGGGGTATCAATTTGTTCTTCCTTAACTTTGGGACTTTCACAGGGTTCCTGCAATTCATTTTTGACAATGTTCAACATAATGTTCAAAGGGTTTTCAACTGGTGTCTTGCTGGGAGATGGTGTACAATCAAAAGAAGATGTCTACAAAATAAAAAACCTTGTATAAATACTGATTATACTTCAAAAGTATATTAAATGAGTTTTATAGGACACTTTTATGGGCAAAGAAACATACATATACCACATACAACTGAAATATCTGCTTCCCCACAAAACAAGACTATTAAAAAGCCTAATCTTTTGATGGCCTACATATATCCATACAACTGCCACTCTGAACCCATGAAATATTTGAAAGGCAATATGTTTTGTTCCATTGTTTGGATTAAAAAGTGGTCACTATAAAAAAAAGTTTGAATTTCTAAGGAAAACACATTGATATCTTTTTTGGATTTTATGTATGACCATTTAGAAAGTATTCCTATATTATATGGCTGAGTGAAGTATGTAAGAAAAAAAGCTACCCATAATTCTAGAATCCTATTCCCATCATAGTCCTTCAAATCTTCCAGTTTTTCTCACATTTCTCTGACTAGAGCTCTAGTACAAGACATCATGATTAAAGTGAATGGAATGCAAGGAATAAAGAAATTTAAATTAGATTCTAACATTGTAAGATTAAAATAGGAGTAATGCTCTATGCAAAAATAACTATTAATGTAAATGAGAACAGTAACCAAAAAGAACTTACATTTTGATAATCTTCATAACATGATGGATGATAAATCTGAAGCAAAAAGAAAAAAAGTAGATATTCACATGTATATTCATTTCTAATGGCTACTCTAGTAAGATTTTCTTTTCTAATTTAAACCAGAAGATAACTATGTTTGGAAACTCAATTGTTTACTTTATAAAGTGGATTTAAAAAAATTCATCCTGATTTCTCTTTAAAGTTGGCTTTCTGCATTTAAGTAGATAACATGGTATGCTTTCAAGGCAGTAACAGCTTTAATGAAATAGAAATGTAGAATGTGAAGTGTGGTTAGTCTTAGCGAGATTGAGAAGACCTAGTCCTAGGTTTATCATTAACTAGTTTTGCAACCTTTTATATGAGTCTAGAACCAGATGACTGCCAAGATCCTTTCCAACTCAAACACTGACTTAATTCCAATACCTCCGAAATATCTTATTAAAAACAAAAATGGCCGAGACCGGTTTGGCTCAGTGGATAGAGCATCGGACTGTGGACTGAAGGGTCCGGGGTTCGATTCCGGTCAAGGGCATGTACCTTGGCTGTGGGCACATCCCCAGTAGGGGGCGTGCAAGAGGCAGCTGATCGATGTTTCTCTCTCATCAATGTTTCTGACTTTCTATCCCTCTCCCTTCTGCTCTGTAAAAAATCAATAAAATATATTAAAAATATATATATATATATATATTAAAACAAACAAAAAAACGTTTCTCTTTGAAAGTGGTGAGCTACCTTTACAAAAACAAATTTTAAAGCTTCCTATAAAGAACTGAAATTTACCTTTCCATCCACTCTAATGGCATTCTTTAAATGCCACTCTTCCTCCTCTTCATCCCAATATTGTTCAAATTGTTCTTGACAGATTTCACAACTCTAAAATGGAATAATATAAAATGAAATGTACTAACAAACACATTAAGTAAAAATATATAATCATTAAGTGGAAGAAGGACTTGAGTTTTCTGAAAGTTTAAATGTTTGACGTATAACACATGGATACAAAGTAAGTTCTAAGAATTTTTCATTCTTCCATGGAAAATAGCAGACATCTCACGGCTATTGGTCACTGATATATATTATGTAAATAACTACAGTGGTTATAAAACCCCAAATCAAATCACAGAGTACAACTAAAGAGTAAAGCTTACACAAAATCTTAGTATCACTGAAAGAGGGATGTAAATAAATATTTTAATTGAGCAACATGACCAGAGGTAGAAAATTTAACATTCTTTTCTTACCTCCACTGCTCCAGCTGGCCCTGCAGGTACACTTTGGAACTCCTTTTCCTTAGCAGCTTCCTGAGTTTTGAGCACAACTTCTTCATGCACCTTTTCAAAAAACTGGCTCTTTGCACGTTCTTCCAAATCAGCTATTTCCTCAAATTCTATCCAATCCTTAAAAGGAATTGATTTAAAAGAAGAGTATTTTCATTTGTTCTTAAACTTTTACTGCATATCTTCATTATAATGTCACTTAAAGGTATGGGTACCTTCTTATACAATAGATCTTAATATTATATTTAAAATTATGCGTTCTCTTTCAACATTTGTTTTAGAAGAGCCAAATAAATAAAATTGTGTATTCTCTTTGAGCCCCACAACAGACAACATAAAGCCACTAATTACACTTAAGACCTTAATATTAATTTTCCACTGCCTCTAGACTTACAACTACTAAATTTAAACAAGATATATTTTATGTACAATTTTTTAAAAATCAGTCATAGCAACTTGGAATTTTAGGCCTAGAAGAAATCTGTGTTCTACTCTAATTTCAACAACAACAAAAAAAAAACACATACTGTTCAAATTTCTTTTATTAAAAAGCCTTTTATATTCTGGGGGTCAAATATTATTTAAAACATTCACAAGTTAGATCCCAGCAATTATTTAAATCAAGTATGTCAAACTCGCAGCCCACATGGCCCAAAATGAGTATTTTTGCGGCCCAGCCAATATAACAGTATGTAAGAAATGTTTTAATAAAAATGTCGTAACTTTTTACAATATCCTGTTATACATAATTATTAATAAGGAACTACAATGTTCACTAATGACTGATTACTATAATCGTGTAATCATGTGGTATTCATTTCCTTTACATGCTGGCACACCATTTCTTTCCACTAATAATAGCAGCGAATATCTTAACCGCCATTAGTCTTGGACTGACTTGTTTGGTGTGCACAACAGGAAATATTTCGCTTTCGGAGAACAAGAAAAATAGGTTTATTTGCGTTATGCTTATTAATTTGTGCAATTCTTCAGTGTGTGGCAAGTTAATGTTAAAGGAAATAATATTAATTTTTATTAAGTGTTTTATTATTTTAATGATTACTCATTATTTCAGCCCTTTGTACTCAGCATGTCTATCGAAATAAACCTACGTTTCTATGAAAATTGAAGCTTTTGGTTTTTTGTGGGCCAACATAAATTTAAACTTTGTTTATTTGGCCCATGTTAGCCTTTGAGTTTGACATGCTTGATTTAAATTAATATACTTTTGGAATGATAGAATTTAAAGGTTGACAGTTCAAAGACATATGGATTACTTACTGTTAAACTGTAGTACCAACGTCTATGAGTGACTTTTCTGCTAACATCTTTTTCAGTTCTATTTTGCCGATAATGCCAGTCCAAGTGATCTGCATATACATCTGTCTGTGATGTTGTAAACCTCATTCCACAGGAGTAACACTGAATACCAGTGTACAGTCGATTTATAACACTATCATAACGCCTGTTTCAAAAAAAAATCTTTAGTTTTTAAAGGACTTAAAAAAATTACAAAGATTTCCATTTTCTATTATCTTAATAATTCTATTATTCTAATAATGTTAATGCCATTACTATGTGACAAAATAATGTTACTGATACTCTTTTCTTAACGTCGGTGAATATGCAACATGGACTCTATCCATTATTGACAGACCTGGCCTAATTGCTTATTTCCTTTGGCTCAAAATGGAATAACCATGTACTAACTAATAAAGCAATAGTTGGCCTATTCTTAGACTAGTATCAGTATCAAGGCAGACACAACAAGCAGACATGGCAGGATAATTAAGAGTTCACCTCTCCAGATTTTTGAAGTTCTCAATAACTCAACAGCCTCACCCTGGTCTAAAAGAATACTGGAAGAGGTACAGAAGCACTAATTGTATGGATTACTAAAAAAATAAAAAATAAAAAATAAATAAGACTTATGAGAAAATAAGATAAGCAATAATCATTTTTTAAAATTCTAGGTTCCCTACTTTAATTGAAATTGTATACAGAGCAAGTAATAGTACTTTGTATACCAGCAAACAAAATAAATGTCAAAATATTAATAATGAATGATTCCATAAAAAATGGTTATATAACTGCGTAAGAAAATTGATAGAACAGTAAAAGAACTAGCTAAATCTTCACTTTCAGAAAGTCAAAAGGCTTCTAAACATGATAAAACAATGTGATCAATCACCCCTAATTTTATTAACCAATGTCATTCCAATAAATTCAATAAAATTTCATATATTTTTTAAGAAATGTGATAAATCAGAAAAATTAGGGTGGGGCACAAGTAGGTTTAGCATTGTTTGGATAGAAAGTAATACAATAACTCATTAAAAATAATACAAGTTTGTGTACTCACAACTGTAAACCTCTATTTTTTGCCCCACCGTGCATGCATCTTGTAAGAAAATAAGAAAAATACTAGGGACCATAGAATTTAAATGTTCTTTTATAACTAATATATAGGCAATAGAAAATTATAAAAGGATTTGCACCAAAGGTTAAGAGTGGTTATCAGTAAAGTGGGAATTGCAGGTCATTTTATTTTCTTGATTTGTATTTTCTAATTTCCCACAATGAATATTTATTACTTATAAAGGGAAAATAGATTTTGAAATTTTTTGAAATACTAGAGTACTTAGCCCCAAAAGCGTAATATCAATGAAGAAAAAAACAGTAAGAATTAAGATAAAACAGAAGATGAGTCATTATTAATACCTATTATTTACACCACCTGTATTTGTTACACCAAACAGATATGACAAAATAGAAATTTGGAGGAAGCGTTGGGCCTAAAATATGCAAACATATTTTAAAAGGGAATTAAAAAACAGGCTTCCTTAAATTTATAGTGTGTATTTTACAACATTAAAAAAAAGAAAACAGGCTTCTTAAGATTTTAAAAGGGGCATATGAAGGGTAAAATTACTAGCACTAATAACAATGTCCACTGTTAGTAAAGTCATTGCCCTTTTTATCTTAGAAAGCTAGATTACATACTGTTTTAATTCTTCAATTGTAAAATTGGTAAGATCTGGAACATCTTGATCTTCATTTTGATCTTCCTCCTCTTCAGTGGGAGGCTGAGCAGCAATTTCATTTACTTCTTCAATTAAAAAGAAATATACCAATTTCTCAATACCATTCTTCCACGTATTTTTTAATAGGGGAATACTATATAGTGTTATAAGCAATAGAGAGCCCCATATTGTCTATTCAGCATTTCTAAACTTATATTTATTTACTGGCCAAAATATTTATCACTTATTTTGATAAGTGATATTAGGTTTGACCTTGTAAAAGTCAATCCTCATAGAATTTTACTTCAGCAATATTCAAATTATTTGTAAAAAACTACATTAACATTGAATAGTTAAAAGTCTGTACATTATCTATAGAAATGTTAATTGAAGTAATGTTCACTAAATTTAAAAATAATTTTATTATAAACCAATTCTATTAGATTTCCAAAAAATAAAGAGAATACCCTAAAAATTCAATGATTATAAGAACTTTTATAACTTACATTATATAATATATCATACACCTTTATAACTTAATGGAGTTCTGTAGAGATGAAGCATGGAAACATACTTACGTGTTGTAGCTGAATCAGGCTGGGACAATTTCAGAATTCCTGTTTTTAGCAGTTTTGAAAATAATTCATTTACATCCACCTGACTAAGGTGATTATCAGGATATGCCTTAGGAAGGGCTCCTTTAAAAAAAAAAAAAATCTCAAAATGAAAGAACTTAAAAGAAATAAATTATACTAAACAGGAAAACAGGAAAAGTTTTCTTGATTTCTTAAAGATGACCTATCAACAATAACTTTATAAACTCTTGTTAAGGATGACTATAAATTACATGAAAAGCTCCTAAAATGAACTTTACATTTAGGTAAGTAAATCATCACCTCTTAAAAATATACTCTAGGACAAATACTAAAAAACACAGATACTTTATACTCATACTCCCTTCTAGGCAATGCAGCCCCATCACTTCTAACCACTTCTATTTCCAACTATAATTTCTTATTTGTCACCTTCTAACTGTATTGAGAGGTAAGGGAGAATACCCAAAGCCCAAGTATAAGTACTCCTCAGCCCCACCCCATGACTACCCAGGGAAACTAATGCAGGAAGATGAAACATGTGGCTCCAAGTATACCCCTGCCACTCTGACCTTTACCGAATTATTGTACTTGCAAAGCAGTTCAAACTATTGCTAAATAGGGGTGAGGATTATCAAAACTTTAATAATTGAGACAAGAATTATCTCAAGTTCACTGGTGAAGAATCAATTCAATTACATATTTTATTAAGCAGTAATCTAATTATGATAAGATCTTTCACTCAACTACAAAAGTATTATTTCAATGTATTTGTATGTCACTGCATCTCACTCACTACACATCTAGAAAATGTCATGGACCACTAAAAATTTCTTCTTGAGAAGAAATTCAATTTGCATACACAATACACATAATCCCTGCTCTTAACCACTGCATACTCTTTCCACTTAGTACAATGCCTTGGACATAGTAGACTAATGTCTATTGAAATTAATGTCTGAATACATGAATGAATAAATAAATCAACCCTGAGATCAACTACAATAGCATTTCACACATTAACATTTACCTCTCATTAGAATTATTTGTCTTAGTCCTAACTAGCTATTTACAGGTCTTCAGAAGGCCAAGTATAGTAACCAAAAGCCTGAACTATGGGAAAAAAAAAACAAAAAAAACCTGAACTATGGAATCAGACTGATGGAAATGAATTCATAATTTTTTAAAAATATATTTTATTGATTTTTTTACAGAGAGGAAGAGAGAGGGATAGAAAGTCAGAAACATCGATCAGCTGCCTCTTGCACACCCCCTACTGGGGATGTGCCCGCAGCCAAGGTACATGCCCTTGACCGGAATCGAACCCGGGACCTTTCAGTCCAAAGGCCGACGCTCTACCACTGAGCCAAACCGGTTTCGGCTGAATTCATAATTTTAACGCACTAAGATGTTCAGCACTATATATAGTATTTTGTTTTTATATTTGCAGTTTTGCACACTTACCTCAATACAACAAATCGTCTACCCAACAGGAAAAACTAAATTCTAAAGTAAATACATTTGAATGTATATTATGCATTTAGGTTACAAAATACTTTTGCATCTATGATCTCTGATTATCCTATTAAAAAAAAAAAAGGCAAATACTTTTTATCATATTCTCTTTAGAGAGGAAGAAAATGAAGCCCAGAGAGGATTTTTGCTAATATCCTGCCTATCTAGAAATAAGAGAGAAAATACTAAGGCTGGTCTTCTGACTTTAGATTCCAAATTCTTTCCTCCCTTTCATTACAATGACACCAAAAAAATTACTCTAATCAAACTAGAAATTAAAAACAAAAAACTTTCAAATTAATTGAGTGAATTCCTTATGATGACACTGTTTAAGAACTAACGAATAAGCTAAAACTTGGCTAGGACTTCCCTCATTACTTCAGAAGATTTGGACAACTCCCTAATCTTGTAAACTGAATAGTACTATGTTAAAGCATGTTTCTGAAGATTCAAAAATAAAATAGCCTGACTAATGTTGCTCAGTGGTTGAGTATCAACCTATGAACCAGGAGGTCAGAGTCGTGGCTCAATCTCCAGTAGGGGGTGTACAGGTGGCAGCCGATTAATGATTCTCTCTCATCATTAATTTTCCTACCTCTCTGAAATCAATAAAAATATATTTTAGAAAACAAAATTCATTTTTAAAGCCTTTGTATCCAATGTTATTATATCCATAATGATATCGTTATGTTTCACTAGACTAAGTGTTACTGTGTAGTTGGAAGCTGTGAGGATTAGGCAATTGTGGCATAGTATGTGCAAAGAGGCAAAGGATAGTATATGACAGTGGTTGGCAAACTCACTAGCCAACAGAACGGCAAACCACAGCTCGCGAGCCACATACGGCTGTGGTTTGCCGACCACTGCCAGAGACTAACAAAGATGCTTATCAGTGTACTTGGCTAGGGAAACACAGTTTTTTTCTACTCTTTTAACATGGTGGGTATAATTATAATTTGAGTGCCCATAATCAACTTTACAAGGCAATACAATATCCCTAGTATTTACTTAAAATTTATTGAATCATCACACATATACATAAAATATCAAATAATGGGATTTCTGAGGTTTGTCATTTATCACTTTAACATAAATATCACATTCCTCCCCACCTTCCAGCTTCCAATAGGTTTCATTCCTCCCCTTTTAAATGAGCTACTAGTCCGCAATAATCATCTCTAGTTGTACATAGGGTCAATGTGAACACATCAACAATGTAAACAAACTCAGTAGCTATTCAACAAGACAATAATTATTTGTCTTTTGAAACACACAAAGGTCAACAAATACATACCTGAAGGATTTTGAACAAATGCTCCAGGATTTTGTGGATGAACTGGTAAAAACTGTTGTCCCTGGCCAAATGGTACTGGCTGAGCAACACCAGTCAGAACCTTTAAGAAAAACATTGGTTTTAAGAACATGTGTTCCATATTTTAAGTAAAATTTTAACATATTTATCACATAAAAATATTCATATACATCATAGCCTGGTTTCTATAATAATAAATATTTACAAGTGTAACCTGACTGGGTCACTTCACTTCTAGGCTTTCTACAAAAAAAGGGACAATAATACCTTCCCAAATCTGTTTCATAGAATTATAAACTGAGAATGGATGTGAAGCTTCCTTGAAAAGTTGAAGACATCATGAAAATATCAGGTAATAATTAGCTGCGTTACCTTATACAAGTTACTTTACTTGCTCGTGCTTTCTCTTATTTTACAAATAGAAGAACGTCCAGAGATGTGATCTATACATAGTCATAATGGCTAGAGTTAGCAACAAAAATCAGACCAAAACGCCTGACCTGATCACAGGTTTCAAAAGCAGCAATTGAACTCTTTTGTGATCATCTTGCTTGGCCATAATACTTTGGGTTACAAAGTAGATTGTAACAGACATCAAGGGAATGTTAAAAAAAAAAAAAAAATGAAAAAAGTCATGCAACTTTTGTGCAGGCATACAAATACTGTATTTGTAGTTCAAAATGAGGTAGACTTCCACATGTTCCTGCATGTAAATAATTATCCATTCATAAGCCTTGTTCAGTATCCATGAGAACTTTCAGTGGTATGTATATATAATAAAACCCAATTCAGTTTAATGTACCAAGCAAGACTCACAGTCAAATCCCATTCCTAAATATCTGTCAATAACAGTTTCATTTTTTAAGAACATACAACAGAGTAAACCTGTGCACAACAATTGTTTTTTTCAAATTATTGGATATCAACAGAAGATTGCTTTCTATCAATAAGTAGAGGCCCAGTGCATGAAATTAGCACATGGGTGTGTATGGGTGTGTGTATGGGGTTGTGTGTGTATGTGTCCCTCCTGGGTGTGTGTGTGTCCTTCAGCCCAGCCTGCACCCACTCCAATCTGGGACCCCTCAAGGGATGTCCGACTGCCCAATTAGGCCCAATCCCGTATATTTTTAAAATAATGCTTAATTTTAAAATAATGCAAAATTTTAAAAAATTTTGTTTTACATTTTCTTCCATGTATTGTTACTAGTATAACATGATTTTGTCCTAGTTCAGCAAGTGCAAAAGAATACCAACAAGTGATAAAATGAATACAGTTGGGCGGGAAGTCTCAGGTTTACTATATTGATATTAATATCAAATATTTTTATTTTACTGGAACGACTAGGAAAATGCTATGAAGTAGGAGGAGAGGAAGAAAAATATTAATAGGCTGTAAAAGAATGGACAATTTGATTTTCTTACTTAACTCAGACTAAGGAAGTTCTTAAAGAGCAATCTAAAAAATAAGATCTAGCCCAGGCGGTGTGGCTCAGTGGTTGAGTGTCGACCTATATGAATCAAGAGGTCACAGTTCTATTCCTGGCCAGGGCATATACCCAGGCTGGAGGCTCAATCCTGATCCCCAGTGTGGGATGTGCAGGAGACAGTCAATCAATGATTCTCTTTCATCATTGATGTTTCTCCCTCTCTAGCCCTCTTCTTCCCTTTCTGAAATCAATTAAAAAAATTAAAAGATCTCTGGTTTAAAGCTTATGAAGGCTCACAGTTCTACAATGTAACAGAGATCTATTAAACACCCTCACAATTATAATACTCTTCTAGCTTTGTAGCTTAAAGCAAACAAAAACATTATGGGGAAGCTATCCAGGTGTGAAGGCAAGAAGTATAAGGGAAATATCTATACTTCATGATTTTGCTGTGAACCTACAAGTACTCTAAATTAAAGTCCACTTAAAAAAAAAAAGTGTGGCCCTAGCTGGTTTGACTCAGTGGATAAAGCACCAACTGATGAACTGAAAGGTCCCAGGTTTGATTCCAATCAAGGGGACATGCCTAGGTTGTGGGCTTGATCCCCAGTGGGGACTTGTAGGAGACAGCCAATCAATGATTCTCTCATCATAGATGCTTCTATCTTCCTCACACACTCTCTCTCTCCCTCCCTCTTCCTTCCTCTCTGAAATCAATATAAATATATTTTTTTAAAATAAAGTGTGAATGTGTGTGCACGTGTTGTGCATTTGTGTGTGGGTATGTGTGTGTGAGAGAGAGATTGAGATTTAGATTTCTCTAGATACTGGAATAGCTAAAGTCAATTTTTGATTGAAATTGCTAATTTTAGACCGAAGACTCTCTTCCCACTTCCCTAGCATGTGGAGTTTTTGAAGTACATTAAAAACTTTCCAATCTATGAACTAATCTCCTGAAGACCTTCCTCAAACCCTGAAAACATTAAAAATGGTTCATATCTCCACACAGCACAATTTTAGAATACAACACGACAGACTTACCTGTTGAGATGCCTGAATGTTTCCTACTGTTACTGGAGCGGGTAAATTGCCAAAGTTTCCAAACTGAGAACTTTGAAGATTCTTTTCATCAAAATAGTGTCCAGAAGCTCTGCTAAGAGGATTTGAGAAACTCTGGTTTCCAGGGCCATGTGGTCCATTAAAATTTGGTCCTTGAGGTGAATCAAATATTTGTTCATGTCTTTGGAATTGCAGTCCTTGGGATGGGGCATTAAAAGCATTGCCAGGCGGGTCATTATATGGGCCAGTCTGATTGAAAGAAACAGATTCAAGCCTTTGTGAAGGATGATTGTCAAATCGTGCACCTTGAAGGCCAAGGGGAATATCAAACCTTGATGCTTGTTGGTGTTGTGGACCATCAAATCTTTGAGGAACACCATCAAATCTTGGTTGAACCTGCTGTCCAGGTGGTCCATCAAATCTCTGTGGGCCTGGTTGACCAGTTCTTTCAAATCTAGGACCTGGTTGACCATGTAATCCATCAAATCTTGGTAAGAGTGATGGCTGACCTGGCTGCCCATCAAACCTTAAAGCGTGACAACCTTCAAATCGTGGACCGCCTTGACCCAGAGGCCCTTCAATTCTCAGTCCACCTCCTGGTACAGGACCCTCAAACCTCATTCCACCTCCTTGTTGGACTAAAGGTCCCTCAAATCTGATCCCAACCCCTGGTTGACCATGTGGACCCTCAAACCTAAGGTTCCCACCGAGTTGATTATGTTGTCCTTCAAACCTCAGACCAGCTACTGACTGACCATGGGGACCCTCAAACCTCATTCCAACTCCCTGCTGTAGCAAAGGGCCCTCAAATCTGATCCCACCTGCTGGCTGACCATGAGGTCCATCAAACCTAATTGCAGCTCCTGATGGACCATGACCCCCCTCAAATCTAAGTCCACTTACAGGCTGACCTCGGGGATTATCAAATCTAAGTCCACCCACAGGCTGACCATGAGGTCCCTCAAACCTCAGACCTCCCACAGGTTGACCCCGATGTCCCTCAAACCTGAGCCCACCCACAGGCTGGCCACCTGGTCCTTCAAATCGTAGACCACCTGCAGATCCCTCAAACCTCAGACCCGGGGAACCTTCAAATCGAAAACCACCTCCGCCTGCTTGACCAATTGGCCCCTCAAACCGCAGAGGTGTCCCTACTGGTCCTGGAGGACCTTCAAATCTCAAAGGGCACCCACCTCCTAGCTGACCTTGTGGTCCTTCAAATCTCAAAGGGCCACCTCCCCCCATTTGTCCAGGTGACCCATCAAATCTAAGAGAACCTGGTGCAGGAGGTCCATCAATTCTAGGGCTTAATTTATTAGGTCCTTCAAAAATCATCTTGGTTGGGCCATCTCTTGTTACTGATGGCCTACTAGGTCCATCAAATAATGGTCTGTCTTCAGCTAACGCTGTAAGTCGTTGATTTGTATCGAGGCCGGCAAATCGTGATGCTGGGCTATCTACAAATGGTTTATCTGAATCTTCATATCTAGGTCGCTTAAGTGGAAAACGATCATTGAATGGTGACCTCTGCTCTTCTCGTACACCTTTTAAAAAGAAAATAAATTATTTTCCTTGAATCTGAATTTACATAAAATTATCTTCAAATCTTTCTACATTCATGTAAATGTTTATCCAAAAATATCCATAACTATCTCACTTCATTACAGGGGAGGGAAAAGACACCATCAAAACAGCCTTTGATAAAATGATGCCCTCTACAGTCAGACACACCTGGATTTTAAAAATCCCCATTATGTCAACTTACCAATTATTTTTTTTAAAGCAAGTTATTTAACTTGTCTGTCTTATTTCCTAACTGTAAAATGGGAATAATATATATTTCATTGGGTTGTTGTGAGGGTTAAATCAGATTACATATATAAAGAACCTAGGAAAATACCTGACATATAGCTGGTTTTATAAATATTAACTCTCTTCCCTTCCCTCTGAGGGAAAAACAAATTGAAACAAAAAAAGGTAGTCTGAACAGTCACAAAAAATCCATCCCCACTTAGCTGTTCATTTTCCCTTCACTGCTGTGTGATTCAATAGGCATAATCTGATTTAACTTTCTACCTTTAGCAGAGACTTGCTCGTCATGTCTTCTCCGGCCCTCATGGGGTGAAAGATTCTCAGCATAAGAACGACTCCCAGATATAGGAGAAAGACGTCTTGCTCTTTCACTAAATTGTTCTTTTCTGTCAAACTGTGCTCCACTATTCCTACTTGCATGTTTACTTTTGGATGGCTCACATTCTATTCCAGACAACAAGGCATCAGTCAAAGGGTAGTCAAAAATATCAGGATCTAAGAGATCAAGTCTTGGAAATGAATGCTGAACCTGTGTCCTTTTCAGTTTTGCTTTATGTTCATAGTAGGTTAATTCAGCATCAGATAAGAGAGGTTTCTTTTTTAATCCACCTTTATTTTCTTCTGAAGGACTATCTCGTACATTGCATCTATGTTTACCTTCTTGATACTGAAATAGCTGTCGAATTTGATGCACAACAACAAGGAACTCATCCTGTGTAATTTCACCAGATGCTAAACGTTCACTCGTCTGCATGGGATGATAAAAAGAAATCAAGTATTTTAAATATAGGAAGTACTTACAAAAAAACTTAGACAAAAACAATTTTGATTACATGGAATCATGGTAACTACCTTTTGAAGTAATTCTCTTTTGCTTGCAAGAGTTAATTCTTTAGGAATCTGAAGATTGGCATCTACACTTAATCGATGCTGTTGCTTTGGGGCTCGAGGTGACAAGATTCCTTTAGTGCTTGACCAGCTTTCCCTATGCCTTAGATGAGGCGATTTACAATGGTCATCACCTTGTTGTAAGCTGAAACCATAAAAGCAGTATGTTACTTCATAAAATTTAAATACTCAGGACTATATTTAAGAATCCTTTTCAAAGCCTCTGGTTAAAATGATTATATGTAATCATAAAAGTTAATTAAAAGCACAAGATCTAAGTCAGGAAAATCAGATAAATTCTAATTCTTTCATGTCCTGGGTATGGAGTCTTAGAAAGATTAACCTTTCTAAACTTTACTTTCCTAACCTGTAAAATAGAAGAGTAATAATATTTAACCCATGATGTCAAAAGAATTAAGTGAAAAAATAAAGCAACAATTACAGCACTCTATGAACATTATCCAATTTTAAAATTATACACTATACTTTAACATGCACATATTATTTCACTTGATTTAAAATGTGAGCATCCTACCTTTTATTTTCTTCCCAACCAGATTTCCATCTTTTGTTAGACTTGGAACTTGACCAATTTTCTATATTCTCCTTTGGTTCGGTGCCTGACTTTGTAGAATGCTGACTTGTAGTTTCTTGTGGTCGTTCTTCTTCAGTCTTTTTTATTCGCCTTGGATCCCGAATATCCTGTTTAGTACTTCTCTTAGCATTTCTTTCTTCCCTGGAAGGTGGCATAAAGTCTTCCATATGTGACTGCTTACATCCAGATTGGCGAATTTTTCCAGCTTTGGTTGTCGAGGTTGGAGACATACTCCTTTGCCTTCTTTTGGGTGACCGCCTATCTCTTCTCTTAGGAGAATGTATAATTGGTGACCGAGACTTGGGTGATCTTGATCTTGATCGCTTTCTAGTACTTGATCTCCCTGGTTTTGTTCCCTGTTTTTCTGAGTCTTCCGTTATTACATCTTGTTTTTGTACAATGCCATTAACGATTTTATTTCGACTTCCAACCAATCTATGTTCAGACGATTTCATATGCTCATCTTTATCTTTTTTTTCTGAAGTTTTTCTCTTGTCTTTTATGTCATCATCTTTGTTATCAGTCTTATCTTGAAGATGTTTTTTTAATCTTGGATCTCTCTTACTCAAGTCAGACACCCTTGGGCATTCAGATTCTTGACTTTTCAAGTCTTTTGTGTGAGAGAATTTGTTTTTCAAAGGGGATGGTGATTTAGATTTAGATTTAGATTTAGAATCTAACTGGTCAAGTTCTTTCTTGGTTATTTTTTCACCTGATTTATTTTTTTCTTGTTTGGATGAGTTTAGTTTTTCAGAAGGTATACTTTTACTTGTCTTAATATCAGGTTGGTTTAATGTGTTCATTAGGAATTCTTTTCTGTGACTTTGATCTTTTCCATGAGAAGAATGCTGACTCATCCTATTAAGACGGGGATCCCGGTTTGTTCCTTTCAAGTCCTGAATTTGTAAGGATGGACCTGGACGGTTTTTTTCAGGTTGCAAAGGAATCTGATGGGGAGTTTTAACTGCCATAGGGGGAATTTGTGAAACATGTAATTTGGATGGTGCAGATCCAGGACCTAAGTTGGATGTCTCCTGCTGAACACTAAGAGAAACTGCCTGCAATACAATACAAAGTAAATGTTTATGTTAATACTGTAAAACATGCAAATTATCAAGAAATTGAAACCTAGAATATGCTTTATTCAATAAACACATTTACTCAATACTGTTTTTACACAGAATACTTCTGTTTAAGTGGAGATTAAAGTGAAGAGAAAGTTCATATATTTATGTGGCCTATTGTTTCTTACTAGTCCTTTACTTTGGGGTTTTATAATATAATCTCTAGGTAGAATGAAAAAAATGGCACTAATAACATATAAAACTCTGCCTTCCTGAACCTCCTCACTCTCAAACTTAAGTGCCAAGTAAAATAACTTTGTATAAAGTCATTCATGCATACGAACATGTAATCTTTCTGGAGTCATTAATTTTGTGGTGGCTTTTCTTTCTCTCCTTCTATGAACCTGACTTCCTGCTCATAAAGCACAAGCTTATAAAAGATTCAAGAATCTGCAAAAACATTTACCACAACACATAAACCATACTGGGACTGATACTAAATCTACATGATTTAGTTGTTAACAAAACTAAGGAGTTATTTTCCAAGATAGCAATCCAATAGAAAAGTACTTGAGAAGAAAATAGTGTAGTTTATACTCGAGTTTTACAATTAGAATATAAAAATTTGCTCTAACAAATACACAATTTGTGAAATAAAAGTGGAAGACACTATTAATAACAGTAATGTCAAGAGAATTCAAACAAATTACTTCTCTATGAGAAGACATGATTGAAATATTGAAAATACAGATTTCCTGTACTCACCAGTTGTGCTTTAGCTTGTTCTAGTTCAAGCTCCAGCTTTTTCTGCTGAAGTTCTAATAACTGTTTTTGTTTTGCAAGTAACTGCTGTCTTATTAGTTGTTCTTGGGTAAGATTCTTTTGTATATCAGGAACAATTGGAGGAGTGGAGATGCTAGGGGAACTGACCACTGTGCCAGGTGTTGAAGGCTCTTCAGGCTATAAGAGAAAATTATTTGTTAAAAAACTATGTATCACAGCTAAAAAGAGGGAACTGAAAATTATGAGTTTATCTCTTAGTAAATACCATCCATAATTTTAAATGGCCAATCATGTTTAAAAACACACAGAAAACTTTTCAGGAAATTAAAATTGAAATAAGTGTATTATGTAATACCTAAACAAGAATATATGTTTAAATGTACTGTGAACCTGAAGAGAAAAAAAAAAAAACATTTAAACTGTCTCAAGCACAGGTTATTTTTGATATTTCTTTCTGGCAAGAAGTTTTAGAAAAGTCAAAATTTGACAGTTAAAAATATTAGCTATATACCATTCATGTAAAACTTACCGATTTATTTAAAAATTTAGGATTCACATGGATGCTAGATGTATTCACATTGGGGGGTAGAGGTTTAATAGGCCAAGCAGGATCTAACGAATTGACTCTGACATCCAGGGCATAAAGTTTCTTCAATGGGAATATCTCATCCCATGTGGAACGTAATTTAAATAAACTTTTTCTAGTATTTTCATCCACCTAGAACAATAGAACAATTCTGTGGCTTGTTAAGTCACTATAGAATGTTTTAAATATTAAGTATAAAGCTATTATCAGTCTCTTCTTCATATACAGCACTCATACTGCTCATTCATAAATATTATGTACAACACTAAGAATTTACCGTATTCAAGATACAGTTTACAAATGTGAAATTTCTCTCAAAAAAAAAATCAGAAAAATTAAAGTTGTCATCATCTATCCTTCATGAAAGCAAACCACTAGGCAAGTTTTTCTACTTTTAAAAGTACAATTCTACCAGAGGTTTGGCTTTGAGATAACTGAGACAAAGAACTACTATATGCAGATAGAGCCCACAAATGCTCATATGCTTCAGGAAAACTTCAAAGTCCCTTATGGCCAGAATGCAGATATGGAAAAAAACTTATAAATGGATTTTCTTGCACTTACTTGCCTGTAGCCAAATAAAAGAGGCCTATTGGGGAAAAAAAGTTCAAAATATTTCCAAATTTTAGGTCTTGAAATAGCATTCCTGTTATTCTTTAACTCTGGACAAAACATAAGACCATGAAATTGGAAACAGTTTACCTGATGGCTTAAATTTCTTAAATTATTTACATGGTAGTATAAAGTTAAAATTAAGACAGAACTATCTCACTAATCCATCTTCTGCAATATAATATGGTTTGATACCTCAGAATAAACTATTTGTGGTGTGGAAGGCACCTTAATAAAATTCAAAATCTTGCCCACTGACGAGCTTTAGTTTTATAACTTAACTGTTCATGCTTATGATGGGCATAGCTGTTTTTTAAATTATCCATCAGAGAAATCTTGTACTTAGGAAAACTGAATTAGGTATTTAACTTCAGGATAATAAAGCCTTAACTATATTCAAGTCTGCAGATAATAATTTACTACAAGGTCATTTTCATCAACTGTAAGGTCTTAAGGCCCAGTTAGATTCAGTAAAGGTATTCTATCAAACACCCAAATGAATCTGAACATATTAAAACTGAAGCCAAGTTGGTTTAGCTACCCAACTTCTACAATGCAGTTAACTTCTCCTTAAGGCCATAGGCTCAGGTAAGCAGTATTTAGCAAAGGTCTACAATTACTATTAACAAGTTCCTTAATACAATCTGAAATACAGCTTTCTAAATTTCTTCTGCATATACTTACTTAGCAGTTTTTCTTTTCTCTAGAAATTTAAAGGGGAAACAATTGCTCAAATAGCAACTACATTTTCTGTTCTAACAAGTAAAATCTGATATTGAATAGTTCTTTCAAAATAATCCCAATTCTCCTAGTCTGACAACTTTTAAGTTTTTTCCAAACACAAGTACTTCTAAATATAAGAACTACCAATTTTTTGTTAGGAAACAATCTCTAAACCTAATTATCTTATAAATGCCCTTTTACTGATTTTGAAAGATAAAGCCTGACAGGAAGATAATTACTTCAGCAAATCCCTTGGTCTCCTCAACGTAATCATTGTATTTACCAAACTATCAGATACAACGTTACTGAAGGATGTACAATCTCTAGGTCTGGAACTTACTAACCTTTCTTCTGAACACTAAGAAGTTAAAAAGTATTTCCAATATAACCTAAGGCAATTAACTGGTCCACTATTTTCACATACATAAAACATTCATATAAAACATACCTGAACTAATAACAAGAGGAAACAAACAAACAAAAAAAATCATGAAAGTTTCAGGAATCAACCATTGGTAGGTTGAGACACACTGGTAGATTACACTTTTATCCCCCCCAGATAGGAATAGCAACAACCTAACAACAGAAATGTAAACAATGAAATTTGAAATGCTCTTGATAGCTTCAGATCATTTTGCCATCTAAAATCAAAGTCATCTAGGGGAGAAAATAGGGGACACATCTGTAATACCCTCAGCAAAAATAAATTTAAATATAAAAATAAAAGCAAAGTCATCTAATCTTGAATGGGTATTATAAAACTCCTAGAATCTGAGTTAAAAATCTAACATAAAACACTAACTTTAGCATGGTACTTGTTAATGTCCAAGAGAATAAACATTTCACCACCCAAGAAAACCCAACACAAAAGCAAGTATTTATTTAATCAGGAACACATTTTTTTAATTCAAATGTTTCTAAATGCATATATACCTTTTCAAACACACAAATAAATGTTGCAACTAGATTTTTAGTAAAGGCAGTGAGATACTCTCGTCCAACGTTTTTCACGATAGAATCCATAAGGTACATAACAGGAAGCTTCTCTGAGGAAGGAGCCTGAATAAAAAGAAACTGATAAGTTTAGTATAATGAATTGCCACTAAATACTTTTAAAAGTGAATTTTTAAACATACAATACAGACCTCTATTTTTGTTGATAATTTAAAATTAACATTTATGAAACATTTGTGGTCAATCTAGTCATTTCTGACAGTGATTTGTAGCTGAGCATACAAAATAAGCTCAAAATCACCATTAAAGAAAACCTCAATTTCTAGTATACTCATTTAATGCTTAATAAAATTTCAGGTTCATATGATAAAGACCTGGTTTAAGTGACCAAAAAGTAGGGCGGGGGGAGATATTTTCTGCAATCCAAGTATAATGTGACCCACATTAATTATAATGGTGTACCTAGACTCAAGGAAGTTTTCAAACTTCTTTCAGAAACCCTAATTTCCACAAGCATATTTTATATGTTAAAGTCTATGAAGCTTTTGTTACCTGTAAAATCATTAGGATTATTTATAATCCAATGTACAAAGAAATCAAGTATACTTCACATATGAAGTTAATGGCAAAAAAAAAATTAAAAAACAAAACATTAAACTTGCAGGAAGGTGCAAGTTGTTACTGATACAAGAAAAACTGGATGGAGCGGCCGCTGAGTCATGTAAATCAGGTTGAACTTGACTCTGGAAACCAGGATTTGTCCTGAAGATTTTCTTCACAGCATGGACTCTTCGTCGAAATTATTTTTCCTCTGACATGCACAAACCAGAGGTTCTAAATTTGTGCAAAGCCAGTGTAGTGATGCGGATACAGGTGGCCCTTTCCAAAGCAAACAAATGTTGCCCCAGTTCAACTGGAATGTCTACCCATCACTGGCTTTTAGAAGGCACAGCAAGTTTCCAGAAAGCATCAGCAGGTTCAGACTTGCTGAGGAGCATTAAGACACACCATATAAGCTGTTAAATCAGACTCCATAGGAGCAACCATGATTTTTAAAAAAAATTTATCCCCATTTACCCATCCCACGTGTATAGGAATCTTAACCCTGAACAACACTTACCCACAGCTACCTGTAGCTAGGGTAGGCTCACAGTTCTGCAGTACACAATTGCACCATATTTCACAAAACCAATTGCCCATAGAAGTGTGTAGAAGTACTCTTGCTTCCGATAGCCTTTACTACAACCAAAGTTGACTAAGGAAACCTTTGAATAACCTTGTATGAAAAAAATTTCTTTTCCGGTACTTCTAATAAAAGGGTTCACAAGGCCAATGTGGGTAAATTAAGAATCTACATGTCAATGCTTTATTGCTGTGTCTTTATCTTACCATGTCATGTTTTACACCATTTAGTCATTGTGATCCTTATGAAAACAACACTCTCTATAAAACCAAAATCTGTTCAGAAGGCTAAATTTTATTGTACAAGTGAATCCTATATGTAATATTTTTTCGCTGACTTATGGGAGGAGTCAAATTAAGTGTGAATCCTTAAGTTTAGCAATGCTGAGATGCTAGAAAATAAGGACACAAACATCCACCTCCAGAAACACAAAACCAAGCCAGTTTGCTACCAAATGACAGAAAAATCCCTCCCCTCACCCTCAACCCCAACCCCAATTAAGGTATTTCCCCAAAGTGACTTTTACATCTTTTCCTCAATCTGGCTTTACAAAAATACCAGGAAACGTGTGCCAAAAAATTTTTAGCTGTCTTTTACCAGCAAATAGTCCATCTATTTTCACCACTCTGTGTAGCCATACACAAATACAAGTTTTAATGTGACCCTATATTCAGCATTTACTTTTCACTTCTCGAAGATCTTCAGGATCCATAAAACCCAGCAAAGAAACTTGAGTGACAACCTGAGCTACTAAGTATCAGGCTCTGTGGAATATTAGCAATCCCCCCAAATATTAGGTATTTAGATTTTAAAAATCAATGTTATTTTTAAAAAATGCAAGTGGTTTCATTTTTTTAAAAAGGCATTCAATGTCAAGTTAAGCCTTCAACAAGGCAAAAATTAAGTTTTCATGTCCAACATGTTTGTGGTATCAAAAAAAAAAAAGGACGTTGAGTATGAGGAATGTTTCCTTTTTAAATCTCATACTTTAAAAAAAGAACAATAGCTGTTTGACACCAACATTCACAGGAAAAGGAGAATGAAGGCTTGTATTTTAGCTGCCAGACTGAGCATGACAAACTTGTTGGGCCCTTAAAAAAAAAAAAAAAAAGGACACAAAAGAAGCTTTACTTTTTATCCTCTTTAAATTAAGATATGAAAGGACCACCTGAAACCGTGTATCTTGTGAATGGATTTACCCAAGAGTGGATGGAACCTAAAGAATGAACCCAAGTCACTTAAAGACTTTTGTTTAAAACACACAACCACGTAGATAAAAATAAGTCTTGGAAGCAGATTCTACACCTTACAAAGGTAAATAAAAAAGACAAATACATATTTTATATGTTTTATTCACAAATTTTATAATACCAATCACACATTTCAAAACCATTTATTAGTCAGACCACTCAGTTTTACACTAGACAGAAACCGCCTCTAAACAATATATTTGGTGGTTGTTGTTAAAAGTGGCCTTTTAAAAGGGGTTCACTCTGCTAAAAGGAAGCTCATCCTGATCATTTCAATCACTAACAACTAGAAAAAAACTAAACTATAAGTACAAGCTTGAAGAACTTAAAACGTAGTGCTGGGAACTCATTATGATAACCAAGTCGAACAGTAACTTTACTTAAGTGACATATCACTCCCACATGAATGCACAGAAGAGGACTACAGGGAAATATAGGGTGGCAGAGGACCACTTCTGTCAAGGGGTGAAGAAAAAGCACGTCTCCACTATTAGGGAAGGGAGGAAAAAAGAGAAAAGGAAGAGGAGGGGCTGAACTTTTCAAAAAAAAAACTACAAGTACTTGTTACCCAGTGGGCCAGTTCTTCACCTACAGGTTGGATAAAACCTCCTCCCCCCCACCCATACCCCACCCTCAAACCCAATTTCCCATTTGGGGGGACAAATAAAGCACTCCGAGAGGAGAATGAAAGTTCTATCTGGCCGCCCCCACCCCAAAACGGGGCTGACGGGTGTGAGCAGCTGCCTGGCTGGCAGGGAATGGATTCTTCTCTCTTCCCTTTTGCATCATGTGCTTTGCAGGCGCCATGTTGGGCTCCTAACAAGCCGCTGCTCCACTCGGGGGCCAATGCCCTATGCCCACCCCCCCACCCCCGACAGCTCGCTCCCAGGTCCCCCTTCACCTCCTTCCAACCCACACAGCACCGATTACCCCAAAGGGGTCTTGGGGGAGGGGGGCGGGAAGCGGAGAGGAAAACCACTTCCCCACCTTCCCGGGGGCTTAAAATGCTTATAACTCTTAACTTCCCCGCACCACAAAACTGCCTTCAAGTCCCCCCCCCCTCCCCAAAGGGCTCTGTTCAAGGCGTGTGTGGGGCTCTACAACGCGGTGGCCTAGATAGGGAGCTGGTAAGCGGAAGTGGGACTCCACCCTTCACCCGCTCCGCTCCCTCCCCGCCAGAGAGGCCCACGCTCGAAGCCTGGGCCCGAGACCGAGCCCGAGTTGGAGGGTTGGAGAGGAACGCTGTCCCCCTTTGGATGGAAGCGAGACCTGGGATGAGGCTGACACTAAAATCAGGGAGTATTAGAAGAATAGGAGGCTGCGGGGTGTATAAAAACCTTGGCGGTTTGGGCCTCGATGAGAGAGACGATCTCCTTGGCGAAGGGCAGGTTCTCCTCGGCTAGAATGGTCAGCATATTGATGTGCGGTTTGCTATTGAAGGTCAGGTCTTCGAGGGATGACTGATAATCCCGACAGGCGTCCTCCCGGGCCCCCGCGGTACCGGCCTCGGCCGGCGTCGGCTCTGACATTGCGCCGCGGCCCCCCTCCGAGGTCCGCCGCCGCCGAAGCTGAAGCCGCTCTCGACACCCCGCCTCCCTTCCGACTGCGCTTCCTCTCCCCGGCTCTCTCGCGGCTCCGGCCTCACCACATGCTGACCGCGGAGGGGGGTTGGGGGACGACACCGGGGGGACCTCGGGTACGCAACGCCGCCCTCTCACGCGTGATCTCCGTCCACTTGCAGCCGCCTCAGGAGCCTCTTTCTCCACAGGCACAAAATGGCGCCGGCGCCGGCGGCTCCAGCTCCGAAAATGTCTGTGTTCCCAACCGCTGCGTCGTGCGAAATGAGCTAGGGGAGGGGAAATGTGCGGTAAGGGGGCGGAGCCGTTGGGCAAGGATGAATGTGATAGGCTAGCTGTCGTGACGTCACAAGCCTACCTCCGCTTCTCCGCAGAACGTCCGGGCACCGTCCGGTCGCCCCCCGGACCCGGGCTTTCGCAACACCTCAGGCTCCGAGGTGTGGTGGGAAAGACGGGCCCTCTCATTGGCCAGTTCGTAAGGGACTGTCCGGTCATTTGTTACCATAACAACCCCTTCTGGGAGGCCGGGAGGC
The DNA here is from genome assembly GCA_027563665.1 of Antrozous pallidus. Classification (NCBI taxonomy): domain Eukaryota; kingdom Metazoa; phylum Chordata; class Mammalia; order Chiroptera; family Vespertilionidae; genus Antrozous; species Antrozous pallidus. Next base: position 53,425,757 of record CM050520.1, on the reverse strand, counting down.
CTGGGCAGGCTGTTCCCGAGGCCCGACCCAACCGTTTAAGGGGAAAGCTCAGCCGGCCCCCCTCCGCCCCGCCCACTTCGAGCCCCTAGCCACTGATGAGCTTTGTCAATCACGCTCCTCCCGCCCTTCCCTGCGCCGGGGTGGGGGCCCAGGCGGGCGGGGCTCCCTGCCCTCCCCTTCCCCGTCGCCGCTCGAGTCTCACGAGCTCCCCAGAGCCTGGGCGGGGCCAGCTGCTGCGGCCCGCGGTCTCCCCGCACTGAGCGGCGAGTGGGGGTTGACTCCGGCTTTACCCTTAACCTCGGGAGGGTTGCTCGGGTCGATTTCAGCACGCTGCTTCCCACACCCCCAACAAAAACACCTAGGCTGGCTTTCCTGAGTTGAATCCCCAGGAAAATGTCTTTATTGGGGGGGGTGGGGGGAAGAGAGAGAGAGAGAGAGAGGATTTGGAAGGGGGGATCTGGAAGAGACCCTCGAGAAGCCCCTCAGATCTCTCGCTTGTGTTTCCAGTAGCCACGCCTGCCTCGAGCCTGATAGCGCCTTTCTTGTTATTACTTCGGAACAGCCTTGGAATACGCTGTTTGGAGCACGTCGGGGAAATGTGTATATTTCAACTCTAAGGCTCTTTTCCCAAGCTTCTAAAATCCTATTTGGAGGCTGGAAATGATTCTCTAAAAGCACAAAGCATTCTGCTAGTTCTGTCGTGCAACTGCAGCATAATGCAATCAACCAAAAATGTGTTTTGTTTTTCCACTGCGTAAAGATAAAAAAGTAAACATGTAGGCTAAAAATAAAAAACTACTTATCAGATAAAACTTGCTTCCTTAGCTACCAAGCTCTGTAAAGATACTTTGTTGTTCCCCAGAAGTAACCGCTCTGAAGAAATAAACGAAGCAATTCCTTTATCTGTCCCCTATAAAGTAGAATTTTTATTTTTATTTTTGTTTTGTTTGGGTTTTTTAGAAGCTTAATTGAAGTATGATTGATATATAATAAACTATACGTAAAGATTGTTTTGAAGCTGAGAAACATTGTTGAAAACTATTGATCTCAATAATTTCATACCATTGTTATTGTGATATTTGGATTTAATAGACCGTTAAAATTTAGGAATGGTCTGAGTTCCTGTTTTCTGAAGGGAGATAAATGTCTGGGCTAAGAGAGTCCTCTAACAGTTTTCCTTGTAATACTGAAGGTGAATTTAATTACTAAACTTAGGTATAGAGCATATCTGCCTGACATTTTTAATATTTTTTTTAACAACCAAGTGTGCTTCAAAAAAATTAAAGTTTTCAAAGTTCTAATTTTGCTTTTATTTGTAACACTCCCAGGCTAAGCACAGAGTAAACAACATATATCTGGCATCATATAAAGCAACAAATCTATGCACCCACAAAGGATACAGAAAATTCAAGAGTACAGTAGCAATCTTACTCAAATTATGTGCAATATTATAACAAGACTATTTTTCTTTTTTTAATATGTTTTTATTGATTTCAGAGAGGAAAAGAGAGATTGAAACATCAATGATGAGAGGGAATTATTGACTGGCTGTGTCCTGCACATCAGAGTCTGCAACCCAGGCCTGTGCCCTAACCAGAATAGAGCCCTGGACCCTTCATTCCGCAGGATGACACTCTATCCACTGAGCCAAACCAGCTAGGGCAAGGCTATTTTTCTTTATAGCCTTGGGACAGATAACAAACCAGGTAATTAGTATTTTTAAGTATTCAAATAAATGCCTGAAACTTCTCCCATGATAGTTTTGGTGCCAGTTCTTTCATCAGAATATGCACCTAATGGCCTCTCTGCACCAACGTTAAACCCCAGCAATCTTCCCATCTGCGTGCTATTTGCAGTGGTGAACCTGATAGGCCCTTGGCCCAGCCTTCATGAAATTTAAAGCCGAATTATAATTATAATCTCATAGAGTAGTATGAAAAAGTACTACATCTGACTAGGAAATAGTGGAATGTAGTCCAGAACTGCTTTAAAAAACGAAACCCATTGACTATTGTGTTTCTGAAGGATATGAAACTTAACCTTTTTTATAAGGAAATAGTATTCTCCCGTGGTTCACAGGGTGCAAAAGAAGTTAATCTCTCCTAAAAACATGTTTTTAAATTTTTAAAAAAACACACCTTTGTTCTAGGCAATTAATTATCCTTTTGATATAATTTTTTATGTCATTAGAAAAACTGAAATGTGTATACTATACAAAAATTACAAAAGGAAATAAGGAAACAGAAATTAGAAAGCAATCCCTGTAACCCTAGCCAAGTGGCTCAGTTGTTTGGAGCATCTTCCCAAACACCAAAAGTTTTCTGGTCCAATCTCCTGTCGGGGCAAGTACTTTGATTCTCTCTCTGTCTCTCCAAAAGTCAATTAAAAAAATCCTTATGTGAGGATTTTTAAAAAGTTTTTAAAGTAATCCCTTTAGTAAATTATATAATTGTCTACTGGGTTGTATACCTGAAACAAATATAATATTGTACATCAACTAATTAAAAAATAAAAAATTATTTTAAAATGTATACAGCAGATCCCAATGATAAAGTATAAATAGATAAAAACCTCAGTTATTGTTTTTTAAATAAAGCAAACCCTTTGAAAACATAAAACAGATTATTAACTAGCACTGCCAGCAGGTGGAATTTCGCCTTACATATGTGAATCCAGTGTGTGTAAATAATATTCAAGAATAATATTTATACCATATATATAGCATATGTAAATACAGGGTGAGGCAAAAGTAGATTTATGGTTGTGAATATGTGAAACAGCAGCAAAAGTAGTATTATGGTTGTGAGTATGTAAAACAGTTTATTCTTATATTGCTATTTATTAATTATTGTATTATTTTCCATAGAAACAACTGTAAACCTACTTTTGCCCCACTCTGTACAATATCATACCATATACCTGGTATATGTGTATATAATACTTACATTGTATATAATGCATATATTGTTGCTATAAACATGAACAATATCATCCATTTAAACATTATTGTTTACACATCTTATAATTACAAAAATAATACATGCTTATGCTAAGAATTCGAATACAAGTATAAAAATAAAAAATCACCATTCCCTCTGGCTGTCCTTAGTCACAAGGTAACCACTGTTCGTAGTTTAATGTGTAATCCTTCCATGTCTTTTTCAACTAACACACACACCCAAACACAAAGTATATATCTTTATCTTTACAAAAAATGGGATCATTATAGTTATTACTTGTTTTTTTTAAAATATACTTTATTGATTTTTTTTTACAGAGAGGAAGGGAGAGGGACAGAAAGCCAGAAACATTGATGAGAGAGAAACATCGGATCAGTTGCCTCCTGCACACCTGCTACTGAGGCTGTGCCTGCAACCAAGGTACATGCCCTTGACCAAAAGCGAACCTGGGACCTTTCAGTCCACAGGCCACCGTTCCACTGAGCCAAACCGGTTTTGGCTTATTACTTGTTTTTTAAACTTAGGGTATCACGTATGTCCTTCCATGGGCAATCCTAAAGCTATATAATTCAAAGCATTTGTTTTTAAAGTCTGTGGCTTAGCCGAGACCGGTTTGGCTCAGTGGATAGAGCGTCGGACTGCGGACTGAAGGGTCCCGGGTTCGAATCCGGCAAGGGCATGTACCTTGGCTGCGGGCACATCTCCAGTACGGGGCGTGCAAGAGGCAGCTGATCGATGTCTCTCTCTCATCGATGTTTCTGACTTTCTATCCCTCTCCCTTCCACTCTGTAAAAAATCAATAAAATATATTTTAAAAATAAAAATAAAGTCTGTGGCTTAGAAAGATAGCTAAGACTTGAATAAAGCCAGCCCAGTGTTACCTCTAAAGGAAACTCTAAAACTGCGCACAGTAGTCAATGAATATTTGTTAACTGATCCAGGCCTTCTGATTTCAGTTTCACCTGACTTGACCGCTGTTGCGATCTTACTAACTCAAAGAGGCAAATACTGAGTTGAGAACCTATGATAGAATTTGAACTTGAAGTTATCAAGTTTCAAGATAGTTATTATCAGAGAGGAAGATTGACAATTCAGACGGTGTGACCACCATGTTCCAAAATTCAGTTCATAGTTTGGGGACTTACATTTTTTATTTTGCCAGCAATTCTAATCTTAGCATAACAAATGTGGAGATAGGCAAACGAGAATCTGAAAATAATGTCCAGTTCAGTCAAGCAGTGAGTAGATGAGCTACCCCATGGTTTCAAATGAAAAAAAACTAGAAAATTTTATAAGGCCAAACCAGCATAAACTTTTAAAATATGCTTAATACTAATCATTGGTTTGGAACTGTATTTGCGGTATATCAATCAGCTTTAAACTTTCAGGAGCTTTTAGCAACACATTTATTTTCTCTCACGGGTCTGTAGGTCGGCTCTGCTTCCCTTGACTGGAATCGGGCTTGACTCCAGGCAGTTGGTTGGCTTCAAGCCTCTCCACATATGGCCTCATTCTCCTTGAGCCAGTGGCTCCTGGGACATGCTTTCATGTAGGGTTACTGGAGTCCAAGAGAATGAACAGAAACATAAAATGTGGCAGGAGGCTGGCAGGGAGGGAGGGAAGTTCCCTAGGGGAGACCTCTGCCCGCAAGCCCTGTGCCTCTGGGCTAGGGCAGGTGGTCCCAAACCTCTGGGTAGGCTCCTGGAACCAGACCTGGGTACCGGCTGCTCAAGGAGATACCGCCTTCTCGAATGGGGAGGGGCTGCTTGGAGCTCTATGGGCGGGCATGTCAGAAGGTTGATTGGTTAGAAATGGCCTGAAGGAGGGAGAAAAACTTAAATGAGAAAGAGCATGGATGATAGCTGTGATGACATGGGAAGAAAACAAAGTTATATTAAGGAACAGCAGGAGAGACTTCGTTGGCAAAAGACAACTTTTTGGAAGCAAGAGGTTGGTAACGATTTTTTTTTTTTAGGTTGGCATGAAACGTGAATATGTGTTTTGTTAAATATTAATCCATATAGGAAAAGAAACATAAGATGCCTCTTCAGGCCTTCCTGGCCTGGAACTGGCATGCTTATCACTTTGGCCTACATCTCAAAATTGAATAAAACAAATTATAAAGCTAAGTACGTCATCACTTGGAAATGTTCTCTACCTCCTCTAGTGGGAGAAATAAAGAAGTTATATGATAAGGACATATATGCAGAATTCCAATACAGAAAGGTCATGAAGCATTATGGAACAACAATTTAATCTGTCATACCATTTAAAAGAGCTCAGTGTGCTTCTTAAGGCTCAAGAATTATGACAGCTCAATACAAAATCTCTAGTTCATAAGTACCTACATCCAGCTAAACTGGTAACCCCAGTTTTCTTGGGTTGGTAAACACAGAGACAATGAAGTAAATTAAACCCTTACTGCATATTTGGTATTTATTTGGGGGAGAGGGGAGTAAAATACTGGCAGCAGTAGGGGTTGGCATCCCATCGTTTTTTCTTAAATATATATTTTTATTGGTTTCAGAGAGGAAGGGAGAGGGAGAGAAAAATAGAAACATCAATGATGAGAGAATATCATTGATCAGCTGTCTCCTGCATGCCCCCTACTGGGGATTGAGTCCACAATCTAGGCATGTGCCTTTGACCAAAATCAATCAACCAATCTCTCCCTCTTTCTCTCTCTCTCTCTCTCTCCCTCTCTCTCTCTCCCTCTCTCCCCCCTTTCCTCTCTGAAATAAAAAAATTAAATTAAATAAATGGAAAAACAAATTGATGTTTTTCTCCCTCCCACTCTTGCTCTATCTCCTCCACCCTTTCCTCTCTCTAAAATTAATAAATGATTTTTAAAAAATTAATTAAAAGACTTGAGAAGAAGCAGGGCAATGTAACCTAAAATCAAGAGAAAAAAAGCCAATAGAAGCAGATCCATAGATGACTCAGGTGTTGAAATAGGACTTTAATACATTATTATAAATATGTTAAAGAAATTTGAGGGAAAGATCAACAAAATGAATGTAAATATAAAAGAATTTTAACCAAAAAAAATGCATGTTTGAAAAAAAAAAGAACCAAATGGAAGTTACAAAAGTAACGTAAAGCTTAAAATATAGTTCAGTAAATATCTGGCCATTATTTCTTGTCGCCTCAAATTGAGATTTTTGATACAAATAGTGGCCCCTTATCTGTGGAGGATACATTACAAGACCCCCAGTGGATACCTAAAACTGTGCATAGTAACAAACCCTGTGTTTTTTCCTATATATACATGCCTATGAAAAAATTAAATTTGTACATGAGACACAGTTAGATATAAACAACTAATTATAAAAGAGAATATGCTATAATAAAAGTGGTCTCTCTATTTCTAGAAATGTTTATGCTTTTCAGTGGGAACCTATTTCTGAGTATGTGTCATTACCCCTTGCAGTAATTAGTTTGGTGTCAGTTGTTTTAGAGGATCCCTTGCTGCAATCTTCATGTGGGCTTTCTGGTGCAACACGCTGTGATCAGTCAAAACACATTTTCCATTTATGTTTTCTACCCACAAATGTAATGCCTTTTCCGCCTTAACTAAGCACTTACCACATACCATGGCCATAACTTTTACAGTTTGAGGTCCGACAACAAAACTAGCATGAATTTTTTTTCCTTCTTCTCAATTTGATAGGCAAAAGATTCATTCTTACCATAGATCTCAGCAACCTCAGCACATGATTATTTTTCTTAAGACATTTTACCTTTTCACTTACTGGAAGCGCTTTTCAGCTTCTCTTTGGCATAGCTGATTACCCCATCATTGTTCCTGCCCTGTGGGTTCATTGTTAAGTAAAATAAGGGTTCTGTGAACACCAGCACTGTGATAGCAGGAGAGTCAATCTGATAACTGAGATACCTACTAAGTGGATAATGGGCATAAAGTATGAATACTGTGGACAAAGGGATGAATCACATCCTAGGCAGGATGGCGTAGGATGGAACAAGATTGTAACACGATATTGAGAATGGCATCAGTTTAAAACTTTTAAATTGTTTATTTCTAGAATTTTCCATTTAATGTTTTCAGACAATAGTTGGCGGTAAGAAACTTTGGAAAGCTAAACCCCGGATAAGGGGGAACTACTGTGTAAATGGTAGAGACTTGAGAAATACTTAATTTCATCAGTAATATATTAACATTCTAGCTCTTAAGTAAATCATTTCCTCAAAGGTTTTGTTTCATTTTTTATTAGAGGCCTGGTACACAAAATTTGTGCACAGGAGGTGGGGGTATCCCTCAGCCCAGCCTGCATCCTCTACAATCTGGGACCTCACAAGGGATGTCTAACTGGTAGGATCAGGCCTAAACAGGCAGTTGGACAACTGTCACAATCCGGGACTGCTGGCTCCCAACTGCTCACCTGCCTGACTTCCTGATTGCCCCTAACTGCTTCTGCCTGCCAGTGTGATCACCCATAACCACTCCCCTGCCAGCCTTTTTGGCCCTAACTGCCCTCCCCCTGCAGGCCTGGTCCCCTTAACTGCTCTCCCTTGAAAGCTTGGGTGCCCCCTAACTGCCCTTCCCTGCTGGCCTGGTCACCCCTAACTGCCCTCCCCCAGAGGCTTGATCGCCCACAACTGCTCTCCCTTGCAGGCCTGGTCCCTCCTAACTGCTCTCCCCTGCTGGTCATCTTGTGTCCACATGGGGGCAGGATCTTTGACCACATGGGGGCAGCCATCTTGTGTATTGGAATGATGGTCAATCTACATATTACTCTTTTATTAGATAGGATAAAGGCCTGGTGCATGGGTGGGAACCAGCTGGTTTACCCTGAAGAGTGTTCCAGTTTAGGGTGGGGGTTCCCTTGGAGTGAGGGATGGCCTGGGCAAGGGGCCTGTGGTGATTTGCAGGCCGGCCATGCCTGCCTCCCTCACACCGCCCCCCTCCTGGCGACCCAAGTGGAGGCCCTGGTATCTAGGATTTATTTATCTTCTACAATTTGAAACTTTGTAGCCTGGAGCAGAGCCAAGCCTTCTGCTTGCTCCAGGGTGGCAGCCATTTCTGTTGGGATTTATTTATGTACTATAATTGAAACGTTGTAGCATTTAGTGGAGGCGTGAGCCAGCCAGGCTGTGTGGAAAGCTTGGCTTCCTCAATCTCTGGGAAAACCCAAGCCTTCCTCCTGCTCTGTCTCTGGCCACAGCCATTTTGGTTGGGGTTAGTTTGCATAATCTATCCTGATTGGCTGGTGGGCGTGGCTTATGGATGCAGCGAAGGTACGGTCAATTTGCATATTACTCTTCTGGGAGATAGGATATGCTGATGAATATTTTACATTTTGCCAGAAGTCTGTGAATTTGCTCTGTTTTGGATTCATGACCCTCTGTACACCTTCACCATCCTATCTATTAAAAGAGTAATATGCAAATTGATCATACCTCTGATCAAGCCACACCCACAAGCCATGCCCACCAGCCAATCAGGAGCAAATAACTCCCAACCAAAATGGCTGTGGCCACTGAGACCAGGAGGGAGGCTTGGGTTTCCCCAGCAAAGGAGGAAGCCAAGCTTTCCGCCTGCTTCTGTTGACCTAGGCTGCCACTCAATGCTACAAGGTTTCAATTATAGAAGATATATCCCAACAGAAATGGCAGCAGCCATGGAGCTGGAGAGAGCAGAGGCTAGGGTTGCCCCAGCAATGAAGGAAGCCAAGCTTCTATAGCCCTAGCGCCTAGGCCTCCACTCTAGGCTACAAAGTTACAATTATAGAATTTAAATAAATCCAAATAGAAATGGCTGCCATCACAGAGCGAGCAGGAGGCTTGGCTCTGCTGCAGGCTACAAAGTTTCAATTATAGAACATAAATTAATCCCAGATCCCAGGGCCTCCGTTTGGGTCACTGGAGGTATGGCTGTCCTGCAAACTACCACAGGCCCCTCTCCCAGGCTGCCTCATGCTCCAAGGGAACCCCCAACCTGATCCAGGACACTCTTCAGGGCAAACCAGCTGGCTCCCACCCATGCACCAGGCCTCTATCCTATCTAATCAAAGAGCAATATGCAGATTAACCATCACTCCAACACACAAGAGGGCTTCCCCTATGTGATCAAAGATCCTGCCCCCATGTGGACATATGATGGCCACCACAAGATGGCCAGCAGGGCAGGGCTGTTGGGAGGTTCCAGGCCTGCAAGGGATGGCAGTTGGGGGCAATCAAGCCTCCAGGGGAAGTCAGTTAGGGGTGACCAGCCCAACAGAGAAGGGAAGTTGGGGGCAAATAGGCTGGCAGGGAGCAGTTAGACATCAATTAGGCTGGCATTGTAGTAGTTAGGGGGTGATCAGGCTGGCAGGCAGAAGCAGTTAGGGGCAATCAGGGAGGCAGGCAGGTGAGCAGTTTGGAGCCAGCAGTCCTGGATTGTGAGAAGGATGTCTGACTTCTCGTTTAGGCCCAATTCTACCAGGATTGGGCCTAAACGGGCAGTCAGACATCCCTTGACGGGTCCCAGATTAGAGAGGGTGCAGGCTGGGCTGAGGGACATCCCCCACCTCTTGTGCATGAATTTCGTGCACCAGGCCTCTAGTCCTATATAATAAAAAGGTAATATGCAAGTAGACTGAATGGCAGAACAACTGAAAAACCAATCAAAGTGTAATATGCTAATGATATGCTAAAGCTGCTCAACTGTTTGTTATGATGTGCACTGACCACCAGGGGGCAGATGCTCTGACCAGTTGGTTAGCTTGCTGCTGGGGTTCAGCTGATTGGGACTAAGTGGGAAAGGCCAGATAGGCCCTGGAACCCTTCCACAGTCCCTCCCCGGCCCGATCGTGCACCGGTGGGATCCCTCAGCCTGGCCTGCACCCTCTTGCAATCCAGGACCCCTCAGGCAATGTCAGAGAGATGGTTTCAGCCCAATCTCACAGATCAAACCCCTCCCCCCCACCGGGAGGGTCCTAGATGCAGGGCTCATGGCTGGTGAGTGCTGCTGCAGCAGTGCAAGCCTCTCCCGATCTGGACTGATTGGGCACGAGCCTGTGGTAGGCACAGTGGGGCTGGTATGAGCTGCAGCAGCAGGTAGGAGCTGCAAGCGGCATTGGACTGTGGGTTTTGGCCTGATCCCTGCAGGCCATCTAAAGGGACCCCATCTGTGCACAAAGTCTATATATATATAAAAGGTCTTTAGTCTATATATATATAAAAGCCTAAATGACCATTGTAATCGTTATGACCAAATGACAAGTCAACCAGCTGCTATGATGCACACTGACCACCAGGGGAAGACACTCAATGCAGGAGCTGCCCCTTGGTGGTCAGTGCGCTCCCACAGTTAACCTCCCATAGCCAGCCAACCTCTCCAGTCCCTTTCCCCATCCAACAGGTCCCAGATGGCCAGGCCCTGATCAGGACTGGCAAGATGGCCCCAATAGGCCTTGATCATTTGCCAGGCCTAGGGACCCCACCTGTGTATGAATTTCATGCACTGGGCCTGTAGTGTAAAATATTTCATATATTTTAGAGGGGATTGGCTAAGGATGCCTAACCAACCTTAGGACAAGATATAACTTCTGTTAAGCTTTTTCAAAGACTAAAATAAGGAGTCCTTAACCTAGTCTGGAAGGTGAGAGAAGGCCTCTTTTGGGAAGTGATGGTAGCCATGTGTATGTTGGGAGGGAAGCTAAGGGGAAAAATCCAAGCAGAGGGAATAGCACTGGTAAAGGCCTGAGAAAGGAGGAGGCTTGGAGCTGGACTTATATGACTGGAATACAGAGAATCAGGACAGACTGGCCTCCTGAGGTTCATGGGTAGGCAAGGACCAAAGTAAGTGGGATTAGGATTTAGAGACTTACTCCTGGGGGCACTGGGAAGCCATGGAAGGGCTTAAGTTTTGCAGCAGATGTTTAGAATGATGGCTCTGGTTGCAGAATACAGCCAATCCCTTCTAAAATATATGTAGTGTGTATAGTGTTTAATTACTATATACAATGACTCAATTAACACCTTTGTATATTATTAGTATACTAGAGACCTGGTGTACAAAATTAGAGCATGGGTAGGGTCCCTAGGCCTGGTGATCAGGGCCTGTCAGGGCCTTCTGGCTGCCGACTGGGGCCTGCCTTCATTCTGCACCTTCCCTGGTGGTCAGCGCATACCATAGTGAGCAATGGAACTCTCAGTCTCCCGGTTGAACTCCCGAGGGGACACTTTGCATATTAACCTTTTATATAGAGAGATTATAATAGATGCCAGTGCCCCATGGATATTCCCTTGATCCTCACTGTTTCGTTACTCTCAGGCTCTCTTTCTACTTCAAGCACCTGTGACTTAGACTTGGGCTTTGGGCTTGGTTCACGCATGGGCAGGGCATTAACAATTCAGCAGCCCACCATCTAATGATGGATGGAAATTTGTGAATAACTACCTCAACTTCCTTGGGTAAGACACCTCTGGGGAAAATTCTATATAGTCCCCTGAAAAGGACTGAACTCCAGTTACTCACAGTTGTAATCTGTTAATTAATCTTGTACCCATATTGGCTTCCAGCCCTTCCCTCTCTCATTTCCTCACTCCCTCATCAGTGATTCTGGGATCGCTGTTCTAATTAACCACTTACTCTCAAATCTTTATCTCATGGACTGTTTCAGGATTGACTCACCTCAAAACATTATTATATATGTGCTTATTTAAATTCATTTAATAATTACTAAAGCAGAATTAAGAGTTAAGCATTTAAAAAAATTACCTATAATGTCAAATGGCTTTCCAAAAAGTTGGTGGAAGGAACGCCTACTCAGCAAAGAACATTTAAAATTTTTAATTTTTTAAAAATATATTAATTTATTTCATACAGGATTTAAGACACATTTCTAACAGTGAGCAACTGTTCACCAACTTATTTACTAGGATCTTTTGGTAGCTTGTTAAGACAAAGGGGAGCTTTGGAGTCAGGTAAACCCAGGTTAGAGTTCCATATCTTACTGATTAACTTACTTGTTAACCTTACTTGTTAACAGGTTAACATTTCTAAACATAATTTTCTTACTTATTAACAGGTTAACATTTCTAAACATAATTTCCTTTATGTGTAAAACAAGCAACAACAATAATAATATCAGTTTCACAGGTTATTTGAAGATTAAATGAGATGATACATTAAAAAAAACTCTCTACAATGACTGGCAAGTATTAAGAGCCCAATAAGTGGCAATTATTATTACTACTATAAAGATCAATGACATTCATGTTTGTGTCCTGTGGCATTAAGCACACTATCTGGGACCTAGAAAATGCTGAAATGTGGTTGGGAGGAAGCAAGATGATGGCATAGGTAAACACCTATCTTGCTGCCCCACACAACAATTTCAAAACTACAACTTAACCACAGAACAAACATCATCCAGAATCACCAGAAAGCTGGCTGAGTGAAAATTCTACAAATAAAAGTAAATATAGGACACTGTGACTCAGAGGAGCGACAGAGGGCAGCATTGAAGATACGCGCGGAGTCAGAGGTTTGGAGCTGTGCACATGAGAGTGGATAGGGTGGGCAGTTGCAAACACAGCTGGGTATTTTTTATTTTTTAAAAAATATATTTTATTGATTTTTTACAGAGAGGAAGGGAGAGGTATAGAAAGTCAGAAACATCTATGAGAGAGAAACATCGATCAGCTGCCTCCTGCACACCCCCTACTGGGGATGTGCCCGCAGCCAAGGTACATGCCCTTAACCGGAATCGAACCTGGGATCTTTTGGTTTGCAGGCCAGTGCTCTATCCACTGAGCCAAACCAGTTTTGGCTCGGCTGGTTTTCTTGAATGGGGAGGGAGACAAAGGCGTCCCATTGCACTGATTCCCAGTTCCGGGCGAAGTCCAGGGAATCCACACTCATACGGGGTGAAACTGGACAGTAAGGAAGCATGCTGAAACTCGGGTGCTGCATAGGTCTGTGAGCTTGTGAAGAGGGCACGTAAACTTGGGAACAGAAGCACATGAGGGTGCAGAGAGGACTCGTGACTTGCTCTCTTGTTTGGGAAACAACTGGACTGCATTGTTTTACAACCCTGGGTGAGACTTTGGGTGTGCAGACTTATTTGGGGAGAGGCTGAATTGTCCAGCAGCAGGTAGAGCTTGGAGGTGCATGCAGCGATTACCACAGAGACCTAGGTGCCACAAGGGGTGAAGCTGACGGAAATAAAGGCTGCCTGCTCAGCCTGGAGACTCCACCCATCCAACCTGAGCACAACTGATCCTCATAGCCAATTGGCCTGGAGGTCAAACCCTCCTAGTGCTAACAACAATAATCTAGGCTTAACTTCAACAAGACTGTGCAACCCATAAAGGGCTGCACCAAGAGTATCCACCTCAGGTAACTGGGGAGGCTGAGCCACTGACCCTTAGAGGACATCTACCACACAAAGCTAATCGACCAACTCAGGAAAGCAGCCACCATGCAGAGACATGGAAAGAAATCAGATATGAAAGAAATGGAGGAAAGAAAACGACTGGACAGAGTTCAAAACCACGGTTATAAGGCTTTTCAAGAGGCTCCTAGAAAAGGCCAATGAACTTAGCGAGACCTTCAAGGTAATGAACAAGACCTATGAGGAAATGAATGAGACCTAAGAGGATATGAAAAAGGACCAACCAGAAATTAAGCATACACTGACTGAAATAAAAAATATTATACAAAGACCTAAAAGCAGTCTAGAGGACCATAAGAATTAAGTCAAAGATTTGAAATACAAAGAGGAAAAATCCACTCAGCCAGAAAAGCAAGAAGCTAAAAGAATCCAAAAAATTGAAGATAGTGTAAGGGGCCTCTGGGACAACCTCAAGCATACCAATATCTGAATTATAGGGGTGCCAGAAAAAGAGAGAGAGCAAGATAATGAAAACCTATTTGAAGAAATAGTGACCGAAAACTTCCCCCACTTGGTGAAAGAAATTGACTTAAAAGCCCAAGAAGGACACAGAACCCCAAACTATAGGAATCCAAAGAGGACCACACCAAGACACATCATAATTAAAATGGCAAGAGCAAAAGACAAAGAGATAATATTAAAAGCAGGAAGAGAAAAACAGTTAGTTACCTACAAGGGAGCACCGATATGATTGTCAGTGGATTTCTCGACAAAAACTATGCAGGCCAGATGGGAGTGGCAAGACATATTCAAAGTGATTACTCTACCCAGCAAAGCTATCATTCAGAATTGAAGATCAGATAAAGTGCTTCGCAGATAAGAAAAAGCTAAAGGAGTTCATCACCACCAAACCAATATTATACGAAATGCTGAAAGATATTCTTTAAGAAGAGGAAGAAGAAAAAGGTAAAAATAAAAATTATGAACAACAAATACACATCTATCAACAAATGAATATAAAAATCAAGTGAATTAAAAATCTGATGAACAGGATAAACTGGTGAATATAACAGAATCATGGGCATAGAGAGGGAATGGACTGACAATTCTTGGGGAGAAAAAGAGTGTGGGAGGTGCAGCAAGAGACTGGACAAAAATCATACACCTATGGGAGAGAACAGTGGGGAGGAGGTAGAGGCAGAGTGTGGGATGGATACCAGGTGGAGGGGAGCTATAGGGGGAACAAAAGGGGAACAATGTAATTAATAAACTGAACAATAAAGATTAAAAACTAAAACAAAAACAAAACACATACACAAAAAAGAAAATGCTGAAATGTTTATTGAGCTACCTAAACTACCCTAGAAAAGAGCTACTTAAACTACCCTAGAAAACTAGAAAGATGCATAAACACTTTGAAACTAGAAAATACTCTAGAAACACGGTGCTACCAATCAATCCCCCACCTAACCCTTGACTGATCAAAAGACTCACTTTTTTTAGATAATGCTTGACTAGATGGGTGTCAGTTTTCATTTTCTTATCAAATCAACATTTTGAGGCATTTTTAGACTTTACTCAGTGTGAAACTTCCATTTCTGTGCCTATTCTTCTTGCAGCTGCCCCATTGAGCTCTCAGGAGTGACTGCCTCAGTATGGATCCTATTCCCTACATCCTGAATCAAACTCCGGTGGTGCTTGGCTTTGTGCCACAGGCAGTCAGGTTAGGGTCAGTGTGTAGAGTTTTGACCTTGATTTTTTGAGATAGTCCAAATATCAAATATCCAGATAACCTAAATTAATTTTTGTGAATTGTTGTATTTCTTTTTATAGAAATTATCATCAATTTATTCATTCCTTTAGATTATTATTGAAGACCTGTATGAGATAAGCAAGTTATACTACTGAACAAGATAGACATAATCCTTGTCTTCATGGAGTTCATAATCTTGTAATTACATGAGTCACTGGATATGGCTTAATTTTTATGCTTTGCAAGACTTTTGATATAAATAAATTCACAAATTGGGAAGAAAAATTTTCAAAGCTTTTGCCCATATTTTTTATTCTTAAAAATATGGTCACTTTAGCTCGGCCATTGTTGCTCAGTGGTTGAGCATGAACCTATGAACCAAGAAGTAATGGTTTGATTGCAGGTCAGGGCACATGCCCTGGTTGTGGGCTTGATTCCCAGCAGGGAATGTGCAGGAAGCAGCCTATCCATGATTCTCTCTCATCAATGATGTTTCTGTCTCTCTCTCCCTCTCCCTTCCTCTCTGAAATCAATAAAAATATATTTTAAAAATATGGTCACTTTAGTTGTGAAGAGATGCAAAGGATCATCTCTTTCCCACAGTCCTCTCACAAAAGAGGAAGAGGAAGAAGAAAGAGAATTTTACTTTAAAACCAGGTACTTCACTTAAATTATCTAATTAAATTGTAACAACTTCAGAGAAAGAGTTCTCATCTCCATTTTAAGAACTGAGACTTGGAGAGGCTAACTGTCTTGCCAGTCTACCACTTACAAATGCCACTGCTGAAATTAGAACCCAGTGCTGCCTAATTCCCCAACCCAAGTTCTTTCTCCAACTCCATTGTCTCCCAAATCAAGCAACTAACAATTAAGCCAAATAAGTATGTATTAGTGAATATTATGTTCAATAATATGTTATGTACTATGGGTACAATAACAAGAACATGGTTCTTAAATTCAAGGGGCTTAAATCTGTGACACAAAAACAATATAAACTAAGCTAAGTATAATAAGAATTCCCAGAAATAAATATATATAAATGTGGGCTTGAGTAGTTCAAAGCAGTTAAAAACTTTTATTATTTTTTTTAAAGAGAGAAACATCGGTTTGTTATTACACTTATTTATGTATTCATTGGTTGATTCTTGGATGTGCCCTGACTGGGGATGGAACCCACGATCTAACCAACTGAGCTACCCACCCAGGGCAAACAGTTCTGTAGAAAATACATAAATTGCCCTAACCTCTTCCAGACATGTGTATTTGCCTTGCCAGCAAGTGGTACCTCTGATCACATTGTAGTCAATGAGTTTTCTTGCCTTCTTTCCCTCCAAGAGTATGAGCTCCATGAAGTCAGGAGCCACATTTTCATTTCATTAACCTTTGTGTCCCCATAATCTAAACACAATGCCTACCATGTAATAAATACTAGGAGTTTGTTAAAAGTTTAATTAAATTGAAATGGGCTCTTGAGAACTCTGTAAGGAAGAATGATTCAAGATTAATAAGGGGAAAGCACTAGAGGTGAGGGCCGCAGTGAGGGCAAAAGTGAGGAAGTAAGATTGAATATGGCAGGTATGGTAGAAATAGTCTGAATGGAGCAGAAGTTTGAAAAACTGAATGCCACAGCTGTTCCAGTGTTCATGGGGCCACTTATGAACTGATAGGAAGACTTTTCAATCCAAAAACTAACCTGAGATTAGAGACACTACAAAGGAAAATGGGAAAAGGTAGTTACAACCATCATGAAAACAGAAGCAATAGGAAGACGGGAGAAACTTGCAAAATGCTCAGGATCTCCCAACCACAGCTGGGACTCCCTGTGAGCAGTCAACCCGGAGGAGTCAAACTATCGCAATTATGTCACCAGTGTTGCTAGACAGCATTCCAGGGATGAGTTAATGATCCCATCTTTTATTTGATCCAAGTATAACTCTAGGTGAGGCCCAGGAAAGCATCCCTGAGCACTAAGGGTAGCCAATAAAAGTCTCTTCTATCATTGTAACCTCCCTGCCCCTTCCATCCTTTCCACTGGTTAATAAGGACTCCCTCTCACTGGCTGAGCTGATAAGCTCTTTAGCCTGCTAGAGCAAATCTATGTGAGGCTCAAAGGACAAGAGAAAAACAAAGTGAATGTTAAACTATCGCACAATGAAAAGGTCCAATTTTGAGAGGTTGAGGGAGGGTCTTCCATGACCTGAACCATTTAGTCCAGGTTTCAAGCATCAGGGAGTTTCAGGTTTTGGCTGCTATTCAGTGTTGGATGCTCAGGGGGCAAGGAAAGGTCTTGTCATAAATATTAACCCTAGATGAAGCATATGCATTCCTAGGACTAGCTTCATTAGAGGAAGAAGGCTGATTCTTGACGAGAGGCCTCAGTCCCGCCAGTGTGGTGCAGTGGTTGAGCAATAACCTATGAACCAGGAGGTCATGATTTGATTCTCAGTCAGGGCACATGCCCTGGTTTGGGGCTTGATCCCCAGTGGGGGATGTGCAGGAGGCAGCCGGTCAATGATTCTCTCTCATCATTGATGCTTCTCTCTCTCCCTCTTTCTTCCTCTCTAAAATCAATAAAAATATCTATAATACTAAAAGCATAATATGCTAATTAGACTGGACATCCTTCTGGATGTCCTTATGGACGACCTTCCAAATGAAGCTGGGGCTGCAAGCGAAGCCTGGGTCCCAGGTGCCTGCGGGCAGCCAGAGGGAAGCCTGGGTCCTGGGTACCAGAGGGAAGTCGGTGCTGGCAGCCTGGGGAAGGAAGACCCACTTTTGCACGAAATTTGTGCATTGGGCCTTTAGTATTAAAATTAAAAGATGAGAGGCCTTAAACTGTGAAAGCTACCCCAGCTCATGGAGGCTCTCCAAGGTCTACGAATAAGGAGCAGAGACCTAAACTACAGCATAGATATATCTTTGTACTTACAGGACTGGTAGGAAGACATTCTGGGATTATAAATTATAGTTCTTTTAAAAAGGACAATCTCCTCACTTGGTTAATTTAAATTTGTTCCTGCCTGAAGCTTACCAGTATATTTACAAAGAGCTTGCACCCACAATCATTGACTTGATCACAACAACCCTGTGAGGTCCCAGTTTATAGTTGAGGGCTTAGAGGTTCACTTGGGAGGAAGTTTCAGGATTGGGACCAGGTTTCCTTGGCTTGCTCCAGCACAGTACTTGTTTCCACTAAACAAGTAATTCAAAAGTGTCTTTATGGTTTTTACTCCCGAAAAATCAAATCACAGTCTCAGCTCTGTCATCTTGCTAATAACTCAGAAAACATACTGAGTTTCACCATGAGAAGGGCAGGGCTATATGCTAGGAATATAGAGTTAAATAAGTTACAGACTTTCTTTCCTTCAAGGCCCCTGAGTCTAGTCAAGGAGGCAGACATGTAAACAATTAATGCAATGCAGTGTGGTAAGTGCTGTAATTCAACTAAGAATCGAAAATAGATTTGAATAAAGATTAACTCTACTTGCAGGGACTGGAGAATAGTATCCCAGAAAAAGTGATTATTAAGTTAAAACTTGAGATATAAGTAGTAGTGTACCTTGGGAAAAGGGGAAAAGGCATTCCTGGCAGGATAAATAGCTCATGCAAAGGCATGGAGATGTGAAACAATAAGACTTTGATGTAATCATCAAATGTTAATGAGTACAGGAGTTAACACTTCCTGGTGTAGCTCCTTCAGTCAGTATTGGCATCTCTCCAATTTGTACCAGATGGCATTCATCCGTGTGTGGTTGTATTTTTCCATTCATTTAGCAAATATTTACTGAGCCCCTACTAACGATGAACTTTGTCCTAAGTGCTGGATACAACAAAACAAGCAAAATCCCTACCCTTAAGGAGCTTACATTCTAATGGGAGGAAAATAATGTTAGGAGGAAATAAAGGGTTTTTTGTTTGTTTTGTTTTTTAATTTTTTTATTGTTTAAAGTATTACAAATAGTAGTACATATGTTTCCTTTTTTTCCCCCATTGACTTCCCTCTGGCTTCCCCCACCCCCCAGCATATGTCTTCACCTGCCCCACGCCCCCGCCTCCCACGATAAAGGTTTTGTAGACAGCTATCTATCACAGCATAAAATCTCAGTTCCAAAAATACATTATTTAGGATTTGTTTGGCTGCATATAACAGAAAAATCAAATAGAAAAGAGTTGCACAGTATCGAGTTTATTCCTTATGCAAAACAAATAGGTAGTCCAGCAAAATAAATAGGTAGTCCAGGGCTGTTATAGCAAATTTTCAGTTGTCAGAGACCCAGGCTCTTTGTAACATTTTATTCCATCATCTCTAGGGTGTGGCTGTGATCCTCATGTTCCAAGACATGCTGGAGGAATAGAGAATATCGTTCTTATATCCTTTTTAAAGAGAACTATATATCATTTCTACTGCTGTGGCCCTACCTCCCTACAAGAGAAACTTGAAAAAATAGATTTTTGGTTGTATGGCAATGAATTCAAGTAAAAATGAGCATTCTGCTTCCAAATAAGGGGAAAATAAATATTGGGAAGTGTATTACTCAAGATCCCAATGAGAAACAGTATTCTCAAAGCTAAGGAAGATTTATTTATACAGGTACTATTATAAAAGTGATCAGGGTCCCACAAGGCACAGTGAGGGCTAGTAGTAGCTGTGTTGTTACCAACCTAAGATCCAAAGGATAAAAGGAGTGAAAGCTTTCAGAACATAGAACAAAAGAGAGATGTGTAACCCTAACGGGCTTGGCTCAGTGGATAGAACATTGGCCTGTAGACTAAAGGGTCCTGGGTTCAATTCTGGTCAAGGCTATGTACCTCGGTTGCAGGGTCCTCTATGGCCCGGTCCCTGGTTAGGGTGAGTGCAGGAGGCAACCAATCGATGTATTTCTCTCACATCAATATTTCTCTCTGTCTTTCCCTCTCTTCCACTCTCTCTAAAAATCAATGGAAAGAGAGAGAGAAAGAGAAAGGAGAGAGAGAGAGAGAGAGAGAGAGAGAGAGAGAGAGAGAGAGAGAGAGAGAGAGAGATGAGGTTTGGTACCCTCAAAAGGAACTGTGACTTTGGTTGAGGGACTCAGTCAGCCAGAAGTGGCCCTACAGGGAGGACGCCAAGAGAATAAGCACCTCTCCCTGCCTTCCTTTCCTGTCTTTCCCCCACTCTCAGACCAGGGCTTTTCTTTATGCGAACCTAATTGAGAGCTGGAAGGCATTAAAGCTCTAGACATGGAGTGGGGAAGGAAAGTGAAGAGTGGATCTAGTGGGCAAATTGAAAACATTCAGCACAAGAGGTAGTGGCACTCTCAGCCACAGGGACAAGGCGGCAACACCAGACCCCCTTTCCACCTTAACTTTTGCATCCAGTCCTAATTCTCTCTCACACATCTTCTTCCTCTCTATTCTCTCTCCATGACCCTTAGGCCTCCTCCCTGCCTGCTCCTAATCATGCTATTTTGACTCTTCCTGAAGATGGTTCTGCCTTTCCATCAGACAACCTTTCATTAGATCACTTCCAACCTCTTAACCTAAAACTTGGGAGAATTAATAAAGAAAACCTCAACTAAAACTAGAGTCAGGAAGACCCATAGAGAGGGAAGCCTTCATGCTCTGTTCCTATTGTCAATTACCCAAAACAGGAAGACCATGTCAATTACAGTATCAGTTAATTCAGTTATGGATTCCAACAGGAAAAGAGGCACCTTATCCTCCCAAACAGGATGTGCAGATATTTATTGCTCCAGCAGGAGGAAAGAGGATTTTCCTTTCACCCAGCAACAAGCCCAGCCAATGGAAACACTATAGCTTAGCCAATGAGAAGTTGTTGCCAACTGAACCCTTTCCTCCAATGAACTTTCATTTTTCTCTTGTTGATGATTTCCTTGACCCACCCTTCTTTATATAAAAGCTTTCCATCTTTTATAACCCCTCCAGAGTATATAACCTCTCTACTTGATAGATGAGATCCCACCCTACTCATGAATTATTTAATAAGTCCATTAGATCTTCAAATGTACTCACTTAAATTCTATTTATCAACACACTAACTGCTCTCTTTTCAGAAACTATCCTCATGGAGTGTGCTCCATATTAATCTAGTTCAAACCCAAGAGTAGGAATAGTCCAAGCTTCATAGGAAGTCACAAAATCTGAAATACAGGGAGTTCATAAATAATGATACAAATTCACTTTATGGATCAATACAAACATGGGTAATTTCAGAATTGTAGCCATCCATTTTGCATTTGCCATTTTATACCTAATTTGCTATTTTTAAAAATGTATATTTTTATTAAAAAATTAATTAAAAAAAGAAAAAAAATGTATATTTTTATTGATTTTAGAAAGGAAAGGAGAGGGAGAGAAAGAAATATCAATGATGGAAGAGAATTATTGATTGACTCCCTCCTGTATGCTCTACTGGGGATTGAGCCCACAACCAGAGCATGTGTCCTTGCCTGGAATCAAACCTGGGACCCCTCAGTCTGCAGGCTGATGTTCTATCCAGAGAGCTAAATGACTAGGGTCCTGATATGCTATTAACTGGGCTATTCTGCTGATCTCTTTCTTTGGACTAGTTTAATCCCAGAGGTCTGCTAATAATAGAAAACATAAATACTTCCTCAAGCTTAGCATTCACTAGCTTGAAGTTCTCTGTTAAAGATGCTGATAATCAATTCAATAAATAAACCCTGGGAACGAGTCTACCCAGCACAATATCTGATTATTGGAAGAACATCAAGGCAAATAGGGTAACCACAAATCGTAGGAGAAAACAGTTGAATGTTAAGCAATGACTGAACATTTCTGAGAGTTCCCTCTTTTGTGGGTTTTTTTTTTTGTGTGTGTGTGGGCAGTTTATGCTTTGGTAACTACAGTCTCCCCTACCAAACTAGTTTATTTTTTCTAAAAACAATAAATTTGAAAAAACATTTAAACAATCCTGAGATAAGTACTGTTTTTATAGAGAAACCATCTTTAAAACTTCTGTATTAATTTACTCACAACAGAATTAGTAGAATTAGTTTCACTATAGTCCCAACCATTTTGTGTATGACTCCTGGCAAGTCATTTCAATAGTTAAGCCTCAGATTCCTCATCTGTAAATTAGAGATAAAAAGACCCTCCCTCCCTGGAAGTTGTAAGGATTAAAGAATACAAATTTTGTAAAGCTGCTATCACAATGCTTAACATTTACTGGGCAATGAAAAGAATGTCTATTTTTTTCCTTCCATCCTTTATGAAACTATCATTTGATGTAAAATTCTGTAATTACAACTCATTCCCTTCCAAGCAGGTCTGGCCAAATAGACTTTGAAGTTCTGGGAGTAATTATAGGTAAACAATAATATTAAGTTTAAATTTTCCATTGTTATATGTCAATTATACCTCATAATAAAAAAATTTCTGGAGAGAACCAAGATGGCGGCATAGATAAACACCTATCTTGCTGCCCCACACAGCAATTTCAAAACTACAACTTAACAACAAAACAAACATCATCCAGAATCACTGGAAAGCTGGCTGAGTGAAAATTCCACAAATAAAAGAGAAGATAGGACACTGACTCAGAGGACAGCTTTAAAGACATGCGTGAAGAGAGGTTTGGAGTGCGCGCCCGTGGATAGGGTGGGCGGCTGCAAACCCGGCCAGTTTTCTTGAATGGGGGAGACAAAGACATCCCACTGCACTGATTCCCCAGCTCCAGGAGAAGTCCAGAGAACCCACAATCATACAGGGTAAAAACTGGACAATGGGAGGGCACGCCGAAGCTCAGGTGCTGCAGGGGCCTGCCGGCTTGTGGACAAGGTGAGCTTGTGCAGAGTGCCCGTGAACTTGGGAATAGCGCAGCTGCATGACCTCACAGAGAGCACTCGTGACTTGCTCTTTCATGCAGGAAACCATCAGATTGCATTGTTTTGCGACCCTGGGTGAGACATTGGGTGTGCAGACTCATTTGGGGAGAGTCTGAATTCTCTGGCAGCTGGTGGAGCTTGACAGCGGCTCTCTCTCAGAGGTGCTGGTGGCCATTGCCACTGGCACAGAGTCCCTGGGGCCACATAGGGCGGAGCTGACACTGTCTGCTTGGCCCAGAGACTCTGCACATCCAACCTGAGCACAGCTGAATGTCACAGACAATTGGCCTGGAGGTCAACCCCTCCAAGTGCTAACAACGATTAACCTGGGCTTAACTTTAACAAGACTGTGCAACCCATATTCACCTCAGGTAACTGGGGAGGCTGAGCCACTGTCCCTTGTAGGACATCTACCACACAAAGCTAATTGACCAACTCAGGGAAGCAGTCACCATGCAGAGACATGGAAAGAAATCAGATGTGAAAGAAATGGAGGAAAAAAACCACTGGACATGGAATTCAAAACCACGGTTATAGGG
Organism: Antrozous pallidus; assembly: GCA_027563665.1. Taxonomy (NCBI): domain Eukaryota; kingdom Metazoa; phylum Chordata; class Mammalia; order Chiroptera; family Vespertilionidae; genus Antrozous; species Antrozous pallidus. The sequence goes on along the minus strand of CM050520.1, from coordinate 53,402,321 downwards.
CTTCTCAAGAGGTTCCTAGAAAAGGTCGAGACCTATAAGGAAATACGCAAGACCTACAAGGAAATGAATGAGACCCTCAAGGATATGAACGAGACCTGCAAGGAAATGAACAAGACCAATGTGGAAATGAATGAGTCCTACAAGGAAATGAACAAGACCTACAAGGAAATGAATGAGACCCTCAAGGATATGAACGAGACCCTCAATGATTGTCAGCGGATTTCTCAACAGAAATGATGCAGGCCAGACGGGAATGGCAAGAAATATTCAAAGTGATGAATAGCAAGAATCTACAATCAAGATTATTCTATCCAGCAAAGCTATCATTCAGAATTGAAGGTCAGATAAAGTGCTTCGCTGATAAGAAAAAACTAAAGGAGTTCATCACCACCAAACCAATATTATAAAATATTATAATATGCTGAAAGATATTCTTTAAGAAGAGGAAGAAGAAAAAGATAAAAGTGTACATTAAGAACAACAAATACACATCTATCTACAAATGAATCTAAAATTCAAGTGAATTAATAATCTGATGAACAGGATAAACTGGTGAATGTAACAGAATCACGGACATAGAGAGGGAATGGACTGACAATTCTTGGGGAGAAAAGGGGTGTGGAAAGTGCAGCAAGAGACTGAACAAAAATCATGCAACTATGGGAGAGGACAGTAGGGGGAATGAGGGCAGAAGGTGGGATGTGTACCTTGTGGAGGGGAGCTATAGGGGGGGAAAGGAACAATGTAATTAATAAACTGAACAATAAAGATTAAAAAAAATTCCCCCAGACATTCATTTTCTTTATTAGCAGTACCTGCCAATAATGTGTGTTCAGTAAATGTCTGTTGAAAGAATGGATACATAATTAACAAAATTCTACTTCTTTTGAAGCCTTATGTCATGTTATTTCTGTTTCTCTTTCATTTTTTTAATATAAGAATTTTTTTAATTTTTTTAGGAGATACAGGTTCACAGAAAAATTGAGAGGAGGGTATAGAGATTTCTCATACCTCTCCCATTATCAACATCCTCCATAAGAGTAGTATATTTGTTACAATCAGTGTACTTACATTGACATCATTATTATCCAAAGTCCGTAGTTTACATTAGGCTCCACACTTGATTTTGTATATACTATGGGTTTAGACAAATATATAATGACATGTATCCACTATTACAGTATCATATGAAGTAACTTCACTATCCTAAAAGTCTTCTGTGCTTCACCTACTCACTCTCCTTTCCCCTTACAACTGACCATTTTATATCTCCATAGTTTATACTTGAAATCACACAGTATGTAGCCTTTCCAAACCGGTTTCTTTCACTTAGTAATATGCATTTCAGATTCTTCCATGTCTTTTCACAACTTGATAGCTCATTTCTTTTTAGTACTGAATAATATTTCATTGTTTGGAAGTAACACCGTTAATCTTTCCATTCACTTACTATAGAATATCATGGTTGTTTCCAAGTTTTACCAATTATGAATAAAACTGCTATAAACATTCATGTATAGGTTTTCATGAGGACATAAATTTTTAGTTCCTTTGAGTAAATACCAAGGAGCATGATTGCTGGATTGTATGACAAGGGTATGTTTAGTTTTTTAAGAAACTGTAAACTGTACCAGTTTGTATTCCTACCAGGAATGGAGTTCCCATTGCTCCACATCATCACCAGCATTTAGGGTTGTAAATGTTCTGGATTTTGGCTACTTTAATAGGTGTGTAGTAGAATCTCATTGTTGTTATAATTTTTATTTTTCTGATGACATATGATGTAGTCTTTTCATATGCTTTGTGTTTTTCTTTTGACCCATTGTTTTATATTTTATTTTAGTGATATTTACTTGCTTTATTCTTGCTATTAGCTTCACTCTATGACCTTCCCCTGTATAAGTATCCATAAAAATAACAAAACTTTTTTCTACTACTATAAGAATTTTCACATGCATTCCCAAATCAAAATAATAATAATAATAATAATAATAATAATAATAGAATTCTGTAACTGGTGTTTCTTATTTTTTATTCAGATGACTTCTATAGGTATACTGAGCCAGAATTTCTATTTTAAAAGCTAATAAATCTAAATGACAAAAAATCAATAAAGGGCCCAGCCGGCATGGCTCAGTGATTGAGCATCGAGCTATGAAGCAGGAAGTCGCCGTTCAATTCCCAGTGAGGGCACACGTTCGGTTGCCAGCTTGATCCCTAGTGTGGGGGATGCAGAAGATAGCCAATCAATGATTCTCTCTCATCATTAATGTTTCTATCTCTCTCTCCCTCTTCCTTCTTCTATGAAATTAATAAAATACATATTTTTAAAAAGCAATAAAGGGATATAAAACTAAATTACCTTATATAGCAAGATAATTCATCGGGAATCAGGGTGTACATTTTGCAATCAGTTTATTCTGAGTTAATCACCCCATAGGTGCTTTGCTTATGCTAACTAGAGTCTTCACTAGGATGTTGTTTACCGGCATGCTGGTTAAAAATACATATCTAAGTTTCACCATAGATATTCTAATTATGTTGATTCAGGGTAAAATGCTGGAATCTATATTTTAAAAAAGTATCCCAGGCAGGGAAATAAACCTTCTCTGGGATGATTGTAACATGTTTTTATTTTTACTGATTTCAGGAAGAGGAAGGGAGAGGGAGAGATAGAAACATCAATGATGAGAATCATCAACCAGCTTCTTCCTACACGCCCACTACTCAGGATCAAGCCCACAAATACATATTTCTAAGGAATCGCACCATGACCTCATGGTTCATGGGTTGACACTCAACCACTAAGCCAGGCGGGGCTGATTTTCTTATTGCTTTGCTTTATAACTTTGTTTTGTATAATTTTTCTATATTGATCATTACTTTTTTTTTTTTAAACCATGATCCCATACACCAAAAGGTTTCCAGTTTGATTCCTGATCAGGGCACATACGTAGGTTTCAAGTTTGATCCCTGCTCAGGGCACACGCCGCAGGCAATTAATTAATGTTTCTCTCTCTCTCCCTACCACTCTCTCTAAAAATCAATATCTTTGGGTGAGGATTTTTAAAAAATGCCTTGAGAGGAATCCTTTTAGTCTTTATAAATACAGTGAAGATTCTACTTAAAAATATACATTTGTGAAGCTTCTGGTAATTACATTGTTTATGTCAAGAGAAGTCAGTGTCCATAATGTTTTCAATGAGACATAGTATACATCAGAGGGGTCAACCATATTCTTAGCCACATCCTCAAATGTCCATATCCTATATAATAAAAAGCTAATATGCAAATTGACAGGATAGCAGAATGACCGGTCGCTATGATGCCCACTGACCACCTGGGGCCAGATGCTCAACACAAGAGCTCCCCCCTGGTGGTCAGTGTCTCTCCCTGTGGGAGCACTGCTCAGCCAGAGGCTGGGCTCGCTGCTCCTTAGCATTGTCTCAGAGGCAGAAGAGGCTGCCACCACTGCTCCTGTGCTCAGAAGTCAGGCTCACAGATGGCAAGCACAGCAGCAGTGGTGGGAGCTTCTCCCACCTCCACTGCAAGTGGGTGGTAAGGAGCGAGGGATCCCAGACTGCAAGAGCCCTGGACTGCGAGAGCCCCGGATTGTGAGAGGGATGTCTGAATGTGAAAGGGCGCAGGCCAGGCTGAGGGACTTCCCACACAGTGCACAAATTTCATGCACCAGGCCTCTAGTCCTATCTAATAAAAGAGTAATATGCAAATTGACAGTACCTCTGATCAAGCCATGCCCACAGCCACACCCACCAGCCAATCAGGAGCAAATTATGCAAATAAACCCCAACCAAGATGGCTGCCTGCCACTGAGAGAAGGAGGGAGGCTTGGGTTTCCCTAGCAATGGATGAAGCCAAGCTTTCCACCTGCCATTGCTGGCCTAGGCCTCCACTCAATGCTACAAAATTTCAATTATAGAAGATACATAATCCCAACAGAAATTACGGCAGCCACAGAGCTGGAGAGAAAACACAGGCTAGGGTTGCTGGGGCAATAGGGGAAGCCAAACTTCTGCAACTCTAGCCTAGGCCTCCACTCTAGGCTACAAAGTTTCAAATAGAAATGGCTCTCACCACAGGAGCAAGCAGAGGGCTTGGCTCCACTCCAGGCTACAAAGTTTCAATTGTAGAACATAAATTAATCCCAGATCCCAGGCCTCCACTTGGGTCACTGGGGGATGTGGCTTCCCTGAAAACTACCATAAGCCCCTTGCCCAGGCCACCCCACACCCCAAGGGAACTCCCACCCCGATCCAGGACACCCTTCAGGGCAAACCAGCTGGCCCCACCCATGCACCAGGCCTCTATACTATCTAATAAAAGAGTAATAAGCAGACTGACCATCACTCCAACACCCAAAAGGGCTGCCCCCATGTGGTCAAAGTTCCTGCCCCCATGTAGACACAAGATGGCCACCACAAGAAGGCCAGCAGTAGAGGACAGGGGGAGGTTCCAGGCCTGCAAGGGAGGGCAGTTGTGGGCCATCAGGCAGCAGGGGAGGGCAGTTGGGAGGGACCAGGCCTGCAAGGGAGGGCAGTTGGGTGTGATCAAGCCTGCAGGGGAGGACAGTTAGGGGTTACCACGCTAGCAGAGGGAGGAAGTTGGGGGCAAACAGGCTGGCCGGGGAGCAGTTAGACATAAACTAGGCTGGCAGAGTAGTGGTTAGGGGGTGATCAGGCTGGCAGTAAGAAGCAGTTAGGGGCAATCAAGGAGGCAGGCAGGTGAGCAGTTTTGGAGCTAGCAGTCCTGGATTGTGAGAAGGATATCCGACTGCCCATTTAGGCCCGATCATCCCAGGATCGGGCCTAAATGGGCAGTCAGATATCCCTCGAGAGGTCCCAGATTGGAGAGGGTGCAGGCTGGGCTGAGGGACACCCTCCACCCCCCCAATTCCCTGCACAAATTTCGTGCACTGGGCCTCTAGTCTATAATAATAAAAGCATAACATGCAAATTGGCCAAATGACCGAACAGCAGAATGACCATCTGGGTGACCTTCTGGATGACCATGCTCTGACATGCATTGGCATCAGGCCAGCCAAAGTGGGCGCAATGCGATTGGTCAGAGGCCCCGCCATTGCCCATGATTGCTTCGCAGAGGGAAGCCCAGGCCACCCTCTGCAGTGATTGCTCATGGATCTTTGGCCAGGTGGGTGGGGCCTCCCTCTCTGGGTGATTGATCTGGCGGCCCTATGATTGATTTCCCCACAGAGGGGGGTCCAGGCCAGCCAAGCCATCACACCCCACAGAGGGAGGTGACTGGTGACAGGGGTGGGGAGACAGCACCACACAGATGGCAAGCAGTGGCAGTGGTGGGGGGGTGGGGGTGGAGAGAGGGGGTGGGCTGCTGCCAGCAGCTGTGGAAAGGAAAGCCCCGATAGGCCCTGATTGCCATCCAGGCCTAGGGATCCTATCCAAGGGGTCCCAGATTGTGAGATGGTGCAGACCTGGCTGAGAGACACACCTCCCCCTGTGCACAAATTTCATGCACTGGAGAGAGAGAGAGAGAGAGAGAGAGAGAGAGAGAGAGAGAGAGAGAGAGAGAGAATGAATGTGTGTATTGATATGAGAGAGGAACAGAGAGGAAGAGAGATAGAGACATCAATGATGAGAGAAAATCATTGATTAGCTGCCTCCTGCATGCCTCACACTGTGGATTGAGCCCAAAACCCAGGTATGTGTCCTCACTGGGAATTAAATCATGACCTTCTTGTCCATGCTCAACCTCTGAGCCATGCCAGGTAGGGCTCGAATGTCTTAATGAGGTACTCACAGCAAAACTTACTCAACAAGATCAGATGATAACGTTATTAAACCAGGGTTAAATACCTTTGAAGTCCAGAGCTTCCACAATGAGTTTTTTTGTGTGTGTGTTTATTTGTTAAATCTCACCTGAAGATATGTTTTCATTGATCTTTAGAGAGAGTTGAAGGGAAGGGAAGAGACACAGAGAAACATCAATGTGAGTAAGACACGTTGATTGGTTGCCTCCTGCATGTGCCCCAACCAGTGTCAGGGATCTAGCCTGCCCTTGACCAGAATTGAACTCAGGACTCTTCAGGCCTCGGATCAACACTCTATCTGCTGAGCCAAACAGGCTAAGGTCACAATTAGTGTTTTATATAATCAGCCTGGACCTTCAAAGTATTTTGGTATCATTAATTTGATGGATAAAACCACAGACTAGCTAGAACAAAATGCTCTCTGTACCTTATCCTGGCTTTAAATAGGAGCTACAAACATGGTGTCCGGAAGACTTACTCTTAATGCTCTGTTTTAAGAAAAAAAAAATGTTATTGCCAGAGTTACCTCTTAGTTGCTAATTGAGAACACAGAGTGCTTCCAAATGTTTCTAAAGGTAGATTCACACTCCACAGCACACCTGGGTTCACACAGGTTCCCAGACCTCCTCCACAGGTGAGGTGTCTGTACTTTGTGGGGATAGGGGAAGACTCCTAGCCAAGCCGCATGAATATCACCATCTCTAAAAGTTGGATAAGGAAACATCAGTGGCTTTGGACAATCCAAAGTTCAAATCCTAAGTCACTTCCTGGCAAGCTGACCTTGGGGAACTGAACATTTAGGAGCCCTCGTTTCTCCATCAGTATAAATTAGGCCTATAAATGATACTACACAAAGTAGATGCAGAATTAAATAAGAAAACAAATATAAAGGGGCTTTCCAAATGATGTCTCTTTGAAAAAGACTGTGGAGTCCAAAGGAACCTTTAAAAAAATGTCATCTTCTTCACGCCCTAGGGTGTTTATTATTACAGAGTCCTTAGTCCTAGGGGAATGAGCTTTTGACAATAAGAGATATCTCAGTTTTTTCCTGGCTCCTCTGCACCAGACTGGGATGGAATTGTAGCCAATATGCAAAGCAGTCAATAGTTTTTTAAAAAAATATATATTTTATTTACCTCAGAGAGGAAGGAACAGGGAGAGAGAGATAGACACATCAATGATGAGAAAGAGTCATTGACTGGCTGCCTTCTTTACTCCCCACACTGGGGATCGAATTTGCAACTCAGGGCATGTACCCTGACTGGGAATCGAACCATGACCTCCTGGTTCATAGGTCAACTCTCAATCACGGAGCCACCTCAGCTGGGCAGCAGCCAACTGTTTTGATAAAAAAATAGTGAACGTGTGGTGGTTCTTTTGGATTCGGTCAAAGAAGTTGGAAAGAGAGACTTAAACATACATCTTCAGGTTCTACTATTGCAAGGCATGAGTGAGAGGAGTATGTCACAATGCTGTGGAGTATGGGCACTAGGACCGGATTGCCTGGGCTCCACCTCTGACTGTGTCACCTGTAGGGATGTCAATGTCCTCAACTTAAATTTGACATTATATTATAACTGTTGTGAGGATTAAATGAGGTAATGTTTGTGAAGGGCTTATAGTAAATTTTTGTGTTTGATCAATTCATTTTGTGGTGTTTACTTCATCTGTGTAGGTCTTGTTTTTAATCCACTGGATTATAAACCCCACAGAATAAATGAATCTTGAAAAGGGGAGGGGAAGGAAGTTCACATTTTTGCCTTGTGTTAGAGAGTGTCCTTATACATAGTCTGTGTTAGATTGTGTTTTAAATCCATTGCACACATTTAATTCCCACCGATTGAGAGAGATGTTATCTTTTTACAGTCAAAGAAGCTAAGGTTCAGAGAGTACAATATTGGAGACAGAATTTAAATCTGTTCTAATGGCAAACTCCAGAGCCATCTATCTTAATAGTTATGAGGATATGAAGGGGGAGAATCCAATGCTTATTGTGTGATCACATTCTGCTGTTATCTCTTCTCAGTCACCCTAAAGTGTTCAGTGTATGTTTCTGAAATAATACAAGGACATATAGTCAATATTGTGCCTATGAATCAGAGGCACAAAAATATTCATCCTACTTTCCCAAAGTAAATATAAATTCATGTCAGAGAAAAAAATAGTAATTATATTCTTAGGAGGAGGATAAAGGAGTGGAAGAGGTGAAAAGGGGGCAAAGAGGAAGGGAAGGGAAGATATTTTGCTGACTAGAAAATGCTATAAACTAAATTTTTAGGACTGACTAGCACAAAACATGCAGGAAGCATCCTAAGTAACATAGAATTAGCTTCTGCCTGGAGGAAAGAAAAGGCCAACAGATAAACATGTCACAGGCCACCAGGAAGCTCCCAGATGATCAGACTCAGGTGCTGTCAAGCAGAGGAGGCATCCCCAGGACAAATGAGTTTCAAGCCAGGTGTTAACATAAAGAGCAAGTAAAGAGAAGACTGGGGCCCATGGTCACTGCTACTGACCTTCAGGTAAGGCTGACAAATCAGTGGCTTTTGGAGTTGGGTTTTGAAAAATGCTACTCAGAGTACTTGTGAAAAATTGTTCCATAAGATAAGGGGTGTGATGAGAAGGAGAAAAAGGATGGATGCGGGTCAGGCAGGAAGAAAGAAAAAGGGAATGACAGAAAGGGGTCAGTAGGGAAGAATATTAAAGGTATCAATTAAAAAAAGAACACACTAGCAGGCAGATATTTTGATTTAGCACCTACTACATGCAAAACACAAACTATACGTTTAGAATATAATAGAATAATGAGACCACTGTTTTTTGAATGTTTACAAAGTGTCACATGCATGGTAGCAGGTTACATACTTATTTGCTGTTTTAATCTTAACAGCTCTCTGAGGAGAGGATTCTAGCCTTGAAAGTTTAATCGAAGCTAGTTAGCGGCAATCACAGATTCCTAAATAGAGTCTATTAAGATAATATACTTTCCTTCTCCTCCTTCATCTTCCCTTTAATTTTTATAAGATTTTTAAATGCATTTTTGTATATTTTAAAGTGTAAAACAGATACATACTTATTGTAGAAAAACTGGAAAACACTGCTAATGGCGTAAAAAATAATGAGATTTTTGAAACCTATACTCCTTTAAGGAAGGACAAAAAAGAATATCCTGACATTGATTGCTAAAGAACATATGACAGATTCTGTTCTTAACACTCAAATCAACATTGAGTACCATCATTTAAAAAAAACAACAACCCATTTGATAAAAAGAAAAGGAAGGTCACTGTAATTTTAATTTGCATTTCTCTAAGAGGTTTTATGGTTTTTCATGTTTTTTGTTTTTTCTACATTGTATGTCTGTGTCATATATGAGTATCTTTTCTTTTCAAAAATATATTTTATTGATTTTTTTACAGAGAGAAACATCAGATTAGAGAGAAACATTGATCAGTTGCCTCCTGCACACCACCTGCTGGGGATGTGCCTGCAACCAAGGTATATGCCCTTGACCAGAATTGAATCTGGGACCTTTCAGTCCACAGGCCAATGTTCTATCCACTGAGCCAAACCGGTTAGGGTGAGTATCTTTTCTGTATTTTTCTTACCAATTTACAAAATTATATTAAAAATATTAACTTTGTATATTATATGTAGCAAACGTTTTGTCCTAGATTCTCTTGTTTTGTTTAAAGTACATTTTGACATAAAGAAGCTGTTTATTCATGTGTAATCAAATCTACTGAACAATTCCTTTATGTTTTCCTCATTCACTTTCTTCCTTTTGGAAAGGACTTCTCCACCCCATGAGCAGCTTTGTTATCTGCTAATGGGCTGGGTTTTTAAGGAAGCAAGGGACATGGATTGACTCAGAGGAGAAGGAAGGGGTTTAGGGACTCAAGGCAAATACAATGATGGGGCTGATGTCGCCAGAAGCGGGGATGAGGCCCAGGCATTGGCAAATAGAAACTGGATTGCATCAGTGTACGGAAGGCAGACACGAAGAGGACACTATGCAGATTTGGGGCCTTGAAAGCTGGGATGTAGAGCCTGGTATTAATTGGTTAAACAGGAAATAGAGACTCTTGCCAGCTTTTCCCAAAGGGGAATCCCAGGTGGGAAAAGGGCACTATATAAGGGTAAATTTGCTAGAAGTTGCACAAATGCAGGGAGTCAGTGGGCTGGGCCACTGTTGCTGCAATCCAGGCCACTGATGATGACACCACAATGGCAGGTCAAAGAAATAACACCCATAAGAATGAAACTAGGATTTTGTGACTCAGCACACTAGGGGACACTCAAAAGGTAGGTTTTTAAAAGATGTCTTCAGTGTTTGGAGAAGCAGGTGAGGTTTTTGTCTCAATGAGAGCAGCAGAGAGATTCATAAGGATAAACTGGCTTCAAGTGCAGTGCAGGTAAAACCTAATTATAGTGTTGTGATGTTCTCATTTCTTAGTAATGATGAAATATCCAATCACCTATCCTATGACTAAGGCAAGATAGAGCAGCACACTAGTGGAATGAAGGAAGTTTGAGATCAAGCAGGAAACTGGGCGGCTTATTCTCTCTTTCTGAGCACGTGGCTCTGAGCAAGGTCTGTACTGTTCTGGATACTCTGGGGGCTTCATTAGGAGCTTACAATGAGTTTTATTTTTTAATTTAATGTATTTTTATTGATTTTAGAGAGGAAGGGAGAGAGAGAGAGAGAGAGAGAGAGAGAGAGAGAGAGAGAGAGAGAGAGAGAGAAACACTAATGATGAGGGAGTATCATTGATTGGCTATCTCCTGCATGACCCCTACTAGGGAATGAGCCTGAAATCTGAGCATATGCCCTGACTGGGAATCAGTAACCTGCTGGTTCATAGGCCAATGCTCCACCATGGAGCCGCACCAGTGGGGCTACAATGAGTTTTAAATGAATTTCTATAGTAAGTCCTTTTTTCTTTTTTCTTTTTTGTTAATCCTCATCCGAGGGTATTTTTCCATTGATTTTTAGGGAGAGTGGAAGAGAGAGGGAAGGACAGAAAGGAACTGCCTCCTACACACCTCTTGCTGGGGATGTGCCTGCAACCAAGGTACATGCCCTTGACTGGAATCCAACCTGGGACCTTTCAGTTCACAGGCCAATGCTCTATCCACTGAGCCAAACAAGTTAGGGCGAGTATCAATATTAGAGAAACCCACTGATTGGTTGCCTCCTGCAAGTGTCCTGACCAAGACCCAGGCCAGGGAGGAACTTGCAACCAACGTATGCACCCTTAACTGGATCAAACCCAGGACTCTTTAGTCCGTAGGCCAGATTCTCCATTAGCTGAGCCAAACCACTACAGCTAGTTAGTCCTTTAACAAGCATGAGAACCAGCTATGTGCTGGGTTCAGACCTTGACACTAAATTATCAAATGAAGAAGATAGTGGCACTTACAACAGTAGGGGAGACTAGAGTAACTCAGGGGAAAAATTTTGGAGACCAATTCAAGATGGAATCTAATTGGAAACTAAAACTGTGGCTTTGAAGAGCAACAAGGTGAGCTTAGAAGTGATGTCTCGCCCTAGGTCGTTTGGCTCAGTGGATAGAGTGTCAGCCTGCTGACTGAAAGGTCCTGGGTTCAATTCTGGTCAAGGGCACATGCCCAGGTTGCAGGTTCCATCCCCAGTAGGGGGCATGCAGGAGGCAGCTGATCAATGATTCTTTGTCATCATTGATGTCTTTCTCTCTCTTTTTCTCTCTCCCTCTCCCTTCCTCTCTGATGTCTCCTCTATCTGGCTTTGCTTAGTTAGCTTTGCAAAGCAGACATAGTTCAAAGGAAGTAGCAATCAGCTAAAGGTCACACATTAATTATAGGACAGGTGCTTCAAGCCAAGCCTTGAGTCACTTTACATCTCTTTCCATGGCTGCAAGGGAAGAGCTCATGAAACATACCAATTGTTTGCACTGACATGAAGATGAAAAGGTCTGCTCTCATTGCAGGAATATTTTCTGAAAAGAAAGTGTGGAGCAAAAGCCTTCTTCCTTCAGCTTCCCCTTTTCCTCCACGTTCCTGGATCCTTTGTAAAGGGATTGCGTCTGTAAGACAGTTGTGAGTGAGGGTGAATTTTCCTGTTGAGGATGAAAGATGGTGAAGGGTTCCTTGCTTGACAAACCTGGGAAAGCTAACCTAGAATTTCCTTGTGTCAGTCAGGGCTCTTCTTCATGTCTCCTTCTACCCTGCAATGTTGGTGACTGGAGATCTGATACAAGATTGGCTGTGAGGTCATGAGACCTTTGCAATCCAAAGGATGGGGAACTTGGCACCTCACAGCATGGTATCTCTTCTTAAGGCATGGCTGGTGCAGGGCTGGGACAAAGGGACTCATTAATATTTTTAAGAATACTTCATGCTGAATATGAGTTATGATCTACATACTTTTTGTAATTCGGAAAAATCCTGGGAACTTTATTTTCAGATGAGGACCCAAATCTCAGAGATGAAATGTTAGGGTCAGGATATGGGGCCTACATGAATCACACATCCTGAATGTCACACTTGATACATGTCAGAGCTGCCTGTCTTCTAGACAATGCCTTGTAAATATACCAATTAAACCTTTTTTTCTGGGGACCATCTACTGAGGACTTAAGCCTTTAGATAAAAGAACTTATTATAAAGGGATCTGGCCCCTAACTCCAACCCTTCTTACTACTATTTACTAAATACATCCTGTATATCACACATCATTATGCTGAGCAGTTTGTAGTCTCCATCTATGTAAACTTCACTGCAATGATAGGTATGTGTGCATGTATATGTAGTTGTGTGTTTGTGTTACTTGCTCAACCTCATATACTAGTAATTGATGAGTCAGAACTCTACCATTCTAGCCAAGGAGTGTCTAATTCTAAAGCTGCTATTACCTACTTTAATATTCCTTTTTCTAGACTTTTGTTCCTATCTTTGAAGTGCACAAAGTGATAGTCAAACAAGCCTTCATTTAAAAAATTTCCAACGTCTTTCCTACATGTTTGTTCTGTCACAGACATAAAAAGAAGAGAACAAAAACTATGGACTCTCAAATTTGGAATAAATTTTACTAGACAACCAAGAACTATCATTTGTGAATGAATTTTAGGATCATGTTTATAATTGTGCTGTAAGTAAAAAATATCTGTTTGCTTAAACTAAGATATCCAGCCCTGGATGGGTGGCTCAGTTGCGGGTTTGATCTCCAGTCAAGGCAGCAACAAATTTTAAAAAATAAAATAAGGTCTTCAAAGCTTTAATTAGTGATTTATTCAGGCTTTAAACACTTTTTTTCGAAACAGCATGAATACTACTCATTCCCAACAATGTTACAGTCTTTCTAGTGCTTACCTTTAATATAGACCACAGTTGCTCAATTAGATGTGAATAGCCCAGTTTTTTAATCTTTGGATAAAGTTTGTAGGATTGACATCTCAAGGAAGGCTCAATTACTTTGCTTCAGGCATACATCCTCTCACCTTTCAGTGAGGAAGGGCCTTGGTTGATTTTCCTGAAGCTCTGAGATGAGGAAGAAAGTCATAGTAAAGAGAGGTGGCCTGAGCAGGAATTGGAACTGACACAGCCCCTGACAGGAAAGATCCAGAACAGAGCCACTGTGTGCTCACCTGCTCCAGGTAGTTAGCAAATATTTACCAAGCACCCACAATGCCTGTGTGCGAGCTGTACAGGGACTCTTGCACATGAGAGCTCATTTCAGTTTCCTTTTCCTTCACAAAATGCCTGCAGAGTATAAAACACCAGTGCCCAACTTGAAGTTCGTATTGCAAACCCTGATCTGCAGGTTGGGGACCATTGACTTCTTTCTTTCTTAAACTCGCTTATTTTGAGATCTTACCATTTGCCTGATGATACGCTAAATATTTATTTATTTATTTATTTATTTATTTATTTATTTATTTATTTATTTCAGAGAGGAAGGAAGAGAGAAACATCAGTGATGAGAGAGAATCATTGATTAACTACCTCCTGCAGGCCGCCTACTGGGGATGGAATCTGCAACTTGGGCGTGTGACCCTTGATCAGAATCAAACCCAGGACCCTTCAGTCCACTGGCCAACGCTCTATCCCCTGAGCCAAAGCGGCTAGGGCTGCTAAATATTTTTATATTCATCATCTATCTGATTTCTTATCTGTGAAATAGAGGCAATAATAGTAGCTATCCTGTGGAGTTATAGTAAATGAGGTGATAATGACCACAATTTGTTGAGAGTGAACAAATTGTGCCAGGCACCATCGTTAGTACAGCAATTATTTCATTCAACCCTTACAAAAACCATGAGGTGGGTACTCTTATTAGCCACATTTCACAATTGAGGTTCAGATTGGTTAAGTAAATTGCCACATTGAGGCTCAGACTGGTTAAGTAAACTGCCAAGTTCACAAGGAAAATAAGTGACAGACTTTGGACTCTAATCTAAGTTGGTCAGAGGTTAAAACTAAGTGCTCAACTACTGATCCATGGTGTCTTCCTAACAAAAGTGGAAGATTTTATTGTACTGTTTTGTAATGGTTGCCCTATGTTGGTTGCTTCTAATTCATTAATCCATTTTATACTATAAATAAGCATTTTAAAAATTAAAAATTTTCTCTGCCAAATCAAATTAGATTTATTTTTGACCAAACAAATAGAAACACAGGGTTATCCTTTGAGTGGTTGTAAGCGACAGTGAGTACATTTCCACTGCATATTTCCTTTTTTCCTTTTTTTTTTTTTTCTGGTCAAAAATGAGCTTGGTGACTTTTGGGAACAATCTTAAAGGAGAAAAATTCACCGAAGGACGACATATAGCCTGAAACTGAAAAGTGAGAAAGGTAGAAAGTGAGAAAATTAATATTAATCTCCTCCATATGTGAGTCATCTTAAGTATGTTATTCACTTATTGTGCACAGCAAAATTTTTGAGCACCTAATGTGTGCCTGGAAATGTGCTGATGATAAGCTATCATATTCTTACCACAACATGACAAATGAGGACAGAGAGCGTCAAAGAAGTTAAGAAATTTGCCAAGTTCACATGACCAGTAGTTGACAAAACCTAGTTTCAAATTGTGATCAGCCTGCTTTCAGTCTGTGCTATTTTTTATTTTTATTTTGAGAGTGCATTTATTATAAGCTTGGGACAGTGAAACAAAGGAAGGATTTAGTACAGAAGGAGCAACAGGAGAGAGGCTAGGCATTAGAAACATTATGGAAAAGAAGTGGGCCATGCAAGGTGGCATGCACTCATTGAGAAGTAAAGGTCACAGTGACAGAAGTGAGGTAAGACAAGGCTGCTGTCAGCCCACTGGAAAGTCAGAGAAAAGGGGACCTTGGAAACAGGCTTAGGGGTTAGCCTGGGATGAGCTGCTGCTGCCTATTGCTCTCCTGGTTGCAAGTTTCCTCAGAACCCTTACAGTTTAGGAGAAGGAAAGCAGAGATACATGCCCAAGAAAGGGGGAGAAAGGTATGGATGTGCTTGATCCCCAGCCCCTCTTGGGTCCCATATAGGAGGCAACCAGTCAATGTGTCTCTCTCATATTGATGTTTCTTTCTGTCTCTCGCCCCCCTTTCCACTTTCTCTAAAAAAAAAAAAAAATCAGTGGAAAAATATCTTCTGGTGAGGATTAACAAACAAACTCAATTAGAAAAGTAATACATGCAAAATAAAAAACATTGGGTTGTCTCACTTTGTATCAGAATTCAAACTCAGATATACCTAACTGCAAACCAATGCTCTTTGCACTGTTGCAAGTTATCTAGAATTAAAGATATAATTTTAGGGAGAAAAAAAATTATCTCACATCACGCAGGGAAGCAAACTGCCCACGACATTTGCAAAGCACTAGGAATTATTCCCTGAGCTACTATATAATCAGTTTAGTTTAAATATAACAATTATCAGAAGAACCCATTATAATTCACAGCTGTCTACATTCTAACTTGACCAGAGTCTCCCTTTTTTACAGAAAAACCATCTTCCTTGTCCTCCTCTCTTTTCTCTATAACCTCTTTGGAAAACCATGTCAAACTGTATTAAAATTTTTGACAGTGAAAATATAGTCATATTCAAATGTTACACAAAATGCCTCCATAAAATGATAACATCTTCATTGAATATACTATTAAATTGGATTGGGATTGTGAACACGTAATTAACTACTTTGGAAGAGTAATGGGCTGTTGGAAAAAAATAAACACACACTTGATTATTTAGAAATGGAACTTATAGAGTATCTGCCAAAGTAGACTATATCATTGCTTATTTTGGGTAAATCATGTATTTATATTTCACTCAGCCCTAATCAACTTGCTAGCTTCCTTACATATGCATTAGTATTTTATTCTCAGTGTTTTTATTGGATAAATGCTTTTAATCTGTGTAACCAGCTAGTGTTTACTGAGCCTAGCAAGGTAATTGATTGCATGCCTATTCAGTCTTTTGTTCCCAAAGCTAATTATACACATCATATACTAAGTCCTTAATGAAGACAATTATAAAAAAACACTAAGCCAAAACCAAAACTATGAACAATAACATTTAACCATAAGCAAATGAACATTAATTCCTCAAATATTGAATTATGGAGTAAAGGTAGAGAAATAACATAATAATTCTTCAGAAAAATAAAAAAAATCCAAGTTTCAAGTTTTTCAAATTTGGACAAGGATAAAAAGGGAACTTGGTGTCAGATCAGGTTAAAAAAAAAAAGAGGGGATTATAAACCCCAATAGGCAATGATCATCTTTGCAAACACCTATTAGTGGTGCAAGAAAAGAAAATAGACCAATGGAATAGAACACAAAAACCAGAAACAAACTGCCACAAGGATACCTGATTGATAGCAAAGGTAGCATTTCAAAACAGTGGGAATAGGACAGTCTTTCAATAAGTGATGCTGGGTCATTAGATGTCCATATGCTATAAAAAGGAAAGATAACATACAAAGTTCAACACCAGTTATATTATAGCTCTACATATAAAAATCAGGACAATACAATTTCTAGGAGATTATATAGATGAAAAGTTCCTAAATAGAACCTAAAAAGCATAATACCGAACAGTTGACTATATTAAAATGAAGAACTTCTATTTATCCAGTGATAGCATTAAGAAATGAAAACGCAAAGCACAGATTGAGAGAAGATATGTGCAACACATTATCTATTAGGACTTATATCCAGTACATAAGAAAAACACCTACAGATCAATAACATAAAGTCAAACAAGCCAATTTTACAAATGGGCAAAAATCTTCAACAGGTTTGCCCTAGCCGGTTGGTGCAGTTGGCTAGCTAGAGCGTAGGCCTGCGGACTGAAGGATCATGAGTTCAATTCCAATCAAATGTACATGCCTGAATTTGAGGCTCAATTCCCAGTAGGGGGTGTGGAGGAGGCAACCAATCAGTGATTCTTTCTGATCATTGATATTTCTATCTCCCTTTCCCTTCCTCACTGAAATAAACAAAAATAGAAAAACTTCAACAGGCATCAAAAGAGGATATCTAAATGGCCAATAAACATTAGTATTCAGAGAAATATAAATTAAAACCACAATGATATGCCACAACACACCCACTGAAATGGTAAGTATTAAAAAAGGAAAAAGATGTGGAGTAACAGCACTCATACACTGCTGATGAGTATATAAGTTGATTCAACCAATGGGAAAACTCTTTGGTATAGCTATGGAAATAAATTGCTTATACACATTAATTCTGCTCCGTAGAATATACCCAATAGAAATGTATGCATGTGTGCATCAAAAGATGTACACAATCCCATTCTTATATATGTCTTATGTATAAAAATTCAGGTTGGTGATTGATTGATGACCTTTTGATGGGAGGGAGAGAGCATACAGGACTTTGAGGATTCCAGCAGTGTTCTATTTCTTAATATTGGTGGTGGTTACATGGATGTTTGTTTTGTGATTATTTATTGAGTTATATATTTTGTTTTGTGAATTTTTCTGTACATGCATTATATTTCGCAATTTGAAAAATATATTTTTTTAAAACCCTCTCTCTGGAGAGAAAGCAAACGTGGCAAGATGTCAACTGTTGCTGCAACTAGGTGAAGGGTATATGGTATCCTACTATTTTTTCGATTTTTCTGTAAGTTTAAACATTTTTTAAAAGTTGAAGGAAAAGCTCTCTAGTGATCCCCCTTCTCAGGTGGCCATTTCATCCCATTACCATGTGGTAAAACTTCTCGGAGGTGTCTGTATTCAGAGTCTCTAGTTCCCCGCATCCAACCATCTCCTGAAAATATTCCTGCCAGGTTTTGCTTCCACTACAGAAGTAAAACTGTCCTTCTCCAGGTCACCAATGATGCCCACATTGCAAAATCCAATGATTGCGTCTCAGTCCTCAACTGTATTTAATATCTGTAGCATTTTACACTGTTGAGCACTCTCCTCCCTGAAACATTTTCCAGTTTTCCAGGACAAGTGATTTTCTCTTATTCCTTCAGATACTTCTCACCATTCTCCTTTCATGGTGCTCTTAACTTCCCTGACCTCTAATTATTCGAGTGGCCCAGGGCAAGCCCAGAGAGCACATGGGCACTTTAAATCTTCACTTAAATGTAGTTTTTTTTTTTTTCCAGTAAGGCTTTATCTGGCCACTCTTATCTAAAATTGTAACCTAACATTTCTTAACTCCTTTTCTTAGTTTGCTAAAGTATTCCCCTTAGCACTATCTAAAAAGTGTTATTTTACTTACTTTGTTTACTGCCTATCTTCCCTTCTAGAATGTAACTTTCAAAAGTTACTGTACATGCCTAGAACTTAGAACAGTGCCTGACATACGTATAATAGGCACTCAATTGGTGTTGACTACTGAATGAATTGCACTTAAAGTAAAATCCATTCTCCAAGTTACAAAACCCTGCTTAATATTTCTTCTGCCAGGCTCTCCTCTCCCAGTTCACACCCCTTTCAATTCTCTAAACTCACCAAGCCCTTCCCCCACTCGGAGGCCTTCACACTTAACTTCTCCATCAGCCCAGAAAGATTTTTTCCTGGCTCTTTGCATAATTGGCACCTCAGGGCTCAATTTAAATATTCCCTCCTCTGAAGAGCCCCACTCTGATCACTCTGATTGCCTCCTATTCTACCCAATTATTCTTTTACACATTCCCCTGTTTAATGCCCTTATTTTTTATTTGTTTGTGTGGGGGGGTTTTTTGTTTTGTTTTGTTTTGTTTTTTGGTTTATTTACTATGGTAAGATGTAAACTTCATGAGATAGGGGTCCAGTCTGTCAGTCTTTCTCATTGCTATTTCCCCAGATCTGGCACATAACTGGCGGTCAATAAATGTTTCCTGAGTGAACAAGTGAATATGCAATTAAATAAAGGAAAACTTTCTCAGTGTTTAGAGTAGGATTCAAATAGACACAAAGAAGCAATGCTATCACTATCCAGAAGAGGACAAAGGACATTTGTCCTGAAGCATCAAGAGCACAAGAACGACATACTCAGCATTCCTTTTGAGTCAACTCCCTTACAAGATCTTTTTTCCCTCCTCACGGTCTGACCAGTTGCTGCGGGATAAAGAACCAATAGTCCACCTGCACCAAATGGGCTCCTTTTGATGTGCTACGCAGAGAAGGCCTGAAATGCTTCCTTATGGACAATTAAAGATGACTGGCCTTTGTAGTCTGTGCTTGAAACAACAGTGGCTGTGTGGGAAGAGGAGTGGGAGGGTGGCTTCCTGGTTGGGGGCAAAGTACAATGTGTTCCACCCACTTCTGCATTTTATTATTATAGTTAGAGAACAGGTTTTATAGCAAATTAAGATTAGTTTTAAAAGGAAAATGAAATTACAAAGGAGTTGTTTTTTGTTTGTTTGTTTTGTTTTGTTTTGTTTAAAAAAAAAAAAAAGGCAACTTGGCCTGGAGAAGTTGAAGGGCCAGAGGGCCAGATCATTTTTATGAGGAAGGTCAGGTGCTGCATAAAAGTGACAGCACTGAGTCTTCACAGTAAGTCTTCATGGTGAGATATCATTCCCACTTAGCAGATAAAGAAATGGAGGTTTAGAGTTATGAAGGATTTGTTCAAGTTTACACAGATTGAAACCTCAATCCCTCTGATACCAAAGCTCTTCCCTTTCTTTCTGTTTTCTTCATTAATCCTCACCCGAGGATCTTTTCCCACTGGTTTTTAGGAAAAATGGGAAAGAGAGGGAAAGACAGAAACATCGATGTGAGAGAAACACATCAATTGGTTGCCTCCTGCATGGGCCCTGGTCAGGGCCTGGGCCAAGAAGGAGTCTGAAACTAAGGTACGTATGTGCCCTTGACTGGAATCGAACCTGGGACCCTTTGGTCCACAGGCTGACACTCTATCCACTGAGCCAATCTGGCTAGGGCAAAAGCTCATACTTTTCTCATGATACCTGGTAGTCTCCCCCCCAACCCCCACCCCCGTCTTCTTCTAAAAGACCAGTCTTGGATTCCAAAGTTGTGCTGCCTGAGATGATCATCAGAGACTTCCCTGTGCAATGCTACCTTATGGTGTATTTCTCTCCATTCTTTGTGACTAGCATAGTGCCTGCCACATAGCCGGCTCTTCGGTAAAGGTCTATCGAGTAAAAAAACTAAAAGAATGAACAAGGGAGATGTCTTAAACAATATAGCTTATCTTATAAGTTGCATGCTGAGAATCAAAATGACTTAGCCAGCTTCTGAGGGTCCTCCCCACTGTAGTCCTCGAGGGGAAAAGGCTGCAGTCAGTCTGGTGTTGACTTTCTCTGCCCTGACCTGGGCAATACTCTGTAAAGCTACAGTATTATCTCCTTGTGTCATAGTAGTTGCCAATAATAACTAGCACATATTGAGCAAATAATCTGTGCTAGGCACTGTGCTAAGCTCTTTTCACATTTTACTTTACTTATTCCTCAAAAGCGAAAGAGGAGAGAGAGAGAAAAAGCGAGAGAGAGAGAGAGAGAGAGAGAGAGAGAGAGAGAGAGAGAGAGAGAGAGAGAGAGAGAGAACTATTATCTCACTTTACAGGGCAGGAAAAGGATATTTTGGCTTATCTATAAAAGTCAGCTGCCAACTTATGAGGCAAATTCTGCGAATTTCCTTCTTTTCTCTCTCCATCCCTTCTCTTCTTAAGATGTAAAATATAATGCCCACAGAAACTCAGTTGTTTGAGAATAGAGGCATCAGGAAAAGATTTGCCTAGTCAAAAGATACTGCATTTGTCCTGATAAATGCAGTAGGACAGGGCTGTTCAAATATATATATGTATATATTTTGTTTCTCTATAAGAGACTGCATTACATTGATGTTGAAAGCCCTGGGGTTGAGTCCAGGTTGCCATTAACCTGGAGAAGCCTCAGCGTTTTCACATATGAAGTAGAATAATACAAATCTTTTTCTGATGGGCTTATACTAAGGGTCAAATGAAGGAATGTGATTTTAATAGAGTGAACCTGTCTGCAAATGATGACTATTCTCCTGTTTGGAGATGAGTTTGGCTTCCCCAAGGACTCTCAAAGATCAGGGTCTACCATGCAGCCCCATAAGAGCTGGCGACAGGGAGTTTGTGTCCAAGACTGTACACAATAGTGCAAGGAAGGCTTCTGAGACGCTGGGAATCGAGGTGAAATGCTATATCCAGAGCAGTAAGAAGCAGGGTGGAATGTGTTTGAACATGGGATATTTCTCCATTTATTTATGTCTTCTCTGTTATCTATGAACAAAATTTTAGTGTTCTCTCTGGAGATAGCCTCATCTTTTGTTATTCCTAGGTATTTGATGTTATTAAGCTATTAAAAGTTATCTATTTCAGACAATTTAAAATTTGTGGCTGGTATATAAAAATACAATTGATTTTTATATATTAGTCTTGTATTCAGTAAGCTTTCTAAGCTCTTAAGTCAAATCATTTATAGTTGTTTTTGGATTTTCTTTCCTCTTTCCAATCCATAATATCTTTTATTTATGAATTTTTCTTGCTTTACTGAGCTATCTAGGACCTCCAGGGCAATAGTAAATAAAGGAAGTCTTATTTTTTATTTCAAAGAGATTTTTAAAAAATATTTTAATCTTTATTGTTCAGTTTATTAGTTACATTGTTCCCCCCTTTTCCCACCTATAGCTTCCCTCCACCCAGTACCCATCCCACCCTGTGCCCTTACCTCCCCCCCACTGACCTCTTCCATAGGTGTATGATTTTTGTCCAGTCTCTTGCTGCACCTCCCACACCCCTTTTCTCCCCAACAATTGTCAGTCCATTCCCACTCTATGCCCATTATTCTGTTACATTCACCAGTTTATCCTGTTTATCAGATTATTAATTCACTTAATTTTTAGATTCATTTGTTGATAGATGTGTATTTGTTGTTCATAATGTACACTTTTACCTTTTTCTTCTTCCTCTGCTTAAAGAATATCTTTCAGCATTTCATATAATATTGGTTTGGTGGTGATGAACTCTTTTAGCTTTTTCTTATCTGGAAAGCACTTTAGCTGACCTTCAATTCTGAATAATAGCTTTGCTGGATAGAGTAATCTTGATTGTAGATTCTTGCTTTTCATCACTTTGAATATTTCCACTCCCGTCTGACCTGTATAGTTTCTGTTGAGAAATCCACTGACAATCGTATGGGTGCTCCCTTATAGTTAACTAACTGTTTTTCTCTTGTTGCTTTTAATATTCTCTCTTTGTCTTTTGCTCTTGGCATTTTAATTATGATGTGTCTTGGTGTGGTCCTCTTAGGGTCCCTATATATTGGGGTTCAGTGTGCTTCTTGGACTTTTAAGTCAATTTCACTAGGTGGGGGAAGTTTTCGGTCACTATTTCTTCAAGTAGGTTTTCATTATCTTGCTCTCTCTCTTTTTCCGGCACCCCTATAATTCAGATGTTGGTATGCTTGAGGTTGTTCCAGAGGCCCCTTACACTATCTTCAATTTTTTGGATTTTTTTTTTTGCTTCTTGCTTTTCTGGCTGAGTAGATTTTGCTTCTTTGTTTCAAATCTTTGACTTGGTTCTTGCAGTCCTGTAGACTGCTTTTAGGTCTTTGTGTAATATTTTTTATTTCAGTCAGTGTATGCTTAATTTCTAGTTGGTCCTTTTTCATATCAAGGGTCTTGTTTATATCCTCGAAGGTTTTGTTCATTTCCTCAAAGGTCTCATTAAGTTCCTTGGCCTTTTCTAGGAGCCTCTTGAAAAACCTTATAACCATGGTTTTGAACTCTATGTCCAATCATTTTTTTCCCTTCTATTTCTTTCACATCTGATTTCTTTCCATGTCTCTGCATGGTGCCTGCTTCCCTGATTTGGTCGATTAGCTTTGTGTGGTAGATATCCTCTAAGGGACAGTGGCTCAGCCTCCCCAGTTACCTGAGGTGGATACTCTTGGTGCAGCCCTTTATGGGTTGCACAGTCTAGTTGAAGTTAAGTCTAGATTATTGTTGTTAGCACTAGGAGGGTTTGACCTCCAGGCCAATTGGCTGTGAGGGTCAGCTGTGCACCGGTTGGATGGGCAGAGTCTCTGGGCTGAGCAGGCAGCCTTGATTTCCCATCAGCTCTGCCTTATTTGGCACCTGGGACTCTGTGCCTGGTGGTAATGGCTGCACGCACCTCTGAGAGAAAGCTGCCGTCAAGCTCTACCCGCTGCTGGACAATTCAGCCTCTCCCCAAATGAGTCTGCACACCCAAAGTCTCACCCAGGGTTGTAAAACAATGCAGTCCTGTGGTTTCTCGAAAGAGAGAGCAAGTCACAAGCCCTCTCTGTGCGCTTGCGCGCTTCTGCTGTTCCCAAGTTTATGCACCCTCTCCGCAAGCTCGCAGACCTCTGCAGCACCTGAGTTTCAATGTGCTTCCTTCTTACTGTCCAGTTTCACCCCATATGAGTGTGGGTTCCCCGGACCCTGCCTGGAACTGGGGAATCAGTGTACTGGGAAGCCTTTGTCTCCCTCCTCGTTCAAGAAAACCAGCCAGGTTTTCAGCCACCCGCCCTATTTGCTCACAAGCACATGGCTCCAAACCTCTGACTCTGCATATCCTCAACTCTGCCCTCCGCCACTCCTCTGAGTCACAGTGTCCTATCTTTACTTTTATTTGTGGATTTTTCACTTAGCCAGCTTTCAGGTGATTCTCAATGATGTTCGTTCTGTCATTAAGTTGTAGTTTTGAAATTTTTATGTGGGGCAGCAAGATAGGTGTTAACCTATGCCGCCATCTTGGTTCCTCCCTCTCAAAGAGAAATTTTTCATCTTTTAATGATTTAATATGATATACTTCTATAAGTTATCCTTTACCAACTTAAAAAATCTTTTGCTTCCTTAAATATAAGGTTTTCAGATGTCCTTTATCAGTTTTCAAAGTTCTATTCATAATTTGCCAAGGGTTTTGTTTTTATGGGTGGATATTGAATTTTATAAAAAATGTTTTTTGCATTTTTAAAATGGTTACATATGTTTATCCTATCAATCAGTTAAGGTACAAATTATATCTCTGACTTTGAAAAATACTAAACCAATCTTATATTCCTGATGTAAATACATAATAATGTCTATTTTAGATTAAGC
Organism: Antrozous pallidus; assembly: GCA_027563665.1. NCBI lineage: Eukaryota > Metazoa > Chordata > Mammalia > Chiroptera > Vespertilionidae > Antrozous > Antrozous pallidus. Next base: position 53,377,976 of record CM050520.1, on the reverse strand, counting down.
TCAGCAGTATTTTATTAAGATTTTTGTATCCATATTCACAAGTCAAATCAATCTATATACCCCATTTACCTCTGCAAAGTAAAGCTCACAAAATGGTTTACCTCCTCCATTTTACTTGTGTCTCCTAACAAGTTGAATAACTGGCCAATGTCACAGAGCTAGTTGGTGGCTATTCCAGGACTTGAAGTCAGGTGTGTCTGAACACAAAGCCTGTTTGTTTCCTTTAAGCAAGGAACACTTATCAAGGTTTCAAAACCAATCATCCAACTCCTGAATGTTTTGGAAACATATGACTGAGGGGAGGAGCATGGTAAGGGTAAATAGCAGGAAATAATCTGGGAGGCTGTGTTAATATTCTGATTCACCAAAATAAAGAAGAAATAATTTACCTGTATTTGAGGAGAAAATGGGAAGCCAAGAGCTAAGTAGCTATTCATGTAATCCTACAGGAATCAATTTTATAAATAAGAATGAAAGATAAAGAGAGGAAAACATAGGAATAGTTGCTAGATCAAAAATATGGCATGAGATCATTCAGAAACCCAGGGTAATCCAAATTATAGAAATTCAAAATCTCAAGATAAAAAATTGGCTCCAGCTAAGTAGCTGTAAAGTCCAGAAAATGTGTTTGAATGAAGGAAAATGATTGATTTTACACAGGCTAACTTGAGAGAGAAATCTAAAATAAGTATTTCAGCTCTTGGATTTAAATGAACAAGCAAAAAGTGTTCAAGTTGAAGGATTCCCAATTCAGTGTAAAAAATGTACTAATACTTGTGTATTTTTATGAAACTTAGAGAAATGTTTTGAGCTGATTAAGGAGGCTATAGAATGAGGTATAGCAGGAGTATCTTCATTCCTTGAGGTGCTCTCAGTGGTGTCTATGAAAAGCTTTGGAAACTAGAATGTATATCAGGGATTCCTAGTATTTTTTCTAACACTTTACCCAAAGAACTTTTACAGATAGATGCACAGAAGCTATCTCATAAAAGTAATCTTTCTCTTTCTTAAGCCAATGAGGTAAATTACGCTTTTTATTGTATATCATGTGCCAGACTCTGTAAAACGGCCTTTCCCTTCTCTGGATTCTTGACAAACTTTGTTGTATTAAAGTACACTAAGTTCTGTAACAAACAATGCCCACATCTCAATGATCTTCTGATTTCCTGGGAAGTCACGTTGTACCCTTCCTGTTTGTCATTCATAAATGACTTTCAATCAGTCATTGCTAAAGATGGGTTTGATTATTCCCACTTTATCGGTGCAAATTCTGTTCCTTAGACCACTAAGCTCCAATGTGGGGTGTGCCTACTCTAGAGCAGTGATTTTCTACCAGTGTACAGCAAGAATTTTAAAAACATGCACTACCTGACTATTTAGTCAGAGGCACTGATCTCTTTCCTTTAGATAGTCAAATGAAAAAATGGCAACCAACAACAAACAATAGTCATATGGTGTGGATAAATCAAAATTAAACCATTTTTTGTGAGATTGACCAAAAATATATTTTTTGGTCTGCCACAGAATTTTTATGTGTGCCATGAGATGAAAAAGGTTGACAATTGCTGCTCTGGAAGTATGCAAGACAATCCACTGATCTGTTGTAAGAATTTTTGTAACTTAAATGTATGTTTGTAACTCATTAAAAAAAACACACCTCTATTAAAATGAATTAAATTTGGCATGCTCACACTGTCCCTATACTTGATGCTCACATATCATTTGAGTTATGAATGGAGAGTTTCACTTTCAGCATTTAATGACATATGGCAGTTCAAAAAGATTTATATAGATATTTTTCAAAATCTAATTTTCACTCTCACAAAAAGAGTAGCTAGTTTAAAAGATTGCTGGGGGAGGAGAACCAAGATGACGGCATAGGTAAAACACCTGTCTTGCCGCCATACACAGCAATTTCAACACTATAACTTAACGAAAGAACAAACACCATCTAGAATCACCGGAAAGCTGGCTAAGTGAAAATTCCACAAATAAAAGTGAAGATAAGACACTGTGACTCGGAGGAGCGGCGGCAGACAGAGTTGAAGATACGCGTGAAGGGAGGTTTGGAGCGCGTGCCAGCGGATAGGGCAGGCGGCTGAAAACCGGCCAGTTTTCTTGAACGGGGGAGACAAAGACATCCCATTGGACCGATTCTCCAACTCTGGGCGAAGTCTAGGGAACTCACTATCATACGGGGTAAAAACTGGACAGTGGGAGGGCACGCAGAAGCTCGGGTGCTGCAGGGGTCTGCAGGCTTGTGGAGAAGACGAGCTTGCGCGGAGTGCGTGTGAGCTTGGGAACAGCACAGCTGCCTGACCAGGCAGAGAGCACTCTTGACTTGCTCTTTCATTCGGGAAACCATCAGACTGCATTGTTTTGCGACCTTGGGGAGACATTAGGTGTGCAGACTCATTTGGGGAGAGTCTGAATTCTCCGGCAGCTGGTGGAGCTCGGCAATGGCTCTCTCTCAGAGACCCAGGGGCATAGGGCGGAGCTGATGCTTGGCTGGGAGACACTGCCCATCCAACCTGAGCACCGCTGAATGTCACAGACAATTGGCCTGGAGGTCAACCCCTCCAAGTGCTAACAACGATTAACCTGAGCTTAACTTCAACAAGACTGTGAAACCCATATCCACCTCAGGTAACTGGGGAGGCTGAGCCACTGTCCCTTGTAGGACATCTACCACACAAAGCTAATTGACCAACTCAGGGAAGCAGTCACCATGTAGAGACATGGAAAGAAATCAGATGTGAAAGAAATGGAGGAAAAAAAAGACTGGACATGGAATTCAAAACCACGGTTATAGGGCTTTTCAAGAGGCTCCTAGATAAGGTCGAGACCTATAAGGAAATAAGCAAAATCTACAAGGAAATGAACAACACCCTCAAGGATATGAATGAGACCTGCAAGGAAATGAACAAGACCAACGTGGAAATGAATGAGTCCTACATGGAAATGAAGGAGACCCTCAAGGATATAAAGGAGACTCTCAAGGATATGAAAAAGGACCAACCAGAAATTATGCATACACTGACTGAAATAAAAAATATTATACAAAGACCTAAAAGTACTCTAGAGCACCCCAAGAACCAAGTTAATGATTTGAAATACAAAGAGGTAAAATCCACTCAGTTGAAAAAGCAAGAAACCAAAAGAATCCAAAAAATCGAAGATAGTGTAAGGGGCCTCTGGGACAACCTCAAGCATACCAACATCCGAATTATAGGGGTGCCAGAAAAAGAGAGAGAGCAAGACAATGAAAACCTATTTGAAGAAATAGTGACCAAAAACTTCCCACACCTGGTGAAAGAAATTGACTTAGGAGTCCAAGAATCATACTAAATCCCAATATATAGGAACCCTAAGAGGACCACACCAAGGCACATCATAATTAAAATGCCAAGAGCAAAAGACAAAGAGAGAATATTAAAAGCAGCAAGAGAAAAACAGTTATTTACCTATAAGAGAGCACCCATAAGATTGTCAGTGGATTTCTCAGCAGAAACAATGCAGGAAATATGGGAGTGGCAAGAAATATTCAAAGTGATGAAAAGCAAGACTCTACAACCAAGATTACTCTATTCAGCAAAGCTATCATTCAGAATTGAAGGTCAGATAAAGTGCTTCGCAGATAAGAAAAAGCTAAAAGAGTTCATCACCACCAAACCAATATTATATGAAATGCTGAAAGATATTCTTTAAGAAGAGGAAGAAGAAAAAGGTAAAAGTGTACATTATGAACAACAAATACACATCTATCAACAAATGAATCTAAAAAGCAAGTGAATTAATAATCTGATGAACAGGATAAACTGGTGAATGTAACAGAATCATGGACATAGAGAGGGAATGGAGTGACAATTCTTGGGGAGAAAATGGGTGTGGGAAGTGCAGCAAGAGACTGGACAAAAATCATGCAACTATGGGAGAGGACAGTGGAGGGGGGTGAGGGTGGAGGGTGGGATGGGTACCAGGTGGAGGGGAGCTATAGGGGAAAAAAAGGGAACAATGTAATTAATAAACTGAACAATAAATATTAAATTAAAAAAAAAGATTGCTGGGAGAGGGGGTGGGGCTGGGAGGAAAACACCTGTCAATTGAAGGACAAAAGAAAGAAAAAAGGTAGCACCTATCTACTTCTGAGATTAAATAAATGATGATCTAATCAAACCTGATACATTGACAAAAAAATCCCTATTATGTAGCCTATTTGAAACATTAATTTATGTACAGTCTTAATAACAAATATAGAATCCTAAGTGCATATTTGGCCCTGAGGTGAAATAGCTTATTTTATTTTTATTTATTTTTTGTGTGTTGTTGAACAAATAAAAAGGAAATTTATTACCTATATACGGTACAGTAGTAGTTGTCATCACAAACCAGCATAACCAGACAAACTGAATTCTATGGTATCAAGAATTTCTTGTTACTACCATTATTTCCATGTACAACAATTTATGGTACATTCACTGATACTGATATTTACTGTTATGAACACAAAGTAAGATTTATTCAATGACAATCATATCATCATCTTCTGGAACATCATCATAAAAATTCAAATCCTGGGGGAGAACTAAGATGGCGGCAAAGGTAAAACACCTATCTTGCTGTCATAATCAGCAATTTTAATACTACAACTTAACGAAAGAACAAACACCTTCCAGAATCACCAGAAAGCTCGCCGAGTGAAAATTCCACAAATAAAAGTTAAGATAAGACACTGTGTCTCGGAGGAGCGGCAGCAAACAGCATTGAAAGATTCGCACGGAGAGAGGTTTGGAGTGCACGCTGCGGAGAGGGCGGGCGGCTGAAAACTGGCCAGTTTTCTCGAACGGGGAGACAAAGGCGTCCCACTGGACTGATTCTCCAGCTCTGGGCGAAGTCCAGAGAACCCACTATCACACGGGGTGAAAACTGGACAGTGGGAGGGCACGCCGAAGCTCGGGTGCTGCCGGGTCTCCCGGCTTGTGGAGAAGGCAGCTTGCGCGCGAACAGCTTGGCTGCGTGATGGCGCAGAGAGCACACCGCGACTTGCCTCTCATTCGGAAAACCGTCAGACTGCTTTGTTTTACGACCCTGGGTGAGACATTGCGCATGCAGACTCATTTTGGGAAAGTCTGAATTCCCCGGCAACCGGCAGCCGGTGGAGCTCGGCAGCGGCTCTCTCTCAGAGGTGCTGGCGGCCATTGCCCCCCGGCACAGAGTCCCTGGGGCCGCATAGGGTGGAGCTAACGCTGTCTGCTTGGCCCGGAGACTCCGCCCATCCAACGTGAGCACAGCTGAGCTTCACAGACAATTGGCCTGGAGGTCAACCCTCCAAGTGCTAACAACGATTAACTTAGCTTAACTTCAGCAAGACTGTGCAGCCCATATCCACCTCAGGTAACCGGGGAGGCTGAGCCACTATCCCTAGTAGGAAGTCTACCACACAAAGCTAATTGACCAACTCAGGGAAGCAGCCACCATGCAGCAACATGGAAAGAAATCAGATGTGAAAGAAATGGAGGAAAAAAAACGACTGGACATGGAATTCAGAACCACGGTTATAGGGTTTTTTAAGAGGCTCCAACAAAAGATCGAGGCCTATAAGGAAATAAGCAAGACCACAAAGGAAATGAATGAGTACTACAAGAAAATGAACAAGACCCTCAAGGATATAAACGAGAGCTGCAAAGAAATTATCAAGACCAACTTGGAAATGATCAAGACCAACATGGAAATGAATGAGTCCTACAAGGAAATGAAAGAAACCCTCAAGGATATAAAGCAGACTCTCAAGGATATGAAAAAGGACCAACCAGAAATTAAGCATACACTGACTGAAACAAAAAATATTATACAAAGACCTAAAAGTGCCCTGGAGCACCCCAAGAACCAAGTTAAAGATTTGAAACACAAAGAGGTAAAATCCACTCAGCTGAAAAAGCAAGAAACCAAAAGAATCCAAAAAATTGAAGATAGTATAAGGAGCCTCTGGGACAACCTCAAGCATACCAACATCCGAATTATAGGGGTGCCAGAAAAAGCGAGAGGCCAAGACAATGAAAACCTATTTGAAGAAATAGTGACTGAAAACTTCCCACACCTGGTGAAAGAAATTAACTTAGGAGTCCAAGAAGTGCACCGAACCCCAATATATAGGAACTCTAAGAGGACTACACCGAGGCACATCATAATTAAAATGCCAAGAGCAAAAGACAAAGAGAGAATATTAAAAGCAGCAAGAGAGAAACAGTTGGTTACCTATAAGGGAGCACCCATACGATTGTCAGCAGATTTCTGAACAGAAACGATGCAGGCCAGACGGGAGTGGCAAGAAATATTCAAAGTGATGAACAGCAAGAATCTACAACCAAGATTACTCTATCCAGCAAAGATATTATTCAGAATTGAAGGTCAGATGAAGTGCTTTGCAGATAAGAAAAAGCTGAAGGAGTTCATCACCACCAAACCAACATTATATGAAATGCTGAAAGATATTTTTTAAGAAGAGGAAGAAGAAAAAGGTAAAGATGAAAATTATGAACAACAAATACACATCTATCAACAAATGAACATAAAAATCAAGTGAATTGATAGGCTGTTGAACAGGATAGACTGGTGAATATAACAGAGACATGGACATAGAGAGGGAATGGACTGACAATTCTTGGGGAGAAAAGGGTTGTGAGAAGTGCAGCAAGAGACTGGACAAAAATCTGGCAACAATGGGAGAGGACAGTGGGGAGGGGGAGGTGAGGGTAGAGGGTGGGATAGGTACAGGGTGGAGGGGAGCTATAGGGGGATAAAAAGGGGAAACAATGTAATTAATAAACTGAACAATAGAGATAAAAAAAATAATAATAAAAGAATCTGTTGCAAAATTTCATCTAAGAAAGTCATATCATTAAATCATTTAAAATAACATTTAAAAAAAAATTCAAACCCTGAATTACTTGGATAGGTAATTTACCTGAATTTCTTGCGACTCCATTTCTTTCAGAATCAGTGGACCAAATCTCTTATGTTTAGCCATACCACTGTCCTTCGATGAGTACTTTTTGTCAAGGTAGCCTGCTCTTAGTGCATTTGCAATGCAACTGTCAGTGATTTTCTCACATGAATTCTTCACCCAAGTCACAACCTCTTGCAGTTTATGTTTCACAAAATCTCCATGCTGATTTCTCTTCACTCTATTTTCAATGTAGTCATTAATTTCCATGTGCAAATTGTCCTTGAATGGCTTGTTTATTGAAATATCAAGAGTCCGGAGATAGGCCGTCATTCCTGTGGGAATCATTATTTGACCTATTTTTCTTTCATGAAGAAATTTCTTCATGTCTTTAGCGCAGTGAGTGCTGGCTGTATCCCAGAATAGCAGACCTCTTTGGCTCCCTTGCATAACAAGCGGCAGCATTAAATCAACCCACTTCCTTATAACTGCTTGTGTAGCCCAGGCTTTTTCAGTTTCAAGAATAAAAATGTTATTGGGGAAGTCTTATTTTCAGGGGATGCCTTATATTACAGCGAGAAGGAAAACTGTAAGTAGGTCTTATTTTCGGAAGATGTCTTACTTTTGGGAAAACATGTACCTTGGTTGCGGGTAGAAGGCAACTGATCAATGTTTTTCTCTCATCAATGTTAAGTCTCTATCCTTCTCCCTTTCTCTCTGTGAAAAATCAATCAAATATATTTTTATTTTTATTTTCATTTTTTATCTTTATTGTTCAGTTTATTAATTACATTGTTTTGGCTTTTTTATCCCCCTATAGCTCCCCTCCACCCTGTACCTATCCCACCCTCCACCCTTACCTCCCCCTCCCCACTGTCCGCTCCCATTGTTGCAAAATTTTTGTCCAGTCTCTTGCTGTACTTCCGGCAACCCTTTTCTCCCCAAGAATTGTCAGTCCATTCCCTCTCTATGTCCATGATTCTGTTATATTCACCAGTTTATCTTGTTCATCAGCCTATCCATTCACTTGATTTTTATGTTCATTTGTTGATAGATGTGGATTTGTTGTTCATAATTTATATTTTTACCTTTTTCTTCTTCCTCTTCTTAAAGAATATCTTTCAGCATTTCATATAATATTGGTTTGGTGGTGATGAACTCCTTTAGCTTTTTCTTATCTGTGAAGCACTTCATCTGACCTTCAATTCTGAATAATAGCTTTGCTGGATAGAGTAATCTTGGTTGTAGATTCTTGCTATTAATTATTTTGAATATTTCTTGCCACTCACGTCTGGCCTGCATCGTTTCTGTTAAGAAATCCGCTGCCAATCTTATGGGTGCTCCCCTGTAGGTAACCAACTGTTTTTCTCTTGCTGCTTTTAATATTCTCTCTTTGTCTTTTGCTCTTGGCATTTTAATTATGATATGTCTTGGTGTGGTCCTCTTTAGATTCCTGTGTTTTGGGGTTCTGTGTACTTCTTGGGCTTTTAAGTTAGTTTCTTTCACCAGGTGGGTGAAGTTTTCAGTCACTATTTCTTCAAATAGGTTTTCATTATCTTGCTCTCTCTCTTTTTCTGGCTCCCCAATGTTGGTATGCTTGAGGTTGTCCCAGAGGCCCCTACACTATCTTCAATTTTTTGGATTCTTTTTGTTTCTTGCTTTTCCAGGCAAGTGGATTTTGCTTCTTTGTATTTCAAATCTTTGATTTGGTTCTTGTAGCCCTCTGGACTGCTTTTAGGACTTTGTGTAATATTTTTTATTTCAGTCAGTGTATGCTTGATTTCCAGTTGGTCCTTTTTCATATCCGTGAGGGTCTGGTTCATATCCTCAGAGGTCTTGTTCATTTCCTTGAGGGTCTCATTCATTTCCTTGTAAGTCTCATTCATTTCCTGGTTGGTCTTATTTATTTCCTCATAGTTCTCATTGAGTTCATCGGCCTTTTGTAGGAGCCTCTTGAAAAGTCTTATAACCATGGTTTTGAACTCTATGTCTAGTTGTCTTTTCTCCTCCATTTCTTTCACACCTGATTTCTTTCCATATCTCTGCATGGTGGCTGCTTTATGTGGTCGATGTCCTCTGAGGGTCAGTGGCACAGCCTCCCCAGTTACCTGAGGTGGGTACTCTTACTGCAATCCTTTATGGGTTGCACAGTATTTTTGAATTTAAACTCAGCTTGTTGTTGTTAGCCCTAGGAGGGTTTGATCTCCAGGCCAATTGGCTGTGAAGGGAGACTGTGTTCAGGTTGGATGGGCGGAGTCTCTGAACTGTGCAGGCAGCCTCAGTGTCAGCTATGTCCTATGCGGCGTTCACGCGCGGGGCTCTGTTGGACGGGGATGGCTGCAGGCACCTCCAAGAGAAAGCCACTAGTCTCTTCCCCTTGCCAGACAACTCTGTCTTTCCCTAAATGAGTCTGCACACCCAAAGTCTCGCCCAGGGTTGTAAAACATGTGGTTTCCGGGACCAGGAAACATGTTTCCAGGGAGCAATTCGCGCGTCTGTGCTGTGGCACAGTTTAAGTGCGGGCAAACTTCTTTTTCAAGCACCTGGCTTCTCCGCAGACTAGGAGACCTCTGCCGCGCCTGGCTTCCAGGGTGCATCCCCCGGACCTCGGAGCTCACCTGGCACTGGGGAATCTGTGCAGTGGGACGTCTCCACATACCCTGGATCTCGGACCTCGCCTGGCACTGGGGAATCCATGTTGTGGGACGTCTCCGCCCTCCCCGTTGGCAAAATCCAGCTGGGGTTGCTGCTCCAGCCACCGCCTGTGCGGGCATGACCAGGACCGCTCCTAACCTGTTTGCCCACGTTCTTCAAGGCTGCGCTCCCACCGCTCTTCTGAGTCTCAGTGTCCCACCTTTACTTTTATTTGTGGAGTTTTCACTCAGCCAGCTTTCTGGTGATTCTGGGTGATGTTTGTTTTGTTGTTATGTTGTAATTTTTAAATTGTTGCACGGGGCAGAACAATAGGTGTTTACCTATGCCGCCATCTTGGTTCTCAATAAAATATATTTTAAAAAATGTAAAAAGTACAAAGAATTAACGTTTATTTTTTATTTCTAAAGAATAGTGTATTAATTTTTAGAGAGAGAAGAGAGAGAGAGAGATTCATTTCTGGAAGAGTGCCATATGGGCCAACCGCCTCCTGCATACCCACTTCTGTGGATCTAGCCCACAATCAAGCACATATCCCTACCAGCATTCACATCCCCAACCTGTGCTATACAAGATGATGTCCAAGCACTGAGCCACACCGGCTATGGTTGTATATATCATTTAGATTACAATTTGCTAATCTCAGTAAATTAAAACATTCATCTACTCAAAAACCCAGACTATGCACTGAATTTTTGACAAAGGTAAATAACACTTATATACATACAAGGAATCATACAGAAATGTTTGTACCAGCTTTGTTAGAAATAACCAAATATTTATTAATATGGACAAATTGATGGTAATATATCAATGATAAGAATATCTATCAGAGCTCTAACTGGTTTGGGTCAGTGGATACAGAAATGGTCTGTGGACTGAAAAGTCCCAGGTTCAATTCTGACCTTGGTTGTGGACACATTCCCAGTAGAGGGTATGCCTGAATTTACCTGAATTTCTTGTGACTCCATTTCTTTCAGAATCAGTGGACCAAATCTCTTATGTTTAGCAATAGCACTGTCCTTAAATGAGTACTTCTTGTCAAGGTAGCCTGTTTGTAGTGCATTTGCAATGCAACTGTCAGTGATTTTCTCACAGGAGACAGCTGATGGGTGTTTTTAACTCTCTACTCCCCTCCCTTCCTCTCTCGTTTGCAGGCTTGATCCTTGCCACTAATTTGGGGCACATGCAGGAGGCAATCAATTGATGTGTCTCTTACCATTGATATATCTCTCTCTCACTCTTCTTCTCCTTTTCTCTCCAGGGAAGATATAAATTAAAAATTCTCCAGCATCACATTCAGGTACAGACGTCTCTGATCCTCATCAAGGAGGCTCCATTCCTTCCTGGAGATGTACAGGGCAATGTCCTCAAAGGTCACGCCAACCTCAGATGAGCACCTGAGCAAGGCCATCGCTATCGGACGCTGTGCGCAGATCTAGGCGGGAGAGGCGAGAGAGGCAGGTAAGAAGCAGGAGCAGCGGAAGGGGGAGTGAAGGGTCTCTGTTCCCTCACGGACGTGGGTAATCCGGTGGCCTCAGCGAATTTCACTCCCAGTGTGAGCTGAGCGGACAAGGACTTGGGCCTTCTCCCTCCGAGTACCTGCTGCTCAAAATAGCTTATTTTAACATTATTTCATTTCTTAAAAATTTTGACTTTATCTACATTTCATAATGGGTATCATATATTAGTAATCTACATATTTTGAGGGTGTATGCTCAAAATAAGTGTACTTAATTTGAGATATAGCAGTCCCCCCTTATCCACAGGGGATATATCCCAAGACCCCCAATACATGGTTGAAACTGCAAGTAGTACCAAATCCTATATATATGATGTTTTTTCCTATCTATTATAATAAAAGCATAATATTCTATGAGACTGGATGTCCTTCCACATGACCTTCTGGACGAAGCTGGGGCTGCCAGGGAAGCCCGAGTCCCGGGTGCCAGAGGAAAGCCGGTGCTGGCAACAGGCAAGAATTCCATGCACCAGGCCCCTATGATGTATATAAAGTTTAATTATAAATTGGGCATAATAAGAGGTTAACAATAACTAATCATAAAACAATTATAACAATATACTGTGATAGTTATGTAATGGTCCCTCTCAAAATTTCTTATTGTACTGTACTCATTCTTCTTGTTTTAATGTGAAATGATACAATGTCTACATGATGAGATGAAGTGAGGTAAATGACATGGGCATTATGATGTTAGGCTACTACAAGGGTTATTTAAATGCAGGGGGGAAAACACCTGTTAATTGAAGGACAAAAAAAAGAAAAAAAGAAAAAAGGCAGCACCTACCTACTTATAAGATTAAATAAGTGATGATCTAATAAAATCTGATAACCAAGCAGGCTATTAACCAACTAAGGAGATGGTTATTGTATACACCATGACATGCTGGACAAGGTAATGTTTTCCATCCTGGGATGAATGGAGCAGGAAGAAATAAGATTTTATCACAATACGAAGAATGGCATGCAATTTAAAACTTATGAATTATTTTTTTCTGGAATTTTCCATTTAATATTTTCACATCATAGTTGATGGCAGGTAACTGAAACCTTAAAAAGTGAAACACAAATAAGGGGGGACTACTGTACTGATTAGACAAAGCCTTTCCACTGTTCTCCAGTTAAGAGTTCCTGCCTATGAACACAGTGACCAGTACCTGATGAGTTAGTTGCTGTTATTATTAGGTCCAAAAGCCCAAGGAAGTTCAGATCGTTCTGATGTAGAGAGACTTCATTTATATAATAACCACCATTTCACCTCAAGTAAACAACATAATCTGTGGTCTCTCTTGAGATTTTTTTTTTTTTTTGCAACCATAGCATTTGCTGCAATTATAATCCTGGATCTAACAGGCAATCACATTGACTTGATAAATTCCAGAAAGCCTTTCTTCTAACCTCCCTTTCATTGCAACTTGAGAAAACTCAAAAGACCTCTCTTAACTCCTTCTCTACCCACAACAGCCCCTACCTCATTCCCATCTGAAGCCCCTCTATTAGCATTTATTCCTGTGAAGGGGACTATCTTAACCACCCCACCTCTGAGCCCAATTCTACCTTCCCTCCTCTGTGCTCCAAAAACTCAAAACAGCACTTTGAATGTACTTGTTTATGTGTCTGCGTGCCTGCTGAATAATATGTTCTGGTAGGAATAAAGGCTGTCTTATTCATAGGCTATAGAATTAGTGCCGACAATATGATCTTAGGCATATAACCATACCTCTCACAATCTAGGGTCTCATCTGTAAAGTGGGAAAATACCTCACAGGGTTTCTGTGAACCTTAAATGGGATAATGTATTTTTTTAAGTATTTGGTTTACTGCTATGGTATCCCAATCCTAAAATCTATCTTTAATTTGAACCAGTTCTCAGGGATGACAGAGCAAAATGCTATTCACAAAAATGTCTTCCCAGAGTCCCTGGCTATGCTGGATGTGAGTTTGGAGTTTGAAGAATAAAAATCAATATCCCGAAGGAACTTGGTTTAAAAAAAGTATGTATGGCTCATTTTAGGTGTTCAACACAATACCTGTTTTCTTCATCCTTCCCACCCAACGAAATAATAAGTACCCTTTTAGTGTACATTAAGTGAAAGAATGATGAATCAATTAATTTATTTGGCTTGAGCTCTTATAGTTTTTTTGTAAATAATAATGTTTCAAGTGATTGCTATATTTCAGGTACTGTGGTATATGCTTTATATATGTTTAATCTGCACAACAACCATATGAAGTAGGTGCTACCTTAATCCTCATTTCATACGTGAGAAAACTGAAGCCTAGTTATTTATCCACAGATAAGTGGTAGAGCCAAGATTAGAATCTGACTCTCAGGCCCATATTCTAACCGCTGTGTTTAGTGTAGAGGAATATTTATGGTTTAAATACCCAATTTTCAACTGTGCTCAGGGCTAGAACAAAGCTGTGTGTATTTGGATTTAAAACAAACACTGCCTAGGCCTTTCGCAAACACTTCATGGAGGGAGACCATCCTGTTCCCTCTCCCATAAGAGTGTGCCCTCTGAAAAGCAATGTGCAGAGCAGTGCCAGGAATCAGATCCTTTGAAGTACACAACCTGCCTGGGCTTTGGCCGTCAGCCAGCTCTGAGTCAGCTGGCCGGTAAAAGGGACAGAGGCTCAGATGTAATCAGTTCCTGAACAGGCTCAACCATACCACCTCCACCTTCCTTAGCCTTATTTATCCTTTCAACCTGATTTCACAAAAAACTGCAAAGGAAGGTACCATCTATCAGAAATGGCCCAGGAACTCCCCCTTAAACCCTTCAAACTAACTTCCTCCTCCCCCCAAAGACAGCCACACTTACTAGTACTATGCAAAATCCCAGAATGATTAACGATAATAATGCTTGGAAGCTTTGGTAGCGTATTCGAATGAAATACAGACTTTGGAGTCAAATTAGCCAGAGTTCAAAGTCTTAGTTTTATCATATTGTTGGACAAATTTTCCAATCTCTTTTTAAAAATATACATTTTTATCGATTTCAGAAAGAAAGGGAGAATAGAAACATCAATGATAGAAAAGAGCGTTGATTGGCTGCCTTCTGCATGCCCCCTACTGGGATCAAGCCAGCAACCCAAGCTTGTGCCCTTGACTGGAAATGGAACCTGGGACCCTTCACTCTACAGGCTGACACTCTATTCACTGAGCCAAACCAGCTAGGGCTCTAATCTCTTAAGATTCCAAATTTCTTATTGATAAATTAGGGATGGCAATATTAACAATATTTTATAGAGTTGTTATAAATATTAAGAAACTTCTGAAACTTTGCTTACAGGAAGAGATTAAATGTTATCTGTAACTGTGAAGCCTTGGGTAAGAGAACAATGGAGACTCTCTCACTCTCACCTAGAAAGCTTTTGTGCAAAATTAAAAAGTCCCTGGCACAGAGTAAGTGCTCAAACATTAATTTATTTGATCAAAACTCCGTTTCCCAGTTTAATAATAATAAACAACTCAAGTTTCTTCCGTCACAAGCCTGATGAGATTCAGTCTTGTCATGTATAAAAGGGACAACGCTATTGGAATTAGGTAAGCATCTGGACTATATAAGGTTCTGAGGATTTTATATCAGGTAAGAGCCACATGTACTTTAAAAACCTTAGAATTTACACAGCATTTACTTAACCAGTCGAACTCTCAATTTATGGGGTAGTTCTCAAATCATATTTGGATTTATAGTTGTCCCTTGAACATGTGTCCACTCTATATTGGATATTTTTTTCAATTGACCTGTTCAAGAGTCAAGTCTTTGGTTAGGAATCCCTGTGTGTAGAGAGCTGCCTGTAGTTATATGAGAATTTTCTACTGCCAGGAGGTCAGCACCTCTAACCCTGGCTTGTTCAAGGATCAACTCTATTTGTTTCACATGCCATTCTCCTCCACTATGAGACAAGGAACATTTTTCATCATCTTTCTCTATACAAATAAAATTTCACTGGTGAGGACACAAGCCTAACTGTTTTAAGTGTGTCTCTAAACAAAGAGAGGTAATAATAGAAATCCAAAGATAATGTGACTCATATAAGGTAAGCCTTGGGACAAACCTTAATATCTTCATCTTTAAAATTGCATAATCCTTACTTCAAAAACCTTGAAAAGATAAAGATGCTGATCCTTTAGTTGTAGCACATATTAATAAACCTAAAAGCAAGTTGAATACAATATACTATCTAATAAAAGAGTAACATGCAAATGTGACCATACCTTGGCCCCTGATTGGTTATGATACCAGCCAATCAGGAGCGGAGGGCTGGGCCGAGCAGAGCGAGGGCTGCCCTGGGGGTGGAGACAAAGCAGTAGCGTCAGCAAGTGCCAAGGTGTCCTGGCCTCCTGAACTTGGAGGCGGGGGTGGGGGGTGGGGGGGGTGGGGTGGGGGGGGTGGGGGGGGTGGGGGGGTGGGGGGGGTGGCAAGCACAGGAGCTTGGAGGCAGCTGGGATGCAGTGAGCGTGAGAGCGCCCAGGCCGCCGGAGCTTGGGGGCGGCTGGGGAGAGAGGGTGGGGCACGGTGAGCGTGGGAGGCGGCCAGGGAGCGGGGCAAGCAGCCGGGGCATGGGAGCGGGGGTGAGTGCCCAGCCCCTGGGGCCAGGTGGTCACAGGCAGCTGGAGCTGCACTGAGCAGGGAGATGGCTTGCCAGAGGCTTCAGGCCTTGGGCAGGCTGGGGGTGAGCCATCAGTTGGACATCCCCTAAGGGCTCCCAGTATGTGAGAGGGGGCAGGTTGGGCTGAGGGGACCCCCCCCCACACACACGAATTTCACGCACCAGGCCATCTGAACATGACCATTAGTTAATGCTCAGGAAGCATGATATGATTCTCCCTAATATGTAAAGGACCAAGAAAGGATGGTAACACATTTATGGAACTATGCTTGTAGGCTGCCTGGATACCCAGAAATGTTTCCTGGGCTGAGTTCTTAACCTGGGGCACATGAAGGAGTTGTAGAGGGGCTAAAAGCTTTGCAAATACCTGTTCAGATGTAAAGTGGTTAAGGTGAGAGGGATGTGATTGTTTATTTTTGTGTACATGGAGAAGGTGACATCATAAATAAGTCCATAGCTTTTCTAATATTCTCAGAGGTGAATGGACCCTAAGAACCACTACTTTAGGGTATGAGAAAAATCCCTATTGGTTCAACAAACATCTGTCAAACACTACATAGAGCACCATAGTAGAGAATAACCTGAAAAACAAATATTCTGAAAATTTTCAATAATTTATGGTATAAAACAGTTTTTCTCCTTTTTGTTATCAAAACAAGCAGGCTCTGTGATTTCATACCTGCTTATCTCAATTACCTGAAAAAGATATTTATAAAGTGCCTACTAGTAAGCTATCAACCATTAGTTCATTTTCCTTCACTTATCAGTTTAAAGCATACATCTTCCCCCTTCTTTAGTGCTACTTTTTTGTTATTGTTAATCCTCAGCCAAGGATATTTTTCCTTTGACTTTTAGACCAAGAGTGAAAGGGAGGAAAGGAAGGAGAAATATCCCTGAGAGAGAGACTCATCGATTGTTTGCCTCCTGTACATGCCCCTGACTGGGGCAAACTCTCTAGCCTGAAACCCAAGTAGATGCCCTTGACTGGGAACCCAACCCATGACCCTTCGATGCATGGTTGACGTTCTAATCACTGAGCATACTGGCCAGGGCCTTTGTGCTACTTTCAATATTCATTGAAAGAAAATCTTGCCCTAGGACTAACTATATTATCCAGGATGGGAATAGGAGGCACAGTGTGATTTCCCTGTATCTGTAAAGGATGGCAGTACTATAAAAGCCCTTAAGTAATGTAGGTCAAATACCTTACGTTAAAAGCTCTGGCACATAGAAGGTACTAAATGAATAGTGGCTAATAAAAAGAAACTAAAATATTCAAAATTAGAACAGGTGCAGACCCAGGGGAAGTGAGAACAGAAGCAACACTGGTGTAAGTTTTAACAGGTTTCACAGTTGTAACATATGAGAACTTCAGGGAACATTAGAGTATATACAGTTATTCTATAAATGAGAAGGCTGAGGATCAGGGAGCTATGTCACTGGTGTTCAGTTCAGATCAGCCTTAACTTTGCAATTTTTGACAGCAACTTACATGAAATTAAAAATTTTTTTATTGAGATATGGATTTGTTGTTCTAATTATTTATGCATTCACTGGTTGCTTCTTGTATATGCCCTGACCAGGGATCAAACCCACAACCTTGGGTTCGATAATCTAACCAACTGAACTACCTGGCCAGGGCAATTTACATGAAATTTTATGAGATCACAATGCTTGCTAGCGTTTGGTTTTGTCATCTAAATAACTGTCTCATCAGTTAAAATTGGAGGACAGAGCAGGTACTCCCTCCTGGGAGCACGCCCTTGCTTTTCCCTTCTCTCCTTTTCCCACAGGTCTGCAACCAATGAGCAGCAGCAGCTCATCCTGGGCTAACCCCCTGACCTGTCCCCGGGTCCCTTTTCTCTGACTCTCCAGTGAGCTGACAGCGGCCTCGCCCTGGCTTACTTCTTTCCCATTTCTAGAGAGCCAAAGCAGCCCTGCCTGGTCTGTCTGTTGCTTCTTCTAGTCTAAGCCCTCCCTCCCTTGTTTCACTTCCCCAAATTTAATAAACATATTCTAAAAAAAAAAAAAAATTGGTAGACAGAAACTCAGGAAACACACACACACACACACACAGACACACACACACGATTTTACTTGTAATTGGAGAACACTGACTTGAACTTTGGAATATCATTAATCTAACCTTATTTATTATAATGAAATTGAGTCTCAGAAAGGGGAAGTGACTTTCCAAGACAAGTTACTGGCCAAGTCAGTACTGGAATCCCAGTTCTGTATCTCAGAGAAAGCCAGATCAAACTTTATATGAAGGCCAGTCCTCTTCAGGGCTCATTTCCTTTCTTTGGAGCCCCTGTCTTTGAGAACCAAGGGCCCTTGCAGGCACATTGTTCAGAACACATTATCAAACCCTAATCTCTAACTCCATCCACTGACCCTAACGCCCGTCTAACTTAACACACAACACTACATACACCTTTTGTGAATCTTCTCAATAGTTTGATCTATAAACTAAGGTGCAGATGACTAACAATGGTGTAATGATTTAGCCCCTTTTATTTTTTAATCCTCATCCAAGAATATTTTTCCATGCTTTTTCTAGAGAGAATGGATGAGAGAGGCAAAGACAGAGAGAAACATCAATGTGAGAAAAATACATCAATTGGTTGCCTCCTGCTACCAGGGCCTGGGCCAGGGAGGAGTCTGCAACCAAGGTAAGTGCCTTTGACTGAAATCGAACCTGGACCCTTTGGTCCACAGGCTGACGCTCTATCCACTGAGCCAAACAGGCCAGGATAATTTAGCCCCTCTTTGGATATCTGTATTTCTGTATTAGAAAAGATGCTGTCCCAAATGCCGTTTTGAATAAGAAAAAGCTGTACATGGAACATTCAAACATTACTCTTTGAAAAATTATTTTTTACCCAAAACAATTTATAAAAGGGGCAGCACAATAAATTTAGAGGGTAATGGAACTGTTCTATATCTTGACTGTAGTAGTGATCATACAAATCTATACATTTGTTAAAATGTATAGAATTTGAATTATACATCAAAAGAATAAGTCTTACGGTATTAAACATTTTAAATTAACAGAAAAATTTTAAAAAGGGAAAAAGTAATTTAAAAGCTCATTAATAACCCTTAGCCCAGAGGCAATATTAGTCTTATAAAAAAGGATATTATAATGGTGGAAATTTGGTCACAGAGGAGGCTGCCTTATTGGGGAGATATTTTTGGAAATGATAGTTACTTCTCTTAAACCAGGAAATCTCCTACTCCACTACAATATATTATACTGCAGCTTTTTTGGCTTACAGATCTATCCCCTCACCCTCCACCCCCAAGACTGTTAGCCTCCTAAGGGCATTTCTGCGCTTAGGTACCTTGGTGTCTCCAGAATCTGCCTAGTATATCTGACACCTAGTGGATACTCAATGAATATCTGCTGAAGGAACAAAAGTATTTTAAGCACAGAAGGAAATGTGAAAATAAATATGGTATCATTCCTGCTCTCAAAGGAATTTAACAATGTACTGACTATGTACTCGCAATGTAGTTAATGGTATACAAACAAGTGGGAAATAAGAGGGCAGAGATAGGGCCAGATTGTGTAGGCTGATGATAGAAACCTTCAAACTATCTTAATGTTGTTTTGAATATTAGTGCTATAATGTACAACAGGAAACCCTTTAATATCCCTTCATAGAACTGTGACTGATGATTAAAAAAAACACAACCTTACTGGGTGACAGAATAGACCAAATGGAGGTAGTCTATCTAAAAATGCTTTATCTAATTGCAGAGTATATGGTTTGTTTTTAAAGAAATTGAGGATGTAACAGTCTTTGACAAAGCTGCATCTTAAAAATGTTTACATAAAGAATCAGGTCCCAAAGGAAAACAGTAATTAATGTCACCAAGACAGCCATTCTGGAGTAATTTTGCTTAAAAAATAAACATTAAGTGTTACAGTAATGGCTTTATGGTCATGACATGAAACACAAAATGGCATGACGCCCAGCTATCAATAAATACTTTATTCTCAAATATCATGGTCTTCTGTGCACTGGGAATCAAGGATTCCAATTCAATTTTCTGTCCAAAACTTGAAGGACTTCATCAAACAATGTTCTATTTCCTTCATTGTCTGAAACAGACTACTTCATTAGTCAAAAAATAATCAGGTGATAAGGGGTGATGTCAGTTACAAGTTAAAGGACTAAACAATCTGTTAGTTTTATAACTTGTAACTTGTTTATCCATTAAACAATTTGCTGCATATCTACTGTGTAAGTGGCCAGGCAGAAGAGTGTATTAACTACAGGCAAAGGTAACATCTGGCCACCAAAGGCACTTTACCAGTTTATGAGCCAGTCCTTTTGCAACTTTGTGCTAAGAGGGAGTTAGAAGGTAGAATCAAGTTTTCCTAGAAATGGTAAGCAGCTTTTGGAGAACACTGTGAATTTTAGATGTGGCTTTTAATTCTCTCATTGGCCCACAATTAGTCACTGGTTCTACTTTTTCCAGGTCAAGTACTAAATGATGCAGTATGTCCATAATTATTTTCAAAATATAAAACTGTGTCATGTAGCCTGCACAAGTACTACAAGTTAAAAAAAATACTGAAAATGAAGATTGTTCTGTAAGGTCTGGAGCACATTGCCAGTGTTTATGCTTTTAGTATCAAATCATCTAGATGACTTATTTTGAAAAGGAAGCAACTATAGGTGGACAATCTGTTATCCCCGTGGTCGGCAAACTGCAGCTCTAGAGCCACATGCGGCTCTTTGGCCACTTGAGTGTGGCTCTTCCAACAAATACCATGGTGTTAGAAGTTTTAAAAAATTGGCTCTCAAAAGAAATGCCAGTGGTTGTACTGATGATATTTGGCTCTGTTAACTAAAGAATTTGCCGACCGCTACCTTATCCTAAACCCTTGGGACCAGGTGTGATGCAGAATTCAGAAATCCCTGGCTTTTAGAATGGCAATAAGGTCATTATACTGTATTATAGTTCCAGAGCAGGAGATAGGTTAACAGAGTCAGGAAAGTTAAAAGGCCAGTGTGGCCAATTTGCAGCCAGTTTGTAACTAACAAGCCTATCTTGTTAAAACTTGAGAGCAAATGGTTAAAAACCTCCCCGAGAGAATGCAGAAAGGAAGGGGGAAAAGAAAAACAGGGGTTTTACTCCCTAAGCATAGAAGCCAGCGGTCTCAAGGCTTGACAAGATAAAGTTGCCAGGTGCTTCACATGAATTCTGGGAAGGCCACAACAAAGGAAGAAGGGACCTTGAGAATTAATCTTTATCAAAATACTCAAAGGAATTTTGAAACCTATAGACAGGAGGGTAGATAACACCTCAGACCCTCAACCAACTCTTCAGATTAGCTGAGAGCCCATCTGCACTTCATAAACCAGATGTATAGGTTTGCTTGCTTTGTTTCTTTAATAGAGTTGTATGCTTGAATTGTTTTAATAAGTTGGCTTTTATAACACAATAAAGGTCTCTTATATAAATTCATTTATATGAGAAGATAGGATCGAGGTTGGGGACAGCCCTCTCCTAATGACTCTCTGGTGTCTTTGAGAGGTGCCTCTAACATACTATATCATAAAATGCCCCCAGCAGGGTCTAAGTCAGCATACTGGTATCAAACAATACTTCTGCAGTGAAGTGAATGCTGAGCCTATAAATAGCTTTACATCACCACAGATCAGAGCAAGCTATACACCTGAGCTGCCTAATCTCATCTGTAAAGCAAAGTTCTTTAAGTTGGTAGTTGACAAATGCTGATGTGCTACTTTAGACATTGGTCTAGTGTGCCCCATGTGGATCAAAAGGGTTGAAAATCACTATTCACTTTAGTATTTTTTTCAGTCCAATGTTTCTGTCTGAACTGCTTTATAGCCTTATATACAAGCTACGAGGAAACAAACTCACTGATATCCATAAGGGGTTGAGAGGGAGAAGTTATAAAATCCTTTCAGCTGTAAATTACCAACACAAACCCCAAATTTTTAGATGGTAGAAAAGATACCAAGAACACTCTGAAGGCAGAGCAAATTGCAGGATGAACTCCAGCTTAATTATTTTTAAAAACCTGCTTTAAATAGTTATGGAGCTTTTGTTTCACCATATGCTCTTTGTTTCATATGGCTGTTTTATTTTCTTGGGAAATGTGGGGGGAAAGAACACAACATATTTGTAATCTTCACCAAATGGGAGATAAACTTAAGTCTGGGATATTTCCTTTCTCATTTTCCCTAAGATCTTATGTAGATCTTCAGTCAACAACCTGGGTTCTTTTATTGTTACTGATTTTAGAGAGAAAAACACTGGTTTTGTTGTTCCACCTATCTATACATTCATTGGTTATTTTTGTATGTCCCAACAAGGGATCAAACCCACAACCTTCGTGTATTTGGAGAACACTCTAACCCACTGAGCCACCCAGCCAGAGCATGGGTTCTAGTCTTAATTCCTCTACTTGTTAATGGGTGAACTTGAGCAGATTTGTGCCCTAATTTAAAAATGGAGGTGACCCTAGCCAGCGTGGCTGACTGCCAACCTATGAACCAAGAGGTCAGAGTTCGATTCCTGGTCAGGGCACATGCCTGGTTGCAGGCTTGGTCCTGTGTGGGGCCTGCAGAAGGCAAGCAATCAATGATTCTCATCATTGATGTTTCTCTCCCTTCTGAAATCAATAAAAATATTTAAAAAAACGGAGGTAAGCCGAGACCGGTTTGGCTCAGTGGATAGAGCGTCGGACTGTGGACTGAAGGGTCCCGGGTTCGATTCCGGCAAGGGCATGTACCTTGGCTGCGGGCACATCCCCAGTGGGGGGCATGCAAGAGGCAGCTGATCGATGTCTCTCTCTCACTGATGTTTCTGACTTTCTATCCCTCTCCCTTCTGCTCTGTAAAAAATCAATAAAATATATTTAAAAAAAAATAAAAAAACGGAGGTAATTCTTACCCTAGGTACTGTTGAATGAAAATGGTAGCTAAAAATATACTTGTAACAGTACCTATCTCATTTACTTATTGAACGTCTAAGAGGTTTACTTTTCACACCTGGAGATAGGTTAATGCTGAAATATTAGAGCAGTGTTTAGCCAGAATTGAGACTGATTAGGTAAAGATTAACTTGTTGGGTGTGCCAGGCACTTTACTGGTCTTTTGTAGTACCACCAGCTACAATGAAAACACATACACAATCTTACCTCATGGAGCTTACACACAAGTGGGACCACTTGCAGTCACTTTCCCTGCCTGTTACTAATAAATCAAAAGGAGGTTAAGTCCTAAAAAGTGTTTGTCTCCACCATGAGAAATACAAGAATTTCCTTAAATCCACTTTGTGGTATAATTTGACTTTGAAATAGAAGCAAGGAATCTTAAGTTTTTCAGTGAGCAGGTCTCTGAAGTTCTTAATCAGACCTTAGATTTAACAGTGAAAAGGAGAAAGTTCCTGTCACTATAAAAATTTAAAACAGGGTTGTGCATCAGGGAGTCATAGAATTGTGGGTGGTGGTGGGGGGGGGTGTGTCGATGAACTTGGATGGAAAAAAATTACATCTCCATTTTTAATAACTTCAAATAAAATTTGAATGTAGGTGAAGACCAGAATAGTGTCCATAGAAAATGTTGACAACTTTAAGTATTTTACGTTCAATGTTGAAATTACAGCCAGTGCAAGATCTTAATGAGTTAATAAAGCAAACCACGAATTTCAATTTTTGATAATTATTTCAATACTAGAGACCTGGTGCATGAAAATTTATGCACTGGAGAGGGAAAGGCCCTCAGACTGGCTTGCCCCCTTTCACAGTCTGGGAGCCCTCAGGGGCAGGAGGTGACCCAGCAATCAAGGGAAGGTGATGCCATCACACCTCTACTGCTGACACTGCCAACAGTGTCTTAGCCTGCCCTGGTTACCTGAACATTGGGCAGCCCTGGGCAACCGGGCAGCCACCATCCAAAGCTTGCCTACACCTTGGGCTGGCCCTGGGCAGCTGAAGAGACTGGGAGACTCTGGAGGCAGGTGTGTGGAGTGCCATCTTTGAGGGTATGAGTCAATTAGCATATCCCTTCCTTATTGGCTATGGGTGCCACCATATTTGTGAGGGCATGATGGTCAATTAGCATATTCCCACTTCATTAGATAGGATTGGCTCCCTTTGTAACCCAACATACTATAAAAACTTTTTGAAAATGACACTGAAAAGGTTGAGTCTAATGGTCTGAAGGATCATAGTCTCCATTGTATCACCAGAGCCTTGTACTTGATAATTACTTCATACTTAAAAGAATTAAACGGATTTACAACTGGTGAACACAGCACTCTCCAAATATTGATACTTTGGATGTCTATAATAAAGTACTGTAGGGTTCTTTATTCAAAAGTATTTTTTAATCAAGTACTTTAGTTGAAGACATGGATCATGTAACTTGTTCATTTCCCTAAGAAGGCTATATACCTTTGTTAAGCAATACTTGGTCATGTGGTTGGATTACAGTCTTCACTGAATAGGTATGTACAAAGAAAAATTAAAAAATATTTGGCATTTGCTCTGGCCAGTGTGTCTATGTATAGTATTGGCCAGAGCACCAAAAGGTTGAGGGTTTGATTCCTGGTCAAGGGCACATACTTAGGTTGCTCCCTGGCCTCAGGAAGCAACAAATCAATGTGTCCCTCTCACAATGTTTCTCTCTCCTTCCCTCTC
This sequence comes from Antrozous pallidus, assembly GCA_027563665.1. Taxonomy (NCBI): domain Eukaryota; kingdom Metazoa; phylum Chordata; class Mammalia; order Chiroptera; family Vespertilionidae; genus Antrozous; species Antrozous pallidus. Next base: position 53,353,550 of record CM050520.1, on the reverse strand, counting down.
ACTCTAAAAATCAATGGAAAAAAATACCATTGGGTGAGAATTAACAACAAAAAATTGGTTAACTGTCTTGAAATTTCAATAAAAATAAGATGTACTGAGCACAATGGAAAGACTGAATTAGGAACACAAAAAAGGGGGCTTACACTTAGAGGGCTGACTTTGGTATTATTTTACCTTGGTGTTTTCAAGTAAAATTAGGTGGAGAGGAATCACCTAGTGAGTTTATTAAATGGCTATATTCAGGTATGTATTTACATTTGATTAAGTTCATGTTCATATACTTATTCTTAAAAATAAATGTTTTCAGTCATCCAAACCTACAAAAAGAAAGAAAACCATAGGACAGAGCAGACTTTTCTGGTTAATCATTAACTATGGATATTTAGATTTCAAATATTGACTTTGGGATATTTGTTGCATTTACCTTTAGTAGCACATGAAGCAAGAAGCTAAAATTATGCCAATTTGCTACAAAAACAGTGGGTCAACTAAACAAGACTAGAAAACTTATTTTCTTTTCCTAAATATTAATTTGAAGTAAAATGTTTAAAACATGAAATACTATAAAGTTTACAGAATGAAACTCCAAATGCAGAACCCTGTAAAGAATGCTCATTTGTGTCTGCTTATAGAAATGTACAATTCAGAAAACATTTAATTCCATCTGAGATCTGAAAAGGCATCTTTTGGTAAATATTTTTCTTTTCCCCCCTTTAAGCTTACTTGTCTCAACTCTGTGATTGGGTTAGAATAATTTTTAAAGTAATTGCTGGGTCTACATCATTTTTGGTTGCTGGCATTTCATTTTAGAAACAAGAAAATTGATTCTACTTCAGAAGACAGATACAGAAAAGCAGGCAAATTTCAGAGCTTGGAATATGATTACTTTAGAACTATGTAAGACATGAGATAATTCTAACATTTTTTATAATTTAGAAGATCATTTCTTTTAGAGAACAAATTACAATGATCCTAAATTAAGATAGGGCCTGCTTTTCAAAGTCAACTGTGAGCTTTTTCAAGCTACACAGGTGTGTATACAAGCAAAATCTGTTACTGTGGAATTTTTTAAAAATAAATTTCAGCCACTCTAGGTACTATAAAAATGTATTCACAACACAATTCAGTCAGGAGAATTTTATATTCCTTATGTGGTAATGGCTGGAAAGAATTGTTGTTGCTCTCTATCTTAAGAAGAATGGAACTATATATTGGTAAGAGCTTATTCATCCAAGAATTACTTATCAACAAATTGCTGAAAGAGTACATTTGAGGTAATCTCTATCCTGTCCTTGGGATCCTAACTGCTCTGGGGCTACTCCTTAAAAATTTAAACACACACACAAACTTATCTGTTCTAAAGCCCTCTGCTAAATGCTTTATATAGATTATTCTGTTCAATCCCCTCCCACACCCTACAGGCTATTATCACTGAGGCAAAGAATGTTACTAATTTCTTTGATACTGTGCAAGACATTCAAGATAGATTTGAAACCGAAGCAGCCAGAATCCAAAGGTCACTGACAATATTCTCTAAAATTCTAAAGTCAGTCTTCATTTAACATCTCCAAGGGGACCAACCTCCTTCCTTCAAAACAGACAGACCCTAAGTGTGTGAATCTTGAGGCTGCTTTAAACATTTCAAATGCTTGTTCTCTCGAGTCTTATCTTTATTCTTTAGCAGATATACATGCAAGAATGCAACAGGATTCTGAATGTAAAGACTCCAAACAGTAATGGAGTAAAATTTGGAGCAAAAAAGATACTATACTCGGTCAGTGTGGCTCAGTGGTTGAGTATGAACCAGGTCACAGCTGATTCCTGCTCAGGGCACATGCCCAAGTTACATCTCCACCCCTAGTAGGTGTACAGGAGGCAGCCGATCAATGATTCTCTCATCACTGATGTTTCTATTATCTCCCTATCTGAAATCATATTAATCATTATCTCAGGATATTTTCCCATTGATTTTGTCAGTGGGAGGGGGAGAGAAACAAGGATGTGAGAGACACATCAATTAGTTGCCTCCCATAAACACTCTGATAGGGTCCAGGGATTGAGCCTGCAACCAAGGTATGTGCTCTTGTCTGGAATTGAACTCAAGTTCCTTCACTCTGTGCACCCATGCTCTATCCATTGGGCTACACAGGCTAGGGCAGTGGTCGGGAAACTCATTAGTTAACAGAGCCAAATATCAACAGTTGAAATTTCTTTTGAGAGCCAAACTTTTAAAACTTAAACTTCTTTTAACGCCACTTCTTCAAAATAGACTCGCCCAGGCTGTGGTATTTTGTGGAAGAGCCACACTCAAGGGGCCAAAGAGCCGCAGTTTGCCAACCAACGGGGCTAGAGCAATAAAAACCTATTTTTTAAAAGATACTATATTACATATGCTGTACCCAAATATCAATAATACTAAGATTAAATTAACAATTTTTAAAATTTAGGATTTAGGGACTTACTAAAAATTATTTTCAGAAAATTCTAGTTATCTGACTGCCTCTGTCTAGAGACCTGTTTAAATATCTGAATAGCTTTACCATAATTTTTTGTTGTTTTTTTAAAATACATTTTATTGATTTTTCACAGAGAGGAAGGGAGAGGGATAGAAAGATGGAAACATCGATCAGCTGCCTCCTGCACACCCCCTGCTGGGGATGTGCCCGCAGCCACAGTACATGCCCTTGACCGGAATTGAACCTGGGACCCCTCAGTCCGCAGGCCAATGCTCTATCCACTGAGCCAAAACGGTTTCGGCTACCATAATTTTTTGATTACATTAAACTTTTACTGAAAAAGTGTCTCTTGTTATCAATTCCTTAGCATTAGACTAAATCCTTACTCTAATATCTAGGTAAGATATTTTGGTATTCTTTCTCTCTTCCTAACTATGAAGTATAAATTGATCCCTGGGTGATTTCCTTATTTACATATATCACAATTCATTATGGGTATAATTTATAATAACCTAAAATCTTTGCCAATAGTGTTTCAGCATTATAGATATCCCGCATGTCACCTATAATTTTAAAAATATAGAAAGACTGCTGAAACCAGTTCGGCTCAGTGGATAGAGCGTTGGCCTGTGGACTGAAGGGTCCCAGGTTCGATTACGGTCAAGGGCATGTACCTTGGCTGCGGGCACATCCCCAGTGGGGGGTGTGCAGGAGGCAGCTGATCGGTGTTTCTCATCAATGTTTCTAACTCTCTGTCCCTCTCCCTTCCTCTCTGTAAAAAAATCAATAAAGTATATTTTTAAAAAATACACAAAAATTCTGTAGCGTTCCGACCCTACAGATTTAGGCAGGGATGGGTGGGCAATAACTATGTATTTTTGAGTTCTATAGGTGATCCTGACACGTTACCTTGTTTTTTGTTTACAAAAAACAAAATCCTTACTTCAGCAGCAACTGACACAATACTACTTAATGATCTACCTATAATTATAATATAAATCAATGTACTAACCCTATTTTATTTTTTTCCATCACATTTATCCCCCCTATATCCTCCTCCCTAATTCTCTTGATGGAAAAAGAGATTTCTGTATCTACTTATTCCACTTTTCAGTTTTCCTAACCCAGTGTTTTCTTTGGGACACTGAGGTTATTGTTTTAGAAGCTGACATCACTGACTCCTCAAATATTATTTTTGTAATTAAAATTCCTAAAAAAATAGTATAGATCCCCATCCCCCCCAAAAAAGTTAAGGGTTAACTCATGGAATCTTACTGTAGCTATTAGCTAGATTCATTTCATTTCTTCATGGTTAGATGTCCATTGGATATAAGGCTAGAAAAACTTCAAACTACCCAAACACATGGCAAACTACAGAAATTAGTGCATTACATAGGTGTCACTCTCACACATTTCTAAGAAATCTGTTGGTGTTTCTTCCCCCCCACAAATCTGTCTTCCATAGTAACTCAAATTGAGGAGGTTATTGCTGAAATGTAAAATTAGCAAGTTACAATGATTTTGTATAAGACACAAAAACACTTTGTATAACCAACCCCTAAAAATAATTTAGGTTTGAAACAGCGTAAAATGTAAACCTGTTTAGTCTATTTTATATCTATTAAGCTTGAAACACTCCTATAGTTCAGGTCAGAAATAAAATAGCACTTTGTTCCTTTTCCTATACTTACCACCGTTACCCTCAAAGGTATTTCTTAATAACATAATTATTTGCACGGGCCCTGCCCATTGTTATATTCATGGATAAATGAGAGCAATACATATTATATTTGTTTGAAAATAAAACAAAGCTGTTCATCTTGTGACTTGTTCCCAGAAACATGACATATAAGATCATTCTTCATAAAACTGCTTACATTTAAGAGTCTATTTCTACCATGCTTTTGTTGTAATAATTGTGCCTAGCCTTTCTTTGACAAGGTAATTTATCAGCTACAGTTTTATTAACTTCTAGTATGTGAAGTGCGTATCTTACTAAAAATAACTAGTTACTTTTGTTTTCAGAATGAGGTGCAAAAGGAGGAAGTCAAAACAGCATAAAGTATATCAGCATTTTTAACCCTTTGGACACCCTCAGGAGGAAAAGAAATCTCCCATCTTTCCACGGTGTCCACAGACTCTGAAAAACAAACACACAGCATTGTTTTAGTAACACAATTGACATACATATCATTTGAGACACTAGACAAAATCACTTAAAAGACCAGTTATTTTGATTTCAGTTACTCAGTTTAAAAAATTAGTTGTTAAGTAGTTGTAATTAGGGAGTACCGCACATTTAAGTTGGTGAGCCGTGCTAATTAACATCCCATCTCTGCAGGATTTTAGCGAATACTCTCTGGGTTTACCCAAGAACCTGTGCTACATGGGAATCGATCACCAGCCGTCAATAATATCTGCCTTCAACATCTCCCCGCTTTTGCTGGCAGTATGAAGATGTCATTTTAACCCGGTGTTTTGATCCTTGGTCCTTCCTTAACTGCGGTGCCAAAGCACGGTCCGTCCCAAAGCACCGTCCGACCCTTTGCAGCTTGTCTACCTTCCAACATCGATCTCCTTAGACCCTTTTGCAAATCACTCTGCATGAAAAACCCAGCGAGGGTCCGAAACCTTTGGAAGGAGTAAGAAAGGATGGGAAATAAATTAAGAAGTTAAACATACATTTGGAGGGGACAGCCCAACTCTGTGGGCGAGAAGGTCGCCGCCCGGGGTCCCCGCAGCCCAACAAAGATATCGACCACCCCGACGATCCTGGTAGAGACTCGAAATGATGCTCCGAGCCCAGACGTGAACTGACTCCCTCAGCACCTTACTCAGAAAATAGAGCAAGAGGCGTAGGGGGCCTAGGCAACCCCCGCAAAACCGAGAGGACGAGGCCCATTCGACCTCGGGAAGCCGCCTACAGCCAGGCCCGCCCTACATCTGTCTCCAGATGAAGCCTCGACCTCCCGGTTCCCAGGCTCTGGCCCCCGATCTCCTACGGGCTTGTCCTCCACCTCACCGTCCCCAATGCTCCACCACACGACTCCCGCGCTGCCTAAAGCCTCAATCGGCTCCGCAGCATCGCCTCGCTCCCCCAATATGGCGGCTGAGCTTAATTCGCTGCCAGAGTTTGCTCTGGGTGCGTCCGACCTCGGCGCATTCTGGGCATTGTAGTTCCGACAGCAGCCTCAAGGTCCCGGCCAGGCTTGAAGAAGACTACAATACCCAGAATGCAGCGCTCCTGAGCATGGCTATTGGGGCCTTTTGGACAGAGGGATGATGTCATTGCAAAAACCCCACTGCATTCATTGTGCTACGATCTATCCTCCCCCCCCCCCCCCGCCCCCTGCTGCTGCTGGGCTTGTGATTGCCGCTCGCTCCAGCTGAGCTAAGAGTAGCAGCGGCATCAGGGCAGGGACTGACTCCAGCCCTTGGACTTAAGATTTCGCACCACCTTACGTTGCGTGCGTGACTCATTCGCATATCATTTCTGTTTATGCCTGGGGTGGGGAGAAATATCCCAAACCAGGTGAGTTGCAGTGATTTATTCAAATGGTTCTACCAAGTTATTCCTCCCGCTTAATTCTCAAGGCTTTTCTTTTGGGAAGATGGGGGTGAGGGGGAAGGATTGGGGAGGTGCTGGCAAGCGCTGCTAAGCGAAAAGCTCTGTGCAATTTGGGTCAGTGTACAGAACAACTCCGGCAACCTTCCCCCGCGGGAGGACCGATTCCTGCCAATTCTCTGGTCGCAACTCCCCTCCACCTTTCTGGAGCTGGGAGAGGGGGCTGGGCCGGGGAGGCTGTTGGGAAGTGCTCTTGGAGAATCAGAAGAAGGCTGAGGTGGGGGGACTGCTGCAGTCCTGTCACCAACGGCCCGCGTGCTGCTGAGGTTTGAGTGGGAAGGGGTGATGCGTGGGGAGAAATGGAGACAGTGATTTAATGCGCTCGCACTACTTTAGAACATTTCTGTGTCGCTTGGGCGAACTCGCACTCTTGGCTTTTAAGCTGAGCGTGCTCCTTCTCTGTAGGCTAAGTTTGGGGTGTGTGTGTCGCTTGCCTCGCCTTGTCTGCGGATTTGAGGTGACAGTGTCCTATAATGGTGCACTCCGTGCCAGTCAGAAATGTTTCACGTGTCCGGGGAAGCTTCGGCAGCCGTTTAAAACGTTCAGCGTTCTTTTCCCGGCTGCGGGATTTCAGGGTTGTTTGGAAGTGGAGCTGACAGATTTGTGCTTGTGTGAGTGTTTTAAATTACATTGCAATAGGCTCCTTGCCACTGGCAGTGGTACCGTAATGAGCTGCTGTTTCCTGAGGCACCGTCACCAGGCACGAATAACGGTTCCGAGAAGGGATCATTAGGGAAACCTGGGTTCATGTGAACGCGTGAGGGAAGGGAAAGTTAGAAGCCCTGTTAACCTTGATTTGCCATGACTGCAAGGTACCCACGAAAGAGTGATCCTGGCCAAGGACACCAAGGAGTATAGTAGTGTTTTTTTTGTTTTGTTTTGTTTTTCTTCTTAAAGGAACTAACACATTTAATAGGACAGAAAGCATTCTGACTTGTATGGTGTTGGCGCTCTACTTGTAAGTAATTAGGATGTGTAGTGCAATAAATATGTTACTTTGACATAAGCAACTGGCTGACTCAAGAACAGATGGGGCCAGTCTTAGCTGAGAGATCTACAACGTGGGAAATTGAATAGACCTTGGGTCAACCACACCCCCCTCTTAGAATGTCAAAAGAAGGAGAAATGCAGGCACTTTATGCTTAACTCTAAAGTGCCAAACCTTTTCATAGTCAAGTCAGGCTTTGGGGGGGAAGTCTTGACTGGTTATCTTCTGCAGCTGAATTGATTTTGTTCATTTTTAATTCGGATTCTTAGATCTCCAGAGTTACAGCTGGGTGATGCTTCATTTAATGCTGCTTGTTACTGAATGCAAAGGACAATCCATTGTATGGGCTTTGTAGTAGAGTGATTTATTGGGATGCAGTGACCAGCTTTTGGATTTGGGAAAAGATGGACTGCCTGGCTTTGCCTCTCTCTCTGTTGCTTACTGTCTGCTTTTTGGGGCACCTTACTTGTTTCTCGTGTACCTTCATCTCCCTACCCTTCTACATCCCTTGAAGTTCTTTCAGTTTCTCTTCCCATTTCTCCACTTGTGATTCTCACTTTTCCTCTGTGTTTCAGAATCTCCCTCTTATCACCGGTATATCACATCTATTTCTTTAAGTTTCTTTCCAGTCTCTGAATACCCTCCCCGCCCATTCTCTATCCTATCCAGAAACTCCAGGCAACATGGAGGCAGTGTGAATATTCCACAGAGTTCTCTTTGAGGAGTCTTTGTCCGTTCCCTGTCTTTCACTTGGTGCTTGGCAGGATGAGCAACATGGAGCCTGACCCCTTGGCCTGGTTTGTGGCTTCGGCAGCATGTGAACAATGAGATGTTGCAGTAGAGCTCATGCCAACTGTATTGCTACCTTTATTAAGAACTGCCAATAGGTTAGCAAGGTTTTAAAATGCCTTACCTGTAATGTTCTCATGATTCCCAAGGAATAAATAGATATCTAATGGCTTTTGCCTCATTTAATACTCTTTTCACCCTTATCCCTGTTCCAGTAAGTGGTGGGAAGTCTGTCTTTCCCCCTTCCTTCTCTGTTGATTGCTGAGGAGCATCATTAATGGGGGGACACTTTGAGCAAAGACATCTTTTTTTTTAAAGAACCCTTTTACTTTATTAAAATTATATATATATATATATATATATATATATATATATATATATATTTTTTTTACAGAGAGAAAGGGAGAGGGTTAGAGAGTTAGAAACATTGATGAGAGAGAAATGTTGATCAGCTGCCTCCTGCACACTCCCTACTGGGTATGTGCCCGCAACCCAAGTACATGCCTTTGACCAGAATTGAACCTGGGACCCTTCAGCTCACAGGCCGACACTCGATCCACTGAGTCAAACTGGTTAGGGCGTAAAGATATCTTTCTCTCCTGTGGTTTTCAATTTGTGGAGAAAGAAGTTTGGTATTTTATTTCCCCCTCTTAAGAAGAAGAGTGTGGTGGTAGTTATATTTGTTTGTTTAACATGAGTGCTTCTCTAGGCATGGAAAGCCTAATGTCTAACTACCTAGAAGCCTCTAGTATGACAAGCAGATTCAGAAGCTGTCATTCTAGACCTCTCTATACCATCTTCTCATTCCTAGTGTTGTTCTTCTAAGATGCTCTCTCTCCCAATCATGTTTTTTTTTTTTTTAGTGTTTTAGGGAGGAGAAATGCCATTTCTGTGCTCTTGAATAACTATGCAGTTCTTTCTATTTTAGTTTATATCTTTACAAAGGGATAATGATCCTTGCCCCTTGGTTTACTAGGCTTGCTGCAATCTGGGCGCAGCCTATCATTCTGATAATAAATATTAATCGAGCAGCTACTGTGTTCTAAGGACTGCGGATATATCAGGGAAAAGAGAATCTTTTCTTGCCCTCATAGAGTTTATATTCTAATAGGGAGACAATCATTGAACAAGTTATTGCAAATGTGATGAATGTTACTGACAAAGGGGGGTCTATTACAAGGTGGAACAGGAGTGCCTAACTGATGCTCTCCCCTTGTCTGGAGGAGTCAGAGAAAGTTTCCAGTAGAAAGTGACATTTCAAGAGACTTGAGTGCAAATACTTTAGGATGGTAATAGAAGGTTCAATTACCTGTGTAGTTGGTTCAATGTAATATGTAGAAAAATATTAAAAACATCACTGTGGCTGTTAAGGGAAGAAGAGAGAATTGACCAAACTGAATGTGTGACCACATAGTAAGTCATTTTTGTTGTCTACGTAAGTAATGATGATGGCTTGGATCCAGGGTAGTGGCAGAGGGCTTGGAGAGAAGGGACAAGATTAGAGAGAGACAAAGTTTGAAGATTGTAATTGATAAGGTTATTAATTGATTGGATGTGAGCATAGAGAGAAGAGAGTCAAGATAACTTGAATTTTTTCTTGAGCCACCAAAGATGTCATTTACCAGAGAATGAGAACACTGGATGGGGACCAGATTTTTGTTTGCTTTTTTCAATAAGGAGGGACTTTTGGACATGTCGAGTTTGAAGTTCCAGGAAGACATCTAAGATCTTTCCCTCACCCTGTCCACATGTGTGAATAGAAGAGAGCTGTGGTGACCGGGTACTACTTATTTATTAGCTGTATGATGTTGGACAGGTCATAGTCTTTTTCTGATCTTTATTTTTCTCTTCTGTAAAAATATGTGTTCAACGAGTTTATACTCATCTCCAGCTGTATGTGCACTGTGCTAGGAAGACAGCACTGATAAGATAGTGTTTACTTTGGAAGAGTTGAGGGAGAAAGACAAATAACCACATACAGAGAGGTATGTAGGCCTTGGTAAAAGGGCAGAGCCCCAAGGAATGCTTTCATTCTTCTTTCCTGGGGGGGAGGGATAGTGTCTACATTGACTTGTGACATTTGACCTGAGATACGAGGTAAGAAAGAATACTCTAGACTGTCCCCAGACACCTAATAGAGTACTTTGCATAAATTAAGGAGTCTGGATATTTGTTGATTGAGTGAACTAACCTAGGTCACTAAGGGCCCATTCACAAGCAGAAAATATCAAAATATTGAAAGAGCAGTTAGTAATGCAAATATCAAATGTTTTTAACAAATCCATTAACATGTATTCCTGAGACCTAAAACCTTTGAGATCTTTGGTGAATGAATTCGGGGAAATTCAGAAATATTTCAAATCTGGTTTCCTTTTGATCTTCACTTCCTTTATTCAAGTTAGTTTCTCAGAAATAATGTTAACTGTATATAGTTTGCTAAATAAATGGGTCTTAGACTTTTGAATTTTATAGATAAGTAGAATTTTTAAAAATAAGATAAAATGGGGGTGAGCGGTTGACAATAGTTATTTTTCTAATGTCCCCTTTGATTTTTATCTCATAAAGGATATTTAATACCAAAAGTTGTAGAAGCGTAATTTTAAAGTTAAGAACATATTTAGCTTTATAAATTTTTAAAAAACATTTTCTTTACTTTTTCACTTTGTTGGAGAATGGTTTAAAGAAGCCGAACAATAGCCCTAGCCGATTTGGCTCAGTGGACAGAGCTTCGGCCTGTGGACTGAACGGTCCAAGGTTCAATTCCAGCCAAGGGCACATGTCTGGATTATGGGTTGGGGCCTGCAGGAGGCAGCCAATCAATGATTCTCTCTCATCATTGATGTTTCTATCTTTTTCTCCCTCTCCCTTCCTCTCTGAAATTAATAAAGAAATATATAAAACGTATTTTTTTAAAGAAGACGATAAAAATACAATATTATAATATTTTTAAAACATTAATTTGTTGTTCCACTTATTTATGTATTCATTGGTTGATTTTAAAAATAAATGTGGAGATTTTTTTATTTAAAAATATATATTTTATTTATTTCAGCGAGGAAGGGAGAGAGATAGAAACATCAGTGATGAGAGAAAATCATTGATCGGTTGCCTTGTGCACCCCCCCCGCCCCCCCCCTGGGGATTGAGCCCACAACTCAGGCATGTTCCCTGACCGAGAATCAAACCTGCAACTTTGGCATATGGGGACGATGCTTTAAGCAACTGAGCCAACTGGCAATGAGGGCAATATTATAATTATTTATGGAACCACTGTCCTATATTCTTGGCTGTGATGAAAATGTGGCCCATCTCCAAATAAGAACATTTCCAAGTATGGAAGAATTTTATATGGACCATAGCTAATTTATTTTTAGTTTCTTCTTCATAGGAATCCAATCTTTAAAACTAGATAGACCTCTGCAAGATTAGACTGAGGCAGGGGTTCTTAACTTGTCCATGAGGATTCTCAGGGAGAACATGAATCCCTGAGATCATATGTTGAGATCACATGTTAAAGTGTGTCTGTGTGTGTTCACATGTGCATACACATGTTTTATGTCACTACATGTGTGTCCTTGGGCAAGTTGCTTAACTTCTTTGAACTTCTGTTTCTTCACAAGATTGTTGTGAGGGTTAAATGAGATTGTGTGTGTGTGTGTGTGTGTGTGTGTGTGTTTAGTTTTTAAATATATTTTTATTGCTTTAGGAAGGGAGAGGGAGAGAGAGAAAGATAAGAAACATCAATGATGAGAGAGAATCAATGATGAGAGAGAATCATTGATGGGCCGCCTCCTGAATGCCCCCTATGGGGAATTGTGCCTGCAACCTGGGCATGTGACCTGGATGGGAATAGAACCCAGGACCTTGTAGTCGGCAGGCTGATACTCTGTCTACTGAGCCAAACCAGCTAGGGCAGATAAAATATTTTAAATGTCTGGCACTATGCCTGGTGCTCATGGTAGTTGATTTTAACATTAAATGCATTTATTGTTTTGAATATTTTATTTATTGGCGGATGCTTGCTTTGTGCCCAGAGTGATAAAACGAGTAAAAGATAACTTAGTGTAACTATAAAACCTGATGCAACGGAAAGTGTACAACATCATTGATGTAGAATTCTTGCCAGAAATGTTTGACCTAAATCTAATCATGAAGAAATAATCACCCAAATCCAGATTGTGGGACATACTGCAAAACAGCTGGCCTGCGATCTTTGAAAATGTCAATGCCATGAAAGACAAACAAAACGAAATAAAACAAAATGTGTGGGTGGCTGATCTAGACTAAAGGAGACTGAAGAGTTGTGACAACCAAATGCAACAGGTAATCCTTGGTTGGATCGTGGACTTAAAAAGTTATAAAGGACATTTTGGGAAATTGAATGGGAGCTGTCAATTAGATAATCAGTTACAGTGCTAGTTTTCTTGAATGTGGTCATGGTACCTTCTGTTTAACCTGACATGTAATATTCTTGGTGTCTAGATCAATGGCTATTCCTGAATTTCCTCTTTAGGAATGTGTTACTGCAAAGCTAGAAGACATAAAGGACTGCTTCAGAAGGTAGTGATTTTTTTGGTCACTACAAGTATTTAATCAGCCTATGTGCTGGAATACCATTTGTTGGGCGGGGGGGGGGGCTTGTAAGTGATATTTGTATCTTTTCTAAGCATGATCCTGTATATATTCTATAAGAGTGCAGACTTTGCCTGACCGGTGTGACTCAGTGGTTGAACATCGACCCATAAACCAAAGCGGTCACTATTCTATTCCCAGTCAGGGCACATGCCCAGATTTCAGCCTTGATCTTCATTGGCAGGCGTGCAGGAGGCAGCCAATTGATGTTTCTCTCTCTTCGATGTTTCTACCTATCCCTCTCCCTTCTTCTCTCTCAAATCAGTAAAAACATTAAAAAAAAAAAAAGAATGCAGGCTTTTTAGCTGGCATTCTACCTTTGATATTATTAGAAGTAGTAATGCAGGTGGAGCTGAAAACTAGCTGGTTCCAAAGTGGAGAGGAAAGGATGAGAAAGGCCACATAAATATATCCCTTAATTTTATTTTTTAAAATTCCAGTTATAAGATTAACCAAACTTTATTATAGAAATACACAATGAACTACATAGGGAAATTCCCCTTAATTCCACCCTGTTGAGATCTTTATGTATATTCCTCTGTCATTTTTTGCTACACATATGCTAATGATATAAGACATATATACATATTTTGCTTGCTTCCTTTAACTTAATATATTTTGGGCATTTGTCCTACATATTTGCATGTTGCTCTAATTTATCCATTTTAATGGCTGTTGGGCAGTGCTGCAGTGAATATTTGCATATGCATCTTTTTGTGATGAATTTGTAGGACTATTTCTGTAGACTACATTTCTAAGGATGGAAATACTGTGTCAGGTGGCATGAACAGTTCCCCTTTAATTGTCCCCTGACAATTGAATTCTTATTAACGGTCTTTGAGAGAGCCATTTCTACATACCTTTGTCAAGTTACTTAGCCACTGGAGCTAAACTCTTTTTAAAAAAAATATTTTATTGATTTTTACAGAGAGAAAGGGAGAGGGATAGATTGTTAGAAGTCCAGGCAAGGGCATTTACCTTGGTTGTGGGCACATCCCTTGATCGGAATCGAACCTGGGACCCTTCAGTTTGCAGGTCAACGCTCTTTCCACTGAGCCAAACCAGTTAGGGCCGGAGCTAAACTCTTTAACTAAGGGAAAAAACTTGTGAAGGGTAGACAGAAAATGGGCAGAAATGGAATTGCAGACTTCCTGCTGATTTCTGAGATGGCTATAATAAAGGTTGATATGTAAATAACATGGAAACCTCTGGAAAAGTAAAATACATTATCTAAGCCTGTAGCACAGCATGATGTTTAAAAAGTGAACTGAAAGAATAAAGCAGCCAAGAGTTTTCCCCAGAAAATTCTGCAGGAAATTTTATTTTTGAGTTACTGTTAACTTCACTAAAAAGTGGACACCAACAACCTTGAGATGAAAATAACCTCTTCTGCTTAGTTCCGCTCCATCTCAGTCACACAACCACAGTAGAAAGGGGAATTGAAGCTTCACTTTACTTTTTGTTTTATTTTATTTTTTCACTTCACTTTTTAAATATCTGAAGCAGGTGGGTAAAAGGCCTGATATCAATAGAAGCAGTCCGAGGGCAGGTTTTGGCATTTTTCTGGTAAAAAAAAAAAAAAAGGCTGACTTCAGGAGTGGCCATCTGCCCCAGCAAAAACCCTGAGAATGAGATTGTAAGATTGTAAGGATCCTAGACTATGAATTATCTCAGTTCTGTTAGCCAGTTATTCCCTTTCTTTTGTGGCTGAGTGGAGCAAGCACACATTTGTGTTGTGTGCTACAGGGGTAATTTATCTTTTTAAGCCGCAGTTTCTTCATCTGTGCAATGGGGATTATTGTGAGGCTCAAATGAGATTACATGTATAAAAGATTTTGACAAATTTACGTGCTTTTGTAAAGGTGCTGCAGTCTGTGACTGGGCCAGCTCCTCTTAATATTTTCTTTAATGGAATTTGCAGCCTAAAAAGTATCGTCTCAGACAGTCTCTCATTACTTCTTTAACCAATATTTGTGAGCATGAGCTAAATACAAGGCCCTGTGCTGGGTGTTCTTATAGGGAAAAAAGGTGGACCCACCCAGGAATTTTCCTTCTTCCCCACTTTTATTCTAGGAGACTAATAATATCTTTTAAAGAGAGTCTTTAAAATAAGAGATGCTTCATAATGGCGTGTTATGTATGCTGTCTCATTCTCTCAATCCTAGGTAGTAGATTTGAGCTCTATTTTCCCATATAAACAAGGAAACAATTCTTAGTGAGGTTAAGTAACTTGTTTTTTTGTTTTGTTTTAAAGTTACCTAGCTTAAAAATTTTTTGCAGATGTAGGTCCTAGGTACATTTTCTGGAACCAAAAACCATACTGCTTCTTCAGCTGCTTCCTGTTTTTGCTTTAACTTCTGATAAAAAATATACACTTAATGAAGGCAGGGACTGGCTGGTGACCTTTCCTTTAATGTGATTCATTTTACCTACATGCATGGGGGAAGGAGCTTGCTGCAGATTTGTTGAGTTAGCTGAAGTCATGATGTGAACTGTCATGACATCTGCTGGGTACTAGATGGTTTGTGTTTTATTTGATTTCCCCCCAACTTATTTTGAACATGTTCAAACATGTGGAAAAATTGCAAAAATATTATTACACCCTTCATCTGCTTTATCTATATGCATACCCCCCCAAAATTATTTGAAACTGAGTTGCAGACATGACAACACTTTATCTCTAAACACTGGAGCATGTATCTCTTAAGAACAAGGACATTCTCCTGCGTAACCATAATACCATTACATTGAGACAATAATATTTTCAGACTTTCCCAGTTTTTCCAAAGTTGTTAGAACCTTTGTTTTGGAACCCAAGATGGAAAGAAGGATTATACACCATAGTTGTGTTTCTTTAGTTTCTTTTAACTTATCACAGTACCCCTGCCTTTTTTTTTTTTTCCTCTTACGACATTGAAATTTTGAAGGTTCCAAGTCTGTTGCCTTGTTGTAGACTGTAAGTTGGATTTATCCAATTCTCCCCCTGCCCCACTATGAGACACGGGTTAAACATTTGTGGTTAGAATTCTCCATAGGGAATGTTGTATCCCTCCCTTGCATCATATTTGGTGACACATAATGTGAGTTTGTAACATCACTGGTATGTGAGGTTTGATCATTTGGGTGAGGTGATGTTGCCAGATCTCTGCATTTTAAAGATAATGTTTTCTGTTTGTAATTAATAACATTATCTATGGGGTTATCCTTTGAGATTGTTAGATATCCTGTTCCTCCGCAACTTTCATCCAATGGTTTTAACATCTATTGATAATCCTTGCCTAGGTCAGTTGGTTTCTATTGGTGTTTGCCTGACTGATTAGCTTTCAGCTTCCTTGTTCTTCTTCCTTTTTCTTTTCTTTCTTTCTTTTCTTTCTTTTTTTTTTTTTTTGTATCACTTGGACTTCTGGATTCTGTAATCCATTACCAATCTTCTGTCTTCTTTTCTCCCCCCATCCTTATGCTTTTTGATACACAAATTATCTCAAATTTGGCCACAGAGTATCTATCTTATCTTATTTAACTCTAAAAGCAACCTAATAAAGTAGGTGGGATTTTGACCACTTTATAAGGGAGAAAATTAAGGCTCAGATAATCTTCCCAGGTTACATAGCTGGTTAGCAGATGGGCCCAGTTGCAAACTCAGTTCTGACTAATGCTAACTGCTTCTCAAACTACTTCCTGGCAGTCCAGGGACATAGTGTCATCTGATAAGACCAGGTTAAAAGCATTGCATCATTGTTGGGGCTAGCGAATGATTGGGAACAGCCTAAGTGTGCATCAATGGGAGACTGGTTAAATAAATGGATATGTTCACACAGGGGAAACTATGAAACTACAAACAAGAATTAGGGTATTCTTGCCCTAGCTAGTTTGGCTCAATGGATAGAGCATCGACCTGCAGACTGAGGTGTCCTAGGTTCGATTCTGGCCAAGGGCACAAGCCCAGGTTGTGGGCTCGACTCCACCCCCCCGCCAGGAGGCAGCCAATCAGTTATTCTCTCTCATCATTGATATTTCTATCTCTCTAGTTCTCTCTCTTCCTCTCTGAAATCAATAATATATATATATATATATATATATATATATATATATATATATATACACATATATATATATATATATATAAAAAGAATTAGGGTATTCTTGAAGAACTGATATGGAGCGATCTCCAATAATATGTTAAGTGAAATAAAGAAGGTGGCAGAACAGTGCATATTTTATGAATGAAATGGGACTAAACGTATTTCAGCTTGCATGAAGATTCCTTGGAAGGGTGTAAAATAAATTGGTTATTAGGCACTTGTACAGGGCAGTAGGGGTGAGTGGTTTGTATGTATAATGAGATTTCTTAAGATTTACTATTTTATATAATGCTGACTTTTAAAATAGCTTTATTGAAATATAATGCACACATCACACAATTCACTCATTTAAAGTATTCAATTCAGTAGTTTTTCAGTATGTTGACAGAATTGTGTCAACATCACTAGACTCAATTTAGAACATTTTCATTATCCCAAAAAGAAATTCTGCACTCATGATCAGTCATTTACCATCTTCCTCACCCTAGGACCTCAGCCCCAGGCAACCACTGATCTTCCTATCTATAGATTTGCCTATTCAGGGACATCCTATCTAATAAAAGAGTAATATGCAAATTTGACCATACCTTTGCTACACTACCAGCCAATCGGAGTGGGGGGCGGGGCCGGGCCGGGGCCGAGGCACGTGTGGCCGTGGCATGGGTGTTGGCGTCGGTGGCGTCACTGGGGCGCAGGCAGCGGCGTCGGTGGCGTCACTGGGGCATGGGTGTCATCATTGCCATGGCACCAGGTCCCCAGGTGTCGGGATGGGGGACCTAAGTCTGCGCCCTTTGCTCCTGCACCAGGCCAGGGGACCTGTGGCTGCACCCCCCTGCCTGGAGGGGCTTGACGGGACACCTGAGGCCATATCCTTCACCTCAGTACTGGGGGACCTGAGGCCAAGTTGGAGGTCCTAAGGCTGCACCCCTTGCTCTGGTGCGAGGACCAAGGGACATGAGGCTGGGCCAGGGGACCTGAGGCTGCACCCCCTGACCTAGCGCCTGGCCTAGGGACCTAAGTTGTGCTGGAGGACCTGAGGCCATGCTCTCTGCCAATAGGACTTGATAGGGGACCTGAAGCTGCGCCCCCCCATCCAGTGCCGGGCTGGAGGACCTGAGGCTATGTCCCCTGCCCTGCGGGGCTTTATGGGGGTGGGGCTGGTCAAGTCTGGGTCCTGTGCGATTTCAAGGTGATTTCGAGGTGAACACGGGTGGGCGTAGACTTGACTCTGGGTCCCGCGGCATGCCCCAGACTCTGACAGGAATGGAGATTTTTCATATACATTTTATTAATTTTCTTTCATCTCTGACACTTCTATTATAGAGAAAGGGAAAATAGCAGTATTAAAATATTTCCTCTAATTAATTCCCTTTTAATGTGCATGAATTTCATGCACCAGGCCACTAGTTTTATATAAATGGTTTCTTTCATTAGCATAATCTTTTCAAGGTTTATTATGTTGTAGCATAAATTAGTACTCCATTCTTATTTCATTACCAAATAATATTTTATTGTATGAATATACCATATTTATTTACTTATTAATTGATGGACATTTGGGTTGTTTCCATTTTGGGGGCATTATGAATAATGCTGCTTTAAACACTTGCATACAAGTTTTTAAGTGGACATTTGTTTTTATTTACTTTGCATCTGTATTGAGAAGTGTAATTGCTGGACCAACCAAGGGCTCTATGTATGAACTCTTGAGGAACTGCCAAACTGTTTTCCAGAGCAGCTGCACTATTTTACATCTCCTCCAGCAATTTCTCTGCATTCTTGCCAACACTTGATATTATCTGCACTTTTTATTATAACCTTTCAATTGGGTATATCACATTGAGTTTTGAACCACATAAATATATTACCATGTAATATATTCCAAAAATAAAATTAAGTTAAAACAAAAAAAATTAGAAATAGCAGCTCAGAAAGAAGTTTCAGATGGCCAGCCAAAGGGTCAGGATGTGGTGAGATGGCTTTAGGGTAGGAATGAATAAGGTTTGTCTTTTTTGCTTTGGTATCTTGATGCATATACATTTCCCTCTTCATTCTTTCTTTCTTTCTTTCTTTCTTTCTTTCTTTCTTTCTTTCTTTCTTTCTTTCTTTCTTTCTTTTTGATTAATCCTCATCCCAGGATATTTTTTCCATTGATTTTTTTTTTTTTAAGAGAGAGTGGAAGGAAGGGAGTATGGAGGAGAGATAGATTCTTCATCTGTAATAAAGGAGCCTAAAGTATCTCCTCAGAAGGTACTTATTAATTACAAAGAGAGAGAGAGAGACTTTACAGTGGAGAAAGGTGGCAGGCACCATTTTTAATTTCAGTATGAGACAAACCAACATCTGCGGACATATCACTTGTGTGGCATTCCTACGGAAAATGCATAATCTGAATCTATGAGGAATATTAGATAAACTGAGAAACATTCTATAAAATAAATGAACTGTATTTCTCAAAAATGTCAAGATCATGAAAGACAAAAACTGAGGAATAGTTCTAGATTAAAGGAGACTAAAGACTCATAGAAACTAAATAAATCACATGATCCTAAATCAGGTTAAACCAGAAAATAATTCCTTCTTAGCCCAATGGGGGGAGGGGCAGCTGGGTCTGGGTCTCATGTGATTTTGAGGTGCATGTGGGTGGGCAGGGACTTGACTCTGGGTCCTGTGATGTGCCCCAGACACTGACAGGTGGAAGGTTTTCATATATATTTTTTACTAATTTTCTTTTATCTCTGACACTTCTATTATAAAGGGCAAATAGCAATATTAAATTATTTCCTCTAATTAATCACCTTTTAATGTGCATTAATTTTGTGCACTGGGTCACTAGTTTGAAATAAAAAGGTAGAAAAGGAGGGAGAAGCTATGCCAATACCTGGAGCATAGGGTTTTTGTGAGGATTAAACAGGCCCCTGTGTGTCAAGTCTTAGCACGGTGCCCTCTATCTGGTTGGTCTTGATGGACAAGGGGACCTCATGCTGTGCCCCTAGCCAGTAGCTTTAAGCCATTGATGGGGAGCCAAATTAAAATTGACACGTGAGATATGGTGACAGTATTGTTCTGAATCCAAAATTGTAATGCATGGTCCAACAAGGAATTATTTTCTTATAAATTCACTTAATTGCATAATTTTACAAATACATATATTACATCTCATTTTGTTTTTCATTTAACAAATCATCTTAGTATAGTGTTAAATTTACACAAAGTCATGATGGTTCTAGGAAAATTAGGTGTTGTTCACTTGGGGCCACATTCAGCCTGATATTAGCATTCAGGCAACTTCCATTTACCTTTTTTTTCTCCTTCCCTTCTCTCTCCTCTACCACACAACCACGTTTTTGATTTTTGTCTCAGAGAGCCATTTTAATTAGCCATGCCAAATGTTAATTGTTATGGCAGACAAAAAGGAACTTGAATAAGCTTTTTCTTCTAATACTTAAAAACTACTTTCTAAGAGCTAACCTTGGAAGGAATGTTTCTGGTCTGGAAAATTCAGATAGCAACCTCAAAAGGAATTCATGTCCTAGAAGAACTGGGAGGAGAGTGGGGAGTTCAGTTTCCTTTGAGACAGATTAAAATAAATATTTCTGTCTGAAATAGTAATAAAGGTCTATTTATTTCTTTCATATTTTTGCTAAAAGCTTTACAACATGAATGATTAAATTCAAAATCAATTTAGCCAAGGTACCAAAAAAACCCAAAACCTCAAGTAACCCTGATTAAAAAACGTTTGTGAGATCTTGGACAAGCTGCTGTGCTAAGTGAGATGACCCTTAGTATAACATTTAGGTCTGTTCCTTTGAAGTGATTTCCAGCTACTAGAGTTGTAACCGTATAGCTCAAGATTCCACGTTCAGTGGTACCGACTGGATTCATTGTTACTGCTGCGAAAGTGTCTGTTTTCACTGTTTCTTGCCATAAATTGTTTGGTCTCAGAATACTCCATGCTCTTTGCTTTTAAAGTTATTGTGGTCAGGGAGCTAAGGGGTATGTTTGTATGTGCAATAAGTGACTTTCATTATATAACTTTATAAAATAGTATTGGCCAAGTTTTGAAGTTTGTGATGTGCCAAGAGCTGTGCTGCTTTACATAACTTATAGCATTTAATTGTGGCAAAACCACATGAGAAAGTTGAAACTCAGAGAGCTTATTAAAATGCATAAGGTCTTATGACTAGTAAGAGGCAGATCCAAGATCAGAAACCAACACCGTCTTACTGCAAAGTCTGTGCTTTTCTGCTGTGATTCTGCCCTTTTGCAAATTTGTATGGAAGATGATTCCTTCTTTTACTTCATGTTTGGAGTAGCCCTGTCTTATTTACTCAATAGGTACTTAATGAGTGCCCATTACCTGTCAGGCACCTTGAGAACTATAATGATAATTGAGACCCTTTCTTTGTCATTAAGAAGTTCCCACTCAAGTAAAGGAGAAAAAAACAGATGCACCCATGTTCATAGCAACATTATTCACAGTAGCTAAAAGGTGGAAGCAATCCAAGTGTCCATCAACAGATGAATGGATAAACAAAGTGGTATGTACTTACAGTGGAATGTTATTCAGTCTTGAAAGGAAATTCTGACACATGCTAAAACATAGGTGAACCTTGAAGACATTTTGCTAAGCAAAATAAATCAGACATAAATGGGCAAATACCATATCACTAGAAAATTCATGCACTGGAAGGGGAGGGTGTCCCTCAGCCTGGCCTGCCCCCTCTCACTGTCTGGGACCCTCAGGGATGGGAAGCGACTGGGCGATCAGGGGAAGGTGATGCCCCATTACACCTCTGACACCTCTGCTGCTGCCACTGCTGGCAGTGCAAGCCTCAGCCAGCCCTGGTTACCTGAGCCTTGGGTGGCCCTGGGCGGCTGGGTAGCCAACATCTGAGGCTTGCCTGCACCTTGGGCCAGCCCTGGTGGCTGGGGGGCTGAGGGTGGGTCTGGCCTCACCATGCACCTGCTAACACCCCTCCCCCACCCGAAAGGACTGGGGGACTCAGGCAGGGTTGAGGGGACTGGGCCCTGCCATCTTGTGGCTATGGGTGCCACCATCTTTGTGATGTTGTGATGGTCAATTTGCATATTCCCCCTTTATTAGATAGGATTTCACTTATTGAATTACGTAGAATAGTGAAACTCATAGAAACCGAAAGTAGAATGGTAGTTGCCAGAGACTGGAGTGGAGGGAGCAATTGGGAACTTATTGTTTAATGGGTACAGAGTTTTACTTTTACTAAATGAAAAAGTTCTTGAGATTAGTATGAATATACCTGATAGTACTGAACTGTGCACTTAAAGTGGTTAAGATGGTAAATTTTATATTATGTGTATTTTACCACAAATTATAAACCCCAAACAGATATACCCCTCCACTATGTGGTGGTGGAAACTAATTTGTGAGTCAGGAAGGTCTAATGAGTTCATAGGAATTAGAGATGACTTCCTTCGTATGATGGATATAGCTGGGCACTGGGAGATGGATAAGATTTGTGTGGCAATGAGGAAGGTGGGAAGGGCATCCCAGGTGAAGGGAATAGTGAGCAAAGTTATTGAGGCTACTTGGTGCTGCCTTAAGATCCGATTCTAGCAAGGAACAAATCTCCAAGTACAGGTTCTGTAATTATGGTGTCCCAGCCACCTTCCATGTGGGCAGAGACTTAAATGCATAGTATAAAAATGCTTTATAACAAGCCTGCTATAACTTATGTCAAGTCTAAACCACATTCGTGGTATGTTGGACAGGGACTTATTCATGATTCATTCAATAAACATTTATTTAGCACATAGTGGTATGCTGGGCGCTTTATGTATGTTGGCAGATTTAATACCCCCAACAACTCTGAAGTTATTAATAGTCCCAATTAACAGATGCAGAAATTGTGACTCAGAAATGAAGTAACTTGCCCAAAGTCATATGACTGATAGTTAGCAGGAGCAAGAAGACTTTGCCTGTGGAGCTCAGGCTGTGTCCACCAAGCTCTACTGCCTCCCCTTGGTGGCGAGTGATAAATGATATCTGTCTTTGAACTCAAAGTCAAAATGGCATGTGACTGCCACCACTTGTCATCTTCTAGCTGCTTATGAGGCTACCTTGGCTGAGTTATCTTAGCGCTCTGAGGCTCCTTCCTTATCTGTGAAATGAAGACCTTGTAGATGAGATTATTTCTAATGTTTCTCCCATATTAAAAATCCCATTCATCCCTCCCTCCATAAATCAATGCATTCATCCTTCCATTACTAAGTTAGTATCTATTATAAACCAGGTACTGTGCTAATAGATACTGGTAATTGATATTTCACAGAGCATTGTTCTTGCCTGAAAGCATAGTGTAGCCTAGAGAAGGAGACATGAAATGGATGATTATTGTACAGTATAGTCATAGTGCTGGTAGTGGTATAAACAGAATACTGGAGCACAGAGGAGGGGTGCCTGACTCTGTCTTGGATAGGGGATGTCAGGAGGAAATGATTCTACAGATTAGGAAGAAAATATAAAAAGATCACACAAACTGCATCATTCCTGGTGTCCCTATGGCCATCTTTGTTAAATTTAAGAAAACATTGGTAAAGTCAGAATTCCTTTTTATTTTAAGCCTTATGGAAAGTTTAGTTGAATTTGACCATTTTTAAGTACAGATATGTGCCAAAGATCTATAAGGTTTGGATTCTCTTTCAGATTGGAGGAAGATTATTAAGTTGAAAAGAGACCTATGAGTTTGTCTCCCCCTCCCCCTTCACTTTTTTCTTTCTTTCTTTCTAGAATTTAGGAAGCATAAAGTAGACTTGGAAGAGGTCCAAGGGCCTAGGGTTATTTGATATGTTCAACTAAAGTCACAGATGGTTATATTTATATTTCATTCTTTTGTTTGTTTTCTGTCTGTCTTTTTGGTTGTTTTTTATGGTTATATTTCAAAGAGGTAAGTGAAATGGTCAAGATATTGGTTAACTGCCTGGTTGGTATAACTCAGTGGTTAAGCATTGAGCCAGGAATCCAGAGGCCACTGGTTTGATTCCCGGTCAGGGCACATGCCCAGGTTGCATGCTCGGTGCCCTGTGAGGGACGTGCAAGAGGCAGCTGAGTGATGATGTTCATCTCTTATCATGGATGTTTCTATTTCTCTATTCCTCTCCCTTCTACTCTCTAAAAAATCAATAAAATATATTCTAAAAAAAGATATTGGATAATATATGTGAGTCTGTCAAGATTACTAAGGGCCAGTAGGTTAATAGTAATAAGAATGACTAAATATTAGAATTCCAATATTAGGGGATTGATTGAAGGGGAAAACTAGGAGTTAACATTTATTGATACATAGCTACTGTGTATCAGGCACTGTGCTATGCCCCTTAGATTCATAATTTTGTTTTATCCTCCCCACAGTCCTATAAAATAAGCATTCTTTTTTAAAAAGTTTTAAAATATATATATATTTTATTGATTCTTTACAGAGAGAAAGGGAGAGAGATAGAAAGTCAGAGACATCGATGAGAGAGAAATATCCATCAGCCGCCTCTTGCACACCCCCTGCTGAGGATGTGCCCGCAACCAAGGTACATGCCCTTGACCTGAATCGAACCCGGGACCTTTCAGTCTGCAGGCCTATGCTCTATCTACTGAGCCAGACTGGTTTCAGCTAAAATAAGCGTTCTTATCCTTTACAAATATAGAAACTGAAGCTCAAAGAGTTTGTGACTTGCTTCAGGTCATAGCTGACTTGAGTCTGAGCCGTGGTTCAAGCACAGGTTGTTAAAGTCAAGGCATTTGCCCCTTACACTAACCCAGTGGTCGGCAAACTCATTAGTCAACAGAGCCAAATATCAACAGTACAACGACTGAAATTTTTTTTGAGAGCTGAAAACCGACTTCGGCACATGGGCCACAAAGTTTCAATTACACTGTATGTGCGCGCCCGCACGTGGTATTTTGTGGAAGAGCCACACTCCAGGGGCCAAAGAGCCACATGTGGCTTGCAAGCTGCAGTTTGCTGACCACTGCACTAACTCATGCTTCTTTAGGATCTTGAATTTTCTATTTCTAGAGGAACTTCATTGGGATATAGGACCTCTGTCTCATTATTGAAACCTAGGGAGTAACAGTATCAGGAGCGGCCAGCTCTTCACACTTTCCAGCATGCTGAAGGACAGCTCTCCAAATGTCCTGGCTCTTCCTTCTGAGTTGGTAGATCACTAACTACCAGAGATAAATGGCTTTTACTAAAATGTCAATTATTCTCCCTCCCCCCCCACTTTTTTTTTTTTGCCTTTATAAGGCAGTATATGAATGCTTGTATTTTGACAGATTTGTCTCTCACAAGTGGCTCTAAAAATCATCTGAGAGCCCTGGCCAGGTAGTTCAGTTGGTTAGAGCTGGTATGCTAAGTTGTGGGTCTGATCTCTCGTCAGGCACACGGATGAATCAACCAATGCATGCATAAATAAGTGGAACAACAAATGGATTTCTCTCTCTCTCTCTCTCTCTCTCTCTCAAATCATTTTAAAAATCATGTTAGAGAATGCTGATTGAGGCCAGCTAAGTCTATATAGTTGATCCCCCCTCTCTCTCTCCAACAAAGAGTACCTTGAGCTCATTTGCCCTGAATTCTATCTTTGGAGTCCTGAGGGAATCTTGTTGTCTGGGTCTCAGAAGCCTCCAACTATGAGATTTTGACAAAATCACATGGAGGTCTCAGCACTTCTACCCCATGCCTCAGGCTCCCTCCTCCTCGCTCATGGCCTCCCTGTGGGCATAAGCTATGGTATCTTGTCAGGGAATATTTTCCCAGCTGGTTTTGGAGGCAGGCCAGGCATCTATCCCAGGCCCTTTAACCCTCTGGAAAGTTCCCACATATGACTACATGAAACAGAGCAAACTAACCTCCAACATGGGTTGAAGAATTATGGCACTGGGAAAAAATCTTGTCCAGCCAGGCCATTACTCTGCCCTGGAAGTCCATAGTGAAATGGACAGAGGTTCTGGAATTAGGAGACTGGATCTCAAATCTTGGCTCAAGTCATAAACCCTAGGGCTATGAGCACTTGACCTATCTGAGCCTGTGTTCTTAGCTATAAATGAAGGACTGATGACAATCTCATCTTTACACTGTTGTGCTGAGAGTCAAATAACTCAATGTATAGTATAAAAGTGCTTTATAACAAGCCCGCAGAATATATCACAGATGTCAGTGCTTGTTGTTATAAAACAATTTTGGCTCAATGATAAACGTTTCTGGAAACTGAACAGGATGCATGCTCTGTCTTCACTGCCCCCCAGTTCCTGGCAGACCTTTTCATTGCTCAAGTAGGCATTCATCACATCACTCTTCTGTTTATTTTGTAATCTTTTCATTTATAGTCTTATAAATGTTCCCAGAAGCGTTGCTAATTCTTGAATATTTATCTTTGAAAACTCTGGCCAGGGTTGTATACTTATACCCAGAGCTATTTAGCCCAGAGTAATTATTTGAATTCTTAGAGCTCTATGTCGATCCATTTCCCAATAAATCATGGGACAGCAGAGCTGGCTATGTATGATAAATGAGGTTTATCTTGCTCGTTAGGATTCTGTATGTTTGAGGACTCCAGAGGGAGGTAAACCCTGAGGGAGGGCTATTACAACTTGGTACATGCTTCTGGTAATAAATTGAGAAGGAAGAGAGAATATCACATTGTAAATGGTTGATGATTTTATTTTGTACTATTTTAAATATATTTTTATTGATTTCAGAGAGGAAGGGTGAGGAAGAGAGGGATAGAAACATTACTGGTAAGAGAGAAGCATTGCTTGGCTGCCTTCCTCATGCTCCCTACTGGGAACTGAGCCCACAACCCAGGCATGTGCCCTGACTGGGAATAGAACACTACCTCCTGGTTCATAGGTTGACCCTCAGCCACAGAGCCACACCAGTTGGGCTAGAGACATGGAAAAAAATCAGATGTGAAAGAAATGGAGGGAAAAAAACGACTGGACATGGAATTCAAAACCATGGTTATAGGGTTCATAATTTTAGAGCTAATAACTCTTAAAACTGAAAAGAGTCTTTTGTGGATTGTCATCAGTTTATTGGAATTATTACTCTGTTCTGAGAAATTTTCTAGACATTTGGGGATTGCTTACTTCAATCTTCTTGCCACTTCAAATGATTGCAGTTTATTTTTCTTGACAATGTTCCTCCAAATTATATATTAAAAATTATTTATTAATTTTAGAGAGGAAGGGGGGGAGAGAGAGATAGAGAGAGAGAGAATGAATATCATTGATTTGTTATTCCACTTATTTACACATTCATTGGTTGATTCTTGTATGTGCCCTGGCAAGGGATCAAACCTGAAACCTTGGCATATTGAGAGGATACTCTAACCAGCTAAGGTCTCAGAGCTCTTTTATGTTGTAGGTGAAAGACGCTAACTCAGCCTGGCTTGGGCAAAGAGGGAATTTATGGGAAGAACACTAGGATATTTCATGTAGCCACAGAAGGATGGGTGCAGCTAGAATCAGGAGACATTAGAGATATAACAATCCCCAAGTTTTGGTGCTTAATACAAAGTTTATTTCTTGTCAGTTCAACATGGTGTCCTGGTTAGGCCACCTTCTATGTTTCAGGAAGCCAGGATCCTCCCATGTTGTGGACCCCTTGTCCTCTAGGAGTCTCAAAGTTCTCTCCTTTTAACCTGCAGATGCAGAAGGAGATTGAAGGATCTCATGTGGGAGGTTCTCACGGGCCACGTCTGGAAGTGGCTTATATCACTTCTGTCCTCATTCCATCAATTACTACTCAGTACACGGCTCACATAATGGTAAATGAGGCTGAGAAATATGGCCTGTTTTCCCAGAAAGAAAAAGAAGCAGGTTTGGTGAGCATGTAGCTAGTTTGAGCCACACAAGAACTCGTGATGTCAATATTGTTTCTTGCTTTTGCTTCTTTCTTACACAGCAGGGAGCATGGCCAGGATTGCTCCTGAGCGCTCTCTCTCTCTCTCTCTCTCAAAAGAATCTCTGCCTTTTAAAGATATATTTATTTTTTAATTTCAATGAGAGAGAATCATCTATTGGCTGCCTCTTGCACACCCCCTACTGAGGACCAAGTCCACAACCTAGGCTTGTGCCTGATCTGGAATTGAACCGTGACCTCCTGATTCCTTGGTTGATGGACAATCACGAGCCACACCTTCTTTGTTTTTTAAGTATAGTTTTATAGTCATCTTTTTAACCCTTCTTTCCACGGGTACATCAACTGATTGTATTTCACTGAATCTATGACATCATTTATAATGTGAATTATTATATTCTATGTATTACTGAGAAAGAGAAAACAAGGTTCCAAATAAACTATGACACAATGCCACGATGCCTTCCATTGTAAAGTGCATTCTAATTTTCAAACTGTCAAAATATAAGGAAAATGTTTTCAGAATTAATGAAAGATGATATTTATTACTTCGGAACCTATGCTTCCATGCCTCAGTACTACTGCTACTTTGTTTCTTTAGTCCATCCATTAATTAAAAAATATTTATAGGCCAGGTAACAATGAATAAAACAGGTTCAGTTTCCACCCTGTTAAATGTTTACCACCTCTCCCTCTTTTCTATCCTGGTGTTATATAATATCTGCTGTGTGCTAGGCAGTCTGATAGGCACTGAGGGCTCAAGAAGAAATAAGATGAGGTCCTTGTCCTCAAGGGATGTACCACCTGAGGTAGTAGAAGCTGTGTGGTGTGGGGAGACATTCATAGAAACAGATATGTAAATAAAGGGTCACAGGTCCTGTTATTAAAGTTCTTACAGGGTACATGGGGCCGTAAAGTAGAGGGAATGGTCAATTCTGCTTTGAAGGGTAAGAATGGTTGTACTGTGTTTACCAAGAGGATTGTACACTGTTAAAAGAATAAACAGCAGTCCGTTT
Organism: Antrozous pallidus; assembly: GCA_027563665.1. NCBI lineage: Eukaryota > Metazoa > Chordata > Mammalia > Chiroptera > Vespertilionidae > Antrozous > Antrozous pallidus. The sequence continues at coordinate 53,325,068 of CM050520.1, read as the reverse complement.
TGAATATTAATATGCAGTTTTCCAATATATACATGATAATAAGTAGGCCAATGTGTTTTCCAAACCTGTTGGAATCATCTCAAACTTCCTATTAAACTTCACATTCAAAAGGCACATGTGGGTCTCTTCTTTGTGCAAGTATTAATGAATAGTCTGTGAAGCCCTTTATAGAGACAAAGTAAGAAGATACCTGTACCAGCAGTGGTACTGTATCTTGTAGTGGAGTCAGTCTGCATTTCTGTACATTAATTACCTAGAGTCTTTCCAGAGATGCTTTTTCACTCACTGATGATTTTTCAGGCCCTAGAGGCTGCTCTGGATCACATGCTCTGTAGGAGAAGAGCAGGAGCCGCCAAGAAGGGCTGATTCAGGTCTTCAGGGCTGTGCTGGGCCTGTGAAACAACATTTATAGTGGTGGGATTTGGAGAAAATGCGGGTGAGGCTGTTTGGAATAGGGATCAGAGAACAGCCATTGCTGGGCTTTTCTTAGAGAATCCCAGAATCCAATAGTATAACCCGAGTATTGGATCCTTCTCTTTCAGCTAAGATTGAACCCACTTTAAAAAAATATGTTTTCATTGATTTTAGAGAGAGAATATGTGAGAGATAGAGAGAGAAAGAAACATAGATGTGAGAGAGAAACATTGATGAGTAGCTTCCTGTACCCACCACTGTCGGGGACCGAACCTGCAATCTGGGCAGATGCCCCAACCAGGAACCCAACCTGTGACCTTTTGGCGCATGGGAGAATACTCAACCAACTGAGCCACATCAGCCAGGACATAAACCCATTTTGTTTTGTTTTGTTTTTAATATGTTTTATTGATTTTTTACAGAGCAGAAGGGAGAGGGATAGAAAGTCAGAAACATCGATGAGAGAGACATCGATCAGCTACCTCTTGCACGCCCCCTACTGGGGATGTGCCCGCAGCCAAGGTACATGCCCTTGCTGGAATCGAACCCGGGACCCTTCAGTCCTCAGTCCGACGCTTTATCCACTGAGCCAAACCGGTCTCGGCCATAAACCCATTTTGATCCATTTAAAAATCTCATGAAAACAAGACGACTCTGAGGAGTAAAGGGAATTTTTTGAGGTTTAGACAGAGATCCACAGAGGACTAGTGTCTGTGTCTTCTGACTCTTAGGAAATGCTTACCTAATGAGTCAGGAAGACAATCAATCTTTATTATTCTCTCCTCTAGTTTATGAAGAGCCTGGAAATAACTACTTAGCTATACAGACTTTTTTATTCCTTAACCTTCCAGGTCAGTGTGTCTAGAGCATGGTGTGTGGGATTGGAGAGTGAAATGTGTGAATCTACCTCATTATTGCTTGAGGGGGCCTTTAGGCCTCTGGTCAGTTGAGAGGAGAGAGAGCTCCAAGTAGCTTTTTCTTCTTTTTTAAAAAAATATTTTTTTTATTAATTTTAGAGAGGTTGGGAGGAGAAAGAGATAGAAACATCAATGATGAGAGAGAATCATTGATTGGCCATCTCATGCATGCTCCCTACTGTCCCCCAAGCCTGCAACCTGGGCATATGCCCTTGATCAGAATGGAACCCAGGACCCTTCAGTCCGCAGGCCAATGCTCTATCCACTGAGCCAAACAGTCTAGGGCTCTAAGTAGCTTCTTTAGAGTAAAGTAAAGATGATGCAATCTCTACATCCACTTTGCAATTTCTAAGGACATTCTGACACAGTACAAGATTGGAGTGTGCTTTACTTGTACTAGAGATACTCGATGAGGGATGGCAGAAAAGCAGCCCTAGCTCCCTCAGGAGAATGCTTTGTGGGCATACAGAAAGAGGAAGAGCGCAGAGCAGGGGAAAAAAGAGAACAAGAAGCTCATCTTTTGAACTCAGCAAAAGGTATATCCCCAGGCGTGACTTATGGGTCTACAGAAGAGGAACACTAAAAGAATAATTGTTGGCTGTTTATTTTAGAAAAGTATGGGTAGTGAGAATGGAGGCAGGGAGCTTTATTTTCTATTTTACCTTGCTCCAACTTCCATTAGTGTTAATGGGGTCATATATTCTAGACTTTCCTTGGCCTGCTGCCCCGACATAACTGTTTGAATTCCTTGTTTTAGTATTATATAGTCTTAACAACAGAGGGAAAGAGAAACAGAATGTTGTGTGCTAAATTATTCTATGCCTTATTGTGGATGGGATTTATTCTCATGGGTCCACAGCTATTAAGATGATCTGTTCAGATGATCTGTGTTTCTGATAGTTACTTCTAGATAGCTTTATAATTTGCCCAAGGGGTTTGTTCAGGGGATGGCTACATGTATTTTTTATTTGCTAGAACAAGGTAAGTCTTAATCCTGGTTATCTGAGCTCTAGGCTGGTACAGGGACTGCTGTCATCCAAAGGGCCAATTGAGCTGTGTGTTCCTCTTGTTATGGGGAGTCGATCGTGGAGGTATTTTACTAAGCGGTCATTTGATACACATTGGCCCTTTTGGTGGGAGACTTCGTTCTTAGGATTACTGCTACGGAATCCATTTATTCAATTGAACAAATATCAATTGAGTTCCAGTATTTCTTCAGACGTGGGAATACTCTGTGCAAGCAGCCAGAATTGGACTGTTCAAGGAAACCCAGCAGAATTAGAATGCTAAAATTCCCAGTTTGAAAGAAACTTAGAGATAATCTAAGGGCCTGAAAATACATATATTCACTTTAGGGGACCACAAACAGTTTCTCATGCATATTATTCTTTATTTGCTGTTATAACAATTTGAAAATGTGAGCTACCTTGGTAGGATGGCTCAGTTGGTTGGAGCATTGTCCCATACACCAAAAGGTTGCAGGTTCAACTCCCTGTCAGGGCATATATTTATGTTTCGGGTTCTATCGCGGATGGACCATGTACGGGAGGTAACTGATTGATGTTTCTCTCTCATATTGATATCTCTCTCTCTGTCTCTCTCAAATCAATAAACATATCCTCCGGTGAGGATTTTAAAAAAGTGAAAACTATTCTAAACCTGGGGGAGGGGGTACATAGGCTGGATTTGATCCATGAGCCATAATTTCATATTTTCCAGCCCCTGATCTAATCAATTTTCCTCCAGTTTTCTTTTTAATCAAAGGGGAAACTGAGAGCTAGAGGGTGAAATGATTACTCCCCTCATTGCCCCCCCGCCCCATAGTCACACAGCTAGTTCTTGATATTGTTAGATTGGTGACCCTTAAGAAAAGATCCCCAAAGTGCCTAGTCATTTTGCAAATGGCTAGTTTTGGTACTGAGGGAAGTATGAATTTTAGTTAATTTTAAACTTATTGAATGCCTACCACATTCTGGGCAAAGTTAGGATGACAAACTCACAGGCAGTCAGCTTAGTAATTAGTGCAGTTAAGATGGCATTGTGGAAAGTACATAGGGAGACAAGTAGTGGGTGCTGGGGAGGCACAGGGAGGCACCCTGCCATCAGAATGTGGATGCTTCTGTGGGTGAATGAATGAATTCATTCATTCATTGCACCTCCCCCACTTGTATTTTGGATGAGTTACCCAGCCTAAAGGAAGGGGACAGGGTTTGGCTTCCTCCTTACTTGCTTGTTTTTCTCTTGGGGACTCATACCTTGCATAAATCCTATGTATGCAGGGGTTGGGTTAGGACAGTGGTCAGCAAACTTGTTAGTCAACAGAGCCAAATATCAACAGTACAACGATGGAAATTTCTTTTGACAGCTAAAATTTTTAAACTTAAACTTCTTCTAACGCCACTTCTTCAAAATAGACTTGCACAGGCCATGGTATTTTGTGGAAGAGCCACACTCAAGGGGCCAAAGAGCCGCATGTAGCTCGAGAGCCGCAGTTTGCTGACCACGGAGTTAGATTAAAAGAACAAAAGTGAAAAAAGATTCAGATCCCCCACCAGAGAAAGATGGTTGATTTGGCAGTTGCTTTGATGTACCAGTTTAAGCAGTGGCACTGAGACACATCTGAAATCATATAAAATCAACCATGGAGCCTTTTACTATTCTAGAGTTGGAAGGACCTTAGAGATCACGTAACTGTATACTCTCATTTTACATATAAAGAGCTTGAGGCTCAGAGATGTTAAATTTCTGGGTCACACAATTCACAGAATGAATCTCAGTGTTGCAAAGGACTTTAAAAGATACCTAGTATAACCACCCAGATAATAATAGAGAATAATAATTATAGCTAATATTTATTGAAAGTTTATTGACATGTGTGGTAGTATGTATTATCTCATTTAATTCTGTCAGTAACCCAATGTAATAGGTACAATTACCATCCTTATTTTAAAACTGAGGAAACTAAGCTTGAATAGATTAAGTAACAGATGTTTGCACAATGAGTGAACCAATGAGTCAGGCAATCAAGTCATACTTTCAGCAGTTGACACTTTTAGTGACAAGCGAATGGGAACTCAGTGGCTGAACTAGAGCCATGCCCAGGTCTTCTGATGACTTATCCTGTCACCAGTTGTATGTGCTGATATGCAGATATGGGCCAGGAAAGTGTATTGTTCTGCAGCTGTCTTTACGGTGTCACTGAACAGTTTTGAGAATTAATGTGCACAGTAGAATTTTCTTTAAACATCAAAGGTTTCTTGAAGATGTGACAGCCTGGTTAGTTTCTCTGAATTTGCTGAAGTTTGTAGAGGTAACTGGAAGATTCTCTCTGCATGAGGTATCTTTTTTTTTTTTTTAAACATAACCATTTAATTTAAAGTTGTAGTTTCAAACTGTAGTTTGAGGCATCCCGGGGTTTGTGGGCTAGAGAATGGAGGGATTCTGTAAGAAAGCATGGACATGGGTTTGGCTTTGAGCCAAATAAAGTCCAAAACAAATACCTTTGCTGCATTAATTCTTTTAGCTTTGACAGATGAGAACAACCAACTCATTAGATGTGTACAGTAGCTGTGATGTGTTCTTTCCTTACAAGTTGAATGTTTTTCTCACTGAACAATGGTAATATTTGGGCTTGTTTGAATGGAAGTTTTTGAAGTCAAAGACATACATTTGTAGAGATTGTTCTAAAAAAAAAAACCATCGAAAACCTCTCTACCTAGATTACTGCTTTTTATGTAAAGAACAGCATGGGCATTGTTTGCCATTCATTGTAAGCAAAGTACTTATATATGGGGATAGAAAAACTGAAGTTCTTGGATTTTAGCTCAGAAAGCTATATTCTTTGAACCTAGGTCCTTGGGTTGATTCATAACGTCAATACATAGCATTAATAATTGCTGCATATAACTTGGAGGAAAATCCACATTAAATAGAGCAACCTTCATTAGGTTGTGGAAAAACAGATTTAGGCTCTGTTGGTAAGATAAACCACTATTTATTTGTTTGAGGGCCTTTCAAGGGGGAAGAGATGTAATACAAGATAATCTTCTCATTTGTAGGCGTTTGAGAAATCCCTTAAAATAGAAACACATGAATATTTGTTTTCTAACACAAAATATTTCAGAGCCCTCCCCATGTATCTTGCCAAAGCTTTTTTCTTTTCAAGTTTCAGCCAACCACTACAAATGTTTTTTAATTATACCAGGGAGAAATCCTCACTTAGTGAGTCCTTGCTATTAATACGTACTTTAAAATATTTATTTATTTATTTATTTTTTAATATGAGGATATTTTTTAAAATTGATTTTTAGGGAGAGAGAGGAAGGGGGGGGAGAGAGAGTGAGAGAGAGACACACATTGATGTGAGAGAGAAACGATGTGGGAGAGAAACATTGATGTGAGAGAGAAACATTGATGTGAGAAAAACATTGATGTAGGGTAGAAACATTGATCCATTGCCTCCTGTACAAGCCTTTTCTGGAATAGAACCCAGAAAAACCCCAGAAATCTAGATGTGTTTCCTGATCAGGAATGAAACCCAAAACCTTTTGGTGTACGGAACGATGCTCCAGCCAACTGATCCACCCAGCCAGGGCAATACCTACTTTTAAACATTTCTTATGTATTAATAAATCTTTCTTTTAACTCTACCAGGGCTTGCCCCTAATTTACTCCACCTTCTTCTTCAGCAGTAGTAGTTGCTTTCAGTAAAAAGGGTTAAGAGGTGGAGGACAGCACAAAAGGAGGAGAAGGATCTGTTCATTATGTGGTGGCTGCTATGTTACCAAACAAGCATTCAGTGTCACCATGTTCTGGAGATAGGTACACATGTAGATTTCTAACTTTTCATTTTCAAAAATTCCAAATGAACAGATTAGTACAAAGAACACTCAAAAATTCTTAAGTTTACTAATTCTTAACATTTTGTCACATTTGCTTTATTATTATATATGTAGATTTATGTTTTTTGGGGGCAGACGTCATGATACTTGATCTCTAAATATGTCAGTACTTATCTCCTGAGTATAAGGAGATGTTTTTACATCACCATAACAGTATTATCATGCCTGAGAAATTTAACATTGGTTTCATAATACAGTCTACATTTAAATCTCATCTTTAATTAGTTAACATTTGCTGTAAAACAAAACCACCACTTATTTGTTTTTTTTCCAAATTTTTTTTTGTTGATTTCAGAGAGGAAAGTAGAGGGAGTTAGAAACATCAATGATGAGAGAGAATCATTGATCAGTTGCCTCCTGCATGCCCCCTGCTGGGGATTGAGCCCCAAACCCAGGCTTGTGCCCTGACTGGGAATTGAACCATGACCTCCTTGTTCATAAGTCGATGCTCAACCACTGAGACACGCCAGCTAGGGGAAACCATCATTTATTAATTCTCATGATTCTGTGAATTGTCTGGATAGTTCTTATTTGCATCAAGACTAGCTGATCTTGGCTGGGTCCCCTCAAAGTCTTCAGTCAACTGCTGGATCTATCAGAGGCTGACTGGTCTAAGTTGGTCTTGGTTTGGATGTCTCTGCTCCAAAGGGCCTTCCATCCTCTAGAAGAATAGCCTACCTTTGGTCCCAGAGCAAATAGATTCCAAGAGAGATTGGAAGTGTGCAAAGCCTTTTGAGGCCGAGGCTTGCACAGTATAACTTCTATTCCAATCTTTTGGTCAAAGCCAGTCAGAAGCTTCTCTTGATGAGAGGAGCTGAAAGTCATATTGCTCAGGGGCCTGGATACACGGGCATGAACAATTGCAGCATTTTTGCAAACCCCCATTGTTCAAAGACTATTAATAATGTTAGATTAATAATGTTAACAATGTAGTTGTTGGTTTGTTTTTAAGATCTACTCAAAGATTGCACATTAAATTTAGTTGCTATGCATCTTTAATCTCTTTTTTATAGTCTCTTTTTAATCCATAGGTTTCCCCTTTTTTTTGGTATTTTATGACATTAATATTTTTAAGATTAAGATTCCAGGCCTATTTTCTTAATATCTCACAACCTGAATTTATCTAGTTATTTCTCCATGGTTATATGTAGGTTAAACATTTTTGGCAGGAATTCTAAATAGCTGATGTTATACACTTCCCATTGCTTTGCAAGGGGAGGCATATATGTTAGTTTATTCCTTTATTGGTGATGCTCACTTGGCTAAGGTGGGGTCTGCTAGGTTTCACAATCATAAAGGTGTCCCTTTCTGGAGATAGATTTGTATTAAGTCTGGGCATTAAGTGCTAATGTTCTTCCAGTCACATCAACATATATTGTTTAGATACCTACTGTGTATCTAATCTTGAATTTAGTATTGTGGAAGATCTAAAGAATGGTTAGGAATTTTTCCTGTCTAAAGAATATATAATTTTCTTGAGGTTGAGTTATTTTTTAAAAAAACCAAGAAGAGAGTACAGGAATGGTGATTGTAAGATAATAAAAACTGTTTATTGAAATATAATGAACAGACAGAGAGGTGCACACATAAGTATATAGCTTGATGAAGTTCTCAATCTGAACACACCGTGCACTAGCACCCAGATTAAGAAACAGAATGTAAGGACATCTCAATAAGCCTGATTTTTAACTATATGAAGTGTAGGTCCCAGTGATGGTTGTTCTTTTCCATAGCAATTTATGAGTGGCCCAAGAAAATCAGTATCATTTTAAGCTCAACTGGTATTATCTAACAATCACTTTCTGTATTCATCAAGCTTGAATCAGAGTAAATTTCACTATGCCCATATGTTAGTCCCTCCTTTTTCATTCTTGTCACAATGCAGAAGGTGACCTCTCTTTTTCCAAGGGTAGGCTTTCCCTGTGTAGTCTGTCCTGCCTTTCACCTCCTTAGGTCTGGTCCTCCTAGTTCTTTCTTGTATCTTCTTTATCTGTCTTCTGTCTTCAGCTTCTCTTTAGGCTCCTATTCCTCAACTTCTACACTTACCAGCAATCCTTCTGGTTTACCCTCTCCCTTAAAATAAAGTATATTTTTATTGATTTCAGAGAGGAAGGGAGAGGGAGAGAGATAGAAACATCAATGATGATAGAAAATCGTTAATCAGCTGCCTCTTGCACACCCCCTACTGGGGATCGAGCCTGTAACCCAGTCATGTGTCCTTGACCAGAATCGAACCCGGGACCCTTCGATCTGTAGGCCAATGCTCTGTCCACTGAGCCAAACTGGCTAGCAGTTCCCTCTCTTTTATCACCAATTTTTTTAAAAGACCACGTTCCCTTTCTCTTTAGCCCATTCATCCAAATGCCCTTAAAACTTGGTATCCTTTCCCACAATTCTAAGGATGTTCATCAGTAACTCTTGGTTATTACTTCAGACTTTGTTTTCTTAGATTCTTCTTCCTTTGGATGGCTTCTCATCTTTTCTCTGAGACCACTTCTTCCAGGCTTCCATTTATTGTGTGCTCTGTTTTCTGCCAACTCTTCTAACAGTTTGACTTCCCAGAGAAAGAGCAACAGTTATTCCTGCTTCTTTTAGTCTGTATGAGAATGACATTTATTAGGTCCTTCTTTTTTTAAAAAAAATATTTTTTATTAATTTCAGAGAGGAAGGGAGAGAGAGGAGAGAGAGAGAGAGAGAGAGAGAGAGAGAGAGAGAGAGAATGAGAGAGAATCGTTGATCTGCTACCTTCTGTACACCCCCCACTAGAGATCGAGGCTGAAACCCAGGCATTTGCCCTGACCTGGAATCAAATCATGACCTCCTGGTTCATAGATCAATGCTCAACCTCTGAGCCACACTGGCCAGGCATCCCTTTATGGACTGTAGGTCATTATGTTGGCAATTTATCTCCAGTTTGAAGATTGTGCTTTTGTGGCAAACTCTCAACTAAATTGATATAAAATCTCTGCGTGGTAGGAACTCTACAGGTTTATTGGAATGATTTATTTCATCCATTTATTCATTTATATGTTCAATAAATATTTAATAAATGTCTTATTAATGAATTGAATGGATTGTTAAATTTAATAGTAGGTTACATCTTTTTTTTTCAAGTTATGTAAATATGGTTTTCTTTGTCTTTTTCTTTCAACTTTTGTTGAGGATTTTTATTTGCCTTTTTTTTTTTTTGTAATTTGAGCAATAAATAGCTAGATGACTCTTGGGTAGTCATCTAGAAATACGTTTCCTAATTCTTAATGTAGGGATAGTAATAGTGTTTACTTTCTGGATTTTTTTTTTTTTAAGGATTAGGTGACAAAATGCCCCTAGATCATACAGTACATGCAAGCATAAAGTAATGGCTCAGTAAATGCCATTTATCATTATTCTTATTATAATGTTTCAGATATTAGACTTTGGTCCTCACAGCAGTTATCCTGGATTAAGCATTATTTCCCCCATTTTTTCAAAGAAAGACTCTAAAACTCTAAGGATTTAAATAACTTGCCAGATATCACACAGATGATTTGGGCTGTCAATGATTTACCAAGGAAGTTGTGGCAACTCCAGTTTCTGAAAGTCAGATTAATAAAGATTTTATCTTAAAACCACAGAATTCTAGGGTTTAGAATGATTTTAGGCTTAGGAGGATTTGTCCACCCAATTATTGAATTCTCTAACAATGTAGCTAAGGGGTCATCTGGTTTGTTCTTGAATACTTCCAATGACAGGAAAGTCGTCAGCACCTGGGGAAGCTCATTCCACTTCCCCAGCTCGGACCAAGAGACAGTCCCTTACTTACACCAGCCCAACTCCTCTCCTGTGTCTGCCCTCATTCCTAACTCTGCCCCCTCCTTGCACTTCCTCTGCTACCAGAACTCCCTCTTTAAGCACAAATCCAGATTGTCAACTCCCCTAATTAAAACAATGTTTTAAAATTATTTTCCATTGCTCTTTTGACAAAATCCAAACTCTTTTCTGTGGTCAAGTAGACCTGCCTCGTCTCAAGCATTCTTTTTCCTTGTTGCTCACTCAGCCTTGGTCCTGGTGGCCTGGTGGCCTCTGACCTGCCCAGCGTCTTCCGGCAGATAGCCCTTGCACTGGTCCTTCTGCCTGTGTGCGTCTTTTCTGAACTTTGCAAACGGCTGGCTCATTCTCATCTTTCAGATCTCAGCTCAAAGGCCACTTCCTCAGAAAGGCCTGCCTGATCACTTATCTGAGCCCCTAACCTCATCTCCTGTACCCATTCTTCAGATCACCTTACCTTCTTTCCTCATGAAATGTAAGTTCTTGGTGACTGGACTTAGGATACAATGTTGGCAATTGTATCATCTACATAGCACAGAAGGTGCTCCATAAATGTCTGAGGAATAATGAATGGCCTCATGATTGAATGTAAGGTTGTGGAGTCATTGAAAATGGAGTTGAGTGTCATCCCAATACACCAAGTTTGTGGGTCTGATCATCAGTCAGGGCATATCCAAAAGGCAACCAGTGAATGTGTCAATAAGTGGAGTAACAAATTGGTTTCTCTCTAAATAAAAAAGTAAATTAATTAATTAAAATATTTTTAATGGTGTTTTCGAACTTGGCCACTTGTGGTGTGACTTCGGGCAAATTATGTTGACCTCTGGGCTTTTGTTGCTGCACCTGTGTACTAGCAATCTTAACTACCTCACAGAATGTTATGAAGATTAATTAAGATATCAGCTGTGAATGTATCTGTCACATTTCCTGGCACACATTAAATGTCCAGTCCACCTCAAAACCTGGGGCTTTGTTCTGAGCACGTGTACAAGAGTTCTGAGAAGTTTCAGCCTGATTAATGGAACTGTTTATGTAGTGTTCCTATGTGTGTGACTCACAGTCAGGTGTAAGATGCCTGTGATTGCTCTGACCTAATGCTTGCCTGGCTGGGAAGACAGTTCTAAGCCTGGATATCAGTTGTGCGGAGTGATGCTCTGTCTGATAATCCAGGGGTGCCAAGCCCAGAGCCTTCACTGGGCCACTGAATACAGCCCCCAAAACGAAATGCTCAAATGTGACCTTGTTGTGGCCAATCTCTTGTCATGATGGATTGGGATGCTCTGTCTAGACAGTTGTCTCCCTTGGGAAATCATAGTTGCCTAAGAGGAGGCACATGGTCTCCTGTTAAGAATACAAATAGCCTGTGAGCTATTTTTCGGGGTGGAGGTGGGGGTGAAGGAGTGGAGGTTGCTGTGAGGTGTGTGGGTTTGTGGAGCAGAGCCTGCAGAAGGGAGCTGTCAGCTCCTGTACTCACAAGCATTTCAGGATCATGGTGATAGCCTTCTCCTTCGCATATGCAGTGCCCCCAGAGCCCCCAGGTCATGGGAAGGGGGAACTGTCACTGTCAGCCTATCCCGAGCCAGTGCATCTGTGCTGCCACTGAGGAACGCTTGGAGGAATGACAGGGTAATCCTGGCACATGGATTACCTGCTGGGAAGGGGGCAGAGGTTCCTATGCAACTTGCTGGCTTGGCATGACGGCCTCAGTAGTTTCCCTCTGTAAGCTCTTAGGGGTGAGTGGTTTATCATGGAGGCTCTACAATGAGATAGACCTGGGATCAAATCCTGGCAAAGTCATGACGTTGGCCAAATTATTTAACATCCAGCCTTAGTTTCCTCTCTGAAAATGAAAATAATAATAATTCCTAGCTTATTTGGTTGTTGTGAGGATTAGATGATATGGTTGCATGCAAAAATCTTAGCTTAGTTACAGGCCCATAGCCCTGTTCAGTAAATGATGATTCTTTTTATCTGGTAGGACAGGTCAGGATTCTGAATTTATTTCTGATGAGCTGCATCCATACTGAACTTTGAGTCTTGGTTCACCCCTGCCAACTGGGTGCCTCGGACAAGTTATCTAACCTCTGAGTCAGTGTTCTTATCTGTTACATGCAGTTTATAATTCCCACCACAAAGTGAAGGTAAAATGAGATTAGAGCACCTGACACATAGTAAATGCTCAAAATATTCTTTTCTTTCACCTTTGGTTCTTGAGTATCTGAAATACGGTCCCTTTAAGCTTGTTAAGATTCTTCACTAGCCTTGTATGCAGCTGTATTCGGACAGCTTTGGCAGAAAGAAAGAGGCACTTTTTAATTTTTTTTTATAAATGACTGTTTCATAATCTGTTGGCTCATCTGCTGCTGCCACACCCTGTGCCTCTCAGGGACTCTGAGTCCTATTGCATTTAGCATGTGCCTTGCCTCTTACCTAAATGACCCTGGAAAGTGGCTGCTGTGGGAGGTTGCTGAATGCTAAATGGATTTTTCTCCCTGCTTTTTGGGGCCATGCTGGCTCAGGGATTCTCAGCTGCAGGAGGAGGGGCCGGCAGGCCTGAATTGCAGTTGGACTTTGCGGCCTGGAGTTTTCTGGTTTTCATTAAAATTCTCTGGCTGTCTTTCGGGATTGCTCCAATTGCTATGACTGTGCATTGGAGCTGGATGTGCTGTTCTCCCAGCCTCACACACCCATCATAACACCGGTGTAGAGATGGGTTCAGGTGGCCCTGAAGACAAGAGAAAGTTGAAGGGAGGGAACAGGCTAATTAAAGGGTCTTGCTCAGCAGCCTTTGTGTAAGGGACCCCTATCTACAACAGCAGAGGTTGAATCTGGCAAAGTCTTAAATACAGATAGGGAGGCAGATATAGTTGAGCTGAGAACCCTTTTACAACTTACTCTTGATAACAAACTTGCTCTTGAGGCAGACAGGAGTTTCCAGGCAGCTTTCAGAAGGTCCTCGAATATTAGTTACATTCATGAGTGAGATTAGTCTGGTCTAATCATTTTTCTGAGGTGCTGATACCCTCATATGCCCAAGGAGATGGAAATGGGGTAGCAGTTCTCTGAGTTTGACAGTGAATTGAGTAAAGAGGATTTGATGTTTAAATGTTAATTTCTTTTTTGTTGTTGTTGTTTAAGGTTTTACATATGTTTCCTTCCCCTCCCATTTATCCCACCCCTCATCCATTCCCATCCTGAGCAAACCCCCACCGCCCCAGTGTCTGTGTTCATTGGTTATGCTAATATGCATGTGTACAAGTCCTTTGGTTGCTCTCTACCCCTCCCCATCCCTGCCATTTGTCCCTGGATCTATTTTTGTTCATCAAATTGTGTTGATCATTATATCCCACATATGAGTGAAATCATATGATATTTATCTTTCTTCGACTGGTTTATTTCGCTTAGCATAATGCTGTCCAGTTCTATCCATGCTGTTGCAAATGGTAAAAGTTCTTCCTTTTTTATAGCAGTGTAGTATTTCATTGTGTAGATGTACCACAGTTTTTTTAATCCACTCATCTGCTGATGGGCACTTAGGATGTTTCCAAAGCTTCTGGTAGGATATGATCACAGAGAGTGGACTGCTCTGTCTTTTCTATTCCTAGTCTCTATGGCCTATCTCTAGCTCTCTGTGGGATGAAGTGAATGCCATCAGCTAACCAGACAGACACCAGGGAGGGGACAAGCAAGATACTTCATCAGCACATTGTCAAGGCAAATAGGAAAGAATCTGGACCAAGTTTATTCACCATAATTTGTCAGATTCAAAAGAATATTCCATAGTACCACCTATGGAATATTATTACATAAAAGTTGACTCTTCTATCTGATCAAACATCTAGAGCTGACTTTAGTTTATTGGGAATACAGGGGCAAGGATGACAAGTCAATGGCATGAAAAAAATAATGTGGTTTAGTAATGATAACCAAATGTGTTATATATATTTATGGTAGGGGACTATACCCCACTGACATCACTGGATAAATCTTCTAGACAAAAAAATCAGCAAGGAAACAGCAACTCTAAATGAGACTCTAGAATAGATAGAACTAATTGATATCTTCAGAACATTCCACCCCAAAGCTACAGAATATACATTCTTCTCAAGTGCATATGGAACATTTTCAAATGTAATATATAAATCTTGTTTCTATTTGGATAGTCTCTATGTTAGTTTGTTAGGTACCATGACAAAATATCACAGATTGGGTAGTTTAAACAAGAGAAGCTTATTTTCTTATAGTTCTGGAGGCTGGAAACCCAAGATCAAGGCACTGTCAAGGTTGGTTTTCTCTAAGGCCTCTGTCCTTGGCTTTCAAATGACTGCTCTCTTCCTATCTCTGTACATGGTTATCCCTCTGTGCACATGCAGATCTGGTGTGTGTGTGTCCTAATCTCCTCTTACAGGGACACCAGGGAGGTTGGATTAGGCCTCAGTTTAACTTAATTATGTCTTTAAAGGCCCTATCTTCAATTACAGAAACATTCTGAGGTACTGGGGGTTAGAGCTTCAACATAAAAGTGTGTGTGTGCGTGTGTGTGTGTGTGTGTGTGTGTGTGTGTGGCACAATTTAGCCCACAACACTCTACCTGTAAAAAGGTGTTTTTGAGATGTTGGGGAAATTTTATTATGAAATAATATCAAGGGATTATTGTTAATTTTCTAGGTATGATAGTAGTGTTGTGATGTTAGGAAATGGGTAATGTAGAGATGGGTTCAGAAATACATAGAGTTGAAATGATCTGATTGGAATTTGTTTTAAAATATTTAAAGAAAGAGAGAATAAAGGATAGATCAAGTAAGCAGGCCAAAATGTTCGTCATTGTTGAATCTGGGCGATGGGTATTGAGGTTCTACTTTTGAGTATGTTTGAAAATGTTATAATCACACATTTTAAATATTTAGCATAAAGAGGGTTTAATGGCAGAGGGGTTGGTGGTGATGACCATCCTCGGTGTGTCTCTCCCTGGAGTTACACCTCTCTGGGCTGGCTCGCTTCTTCATGTGGTAGTTATCTTGGGGTCCTCAGTTGTTTGTCTCTACTTGACCCTCTGACTCTTGTTTACCTCCTGGTGAAGGACATCCCCCAGCTTGTAGAATCTTTTCTTCACAATTTCTGCAGTTTCACAGTCATTTCACATTGTGTCCGGTGTGCTGGGCCCTTTCAACCTGGCAATCTGCACCCCTCAGTTCTTCACAGTTTTGTCGAATGATATTGATTTCCCTTTCTATTTTCTGTTCTCTCTTGGGAATTTCTCTTATTCTGACAGGAGACACCCTGTACTGGTCTTCTAGAACAAGCATATCAAACTCAAAGGCTAACACAGACCAAATAAATGAGGCATGTGGTCCGCGGGCTGTGAGTTTGACATGCTTGCTCTAGAATATTCTCTTTCCTGTTTTCAACTTCTCTGTCCTGTTTTCCTTATTTTTGTCTTTTGACTACACTAGCAGATTTCCTCTATTTTATCTTTTAATCCTTTTATTGAGGTTTTAAAGCATTTTTGCTATTAAGTTGTGAATTTCTAAATGCTCTTTTTTTTTGTTTTGTTCTCTAAGTGTTTCCTTTTTATAGTATCCTATTTTCACTTCATGGAGGCAGTTTTATTTCCTCTTTGTGAGAATATTAATGGCACGCTCCCTCTCCCACATAGTATCTGTTTCCTTCAAGTTGCTTTTTTTGTGTTTACTGTGGTCTGTGTCTTTAATAGAGGCTTTCCTAAGATGTCATTCCCAATGTGATCCTTGGTTCTGTTGCTCCTGATTGCGGGAGCGAAGGGGGTAAATAAAAGCTGTTAAGATCTTGACACTGTGGTAAGTGAAAGAAGCCACTCATAAAAGACCCCACAGTGTATGATTCACTTATGCGAAATGTCTAGAATAGGCAAATCTAAACAGACAGAAAACAGATTAATAGTTGCCTGGGGCTGGAGAGTAGCTGAAATGCAGAGTGACTGCTAATGGGGATATGATTTTTCTTTGGGAGGCAGTGATGAAAACGTTCTAAAATTGATTGTGGTGATGGTTGTACAACTCTATGAATATACTAAACATCACTGAATTGTACACTTTAAAAGAGTGAGTTGAGTATGTGAATTATATCTTAATAAGCCATCCCAATGGTGATGGTTGTATACTCTGAGTATACTAACTACCACTGAATTGTACACTTTAAGAAGGTGAATTGATTATGCGAGTTCTGTCTTAATAAAGTTGTCAAAAAAGAAAAAAGCTGTCAGGAAACTGAGTATGGGATGGGGATGATTAAGTCTGAGCCTCCCTGTGGCATGATTGGGCTGGGCTGTTTTGGGGAGCCCCTGAGGCAGCATCTTCAGGTTCCCTATGTTGCATTCGCCCAGGAGGAGTCTTCCGCTCCTCTTTGCAGTGTGTAACTCTACCCAACAGTGTCTGGTAGTCAGGAAGGTGTGTGGCACTCCACCTGTGTAGACACATGTCCTTTGTTATGCTTCCCTTCAGATGTGCTGGGTCCTTCCAGACCAGAGATACTCTTACTTTTTATTATGGAAAATATCAAAGATTTACAGAAGTAGAGAGGCTGGTACAGTGAACCTCCATGTTCCCATTACCCACGTTCACCAGTGATCACTTCATGAACATTTTTGTTTCATCTGTATCTCCCAAACCTTTCTTTTTTTTTTTTAATTATTTTTATTGATTTTTTGCAGTATATAGTAGTACATGTTTTCCTTTCCCCTCCCCCTTATCCTCCCCCAGCCTCCCCCACCCCCAGCACATATCCCAGCTTCCCCCCTCCCGCCCCAGTGTCTTTCATTCATTGGTTATGTTCATATGCATGCATACAAGTCCTTCCGTTGATCTCCCCCGCATCTGCCTCCCATCCACCCAAGCCTCCCCTGTAGCTTGACAGCCTGTTCAAGGCCATCCTGCTTCTATATCAATCACTCTCCCCTGTTTCTTTTCTTCAAAAATATCTTGCCTCTGCATACTAGAAATAAATGTATAAGAACAAAAAGTGTTTCAGTCTCGGTTTCAATGTCCAACTTTTCTGAGTCCCAGTTTCAGTGTCAAATAAGTCATTATGTGTATAAGTCAGCAATGGTATCCAGATGGTGGACATATCGTGTCAATGCATGATCCATCCTCTCTGAATTATGTATCTTTCAATTTATTTGCCTTCACAACTCATTCTCAATCTTCTGAGCACTAAGGTGACGTCCCTCTTCTTATTTTACCTCGCCTTCCTTCTGACCTTGAGTCTAGGCAGTTAAGGAATCCCGCATTTGTGCCTTGCTAGCGTTTTGTGCTCACCTCTGATTACAGAATTGTTTGCTTGCACTTTGCATGCTGCATTGCAGTTTGTTTACCTGCCTATTTCCCTGCGAAGCCGGGTTTGTGGGTAGGACTGGGTCTGTTTGTCTGTGAATCATGAGCACAATGTCTCGCTGCCAAGTGCACAGTTGTTAACTCACAGACTGGATTGCTGAACACTGTCCTTCCAGGGTGGGGACAGAAAGCAGACAATGCCCCCTTTCCTTCTCGCCTTTTATTGACACCACAGAATGGTAAATATTAAGGAGAAAAACATGCCTTGTCTGGTGGCTTGCTGTTATGCAATGCTATTCCCTTGGCTTTCAATTTTTTTTTTAACTTAGTCAGCAGGTCGGAGAGGGAGGGAGGGAGGATGGCCATTGGAGTGTAAACATCCTACCAAAGAAGGAATGGACTTTGTCAGAGATGCCTTGTTTCCCTTGATAGAAAGGCTTGTGATGGGGCAGGGGGAGGTGAAAATAGGGGGGATAAATGGTGATGGAAAAAATTTAAATTACATTGAAAAAAGAAAGGCTTGTGGTCTGTAGTCTACTTCACAACTGGAGGAGGGTATTTTTTTTTTTTTTAAGGATGGGGCAATTTATTTATTTCTTTAACCTTCACCCGAGGATATGCCTCCCCTTCCACTCCTCACCAGAAAATGCTTTTTATTGATTTTAGAGAGAGAGAGAGGAAAGGAGAGGGAGAGAAACATCAGTTGCATCCCATATGCGCCTCGACCAGGGAATCCACGCTGTGACTCTTTGGTGCACAGGAGGGTGCTCCCACCAGCTGAGCCACACTGGACAGCACAGGTATTTGTTGTTTCAACAGCTACTTAGTTCTGCACAGCCTTTCATTGCTTTTTCCCTTTGAGCGAAATGCCGGAGAATTTTTTAAATTACTGATTACAGTACTTAAAAACCTGGTGTTAAGGTGTTATCTATGAGAGGTCCTATTGTAAAATATAACTTTGTAAGGGTAACACTTAACCTGTTTTTTCTTAAAGTTTGTTCCTCCATGTGCTGTGATCCTCCAGAGAGAAAGAAGTAGAGAACTTGTGGTCAAATTTGGGGTGTGAATTCAACAAAGTTAAGTAGAGTTCCTTAGTTCAAGAATTCTCAGAGCCTTGCTACTGTGTGTTGTGGGTCTCTTAGAGGGCTATGTAGTAGGCAGAATTTCCTAAGTTTACTTTTCTTTAAAAAAAATATTTTTATTGATTTCAGAGAAGAAAGGAGAGTAAGAGAGAAATAGAAACATCAGTGATGAGAGAGACTCATTGATCGGCTGCCTCCAGCATGCTCCTACTGGAGATAGAACCTACAAACTGGGCATGTGCCCTTGACCAGAATTGAAATCAGGACCCTTCATTCCACTGAGCCAAACTGGCTAGCGCCCTAAATTTACTTTTCTTCTGATGAGCAGATGATTTGAGTTTTGTGTTTTGCAGACCACATACAATTCTGGAAATAGCCCCTCAGCTTAAATTCATCCTTTGAGGTCTAGTTCAGATGCCACGTCCTCCAAGGCTTTCTTGTCTCCCCCAGAGATATATACCCTTTTCCTTTTCTGAATTGCGCTGCCTTCATTTGTCTGATCCCTACCTTACCCCCCACCTTTTCCTTACATAAATTCCGAATACATGTACCACTTTCCCTGCATCGGGGACATTGCCTTGTACAAAGGTACTCAAGAAACATTTGCATTTGGTGTCCTAGCTGAGTCATCCGCAGAGTCCAGAGGGCAATGGCCGAATGGGACTCTCATTGCTGAGGGATATGGGTCAGGAGAGGGCTCACAGCAAGGGCACAGGCCCAGCATAGAGCCTAGTCCTGAAGGACAGATTCGGACAGCTCAATCAGGAGATGCTGAGAACATTACTCAAATGTACCGAAGGCTGGTTGTATGCCAGCCACCCTGTGGTCAGCTTTGAATACTTAATCCTAACTCTTCTCTTCTCTTCTCTTCTCTTCTCTTCTCTTCTCTTCTCTTCTCTTCTCTTCTCTTCTCTTCTCTTCTCTTCTCTTCTCTTCTCTTTTTCTTCTCTTCTCTTCTCTTCTCTTCTCTTCTCTTCTCCTCTCTTCTCTTCTCTTCTCTTTTCTTTTCTTCTTTAATCCTAATCTTTTAAGTAGACAATACTCTTCCCATTTCATAGATAAAGAAATGGGGCATCAGAAAAGCGACGTAGGAGTAAGTACCTGTATATACCAGGCACTGTGCTGGGGACACAAAGATGATTAAAACTCAGGCCTTTCCCTCAAGTGACCCTCGTTTTATGGAGTAGATAGTCTTGTAAATAAATAATTGTAAACAGTGGGGTAACTGCAGTGATTAAGCTGTGTCCAGGGTATCATGGGAGAACTTAACCTGTATATGGGGGGAAGGTGACAAATCCAGAAAAGCTTCAGGGAGAGTGATGTCTGAGCAAGATGGAACAAGAGTTCAGGATTTGAAGGGACCAAAAAGAAACATATACTTTCACAAATCTGACTAACTAAGCAACCAACTAAATAAATGAATAGCAGCATGGGCTGAGAAATATCCTGAGGAATTTATTGTACTGGAATATGAAATGTGAGTTAGGTGAGAAGTGAGGCTGGATGAGTTGAGATGATGTTTTAAACATATTGAAGGGTTTGGGACTTGATTTTGAAAACCATGGAAAGCCATTGTGGAGTTTTCAGCAGAAAAGCGAGCTATCTGACACATTTTGGACACATACCCAGGTGGTGGGTAATAGGTAGTATTATTCTCATTTTTTAGGTAGGGAAATTGAGTCTCAGAAAGTGACTTGCCCAAGATTGCCCAGCTTGTCAGAGGTTGAACAGAGCCACGATTTCAACTCAAATCCATCTGAATCTTTCCTAAGCAACCTCTCAAAGTAACCATGGCCAATGATTGTATTGAATTTCCTACTGAAAAGTACTGTTTTTCTCACTCTCACTCTTGAATCAGAGAATAATTTTGAGCATTAATATGATCAAGAGCTAGAACTTAGTGCCATTCAGAGAAGGAGAGACCAGGGAGGACTTCATGGGAGAGATGGCATCTATGTTGTCCTGAAGGAGAAGGGAAACTAGAACCAATAGTGGGAAGCTAGGTGACAGAAAGATGGGGCTGGAAGGGTGAGGGTGTGCCACCATGTGGTAGAGTAGGAGTGAGCATGGGAAACCTAACAAGAGATACAGGCATGTCACTTGCTTTTTCAGATATCCATGTAAAGAAGAAGGAAACAAAAATGATCAAGTTTCTTAATTTCCATCTTCGCTTTAGCTGACTTGTAAATACACAACTGGCATTTAAAAAATCTTTTTACTACCTCATTGCAGTCACTTGAAAGATCTCCCTTACAGCGTATGGGGATTAATTTCAGTGTCCCCATCCTCTCCTCAAACTCACTATGAATATAAAAGGGCAACAGCTGAGGGTCCTACAGTTAGTAGGACTAAAGCCAGATGTGCAATAAATGACATTTGAGTGAAAATGCGGTAATAAAAGTCTGTATGAAAATTGAGCTTGCTTACACAGAAGAAGGGTGTGTTTGTGTTGGCTTTTATTCCTCTAAATATTTCTTCCATCTCTGTTATGATTCACTTCAGAGGTTGGAGTTGGGATATTTTTGCAAATACTATTGTGTTATATAGGGTGGGGCAAAAGTAGGTTCACTGTTGTGAATATGCAAAACAGTTTATTCTTATAACTTATTTGTTATTGTTTTATTTTTCATAAAAACTGTACACCTGCTTTTACCCCACCCTGTATATATTGTAGTCAATGGTGTGGTAGAAAGAGGACGCACCTTTGAGTCGAAACACACCTGGGTTAGTATCTCTGCTCCTCTACCTACCATTCCCCACCCTCCCAGGACACATTATTAACTTCAACTAGTCCTATAGATCTTTGATCTTATAATTATGTCCCCTCTGTTTGACATCGTTAAATTTATCCTCATTTCTGGGTAATTATTGGTAGCAAATAAGCATGCTCTAATATTTATCATCTGGAAGCAAAATAACAAATCCCAAACTTTTTCTAATTTTGTTTATTATTTATCTTAAACTCTGTTGACATTGTGTTCTTCTCTAGTTATCTTCTAGTTTTTTTTCTCATTAAAACGTAATCCATAGTTTTTTTGCTTTGACTTCTTCCTCTCACTCTAATCTCTTCCTATAATTCCACCAGAACTATTCTTATCTTTGTCCACTAATGACCCATGACATGCCCCGTGTCAGTCTTTTAGCCTCTTCTCATTGACCAAGCACCCAGCCCCATTACTTTTGGTTCCTCAAACATGCCAAGTTTATTCTCACTTCAGGCCTGTGAACCAGCTGTTACTTCAGTCTGAAATGTTCTTCTTTCATCTTTATGTGCTTGGCTCTTTCTTATTCAAATATCAACTTAAATATAGCCATCTCAGAGAGGCCTTCTTTGACAACCCGGTCTACTATACCTACCTAGTCAGCCTCTGTCCCTTCCTCCTATTTTAATTCTCTAGTAGCACTTATCACTTTCTGATATTTTTCTTGTTTACTTATATACTAGAGACTCGTTGCAGGAAGATTCCTGCAAGAATAGGGCTTCCTGCAGCCTGAGCAAAGCTCTCTCCCATCTTTGCTGCCTTGCTCCCTTCTCTGCTGCCTCACTCCCTTCTCCACTACCTTACTCACTCCCATCTCCTCTGCCTCCCTCCCTCCCATCTCCGCTGCCTTGCTCCCTCCTTTCTCTCCCGTCTGCCTGCTTCCCTCCCTTCTCCCCTGCCCTACTTGCTTGCTTTTCCACAGCTTTGCTCCCTTCTGCAGTGCTTGGCTTCTTTCTACACCATCTTCTGTGCCAGGATATGCAAATTAACCACCATCTTGGTTGGGTTGATTTGCATACTCTGATTGGCTGATGGGCATGTCTTGTGGGCATGTCTTGTGGGTGTAGCAGAGGTGCAGTTAATTTGCATATTACTCTTTTATTAGATAGGATGTGATCATTTCCCCATTCATTCATTGCTCTGTTTTCTGCCCACCTGGGATGTATGTTCTATGAAGCGGGGACTTGGCTTGTTCTTCGCTATAGTTCCTGGACCAGTGACTGACTGGTTCACAGTAGATGCTCAGTACAGATGGATGGCATGAGTGAATATGTCTTTCTTATCTATAAAATGGAAAGGCCAATACTCGTGTCTCAGAGTTATTGAGGACTTGCATGATCTAATTTGATAATACATGCAAAGTGAATAGTTCTGTGTTGAACACACTGTGTTTAATAAATGGAAACCATGATTTTCTAAGTATCTGGCTCATCATAAACACTGTACAAAGTTTAGTTAGTTGTCTTTTCTTTCTTACAGTCTGCAACCCCTGCAGTATTTTTTATTTAAATAACCTGTACTCTGGACAAAGTGAAGCTACGACTCTCTGTTTTTTTGAAGAAGAGGTTTAAAAAGCATTACTCAATGAATAGTCAACATAAGCTAGTGTATTTTCTGTCCCCTGCCTCCCCATACACACAGGGACACTGCATTATTACAAGGTTTGGCTCTCTCTTGGGAAATTACAATTTTCTTCCTCTCTTTGGTTATATGATTTTTGCCAATTAATTCTCCATAGGATCAAAGTGTTTTGGGGTTTGATTTCCTCTCTTGTCTAGGTTCTCTGAAAAGTATTTCCAGCTTTTTGTGTATCTTGATCACTTTTTCTTTTGCATTTATGGAATAAATACTTATTTAGGGACAACTGAGTGTCCTGCAATGAGGACACAGATAAGAATTCATAGGAGTCTCTGTCCTTAAGGTCTAGTGGGGAAAGCAGGATACATAAGCCAGTGTTCATGGAGAGAGTCTCTATAAAACATAGTGGAGGCACAAAGGTGAGGGTGACTAATGCACCTGGAGGGGGAAGGAGGGTTTCAGAGATGTGTGGTTGCTCTCCAGCCAACAAGAAGAGAATGGGTGTGTGAGTCAAGGTGTGGAGGATGAACCTTCCTCAGGATCCGTACTCTGGGAGCCTGGTGTGGCTGTGTGGTCACAGCGGTGGTGGAAACTTAAAGGTCACGAGAAACAAAGCCAGAGGGGTGAGCAGAGGCTGAGTCGTGGGATGGCTTTGTGTGCCCAGCTAGAGACTGTGAACTTTCTCCAACAGTAACAATGACAGGAGCAGCACCTAACATTTATTCTTTTAATATGTTTTTATTCATTTCAGAGAGAGGAAGGAAGAGGGAGAGAAAGATAGAAACATCAATGATGAGAGAGAATCATCGATTGGCTGCCTCCTGCATGCCCCTTACTGGGGATTGAGCCCACAACCTCAGGCATGTGCCTTGATCGGGATAGAACCGTGACCTCCTGGTTTAGGGGCCAATGCTCAACCATTGTACCACACCGCCTGGGCAGCACCTACTATTTTTTGAGTGCTTCCTCTGTACCAGGTTCACTTCTTTATGCTGAGTTGTATTAATTTCTTTAATCACATAACAACCTTTGGAACAGGTACTGTTATTACTCCTGTTTACAAATAAAGAACTTAGGCACCAGGATGATAGGGAACTTGCCCAAAGCCCCCAAAGGCAGAGACAGAACACAGCCTGAAGCAGCTTGTCTCCAGAGCTCACTCTCATCACCAGGGCACCGTTCCTCCTTTCAAATGGTTTTGTATAGGCTCCAGGGAGCAGCGGAACAGATCTAAGTGTGGAGATTACATGGTCAGATTCACTCTTTGGAAAGGTTGCTGTGGAGTCCCATTGCCTCTTGTACAGGAGTTGGTTTCTAAAAGCATCTATGGCCACCGGGCCTGTGTGGCCTATGGACCAAGAAGTCATGGTTTGATTCCCAGACAGGGTATTTACCCTGTTTGTGGGCTCTATCACTAGTAAGACAGGAGGCAGCCGATCAATGATTCTCTGTCATCATTGATATTTCTATCTCTCTATCCCTCTGCCTTCCTCTCTGAAATCAATAAAGAGATATTTAAAAAAATAAAAGCATCTAAGGCCAAAAGTGCAGTTACATTTCTCCTGGAAGTGAGGAGTGCCTGAGTGAGTTTTGCTGCATTAGCGGTAGCATTTCATGTCTCAGTCAATTCAACACAGCAGCTTTCCCCCAGCCCTGGATCAGAGGGCAGTCTCTGGTAGACATGCATGTAAGAAATGAATAGCCAGCTTGTCTTGATGGGCCCTGGTGTTTGAAAAGCACAAAAGCGTGTCACACTCCTGTGGAAACCGAGCCCCTCAGTGGTGACAGCAGACTCAGCTGCTCCTCTCACTTTCTTCAGGGCCCACACTTAACAGGCTGCAGAGCCCAAGTGCTGCTTAGATTATGATTTCCCCTGTCCCTGTTTCTCTCCCAGGAGGAGTGGCACAGATATGTAAGTTAGGCCTGTGCGTGATGACAGCAGAGTGGAGGAAGTCTGCATATGAGTAGGGAAGTGAGAAGAAGGCAGAGAGAGCAGGTAGCACAGGGCAGCTGCAGCCTAGTGTGAGAGGCTGGCCCCCATGAAAATCAGGGCAAGTGCACAGGAGAGAATGGATGTAAAGAGGTTAAATATTCTGGACCCAGTGACCGATTGGATTTGTTCCCTTCAAAGCTTTCTCTGATCTGAAAACATAGTTCATCATTTCATCTTTCTGTTTTCAGACTTGTAAAATCCCTTCTAATTTCCAACTACATGAGCTTTAGTAACACATGTTCCTGGTTTATAGCTACTGAAATAGACTTAAGAATTTTCTGCAAGCATTAGGAACTTTGACCAGTCTGTCTATTCTGTCACAATGGTGAAATATTTCTGCTTTGTTGTGCGTTGTTGTTACAAAGAGACATTATATTAGGCCAGATCTCTCGATAGCACTTGAAAAAAACCACCATGATGTTTTTCTCTTTCAGATCTTATGCTAAGTTCATGGATTCTTAAAAAAAAATCATAATGATTTTGTAACTACTTTCAAGAAAACTTGAACATGAGACAATGATAAAAACCAAACAAACCCACCCAGTGTATAGGAAAAAGAGACAGGGAGAAGCATATCAAAATGCTGACAGTGATTGTATTCCTTTCGGTAATTTATTTTCCCTTGTGCTATGTTTTCTACGTTTAAAAAAAATGTGTCAGTGGTACATTCAAAATGTTAAAAACGTACTTAAAAATGGAAAAAAAAACTTAAAAAATAAGCTCCTTGTAATCCCATAATCCTAACACAACACACATTCTTACTTTTGAAGTACCCTTGTTCATATGCAGGCTTATTTTTCATAGCCGCAGTCCTGATAAGTGCAGCTTTGTGTATTCTTTTTATTTTATAGCCCATTGTCAACATTATTTCATATTTCTGCATAGTTTTCATAATTGGTATTTCTAAAGGCTGCTCTGCATTCCAGGCTGTTGATGTTCCACGCTGAACTACCCCTTGTTGGACATTTGGATTGTTTCCAATTCTCTTAGATAAGACATAGTGAGCATTTTTGTTCACTTAGCATTTCGAGTTGGTTCCGTTCTCTCCCTGAAGTGATTTCCCAGTGGTGAGCTCAGTGCATGACAGCTTTGAACTCTGTGATGGTTTGGCTTGTACCAAGAAGGATCATGATTTCTGGAAGGGCCAGTTGAAAGTGGATGGTCACTGGTATTTCAACAAAGTGTATTATTTCTAAATTTCATGTTTATTGAAGAAAATTTAAGAAAGATATAAACCTATAAAGAAGGAAATAAGCTATAATCCCGCCACCCAGAGGTAAGCATTTAAAAAATGTATTTCCTACCCGGCTGATGTGAATCAGTGGTTGAGGTCCCTAGTTCGATTCCCAGTTAGGAGGGGGTATGTGCAGGAGGCTGCTGTTTGATATTTCTCTCTCATTGATGTCTCCATCTCTATCCTTCCCTCCCTGCCTTCCCCTCTCTCTCTTAAAAAAAAAAAGAAAATCAATAAAAAATGTACTTTCTTTTAAATATATATATTTCATCATGTTACATCATGTGGCTCTATGAAAGTATAACCTCTTCTCTATTGTTGGGTGGAAGTTTATTTCTTCCTCAATTTGCGGGGTTTATTTTAAGTCATACTGGAATGAACTTTCTTGTGAAGAAATCTGTGCACATCTTGAAATCATTCCTTAGGAAAAGTCCCCTAAGCAGAATTGCTAGGTCAAACAGTATGCACATTGTAAAGGCTTTTGATGAAAATTGAAAACTTACTATTTTTTAAAACATTTAAAATATATATATTTTATTGATTTTTTTCTCCCTTCCTGCAGAAGGGAGAGGGATAGAAAGTCAGAAACATCGATGAGAGAGAAACATCAATCAGCTGCCTCTTGCACACCTCCTACTGGGGATGTGTCCACAACCAAGATACATGCCCTTGACTGGAATCGAATCTGGGACCTTTCAGTCTGCAGGCCGACACTATCCACTGAGCCAAATGGGTTCTGGCTGAAAACTTACTATTGAGGAAAGTTGTGCCATGTTATACTTCACCTGGTTAGAAGTGTACAGGAGACAGGCTGGGTGACAGCTGACCAGGGGCTGAGCCAGGTGGGTGTGGTAGAGAGAAGCTGGAGCAGAGAGGGAATTCAAGCAACATTTCTGAAAGAAAATCTGTGGACCTTGGTGACAGATGGCTTTTGGCATGCTGTGTGTGTGTGTGTGTGTGTGTGTGTGTGTGTGTGTGTGTATGCATGTGTGCGTACTGGGGGACCATGTTGAGAAAGAATGTCTACCTTGTCTTCCACATCGAAATTCGCCAAGATAAGATAATTAGCAAAGCACTTGCAAACCTGAGGTGTTGTTTAGATTTTAAAGCTTATGGATAGTAACAGTAACTAAGAAACCCCTCCCAACAGGGCTGTCTCAAGGATGAAATGGGCTGATGTGTGTAGAGCTCCTAGGCTGTAGACAGATCGTTTTCTCCGAGAAGCTTCGCAGACTCAATCGAATTCCTGTAGTTTATCCTCATCTATATGAGTCCCAGAGCACTAGGACACCTTCTCCCCTTTTACTTTGTCCTGCTTCCAGTGGGAGGGAATCTGCGTAAACAGTTGGTAACAGTTCAGCTGGAGTGAGAGTCTCCTGGCAGAGGAGACATCTCTGTCCTTGGTGGGCTCTGGGTCCCACCGTGGGCTGCAGCCCTGACCTCTGGCCACTTGGCCCAGCTGCATTGTGTGCGCAGCCTCAGGGAGGAGACTGAAGATGCTGATAAGGAGGCCCTTCCGGTCCAGCCAGACAGGCGCAGGAAGGCTTCTGCAGAGGAGAGATTAGACACAGTCCCTGATTTAGAAAGCAGCAAGGAGGGCCAGGAAACAACCTCCCGGACTCCTCCTCCCTCCCCCCAAGTCCAGCTCTTTATGTGTGGTATTGTTTATTGTTGGAGGAGGACAACTGAGGGAGCGTTGCCTGCTTTTGCAGAAGACGGAAACAGCAAGTTGGGTCTGGAAGAGATCAGTTTAATAAACATGATTTGCAGATAGAATCTCTCCATCTTGGAAAAGAAGTAATGAGTAGGAAGGGTATCTTCCCTCCGCCCCCCCCCCACCAGGAAACAAGGTGCTAGTATTTCTAGGAGCATTCAAGACTCTTTGTCAAGCACCTGCGCCCAGGTGCTTGGTATCCAAACAAATGAGCTCTGCCTGGGGAGTTAACGCAGGGGGAGTCCAGTGCAGTCGGTCCTCCCTCTCCTTTTACTCTCTAGGAGACCCAACCTATGCTCTGGGCAGTGACACCTGCTCCCTCTGGAAGGTGACAGAGCATTGTTACTTTAACAACCTGTTTCAGACATCTGCTTTGGTTAATGCTGATGAAATGCTGTTCCAAAGCTTAATTTTCAATTTCCTTTTGTGACTGGTATCCCAAATGTATTGTGTATTTCTAGGAAATAAGAAAATATAAAAGACAATACAGACAAAGACTATAAATAGTAAGACATTTCGTTGTTTTGCTTTTTAAAAATAATACTGTTAAGGTCCCAGGCCTACTTTGTTTTAAATTTTTATTTTCTATGTCTTTAGAAATATTTAGAAATATTTAGAAATATTTAAAAATATTCCCAAGGGCTGTTTTTGAGCTCCCTCTCATCGATGGCTCCATGCCAGCATCCCTGGAGGTTATGTCCTTGGCCTTGCTCAGTAGGGAGTTGTCTTTGCGGACCTTATTTATCCTACATGGCAGCAGCTCTGATTTGGTGTCAAAGGACCATGAATGCTCTTCTGGCTGTTGCTAGCCTGCTGCATGGCTGGAGGCAACTCACTCTTTTGGGTGCTTCTTCAGGAAGATTCTGCGTCAGAGTGCAGTGAGAGTAATTTCAGAGCGGGAATGCATGATACACATGTGCCAGAGTTTTACTTTTATCAGTGACAGAGATACACTATTGTTCTACCCATTGGTTTTGGCTGTCATACACCGGATACTTGGTCTTGAGGGAAATCAGTCTGAAAGAATGAATCTACAGTGTAGGGACTTGCTGTGCTGAGATATGTTTGTTTATTTATTTTTTAAATCCTCGCCTAAGGATATTTTTCCATTGATTTTTAGGGAGAGTGAAAGAAAGAGGGAAAGATAGAGTGAAACATTGATGTGAGAGGAACACATTGAAAGGTTGCCTCCTGCACGAGCCCTGACCATTTAATGCACATTGCAGATGTCCTTTGCTGGGGAGAAGCCTGCAACCAAGGTATGTGTCCTTGACCGGAATCAAACCTGAGACCCTTTGGTCCACAGGCTGACACCCTATCTATCCACTGAGCCAAACTGGCTAGAGCCTAAGATATGTTGTGATACCCAGAGTCTGGGTGGGACAGTCCTTCTGTGTCATGTGAAAGGGTGCAGCAGAGCAGACAAAGAAAAGAACAGAGAACCAGAGCACCCCAAACCATTTTTTTTTTTAAAAAGGGCCTCTCTCACTGCATTAAGCATTGCTGTAGACTGAATAGAAGGGCAGAGTATAATTTGTTAGTATTTGGAGGTTATCTTTTTTCCTAGAAAGAAATAGATACCTCAGCCTCCCCAGAGGCAAACACTTGCTGGTTTTCTTTTGTATCCTTCCCAAGAGCCTTCATGCTTCCACAGATAAATAATGATATGCCCCCTGTTCATACTATACATACCACTTTCCGCCTTCCTTCTTTCACTTAATGCACATTGCACATGTCCATAGCAGGCTGCGTGGTACTTTTATGTACAATTTCCACAGACTGAACAACTGTTTTCCTGCTGCTGGACTTTTAGATTGTGTCATATTTGCTGTTGCAAACACTGTTGTAATGAATATTCTACTCCAAGTGTCTTTGTACACATGCATCGGTATCAGTGTAGCATAGATTCCTACAAGGGAATTGCTGGTCAGAGGGTTTGTAATGGCCTTTCTGTTTTGAATCAGTATTGCCCTCCATAGAGGTGGCATTGACTTACCTCCCACCTGCAGTGTACTAGTGCCCCATGATTTCATAGTCTCTCCAATACAGAATGAACTTTGCCAATCTGCAATGAAAAATGGTTTCCATTTAAACATTCATTATAATTTTCACTATGAATTATAATTTATATTTAAAATTAAAACATAATTATAATTTACAATTATGAATGATAAATTTTATAGAGTTTGATTTACTCTAAAGAATGAAGCTGATCATTAAAAAAATATGTAAGTGCTTTTTTTATTTCTGGTCTGATAAACTATCTGCTCATGATCTTACCCATTTTTTCTGTTGTGTTATTCAATTTTTTTTTCTTTTTTTTGGATTTCTTTTTTTTATATTTTAATCTTTATTGTTCAGTTTATTAATTACAGTGTTCCCTCTTTTTCCCCCCTATAGCTCCCCTCCACCCGGTACCTATCCCGCCCTCTGCCCTTACCTGCCCCCCACTGTCCTCTCCTATAGGTGTATGATTTTTGTCCAGTCTCTTGCTGTACCTCCCACACCCCTTTTCTCCTCAAGAATTGTCAGTCCATTCCCTCTCTATGCCCATGATTCTGTTATATTCACCAGTTTATCCTGTTCATCAGATTTTTAATTCATTTGATTTTTATATTCATTTGTTGATAGATGTGTATTTGTTGTTCATAATTTTTATTTTTACCTTTTTCTTCTTCCTCTTCTTAAAGAACACCGTTCAGCATTTCATATATTACTGGTTTGGCAGTGATGAACTCCTTTAGTTCATTTTTGTTGTTTTGCCATATAGAATTTTGAAAAGATTTAATTAGTCACTGGTCAATCTCTTTATTTGATGGCAGGGTTGGGGTATGTCCAACCCATGGGTCGCATCAGTCCTGTGAAATCATTTGGTCTTTGGTCTGGCCCTGCCAAGGCATTAGGGGTGAGTTAATTAGATGACCAAATATAGCAGGCTAATTTTTAAGTTGATAATTTTGTATGGTCTGTGAATGAAGTTATAAATATCCAATGGCCCTTGGCAAAAAAAAAAAAGGTTCCCCACTGCTGTCTTATGGCCTTGATTTTGAGTAAGTTTTAGAAGGACATGCCTACTTTAAGTTTTTGTATATATCATGCTTTTTTCTAGTTCTTGCATGCTTTTATTTTTAAAAATCCAAATCTTTAATTTATCTGGAATTTATTTTAGCATAAAGAGTGAGATAGAATTTCAATTTAACATTTACCCATAAAGATGTGGGTTTTGATTTGTGTACTTTTACTCACCAGTTTTCTAATTTTGACCAAATTAATTAACCTCTGTGAAGCTCAGTTTCCTTATCTGTATAATGGGAATAAGAATAATAATAATTACCTGATAGAGTTGTTGAAAAGATTAAGCAAGATTATATATGGGAAACATTCAGCATAGTTCCTGGCCCATGTTAAGTGTTCAAATCATGGTCCATATTCTCAGGAACCTGGGACTACATAGTGTGTTCCAACAAATGGAGAAGTTCCAGGTGGTTAGGAGACAGAGGATACCTTGCAACTCCCTAGGGTGTGATTTAGGGTGAGTCTTTTTGTCACTTAAACCCTCAGTTTCATCACCTGCATGTTGAATGATCAGAGCCAGTCCATGAGATATTGGCAGGTTTCCTGTAAGGAGAATAAAAAAGCTGGAGAATATGGCCCAGTGAATGAAGAGCAGGGATGGCACAGGGGGGTGTTTGACACCTCTAGCCAAGGAGCATAATTACCTTGCAATAACATGAAATTAACAGCCGGTGTTAAGCAAGTGAGCTTGCAGCAGTTGATTATAATAATGTTTAGTAATTGCCTTCTGGTAATTAAGCAATAATGAGCTTCCTGAGACAGAACCTTGTTAGAGCAAAAGATGGATCAAATGCTTTCAATTCAGTGTATACATCTTGAGCACAGCGGTGGGATATGCAGACAGTCAGGAGTGTCTTGTTGAAGCATGCTTCTTGTCTTTAAGGACAGTTGGGGCAATAGACATGTAGAGCACTCCCTTCTCCACCAGGCAGGTGCATGTGCCGAGATGTACTTGGAGGAAGGCCCACAGCAGCAGGGGTGTCCAGGAGGGAGAAACTTCACCTTCAGAGGCCCGCATGCCAGACTGAGCCCAGTATCCAGGTGTGGCCCAGCATCTAAGGAGCCCCAGCTCAGAAATCCTTCTTCAATGTCATGTGTTGCCCCTTTTCATTCTCTCTGGTTGTTTGGATTCATCAGGCATATTCTGTTTCTTATGCTCTGCCCATCTCCCTCCGCAGCTTCTGGGTGGGCTTGGTGTTGTGTTTAGGGCCTCTGTTTTTTATTGGACTTGCTGACTCAAATTTTCCCTGGGTGCCAGATAAAATATGGGATGCCCAGTTAAATTGGAATTTCAGACAAACAACCAATACTTTTTTAGTGTAAATATGTTCCACACAGTATTTGGGCCACACTTTTATACTAAAAAAATTATTCATATGTCCATGTCATATTTGGAATAAACATATTAAAATTTATTTGTTGCTATCTGAAATTCAAATTTAACTGGTGTCATTTCTCTCCTTCTTTCCCTTTCTCCCTCGTTCCTTTCTTCCTTACTCCCTTCCTTCCTTCATCTAGCAACCCTACCTGTATGGCCCTGATTTCAAATGCTCTAAAATAGCATTGATTACACTAATGCTTAATAGAAGCCCTAGTAGCAAAGGATGTTAAAAGGTGTTCCATGAGAACATAATTCTGAGCCACAATCATGCTTGGTAAACCCTGGATTAAACAAGGTCAGTCAGTTTTCTTAATTATGGGAATTTTTAGAATCTTTTAGATCTCCAACATTGGGTTGTAGTATGTAGTATTTCTCAAAGGTATGTCACTATCCTTCACCTCTCCATTTCTAAGTATTTAAGGTTCTAGGATCAAATGCTGAGTGGATGCTGATGGTCTTTGATTGTAGACCATGAGTTCTTATGTTGGGTTTTGGGAAAATACTTCTCTATAGAAAAAAACAACTTTGTATAATGTTATGATTCTGCTTTTGTTTTTAAAAAATATATATTTTTATTGATTTCAGAGAGGAAGGGAGGTGGAAATATAGAAACATCAATGATGAGAAAGAGTCATTGATTAGCTGCCTCCTGCACATCCCCTACTGGGGATCAAGCCCGCAACCTGGGCACATGCCCCTGACTGGAATCGAACCCAGGATCCTTCAGTCTGTAGGCCAGTGCTCTACCCACTGAGCCAAATCGGCTAGGGCTGATTCTGTTTTTGTTTTACAGCCATACATTTATAAAATATACAGATAGATGTGAGTATATAGAAATTTAAAAAAAAACCTAGAAGGATGTATATACCACAATGTTAACTGTCCTTATCCCCAGGAAGAGGTGTGGCGAGGGAAATATAGATGATTTTCTTTCCTTTTCATTTGGCTGTATGTCCTGTAATATGTATGTATGACTCTTTTTTTTAAATCTTTATTGTTCAGTTTATTAATTACATTGTTTCCCCTTTTTTATCCCCCTATATCTCCCCTCCACCCTGTACCTATCCCACCCTCACCTCCACCTCCCCAATGTCCTCTCCCATTGTTGCAAGATTTTTGTCCAGTCTCTTGCTGTACTTCCCACAACCCTTTTCTCCCCAAGAATTGTCAGTCCATTCCTCTCTATGTCCATGTTTCTGTTATATTCACCAGTTTATCTTGTTCATCAGCCTATCAGTTCACTTGATTTTTATGTTCATTTGTTGATAGATGTGTATTTGTTGTTCATAATTTATATTTTTACCTTTTTCTTCTTCCTCTTCTTAAAGAATATCTTTCAGCATTTCATATAATATTGGTTTGGTGGTGATGAACTCCTTTAGTTTTTCTTATCCGCAGAGCACTTTATCTGACCTTCAATTCTGAATGATAGCTTTGCTGGATAGAGTAATCTTGGTTGTAGATTCTTGCTATTCATTATTTTGAATATTTCTTGCCACTCGCGTCTGGCCTGCATCGTTTCTGTTGAGAAATCCGCTGACAATCGTATGGGTGCTCCCCTGTAGGTAACCATCTGTTTTTCTCTTGCTGCTTTTAATATTCTCTCTTTATCTTTTGCTCTTGGCATTTTAATTATGATATGTCTTGGTGTGGTCCTCTTTAGATTCCTATATTTTGGGGTTCTGTGTACTTCTTGGGCTTTTAAGTCAGTTTCTTTCATCAGGTGGGGGAAGTTTTCAGTCACTATTTCTTCAAGTAGGTTTTCATTGACTTGCTCTCTCTCTTTTTCTGGCACCCCAATAATTTGGATGTTGGCATGCTTGAGGTTGTCCTAGAGGCCTCTTACACTATCTTCAATTATCTGAATTCTTTTTGTTTCTTGCTTTTCCAGCCGAGTGGATTTTGCTTCTTTGTATTTCAAATCTTTGACTTGGTTCTTGTGGCCCTCTGGACTGCTTTTAGGACTTTGTGTAATATTTTTCATTTCAGTCTGTGTATGCTTGATTTCTAGTTGGTCCTTTTTCATATCCGTGAGGGTCTGGTTCGTATCCTAAGAGGTCTTGTTCATTTCCTTGAGGGTCTCATTCATTTCCTTGAGTGTCTCATTCATTTCCTTGTAGGTCTCATTCATTTCCTGGTTGGTCTTGTTTATTTCCTCGTAATTCTCATTAAATTGATCGGCCTTTTCTAGGAGCCTCTTGAAAAGCCTTATAACTGTGGTTTTGAACTCTATGTCTAGTCGTCTTTTCTCCTCCATTTCTTTCACACCTGATTTCTTTCCATATCTCTGCATGGTGGCTGCTTTATGTGGTAGATATCCTCAAAGGGACAGTGGCTCAGCCTCCCCAGTTACCTGAGGTGGGTACTCTTACTGCAATCCTTTATGGGTTTACAGTATTTTTGAATTTAAACCCAGCTTGTTGTTGTTAGCCGTAGGAAGGTTTGACCTCCAGGCCAATTGGCTGTGAAGGGAGACTGTGTTCAGGTTGGATGGGTGGAGTCTCTGAGCTGCGCAGGCAGCCTCAGTGTCAGCTACGTCCTATGCATCACTCGCGCGTGGGTCTCTGTTGGATGGGGATGGCTGCAGGCACCTCCAAGAGAAAGCCACTAGTCTCTTCCCCTTGCCAGACAACTCTGCCTCTCCCCAAATGTGACTGCACACCCAAAGTCTAGCCCAAGGTTGTAAAATAAATGGTTTCCGGAACCAGGAGACAAGTTCCCAGGGGGCAAGTCGCGGATTTGTGCGACACTTGCGCGGAAACTTCTTTTCCCCACCTCCGGGTTTCTCGCAGACTAGGAGCCTCTGCCGTGCCCCGCTTCCAGGGTGCGTCCCCCGGACCTCGGACCTCGCCTGGCACTGGGGAATCTGTGCAGTGGGACGTCTCCACGTACCCCGGACCTCGGACCTTGCCTGGCACTGGGGAATCCGTGTAGTGGGACGTCTCCACGTACCCCGGATCTCAGACCTCACCTGGCACTGGGGAATCTGTGTAGTGGGACGTCTCCGCCCTCCCCATTGGCGAAATCCAGCTGGGGTTGCTGCTCCAGCCCCAGCCCGCGTGAGTGACCCCGACGGCTCCTAACCTGTTTCCGTCTTCAAGGCTGCGCTCCCGCCGCTCCTCTGAGTCTCAGTCTCCCACCTTTACTCTTATTAGTGGAGTTTTCACTCAGCCAGCTTTCTGGCGATTCTGGGTGATGACTGTTCTGCTGTTATGTTGTAGTTCTTCAATCGTTGCGCGGGGCAGAACAATAGGTGTTTACCTATGCCGCCATCTTGGTGTTTTTTCCATCTGTATGTATGACTCTTGACAGAAGGGTTACAAATGTGGTTATTTCATTTTATAAAGGATCACTATTCATGTATTATTTTATTTGCCTCCCAAGCAACTCAGTGATCGAGGCTCTAATAGTATCCCCATTTTATGGAGGAGGAAACCTAACACAGCTCTGTAGCAGTCTAGGGTCTCCTGATTTCATTGTCACGCTGCCTGTGTGGTATGAGAGAATGGGCTTTTCTGGGAGGGGCAGTGGCACCTGTCCACCCAACCCTCACTCCCGCTCCCCTTTCCCCAGTTTACAGGGTCTCAGTTGAGACTGTGAGAGGGAAAGGATCTGAGTGAGACACATGGTTTTTGAACAAGGTCATGTCCTCAGATTATCTTTTTCTTGGGCAGGGGCTGGGGATCAGAAGGCAGGACAGGATTTTGCTTTTTATTCACCAGAAGCCTTGACTTTACCTGTTATACTAGACCAGAAGGACAAGGGGAGAGTGTTCTGATTCACAGTGGTGAATACAGTTTTGTTTTGTTTTTTAAAAGGTCACTTTGATAAGTGATTTATGTTGCCAAATCACATTGCTCAGAATTTTTTTCTTGTCTTTTTTTAAAAAAAAATCTTTATTATTGAAAGTATTACATAGGTTTGCTTCCCTCCCACCCATTAACCACTCCCATTCTCCCCCCTCCCCAATTTTTTTCTTTTTAAGCTTTGCAGAATACACGGTTCCTGTATCTTTTTAAAACTCATTTTTTTCTTCC
This sequence comes from Antrozous pallidus, assembly GCA_027563665.1. Lineage (NCBI taxonomy): Eukaryota > Metazoa > Chordata > Mammalia > Chiroptera > Vespertilionidae > Antrozous > Antrozous pallidus. Next base: position 53,288,866 of record CM050520.1, on the reverse strand, counting down.
CTTTGTCTAATTTTCCTGTTTTGAACCTTAGGCACATTTCCATTTATTTAGAGCTATTGTAGCGATCATGTCATTTGGGATTTTGCTTATTTATCTGAGTCATGATCCTGTCTCTATGCCCTGTGCCTGGAACTTGGTTACATGGATGAATGATGACGGGACTGTGGGCATGCTGTACAGGGAAAAGTCTGGGTCCAAGGGGAGGCAGATGCTGGGGGAGATCAACCGAAGGACTTGTATGCATACATATGAGCATAACCAATGAATGAAAGACTCTGGGGTGGGGAGGGGGGCAGGTGGGGACATGTGCTGGGGGGTAAGGGAGGCTGGGTGGAGGATATTGGGGGGGGAGGAAAACATATGTACTACTATTAAATATAAGTTATATTGTAAATTAAAAAAAAAAAAAAGAAAAGTTTGGGTCCAGCTGCTAAAAGAAACCTGAGCTCAGAGGTCACAGTGAGGAGCAGTGCTTATATGATCTGGAATCAGTGTGTGAACCTATCCGTGTGGGGTGCTGCTTTCAGAGCGGGGAGATTCTAGAGCACTGTAGTTCAAAGGAGCTGGGCTTCCATTCACCTGAGCCTCCACCCTCATGACAGACAGAGTAGTGCTATTAATCACGAGGCAAGTGGCAGCAGCATCTACTACAGAAGGAGTTGGGCTTTGGAGTTTGATGGGTCTAGGTTTGAATTTTGGTCCTAAGACTAACTAGCTGTATATGTTTAACATAACCTCTCTGTGCCTCAGTTTCATCTTCTAAAATCCAGGGATGATAATAGTCCATACCTTATAGGGTTGTTGTGAGGCTTAAATGAGTGAATACCTGTAGAACAGAACCTGGCACATCATAAACATTGAGTGTCAGCTATCATCATCATCATCATCAATAATAGAATATACAATTTCTAGAGTAGCGCCTGGCCAGTGGCATGTCTTGGCAGGTTCTTGCTTTCCAGACAAGGTGTGACTTTACTACCCGTTTAGGGATGGGTGTAACTGATGGCTTCTGAATGGCTTCCTGGGAAGCTGCCTCATCACCTGGTGATTGGTGATGCCTGAGCTGTTACATTATTTACCAAGCAGAAGGGCTTCCTCAGAGTGCAGTTTCCAGAGAATTATGTGAGCTTTTCACTCAGCATTGTGTTTTCTATTAGAAAGAAAACAGTAACCACAGCAGGTAACCTGGAGTTTACAGTCCAGCCTTAGCCTGCATTTTTAAAGATTCCAAACACTTTCCTCCCAGATGTTTATTTTTTAAAACATTCAGGAGAGCATTATAGTAATTTCCTATAGAAAGGAGAAGAGCCTTAATTTTTATTCTGTGGCTCACTCCCGGTGGTAACGGCATGAGACTTGATGATGACCATGGACTTAGACCAGGTAGCTCTTTGCCTTCCTTTCCTGAAGGTGTGTGATTTGGGCACTCTTAACCTTCTCTTAGGAGCCCTGTTCCTCAGGTTGTTATATTCGAACTAGAGGCCTGGTGCACAAAATTCATGCATGGGGTGGGTGGTCCCCTCAGCCCAGTCTACACCCTCTTCAATCTGGGGCCCCTCGGGGGATGTCAGACTATCCCTGATCCCAGGGATCAGGCCTAAACTGGCAGGTGGACATCCCTCTCAAAATCCAGGACCGCTGGCTCTTAATTTCTCACCTGCCTGCCTGTCTGATCGCCCCTAACTGCCTCCTCCCCACTGGCAGCCTGATCATCCCTAACTGCCTCTGCCTGCCAGCCTGATCGCTCCTAACTCCCCCCACCCCCGCCAGCTTGGTTGCCCCTAACTGCCCCCCCCCTTGTCCCTTGCTGCCCCCCCTGGCGGCCTGGTCACTCCACACAGCCTCCTGGTCATTACTGTTACTGTTATGGTGTCCCAGAAAATTTGCATATTCCTCTATCATTAGTATAGATGCTGTTTTCTGGATTCGCTGCTTGTTTCTTTGACCTTTGCCAAAGATGGAGAAGTAAATGTGTGGCGAACAGTCTAAGCTCAGAAAAAGAATGCAGCCCCATCCTGTATTCCCTGTTTATAAGCTCATGAAAGCAGTGAGCTGTGGTCCGTGGGTGGTCTACAGAGCCTTCAATCTTTTTGCTATGCTTGCGCTGTCTCTGTGTTTTCTTTTCTTTTCACTGTTAACAGCTTGAGTGTTAATGAACATACTGTGCCCCTGAGTTTTTATTCAGAGTTTGACCTTAGGTTATTACACTGCGGTGGAAAAGAGTTTTGGATTTGAAGCCACAAGAGAGAATGGAAATCACATGTTTCTTAAGTGCTTACCCTTCATCATTTAATGTGTCAGATCTTTAAGTTCCTACTATGAGCCAGGTACTGTGAAAGGCACCTCAGGGCAGTCGTTCAGGGAAATGAACCCAGGCTGTCTTAACAATTTAAGTGATGTCTTCACTTTTTATTTACCTTCTGCTTCCGTATCCCCATTTGTCAAGTTAGGCTGCTAATAGTGTCTACCAGATAGGATCGTTTGGAGGATGAAATGAATTAATAATATATAGTGAAATGATGATGATGGAGACAGGTTGGAATCAGGACTGGACAACTTTGTTACTCTCATCCTGTTCATGGTCCTGAGAGTGTGTGTGTGATTGTGTGAGTGTAGCCAAGATGCTGAGACATGATGTTGGAGACAGATATATATGATTAAGTACAGTAAAGCATGATGAGTACTACTAAAGGAGAGGAGAAGGGTATTGTGGGAGCATATAGCAGGGTGCCCAGTCCCCCTCATAGGTCAGAGAAGCACACTAGAGAGAGCAAAGTTTAATCTGAGATCTAAGGGAGGAATAAAAGTTACCTGGGCTGGGAGCAGCGAGGGGAGATTGCATTCTGTGTGGTGTTAAAGAAACTGAAGAAATCTAGTGAGCCTAGAGCATGGGCAGAGATGGTGCTGGCGATAATGAAGGCAGAAACCAGACCATGGAAAGTGTGTGAGTCACAGTGAGGATTTGGGATGACTAAGAGCCAGATACTGTCCTTGGGGCTTTTCATTAATTGCTTTAAGCAGCACAATTCTGTGGTATAGGTGATATTAACCCCATTTTGCTAGTGGTAAAGTTAAGTCTCTCAAAAAAATTTCACCTTCCTTCAAGGCACAGACTTAAAAGGCAGTATAGTCAGGGTATGAACCTAGGTTTTTCTGGCTGCAATGCTAGAGTTCTTTTGATGACTTCAGGCTATGCTCTTAATTTCCTTTATCTTCCATTTACTCACTCATAAAGTAGGGAACATAAATAAATAACCCACCTCATAGACTTATGAAAACAAATGGAAATATACACAAGGTGCCAAGTACCTTACATGGCATATAGCAAGTACAATGACTTCTTATGGACCCAGGTTCTTGATGGAGAAATGTTTTTCTTTCATGGTTCCCTGAACTGAGACAGGACCCCATGAGCTGCCAGCTGCATTTGGCTTGGTTATCAAGTCATCTTTCCAAGGACCAGTTGAAATTAAGATCAACAGAGAACACATCTTTGCATATAGGAACTTCCTCCTCTTGCTACTGACAGGTGACAGTACAGTGGGCTCTGCTTCTGTCTTGCAACCCTGAGTCATTTGCCACCCAGCTGGCTGAGGCTTCTCTAGCTCTCCAAGCATCCTTCCCCTCATGGCTTGCTGTCACCCTTTCTCTCCTTCAGAGACCTTTGTGCTTGTTTTGCCTGCACCTTATGAAATGAGCTCTGCTACTGATTGGAATTGAATTGAACTTTGTTGTTGTTGTTTAGCTTTTCTCATGTTGGTCTCGAGGGCAGAGATCTCTATATGGTGATTAGCACAGTATTATCGCAGGTACTCAGTTGACTACAATTATTTTCACAGGATGGGGCATTATGGATTCTAAGACTCTATTTTATAGGTTTTTTTTTTAATCTTCACGACAATCCCCTGAAGTAAAGCATATAGTATTCTTTTTTATTTTTTTCTTTATTGTTAAGTTTATTAATTACATTGTTCCCCCTTTTTTATCCCCTTATAGCTCCCCTCTACCCTGTACCCATCCCACCCTTCACCCTCACCTCCCCCTCCCCACTGTCCTCTCCCATTGTTGCAAGATTTTTGTCCAGTCTCTTGCTGCACTTCCCACACCCATTTCTCCCCAAGAATTGTCAGTCCATTCCCTCTCTATGTCCATGTTTCTGTTATATTCACCAGTTTATCCTGTTCATCAGACTATCAATTCACTTGATTTTTATATTCATTTGTTGATAGATGTGTATTTGTTGTTCATAATTTATATTTTTACCTTTTTCTTCTTCCTCTTCTTAAAGAATATCTTTCAGCATTTCATATAATATTGGTTTGGTGGTGATGAACTCCTTTAGTTTTTCTTATCTGCGAAGCACTTTATCTGACCTTCAATTCTGAATGATAGCTTTGCTGGATAGAGTAATCTTGGTTGTAGATTCTTGCTATTCATTATTTTGAATATTTCTTGCCACTCGCGTCTGGCCTGCATCGTTTCTGTTGAGAAATCCGCTGACAATCGTATGGGTGCTCCCCTATAGGTAACCAACTGTTTTTCTCTTGCTGCTTTTAATATTCTCTGTTTATCTTTTGCTCTTGGCATTTTAATTATGATGTGTCTTGGTGTGGTCCTCTTTAGATTCCTATATTTTGGGGTTCTGTGTACTTCTTGGGCTTTAAAGTCAGTTTCTTTCACCAGGTGGGGGAAGTTTTCAGTCACTATTTCTTCAAGTAGGTTTTCATTACCTTGCTCTCTTTCTTTTTCTGGCACCCCAATAATTTGGATGTTGGCATGCTTGAGGTTGTCCTAGAGGCCTCTTACACTATCTTCAATTATCTGGATTCTTTTTGTTTCTTGCTTTTCCAGCGAGTGGATTTTGCTTCTTTGTATTTCAAATCTTTGACTTGGTTCTTGTGGCCCTCTGGACTGCTTTTAGGACTTTGTGTAATATTTTTTATTTCAGTCAGTGTATGCTTGATTTCTAGTTGGTCCTTTTTCATATCTGTGAGGATCTCGTTCATATCCTCAGAGGTCTTGTTCATTTCCTTGTAGGTCTCATTCATTTCCTGGTTGGTCTTGTTTATTTCCTCGTTGGTCTGGTTTATTTCCTCATAGTTCTCATTAAGCTCATCGGCCTTTTCTAGGAGCCTCTTGAAAAGCCTTATAACTGTGGTTTTGAACTCTATGTCTAGTCGTCTTTTTTCCTCCATTTCTTTCACACCTGATTTCTTTCCATGTCTCTGCATGGTGGCTGCTTTATGTGGTAGATGTCCTCTGAGGTACAATGGCTCAGCCTCCCCAGTTACCTGAGGTAGGTACTCTTACTGCAATCCTTTATGGGTTGTACAGTATTTTTGAATTTAAGCTCAGCTTGTTGTTGTTAGCCCTAGGAGGGTTTGACCTCCAGGTCAATTTGCTGTGAAGGGAGACTGTGTTCAGGTTGAATGGGCGGAGTCTCTGAGCTGTGCAGGCAGCCTCAGTGTCAGCTACGTCCTATGTGGCATTCGCGCGTGCGCTCACGGGTCTCTGTTGGATGGGGATGGCTGCAGACACCTCCAAGAGAAAGCCGCTAGTCTCTACCCCTTGCCAGACAACTCTGCCTCCCCCAAATGAGTCTGCACACCCAAAGTCTCACCCAGGGTTGTAAAACAAAACAGTCTGGTGGTCTCTGGGACCAGGGCGCAAGTTTCCAGGTAGCAAGTCACGCGTCTGTGCTGTCGTACAGTTTACTTTTGCGCAAACTGCTTTTCCAAGCAACCCGGTTTCTCCTCAGACTAGGAGACCTCTGCGGCGCCCGGCTTCCAGGGTCTGTCCCCGGACCTCGGACCTCGCCTGGCACTGGGGAATCCGTCCAGTGGGGCGTCTCTGCCCTCCCCATTGGTGAAATCCAGCCGGAGTTGCTGCTCCAGCCCTACAGCTTGCACGCGGTGGCTCCTAACCTGTTTCCGCGCGTATCTCCAAGGCTGCGCTCCCACCGCTCCTCTGGGTCTCAGTGTCCCACCTTTACTTTTTTTTGTGGAGTTTTCACTCAGCCAGCTGTCCGGTGATTCTGGGTGATGTTTGTTTTGTTGTTATGTTGTAGTTTTTGAATTGTTGCACAGGGCAAAACAATAGGTGTTTACCTATGCCGCCATCTTGGTTCCTCGCATATAGTATTCTTCTTATCACAATTGGAGAAACTAAGGCCTATAACTTAAGCAATATGACCATTAATGAAGTATTTCATTCTAGAGTAGTCATTTACTAGGTGTAACTCTGTCCCATGATCTAGGAAAATAGAGCTGAAAGATGTAACCCTTTCCTCTAGGATGGAATAGACATTTGAACAAATAACTGTATATAGCAAGTGAAGTTTTAGTACAGAGGAATGATGAAGGTGTTTAACTGATATTTGGGGAAGATCAATGAGAAATTCAGAGAAAAGGAGATGGACTCTCCTTTGCCTTGCTGCCTCGCACCCCAACTTCTCTGCACAAAATCTGTAATCTCCTTTCCATGCGAAAACACATCTTATCACACGCACGACCTGCGACCTGACTACTTGGAAGTATAAAGGTTACCAGGTGAAAGAACATCTGTGTCATTTTACTCTTAAGGTCTGAGGTGGCTGGGGAGGAATAAAGTCCATCTGTGACCAAACACCTGTGTTCCTCTCTCACTGGAGGGAAGCATTAAATTGCTCTTCAAATGAGTCAGACCTGCTGTTCCCGAGGAGACAGGGCCGGCGCAGCTTCAGCTCTGTGGGCAAGTCTGACCAGGCCCCATCTCACTCTTGCCTGTGTTTGTTTGCCTTGCAGCTGTGTAAATGAGTATGGAAGATTATGATTTCCTGTTTAAAATTGTTTTAATTGGCAATGCTGGTGTGGGGAAGACGTGCCTAGTCCGACGATTCACTCAGGTAAGAGAACTCGGAAGTCCAGGATTGGCTTTCTCGGTGTGGCCTGTGGGGTTAGGAGAAATAACAGGACAGGTGGCTGGCCCCGAGCCAGCCTCTTGATTGCCAGTTATTAACACGCTGTTTGAAAGAGCACCAGCTTTGTAGCCTAGGCTAGAGCTTTTAAACCACCTCAAGGAAGCATGGCTCCCTGGGTCACCACCACCCTCCCATGGTCTTGTTGCTTCTTTTAATGAAAAGGGGCAAGTAGTTTTGTTTTCAGTGTGCAGCATCAAAAATACATGATTAGGTCCTGGCAGGGTGGCTCAGTTGGTTAGAACATCATCCCAAACACCAAAAGGTTTTGGATTTGATTCTTGGTCAGGGCACATACCTAGGTTGCAAGCTCAATCTTCGGTCATGGTACATTTGGGGGGCAACTGATCAATGTTTCTCTTTCACATTGATGTCTCTCTCTTTCTGTCCCTCCCTTCCTTTCTCTCAAAGCAATAAACTTATCCGTAGGTGAGGATTTAAAAAAAAGTTATTAGATTAATAAATAGATTATTTATTAATAATAATCCAAAGTAGAAAACAAATGAATCTGGATAGCAAATTAAACCTAAGTATTAATTTTATTTAAAAAATCTTTATTGTTGAGTGGATTACAGATGTCCCCTTTCCCCCTCCATTACCTTCCTCCATCCAGTTCCCACCCTGTCCTAGGCCTTCACCACCCTATAGTTTGTGCCCATAGGTAATGCATATATGCATATAAGATTTTTGGTTAGTGACTTCCCACTCTTTCTCCCTGCTTCCTTCCGTTCATCTGTCCCATGTTTCCATGCCTCTGATTCTATGTTATTCAGCAGTTTGTTTTGTTCATTAGATTTCTTGTTCATTTATTTTGATATTTATATTCAGTTGTTGAAACTCAAATACAAATTAAACCAATCAGATTGCATTCTCAAGTCCCCAGAAAAAGGAAGGAATTGTTTTGCTTCAGAAGCAAAAATGCTGATTTTTCTAGATCTGTTAAATGGAATGAATTGAGAACAGTGAAGGACTATTTGAACTAAATAAAATCTCTGCTCTGGGTTGAGTCTTTATCTTATGATCTAAGTACAAATTTCCTTTGGGGCTGCCCTTTTGAGAATTATTACCATAGACTATATACTTGTTTTTATACAGAAGCGGTGGGAAATCGTTCTGAGGTTGACCTTCTTTTGTGTTTTTCCAGAAAAAAAAAAAATGAATGGAATCCTTTTTGGGATTATCATACATGCATCTTGCATTTTTCATAAAATGCTAGTTGGGAAAGTTGAGACTAGCTCTTTTACTTGAGGCATAGAGCAAGCTGGTGCTGTGGAAAGGACATTGCCTTGAGAATCAGGACACAGGTCCTAGTGCCAGCTCTGCCCTTGGCTCAGCTCTGAGCCTGAGTAGGTTACCCCACGCCTACCTTCCTGATAGACATGAGTGGTCTGGTGATCTTCAGGGCCCCTCACAGCAATAACAGTCTGTGGTTCTGGGGAAACCTGGAGAGGCAGATTGGATAAAACAAATATCATTGGGACAGAGAATCGCCTTTGGAAATGCCAGGGTTTTCCCCCTTACAATGAACACAATAGGTCTGTTTCGTGCTTTTTGCTAAGTCTCAGCCTTGTGAAATCAAAAGTAACAAGCTCAGTCAAAACTACTGAGGCACCATATTAGAAACTCCAACTGGTTTTACTTCCACCCAACATTAGCAGTCTTTCCTGCTTTTGGCAGGAGGACAAGACTGCAGAAATGTAGAGAAGTTTTTAGTCATTCCTTTGACCATCTCTTATTACCGAAAGATCCTTTAAAGAGCACACTCCTCTCATTTTATGGGTGAAAGCCTCAGGTCTCGAGGGGTGAAATGACTTCTTACTATCACATATCAATGTTAGTGGCAAAGCTAATATTAGACCCAGGTCTCCTGGTTCTCAGCCTGATCATTTTTATCTTCTGCATATTCTAATCTCTGAAGCCATAGGCATCTTGCATTTCTTTTTTAAAGTATAAACCTTGTCATTAGAGGTAAAAAACAAAAACAAAACAAAACAAAAAAACCTTCCACTTTTGAACAGATTTTTACCAGTAAGCACATCACCCCTTATTTTTCATTTCTGTGTACTTTTTACCCCTCCCAGTCCCTTAGCTCCTCCTAAAGTTCGTATTTCATAGACAGGATTATGTGTGGTTTTGTTATTTAGTAGGCAGTTAAAATGAATTGGATTCAGCTGTTTCTGAGTCAGGAGAAGTTAGGGAACAAAGTGAGGGGAGTAGACATTGGAAAGGATTTGTTTTATTTTGTGGCATTTGTTAGACTGCAAAACAGCTGGAGCTGCACACTTGAAGCTTGGCAGCCTCGTGTTTGAGCCAAACCAGAATAGAAGAAAATTGATTCAATATTTGTAAGTAAAGTTATGAATGTTTATGTTTACATCTTTTATAGACATGCAATGGAATATCTTCTGTTGTTTTGAAGCTCAGTCTTTTAAGATTAAACATTAATTAAAGATTTCTCTTGTTAAGGAATGGATGTAATTAAAGATGGCCCAATCTTAGCTGCTGGAGCCAATAAAATCCATTTTACTTTAATTTCTGGAAATTCTGGAATGTAAGTGACGAGGGAAGAGAAACTAGGTGAAGTGTTCTTTCTTGATAGAACTTCCTCCCTAAGCTTACAGGAAATATTATGTAAGAGTCAATTGTATTACACATGTGATTTTGATAGAATCTAGTACAGCTTCAAGTTTGAGATAAACCTTTTTTGTTTTGAAATGCTTACATCAATCTCAGACTCACTGGATTTGAGGCCCAGATTGGGTAATTAGTTTGCTTGAAGTCAACAGAGATCCTAAGCTGTTACCTCTGGGTTTAGTGCTACTTCTACTGTTCTTTCTCCCTGAATGACTGGTTTCTTCAGTTATCTTCCCAGTATCATTGGCCCTGATCTCATGTAATAATACAGTTATCACCCTCAGGGCAGGTGGAAATCCAAAAGCTTCATTGTCTTGTTCATTTTTCTCATACTGAGTTCCTGTTGTTTCTCAGAGTGTTGTCTACTCCCGTGAATGTCCATGCCCTAGACTGAGAACTAGTTTGAATCTTCCTTGATTTTCCCTCTTGTAGAGAGCCCACCCATTTTGCCTCCCGCTGACCCTCCTGATCTCATCCCGCTGGCTCAGTGCAACTCAGTCTTAGCCTTGTGTCTGTTTTCTCTTGTTTCATTTTTTGAAACCAGATCCCCACCTCTGCCCTTTCCCAATTCTCTCCCTTCATCCTCTGTCTTCTTCTCCCTTATTTGTCCCCCTTTCCATTTCTTCCTTTTTCTTTCAGAATTTCTCTCTTCCTTTTCCTCCCTCTTTTCTCTTTCCTTCAAAATATACATACATGTGAAGTAAAATGAAACAGGGCTCCCAGGACACTAACTAGGGTTCTTTTTTCTGCTCGTTAACTCAGCCAAAGGAAGGGACTGGTGGTAGCGGTGGTGGTGGTGGGGTGTGTGTGGAAAAATTTTCTGTAATTATAAGATTTGCTTAATTATTTTCCATTGCTTCTTCTTTAGGGTCTTTTCCCCCCAGGTCAAGGAGCCACAATTGGAGTTGATTTTATGATTAAGACCGTGGAGATTAATGGTGAAAAAGTAAAGGTAAGGATGCTAAGTGTTCAATAAGGCTTTTATTGTGCTATGTCAGAGGAAATGGTGTTTTCATAACATTTGTCATATCTCCTCATTGAAAATAATATACTCATTCACGGCAGCTTATTTCCCAACCGAGCTCATTCCCTTTATGGGAGCAGGAAGTGGCTGTAGATGATGTATTTACAGATGGGAAGACAGAGAAAGAAGGGCTAAGACAAGTTTGTCCTGTCTTTGTCATGTCAGAGGTGGTGCTAAAAACAAGGCGGCAGACATTTCTTGTTGGGATCTCTGTCCTGAGTTGGGCCAGGAGGTGGTGCTACCTCTTCTGAACAGCAGCCCCATGAAGAGCCAGTGGATTCCTATACTGGTTATGGATCATTCAGTCACATGGGTCATTTGCTGTCTCCCATCATTCCCCTGTTCCTAGCCAAGGGGAGATACTATGAGAGGTTCAGGAGGGATGCATGACCTCTCCCTTCCCCTTTGTGGCCTCTGGATAGTTCAGTACCTATAAGAACTATGGTGTCAACAGGAGAAAGGAGATGGTGCCTATCAAGTTCCCAGTATGCGTCAATCCCTTTGCTGGGTTATTCTGCCCGTATCGTCCTATTTGACTTAATCCTTACTGTAATTGTGAGGCAAATGTAGTAAATTATCTTATTTTATAGATTTCAGAGAGGTTGAGTTACTTATTTATCTGTGGCTTCACAGTTAGGAAGGGAGGTGGGAGACGGCAGGATCTGAATCACCCCACTGCCTCCCTTGGGTCCCCCCTGCCATGAAAGAAGAGAGGAAGGAAGGCAGCATAAGCTTGTCACCTTGGAGCAAGGAAAAAAAGAAGGTGATGGAAAGGTTGAAATGAGATTAATCACGCGGAAGGAGGGTAAAGAAACTTGCTCCTTAGTGAAATTCCACTGTCAGGTCTTTCAGAGCTGAGGCCCATGGAAAGATTCCATGGATCTGGCAGCAGCCAGCTAGATCCCAACCCAAGCACTCCAAGTTTGAGTCCCCGTTATTTGCATCTTTCTCCTGTATACACTTGCGTTCCTGCCCTCAAATGCTTGGGGAAGGACAGAAAAGCTCCAGGGTGCTCCTGCAGCATTCCAGAGACACACAGAGGAGTGTTAGGATGAGGCTCCTAAGAGGGGGACAGAAGCTCTCCAGTGGATTGTCCAGCAGTGGCTCTACCAAGTGGCTCCTTACTGCAGACATTTACACCAAATGCATTAGTGATGGAGAGCTGGGGCTCTGGAAAACAGAAACGGTATGAAATCCACAAGTGGCAGGGCAGGACCAGAACCCAGGTTTCTCTCCTGACTTTTCATCACCGCTCCCCCCTCCCCCCATGCTCCTCTACAAGTCTCATCTTTCTAGAATGGCTCTCAGGATTGAAGACATAAAATAAAAAAAGTTTTAGAAAGATTCTTACAGCTATTAAGTACCAAGCCAATAAAGGCGAAACTGAAGAAGTCCTTTTCTTAAGGTGCTCTGCATTAATGAAGGTGACCTTGCACAGAAAATATAACTAAAGCATACAGAATTTTCTCCAATCCATTGATTGTTTTTAGTCTAGCATAAGTAAACTAGAGGCCCAGTGCATGAAAATTCTTGCACTGGGGGTGGGGAGTGTCCCTCAGCTCAGCCTGCACCCTCTCACAGTCCAGAAGTCCTCAGGGGATGTTCTACTGATGGTTTACACTGCTCCCTGGGGAGCAGGCCTGAACCGCAGTCTGGCCTCCCTCTGCAGGAGGCAACATGGCAGGTCGATCAGGATCAGGATCAGGGGACAGCGCTGCCCCCATCACCCCACCGCAGCTGCGCTGGTGGCCTCCCTCTGCGGGAGGTGACTGGGTGGGCCCCCCAATTGCCCATTCACTCCAATCACCGTTTCTTCCCTCTGCCTGCTGGCAAGCACCTTGGCTGGCCTGGTGCAGCTTGCTCACTGGCCCTGCCCCCCGACGACTGATCATTCTGCTATTCAGTCAATTTGCATATTATGCTTTTATTATATAGAATGCATAATAAGTGAAACTCTAAACTAGTCTACCACATTTTAACTTTAGGAGATTAATTATAGTAATAGACTTTCCTCCCTGCCCCTCTAACCAGGTATATTTTGCATAGAAAGGAAAGTCTTGAAAGTATGCACATGTATTTGCTTATCTCTCCATTTATTTATCCATCCTCTGTTATAGTAGACTAATGGCCTGGTGCACGAAATTTATGCTGGAGCGGGAGTTCCCTCAGCTCAGCCTGCACCCTCTCCAATCAGGGACCCCTTCGGGGATGTCTCACTGTTGGCAGTCAGAGATGTCTGACTTTTGGCAATCGAACATCCCTCTCCCAATCTAGGACCACTGGCTCCTAACTGCTCACTGGCCTGCCTGCCTGCCTGATCGCCCCTAACTGCCTCTGCCTGCCTGCCTGATCGCCCCTAACCACCTCTGCCTGCTTGCCTGATTGCCCCTAACTGCTCCCCTACCAGCCCGATTGCCCCTAAGTGCTCCCCTGCTGGTCTGATTGCCCCTAACTGCCTCTGCCTTGCTCCAAACCTGGGACCCAGGCTTCCCTCCCTCTGGCCAGCTATAGGCACCCAGGACTTGAGCCAGCTTCACTCAGGCTTGCCGCAGCCACAGGCTGCTGCAGGCACCCAAGACCACAGGGCATGCGGCTTGTCCCTCTCCTGGGCTGCAGGCGCAGGTGCAGCTGCTGGCGCCCAGGGCTGTGAGGCAGGCGGCTTGTCCCTCTCCTGGGCCAGAGAGACAGGCATAGCTATTGGCATTGGGACCGTGGTGTGGGTGGCTTATTCCTCTCCCAGTCAGTAGCCTGTCTGGTCCCCATTCCTCTCTCCCCAGTATTGAGTGTCTGAGCTGTTATGGCATGATGGCATGAAGGTGTGATGAATATTTGCATATTAGCTCTTCATTATATAGGATTTTAACTTGTCACAGTCTATCTTCAAGTGGATATTTTACCACTTCACATCTTGTATAGAAACTTCACTGTAACAAAATTTCATTTTTCCCAGGCAATCTTTGTGCTATTGTTGTCATGTATTTTACTTACACAGATGTTATAAAACTGACATTACATTATTATTTGTTTAAATAGTTATGGTAATTATCTATAAGTATATTTAAATAATAAGAAACTTTTATTATATTTTTTCCTATGCATATACTGTCTTTGGTGTTTTCCATTTCTTGGTATAGATCATTATTTGTATCTGGCAAAATTTTATTTCTGCTTGCAGGACTTCTTTAACATTTCTTACACTACAAATCTGCTGGTAATTTAAAAAACTCAATCTTTTATACATAAAAATATTTTTAACTATTTCTAAAATAGTTTAAAATAGTTAAAATATATTTTGACTATTTTAAACTATTTTAAAAATATTTTCACTCAGTCTACAATTATAAATTAAGAGGATTTTCCCCCTTGTGAGTACTTTAATGATGTTGCTCTACTATCTTCTCCCTTACACTGTTTCTGATGAGAAATCTTTTGTAATCTTTATGTTTATTCCTGTGTATAGTGTGTCTCTTTTCTTCTGACTACAGCCCAGCCCAGCACCCAGGGCCCTGCGATCGATTAATTTTTTTTAAATTTTATTTCAGAGAGGAAAGGACAGGGAGAGAGGGATAGAAGCATCAATGATGAGGGAGTGGAAGCTGCTTCTTGGTTTTGCTCTTGGCTCCTCCTACGTGGATTTGTTTTAAAGTCTCTGTTGGACCACGCCACGCGGTCCTGTTACTTGTGGTGAATTTATCTTACACGTAGGTGGGGACTTTTATTTACTGGCTTCCTTAGCTCCCTGGGCCCACAGGTTTCCCAGGTGTCGGCTTGCAAGTTCTTCCTGAGTCAGACAGCCCGAGGCTTGGAGCTTGCTTTTGCCTCTGAGCTCACCCCTCTATCTCCTGGATTTCTGGATGTGACAGGGCGGGAGGCCCCAGGGTCAGAACCAGTACTGGGGACAGTGACCAGGGCTCCTTCGCCCATTGCTTGGGCACGGTGCCCAGGCTGAGTGCGGCTCTGGATCCTGGGTCACAGCGTGCCCACCGACCCAGACCATCACCGTCCCGTAAGGGCAGGCAGTGAGCCCAGCTCCAGAGTCCTGTTCTGAGGGGAACTCTGGTGTTACTTTATACCCCAGTGCCTTCCTAACACAGTACGTGGTACACAGTGGACACATTTGAGTAATGGCTAGTGACAAAGGATTGTGGAATCACAAAGGAAGGGTTAATTTTGTGTGGGGTATTAAAGATGCTTTCATAGATAAAATGTTTGAGCTAGATGATAGTAAGTTACAAGGGGAACTCTGGTCCCGTTATCCCAGGAGTGGGGCCACACACGCCTGGCGGAGTCCAGGCCTGGGTCTGCAGATGGTCTGGGTTTAGTGCCTTTCTGGCCCATGGAGATATCCCCACCGCTTGTGTGTTAGCTCTCACCTTTCTCACTTCTTTTCCCCTACTCGCTGCCACCGCTTTGCATACAGACCAGGCTGGGTTGTGTGGCTCAGTCTCCCCTGCCTCAGGGAATCTGTCTTGGCTCCTCTCCTGCCCCCATGGCTGGGCCTCGCACTGGAGACAGGGAGCTCTGGGAGGCAGGAGCCAGGACGCTCCCCTCCGCCGCCCTCCCCAGCGAAGGGCAAGCACCACCATCCACAGGTGGCATCATTTGGCAACCCCGCTAGCCACAGTGGAGAGGTGATGAGCTGTGGGCAGAGACGCACCTGGATTCAACTCGTGACCTGGCTGTTCTCCAGCCACGCGACCTGAGGGACATACGCACCGGCTGCTCTGCGGCTCACTGGGTGTTCATGTTCACAGGGCACCTGGCTCACCCCCTTTGTATCCTCACCTCCCTCAGCCTGGCACAGCCTAACCCCAGTGCCAGAAAGGGCCTCTCCACGTGCTCAGGTCTGGGAGAGGCCCTTTCCGGACCTGGGCACCCGACCATCACCCTGTGATTAGCCGGTGGGCGTGGCTTGTAGGCATGACTTATTGGGTGTAGTGAAGATACAGTCAATTTGCATATTACTCTTTTATTAGATTGGATGCTTTGTTCCAAGCACTGTGTTAGGTAAAGCACCTTGCTCCCTTGTAACTTACTATCATCTAGCTCAAACATTTTATCTATGAAAGCATCTTTAATACCCCACACAAAATTAACCCTTCCTTTGTGATTCCACAATCCTTTGTCACTAGCCATTACTCAAATGTGTCCACTGTGTACCACGTACTGTGTTAGGAAGGCACTGGGGTGTAAAGTAAGAGATAGTCCTTGCCCTTAAAGAACTCAGTCTAGTAAGGAGACACACTGGTAAACCAATGATTGCAGCAGGTTATTGTGAAGGTGAGGCAACTGAGGTGTAAGCAGTGTAAAGAAGAGAGCACAGGAACAGCCTGGCCCCACGCCGGAGGTGAGAGTGGTTAGCCCATGGCTGTGGCAATGAGAACAGATTGGCATGAGACTAATGCTGGTGACTCTTTAAAAGGACAGCTCGTATTTTATTATGGTTAGTTAATATTGTGTTTATCTTTCCTACAGACTGTGAGAGCGCCTTGAGATTAGGGGTTGTGTTTTATTCATCTTTGTATTTTCCCAGTGCTTAGTACAGTGCTCTGCACATATTAACGAGCTGTAAATGCTGAGAAGGAACAAGTGAATTGCAGAGAGAGTGGTGAAACTGAGCTTAAAGATAAAGGCAATTAAATATGGATATCCTTAAGAATCAACTGTAAGGCTAGAAATGGGTACCCTCTTATGAGAAAGCATCTTGGCAAGGTAATGCAATCACACTTTCAGGAAATACTTCAATGGCTTTAATCCTTGAGGTTGTTCTCAAGATGCGCCAGTCATGAGAACACACTGCTTTCTGATGACTGACAGTGTTAAATCCCATCACAAGTGTTTTCAGAGGCTCAGTGAGTCACTAAAACAATAGTCTGTTGTTCTAAGATCCTAGCAGAGGGGAATCAAGTCCGTTTGTGTAGAGCAGGGGAGAAATAACCTTTGTCCTGGCAAAAGCCAGAACATCTGTATGATCGCCTTCAGCGTGCATACACGTCCATGTACACCCTCAAAGAGCAGCTGTAACTCCAAATCAGAGAGCCTTTGTGCTGCTGATTGGGCTACCGGCCACTCAGTTTCCTCTGCTAAACTGGTGTGAGCAGTAGGTTACCCCGCCTGCCTTATCCTCTCTGCATGCCGATGCCTATGTAAATTAGTCTCTGGGAGCAAACAGCACAGTGGCATGAAGTGAGTCCTCAGCTGCATCTGCGTCTGAGTCCCAGCTTTGTGAGTAACCATTAGGAGGTCGAGTTTCCTGTTCATGAAGGGGAGGCATAAACCTGCCAATCCCACTGGATTGCTGTGAGGATTAGGCCAGACCATCGATAAATATTTGAACACCCTATTATTTGCCAGACATTGTTTGGTGCAAGGAAAACTGTAAGTGAAATGGATCTTGACTTCTCCCTGGTGAAGCTTTCAGTTTAGTGAGGCAGACACCTGATAAACAAATTATTATAGATAAGTGGATGGTTCAAATGTGTCAGGTGCTGTGAGAATTATAGGGTAGGTTTACAGGAGAGAATATGGGGCTGGGCTGGGGAGCCTGCCCAGAGGCCTTCTCTGAGGAAATGATGTTCTGTTTATGGGGGGTGAAATTGCATTTCTCGACGTGTGAAATTTATGCAATTAGAAGGGAAGACTATCATTGTTATTTCTCAAGGTCTTCTGATTTGTTCTGACTCAGCGCTCTCTCTGGAGGATAGTTGTCTTCAGTATCTTCTGTTCTGTGCAGGGAAATTCGGGGAGAGGTCAGAAGCATTCTGCCTTTCTTTTTTGGTTATTTTATCAGGCCATAGAACTGATAGATAACTTCAGAAAATGTGCATTTCCAGCAGGTTTATTAACCTCTTTTTATAAAGAAACTGCTGAAGCCTAAAGAGACTAAGTGACTTGGTCAAGGTCACAGAGCTTAAAAGTGGTGGAAGAAAATTATCATTTTTGTCTGCTGTGGCTCCATTCCTGTTTTCATGAACAAAGATAATACCTTAATACATTCATTTGAACTTTGAACTGGAAAAGGTGATGAAGTTGGATTTTCTACCTCTCCAATTGCTGACTGAATGATACCTCTCCCTGTATCCTGGCTCTTAAATATTGCATTGTGATTAAGAGCAGGGACTCTGGGGCCAAACTGCCGGGTGGAATTGGCTCTGGAACATACCAGCTGTGAGATGCTGAGCAAGTTAATTAATGTCTTTGTGCCTCATGTGAACATTGGATAGTTAAAGTACCTACCTCATAGTCATTGTGAGGAATGAGTTATTACATGTAAAGTGCTTGGAATGGAGCTTGACACCTAATAAATGCTTGTAGACACAGACCACAGTTTGGTGACAGCCAACAGGGGCGGAGGTAGGTGGGGGAGGGCAAAAGGGCGGCGGGAAATGGAGATGGAAAGAGATTTTATTTGGGTGACGGGCGCATGATGCATTGTGCAGATGATACTTCGTTGAGTTGTATACTTGAAACCTGTATGCTTTCATGAACCAATGTCATTCCAATAAACTCAATAAAAAAGAAAAGGGGAAAAAAGAATAAAGGGGAAACTTTTAAATAATCTAACAAAGAAAACACACACACACACACAGCAACAACAACAACAACAACAACAACAACAACAACAAAAAACCCAAAGCAAGCCCTTATCCCTAACCAGATACACACAACAGATTAAAAAAAAAAAAAAGATAAGTGCTTTCTTCCTTAGGGCTGAAAATAACAATGAAATTATTTGGGTGAAGGTGTTTCTACTTCTAAAGTCAAGCAATGCTTTTTTTCTTTTCTGCTTCTCCAACCTGATCCTTCTTGTATGCCTTTACAGCTTCAGATCTGGGACACAGCAGGTCAAGAGAGATTTCGGTCCATTACTCAGAGTTATTACCGAAGCGCCAATGCCTTGATCCTCACCTATGACATAACCTGTGAGGAATCCTTCCGTTGCCTTCCTGAGTGGCTGCGGGAAATAGAACAGTATGCCAGCAACAAGGTCATCACTGTGCTAGTGGGTAAGTAAGGACTAATGAGGAAGGAAATTTATTTTGGGGCATCAGAGAATGTATAATCACATAAAGCACTGGTACCTTCCAAGAATATAATCTACAGCCATATAATTCAAGCAGTGAGCCAGCATTCAGTTCTGCAATTGAAGAGAAAATTAAATAAGTCCTATCCCATGGTGATGGTTTAGAAAAGAAAAGTAGAAAATACTGCTGATTGATTTTTCTATCATTGTAGGCTCCAGGGAAGAAGATAGACTGCCATGAAATTATGTGGGCTGATAAACTTTACTTTAAATCTAATTACAAGATCATGAAACTGCTGGTCTAAAAGTAAAATATATCTCTTAAGTTGATAAGGAATTCATTATTGAAGCAATTGTTTTTGGCCTGAAAAATGGACATTGGCTAATTTTGTCCCTTCTTTCATTTATGCTAACTTGAGAAATTTTTAATTTTCAGAAAGAATCTACTAAGGGAAATTTTGCAGTTTATTTCATTTTTCAGGAGAGTAAACCTCTGTTTAGCATGGGAGAGGGGACAGAAAACAATCCATGATTTTCTACAGTAACAAATACATTCATTAAGCCCAGGCAGGTTGAGCAATGGTTAGAGCACCGGCCTGCAGACCAAAGAGTCTGGGGTTCAATTCCCAGTCAAGGGCACCTATTTTAGTTGTAGGTAGATTGTTAGAAAGATAAAATACACTATGAATTATTCATGTGGATACTTCTATTTATAATTTAGAACTTCAGAAGTTTTACTTAACCTTGTTAATCTTATATCTGTATTTACTTTTTCTCATGCCAAAAATTCCTCTTCTAGTGATACTTGCATGATCACTGACTTGCTTTATCCCCAACAAACATTCATAGCAACATCAGAAAAACAATGCCTGTACCAACCACTGACAAGATGATTACTGCAAGAGTTTAAGATTACCTTCAATTCTTTTTTGTTCTTGGGGTATATGTGACTAGGGATGCATAAATTACTGTCTCTTAAACTCACATTAAATCATTTCTCTGGTTATGCTGCTTCAGGATAAACAGGCTCACTTGTTTAATTTTGCTTTCAATTTTAGGAATTGCTTTTTAAATTTAATTCCATATTAATTGTATAGTTATAATTACATAATTATGTAAAGCATTTATAGAATTCTGAAGTCAAATCTATAAAATAAGGTATATTTAGAGAGTTCTAGTTTCTATCCCTCTCTACCCCTTTTTAAAAAATATTTTTAAAAATTTATTTCAGACAAGAAAGGAGAGGTTGAGAAAGATAGAAACATCAATGATGAGAGAGAATCATTGATTGGCTACCTCCTGCACACCCCTGACCAGGAATCGAACTCTGACCTCCTGGTTCATAGGTTAGCACTCAACACTGGCTAGGCTTAACCTTATTTCTTTAATGGGTAGTTATTATCTTTAAAATTAAGATTATGGTTGATTGTCCCACTAAAAATAAGCAAATAAACTATGTATATATTTTTCATCCTTGTTCTTAGATATATAGTTGTACGTTATATACTTTTTTCTACTTTACTCACTTAACAATATATCCTAGTATCTCACCTGGCAGCTTTTCACAGTGACAAATTACTACGGGTCTATTATAGTGTATTTAGCCAGTACCCAGAATGATGGACATTTGGGCTGTTTCCAGTTCTTTGCCATTACATATGGCACTGGTATTTTAAAATAAACATTCTAGCAATTATACTCTCATTACTTGGCTTTACAACCCCATCTGTCTGGTTTGACTTCAGATATGGAATTCAATTTTGCTGTTTCGAAGCCTGCAAAAAGTCAAATGATGATTCTGTCTGTGATTCTGTCACTGTTTTAGGCAACAAGATTGATCTGGCTGAAAGGAGAGAGGTCTCCCAGCAGAGAGCTGAAGAATTCTCAGAAGCCCAGGACATGTATTATCTGGAGACCTCAGCCAAGGAATCAGATAACGTGGAGAAACTCTTCCTTGACTTAGCGTGTCGCCTCATCAGGGAAGCCAGGCAGAACACACTTGTGAACAGTGTATCATCACCCTTACCTGGAGAAGGGAAAAGCATCAGCTATTTGACTTGTTGTAACTTCAACTAAAGGCCAAGGCAAGGAGAAGCAAGAGGAATCATCAGCTGTCCCAATGGGCCACAAATTGCTAGGGAGATCTGGCGACAATGATGGCTCCCACTCTCAGACCTTCTGACTCCTGAGTTTACAAGCATGGCAGGCCAAGGGCCTAGTCCACAGGCCGGGATTAGCAGAACATGTAATGGTTTCATTCTTTTGCAGTCTGGAGTCGGAGCAAGGAGACGATTGTACTAGGCGCTCCATGACCTGCAGAGCATGTTGCTTTTGTTTTTTTTTTAAAAAGCAAGCAAAAGCGCATTCCTGAACAGTCCAGGGGAATCCCTCCTGCACACCAGTGGGTGCATGTGGGGGCTGATCTCTAGGTCTTCTGGGGACCTTGGTTTTCTTGTTCACCAGAAAATCCAAAACTGGGAAGGCCAAGAACTGCCTCTGTGGAGATTTTGAAGTGTTATTTCTCTTGTCTACAGGCACTTTCAAGAACTTTGGGATGTAAAGATGAAAAACAAAAACAAAAACCTTTACCCATGATCAAGAGTTAACATTTATTGTTTTAATGATATATACAAGCTCATGACTCCTTTTGGTGCTAATGATTCCACTATTTCACAGACCAAATGTTTTAGTACATTGATGTCCTTTAGTGTATTTCATAGAAATAAAAAAAAAAATTAAGGGAAGTCCATAAATCAGCACTCTTTCTCAAAGTCTTGTTATACCTTTTCTAGGGTGGATTTGTTGGAAAAGAGAATCCTTTCATGTTCACCTCTAAATCTTACCATTTTCTTTTTCTCATCTCTCCTGCCCTTTGAGTAAATGAAAAAATTTGAAAAATGAAAAATAAAAATGGTTGATATAATATTCCGATATAAAAGATTAGCTCTAAGACTCTATGAGTACGTGTGAGGAAACAGACCAGATCTGACCAAAATACTGTGGATTCATGGACTGCAGCGCAAAGCTCCAAGCAGAGCACAACCCTTGAGTGGGTCACATGTTCCTCTTTCTGGTACTATCTTTCTTGGACAGTCCAAGGCCTGGGGTTTTGTAGGTTTTTAGTATAAGTGAAAACAGCAACAGATGAAAACTCTCATGAACCATTTTTACATTTTCAATGATAACCTTAGAAGATTTCTGCTTATGGAAGCAGGTTCAATTGTCATTTGTCACCTCCTTTGTGTAGTAATGTCACCTTCAGACCATACCTTCTTTCTTGTTTCTTTTCTCATTTCCTCTCCGTCTTTTCTGGTCTCTCCCTTCTCTTCTTTCCTCCTTCCCTCTTCCCAGCTCCCTCCTTTCCTTATATGCATGTGTTACTGAAAATCTCCAATTTAAATGGAGGTGTATATGCCTTTACTTAGCCAATTTTAAACCAGGATTCAAAAATGGAAGACATGCTGCTGAATATGTATTATGTTTTCAGTGCCATACTTTGATACCTTCCAATTTGTTCACTGCTATAAATGCAAATTGGGAAAATAATTAAACCTGTATGTTGTTGATGCTGTCAGATGTTTATGTAGCTTGCTGCTTAGCATAACTGAGGGATGAGTAATGGGATAAGGATATAATATACAATTCCACTGTTTCCGTAGATGGTGGCAATCTCGGTCCTGATAGGTTGATGTTTGAAAGCTAATTTTAAAGAAATGAGTCATGTAGAGATGGTATTGATAAAGCATTTTTAGCATTCTCTAGCCTGTTTCAGAGTGACCCACCTCTTGCACATAGGAACTATATAGTATTCTTTAAGGGACTTGTACTAGTTGGCCCTACTGTGTTTGTGCTGATTGTATGAGTAAGAGAGATCCCAGAAGTTTGGATTGTTTCTATTTTAGAATTTCTCTCTATAAGAAAGAAAAATAATTTTAATAAACATCAACCAAAATAATTTATAACTGTTGCCTTTCCATCTCCATCTTCCCACTAAGCCAACAACTAAAGGTATTCAGAAACAAGTTGATCAAGGTAGGCAGAATTTCTCTTTTTACACTGTAAGGAAATGTCTCTACATTTAGATTTATTATCTTTTAATTAGGGCAAATATCCAGTTACCATAGGACATCATGACCCAACTTTGTCTCACAGCAGCAAGTATATTGAAAATAAAGTTTGCTTTGTGAACTTAGAGGATAGGACCTTATTAGATCGGACACATTTATGTAAAATAACAGCTTCTAGTCATTCTAGCATTTGAAATTCTTTATTTTTATTGATTAAGGTATTACATATGTGTCTTTATGCCCCTCACTGCCACCCCCCCCCCCCCGCTTGTGCCCTCATCCCCCTAGTGTGTGTGTCCATCGGTTATACTTATATGCATGCATACAAGTCCTCTGGTTGATCTCTCCCCCTTACCTCCACCCTCTCCTACCTTCCCTTCGAGGTTTGATGGTCTGATCAATGCTTCTCTGTCTCTGGATCTGTTTTTGTTCATCAGTTTATGTTGTTCATTAGCATCTGCAATTCTTACTCACCCTCCCCTATCTACCTTTGGCTGCACTTAGAAAGGGATTAGAAGGTCTGCTCTTGGCCTCTCTCTTTCATGTTACACCTTCCAGCCTTTCTGTAATGTATAGTCACCCATCCATGGCCCATCAGCAGGACAGATGAGAATGTAGGGCTTTCTTCTTTTTTTTTTATCTTTAGTTGTATGAATTCTAGATTAGGCCTTATGAGCTACTAATGTAGCTCAAGTTTGAGAATAATCCCTGGATAAAATGGTAGGTGCTTAATAAGTGTAGTTGAATAAATAACTTAGTGCCAAGGGAAACTTTTTTGATCAAAAAGAAATTTCTCAAAAAGAATTTGAGAAAGGACACTAATTAAATGTGGCCTTCTTAATCCAGGCCAGCGCCTAAACTTACTGGTTTGCCTTCTAGTTCTGACTGTCATGGCAATATTTGCTAAGATGAGTCTTCTTAAATACAAAAGAATTCCCATTTAATGAAAAATGACTTAATTGAAAATTGGCTTAATTTGAAGACTATCAGATTCCATATCTATTTCCATTTTTGGTATGATATTTTTCTTTTTTTAATAAAGTTACTAAATACATCGCAATAAAAATGTATCCTACTCATGTCATGGAGTCAGATTTGGGAACATCTATGAAATCATACAGCTTGCTGATTATTAATGATTTATTATGGCTTTATGTCGACTGCATCCTCAAAGGATTCTGTGCTTTCTCTTTTACCTATATAAGGATTTTTATTCCTTTATATGCTTTTATTAGATGTATTGAATTATATTAACACTTAATTTTGATTGTATAGGGCCAGTTACCCTTTACTTAGATTAGCCTATTAGCTTTTTCTGGCCTTTCTTTTCCCCTTTTAGTTTTTCACGTTTGCATTTTTTCTTGAGTAAAGTGGCAAGAAAACAAAAAATGAAAGTCAAATGGATTGATCTGATGTCATAATTTCTGATTTAAGATTTGGTAAAAGCCACTGGCCAAAGTTAGATATTTGGATTAGGATTATTTTAGGCAATAAAGACTTCTGAGAGGATGGAGGGAGAATTTAATAGAAAATTGGATGCATTTTCTGTTCATGAATATATGTCCTTGGAGGACACTGGTGACTTCCAGTGTTAGATTAATGATTTGCCTCATTTCCCCTTTTAGCCATCTCATAATTCTTCCAGATTCAGCATCCACTTATTCATGTATTCTGAATAAATACCAGTTATGATTTTGAATTGGTCTTCCAACTAAAACCCAAACATCTTTTTAAAAATATATAAAGCAGCCACATTAGCTCTGGAAGAGTTCCTCTGGGGTTTGCCCTTTCAACTAGAATTGGTTACTGATTTTCCTCAACCATAACCCAGATTTTTTTTATGTGTGTTTTTACTTATTTTTTATTTTTATTGATTTCAGAGAGGAACGGAGAGGGAGAGAGTAGAAACATCCATGATAAGAGGGAATCATGGATTGGCTGCCTCCTGCATGCTCCACACTGGGGATTGAGCTCACAACCTGGACATGTGCCCTGACCAGGAATCAAACCATATCCTCCTGGTTCATAGTTCGATGCTCAACCACTGAGCTATGCTGGCCTGGCCAGGCAAATGTGTTTAAAAATATATATATCTTATTGACTTTTCACAGAGAGGAAGGGAGAGGGACAGAAAGTCAGAAACATCAATGAGAGAGAAACATGGATCAGCTGCCTCCTGCACACCCCCCACTGGGATGTGCCCGCAGCCAAGGTATATGCCCCTGACCAGAATTGAACCTGGGACCCTTCAATCTGCAGGCTGACGCTCTATCCACTGAGCCAAACCAGTTTCGGCCAGACAGATGGGTTTTAATGCAAGTATAATAATAGTTTCAAGACTTAACTAGAAAAAAAAAAGCAATGAAGAAAACATGTGTCCCATCCTTCAGTCGTAAGCATTATAGTTGAACACTAATTTGGGGGTAAGAGAGGGATGTTTTCAGGTCTCATTTCTGTCACATGAGCCTGTGTTTGAAAGGAAAATTGCATTCTCTTATTCTTCACATTGGGTAGGAAGCATACTAAATTAAGAACTTAACATCCCTTGAGGCAATTAATGTAATGTTAGACTAAGGGAGATGACACCTCATCTCCTTTCATAAGACATTGGAGTGTAATCATTCCTAGAAACCATACTTTGAAATAAGAAAGAAATTGAGGCATAACAAGTATGTGAAGGAACTTAAAAATTAAGATATTTGAATTTTTGAAGGATTTTGGGAAATTTAGCTTGAGAAAGGGGAATAAAATTAGTGCGTTAGAGCAAGGCTCTGGTTCAAAGGGGTTTATTGAGGCCTCTTAAATAGAAGCCATAGGACCACAGAGTTGGGCTCCATGGGTCTCAGAACATTCTCTAAAAGATGTTCACTATGGAAAGGGCTGCTTCAGTAATAGTCTTTCAAACAGAGCTTAGATGTGAGCTCAGCAAAGATGATGAAGAGAGGATTCCAGAAAGATTAGGCGTTGGATCAAATGACCTAGTAACTTAAGATTCTATGTTCCAGTGCTTTGTCCCTCATGACATGTTCAGTTAAATATTTGTTGACCCACAGCTAACAATTTGAAACAAAAGTGAGTCCTACCCTCCAGGAAGGATGTTGATTACGTGTTAGGCCAAGATTACTTGCCATTATACTCTAGGTTGGGGTTGCTTTGTCAGTCCATTCATTGATGTCCTGTTGAAATCACAAACTGATTCTTGAGTTAAACATTTTTTAAAAGGTATTGTTTTAGTAGAAGTTAAATGAAATCATGAAAATTGTCTGTCACTTGCCAGAAATAAGCCAGACTCAGGTTAGTAAATAATTGATGTCTCTACAGGATTTCAGGATAGGCCCTTTTAGTAGAGCAACATCTTCAGCTGAAGGTCCCATAAATATGCCAACATGAAGTTTTGCAGCTCCCATCAGAGATGGGCTGGTGGATCACTGGCATAAACAGTCCTCAGGTTCTATTTTGGAAAAATCTCAAATGACATTTGGTTTTATTCTCTTGGAAAAAAAACCAACCAAACAAACATGATCTGAAAGTGATTTTAACATAAAGGAGGCCAAATTGCTTCATATAGAAAGTAATAAAACACAGTCTTTGAAAACCAGAAATAACTATAAGCAACATTTGCCAATAAATCCCATGACCCAAATACTCTCACCGGCAAAATAATACACATCCTTGCTACACTGATAGATTCATTGGCCTTTATTAAAAAGTCATTGGTTTTACCCGGTTGGTGTGGCTCAGTAGTTGAGTGTTGTCAACCTATGAACCAGGAGGTCTTGGTTTGATTCCTGATCAGGGCACATGCCCAGCTTGCAGGCTTGATCCCCAGTAGGGGGCAGGCAGGAGGCAGCAGATCAATGATTCTCATCATTGATATTTCTATCCCTCTGTCCCTCTCCCTTCCCCTCTGAAATCAATTTAAAAAGTCATTGGTCTTGCATCAACAGGAACACTTGAGTTTGGGTGAAACCCTTTGATTACTTTGGCTAAGAGGACAGAACATAAAAGCTAGCCACCTCTTCATTAATTGACTTGCTGGTGTGCATGAGTCAAATTTTTACTTTCCCACTGAGTTAAAGCAGAATTTTTGGAGATGTTGTATTCTAGTTCCTGATGGAATCCTTAGTGGGTTGTGATTCTGACACATCAGGGAGAAGGGGAAACACTAGGCTAGGTGTCAGGAGTCCTAGTACTGCCATGAATTAGCTGTAACTTTATGCAAAGCACAATCTCTTGAGTGTCAGTTTCCTCACTGATGATAGACATATAATACCTGTTAGGATTATTATGAAAATTAGGTAAATTGAAAGTATGGTGCTTAGTAAACAGTAAGCACTCAAATATTAGGTTTTTAATCTTTGATTAAGAGCAGACTTTGGATGATCTCATGCAAGCATAGATCCTTTGGACAAAATAAGGAAACCTTTATGATTTCAAAGAAAAGAGCTCCATTTCTGAAAGGGTCTTAAAAGGAAGTCACTTATTTGATTCATCAGTCTGCCCTTGGTATTACTGTTACCCAAGAGACTCTTCATTTCTTTACATATTTCAGGAAAGACATTCTATCTCTCTGTCTCTCTCTCCCCGAATAGGTAATTCCAGGGTTGTAAATTCCTCTATCAGGAAACTTAACCTTATTACTGAAATACCTCACAGTGCAATTTGAACCTGTTTCTTCCTGATCCTATTCATGGGAAGAAAAATGGGTTGATCCTATCTTCTTTTTAAGGGGCCACGTTTGGCATTTATTATTGCCCCTTTGCCTCATTTTTAAAAATGACAGTCAGAAAAGCTCATCAAGGTGATAATAATTATTCCTTGAGGGAATGTCAGGATAGGTATTTATAAACTCTTAGCTTCTTATTGGTATGATATTTGGATCATAATCTTACTGTTGGTTAACTCTTGAATTATCCATGTATTTTTCTTCCTTATGTAATGTAATTGATAACAAAGTGTGCTTTGAAGAATTATTTTGGTTGTGTGGCTCTTGTTTCTTCCACTTGGTAAAATGGAGTCATAATTCCAGTGATAATCTACTTTTAGAATTTAATGTCATAAATGACTTTATTTGATGGACACATATACCATGGAAATTTAGCTGTGTTTCTTTCCCTTTTTATGTGTGCACTAAATTCTGAAATAAAAATTGGAGTACCAAATACCTAATTAAGCAAAAATTCATGTACAGAATAACAAAAGATAAGAATCTGGTCTGTTAGGATAATTTGTCACTAGTTGATTGAATGGTGCATAGCTTTTGTTTAAGGTTACTTATGCCTGAATTAGATAACAATAGCAAGACTTGATAAGCCTTCTGAAAAACAGCTGCTAAACCCATTGCTTTCTGAACTATAACCATTAATAAATATTCTCTTCTCCTATACAATTGCTGAATGCTGGTCGGAACTTTCTTGTAGGCTATTTGACAATGAATGTTAATTCATTTAAATAAAAATTTAAAACAAAATCCTCTTTTCCCTTTAAGGATGTTGGGGCTTTCATGTCCCTGCTGTAGAAAATTTCAAATGATTGGAATGCTGGCTTCTAATTTCTGCTCACTGAAGTGTCCTCTAGACATACCAGATTGTTGGAACTCCTTGATAATATGTATGGGAGCTACATCAATGTATTTGTCAATACATTTACATAAAGGTAAGTATGTAAAATTGTACACTTTCAGCAAAAATAACTCCAATAAACCCTTAAAATTTCAGATAATAAAAGGTTAAGAAGAGATTTTTGATAATCTAAAGGGAAAAGTATACCATACACACACACACACACACACACACACACACACACACATAGTTGCATACACTTTAATGCATGATTTTTTAAATATGCAAAATATATTCTGGAGGTCTTCTCAGCAGCTAGTAAAAGTATTTAGAGAAACTTTTATGAAGACTTAAAAAAATCCTTGACACTCCCCCTCCAATTTCCTATCTATTTTCATTAAAACATGGATCTTAACACAGTTTGACAAAAATGCTAGTCATCAAATCTTATGAACTCAATTATTAAAATTTGGTTGTTGGTTTTAAGAATAGGCTCTCAGTAATATCTGAATATACCAGTATATGAAATCTAGCCATCAGCTTCAATGCAAACATAAGACTTGGTTTTAAATGTTAATATCAGATATTAGCAGTACACTTTATCATGTCTTATGTGATCATGTTCTTTGCTCCTTAATAAAAAGCCTGTTGGAAACATAAGCCCATAATGACCTGAGTACAATTAGCTACAAACATTCTGTAGAAAGGTGGTTGTGTATGAAAACTTCCATCAATATTAAAAAGGAAGGATAAGAAATAGGAATCTAAATGAAATATTTTAAATGAAGTTGCATTTCTCATTTAAAAATTAAGATATAATTCACACACCATAATTCTATGTACGGCATTTTTGCTATAGACATCTTTGTTGTAGCATCTTAGCCGGAAACATTTTTGCCACAAGTGTTTTTGCTGCATAACTAATTGTTCATAGGTGATTTTGCTGTAAACAATAAAAAACGTTTGTCTTTTGTTCGTTTTCATTTCTCCATTGACAAACCAACCACGGTAAAAAAAGATAAAATAACTGCTTGACAGTTTGGTTTGATTTGGTTGGTTTGGTTTCTTCATTGATGAACCAACTGCCTTAATGTATTTAAGACTTAATGTACTTAAGCTAGTGGTCAGTTTAGTTTTATATTCCTGTTGACAAAGTTTTCTCAGTTACTCCCAGTTTCGTATTATATGTAAATCTTAGTTAGCCCTTATAATGGCCTATACAGTGATGAGTAAAGATGCTTACAGTGAAAGTACTTAGAACCATTCAGTTCATCCCTTTAAAGTGTACAGTTCAGTGTTTTTTTAGTATTTTCACAAAGTTGTACAACTATTACTATCTCCAGAACCATCATCCCAAAAAGAAACTCCATACTCATTAGCAGTCACTCTCCTCTCCTGCAACCCCCGAAGCATCTGGGAAGCACTAATTTACTTTCTGTCTCTACAGATTTTCCTATCCTGGACATTTCATATAAATAGAATTATACAATATGTGGTCTTCTATGTCTGATTTCTTTCTAAATCTAGCATACTGTTTTCAAGTTTCATGTTGTAGCATGAATCAGTACATTCATTTTATGTCATATTCATTTTAAATAATATTTCATGTTATGTATATACCACATTTTATTTGCCCACTCATCAATTGATAGATATTAGGGTTGTTTCCACTTTTGGGCTATTATAGATAATGCTGCTATGGACATTGCGCACAAATTTTCTGTGTGGGCATGTGTTTTTACATCTCTCTTAAAAGCAATTAGTCTAGCAAACCTAGTCATGTGTTCATTTAAGCAGAACTTCTTAAACTCCTATTTAGGGAATGCAAGCTCTAATCTTAAATCAATTGTTCAATGAGGAGACCACAACCTAAGTCCATAAGAATTTTCCTACAAGGCTATCATTTAGATATGGTAATTTCATGAAGACCACTTCAGTCTTGTAGAAACTGAGTTGTCATCATATAGAGAATTTCTAAAGGCCTCTGCATTGTTTTAAAGGGCAGCTACACATTATGCTGGAGAGGAAAAGTACTCATTCAATCTTCTAGGACTCAATGAAGGAGCGTTTTTAACATATAATTTCCTTTATATATCAACTGTCTTTTAAAGTTTGGATTTTCCTCCTTGAAAAAAAGATTGTCAAATAGCCAAATCACCTGACTGTCCATTGTAGCTTAAGTGTTTATTATTAAGACATAATTCATACTGAGAGTCAAAGTAAGAAGAATGTATTTTGTGAGCAAAGGATGAATGTATCAGTAACTTTATTCGTAACAGAATTTTTTAAAACAAAATGAATGAAAATTGTCCTCCCACATACTTGTATATAAACATCTCCTGTTGCCCACATTTGGAGGATGATATACTATCAAAGTCCATAAAAAACAAATAAGCTTTAAGTACTCTAATGTCTTTCAGCATGATGGAATGTGCTCTGGATTTGGCCATCTGGAAGCCTGAGTTTGTTAATTCTCTGACTACCCTGGACAATTCATTTAATGTTTTGCACCATGGATTTCTCCTCTATAAAATAAGGGGCTAGACGGGATAAGCTTTAAGATCTCTTAGAACACTAAATAAGACTACTCTGCTATACTCAGAATGTGAAAGTAATGTGTTAATAATTATTTCTAATGGTGAGAAAGATGTTTTATCTGATGACATATTGGAAGGATTATTATTACACTGAGAACGAGAAGTCATAAATTCTAGTTTCAGTTCTGACACTGAGGAGCCATATTAAACTAGATTAGATAACTTTAAGATTCTTTCTAGCTAAAACACATTATATAATTCTGTGTCCTCATTTGGGCAATTCCTTAGCAAATTGGAAATCGGTGTTTTGAAAAACCTTGAGGATCACTATCATTAGTTGACTCAATTATACCACATCTGCTACCCACAAACTATACCTGATATATGCTATCTCTATACCCTCAAGTACATCTGCAGCTGAAAGATAGAAACTGGAGCTATATTTAAACCACACCATGTGCCTGTGCTTTGGGCCAGGTGCTCATCTCTGAATATTTCAAGAACTGAAATATCTTATTTTCATTACTTGCAGGAAACCACATGTTTGTTACATAAGACATCCTATCTAAATGTTCATATCTGGAATTTATTCAGGCTTGCCAGAGAATAGTTATGTTTTCACATGTAGGTAAAAATAAGCTTAAAGACACAGGCTAGCCTTTCTGACTTTGATCTTGGAGATGAAACCATAAGAACTAACAACTGTATGGTGGCTTAACATTCTACCAAGTTTATTGATGCTCAGAAGGGGTCAGGGAGCTCCCTGTGATTTTTTTTTATAAGGGCACTAATCTCATTCATGAGGGCTTTGTCCCCATGACCGAATTACTTCTAAAAGGCCTCCCCTCCAAATATGATCATATTGGGGATTAGGTTTCAACATAGGAATCTGGGGAGGCGGGGCACAAACATTCAGTCAATAGCAGATGGTGTCTGATTAATCAGGCCAATTGGAGTTATAAGTTTAATAGCAGAGTAAGCATATCCACTTCCCCTTAGTCATATATGAAAGAAATACCCTCAGATTAAGGAGTTGTAACACACTGTCAATGGCATTTGACTCCAGTTAACTTAATCTTATGTCCATTTAGCTTGTTCAAGTTAATATTTGTCTAAATGCTTTCAACCAATACCTTCATCTGGTACCACCAGTTGGACTGCAAGCCTTCAGACAAGTAATCTGGTTAAGGTCTGCTGACTTATGAATATTTTGCTAATCATATGAACTTCAAGTTTAGATCTTCAAAGAGTGAAAACTGCTTTTCCAGCCTCTGCTAATTTTTGGGTTTCTGTTTTAACAATCTTGGGCAATGTCTATTTTCATATTTCTGGTTGTTTGATTTTTGTA
Source organism: Antrozous pallidus (assembly GCA_027563665.1). Taxonomy (NCBI): domain Eukaryota; kingdom Metazoa; phylum Chordata; class Mammalia; order Chiroptera; family Vespertilionidae; genus Antrozous; species Antrozous pallidus. Next base: position 53,256,717 of record CM050520.1, on the reverse strand, counting down.
ATTACAACTGCTCCTTAACTTACAATGGTAAGTTGGAAATATGCATTAATAAGTAAAAATGCATTTCATACACTTAATCTATTGAACATCATAGTTTAGCCTAGCCTACTGTAAACATGCTCAGAGCACTTACATTAGCCTACAGTTGGGCAAAATCCTCTAACAGCCCATTTTGCAATAGTGTTGAATATCTCATGTACTTTATTGAATATAGTATCCAGGAAAAATTGGCAATGTAGTGCACGATGGAGTATTGGGCTGTTTACTCTCATGACTGTGGCTGACTAGGAGCTGCGGCTCACTGACATTGCTTGTCCTCATGAGAGAGTATCTTACAGCATATCTCTAGCCCAGGGAAAGATCTGAGGTATGGTTTCTACCGAATATGTGTCACTTTCACAATGTCTTAAAGTCAAAGTCGCAAGTTGAAACATCATAAGTCAGGGACCATATATATTTTGATCAACTAAGCATATATGTTGTGACTTTAGGGTAGAAAACAAAAAGAAACAGCACTTAACTTCCAAACCTAGGAGAAAAAAACCAAACAGAAATGGTAAAAAAATAATCAACAGGAAAAAAAAAAAAAGAACAAAAACAACATTGAATAGACAAGATAAATAGGAAGTATAAAGTATGATAAACCCAAATATATTTTAATCATTATGTTAATTGTCAACAGATTAACATTTCAGTTAGAAGACAATGATTGTCAAACTGGACAACAAAACAAAACCCAACTATTCAAGCCTTCCAAGAAGCACATCTAAGACATAAAAATACAGATTGAAAAAGAAATGAACAAAAACAAAAACCTCATGCAAATACTAACCAAAACAAAGTTAATACAGTACAGTGATAACAATTAGTTTTGAGGACAAACACATTAATAGTAATGAAACGGGACTTCTATGTTTAAATTTTTAGTCAACTAGGAAGATACAAGATTGAATTTGTACCTAGTATTGGCCTCCAAATAAAATAAAAACTATAAAACTAAAATGAGAAATATGCATTCACAATCACAGATTTTAAAATCCCTCTTCCAGTAATAGAATGGGGAAAATCAGTACATATATAATTTGAGCAACATGATGAACATATCTAGTACACTTAAAATTCTAATACACACACTTAGGTATGTGCCTTTCAGAGTGTATATGGGAGGCAACCAATCAATGCTTCTCCTTCTCTCTAAAAAAATCAATAAATCATATATATCCCCGGGTGAGGATTAAAAAAAAATTCTTTGCCCAATAACTGCAGAGCACATGTTCTTTTCAAACACATGTGGGACATTTACAAAAACTAACTATAAATTGAAGCATTAAATAAGTCTCAACAAATTTCAAAGGGCTGAAATAAGGAGCACATTTGTAAAAAACTCATACATCAAAGAAACCACATGGAAATTATAAAATACTAGAGGCCTTGGTGCATGAATTCATGCACCAGTGGGGTCCCACAGGCCAGGCAGAGGGCCAAAACCACTCTCTGACATTCCTCAAGGGTTCCCGGATTGTGAGAGGGCACAGGCCAGGCCGAGGGACTCCACCGGTACACGATGGGGGTTGGGGAGAGATGTGGGAGGTTGGCCAGCTGGGGAAGGTCTGTGGGAGAGCTCCAGGGCATGTCTGGCCCATCTTGCTCAGTCCCGATAGGCCAGTCCCCAGCAGCAAGCTAACCTACTGGTCAGAGTGACTGCCCCCTGGTGGTCAGTGTACATCATAGCAGTTGAGCGGCCTTAGCATATCATTAGCGTATTACACTTTGCTTGGTTGAATGACCAACCACATAACTGGACACTTAGTGTACTGGGCTTTTATTATGTAGGATTTTGAACTGAATGAAAACGTAAATGCTTGGTCTCAGGAGATAAGTCTAGATAGAAGAGACTTCAAATTAAACAGCTTATCTTATCTAATAAAAAGAATAATTTGCAGATTGACCATCACTTCAACACACAGGAGGGCTGCCCCCATGTGGTCAAAGATCCTGTCCCCATGTGGACACAAGATGGCCACCACAAGGTTGCCAGCAGGGGAGGGCTGTTGGGAGGTTCCAGGCCCTGCAAGGGAGGGCAGTTGTGGGTAATCAGGCCAGCAGGGGAAGGCAGTTGGGAGGGACCAGGCCTGCAAGGGAGGGCAGCTGGGGGCAATCAAGCCTGCAGGGGAGGACAGTTAGGGGTGACCAGGCTGGCATAGGAGGGAAGTTGGGGGCAAACAGGCTGGCAGGGGAGCAGTTAGACATCAATTAGGCTGGCAAGGTAGTGGTTAGTGGGTGATCAGGCTGGCAGGGTAGTGATTAGCGGTGACCAGGCTAGCAGGCAGAAGCAGTTAGGGGCAATTAGGGAGGCAGGCAGGTGAGCAGTTTGGAGCCAGCAGTCCTGGATTGTGAGAAGGATGTCCAACTGCTCATTTAGGCCCTACCAGGATCAGGCCTAAATGGGCAGTCAGACATCCCTCGAGGGGTCCCAGATTGGAGAGGGTGCAGGCTGGGCTAAGGGACATCCTCCGCCCCCTGTGCACGAATTTCGTGCACCGGGCCTCTAGTAGGTGATAAGTATAGATGAATGAATGAATTCAATGGAGTACATGTAGAAAGGACAACAGAACATTAAGTTAAGGCACTATCTTTTAAAAAGCAGGGAAATAGGAGACAGTCAAGGATAATGAGGGGAGTACCTTTGAGATCCGAGTAAGCGGGGATCCTGCCCCAGTCCCCACATGTCAGGAATACTTGTGCTTTATTAGATTGCCTTCTTCAAGATTTTGTAAATACACTCCTCCAGTTCCTGGGACTCAGCAAGCCACCCTGAGCCTGGATTTGGTCTCATGTGAGACCTGGTTGCCAGAAGTACCTCTTGAGATTTTGTAAGTTTCACTTTGGTGTGTGAAATAGATGTCATTTCTCTCCTTTGACCCAAGTTTGGTGTGGACTCAGTGACTGGGGGAGCTCTAGGTCTTGTTCCTATAGAATTCTCCTGGGTCTGAAGAGTGGATCATTCTTACTAGCTGAGCAGAATGGTATTGAATAGCTTTTAGGTGACTATCATATTGGACACAGGATAAACTCAGGGTTCTGGACTACTGAAGGTCACCTGGACCCCTGGGATTGTATTGTGTGTGTGTATGTGTGTGTGTGTGTAGGGGGTAGGGGCTGGTCATTAGCTCTCACTTTTCTTTGTTCCATTTATGATGGTACCTCTAGTCTGTAGGCCCCCAGGCTTGTGAGGGTGGTGGCAGTGCTCTTTCCCCTGTCCATTTGCACCAGGGGGGTTACCCTACTCCTCTCGGCAGGTTATACACCTTGTGTTGGGCTAGACCTGCCATCTGAGGCCTTTCAAGGCTGTTGTCCCACAAAGCCAATTGGCCCCTTCTAATCAATGTCCTCTCTCATTACCAATTGATAGTGACTGTTTTCTCCAGAATTTGGCTTAAGATATGCCAATGAAGGAATGACATTCCTGTACAAATAAAACTGCTCTTCTTGTTCCACCCATGGGCCTTTTGCCTTTTCTTCTCAGTGTGACCAAGAATACAGTAATTTTAGCTTAAAACCTTCAGGAGACGACATGGTTGGAATGTGTTCTATGCTTACGCTATAAAAGTTCAAATGGTAAATATGACCAAATAAAATGATTACCCGCACTTTCCTGCACACTCTGGGTAAGACTTGCATTTTTGGTAATTATCAATGAAGCACAGTAACAACCTTTGAGAGTCACTGGAAGCCAGTATTCATAGGCACAATGAATGCAGCATAACAAGGCATTAAGGAACTGTAGAGACAAGATAAGGTTCAATACAAACTGGTCCTTAATAGTCATGGCATTGTAACAGCAGCATTACCATTCTTATTGTAGTGGGATATTATGAAATTAGCTAGAAATGGCACAATAAAGAATACAAGACTATTTCCAAGGCTTGAAGAAGAAATGGTGTATGTATACTTTAAAAAATATTTATATGCACGGATCAGACAAGAAACATACTCTTTTTTTCTATCCATTATTCTCTATCTTCATTGACAAACCAGTTTACCTTACTTGGGCTCATAAATTTTATAAAATTCTAGAGGCCCGACTTTCATGAAGATTCATGCAAGAACAGGCCTTCCTTCCCCTGGCTGCTGCCTTCGCTCCAGCTGGAGCCTCCTTTCTGCCTTTGCTCTGGCCAGAGCCGCCTTCTGCCTCTTACCTTGTTGCATCAATTTGCATACCCCTGCCTTACTGGCTGTGGGCACTGCCATCTTTGTCTCAGAGTTAGTCAATTTGCATATCACATCTTTATTAGAAAGGATTTTTAAAATAAAATTGTTCACATATAGACAAGGGTCCTACAAAAAATATTTGCCTTGCAGGCAGCCCTGATCAAAGCAGAGAAGAAACTAAAAAAACCAGAAACCATGAAAATAGTATTTTGAACATAGAGAAAGTGCAGAAATAAAATAAGGAATGACAAATTCATTGGACTTGAGTTAGAAAACCATTGACACTACAGCCACTAAAGGTGGGGGAGAAAGAACTCCTGGCAGCAGCCTGAATAGTGAATGGTGCTTAAATTGACAGTATTTTTTAAAGGAGACTGGCTATGAAAAAGAGTATTAGCAGGGAGGTAGCAAGGAGTATTATAAAGAACAAGTGTAACTGAGTGAATCATTGAAAAAATTTCTTGAGTACTAGTGAAAAGGAAAAGAAAATCATTCAACACTACTGGTAGGAAAGTGTGACACCGACTCTTTACTCTTAAAAAAATAAAAAAACAACAAATGTACTTTTACAATGGTAAGATCTGATGGGCAACATGTCTTGGTTTTTTACTTTTATTTATGCATCTTTATTGTTGAAATTATTACAAATGCATCCCTTTCCTCCCTACCACCATTGACCCCCTTCACCCTGCACTCCCTGTGCCAGGCTACACGATTGTTTGTCCATGGGTTATGCATACATGCACATAAATTCTTTGATTAATCTCTCCCCCCTGCCCCACCCTCTTTCCTTCTGAGATTTATCAATCTGTTCCATGTCTCTGTATATATTTTGTTGGTGAGTTTATTTTGTTCATTTTATTCCACATATAAGTGAGATGATGTGATACTTGTCTTTCTGACTGGCTTATTTCACTTAGCATTACACTTTCCTGGTCCCTTCATGCTGTCTCAAAGTGTAAGAGCTCTTTCTTTTTTACAGCTGCAAAGTATTCCATGGTGTAAATGTACATCTTTTTTTATCCTCTCATCTACTGATGGGCATTTGGGCTATTTCCAAATGTTAGCTATAATAAATAGCACTGCTATGAACATATTGTCGCATATATTCTTTCAGACTGGTGTTTCGGGATTCTTAGGATATACTGATAGGCAACATTTTATTTACAGGAAATATTAAGGGACAGAGAGACAAGGTACATATACTAAAATGAAGCAAATATATAACTCTAAAATGTAGGACATTCTACAAAACAATGGCCTAATTTTCAAATTAAAGTAATAGAGTGTAAGAGTTCTAGAAAAAGACAGAAGATATAACCATATATCATGGACAAACTTTAACAAAATCCTGGTTAAATAATATAAACTACAATTATAAGACAATTTAGGAATAAGTAGAAAAATTGAATATGAGCTGAATATTAGATAGTGAATATTGCCATTTTTCTTTGGTGTGATGATTATATTGTAAAGACTTTTTAAAGGAAATTTATGTTGATGTACTTAGGGATTAAATATCTTATCCACAGCTTAAATTCAAATGGCTCAGCAAAAACTATGTATATAGATCTATATAGATATACTGAAAGCAAATACACACACATGCAAAAGGCAAAACATTAAACATAACTGGTCCTAAGTGGTATGTAGAGACGCTCTATCATTGCATTGCTCTATTCTTTTTACTCTTATGTGTTTGTAAATTTCCAAAGTGCAAAGTTAGGGAGAGGAAGAGAAACAAGAGAGTGAGAAGGTAAAGATGAGTATACTGGTAATTGATTAACAGCCAAACACAAGAAAGATCAGCACTAAATAGAAGTTGTGCATCATTTTCTGAGCTTAGAGGAAAGCAGCTCTGGTGAATAGAGATATAGATGAGTAGGTATGGGAGTGGGAAGTGGGGGAAACAATAGGTGATCTCAATCTTCTCCAAGAATGAGGAAGCAAGAAGAGGAGCAGCAGGTTGGTGGCATGAAGAGAATGAAAATTTGGAATAGTTGCTGTGGGGAATGGTACAGGAAGCTGAACAGAGAGTACAGGTTTCACAGCTAAAAGTTTAGTTGAGGGGCTGCTAGGGACTTGAGTGTCTAGAAACTGCGCCTGATTTTTGCTTCTTCTTTTTTAAAATATATTTTATTGACTTTTTACAGAGCGGAAGGGATAGAAAGTCAGAAACATCGATGAGAAACATCGATCAGCTGCCTCTTGCACGCCCCCTACTGGGGATGTGCCCACAGCCAAGGTACATGCCTTGACCAGAATCGAACCCGGGACCCTTCAGTCTGCAGTCCAACGCTCTATCCACTGAGCAAACTGGTCTTTTTGCTTCTATTAGCACTACAAGCTTATCTCTAATCACAGAACTTATCAGATACTGTCTGTTTAACAGACCAGGAATTTCTTGAGAAAAGGAGCTTGGCTTTCACCTTTGTGTTCCCAGTACCTCGAATGAAGTAAGCATATAATAAATATTTATTAAATAAAATACTCACAGTTTCACATTTAACTCTAACTACTTAGTTTTTATTGACCTCTCTTCTTGTCCCCAGCCCAGATTCTGCTGGTTAACAGCTTCTCTATCAGGATCTCATAGCAACATGAATGTGTGTGATAGCCATAAAAACCCCTTTCATTGTATTTGCTGCATTGCAGTGAAACTGTCTGTAATATGTCTGTCTTACTTAGTGGAACAAAATCTTTTGAGATCAGTGATCTTGTAGGCTTGGTACCACAAATTTGACAGAGTAGTTGGCCTAATACACAACCAACATTTTTCTGAGCTCAGCTGAGCAATTAATGAGGATTTTAAGTTTTACTTTGTAAAGGCTTTATTTCTGAATGTACATGTGAATTTAACAAATAATTTTAACAAGCAAAACCAACAATATTACTAACATACAATCAAAAATATAAAGTGCCAAGTTGACTGAATCAGAATATTCTGGATAAAACACAGAAAAACAATTGCTTTATAAACATTTTAAAAAGACAGCACCCTTTTTCTATTTGTGTTTCTTCAAGAATTCAAGATGGGAAGAATGTTTCCCATGCCAGTGGAGGCAAATATTTCCAAACAAACCTTTAAAGGTCCAGCCATTGGTTTGAGGTGACTTTCTGTGAAAACAATTCAGGAGACCAAGTGTTTTTCATTTCAGGCACTGCGGGTGGCCAATTTTCTGAAAACGAAAGGCAACATCTGACGTCTGAACCACAACCAAGCCCCAACACTGACTCTTTGGAAATCCAACCTGAGTGTGTACTGCTGAAGTTTGGAGTTTTCTGGTTTGCAACTACTGCTGTAAGTGTGTTCTTTAAATTTAACTCTTTCTTAATGAAACGCTTATTGGTTCTTTGTTTGACATGCTTCAGTTTCTTTCTCGGTAATGTGTTCTCATCAGGAGAATTACAGGCAGCAAGGCATTTTCTTAGACCCAAGGCTTGGAATCCAAGCATATCGGAAAGAAATGCTTTCTTTGTGGTAGGAGGGACCCATTCATCAATGTCAGATTCAAGGCACTCAGCAACTGAACAGTTGTTGACAACCTCTGGTTGTATAACACCAGGTATAACAGGGCTTTCGGATTTCTGGCTGGGAGTTTTTATATTTTTTTGAGACCTGGGAGTGGCTTGCTGTGCCTCATTTTCAGAGGAAGGCCTTGTTTTTTTATAGTTAGTATCAAGATCCACATAAAAGGAAGGTAGTTTCTTGACAGCTCCTTTCACCCCATGAATTCTTGCTTGGTGGAATCCTGCAACAGGAGTTGACTGTGAACATGGAACAAAGTCCTGGCTACCTTCAACATCACTCTCTGAATCTGATGGAAAATGTGGCGAAGAGCATGTTTTTGGGTTCATGGAGTCAGGTATGTTTGGCAAGGGTAATTTTTGTGAAGACTGGCTGAAGTTTTCAGAAAGTGATCTCAGTGAAACATCAGATTCTATATGATGACTTTTTGCCAAAGACTTTCCCCAGTGTAACAAAATATCCTGTGACTTTTTTGTGATTTCTGTTGCCATGTCCATTTCTTTAGCACTATCATCAAAGAGGTCAGCAGAAGCATTATAGCTGCTTTCATGACCAGGAACACAGGTCTGTGTTAAATTATTTCTGATATGTCCATAAGGCATTTCTTTCAATGCATTTGTACTTCTACTTGGATTGCTGCAAAGAACTTCTAAGGAATATGTAAGTTTTCTGCAAATTGTAAGACTGTCACCTTGGTTCTTTGGCCACCTCCTACATTGTTTATTTTCTAAGTTGCAAAGGCCAGAAACATCATTATACCTCCTGGAACACAAAGTCATCAATTTTTCACTCATTTCCAAAGGCGATTTTTCTCCACTTCCATTAAAACACTTGATATTGAGACAAGAATGGTCACTCTCTGAAGTACTGTGCGTATGTGAAATCGTAGCCCTACGAGGTAGAATTCTGGTAGACTTCCTAAGAGTAGATGTTGTTCCTAAACCTTTTGAAGCTGGAAACAGAGCTGACAGAGAAGTATCTGATAGAAAACATTCAGAAATCTCTCTTCCATTTCTACCTATGGAGACAGCCTCTGCTGTGTTATCTGGTTGTGACTCCTGAGCACTAGCAGCTGGATTTGCTTCACAGCTGGAAAGAAAGTTACCTTGGCCACAGTTTGCTCTGACTGCGGCTTGAGATGATCTTAACGCCATAGGTGGTGTATGCAAGGCTCCAGCAGGTCCCTGGGGAGTCACAGATAAACTGCTGTGGTCTTCATGTAATTCATCGATGCCATTATCTAGATGATGCTTCCTACTGCTGGCATCTGGGGGGATTATAGCAATCTCACTTTCGATAACTGCCAGAAACTTGTTTAAGCTTTCAGAGAGTGGCAGATCATCCCAAATCTTAGGGTCATAATCCTGGGAACCACCAGCTCTCTCTTCAAGTCTGAGTGATATAGGTGGACAACGTGAAGATCTTTCCTGCAGGCTGGAGGGGGTATTGATATCATGACATGTTAGCTCATGCTGGGAATTTCTCTTTTTAATTTCTACTGCACTGTGGAAGCATTTTGTATTACGTGGCTCATGGGACTCTTGCATTTTCAAGGAGAATAAATTAGAATCAGTAACTCCAATTTCATGATGACTGCTGTGTACTGCACTTGGCCGATTAGCTTGTAAGCCATGTCCATCACCTAACTCTTGTGCTGTGCTCTTTTTATCCATATATGAAACAAGGCTCCATGAACACTGAATGGCATCATGGCAATCACCCGAACCAGTGGCTTCTGCCAAGGAAACACACTTTCTGTTTTGGTGAAGAATATTAAAGGCCTTGCTTTGTTCTGAAGCTGAAAAATCATCCTCATCTGTTAGTTGTGAAACAATGGAAGTGAGTTCAAGTGATGGCTGCCAAAACATTGAAAAGTTATCTCTGCCATGGGATTCGACAAAACAAGAGCTGCTGTCAAGGTCACATATGCTGCTGAGATCACTACCTGAGTGTTCTAAAGCAAGCAGGCGGCTGTTAGGTGCCTGGGAGCCACCATGGAGTTTCCTGAAATTGGAAAGCTGCAAAAACTGCCGGAAGTAGTCGATGACAGTGAAGCCTGCAACACTCGGGTCTGGTAGGACAATCTGGCAAGCTAGTAGGTTTTTAATTTCTCTCCTGCGACCAGGGAACTGTTCTAAGTTACTGGAATCTGAACCTTGCTCATGTTGGTTTTCAAAATTCTGTGAAAGAAGTTAATACATTTAAATGAGAATAAAGTTTTCTTCCTTTGACTAGAATGTCAAACAGATTTAAAATAATTTCAATTCATCTAGTGTTATAGACACAGTAGTATAAGTAAGAGAAGTAAACCTTGGAGTAAAGAGACTTGTATTTAAATCCTAGTTCTAACATTTTCTAGTGTTGTGACTTTGGACAACTTATTTAAACTTTTTGAGCCTTAGTTTTCTCATTTATAAACTAGAGATTAAAAAAAATGCAGGTTTACTGTATTTGCAGTAACATGGAAAACTGGACTGCTTAGCAAATAGTAGTTGCTCAATAAATGCTAGCTATTATATCTGTCATTATCTTTCATCAACTTTGAGTGTTCTAGAGAATGTTCTCACCTATTTTTTTTTTTTAAAGATACAGAACTGTCTAAGGTTCTAACAAAGAAAAGCTCTGTAGCTCCTGGCTTCACCTTCCCTTTGGTCTTTCTCACTGTGCAGTTAGGGAGTGGTCTGTTCTTAGTTTTAAAACCCTAATTCCAATGTGGCTAAAATTTACATTTGTTCCCTTTAGCATAGATGAAACAAGAAATGATTACTCCTTTAGAATTAGTACATTATTTTCAACTTCTATTGTCACTTTTATAATTATTTAAAACCACCCTTTCTAACCTATTAGTTATCAATATGCAGATAAACAAATATCTAACACTTCTGAATTTCTATATATTTTTAGAGCTCTGAAAACATTTAAACTAGACTTTTCTGACATTTGAAAGAGGAAGTTGTCACACATGGTGTTTAACCTATAGCCTATTTTTAAGCAGTCTAAAGTGCTTCTACAGGATCTCACATTTATGACTCCAAGAAACTATTTAGAGGATTAAAATAATTTCCTTACAACGGAAATGTTAACAGAAGAAAGTCTCAATTACCGTCACTCCAAAAATAAAGCTCTGTCCAACAAAGCAAGTTTCAACTGCTTTAGTTAATAGGTTCTGAGTTGCAGCCCTATCCAGTGCTCCTGGAATTTCACCGGAATCCTGAATGTATCTTGATTGGAAGAAAAAAAAAAGTGTGAAGAGGTAAACTTTGAAATTTTAACTTGCCATAAAGTCAGAAATATGAACAATTAGTTTGAAATTGCAGCATGAACCTTTTGAGTTACATATTTAAAAAAGTGACTTTAGCCCTAGTTGGTTTGGCTCAGTAGATAGAGCATAGGCCTGCGGACTGAAGGGTCCCAGGTTTGATTCCGGTCAAGGGCACATGCCTGGATTGTGGGTTTGATCTACAGTAAGGGGGGTGGAAGGACGACGACGGTGCAGGAGGCAAGCCGATCACTGATTCTCTTTCATCCTTGATATTTCTATCTCTCTCTCCCATCTCCTCTGAATTTTTAAAAAAAGATAAGTGACATTAACAGCTAGGCATTTTGTTCCCTCTAGTTTCCCACAGCTAGAGAGACAAAAACAATTGATCAAATGTGAATAAAACAGACGCCTGCTTAGGAATCAGGCCCAGCAATTATTCTAGAAGTAGCAGTGAAGTAGTGATGGAATCTCTAGTCCTCATCAGAGCAGAGGGGAGTTTTTCCTCTTCCCTGGTGATCCTGTGGTCCCTCTGCTGTCCCTTTCTTCAAATGAGTTTGCTCTCAACAATAGGGAAACAGAGACATTTCTTGTTAGGGATTAGGTGGGGTGGATAGAAGACTGATTAAATATATCCTTGTATTTTTAGGACAACATAAAAGGTCAAACTATGCAGGTGAAGTTGTAATGTAACATTTCAACATCTGATATGCACATATTTCCACAAAAGGCTTCTTTTGCCTCAAGGGATGTTGGCCACTTGAATGTAAATATCAATTTGGATAATCCCTCAATTTGAAACAATTTTACTTTCTTATTCTATGTCCTCTAATTTGGATTAGAGTTTTGTAATTTAGTATTCTAATCAGAGCTTAATTGGCTTTGATAAAAGGAGCTTGGTTTAACATTATCACAATGTATATTCAGGAAATAAACATCTATTTCTTGATTATCTTTTGAAGAAACTGATGATCTGAGGTTGAGCGGTCAATGAATGAGATCATCTTTTTTTTTTTTTTTACTAAATATTTATTACACAAATTAAAAATTCTATTAATATACTAAAGGCATAGTTAGGAAATAGGATGCTTTAAATAATCTTACCTATGCAAATCAGTGGCTGTAAGACCAAAAAATGCATCTAAGCAGCTTCCGAAAACAGTAATGACAAATAATTTGTTTGATTCTGCAACTTTTATGGAAAGTCTGTATCTGTAACTGGCATTTTCAGCTTCACCAGTAGAACCACATTTTGGACAATTAGACCTGGAAAAGTGGAAGAAAAAAGTATAGAAATGTTCATTAATTTTTTTTTCATATGATGAAAAACAAATCTGGAAACATAAAAATTATAATGCTTTATGTACAAATGTTACTATACAACTTACATTCATCTTAAACCATTTCAGATTAATTTCTTTTGAACTTCTTTACTCATAACAGCTGCTTTCATTGATTTAAATTAAGTGGCACTGAACTGATAGAAAAGTGAGGGGAGTGTATGTGTGTGTGTTTGGAGGGTTTAGGAGACAGCATGGTGGGAAGAGATGTTCTTACTAGGTAGCTAAATCATCATGAACCAAGTGAGACACATTATAGTCTGGGGTTGAGGTTATGTGCAAACTAAATATAATGAAGTAAACACCACACTTACAGAAGACCTGAAAATGAATGTTTTATCTTCTATTAAAAAATAATAATCTGGAAATAATTAATAAAAATGTATATATAGAGAACCCAGTTACATTTTTCTCACCATTATAAAAATAACTTTACTTTCTTTAATTTGTTGGAATATGCTAAGAATTTATCAGACTACAAAAAATCTTATTTCACTTGTTTCTAAGGCAATGAACAATTATGGCCAATGTCTTTCTGGTGAAAAAACCTATTAAGTGTAACTTTACTGTCATGTACTAAATGTCTGGTCTTAGGATATTTACTAAATCCCTTAAACCTTGATTGCCTCATCAGTAAAATTCAGGGTTGAAGTATAAAAGGAGACAAAGACAAAGAAAAGAAAGTAAAGAAAACATCTATTGCCAATTTATGTTAGATTCTAATAATTATATTAAATATTGTAATGATATTGTCACTTCTGTTTTCCCCCTTTTTAGATGTTTTCAATAATGTCTTATAACTTACATTCTTAATTTAGCACACTGACCAATGAAAACATCTTTTGGTATTAGTTAATCTTAGGACTTTTTGTTCTTTGTGTTGCTTAGCAATTATCAACCTTTTTCATTTCATGGCACATGTAAACTAATTACTAAAATTCTGCAGCACACCAAAAAATATATACTTTGCCAATCTGACAAAAAAAAGGTATAATTCTGATTCATCCACACAAGATGGCTATTGTTGTGTTGGCTGTTGTCATTTATTTTATTTGACAATCTAAAAAAAAAGAGGTGAGTGCCCCTGACTAAATAATCAGGCATTACATGTTTTAAAAATTATTGTGGCACACTAGTTGAAAATCACTGATCTAGCTTAAAAAAGCAAATAGAAAATGCTAATAGAAAATGAAGATTAACTGTAAACATTTGATTGCTGCCACATAACCACTAGGGGGAGCCTAAACTCCACAGGACCAACGTAACTATTTTGAACAAAGGTTAATTAATCCTTCAAATAAGAAGTTATTGATTCATCATTAGATTTGTGTTATTATTATTTTTTTGCTACACTGAAGATGGATCTGTGCCAATCCATTGTGTAATCTTATCAAAATCTGCTGAAGTTGTGTGTAGTTTGGCTATAAATATACCTTCTTAAAAATTATATAAAAATAATGCATTCAAGATTAATGTAATAGTTAATAGGTATCAGCATTTTGCAGTTCACAAACATTTGCAACATACATTATTTCATTCTGACTTGTAAATAAGGCCATTTATTCCCACTTATGTAAGGGACAACTGGAATGAATTTCTGCCCAAGGTGACAAAGTTAGTGAATTTTATGACCCAGATCCAAGGCTTTGGATTTCTATCCTGGAGTTTTTTCTTGCATGATGCCTTATGATAGCTATAAGAATAATATGGTTAGTAATGAACTATCTTGCAAATATAGTATTAATGAGGTAGCCTTAACAAAAACTAGGTTTACTCATATATCGCAATGGTACATCTGATAAATGGTTAATATCCAAAATATATAAGGAACTCATACAGCTTAACAAAAGGAAGACAAACAATCCAATGAAAAAAATGGGCAAAGAACCTAAATAGACACTTCTCCAAAGAGAACATACAAATGGCCAAAAGACATATGAAAATTGCTCAAAGTCACTGATCATCCAAGAGATGCAAATCAAAACCAAAATGAGGTACCATCGCACACGTGTCAGAATGCCTACTATCAACAAATCAACAAATGACAAGTGCTAGCAAGAATGTGGAGAAAAGGGAACCCTCATGCACTGCTGATAGGAATGCAGACTGGTGCAACCATTGTGGAAAACAGTAGAGAGTTTCCTCAAAAAATTAAATATGGAACTGCCATTTGACCCAGCGATCCCACTTCTAGTAATATATTATAAGAAATCCGAAGCGCCAATCAGAAAGAATGTATCCACCCCTATGTTCATAGAATCATAACTTACAATAGCTAAGATCTGGAATCATAATTTACAATAGCTAAGATCTGGAAATAGCCCAAGTGCCCATCAGTAGATGAGTGGATAAAAAAGCTGTGGTACATTTATACCATGGAATACTCTGCAACAGCAAAAAAGAAGAATCTTTTACCCTTTGAAACAGCATTAAGGGACTTAAAGAGTATCATGCTAAGTGCAATATGTCAGTCAGAAAAGACAAGTATCAGAGAGGAACCAAGATGGTGGCATAGGTAAACACCTATCTTGCTGCCCCACACAACAATTTCAAAACTACAACTTAACGACAGAACAAACATCATCCAGAATCACTAGAAAGCTGGCTGAGTGAAAATTCCACAAATAAAAGTAAAGATAAGACACTGTGACTCAGAGGAGTGGTGAAGGGAGCGTTGAAGATACACGCGGAGTCTGAGGTTTGGAGCCCTGTGCATGTGAGCAGATAGGGCAGGCAGCTGCAAACCTGGCTAGTTTTCTCAAACAGACAGGGAGACAGGGCATGCCCTGTATATGTATAATGTAGATATTTATGTACAGTAGATCCTTGGGTTATATTGGAGACCCAGTCCTACAGTACGACGTAATGCAGATTTCCCCCTAAGTCGGAACCCACCTACATAAGCACCTACGTCATTCACATGGAGCACATACACACCAGTAATGAAGTAAAACAGTAAAAAAATTTTGGAGGAACCAAGATGGCAGCATAGGTAAACACCTATCTTGCTGCCATACACAGCAATTTCAAAACTACAACTTAATGAAAGAACAAACACCATCCAGAATCACTGGAAAGCTGGCTGAGTGAAAATTCCACAAATAAAAGTGAGTAAGACACTGTGACTCAGAGGAGTGGCGATGGACAGTGTTGAAGATACACGCGGAGAGAGGTTTGGAGCAGTGTGCGTGCCAGCGGATAGGATGGGTGGCTGAAAACCCGGCTGGTTTTCCTGAACGGGGGAGACAAAGACGTCCCACTGCACTGATTCCCCAGCTTCAGGCGAAGTCCAGGGAACCCACAATCATGTGGGGTAAAAACTGGACAGTGGGGAGGCACGCCAAAACTTGGTTGCTGCAAGGGCCTGCAAGCTTGTGGAGAGGGCGAGCTTGTGCAGAGTGCGCGTGAACTTGGGAACAGCACAGCTGCGTGACCGAGCAGAGAGCACTCGTGACTTGCTCTCTAGTCCGGGAAACCACCAGACTGCATTATTTTACGACCCTGGGTGAGACGTTGGGTGTGCAGACTCATTTGGGGAGAGGCTGAATTGTCCAGCAGCGGGTGGAGCTCAGCAGCAGCTCTTTCTCAGAGGTGCTGGCAGCCACTGCCACCCGGCACAGAGCAGAGTCCCTGGGGCCGCATAGGGTGGAGCTAACGGTGCCTGCTTGGCCCAGAGACTCCACCCATCCAACCTGAGCACAGCTGAACATCACAGACAATTGGCCTGGACGTCAAACCCTCCTAGTGCTAACAATGATTAATCTAGGCTTAACTTCAACAAGACTGTACAAGCCATATCCACCTCAGGTAACTGGGGAGGCTGAGCCGCTGTCCCTTAAAGGACATCTACCACACAAAGCTAATCGACCAACTCAGGAAAACAGCCATTATGCAGAGACATGGAAAGAAATCAGATGTGAAAGAAATGGAGGGAAAAAAAACCCAACTGGACATAGAATTCAAAACTACGGTTATAAGGCTTTTCAAGAGGCTCCTAGAAAAGGCCGAGACCTACAAGGAAATAAACAAGACCTATGAGGAAATGAACAAGACCTACGAGAAAATGAACAAGACCTATGAGGAAAGGAACGAGACCTACAAGAAAATGAATGAGACCTACGAGGATGTGAACGAGACCCTCAAGGATATGAAAAAGGACCAACCAGAAATTAAGCATACACTGACTGAAATAAAAATATTATACAAAGACCTAAAAGTACTCTAGAGGACCGCAAGAACCAAGTTAAAGATTTGAAACACAAAGAGGTAAAATCCATTTAGCTGGAAAAGCAAGAAAGCAAAAGAATCCAAAAAATTGAAGATAGTGTAAGAGGCCTCTGGGACAACCTCAAGCATACCAACATCCGAATTATAGGGGTGCCAGAAAAAGAGAGAGCGCAAGACAATGAAAACCTATTTGAAGAAATAGTGACCCAAAACTTCCCACACCTGGTGAAAGAAATTGACTTAGGAGCTCAAGAAGCGCACCGAACCCTAAAAGATAGGAACCCTAAGAGGACCACACCAACGCACATCATAATTAAAATGCCAAGAGCAAAAGACAAAGAGAGAATATTAAAAGCAACAAGAGAAAAACAGTTACCTATAAGGGAGCACCCATACAATTGTCAGCGGATTTCTCAACAGAAACTATGCAAGCCAGATGGGAGTGGCAAGAAATATTCAAAGTGATGAATAACAAGAATCTACAACCAAGATTACTCTCTCCAGTAAAGCTATCATTCAGAATTGAAGGTCAGATGAAGTGCTTCGCAGATAAGAAAAAGCTAAAGGAGTTCATCACCACCAAACCAACATTATATGAAATGCTGAAAGATATTCTTTAAGAAGAGGAAGAAGAAAAAGGTAAAAATAAAAATTATGAACAAATACACATCTATCAACAAGCAAATCTAAAAACCAAGTGAATTAATAATCTGATGAATAGGATAAACTGGTGAATATAACAGAATATAACTCTATGGGCATAGAGTGGGAATGGACAATTGTTGGGGAGAAAAGGAGTGTGGGAGGTGCAGCAAGAGACTGGACAAAGATCATGCAACTATGGGAGAGGACAGTGGGGGGGAGTTGAGGGCGGAGGGTGGGATGGGTACCGGGTGGAGGGGAGCTCTAGGGGGAAAAAAGGAGAGAGAAATGTAATTAATAAACTGAACAATAAAGGAAAACAAACAAACAAAAATAAGAAACAGTAAAAAATTTTTAAAAGATAACAATTCCTGACCTTTATTTGTGGTAAATAAATAATAGAAAACATAAATCACATTATGTACATATGTCGAAATGATGGAACTTTTTTTTATATATAAATAAGTGGGAGATGGCGACATAACCATGAAACAACATAGGTCGAGTCTGACGTGTAACTCGAGGACTGTCTGTATATGATTTCCTTTAGTCCTTTGGGAATAAGGACTGAAACAAATAAATGTTCATGTGGAGTAATATACATCAGATCTTGAAATTTAATATGTATACACATCACTTGAAATCTAAGTTTGAGTCAAGGCCCAAAATCCTGCATTTTTAACAAGCTACCAGATAGTACCAATGCAGCTGTTCCTCTGACCAAGACTTTGGGAAGCAAGGGTAGAAGCAACACATTCACATTATAATTCCCAGATTTAATTTATAGGAATACCCCTATTTCCAAAATGTAATTTGTTATGGAACAGCAGTTTTCAAACTTAATATGCTTAAAAATTATTAAGAAAACCAAAGGGCTTTTGTTTATATGAGTAATAGCTACTTATATTTTAACTGACTATAAGAAATTAAATAAAATGAATAAACCTAAAAAGTATTTATTAATTAAAAATAACAGATCAATTGCATGGTAATATAAAGAACATAGTTTAATAAAAATAACTATGTGTTCCCCCCAAAATAATTAGTGAGAAGAGGGCATTGTTTTACATTTTGCATATCTCTTTAAATGTTTGATTTAATACAAGCAGTTGAATACTCACATGTCCTTTTCTGCTCAATCTGTTGTGATATTATCATATGTCATGGAGTCACATGAAAATTGAAAACTCCATTATCCACTCATAAGAGTGAGAGTGAAAAGGGAAATAATGCCTTAGAATTATGAAAATAGTTTTGATCTCAAAAAGCCTCTGAAAAGATCCATCTAAAATAACACCTGAAATCTGCTACTTTTTTGGATACCAGTTAAAACAGCAAGTTTCATTTGTTTATTTTTCTAGTTGTGGTGAAATTAGTAATCTTTAGTGTTGCCTTCGTTGTGAAACTGAAAATCTGATGAAAAGCACTGGACCATTCCCAGAAAAATGCACACATAACCAGAACATATGATACTGTATATATTTTGGGGACAGGATGATTCATATACAGCTATAGCCTACCGATAGACCCCAGGTTAAGAATACCTAGACTAGATGGTTACATAATGTCCATTCCAAATTTATAGTCCCATATTAAATTGAATGTATACAATGTAATAAAAATATATTTTAAAAAATGTATACTTAATGGAAGCAACTCAAATGCCCATCAACAGGAGTAGACAAAAAGCTATGGTGCATATATACGGGAGGCAAAAGTAGGATTATAGTTTTAATACAAATAAATAATATAATATTTGATAATAAAAGAATAAATCATGTTTTGCATTCTTACAACTATAAAACTACTTTTGCATACACATATAATGGAATACTACTCAGCCATAAAAAAGAATGAAACCTTACCATTTGTGACAGCATGGATGGACCTAGAGGCTATTATGCTAAGTGAAATAAGTCAGTCAGAGAAAGACAAATTCCATAGGATTTCACTTACATGTGGAATCTAAGAACAATATAAATGAGCAAAGAAAACAGAAACAGACTTATATATATAAAAACAGACTGATGGTAGCCAGAGGGAAGTGGGGTTGAGGTAAAAAAGGTGAAAAGATTAAGGAGTACAAATTGGCAGTTACAAAATAGTCACAGGGATGTAAAGTACAGCAAATACTCAATAATATTATAAAATTCTGTATGGTGCCAGATAGATACTAGAAATATCAGGGGAAACACTTTGTAAGGTATATGATTATCTAACCACTATGCTGTACACCTGAAACTCTAAAACTAATACAAAATAATATTGAATGTGAACTGTAATTGAAAAAAGAAAAAGTACTTTAGTGCTTTACATACCACTTCCTCCCAATAGGAGAAAACTATGATCAATGTGTGTAAAATGCAATTCAACTTGTTTAAATAAATGATACAAACTTTTTGGATGGCTGAGCGGTGTGGTGGGAAGAAATAGGAGAGAGGATAATGTCTGAGCTACAATTCACATTTTAAGACAAGAAAAGGAAGTTCTTAGTATCAGAAAGATTTCTAGACTAAAGAAACTATGGGTCCCATTAAGTAACTTAGAAGGACAACTCACAACTGTTTGGGTTAGGTGAACAGCTTGTGAGAATAAATAAGTATCCCTCTTTACTCATAATTTTTGGGAGATTGCGCACACACACATACAAAGTTAATGTGGTCCTTCATATGAAAAGAGCATCATATTCACATACGTGTGTATATACAGAAGGATGAGAATAGAGGTCTTGCTGAAATGAAAGTGGAGGCCAGAGCCCATCCTGGAATGGGCACTATCTATTATTCCTTCTCTAATCCCCATTTCCCTCTAGAAGCATGAACCATTAAGGCTCTGTAGAATGTAATTTGAAAACTACCACTGCTCTAAATCTTGGAGGTTAAAACAAAGAAGAAAGTTAACCTTATTAAATACAAAGTAACTATTATAGATTTTATCACTAAGGATTTGGAATTCAAAGAAAATCTTTAGGTGGAAATCTTTTCACTCTTCGGTGTCTCTAAAATCCCTTCCAAAGGCTAGAGTATGGAATTCCTCTGTCAAAACCTTGCTATGCTGTGCTGTAGCAGTGGGGAAATTAAAGTGGGGAATTTCTGTTTCCTGCACCGGCTTGCAACTGACTTGTATTTCCTTTCTTGTGTTTACTGGCTTTACATTTACCTTTTGGAGACTAAGATTATCCGAGAGAAGCACTTTTGACATGAAGGATACATAAAACTTGAATTTTGTAGAGCAAGAACCGAGGCAAGAAGAAACTTTCTTTTTCTATTTATGTATTCACGCTGTGGCCTGCAAAACAAAATAGTCACTGGGGTAAGTGGCAAATCTTTAATTGTAGGTGCATAATTCATTTCTGAAGAAAACCTCTTAACCTCCATTGCAAAGCCCAGAGATGTCTATTCTAGTAAATGTCAATGTATTTTTTATTTTTTAAAAAATATATTTTATTGATTTTTCACAGAGAGGAAGGGAGAGGGATAGAAAGTCAGAAACATTGATGGGAGAGAAACATCGATCAGCTGCCTCTTGCACACCTCCAACTGGGGATGTGCCCACAGCCAAGGCACATGACCTTGACCAGAATCGAACCTGGGACCTTTCAGTCCGCAGGCCGACACTCTATTCACTGAGCCAAACCGGTTCAGTGAAAAACTAATTTTCTTTTCATGCTTATTTAATAGAAAGAAAACAAAATTTAAAACATAATAGTTCAAACAAACATTCTGTTTCTGAATAAATATTCCATTCTCAATAATTCAGGAAAAGTCATTTAACTTCTTTCACATCTTTTTAAGAAAAGCTACACAGAACTTTATTGGATCTCAGTGTGTACATTTTGACACAGCTTAAAGAGAAAATAAAGACAATTTGTATTTTGCAAACAGAAAAAGCAAAATGTTATATGGTGAAAAGAGAGTTCAAAGTACTTTAAGATTTTTGTATGAAACATATCTGAGAAATCCTATATCATAGAAGCCTAATATGCTAAGTGTCTGACCATTTGTTTGACCATTCGACCAGTCACTATGACACACACTGACCACTAGGGGGCAGACGCTCTGACTGGTAGGTTAGCTTGCTACTGGGGTCTGACTGATTGGGACTGGGTGAGATAGGCTGGACATGTCTGTGGTCCCTCCCTGGCCCGACTGTGCACTGGTGGGGTCCCTTGGCCTGGTCTATGCCCTCTTGCAATCTGGGACCCCTGCAGGCCCGATGCCTGCAGGCCAGGCCGAGGGATGCCACTGGTGCATGAATCCGTGCACTGGGCCTCTAGTAAAAAAATAAAATAGCGCCCTAGCCAGTGTGGCTCAGTGGAAAAACCACTGGCCTGCAGACTGAAGGGTCCCAGGTTCGATTCCGGTCAAGGACATGTACCTTAGTTCCGGGCATATTCCCAGTAGGGAGTATGCAAGAGGCAGCTGATCGATGTTTCTCTCTCATCAATGTTCTAACTATCCCTCTCCCTTCCTCTCTGTAAAAAAATCAATAAAATGTATTAAAAAAATAGCAACAATTTACACTCTTAAAAATTTCAAATGTTTACCAACTTTTAAAACTGATTAGCTTAATTATAGTATAAATTCTCTGCACATGTTCAAGACAAAGCTGTATCAGTAAATTTTCATTTGTAAACACATGGGTGGAACTATTTCTGAGACTAGCACCCACAAACTTTGACAAAGTAAAAGTCATAATTGAAAACCATAATAAAAACTTTTAGGCATAACTCTTCATGGTATAACCAGAAATTTAGAAATGTGGTGACGATGAAGAGAGATCTTAAAGTGGTACTAATCCTGCCCATCAATCAAAGTGACATTTCTTTTTTTTTCTTCTGTTCTTTTTAAAAAATTTTTTTATTGTTCAGTTTATTAATTTCATTGTTCCCCTTTTTCCCCCTGTAGCTCCCCACTACCCGGTACACATCCCACCCTCCACCCTCACCTCCTCGCACTGTCCTCTCCCATAGGTGTATGATTTTTGTCGTCTCTTGCTACATACACCTCCCACACCCCTTTTCTACCCAACAATTGTCAGTCCATTCCCTCTCTATGCCCATGATTTTGTTATATTCATCAGTTTATCCTGTTCATCAGCTTATTAATTTACTTGATTTTTAGATTCATTTGTTGGTAGATGTGTATTTGTTGTTCATTATTTTTACTTTTACCTTTTTCTTCTTCCTCTTCTTAAACAATACCTTTCAGCATTTCATATAATATTGGTTTGGTGGTGATGAACTCCTTTAGCTTTTTCTTGTCTGCAAAGCACTTTATCTGACCTTCAATTCTGAATGATAGCTTTACTGGATAGAGTAATCTTGGTTGTAGATTCTTGCTTTTCATCACTTTGAATATTTCTTGCCACTCCCGTCTGGCCTGCATAGTTTCTGTTGAGAAATCCGCTGACAATCGTATGGGTGCTCCCTTATAGGTAACCATCTGTTTTTCTCTTGCTGCTTTTAATATTCTTT
The DNA here is from genome assembly GCA_027563665.1 of Antrozous pallidus. Taxonomy (NCBI): domain Eukaryota; kingdom Metazoa; phylum Chordata; class Mammalia; order Chiroptera; family Vespertilionidae; genus Antrozous; species Antrozous pallidus. The sequence continues at coordinate 53,234,032 of CM050520.1, read as the reverse complement.
GTCTTTTGCTCTTGGCATTTTAATTATGATGTGCTTTGGTGTGGTCCTCTTAGGGTTCCCCAAATGACTTTTCTATAAAAATAAAATCTTGCCACCTAAGGCAGTATGCTAGAAACTTGAAAAGATGAATGATAAATCTACAATAATAAAAGTGTAATATGCTAATTAGACTTGGATATCCTTCTAGATGAAGCCAGGGCTATAAGGGAAGCTGGGTCCTGGGTGCCTGCTGGCGGCCAGAGGGAAACCCAGGCCCCTGCTGCCAGAGGGAAGCCAGTGCTGGCAGCCAGGGGAAGGCCTACTCTTGCAAGAATTTCGTGCATTGGGCCTGTATTACATTTATATAAATCACTGAGCTACCTTATTAAAGGGGGCAGAAAAAAAGGCTACTGCTGTCTAATTCTTTGTTGTTATCCTTACTTTGGGGTCTTTAAATATATAACTAGTGAGGTTCTACCGAAAGCACATTTGTATTCCTAGATTTGGTTTTCATTTTAGACCACATGGCAATCTCTAAGGACAAGGTAGAGAAGGTAATATAGGATCAAGGGAAAGGCAAAAAGAAGGACCACAAAAAAAAGCATCTGCCTTCTACCTCCCCTCTAAAATCTGGCACACCTATCTGTAAGCTACAGGACATAACACAGAGCAAAGCTCCCTCCTGAAAAATGTCATCTTTTACCAGTTTAAAATCCTGCTATTTAGAATGATGCCTCAATTCCTTCCAATGGCCCACGAGGCCCTAGATCACTTAGCTCCACCTCCTTGACTTCACCTTGATCACTGTACTTCAAGCCACACTAGCCTTTTTCCTGCTCAGGTGCACCAAATGGTCTCTTCTCAGGCTTTTGTGGTTACATTTCTCTATGCCTAAAATGTTCTTCCCTTCGTTCTTCAAATAGCTGGTTCACTCTCATCCTTCAATCTTTAACTCTAATGTTAACCCCTTCAGAGAGCCCCGCCTTATCTCAGGTACACCTTAGTTTCTGTGATATGTATCACTCATTTTATTTCTCCATGGTGCTAATCATGCTCACAACATAAGCAACCATGAAAATGTATCTATTCTACATACGCACTGGTTACTGATTTTTGTTTGTTCTGACCTTACCAGTCTGAAAGTTTCATAAAGACAGGGTCCTGATCTATCCTGTGCTCCACTGTATCCCCAGTGCTTAGCAAACAATGAATTCACCATAAATATTTAGTGATACATGAAAAGCTATAAGCAGAATCATGCAATTTAAGAAAAATTTATGTCATATAAGATTTTTCATTGAAAGCTCTCTTCAAAGCCTTTCTCTACTAACAAAAAGAATTATTTTTCTTTCCCCCATATCTTATACTACTGTACTTCTATGGTCTTACATGTTTTTTTCTCTCTTCTATTTGGTTTATTCTCCCCAATATGTTCTCTCTCGAGTCTCTCTTCCTTGTTCTTTATGTACTAGTAATTTATACTAGAGAACACAAAATGGTAATCTGAAATGTGTTCCTTGTTCCCTTCCCCATCTTCAAACACTCCCTTATTGCAATACGTTTCACATTTCTTTGTGTGTGTGTGTTCTTTTCCCAGACTCCTCCCTCTGTTTAAAATGTTTTTTTTTTTTTTCCTCTCTCCATTCTCCTTCTTCTTCTTTAAAATTCTTTTCAGGGCTCTTCTTCTCTTGGAAGCTTTCCCATGTTTAGTAATCCTACTTTTATTTATATTTATTATTTATTTAAATATATTTTTATTGATTTCAGAGAAAAAGGGAGAGGGAGAGAGAGATAGAAGCATCAATGATGACAGAAAAATTATTGATCGGCTGCCTCCTGCACACCCTGTACTAGGGTTTGAGTCCACAACCCAGGCACGTGCTCTTGACTGGAACTGAACCTAGGAACCTTCAGTACACAGGCAGACGCTCTATCCACTGAGTCAAACCAGCTAGGGTTAATCCTATTTTTTAATTTACCACTTACCAACTTATAGGAAATTCGTGTGCTTTTTACATGTTTTTTTCTTCTTTTAAATACTCACCCAAGGACATTTTCATTGATTTTTAGAGAGAGGGAATGAGAAAGGTGGGAGAAGGGGAGAGAGACACACACACACACACACAGATAGACAGGGAGAGAGAGAAACTTCAATTGGTTTCCTCTCCCATGAGCTCCAACTAGGGCTGGGAATTGAACCCACAACCTAGGCATGTGCCTTGACTAGGAATCAAACCCAAGACCTTTCAGTGTATGGGATGACACTCCTGCCGACTGAGCCATAGTACCCCAAAACGTGTTTAATATGTGTTTTTTAGGAACCAGAGTAAGACCGTCTTTTATATCCCCATGCCTAATTCAAAACTTGTCAATCTGATCTTTATTTTTTCCTGATTTTCAGTTTTCCTCTTCTTGAATCAGTTCCAACATATATCATTCAACATAACACACCATTTTACCAAATCACAAAACAATTTTGTGTGTATACTAGAGGCCTGATGCACAAAGATTTGTTCAAGAATGGGCCTTCCTTCCCCTGGCTGCCAGCACTGCCTTTGCTCTGGCCAGAGCCACCTTTTCACCTTCCCATGCTGCCCAGAGGCCTGAAGCGGCTGGGGCGGTGTGGAAGCTGGCGCCCCACCCCGCCCCTGGCCACTCTGCCCCTGCAAATTAACCCACCATCTTTGTTTGGCTGGTGGGCATCCCGAAGGTACAGTCAATTTGCATATTACTGTTTCATTAGTGTAGATACATTATAGTACACAGAGTAGTTTCATATATAGTGCCTTAATTAAAACTTATTTTAACCATTACTTACATTTTATCCTTTTTGGATTTATTTTCTTTAATTGTGGTTATATGAGCAGAGATTATTTTATCTAGAGTTCTAAAATAAAATTTTATATTGTACCAAAACTATATTGGCATGCATCAAATCATATTCTTCACAAAACTATTATCAAATTCAAATTTTAGGAGATGGATTAAACCTGTATGACTAGGACACTGTGCCAAGTGTTGTGAAGATACTTCCTGTCCTAAAATGTTCACTGTTTAACTGGCCAGACAACTTACCAATGAATGAAAAACATATAAGCAGAAATATTTGGGAATTAATTTCTAAGTTAAATGTATAGAACGAATTGTCTTTAAGGATTTACTGCACTCTAGTGGATAAAATAAGTATGTCTAGAATATTATGACTAGCAAATTTGAGAACTGAATGAGACAGGTCATCAAATATTCGTGTTTCACTGTGTAAACCCCATAAAATTGCAAAAACAACAACAATAAAAAACCTTCCCATTCATTGTCTGGTGGACAAAAATATAATAATATCCTTTTAGATAGTTATTGTTAGCTATTCTTTACTGTTTCCATAGTGTTTCCTTTATGATACTTGTCATCTAGTTTGCTTTCTCTCTCTCTCTCTCTCTCTCTCTCTCTCTCTCTCTCTCTCTCTCTCTCTTTTGATTTGCAGTATAGTGAAACCATGTTTGATGTGTAACTGAACGAAGCACTGGGAATGAGTAAGTACTAAAGTTAGGCAAGCACAATGATAGACTTAACAATTTCATATGTGGTATTTCTTGCAATTTATCTTTCTTCTTGTTTTTATTAGGAAGGCTGGTGATACAGTATTATATTTATTTCAGCTCCATCATAGTCAGCAAACCATATTCCTGGGCTGAGTAGGGGTGGTATGGTAGGAGAATGGAGCAAGTGCTGCAGCAGAACAAGGCTACTGTATGAGGCAGTTGGAATTCTAGGTTTAAAACCCCTTTATCTTGTTCCAACTATCAACTTATCATCAGTCACAAATCAACTGGGAGAAAGGGAGGCTCAAAGGATAAAGACAAGTGCTTTCACTGAGCACCAGAGAATAATGCCAGTGTACTGAAGAAACACATTTACATTACTTACCCTACGGAACAGAATATGGTACAGAATCAAAGCGCTAAAAAAAATCCTGAACCAGAGGCAAAGAATTTCCAATTAAATAAATCTCTAAAGAGCAGGTTATGCAATTATATCTAGTAGAGCTTTATTCTATTATAATAATTCGCTAATTTTGTTATTTTTTCATTTTTAAAGAGAAAGTTAATCAATTAATCTCCAATTTCTTATACCTATTTGTACTTTCTTTTTAAAAAAATATATTTTATTGATTTTTTACAGAGAGGAAGGGAGAGGGATAGAGAGTTAGAAACATCGATGAGAGAGAAACATGGATCCGCTGCCTCCTGCACGCCCCCTACTGGGGATGTGCCCGCAACTTGCCCTTGACTGGAACTGAACGTGGGACCCTTCAATCCACAGGCCAACACTCTATCCAGAGCCAAACTGGTTTTGGCTACCTACTTGTACTTTCAATGTAACTTTGTCCTATTACGATCAGGAAATCCTTTTACTATACATTTTGGGGGAATAAATTCCCATTTACTTAGCAAATTCACAGAAAAAAGGGTAGAGAAAGTCCCAGGGGACAGGTAACTTACTCATTGCTTTGGAGACTAAGCTACCTTTCCATGCTGATCTGTAGCTTTTGACCCTCTCTCCCAACTCCCAGGTCTGATGACTTTTATTTACTGATTTCAGAAAGAGAAGAAGGGAGAGAAACATCAATTTGTTGTTCCACTTATTTATGCATTCATTGGTTGATTCTTGTATGTGTCCTGACTGGAGGGAACCCACAATCTTGATGTATGGGGATGCGCTCTAACCAACTGAGCAACTTGGCCAGTCTCAGGTCTGATGAATTTTCATAAAAGAAAAAGCTTGTTCCTCGTCCTAAAATGCTGAAATTTGGTATTTTTTTTCTGACTTTGAGCAAGAAAGGAATGGCAATTAAACTTAAGTAAGCCTAATTGTGTTAAATCTCTTCTATTGTCTATGGCTTTATTTTAAATTATACCAGTAATTTGTCATTTTGTTTATCTTCTTTTTAAACTGCCAAATATGTTCACATGCCTGGATTTTCTACAATATCATTAGAAAAAAGACTTAAAATAGGTTGCTTCCTCTACCCTCCCCCATTGGGGATCGAACCTGCAAGCTGGGAATGTGCCCTATCCAGGAATCCAACCAGTGATCTTTTGGTGTGCAGGACAACTGAGCCATATCAGCCATGGCTAAGACGCATATTTTGCATCCTGAGACCAAGGACTTACTCAAGTTCAAATAGCACTTTGGATTCCCCACACATTCAAGGATCACGATACTCAGGACTTTTGCTACTATAGGGCATTGCTCTGAAATCAGGAAGTCCACACACTGATACAAAGGTGCGTGCACCACAGGAAGTGCTATAGCAGCAGGGGACATCAATCTGCCCCACATTTCTAAGGTTTGTACTTCAGTCTGGCCAGGACAATCCCAATTTAATTACTAACAGTCACCTTCTCTCCTACTACCACTTTAAATGGCTCTTTGTTTGGGCTCTGAATTACATGGTCCCTTTATGCCTTAGATGGTCGTAGGCGACCCTGCTAGCCCTTCTCAACCTGTGGGTCGTGACCTACAGGTTGAGAACCGTTGCTGTAGAGCCTAAGACCATCGGGAAACACATATATTTACATTTCGATTCATTAACAGTAGCAAAATTACAGTCATGGTTGGGGGTCACCACGACATGAGCAACTGTAGTAAAGGGTCGCAGCAATAGAAAGGTTGAGAACCACTGCCCTCTGGTGTCAGTGTGACTGCTTAGGAGAGGGTATTAGCATCAGCCACACACTCTTCACCTCCCTGCAACAATATGGGTTTTATGTTAAGTTCAGATATCTCACCCCTTCCTTATTGTGAAAATAATTTGGGAGAGGGGAGGCTTTTGTTTTCCTTTTCGGCCAGTTGGACAGAGTGTTTAATAACTTTAGTCCTCAAAGAGAAATAATCTCTATCAACTTTTCTATCTAGAAACCTCCCTGAAAAAACCTGATGATTCAAATAAATGAGTAACTAGTAAATGAAACTTCACCTCCAAACAGAATTTAAACCTTTTCCCTGGCTGGGTGGCTCAGTTGGTTGGAGCATCCTTCCATACACCAAAAAGTTGGCGGGTTTGATACCTGGTGGGGGCACGCACATATCTAGATTTCAGGTTCCATCCGGGGTAGCAGTGATAGAGGAGGCAACTGATCGATATTTCTCTCTCTTCACCTTCCTCCTTCTCTAAAATCAATAAACCTATCTCCAGGTGAGGATTAAATAAATAATAAATAAGCAAACCTTAAATTCTCAGAGCCAAAAAATTTTGCTTTTCACTCCCTATGCTCATGACAATGTGTGAACACTTCTTTGCTTTCTATAACCAAAGGTTGCTTATGACGAACTTCTCAAAAGTAGCTTGATCATGCCACAATCAGCAACAGAAACAGCAAGCAGCTTTTATTTATTTTTTGGGGACTTTGGTTTTCACCCTTTATTGGGAATATGGGGCAATATTAGAGTTTTGGATAATTAATTCAACAAACTCTTCCAGCTAGGTGCTCAAAGGAAGTAGAGACAGGCCCCCGCCGCGCCCCTTGGCGGTCCTCACACAAAGGACGCTCAGCTCACAGATTCCTCCCTGGCAGAGTCTCCAGGGAGAAGGGAGGCAGTACTCATGTACTCAGAGCACAAGTGCGGCCTCACGGTTTCCCCAAAGCCCAGCACATATTAAGGTGAACTCAGTTTCCGAGAACAGATGCACACATGTCCTGAAAGGGCGCATGACAGTTGTCTCTCTGCTTTTGAGTGCTCACATACACGGGGTCAGGAACTAGTACACTGATTCCTGGTTCCTGAAAAGTGGTCCCACAGAAAGTGCTTATTTAAATGGGCCTTAAAAAAAAAAAAAAAAAAAAAGGCCCCAGGAAACTTTTCAGGAAGAAGTGCTCAGAATCGCTCACTTAAAATGGGCAGTGAGGACCTGTGCCCCGAAACTGATCTGGAGGTAATGCTCAGGAGAAACCAGTCAGAACAAAATGTGCACTGCACCACACACCAGCTGGCTGAATTGCACCCCTCATCCAGGGACACCTCTGCTCCTCAAATACTGGCTGTGGGGGGGCGGCCCCAGGCAAGACACCTTGAGCATTCTCTAAAACTTTGGGCTGGCTGAATTCAAGGCGCCTGGAAAAACCAGGTCTTGGAAAAACACATTCACCAATGTTATCAGCTTGGCCTCAGATGTTGGGGGAGAGGGCCTTGATATGTAAATGCAGGCTTGCCCCGGGAAATGGGTGAATGAATAGGGCCTGGGCTCACCGAAACACCTTTGATCCTAATGTTGGAGAAACCCCTTTGCATTGTGGAATATAAATAAACGCAGCTTTGTGGGCTCAGCATGCCTGGCTGTTTCACCATGAGAGGGAGAACAGATGCCCACCTAGCCCCAGCTTTTTAATCCTACTTCTGTGTCTTCTCTTCTATATTTCATTTTTCTTCATCCTCAGCTCCTCCACTCAGAAACTAAACCCAGTCTCTCTCCATGCTGGATGTGGGAGAGAGAGAGGAAAAAACACCCCTGATAACTGGCTACACCTAGAATAGCGAATTTACATCCAGGTCTCTCTATGACCCTCAGAGGACCAGCCCTAACCTCACACTGCTGTGAAGCCACCAAAAATTGACTGAAAGCAATCTGCCCCTCCCTCTTCCCCCAGCGATTTCCCATACCAAGCCCTTCCAGCAAAGTTTGTTAGGCCCTCTGCTGAAGACCGCCCCTGCCCCCTGAGCAGTCCTTGCATTGGAGATATCCCCTCACCTTTTCCTCCCAGGGTAGCACCTCCTGGGACAGATACTAAGGAAAAGCAAGTTCTCTCAGAACAAAAGCAACCAAATGTCCTCAAGTGGCAGCAGGATGACTCACGTATTCTGTGATAGCCAGACTCAGAGGGGGGAGGAGGATAGAAGAGAAGGATGTGGTTCACCATGCTTAGACCAGACACAACCACTGAAACCCCCTTTAGCTATTTGTGACATTTACTCAGCCCTCCCTTGCCTGAGGACATCCTGCTGCCAGAACACCGAAAGGCCAGATACCGAAAGGCCAGATACCGAAAGGCCAGATACCGAAAGGCCAGATACCGAAAGGCCAGATACCGGCTCAACAGGACCCACCAGCCTGGGAAGAAAATTTAAAATTTCCTGCTTCCCTGTACTATAACTGACCTTGTGCTACCTTTCTTTGTGTGAAACTGGCCAATCACAAATTGCCAAATCTCCCTGCATTGGAGATAAAAAGTGCTCGCTACCGAGGTTCGGGGCTCTCGTTGCTCACTGCTGTGACAGTGGAGACGTGGGCCCGGGCTCGAGTTCGTTGTTAAAAGGCTTCTTAAAATTTTGATCTGGCTCCTTGGTGGTTGTCACTCTCGGCTGGTCCATAACATGTTCCTCTTACTCTGCACTCAGGTAAACTGGGACGGGAAGTAGTACACTCCCAAATCTGATCTAGAGGCAGTGCACACAAAAAGCAGTCCCACAGGAAGTGCTCAATTTGGGCCTGGAGGACATGTCCCAGGGAGACCAGTCTGGAAACTGTGCTCATAAAATATGGCCGCACTGGAAGCTCTCTCGCTTAAATTTGGGCCAAAGAACATGTCCTTAGGGAACTGGCCCATAAGATGCCCTCACAAAAGATGGTCCCATGTAAAGTGCTCACTTAAATTGGGCCTGGAGGACATGTTCCAGGGGAAGCTGGTCCAGCAAAAATGCTCCTGTGAAAAGAGTGTTTACAGAACTCTAGCCAGCTGAGTGCACCCCTTACCACAGGCATTCCCTCTGATCCTTGGATGGAGAAATTGCCTCCAAGTCTCACCTTGCTCCTTACCCCAGGCACCCCCACTACCTCTCACACACAGGCTGGCTGGAAGTGGATGGAGCAATTGCATTTAGGTCTCTTGTCATCCTTTTCCCCAAGCAGCCTGGCCTACTGTCCATCACAGGCTAGCTAGGCTAAATCTGAGATGAAGAATTTGACTCCAGGTCCCTCCTCAACCTTGACCTTAGGACACCCTCTGTCTATCACATACTTGGTGGAGTCGTAAAAAACCCCATCAGCTCCAGGTTTCTCCAGGCACTCTTCTGCCCATCACATGCTGGTGTCAGGATGAATTATTTGCCTCCAGGTCTTGCCCTTTTACCCTGGACAACCTGGCTAGAGCCAAGATGCAGAATTCAGCTTAAGGACTCTCCTGGCCCGTTAATCTCAAGACACCCTTGGCCTTTCACATCATAGCTGGAGCCAGGAGAGAAAATTTGCCTCCAGGTTTCTCCTTGTCTTTTAACCTATGAACCCAGGACATAAAGCCACACACAAAGACTCCAGACCCCAGACATATAGCTAAATAGACCTGACACCAGACCACAGACCCCGGGGATGGAACCCAGATCCATAGCCAAGACCGTAGAGCCAGACTTCAGACTTGGAGCTGGATGATGGACCCCAGTTGCCGCAGAGGCTGAACCAGATCGTCATGATGTAAACAGACTCATGATTCAATAAAGAAATCTCATGACTCTCTAAGTTGATGCAGCTAGTTTCACAAATGCAGAAGAGAGGAAAATAACTAAACGCCTTTCTAAATTTTAACAAACGCTGCAGAAATAAACCAGGAAGGCGGGCAGAGTGAACAAAAAAATGCTTACCTCTGCTGGCAGATGTTCATGGTCCTTCAGGTGCAGCAATTTCCAGAAGTTAGCAGTGTCCCTGCCATTAATTTCATATGACTGGTTCATCAGTACTGTGGATTAAAAAAAAAAAAAATTTTCCTTCCCGAGCTGGTTTGGTTCAGTAGATAGAGCATCAGCCTGCAGACTGAAGGGTCCCAGGCTCGATTACAGTCAAGGGCACATGCCCAGGTTGTGGGCTTGATCCCCAGTGCAGGGTGTGCAGGAGGAATTCATTGATGTTCCTAACTCTCTCTCCCTGTCCCTTCCTCTCTGAAATCAATAAAAATTTATTAAAAAATTATTTTCCTCACACTAAGTTCTAACAACTGGGCTAATAATCAAATTAGCATATGTAGATTAACAAGCAATTCAAAGTTTAATACCTGTGAAGGGGAATTTGCATACCAATGAATAGCAAAAACAATGAGGTAATATTGGATATACAGGGCATTTTGGAAATGGGGGAACAGGGTCTTAAACTTTAGATAAAATGGGCTATAAGCAAGTAATTTTTAAAAAGTGCAACATACATGGCAGGATACTTTTTTTAAGGCAATCCCCAAAGCAGTAACACATGAGTCAGGAGAGATAAAGAGGTCAACAAACTCCTGCTTGGAGTCTGAATTTCTAAAGCTAAAGTGATTATGCTTACGTTTTCGCCCCAGATTTTTCTAACTAAATATCTTAGGGAAAAATGAGATAAGAACCATAGGTTCTTCCTCAGTCTTTTGTTTAAGAACCCACTTAAAATCAACACGCCAAGCGTAAAACTTCGGCCCTCTTCATCCCCACCTTTGAAACTTTAAATGAAAGTTTTACATCCACAAGTTAAATTACTAATTGTTCAATATTTCTCTGATATAATCACTCAGTTCTGAGAATAACTTAGTTTAGTTAAATTGTTAAAACTTTATTTCAGGAAATGGTGATATTGATGTACTCCCAAAATTTACCTACTATTAAATGTCTGATTATTTACCTACTAGGGGCCCAGTGCATGAAATTCGTGCACTAGTGGTGGGTGGTCCCTCAACCCAACCTGCCCCCTCTCACATACTGGGAGTCCTCAGGGGATGTCCAGCTGATGGCTCACCCTTAGCCTGCCTAGGGCCTAAGGCCTTGGGCACCCAGCCATCGCCCTGCTCAGCTCAGCCCCAGCTGCCTGCGACCACCAGGCCCCGGTGGCTGGGCGCTCCCTGACGCCACCACCACCACTGCTGCTGTTGCCGCTTCCCTGCACAGCGCTCGGGGGTTGGGTGCTTGCTGCCACCGCAGTTTCATCTCCACCCCAGGGGCCCAGCGCTCATGCCATTTGGCCCTGCCCCCGCTCCTGATTGGCTGGTAGCATAGCCAATCAGAAGAGAAAGTACAGTCAAATTTGCATGTTTCTCTTTTATTATATAGGATGTGGGAAAAGAACAAACTTCCCTCTAACCTCAAGGTTCTATTTCCTGATCTAATCAAGTATATATATGAGCCAAATTAGCAACAGAAAATAACCAAATTTAAGACATACATATGTAGGAAAACCTCATATACATGAGTCAGAGGCTCCAAATGCAGAAGAGGTCCAGAGATAGAAAGAAAACTTGGGTATATATGACATTCTGAGCTAGGGATGATGTAAGGTGCCTTCAAAGTGCCCTTGCAAAATGATAAGAGGCTTAGTAAAAGGTGCTATTCCCAAGATGTACACTAGATGGCAGAAAAAAAGGAGACTATTTACTGGTAGCTTCAACTCAGATGTCATTCCAAGGATGCACACCAACTGGCAGTATGCATCAGTGTTGAAAAGGGACCCACTCTGAGAGTAGAGGGTCCACTCACATCAGCTCTGGGCCATATTCATGTTGGGAAAATTATTTAAAGTCCTGTAACATGAGCTCAGTTCTGGGTCCTCTGACTGGACAGAGGTCCCTCTCTGAGTCAGTAGTGGTTCCTGTCAAACCAGCTCTTGGTCTTGTTAGTTTGGTAAAAGTCCCACCTGAGAGAATAGTGGGTCCTGTCACATGAGCTTTGGATCCTGTTACTATGGGAAGGAGTCCTACTTAAGAGAGTAGTGGATCCTTGCCGAAACAGATTTGGCTCAGTGGATAGAGCATCGGCCTGCGGACTGAAAGGTCCCAGGTTCGATTCAGGTCAAGGGCATGTACCTTGGCTGCAGCCACATCCCCAGTGGGGAGTGTGCAACAGGCAGCTGATCAGTTTCTCTCTCATCGATGTCTATGACTTTCTATCCCTCTCCCTTCCTCTCTGTAAAAAATCAATTAAAAAATATATAAAGAGTAGTGGGTCCTGTCACATACGCTTTGGGACCTACTATTATGGGCATATGAGACATTCTGAGGTAGGGATGATATAAGGTGCTTTGAGGAATTCAGTGTCCTTGCAAAATGATAAGAGCGGATGATTAGTAAATAAGCATCTAGTCCCAAGAAGTACACTAGATGACAGCAGGGAAGAGCACTTCCTGGCAGTGTGCACTCTGAGAGCAGGGAGGTCCTGCCACATCAGCTCCGGATTCTCTGAATGTTGGGAGGAATCCTACCTGAGAGTAGGGAGTCCTGTCATGTCAGCTCTGAGTTCTGTGAATATGGGGCGAGTTCCCTCATGAAAGAGTTTGGGGATCCTTACACATCAGCCCTGGGTCTATTTAGTGTGGAACGTGGAGCCACCTGAGAGTATGGGGTCCTCTGACATCACCTCTGGATCCTGTGTGTGGGGAAGAGCCCAACCTGAAAGAGTGGGGGAATCTTGTGACATTAGCCCTGAGTTCTGTATGTGTGGAGAGGGTCATTCATGACAGTGGAGAGTCCAGTCACTATAGCTCTTGGTCCTGAGTGTTGGGAGGGGTCTCACCCTGTGAGAGTTGTGTGTCCTATCACATGAGCTCTATATCCTGCGAGTGTGAGGAAAGGTCTGTCCCTGAGACTTGGGGATCATGTCACATCACCTCTAATTTTTGTGAGTGAGGGGTAGGGTCTTTCCCTGGATATAGCAGGAGGTCCAGTCACATCAGCGCTGGGTCCGGTGAGTGTGGAAATTAGGTCCTTTTCTGAAAGAGTTGGGAGTCATGTCGCATCAGCTCTGGGTCCTATGATGGTGGTCTGGGGTCATATCTGAGACAGAAGGGGATCTGATAACTTCACAAATAATATTTACAACTATTTTAAAAAATGATCAGAGGGGAGAAATCACATAAGAGTGTTTCATAGAAACACCTCACCATGGAATACAAATAGGAATTAAGATGTTATTTAATGGTTTCCTTCAAGGGCACAAAGTTGGTCTAATTTTTCTAAAAGCAGTCATAAGATATCCCTGAGAAATGATTTACTAACCTCATATGAAAACTCTAGAAAGGGAAGAGAGAGGCTGGCAGGAGATGGAAAATTAAATAAACAAAAAACAAAGGGACAAAACCTCTTTTGTCTAGAGAAATATTGGTGAATAATATTTTGAAACATTATTCAGGAAAATCTTAGTGAGTACAACACACAGTCTGTCCACTGCATTTATGATAGTGTTAACATAAGACATATTCAAACCTGTGAAGAATTTTTCTGAGTTTATTTGAGCCAAAGTGTTGACAAATGTTGGGAAGCAGAATCTCAATGGATTGAGATAATCCTCCAGAGAATGGCAGTTTTGCACCTTGTTTTATACATTACAGTCAAAAGAGGAGATGTAAGTGGGTTACATGAAATTCACTGGTGATAGATTCGAGAGGTGGGAGAAGGCAAATCGGGGAAACCTCTGGGATAGGTAGAAAGTAAAATGATAGACACACACTCCTTTTACGTCGTAGGTGAATGCAGGATAGTAACAGTGAACAATTAACTCAATAATAATGAGATTTGTGGTCTCCGCAGAGTGGTACCTGTGATTTGAGGGGTCCAGAAAAAGGAAAATTACTTTGACATTCCAACTATATGTTACTGTAGATGCAAGAAGACAGTAGGCTCAGTTAAGATAAAGGCTGACCTTTGTCAGGGAAGATACCAACTAGGATATGAGTATCCACCATAAATTGCTTTTTAATTTTTAAAGTTTTAATTTCAGACCATCCTTTGTAGTTACTCTAGGTCTTTATGTTTGCAAGGCTTCCATGCAGTCAGGTTAGCATGTGGCCCCTTTTCGCCCACAACAGATAAAGTACTATTTTAGGGATAGGCTTGTGTTCAAAGAATTTATAATCCATTGGCTAAAGCAATGTATAATTGCCAATGAAGTGACACAAAGGTGCATACAATATTTGCAAGCTCTAGACTTCCATATCTCTACTGCTCATCTGAGAGCCAACAGTATTGGATGTCTCATAGACATCTCAAGTTTTAATAGGCAAAATACCTGAATTCTTGGTTTCCTCTCAAAGGGAGACGTGCATTTGAAGAACTCAAAAAGACATTCTGTATGGCTGGGACCTAGGACTAGAGTGGTGAAAAATAAAGCAGGAGAGGTGGGCCAAGGCCCGACAAGAATGGTCTTGTAATTTTCTCCATTTCAGTAAACGGCACGTCAGTAACTCTGGCCAGATACCTAGGAGTCACATTTCATTGTCTGTTAGCCTCCAGTCGCACGATACACCCGCAGGCAAATGCTTAAGACCATTTCTTTATCTAAAAACCATCATTCACTTTTCCCTTCCCTCTGCCCAATCCCACCTTAAGCTGCCACCACCTTAATGCAAACAACCATTATCTCTTGCTTGTGTTGCTCCATTAACATCCTAATTAAGTGGTCTCATACAATTGTTCTTTCTGAATATATTCCAGCAACATTGGTCTTTTCTTAGGTTCTTGAACACGAATATGGAAGACTCTTTTTGGCCTCAGGGCCGTTGTACAATCTATTCACTCTGGAATGTTCTTCCTTTCCTGTTCAATGCCTAGATTACTCTCATCTCACAGACCTCAATTTAAGTGTCAACTTCTGCAGCCTGATTCAGATAGGCTACCTTGTTATTCCTCTAAAGTCCATCTACAGAAGGTTTAAATTCTATTAGGGCAGGAATCTACCTTGTTAAGCATTGTAATCCCAGTACCTCGCAGTTCTTGGCACGGAGGAGATAATCACTTAAAAATTATCAGCAGAATGAATACCTGGAGGTGAGGGAGATGGTGCAGTTGAAGAACCCAAAAAGACATTCCTGTATGGCTGGAACCTAGGGCCAGAGTGGTGAAAAACAAAGCAGGAGAGGCGGGCCAAGGCCCGACAAGGGCTCCGTAAGCCATGTCATGGAGTTTAGATTTACATCGGAGGGAAGACTGGAGCGACTGAAAGGTTTTAAATGGGAGGTGCCGGGACCAGATCTGAGCTTTACCAGCCTGGCAATGTGGAGCCTGCCTGGCTGGGAAGGAAACAAGACTGAAAGGAGAACCAGCTGGGAGGCTCCTGTCATAGTGACTGGCTACATGTGAGCGATAGGAAGGAATCTAGAAAACTTGCATGTTTCCGTTTTGAGCCCACCACCGCTCAGTTACTCACTGTTCCTTCCCTCTGGGCCATCCAAGTAGTTTGGAAAAGACCCCTTTGCAGCACGTATTACTTTCGGCGCAGTAGCCAGTTGTGTATGGATCTCCGAGCACCTCCAAAGCTGCAGTGTCCCATTGTCCTTCCTGTATTTCCAGTTCCAGATGCTCATCCGTGTCCAGCTCGATAGCACAGTAAGTCAGTCAATGCTCAATAAACGCCGGCCCAGCGATGGCAAGAGCACGGTCTAAAAGGAAAATGACCGCCCTTTTAAAGAAGAGGCTAACTCCCGGAAAAACAACAAAGAACGCTCCGAGTCTCATTCATAATAACTCATAAAGTTAAGGGGGCTCGTTAGGAGTTTCGGGGTCTCCCCTTCCCCGAGAATCTCTCCCCGCAGCCACTCACCGCAGGACGAGGACCCGGACCCGGAGCCTGCCGGGGCAACACTCCCTACGGCTGGCAGAGCCGACTCCAATCGAACCTCCCGCGTCCCCTTCCGCCGGAAGTGACGCTTCGGCCGTGCTTCCTGAGAGCCAATCAGAATACGGCGCCGCCGAGGGTGGGGATTAACCAGGAAGTGCAGTGAACGTTTGGGAACGACCATTTTCGTCAACCTGGGAGAGGCAGGTTTGACGAGTTTTTCCCCGGCTGGCGGAGCAGTGGTACTGCCTGTAAAGTGGGCGTGGGCGCGGGCGGACGCCGGGAGGGACCGGGGGGGCGGGAGAAGGGGTGGAGCCGCCCCTCGGACTGGGCTACGGTGTGGTCACTGTCTGAGGGGGAACGCTGAGTGAAGAAGGGGTTGGTGGAGCCGCGAGTCCGAAGGGGTCTCTGGCCGGGGGAGGTGTGGGGGGGATGGCACAGCCCGAGGATGGGGACAGAAAGGGGGGGGCGCGGGGGCGTAAACTGAAGAAGGAAGCAGGAAGGGGGCTATGTGGGCCTTAGGCGACCTCTCCGAAGGGATGGGTGGCGTGGGCGGCGCGGAGGTTTGGGTTTGACCCACGGATAGGGCCCGCAGGAGGTGGTTAGACTTCCTGGAGGTGGAGTCGGGGAGCCAGGCGGAGCGGTCTGAGAAGCCGTGCCCCACTTCTCAGTGGCCCTGGGAGAGCCCCGCGCCCGTCTGAACCCGTTTGTATAAGTGGGGACAGCAGTCATACACACGAAACGATTTCCGTGGTAGTTGACAGAGTGACCTGTAGTGGACGATCCGTAACTTATCACGGTAGCTATTATTACCAGGATGTTGGATTCAGGGAGGGCGAGCGGTGTGGCGATGGAAGACAAGACAGGGGAGGGACTGGAGGTGACGATAAGGCGAGAATAGAGGGTTGACCAGGCGGAAAGAGGGCCATATAGGTAAGGACACGAGTCCGCGGTCAGGTCGTTTTTGGGGCCTTGGGATGATGAGAGCAGATTTGTAGTGTCACCGAAAGGAGGGTGGACTCTAAAGTGGAGGTGGCACGAGACGGAAATGAAATGTGTGGCGCCCCTGGGGCGGGGACGGTGTGACTCGGGTGACCCGGGATGAGGCCGGGCTGCCGGCTGGGCCGGGCGACTTTGGGTTTCCCGGGGGAGGAGCTGATTGGTGGCGGGCGGAGCTGCGGGCTGGGCTCCGCTCTGGCTACCCGCATCTGCTGGTCTACCTCCCACCAGCACTGCAGCCGCCAGCCTGAGCCATGGGGCGCCTTGTCCTGCTTCTACTCCTGGCTTTCCTGATGCCCGGGCTCGCCATCCCCGTGCCGCCAGCACTAAAGGCCCTCAGCAACCTGCACTTGTCCACCTGCTTTACATCACCCTCCTCTATAGTCATGAATTACTCGACTCACTACATAGAACAGAAGGTAAGGCTGGGTTAAGGGGCTATGAAAGGACTGGGGCTTCGCAGTCTTCCACCCAACCGACGGGACCCCAGGCACCGGAGCCCACGCAGAATTTCTGGCCCCCAAAGCCTATGACTTGTCCGATTTCCGGATCACATTTTCTAGAGGGTGTCCCTAAGCCCAGTTCTGTTTAAAATCTCTCCTCCCTTTACCAATAATTTACTCTCAGCGCTGGCTCCATACTCTTCTGTAGTTGACCAGGACAGTCACTTCGAGTCCTGCTCTCTGAGGATGTTCTAAATCATATTCCCTGGAATCCTGCCAAATCCAACTTATTTAATGCCAACTCTGCCCCCTATTCCGCTGTAGCAATCATCCTTTATCACAAAGCTGTCCTTAAGTATAAATTTCCAATATCTTATTCGATGAAAATGACACATGTCACTTCTTTTCACAATTCATTGGCCAGAACAGGTTCTATTACTGCATTTAATCACAGGGTGGGAGACAAAAAGTATTGACATTGGAGCCAAGAAGGAACAACAAATTCAATTAGTCACTTACTTACCCATCTATCCACCTACACAGGATTCATCCAATCTTTTTACATGTATGATACTGGGCTAGTTCTTAGGGAGGTCTTAGCCTATTCTGACTTATATAACAAGGCAGGACGATTACATCTTGAGAACCATACATTGTATTTGTTGACCATTCCTGTAGCATATACCCAAACTTGTATCTGAAAAATATGGAAAACACTGATAAATTTATAATGTATAGGCATATATTAGTATATGGCAGCAACTTACAGATTTCTTCAAAGAATATTCCTGAAGTGAGGCTGGTCTACTTACTGTTTTCTTGCTCTTATCTTCATCATAATTCACTGAACTGGTTATATATATGACAAATAAAGGAACTTATTTATTAATATTGTTATTTAGTAATTAAAAATAATTGTTTTACCTGTCTTTTTTAAATAATAAAAGATATAAAATTGATACACATTTTTATAAAAAATCTCAAGCATGCTTTGTAACTATTTGTTAATTCATCAAAAAGTCAAATTCTGCTTTGGTAGTCTATATATTATTAGAGGATTTATAAAATTTTTTCTTCTTGTACTTCACAATTTAAGAAAAATCTTAGTTTTTATTTATGAGCAGTGAGTAAATGAATATTTATTGATTTTAAAATCTGGGCCAGATGCTATGCTAAGTCCTTTTACGTGTTTGTTTTCAGTTATCACAATGACTTTTTAAAAATAGATGTTATAATTGAGGTTAATAGAGATTAAGTGTTTTGGTTAAGTCATTAAGGACAATATCGTGAGTTCCATTTTAATTTAGGATATTTCATTCAATTGACATCTAAGAAGTTGTAATAAAACTGATGTCTCTGTATGTATTACACATTCAGTCTCTACAATGCTCCTGTGTGATTGATATTATCCTTATTTTTAGAGATGAACTACTGAGGTTCAGAAAGGTCAAAGGAAGAAATATTCAAACTTTCCCACTTGCAAATGTTCTGATTTCTCATTTCTAGATTGTAGATGATTTGTGGTCTATCTATAAATGGAATATATTAGTCTGATAAAAAGGATGGACTTGAAATATATATGACAGTGTAGGTAAATCATCATGAATTGGTGGTAAATGAAAAAAGCAAAATAGAAAATTGATTGTATAATGTGTCTCCAAGCTCATTTACTCAGTTTTTATTAAGTGACCACTGTGTGCTATGCACTATTCTAGGCACTGGGGGAAGACCAATTAAGGCATGAGGAAGAGCAATTAAAAAAAAAAACAACCCTGAGGTTGGTATATGCTAGGCAGGAGCAACTTCAAGGAGGTTAGTATGATAGAGACATAGCCATGGGAGAGAGTAGTAGGGGATGAGGACAGTGAGGAGGAGAGAGAGTGTAAATACTCCTCTCTCAGAGAAGGCTGTAAATGGATTAGGAGCTTAATCACAAGGAACAACAACAGCCTGTAATTATTGGGATCACGAATCTAGGTTAGTGGTTGGCAAACTTATTAGTCAACAGCGGCTAACTGTGGCTTGCGAGCTGCATGTGGCTCGAGAGTTGCAGTTTTGCCGACCATTTGCCGACCACTGAACTAGGCAGTGTTCTAAACTCTTTACACTTGTTAGCTTGTTAATTCTCACAGTGACCTTATGAACTCTTGGTACCGCTGTCCCAAGTTTATAGATGGGGAAACTGAGGCACCAAGTTTTATGGGTTTTAATCATGAACTCAGTGTGCCTCCTAATATATCTACTTGGAGGTTTTTTTTGCTTTTTAAATTCTTTTAAATTTAATAAATCTTTATTGATCAGATTATTACAATTGTTCTGTTTTTTTCCCTCCGTAGTTCCCCTCCAGTACCCACACCACCCTCTGCCCTTACCTCCCCCCACCACTGTCCTCATCCATAGGTGTACAATTTTTGTCCAATCTCTTCCCACACCCCTCCCACTCTTTTCCCTCCAAGAATTGTCAGTCCACTCCCTTTCTATGCCCCGGATTCTATTATATTCACCAGTTTATTCTGTTCAGCAGATTTTTTACTCACTTGATTTTTAGATTCACTTGTTGATATGTATTTGTTCATAATTTTTATCTTTACCTTTTTCTTCTTCGTCCTCTTCTTAAATAATACTTTTCAGTATTACATGTATTCTGGTTTGGTGGTGATGAACTCCTTTAGCTTCTTCTCATCTGTGAAGCTTTTTATCTGACCTTCAATTCTGAATGATAGCTTTGCTGGGTAGAGTAATATTGGTTGTAGGTTCTTGCTATTGATCACTTTGAATATATCTTGCCATTCCTGTCTGGCCTGCATAGTTTCTGTTGAGAAATCAGCTGACAGTCGTATATGGGTACTCCCTTGTAGGTAACTAACTGTTTTTCTCTTGCTGCTTTTAATATTCCCTCTTTGTCTTTTGCTCTTGGCATTTTAATTATGATGTGTTTGGGGGTGGTCCTCTTTGGATTCCTTTTGTTTGGGGTTCTGTGTGCTTCCTGGACTTGTAAGTCTATTTCTTTCACCAGGTTCACTATTTCTTCAGACAGGTTTTCAGTATCTTGCTCTCTCTCTTTTTCTGGCACCCCCATAATTCGGATGCTGGTATGCTTGTTGTCCCAGAGCTTCCTTCACTATCTTCAATTTTTTGGATTATTTTTTCTTTTTGCTTTTCTGGCTGAATGTTTTTTGTTTCTTTGTATTTCAAAACTTTGACTTGATTCTTGCGGTCTTCTAGTCTGCTATTAGGTCTCTATGTAATATTTTTTATTTCAGTCAGTGTATGTTTCATTTCTAGTTGGTCCTTTTTTATATCCTTGAGGGTCTCATTAAATTTATTGTCCTTTTCTAGGCAGTAGTGGTGTTAAAGCAGAAACCAGAAAGCTGAGCAGGAGTTAGCCAGGAGAAGGGAGATAACTGAAATTTCTGTCCAGGTAGAGGGTATACTATCTAATAAAAGAATAATATGCAAATTAACTGTCACTCCTCAACAAAAATGGCAGTGCCCATAGCCACAAGATGGCAGCGTCCAGTCCTCTAAGCCCTGCTGGAGTCCCCCAGTCCCAGGGAAGGCTACTGCTGAGCCTGCTGAGTAAGCGGCCTGGCGGAATGCTGCCCAGCGGAATGCTGCCCAGAGGCCCTCCTGACCCTTTATAAAAAACAAAAACATTCACCCCCCATGGAGTGATTCCCCCCCCCCCCCCCACACACACACCTGCTGCCTGGGGTCTCAGCCTGGGAGGGGCAGGCAGCTCAGGGAGCAATCCCCTCCCAGCCCCAGCCTGGTGTCTTAACCACTGAGTCACACCAGCCAGGCAGATATGGAGGAATCTTAAATGTTTCTTTTTCTATAAAAATATTTTATTGATTTTTTACAGAGAGGAAAGGAAGGAGATAGAGAGTTAGAAACATTTATGAGAGAGAAACATTGATCAGCTGCCTCCTGCACACTCTCCACTGGGTATGTGCCCCAACCAACATACATGGCCTTGACTGGAATCGAATCTGGGACCCTTAAGTCTGCAGGCCATCGCTCCATCCACTGAGCCAAACCAATTAGGGCTATCCAATATGTTAAAGAAAAAACCCTATCTAATAAAGAGGCAATATGCAGGGGAGGGCATTTGGGGGTGACCAGGCTGTCAGGGGAGGGCAGTTGGGGATGATCGGGCTGGCAGGGGAGCAGGCAGGGGAGTGGTTAGGGGTAATCAGGCTGGCAGGCAGAAGCCATTAGGGGCAACCAGGCAGGTGAACAGTTGGGAGCCAGCAGTCCTGGATTGTGAAGGGGATGTCCAACTGCCTCTGGGATTGGGCTGAAACAGGCAGTTGGACATCCCCCGAGGAGTCCCAGATTGCAGAGGGTACAGGTTGGGCTGAGGGACACTCTTCCTCCCTCCACCCCCCTGCACAAATTTAATGCATCTGGCCTCTAGTATATTATCTAATAAAAGAATAATATGCAAATTTGACCGCACCTTCACCATGCCCACAGCCATGCCCACAACCATGCCCACCAGCCAATCAGGATCAAATTATGCAAATAAATCCCAACCAAGATGACTGCTGCCACTGAGAGCAGGAGGAAGGCTTGGGTTTTCCCAGCAACAGAGGAAGCCAAGCTTTCCGCCTGCCTAGGCCTCCACTCAATGTTACAAAGTTTCAATTATAAAAGATACAGAAATGGTGGCAGCCACTGAGCTGGAGAGAACAGAGGCTTGGCTTGCTATGGCCTGCCAGTTGCTGGCATAGGCCTCCATTCTAGGCTACAAAGTTTCAAACAGAAATGGCTGCTGTAGAGTGAGCAGAAGGCTTGGCTCTGCTCCAGGCTACAAAGTTTCAATTATAGACATAGATTAATCCCAGATCCCAGGGCCTCCGCTTGGGTCACTGGGGGGCATGACTGGCCTGCCAACCTCCACAGGCCCCTCGCCCAGGCCACCTCTCACCCCAAGGGAACCCCCACCCTGACCTGGGACACTCTTCAGGCCAAACCAGCTGGCCCCCACCCATGCACCAGGCCTCTATCCTATCTAATGAAAGAGTAATTTGCAGATTGATCAGCACTCCAATACACAAGAGGGCTACTTCTATGTGGTCAAAGATCCTGCCCCCATGTGGACACAAGATGGCCACCACAAGATGGCCAGCAGGGGAGGGCTGTTGGAGGTTCTAGGCCCTGCAAGGAAGGGCAGTTGTGGGTGATCAGGCCAGCAGGGGAGGGCAGTTAGGGGTGACCAGGCCGGCAGAGGAGGGGAGTTGGGGGCAAATAGGCTGGCAGGAGAGCAGTTAGATATAAATTAGGCTGGCAGGGTAATGGTTAGAGGGTGATCAGGCTGGCAGGCAGAAGTGGTTAGGGGTAATCAGGGAGGCAGGCAGGTGAGCAGTTTGGAGCCAGCAGTCCTGGATTGTGAGAAGGATGTCCCATTACCCGTTTAGGCCCGATCCTCGTAGGGGTTCCAGATTGGAGAGGGTGCAGGCTGGGCTAAGGAACATTTCCCGCCCCCTGTGCACAAATTTCATGCACCGGGCCTCTAGTCATATATAAGATCATGAGTTAGTAAAGAGCAGGTCATGTTGGAGAAACTGAAGGGAGGTAAGTACGACTGAGACAGCAGACCAGAGATGAGGAAGGAGACTGAAGCCCTCAGCACTGAGGTTAGTATTGTCACTTTTTCCATTTGCACATTTGTGGGATGGCTATTCCTTCTCTGAAGCCTTCATTGACTTTAAGAACATAACTTGGTGTTGAAGTACCCATATGGGTTAGTGGGGCAGAGCATGCTGCACATGTTGAGCAGAATAGATGCATTCATCTTGTGGCAGGTACTGTATAAGTTTTCAGTATATTTTTTTCTTTAGGGAGGTACAACATCTTATATTATAAAGAGCTAATATGCCTATTAGACTGAACAGCAGAATGACAGTCCAGACAACCTTCTGGACTAAGCCATTGCTGCGAGGGCCGGCCAAGCACGAATCTCGTTCATTATGCCTCTAGTGTTTTAGAGGGATAAGGGGCTCAGAGATGAAGTCATATATCCATAATCACATAGCTAATAAGTGATGGTGATAGCACCAGGATTTAAATAGAGCTCTGTTGACATTAGAGCTTTTGCTCCATGTTGCCTCTGTACTAGCCATATATTTGAGATAGACAGAAGTTTTGTAACTCATATCCTGATTTTAAGAGAGTCATGGAAGTCACATTTATTAAGGAAATCCAGATTAGACAATAATAAAGTTGAGGAATCTCAATTGTCTTTCTAACACCAGGTTGGGTAATTTTGGAGAGAAAAAAAAAGAGATTTAAAAAACAAAATTTTGTTGTCACTTTAGCTTTGTGTTATAGAAAGAAAAGCTTTTAATGAATGGCAAGTACCCTGTTTCCCTGAAAATAAGACAGTGTCTTATATTAATTTTTGCTTCCAAAGATGCGCTAGGTCTTATTTTTCCATGAAGAAGAATACGGTACACATTTATTGTTGGACAACAAAAAAAGGAAATTTACTACCTGTATATGGTACAGTAGTAGTTGTCATCACAAACCAGCATAACCAGACAAACTGTGAATCCTATGGTATCAAGAATTTCTTGTTACTACCATTATTTCCATGTACAACAATCTATGGTACATTTATTGGTACTGATATTTACCGGTATGAACACAAAGTAAGATTTATTCAGTGACAATCATGTCATTATCTTCTGGAACATTATCATAACAATCTAAACCCTGAATTTCCTGGTGAATTTCTTATGACTCCATTTCTTTCAGGATCAGTGGACCAAATCTCTCATGTTTAGCAATAGCACTGTCCTTAAATGAGTACTTCTTATCAAGGTAGCCTGCTCGGAGTGCATTTGCAGTGCAACTGTCAGTGATTTTCTCCCATGAATTCTTCACCCAAGTCACAATCTCTTACAGTTTCCACGCTGATTTCTCTCCATTCTATTTTCAATCTAGTCATTAATTTCCATGAGCAAATTGTCCTTGAATGGCTTATTTATTGCAATATCAAGAGTCTTGAGATAGGCCGTCATTCCTGCGGGAATCATTATTTGATCTGTTTTTCTTTCGTGAAGAAATGTCCTCATGTCTTTAGCATGGTGAGTGCTGGCTACATCCCAGACTAGCAGACCTCTTTGGCTCCCTCGCATAATAAGCGGCAGCATTAAATGGACCCACTTCCTTATAACTGCTTGTGTGGCCAAGGCTTTTTCAGTTTCAAGAATAAAAATATTATTGGGGAGGTCTTATTTTCGGGGGGATGCTTTATATTACAGCAAAAGGCAAAACTGGAAATAAGTCTTAATTTCGGGGGACGTCTTTCGGGGAAAATAAGCAGTTCATTATGCCTCTAGTTAGCAGTTAAATGGGACTATGAAACCTCAGATAAAACAGACTGAGATATTTTGGAGTGGTACATTGTAGAGCAAAAGTTGTTAAGAGATCTCCATTGATGATCAAAAAGGCACTCTCCAAGGGAATAAAGGAGGAGACTAAATTGGTGAGGCAGGAGTGATTTTATTACTTTAGAACTTTCCTCCCTTAAGCTTACTCAGGATAGTTTACCTTAATTTCATTAGCACATCCTAAGCTTTCCCTATGTACAAGTCTGTGTACAACAATTGGCTTAGAATAAGTTAACAAGAATTCATGTAAATGTCCCTAATCTGTGCTGCCGTATATTTATCTTTCACTCCTCTTATAGAGGTGCTTGCATACCCCTCCTCCTGTTCAGTAATTCAAAGGGACAGAGGTCACCTGTTTGGCACTCTGCTTTTGAGAGACTACCATCCCTTGGATTAGTAAATCCAATCCAATTGACTACGTGTAGATATTTTGTTTTCTTTAAGAGCCTGGATACTGGTCTCATCTTTTAATACCATGTGTGGAATAATAGCACTATTCTTCTGTTTAATAAAGTATTTTCATTTTAAAGGACATTAGACTGAAATTTTAAGCTAATCCCTTTAACTTCTTTGATGAGAGACCTGATTGTTGAACCATGATTGTAATGATATTATTCTGCCATGTAAGAGAAAATAAGTAGTCCGTGAGATGTGGATTTATAATCTTCAGCATATAAAGTGATCAAAGTGTTATCACAAGTTGTTTTAAAATTCTTTATAAATAGCATATCCAAAGCACTCGTTTTATTTATGCCATGCTCAGAGCTACGTAATTTCTACAGTGATTAGTTTGTATTCATAGTATATTGCACTGTCACAGCACTGGTAACTGGACAGAAAGTCAAAAGCAAAGCATATCATATTCCAGGACACATCATATTGGGTGTGTAAGAGAGGCCCTCACTGTCACAAGTCACTGCCCTGTAATCAACTCCAAGATGGGTGCAATTTTTTTACTTTGCAAGGTCATGGTTTAAAAGTGAACATTCAGAGCAAATTATTAAAATTTATGTCATAATTTCTTTTGTATAGGTGGCAATATTAAAATATAATATTATTGTATATGTTTGCATGTGTGTTTGGCAGTGATTTCACACTTGGAAGGTGCATTATAATATGCTTCAAAAATATATTAGCAATACATCAAGCTCTCTTTTTTAGGCCCTTGCTGACACTTGCACACATGTATTATCCAACCTCATCATCACAAGACCCCTCTGGGGTAGTTAATTACTGTTTTTATTGTACATACAAGAAAACAAGCCAAAGACATGGAGTAACTTGTTCAAGTTTAAATAGATCTAATAGATGGCACAAATGACATTCAATCTCAGATCTCTCTTTAAATACCCTTCTATTTTCACTGTATCACAGAAGGTTTGTGGATTTCAGGTGGAAACAAACCCCAAAAGTTTTTGAAAGATCCCCTTGGTACTGGTTAAATTTTAGTGTGTATGTGCAAATGTGTTTTTAAGCTTTGACGTAATTTGCATTTGAAAATTTACCTGATGCTGTATAGCTATCATGTTTGGCCAGTATCCTTGTGATTTAAACAAGGAGTGGCAGCCCTGACAATAGCTGATTCAGTAGACAGGAAAGTGAGGAAGTACTTGTTATTATTTGTCAGTGAATTTTTATTTTTGTGCAGTATGAGCCAAGGGTCACACTGCAGACACTGTCTGTTAAAACTGTCGGAAACCTCTGCACTTCCTGAGCGCTAATGGCCTTTTCCTTTAAGGGAGCAGCTCATACAATAATTTTGGAAAGCAGTGGTGATGACTTTGGCGTTTGATGTTGGCTTTAGTGACAATGACCAGTACAGCCCCGAACAAACTAAAACAGACTTTTTGTTTGCCTTTTTATGTAGTCTATTTTCTAAAAAACGACCACACTTTATTTATTTTTTGAAAAATTTTAAGTTTATTTAAGCCAAACTGACAACATACGTCAGGGAGCAAGATCTCAAACGTTCCCAGAAAATGACCACACCTTAAAAGAGAAGGAATTCACATCTGCCCAGCACTTCTCTGTGATCTCCTCAAGGACACCAACCTTGGGTTTCAGGTGTGGACCTGGGAGGCCACAGCACCAAGCTCTGTAATGTGGGACTGAGATGAGGGGATGGCACTGCATGTCATGCACGTCCTGTCTTATCACAAATATTAAGTACAAAAACCTATTGCTGTTTCTTATATTTTCCTAGTGCTTTAGTCCATCTCTGAAGAATGTGAGTGTAACATCATGGAATGAATATTGGCTGAGATGCCAGGAGAGTTACTTGACACAAAGTACGGGTTATGGTTTCCAGAAGGGTTTTTTGTAGTCAAATTAATATTTACTTAATATGAACTTATAGTTATTTATTTATCTACAAAAGGCCCAGTGCATGAAATTCGTGCGCGGGGTGGGGCGAAGTGTCCCTCAGCCCAACCTGCACCCTCTCCAATCTGAGACCCCTCGAAGGATGTCCGACTGCCTGTTTAGGCCCAATCCTATTGGGGTCGGGCCTAAACGGGCAGTCAGAGATCCTTCTCACAATCCCGGACTGCTGGCTCTCAACTGCTCACCTGCCTGCCTTCCTGATTGTCCCTAATCGCTTCTGCCTGCCAGCCTGATCATTCCCTAACCACTCCCCTACCAGCCTGATTGATGCCTAATTGCTCCCCTGCCAGCCTGTTTGCCCCTAACTGCTCTCCCCTGCAGACCTGGTCACCCCCAACTTCCCTCCTTTGCCAGCCTGGTCACCCCTAACTGCCCTTCCCTGCAGGCTTGATCACCCCCAACTGCCCTCTCTTGCAGGTCTGGTCCCACCCAACTTCCCTCCCCTGCTGGCCTGATCATCCACAACTGCCCTCCCTTGTAGACCTGGTCCCTCCCAACTGCCCTCCCCTGCTGGCCTAATCACCCACAACTGCCCTCCCTTGCAGACCTGGTCCCTCCCAACTACTCTCCTCTGCTGGCCAACTTGTGGTGGCCATTTTGTGTGTACATGGAAGCAGGAACTTTGACCACATGGGACAGCCATCTTGTGTGTTGGAGTAATGGTCAGTTTGCATATTACTCTTTTATTAGATATGATAGAAGCCTGGTGTATGGGTGGGGGCCAGCTGGTTTGCCTGGAAGGGTGTTCCAGATCAGGGTGGGAGTTCCCTTGGGGCGTGGGATGGCCTGGGTGAGGGACCTATGGTGGTTTGCAGGTTGGCCATGCTCCTTGGTAACCAAAGCAGAGGCCATAGTATCTGGAATTTATTTCTCTTCTACAGTTGAGACTTTGTAGCCTGGAGCGGAGCCAAGCTTTCTGCTTGCTCTGTGACGGCAGCCATTTCTGTAGGATTTATTTACCTTCTATAATTGAAACTTTGTAGCCTTGAGCAGAGGCCTGGGCCAGCCAGGGCAGGTGGAAAGCTTGG
Source organism: Antrozous pallidus (assembly GCA_027563665.1). NCBI lineage: Eukaryota > Metazoa > Chordata > Mammalia > Chiroptera > Vespertilionidae > Antrozous > Antrozous pallidus. Next base: position 53,206,252 of record CM050520.1, on the reverse strand, counting down.
CTTCCTCCATCACTGGGTGCAACTCAAGCCTCCTGCTCTCTCCAGCTCTGTGGCTGCTGTCATTATCTAATATAATTGAAACTTTGTAGCATTGAGGGGAGGCCTGAGCTATCAAAGGCATGCCTAAAACTTGGCTTCCTCTATGGCCAGGGAAACCCAAGCCTCCCTCTTTCTCTCTGTGGTGGTAGCCATCTTGTTTGGGTTTATTTGCGTATTCCTCCTGATTAGCTGGTGGGTGTGGCTGGTGGGCTTGCTTGTTGGTGTAGTGGAATTATGGTCAGTTTGCATATTACTCTTTTATTAGATAGGATTTTATTAGCTAGGATAGTATTGGGAGGGCAGTGACCATATTCAGCTTGTTCACTGTTGTATTTCTAGTCTTTATCCCAAGATAGACACTCAAGAAATATTTGAATAAATGAATGAGTGAATGACTTTGATCACTGACTCTCATTTCTCTCTATATTCTATTAGCTTTGGGAAGTTGCTACACAGGATGGTGACATGGTGGCAAAAGCACCTGAAAGTAATCAAAGAAGCAACTTGGTCCTGTTTGAACTTGCTGCTATTGTCCTGAGCTTTTTAGTTTTAGCTGAGGATATCCTTTTCCCTTCCTTTATCTTTTTTTATAGTGCCCTATAATTCAGACCGGATAAATGCTGAAAACAATGAGCAATCTATAGAGTTGATGATAAAATGTCTCTAGAGGCCATTGTATAGTGAAACCATGACCAGACATTTGATGTTGGGAGTTCCCCAAGAGGAAAAAGCTTAGGCAGCTACTTTTTTCAGTTGCTTCCTTTTGTGGATACTCTTCATATGGGGATTTTGTAAAATTTAAGTTTTCAGATGCTTAAAGCTTCTAAACTCAGTTATTAGTCAGTATAAAAATAATAATTCTTTTTAAAGCAATCTCTAAAAAGAGAATGCTATAGGTTTGTTCCAGTGGTTCTTCTACTGTGAATCACAGCAGGTCCTCCATGTAAAAGGAGGAGATGCATTTTTTTGCATTATGTTGTAATACCTTGTTTGTATGTAACACCTTTTTTTTTTTTTTTAAAGTAGCTTATTAATTTAACAGAGGGAACTAGGTTAAGATTGTGATCCTGATGTCTCACTAGAGGGAAACAGGGACTAAAGTTTTAGAACTATTAGATTCTCATTTTGTAAAGTTTCTTTAAATAGTATTTGGAGGAAAAGAGTGGAAATTGAATCTACTTTATTAACTTCCATTAATTATTAAGGGCAAACCTGATGATCGTGGGACTTTGTCACCAGTTTAGTGGGGCTCTTTCTCTTAAAATGCCTATAGTCAGTGTCAGTACAGAATCAGTTATAAAAGAGTGGTAGAGGTGGTTATAGCTGTTCAAAAGAGTTATTTTTGTTGATTGCTATTATATGAATACTGCTGATGTCATACATTCAGCCCTTTTTAGTTTTATTTTATATTTTATTGATTTTTTACAGAGAGGAAGGGAGAGGGGTAGAGAGTTAGAAACATCGATGAGAGAGAAACATCGATCAGCTGCCTCCTGCAATCCCCTCCTGGGGATGTGCCCGCAGCCAAGGCACATGCCCTTGACCGGAATCGAATCTGGGACCTTTCAGTCTGCAGGCCAACGCTCTATCCACTGAGCCAAACCGGTTTCGGCCATTCGGCCCTTTTTCATTGTGATATTTCCAGAGTGTATAATTTTGGAAAGTAAACATTGTTTATGTGTTATATATGTAGCAATTGAAGAGAGACTTGGGTTTGAAACCTGGCTTATTTATTAGTCTTGTCATCATCTCTCACCTGAACCTTTTATTAGCCTTTTGTTTACACTTTATCCCTTTCTTTATCATCTTTCTCCAGGTCATATTCCACAGAATAGCCTGTCCAAGTCAGATCCCTCCATCTGTGCTATGGATCCTATTCCCTTCTGCCACCTCAGAATCTCTTTGCATCATGAAGTCCCCCTCTCACTTATAGTCTCCACTATTCCCTCTAGTCCTTTATGGTCCTTGGGCATTATACCCTTCTCAGGTTTCTTCCTTCTTCATGAAACTCAGTTGTTGAAAAAATGTATTTTAAATATTGATCAGATCAACATTTTTCAGCATATTTAGGTTTACTGAACTCAAGTATGCTGCTGAATGGGCGTTATGATATACATTTTACAAGAGGCTGTCATTCAGGTTAAATAACCTGAGCCACAGCTTCAAATCCTTTCAACCCTAAAAACTGTGACTAACTCTGTCATAAGATCAGGTATACTTCAGGTTATATATTTTATTTTATTTATTTATTTTATTTATTTATTTATTTATTTATTTATTTATTTTTTATCTTTATTGTTCAGTTTATTAATTACATTGTTTCCCCTTTTTATCCCCCTATAGCTCCCCTCCACCCTGTACCTATCCCACCCTCCACCCTCACCTCCCCCTCCCCACCGTCCTCTCCCATTGTTGCAAGATTTTTGTCCAATCTCTTGCTGTACTTCCAACAACACTTTTCTCCCCAAGAATTGTCAGTCCATTCCCTCTCTATGTCCATGTCTCTGTTATATTCACCAGTCTATCCTGTCAATTCACTTGATTTTTATGTTCATTTGTTGATAGATGTGTATTTGTTGTTCATAATTTTCATCTTTACCTTTTTCTTCTTCCTCTTCTTAAAGAATATCTTTCAGCATTTCATATAATGTTGGTTTGGTGGTGATGAACTCCTTTAGCTTTTTCTTATCTGCGAAGCACTTCATCTGACCTTCAATTCTGAATGATAGCCTTGCTGGATAGAGTAATCTTGGTTGTAGATTCTTGCTGTTCATCACTTTGAATATTTCTTGCCACTCCCGTCTGGCCTGCATCGTTTCTGTTGAGAAATCCGCTGACAGTCGTATGGGTGCTCCCTTATAGGTAACCAACTGTTTCTCTCTTGCTGCTTTTAATATTCTCTCTTTGCCTTTTGCTCTTGGCATTTTAATTATGATGTGCCTCGGTGTGGTCCTCTTAGGGTTCCTATATATTGGGGTTCGGTGCACTTCTTGAACTCCTAAGTCAATTTCTTTCACCAGGTGTGGGAAGTTTTCAGTCACTATTTCTTCAAATAGGTTTTCATTGTCTTGGCCTCTCGCTTTTTCTGGCACCCTTATAATTCGGATGTTGGTATACTTGAGGTTGTCCCAGAGGCCCCTTACACTAGCTTCAATTTTTTGGATTCTTTTGGTTTCTTGCTTTTTCAGCTGAGTGGATTTTACCTCTTTGTATTTCAAATCTTTAACTTGGTTCTTGGGGTGCTCCAGAGCACTTTTAGGTCCTTGTATAATATTTTTTGTTTCAGTCAGTGTATGCTTAATTTCTGGTTGGTCCTTTTTCATATCCTTCAGAGTCTCCTTTATATCCTTGAGGGTCTCTTTCATTTCCTTGTAGGACTCATTCATTTCCACATTGGTCTTGATCATTTCCTTGCAGCTCTCGTTTATATCCTTGAGGGTCTTGTTCATTTTCTTGTAGGACTCATTCATTTCCTTTGTGGTCTTGCTTATTTCCTTATAGGCCTCGACCTTTTGTTGGAGCCTCTTGAAAAACCCTATAACCGTGGTTTTGAATTCCATGTCCAGTCGTTTTTTTCCCTCCATTTCTTTCACATCTGATTTCTTTCCATGTCGCTGCATGGTGGCTGCTTCCCTGAGTTGGTCAATTAGCTTTGTGTGGTAGATTTCCTACTAGGGACAGTGGCTCAGCCTCCCCGGTTACCTGAGGTGGATATGGGCTGCACAGTCTTGCTGAAGTTAAGCTCAGTTAATCGTTGTTAGCACTTGGAGGGTTGACCTCCAGGCCAATTGTCTGTGACATTCAGCTGTGCTCAGGTTGGATGGGCGGAGTCTCCGGGCCAAGCAGACAGCGTTAGCTCCGCCCTATGCGGCCCGGGGACTCTATGCCGGGGGCAATGGCCGCCAGCACCTCTGAGAGAGAGCCGCTATGGAGCTGCACCGGCTGCTGGGGAATTCAGACTCTCCCAAAATAAGTCTGCATGCGCAATGTCTCACCCAGGATCGTAAAACAAAGCAGTATGACGGTTTCCCGAATGAGAGAGCGAGTCGCAGAGCGCTCTCTGTGCCGTCACGCAGCTGAGCTGTTCGCGCGCAAGCTGCCTTCTCCACAAGCCGGGAGACCCGGCAGCACCCGAGCTTCGGTGTGCCCTCCCACTGTCCAGTTTTCACCCCGTATGATAGTGGGTTCTCTGGACTTCGCCCAGAGCTGGCGAATCAGTCCAGTGGGACGTCTTTGTCTCCCCGTTCGAGAAAACTGGCCGGTTTTCAGCTGCCCGCCCTCTCCGTGGTGCTTGCTCCAAACCTGTCTTCGCGCGAATCTTTCAACACTGTTCGCCGCCGCTCCTCCGAGTCACAGTGTCTTATCTTCACTTTTATTTGTGGAATTTTCACTCGGCGAGCTTTCTGGTGATTCTGGAAGGTGTTTGTTCTTTCGTTAAGTTGTAGTATTAAAATTGCTGATTATGACGGCAAGATAGGTGTTTTATCTTTGCCGCCATCTTAGTTCCCAGGTTATATATTTTAGTAAAATGTTGATTAGTCTTTTCCCGACCCTCCACCCAGATTCTGGCCTTTTGTCTATATTAATGTGTAGTGATTTATCTTCTCATTTCTACTTCCAGGAGAAGGCATGCATTTTCTGCTTCCTCAGCAGCTTGGATAAGGCCAAACTGTTATGAACTAGTTTTAGATTTTATGCTTGGATTCTTCCTCAGGCATATGATTTGTCACTGGTCAAAAGGCACATCCAACTACGGCATTCTGCAACTCTTCCACAGGCAGTAACAGACCCATGCAATAAAAGGACCCCGCAAACTTGATCTTGGAAACTTTGATCTTCATTCTTATTATTTTGAGTCATGCTGTTCTTTGAAGCTGGGTTGGTCTATTTTTACACCAATTTTGCAGAGCTAAAATGTATGCATGCAGTCATTCATTCTCTGCATATTCACTGATCTATTTGCCAGACATCATTCTAGTCTCCTCGGCCTCATTAGGCTCTATTTCTAGTGGACCAATTTTATTCACTGCTGGTTTATTTAGAGAGGCAATTTCAGATTTTAGTTAGGTTTCTTTTTATTGGAAGATTTTCATATCTACATCTACTGGCAGCGTGATGAATCTAATCTTTCCGTCATAAACTACTGGTATATACCTCCTGCCATAAAAAACCAGCTTCTGACTATTTTTGTTCTTCAACTGTTCATCATGCTCCCTTTGCTTAAAATGCTCTTCTGAACCTGAAAAAAAAATCTTGTTTCTTGTCAGGGTTCAGCTCAGATGTCACCTCCTTAATTTTAGGCAGGATGGCAACCTCCTCTACTTAGCTTCCACAGCACTTTGTATATTGAACCTAACCACACCATGATGCAATTGACTATTAATATGTTCATTCCTTTTGTTAGATTCAAAACTTGAGGGATGGAATTGTATCTTACTCAGTTCTCTTTCCTTAATGTCTGTCACTTAAGGGTACTCAGTAGATATTTTTAAGTGAAAGAAACATTTAATATAAATGTGACTTGGAGCAATGTAATTTACAGTTGACTATAGTGAAATATAAATGTAAACACCATATATACATAATAAAAGAAATCATAAAATATGAAATGTATCTTTAAAAAATATATTGATATTTTTATAGAGACAAAGGGAGAGGGATAGAGAGTTAGAAACACTGATGAGAAAGAAACATTGATCAGCTGCCTCCTGCACACTCCCTACTGGGGATGTGCTCGCAACCAAGGTACATGCCGTATGACCAGAATCGAACCTGTCCACTGAGCCAAACCGGTTAGGGCTGAAATACATCTTAAAGGAAAGCTTAAATAGTAACAAAGCTACTTGTTAATTATCTTATTATATGCACTATCTCAGCTTCAGAATCCCTTCATTTTGTTTTTTTTTTTGAGTCACTTTCCCCCTGCAAGGATAACCACTATCCTGATTTCTAACAGGATAAATTTTAATCCCTGACTTTAAAAATGATGATGAATGCCATATTTGAATGATGTGAATATATCTTTATTTTAAAAAGGTTTAAAATAATTGGCATGTCTGGATTTCAGTGTTTTTCATTTAAGAGTTTGGACTGAATATCTAAGTTCCCTTCCCGTCCTAAAATGTTATGAATCTAAACCTTCCTAATCTCTCCTACTTTATTTCTTATACTACAGCGCCCTCTGATGGCCAGATTTTTATGATGTAATATTTATGTGTTTCATAGTCACAGCAGCACTTTAATTTGGGAGCTTATGCTGCAACCAGGTAATTTAGTGGCACAAAAGTCAGAAAATTTTGAACATGTGGTGCTTTCTGGAGTTGTTTAGTCAACAGGTGATACCAGAATCTTTATCTGATGAAACAGGTAAAGTTACAAAACATGTTATTTCTTGATTTACTGGAACATTTCAGTGTTTTTGAGGGCAGGGTATCTCCACCTCTGCTGTAGCAGTAGAGCAGACTGTATTTTGATTTCATAGAATTGTTGCAAATTAGAATGTGACTCCCTGTTTGGAACCCACAGTGCATGTCCTAGTGACTGGTCCTTCTGCTGTTTGGTTGATTTGTATATTACCCTTTAATTATATAGGATGTTACCTTGGTCTAGTTATCTGACCTCTTTGAGCTTCAACATTTTTATTGTAATACTGGTGTAATGAAAGTGCCCCAGAGAGTGACTGGGAGGATGATGAGTGATCTATGAAAAGCACCAGCATGGTGCCAGGCACATAGTAGGTGCTCTGTCCCCCTTACCCCTGTTGCTCCAAAATTGCCACTAAAACTGTATCTACCAGATGTAATGTTTTCATAGGCTTTTCTGTATGTGAACTTAACTTTTGAGTTTTAAAGTCCAGATCGTTATTTTTGTCACAATAAAATTTATTTAAAGAATGTTCTTTTTGTACTTTGCTTACTCATCTCATGGGTCTTTCTCTCCTCTACAAGGTGAAGGACGGAAGCATCTCTTTAAAATTACTTAGAACACATAAACCAAATTACAAAAATAATTAAAAGTTCCAGCTCTGCTTCTGACTTGTGACAAAGTCACTTGATTTTTGAGCCTAGTTTCTTCAGCTGAACAACATAGATCAAATAGTTTCAAAGGCCCTTATCTCCTTTCCTGTGATTTATAAAACTATTTAGGAGGCAGAGCTGGAAGGTGGCATGTAGGTCCCAATTCTCAACAGCAGAGGGCACAATGCCCCTAGTATTCTAAGCCATTAGGTTTTGGAAAGAAACTACTTTTATGCAGTAGCTGGAAGTTTATATTCTTGGTGCCAGAGGGGAAGAAGAGAACCATCAGGGTATTTATTCCTCCCTGCAGGCTGACTCAAGCTGCCTGTGTCCCTCATCTGAAGGCAACTGGCTCTACAGGATCCTCTTCTGGATTTCAGTAGCCATGCCCTCATCCCATTCACCCTTTTAGGCCTAGGAGTGGTAAAAGCTCTGCTGTACTACCCATAGTTTGCTACACTATCCTGCTTATCTCCCCTATACTCTGCTCACATCTTTGTAAATAGTCCCTTTATTAAGTCTCCTGAATTATTCTAATTTGAATGTGCCTTCTGTTTTCTGTTTAGACTCTAACTGATACAGTAATCTATTAGGAGATAGACCAGGGGTGTTGCAGATGGAAATATAAATATTACTCTTTATGATACTGGAGCACATGGTTGGGGTCTGCTAGGGAAGCAGGTTTGCTGATATTTCACCCCCGAGGTTAGCCCTGTGAGGGCTTGCCCCTGTAACACTCATGGTATGGAGGAACAGAGAAGGATGAGTGTGTTTTCACTGAGAGGAGAGGATGGGACTGAGCTTAGTGTTTTGGCCAAAGTTATCAATAAGTAGAGTTGTTCTCCTTCCCTTGGGGAAGATCTAGAAGGTGGGGCAAGAGGCCAGGAGCTTTCCACATGGGAAGGCAGACCTCCTTCTACATAGGAACATAAAGCTTGATAGAAAGGTGGCTCTCCTCCAAATACTTCACACAGGAAACAATACTTTAAATAAAGTCGAAGTAAGCAAAAACAGCCATAGACTTTAATATCCATAATTTCTATAAAGAACACCTGCAGCTCTAGCTGGTTTGGCTCAGTGGGTAGGACATTGGCCTAGGGACCCAAATGTCCCAGGTTCAATTCCGGTCTCATGCAGGAGGCAACAAATTGATGCGTTTCTCTTTGTTTTTCCTTCTCTCTTACTCTCACTGTAAAAGATCAATGAAAAAATATCCTTTGGTAAGGATTTCTTTTTTTTTTCTTTAAAAGAGCACCTGCCAACTGAATAACTAAAACACAAATAAGCTAATTGAGAAGTGGACAAAAGCTACAAATAAGTAATTCACAAAAGAGGGAATATTAATCGCAAATAAACATCAGGAAAAAATGTTCAAGCTCAGTAATTTATCAAGAATTTGCTTTTTAAAATGCTTTTACCCCCTTCAGATTGGCAAAAATCTTAAAGTCTAATGTTATTCAGTGTTGATGAAGATGTAGGGAAGCAGGCACTCATAGATTGTTAGTAGAAATGTAAATTGATAAGCCTTTTGAAGGGCATTATAACAGTGAAAAACAAAAAGAATTCATCATAAGTGATTCGTGTTTCGTGTTGTACCATTGGAAGAGATATAGAAGCCCTGCCTACCTCATTGTTAGTGATGCTCACTCACATTGATAATTAGATTATGGTGATGCTAGCCTGATCGTTCCATTGTGAAGTTTCATTTTCCCTTTGTGAAAATACAGTATTCTCTATGATATTACTTTGGCACTAATATGAATGTTCATTTTTCTGTCATTTACTCTCCTGATAATATGCACCATTTGGTAATTTTTACCTGAATTTTTACCTAATTTCATTAGGGATTACAAAACTGATTTTTCTGTTTCCGTCATTGCTTCTGCAATGGCTAACATTTGATTGAACAGAATTCTTTTTCATCAATTGAGATTATTTGGTACACTGAAATACAATTCTTTGGAAAAGGCAGTTCAAATGTTGAGTTCTTTACTCTTTTGTATTCCAATTTCAAAGAAGTTGGTTTATTAAACACCTTAAATGGTAGCAAATACATATTTTTCTTGCTTTCTCTTTTTTAATACCTTTATGGACTAATGGATTTTCATGAATTGAATATTTTAATCAACTACAATTATTCTTTTTATGCTCAGTTTGTTTTATATTCAATTTCTTAAAACTTTACACAGTGATAATCTTTTGTAATTGGTTCCTATGCCTTTTAGACATAACTCCATTAATTTTTGAGCACTTCCTTGCTTCCTTGAACAGCAAGAGACATAGCTTCATTTACTAGCTGCCTTGACCCAAATGTTAGTCAGACACGTCACTAACAAACTCTATTTCTTTTAGTAGGGAATGGTATTTGACACTAAAATCCTGGCCTTTGAAATGTCAACTGTTACTAGGTGACAATGTTTATAGATCTTTTCAGTAATCTATTTAGTTTTTGAATTTTAATATTTAAAGTTTGGATAATGAAGAGATTTTAAAAATTAATGGGCTCACAAAATAGAAACTGACTCATAAATACAAAGATAAAGGGGGATAAATGGAGACCAGAGACTTAACTTTGGGAGATGATGTATTATGGAATTGTACACTTGAAACCTATATAATTTTATAACCAATGGCATCCCAATAAATTCAATAAAAATTTTACAAAAAATAATGGGTTCACACCAGTATTTCCAGTTTAATTTTACATCATTGTGTTTTTTTAATCTTTATTGTTCAGTTTATTAATTACATTGTTTCCCCTTTTTATCCCCCTATAGTTCCCCTCCACCCTGTACCTATCCCACCCTCCACCCTCACCTCCCCCTCCCCACTGTCCTCTCCCATTGTTGCAAGATTTTTGTCCAGTCTCTTGCTGCACTTCCCACAACCCTTTTCTCCCCAAGAATTGTCAGACATTCCCTCTCTATGTCCATGTCTCTGTTATATTCACCAGTTTATCCTGTTCAACAGCCTATCAATTCACTTGATGTTTATGTTCATTTGTTGATAGATGTGTATTTGTTGTTCATAATTTATATTTTTACCTTTTTCTTCTTCCTCTTCTTAAAGAATATCTTTCAGCATTTCATATAATGTTGGTTTGGTGGTGATGAACTCCTTTAGCTTTTTCTTATCTGTGAAGCACTTCATCTGACCTTCAATTCTGAATGATAGCTTTGCTGGATAGAGTAATCTTGGTTGTAGATTCTTGCTGTTCATCACTTTGAATATTTCTTGCCACTCCCGTCTGGCCTGCATCGTTTCTGTTGAGAAATCCGCTGACAATCGTATGGGTGCTCCCTTATAGGTAACCAGCTGTTTCACTCTTGCTGCTTTTATTATTCTCTCTTTGTCTTTTGCTCTTGGCATTTTAATTATGATGTGCCTTGATGTGGTCCTCTTAGGGTTCCTATATATTGGGGTTTGGTGCACTTCTTGGACTCCTAAGTTAATTTCTTTCACCAGGTGTGGGAAGTTTTCAGTCACTATTTCTTCAATTAGGTTTTCATTGTCTTGGTCTCTCTCTTTTTCTGGCACCCCTATAATTCGGATGTTGGTATACTTGAGGTTGTCCCAGAGGCCCCTTACACTATCTTCAATTTTTTGGATTCTTTTGGTTTCTTACTTTTCCAGCTGAGTGGATTTTACCTCTTTGTATTTCAAATCTTTAACTTGGTTCTTGGGATGCTCCAGAGCACTTTTAGGTCCTTGTATAATATTTTATGTTTCAGTCAGTGTATGCTTAATTTCTGGTTGGTCCTTTTCATATCCTTGAGAGTCTTCTTTATATCCTTGAGGGTCTCCTTCATTTCCTTGTAGGACTCATTCATTTCCACATTGGTCTTGATCATTTCCTTGCAGGTCTCGTTCATATCCTTGAGGGTCGTGTTCATTTCCTTGTAGGACTCATTCATTTCCTTTGTGGTCTTGCTTATTTCCTTATAGGCCTCGACCTTTTGTTGGAGCCTCTTGAGAAACCCTATAACCGTGGTTTTGAATACCATGTCCAGTCGTTTTTTTCCCTCCATTTCTTTCACATCTGATTTCTTTCCATGTCGCTGCATGGTGGCTGCTTCCCTGAGTTGGTCAATTAGCTTTGTGTGGTAGATTTCCTACTAGGGACAGTGGCTCAGCCTCCCCGGTTACCTGAGGTGGATATGGGCTGCACAGTCTTGCTGAAGTTAAGCTCAGTTAATCGTTGTTAGCACTTGGAGGGTTGACCTCCAGGCCAATTGTCTGTGACATTCAGCTGTGCTCAGGTTGGATGGGCGGAGTCTCCGGGCCAAGCAGACAGCGTTAGCTCCGCCCTATGCGGCCCGGGGACTCTATGCCAGGGGCAATGGCCGCCAGCACCTCTGAGAGAGAGCCGCTATGGAGCTGCACTGGCTGCTGGGGAATTCAGACTCTCCCAAAATAAGTCTGCATGCGCAATGTCTCACCCAGGATCGTAAAACAAAGCAGTATGACGGTTTCCCGAATGAGAGAGCGAGTCGCAGAGCGCTCTCTGTGCCGTCACGCAGCTGAGCTGTTCGCGCGCAAGCTGCCTTCTCCACTAGCCGGGAGACCCGGCAGCACCTGAGCTTCGGTGTGCCCTCCCACTGTCCAGTTTTCACCCCGTATGATAGTGGGTTCTCTGGACTTCGCCCAGAGCTGGCGAATCAGTCCAGTGGGACGTCTTTGTCTCCCCGTTCGAGAAAACTGGCCGGTTTTCAGCTGCCCGCCCTCTCCGTGGTGCTTGCTCCAAACCTGTCTTCGCGCGAATCTTTCAACACTGTTCGCCGCCGCTCCTCTGAGTCACAGTGTCTTATTTTCACTTTTATTTGTGGAATTTTCACTCGGCGAGCTTTCTGGTGATTCTGGAAGGTATTTGTTCTTTCGTTTAGTTGTAGTATTAAAATTGCTGAGTATGATGGCAAGATAGGTGTTTTACCTATGCCGCCATCTTAGTTCTCCCCATCATTGTGTTTTAAAGTAGCTATTTGATTTTATAATTGTACTAGAGGCCCAGAACACAAAATTCATGCATGGAGGTGTGTCCCTCAGCCCAGCCTGCACCCTCTCCAATCTGGGACCCCTCGAGGGTCTGACTGCCCGTTTAGGCCCGATCCTGCTGGGATCGGGCCTAAAAGAGCAGTCAGACACCCCTCTCACAATCCAGGACTGCTGGCTCCCAAATGCTCACCTGCCTGCCTTCCTGATTGCCCATAACCACTTCTGCCTGCCAGCCTGATCACCCCCTAACTACTCTCCTGCTAGCCTGATTGATGCCTAATTGCTCCCCTGCCAGCCTGTTTGCCCCTAACTGCCCTCCCCTATAGGCATGGTCACCTGTACCCTTTCCTACAGGCCTGGTCCCCCCCCCCCCAACTGCTCTCCCCTGCAGGCATGGGTCCCCCCCAACTGCCCTTGCCTGCAGGCCCGGTTGCCCCCAACTTCCCGCTTCTGCCAGCCTGGTCACCCCTAACTGCCCTCCCCTGCAGGCTTGATTGCCTCCAACTGTCCTCTCCTGCTAGCCTGACCATCCACAACTGCCCTCCCCTGCTGGCCATCTGTGGTGGCCATCTTGTGTCCACATGGGGACAGCTATCTTTGACCACATGGAGGCAGCCATCTTGTGTGTTGGAGTGATGGTCAATTTGCATATTACATTTTTATTAGATAGTATAGAGTCCTGGTACATGGGTGCGGGCCAGCTGGTTTGTCCTGAAGGGTGTCCTGGATCAGGATGGGGGTTCCCTTGGGTGTGGAGCGGCCTGAGTGAGGGGCCTGTGGTAGTTTGCAGGCTGGCCATGTCCTCTGGTGACCCAAGCGGAGGCCCTGGTACCTGGAATTTATTTATCTTCTACAATTGAAACTTTGTAGCCTTGAGCGGAGGCCAAAACAAGCCAGGGCTGGGGTAGCTTGGCTTCCTCCATTGCTGGGGCAACTCAAGCCTCCTGCTCTCTCCACTTCCATGGCTGCTGCCATTTTTATTGGGATTTATTTATCTTCTATAATTGAAACTTTGTAGCCTTGAGTGGAGTCTAGGGCCGGCCAGAGCAGGCAGAAAGCTTGGCTTCCTCCATCACCAGGGAAACCCAAGCCTCCTGTTTGCTCAGTGGCTACAGCCATCTTGGTTGGGTTAATTTGCATACTCACTACTGATTGGCTGGTGAGCGTGGCTTGTGAGTGTAGTGGGGGTATGATCAATTTGTATATTACTATTTTATTAGATAGTATCTTTTATACTGGAAATCTTGACCACCAACAACATTGCTATCTTGCAATATAAAAAAAATAATTTTATTTCATCTTACAATATAAAAAATAACAGTATCAGTATTGCTACTGATAGTAAAATCAAATGAAGTATAATTTTTGTACCTTAGGTGGATTTTAATGGAAGAATACATTTAATTATTTTCTTGTTTATTTCATTTAATTACTTTTCTTTGGATATGTGTCTTGTCTGTTTTGTTTTTGTCATAGATTGATCATTTTGGATTTAAGACTGATAAAACTTTTAATCAGCGGTACCTAATAGCTGATCAACACTGGAGGAAAGAGGGTGGATCAATACTTTTCTACACTGGTAACGAAGGAGACATTACCTGGTTTTGCAACAATACGGTATGTGCAGATTTGTGAAGTTCCTATGCTCTATTTATCATGATAAGCTGGAAAAATATTTTACAGCATGTATGACCAAGTATTACTGTGCTTAATTGTGAAGCTCTTTAAAAAATAACAAATAGATAAACTCAATAGAAAAAAATAGAAAAGGAACCCAAAACACCATGAATAGGCAGTTCACAAAAGAATAAATACAGATGTCCACAAAGCTTGCATATTTTGCCTTAAAGAATTACACATGAATTAATGAAATACTGTTTAGACAGTTGAATTAAAAATATTTCTTTTGAAATCCTACCTTTTTTTTTGGTTGAACAAAAATATTAACATAATGGGAACAGGAATGTTATGGTATACAGTTATTTTATTTTTATTATGGTCTCTGGAATGTAAATACAAAGGCACATATTTTTGTTTATTTGTTTAGTATTATATGCTCAGAGTTCAGGACTGCTAGGTATATAGTAGGTGCTCAATAAACATTTGTTAAATGAGTGAATGAATAAAACCTCATCAAAGCAAATAAAAATACAAGTTTAATTGTCAAATAGGAATGGACAAAGGTAAAGTTATAGCTATATTTTAATTTAGCTTCACTGTTTTATCATTTTATGTTTATAAGAGTCAAAATGGTATAGTTGTTAGCTTGCTTTCCTTTGTCTGGTTTATATTATCTTTTATAATAAAACTTAAGTCAATTAACAAAACTTAATTTAGGACACGTGAAATTTTTCTTTATAATGTGTCAGAACTATGACAAGAAAATGTCAACTTTCTACCCCAAATCTAATCTGTGAATTACCTTAAAGTGGGGACAAAAATCATGTTTTCTTCACTGCTGTTGTCTGGCATGGTGTCTGGTAATCAGGAGGTCTCAGTAAATGTTGAACTGAACTGAATTGAAAGCAAAGGTATGAACCCAATCATACTGTGTTATTTGCACATCAAATTTATGATTATTTCCTTATGGATGTTAAGGGTCTAAATATGTTACTTGAAAATAAAATAATTCTCTGAGAAATGAGATTCTAGGATGTCTGTTTCTCTTAGATGGAGGCAAATGAAATCAGAACTTAGTTTTTATCAGATTCCTGCTCTGGTTTTCTGTGAAACAACAGAGGCTGCTTTATATCCCTTTCTTTTTCCTGTGTGACTTCCCTTTTATGCTAGGGCCACGGGACGCTGAGATTCTCCCAGCCACCACTTCCCTCACTGACACTGCAGTATAATTGAAGACTTGCTGAAGAATCTCTCACCTTAGAAGTGGTAGAAAGGAATAGATAGTGTAGGGACAGTTCCAGAGAATTGACTATAGCCAGATCCTAGAAAGATAAATTCTGGGTCCTTTACTTACTAAAATGTTCCAGTTGCATATTTACATAGTCTGGTAATTAATTTATTGAGAGATAGTATATTATGGTAGTCAAGAATGAAGACTTCAGCCAGATTGATAAGGCTTAAATTTTGATTTGCCACTATCTTGTGTGACTTTGGGCCAGTTTCTGATTCTGTGCTTCAATTTTCTCACCTGTTATATGGATATGGTAATAATGTCTGTAGAGTTATTGTCAGAATTAAATAAGAATCAGGCATTTAGCACAATGCTGCCACATAATTTTATTAAATGTTACTATATTACATAGACCTCATTTGAAAAATAAAAATGCCCCTGAAGTTAAGGCAAATAATCACTTATTACAGTGTGAATCAGTTCAATTAAATTAAAGCTTGGAGTTAACTCCACAGAGGGTCTGGCTATTTTGATGGATGACCTTACCCTTAAGCAGCTCATAGGCCATAGGTAAGACACATATAAGCAAATATTACAATCCAGGTTATTTAAACTCTAGTGCCTTAGTGACCTTGTCTGTAAAATGAGAATAATCAAAATGCATATCTCTAGATTATTGTGCAAATTGGATGAATTGATACATATAAAGTGTTTAGAACAGTGCCTGACACATTGTAAGCACTCAATTAATATTAGCTATTGCTAGTTACTATTTATTTTCAAGTAAATAAGGTTAATATAAAACTCAAATAAGTCCAGTATGCTTATTTGTACTCTTTTCTCTTTTATGTTGTAAATGAGTAGGCCATGGACTGAGACATCCTCAGCTCTTCCTTAGACTATTTGGCACATAGTACAACTTTAAGACTATTTTAGACATAATGTTGATTCTATGACTAGAGTGTCAGAATAAGGAGAGTTGGAATGAATCGTGGTTGAAAAACTTGGGCTTATTTTTAATTATTTCACTTTAATAAAGTGAGATTGTGGTGCAACAGTGAAACAACAATGATATCATTTATCTGTAAAACAAACGTAAATTATGTGGTGCTTAGATCTTTTTGGTCTATTTAACATTTGTTTCATATGAGTTGCAAAAAGTTTTAATAATGTTTTTCATATCCTGATATCCTCTGAATCTGTAAATTCTTTTTAGGGGTTCATGTGGGATGTGGCTGAGGAACTGAAAGCTATGTTGGTGTTTGCTGAACATAGATACTATGGACAGTCTCTACCCTTTGGTGCCGAATCATTCCAGGTAAGTATGTGTTTTCACTTTTAAGTTTAAAAGTTTTTATTTTTATTTTTAAAAATATTTTAATCTTTATTGTTCAGTTTATTAATTACATTGTTCCCCTTTTTTCCCCCCCATGTAGTTCCTCACCACCCGGTACCCATCCAACCCTTCACCCTCACCCCCCACACTGTCCTCTCCCATAGGTGCATGATTTTTGTCCAGTCTCTTGCTACACCTCCCACACCTCTTTTCTCCCCAAGAATTGTCAGTCCATTCCCTCTCTCTGCCCATGATTTTGTTATATTCACCAGTTTATCCTGTTCATCAGATTTTTAATTTACTTGATTTTTATATTCATTTATTGAAAGACGTGTATTTGTTGTTCATAATTTTCATCTTTTTCTTCTTCCTCTTCTTAAAGAATATCTTTCAGCATTTCATATAGTATTGGTTTGGTGGTGATGAATTCCTTTAGCTTTTTATTAGCTGCGAAGCACTTTATCTGACCTTTAATTCTGAATAATAGCTTTGCTGGGTAGAGTCATCTTGGTTGTAGGTTCTTGCTATTCATCACTTTGAATATTTCTTGACACTCCCATCTGGCCTGCATAGTTTCTGTTGAGAAATCCGCTGAGAATCGTATGGGTGCTCCCTTATAGGTAACTAACTGTTTTTCTCTTGCTGCTTTTAATATTCTCTCTTTGCCTTTTGCTCTTGGCATTTTAATTATGATGTGCCTTGGTATGGTCCTCTTAGGGTTCCTATATATTGGGGTTTGGTGCGCTTCTTGGACTTTCAAATCAGTTTCTTTCACCAGGTGTAGGAAGTTTTCGGTCACTATTTCTTCAAATAGGTTTTCATTGTCTTGCTCTCTTTTTCTGGGATCCCTATAATTCATATGTTGGTATGCTTGAGGTTGTCCCAGAGGCCCCTTACACTGTCTTCAATTTTTTGGATTCTTTTGGTTTCTTGCTTTTCCAGCTGAGTGGATTTTACCTCTTTGTATTTCAAATCTTTAACTTGGTTTTTGCAATCCTGTAGAGTACTTTTAGATCTTTGTATACTATTTTTTATTTCAGTCAGTGTATGCTTAATTTCTAGTTGGTCCTTTTTCATATCCTCGTAGGTCTTGTTCATTTCCTTGTAGGTCTCTGCCTTTTCTTTTTTTATTTAATTGTTTATTATTTTTTTTGTAGTATAACTTATATTTAATAGTAGTACATATGTTTTGCTTTTTTCCCCCCCATTATTCTCCCCTCAGCCTCCCTTACCCCCCAGCACATGTCCCCACCTGCCCCCCTCCCTGCCCCAGTTTCTTTCATTCATTGGTTATGCTCATATGCAAGCATACAAGTCCTTTGGTTGATCTCCCCCAGCATCCGCCTCCCATCCACCCCAGTCTTCCCCCTGTAGCTTGACAGCCTGTTCAATGCCACCCTGCTCTATATCAATCACTCTTCCCTGTTTCTTTTCTTCAAAAATATCTTGCCTCTGAATACTAGAAATAAATGTATAAGAACAAAAAATGTTTGAGTCTCAGTTTCAATGTCCAACTGTTCTGAGTCCCAATTTCCATGTCAAATAGTTCTTTATGTGTACATGTCAGCAATGGTATCCAGATGGTGGACACATCATGGCAATGCAAGTTCCATCCTCTATGGTTTGGTCCTGGACCGCCTGCAGCCATGCACAGCTGCCAACTGCTAGCATGGCAAGGTGTCATCAGCGTCCCCCATCTCTGGACCGTCCTCGTAACTGGAACAGACCCGTCAGTTCCTCACTGTCGTAGGAACCCACATGGTCTTGGAGTTGTTCTCCTGAGGTTTGACATTCTGATGGACTTTTCTCAGTCTCTGGATCTATTCTTGTTCATCAGTCTATGTCATTCATTATATTGCACAAATGAGTGAGATCATGTGATATTTATCTTTCTCTGCCTGGCTAATTTCACTTAGCATAATGCTCTCCAAATCCATTCATGTTGTTGCAAATGGTAGGAGCTCCTTCTTTTTTACCGCCGTGTAGTATTCCATTGTGTAAATGTACCACAGTTTTTTAATCCACTCATCTGCTGATGGGCACTTCGGCTGTTTCCAAATCTTAGCTATGGTAAATTGTGCTGCAATGAATATAGGGGTGCATTCTATCCTTTCTAATTCACATTTCTAGTTTCTTGGGGTATATTCCTAGAAGTGGGACCACTGGGTCGAATGGGAGCTCCATTTTTAGTTTTTTGAGGAAACTCCATACTGTTCTCCACAGTGGCTGCACCAGTCTACAATCCCACCAGCAGTGCAGGAGAGTTCCCTTTTCTCCGCATGCTCGCCAGCACTTGTCGTTTGTTGATTTGTTGATGTAAGCCATTCTGACAGGTGTGAGATGGTACCGCAAAGTCATTTTGATTTGCATCTCTCAGATAATTAGTGACTTTCAGCAAGTTTTCATATGTCTCTGGGCCTTCCTTTTGTCTTCTTTCGAAAATATTCAATTTAGGTCTGTTGCCCATTTTTTTTATTGGATCATTTGTCTTCCTTTTATTGAGTTGTGTGAGTTGCCTGTAGATGCTTGAGATTAAACTTTTATCACTGATAACATTTGCAAATATGTTCCCCATACAGTGGGTTTTCTTGTTGTTTTGTTGATGGTTTCTTTAGCTGTGCAAAAGCTTTTTATTTTGATCTAGTCCCATTTGTTTATTTTCTCTTTAGCTTCCATTTGCCCTAGGAGCAGTATTATCGAAGAAGTTCTTTCGGCATATGTCTGAGATTTTTCTTCCTGTGGATTCCTCTAATATTTTTATGGTTTCCCATCTTAGATTTAAGTCCTGTATCCATGTTGAGTTTATTTTTGTGTATGGTGTAAGTTGGTGGTCTGGTTTCATTTTTTTGCATGTATCTGTCCAATTTTCCCAACACCATTTATTGAAGAGACTGTCTTGACTCCATTTTATGTTCATGCCTCCTTTGTCAAATACAAATTGAACATAGTGGTTTAGGTTGACATCTGGATTCTCTATTCTATTCCATTGATCTATATGTCTGTTCTTGTGCCAGTACCAGGCTGTTTTGAGAACAGTAGCTTTGTGATAGAGCTTGAAATCTGGTATTGAAATTCCACCAACTTTGTGCTTCTTTCTCAGGATTGCTGTGGCTATTTGGGGCCTTTTTTTTATTCCAGTTGAATTTTTGGAGCATTCTTTCTAGGTCTGTGAAATATGCCATTGGTATTTTAATGGGGAGTGCATTAAATTTATAGATTGCTTTGGATAGTATGGACATTTTAATGATGTTGATTTTTCCAATCCATGAACATGGTATGTTCTTCCACCTGTTTACATCTTCCTCTATCTCTTTTTTTAGTGTCCTGTGGTTTTCCGTGAATAGGTCTTTTACCTCCTTAGTTAAGTTTATTCCTAGGTATCTTAATTTTTTTGGTGTGATGGTAAGTGGGATTGCTTTTTTAGTCTCTCTTTCTGTAAGTTCACTATTAGTGTATAGAAATGCCATAGATTTCTTGGCTTAATTTTGTAGCCTGCTACATTGCTGAACTCATTTATTAAGTCTATTAGTTTTTTTATGGAGTCTTTTGGGATTTCTATGTACAATATCATGTCATCTGCAAATAAGGATAGCTTTACTTCTTCTTTTCCAATTTGGATGCCTTTTATTTCTTCTTCTTGTCTAATTGCAATGGCTAATACTTCCAGTACTATGTCGAACAGGAGTGGTGAGAGTGGGCAACCCTGTCTTGTTCCTGTTCTTAGGGGAAATGGTTGTAGTTTTTGCCCATTGAGTATGATGTTTGCTGTGAGTTTATCATATATGGCTTTTATTATGTTGAGGTATGATCCTTCTATACCTACCTTGTTGAGAGTTTTTATCAAGAAAGGGTGTTGGATTTTGTTAAATGCTTTTTGTGCATCAATTAATATGACTATGTGATTTTTATCTCTCAGTTTGTTTATGTGATGTATCACACTTATTGATATGCAGATATTGTACCATCCTTGCATTCCTGGGATAAATCCTACTTGGTCATGGTGTGTGATCTTTCTGATGTACTTCTGGGTCTGATTTGCTAGAATTTTATTGAGGATTTTGGCATCTATATTCATGAGGGATATTGGCCTATAATTCTCTTTCATTGTGCCATCTTTATCTGGTTTTGGTATTAGGGTGATGCTAGCTTCATAGAAGGAGTTTGGAAGTGTTCCATCCTCTTGAATTTTCTGGAATAGTCTGAGGGGGACAGGTTTTAGTTCTTCATTGAATGTTTGGTAAAACTCCCCTATGAAGCCATCTGGCTCTGGGCTTTTGTTTGCTGGAAGCTTTTTGATGACTGCTTCAATTTCTTCCACAGTTATTGCTCTATTGAGCTGTTTAGATTCTTCCTGATTGAGTTTTGGGAGGTTATATTTTTCTAGAAATATATCCATTTCCTCTACGTTGTCCAGTTTGTTGGAGTAGAATTGTTCATAGTATTTTTTAACAATCCTTTGTATTTCGATGGGGTCTGTTGTTATTTCACCTCTTTCATTTCTGATTTTATTTATTAGGGTCCTCTCTCTTTGCTTCTTGGTGAGCCTGGCTAGAGGTTCATCAATCTTGTTTATCCTTTCAAAGAATCAGCTCTTGGTTTTGTTGATCTTCTGTATTGTTTCTTTGGTCTCTATGTTGTTTATTTCTGCTCTGATCTTTACTATTTCCTTCCTTCTGCTTACACTGGGCTTTTCTTGTTGCTTTCTTTCTAACTCTTTGAGTTGTTGGGTTAGATAATTTATTACCGCTGTTTATTCTTTTTTGCAGTAGGATTGTAGAGCTATGAACTTCCCTCTCAGAACTGCTTTCACTGTGTCCTATAGATTTTGGATTGTTGTGCTATCATTGTCATTTGTTTCCATGATGTTTTCTATCTCTTCCTTGATCTCTCTAGTAACTCAGTCATTGTTTAATAGCATGCTGTTTAGTCTCCATGTGTTTGATTTTTTGGGGTTGTTTTTATTGTAGTTGATTTCCAGCTTTATGCCACTGTGATCTGAGAATATACTTGATATGATTTCTATCTTCTTGAATTTGGAGAGACTTTGCCTATGACCTAATACATGGTCTATCTTTGAGAATGACCCATGGGCACTTGAAAAGAATGTATATTCTGTGGCTTTGGGGTGAAATGATCTGAAGATGTCAATTAATTCCATCTGGTCTAATGAGTCATTGAGGATTGATGTTTCTTTACTGATTTTTTGTTTAGAGGATTTGTCCAATGGTCATAGTGGGGTATTAAAGTCTCCTACTATGATTGTATTGCTGTCTATCTCTCCCTTGATATCCTCTAGGAGTTTTTGTATGTATTTGGGTGCTCCTGTATTGGGTGTGTATATGTTTACCAGAGTCATTTCTTCTTGTTGGATTGCTCCCTTTAGTATTATGAAGTGGCCTTCTTTATCTCTTGTTATGTCCTTCAATTTGAGATCTAATTTGTCAGATATAAGTATTGCTACCCCAGCTTTTTTTGCATTTCCATTTGCCTGAAGAACCTTTTTCCATCCTTTCACCCTCAGTCTGTGTACGTCTTTTTTTGGAGATGGATTTCTTGTAGACAGCACATACATGGGTTGTGTTTTCTTAACCAGTCTATTACCCTATGTCTTTTGATTGGAGCATTTAATCCATTTACATTTGAAGTTATTGTTGATAGGTACTTATATGTGCCATTTTTGTTCTTTACCCCTGTGTTCCTTCTTCGCTTCCTATTTCTTTTTTCAGCAGACTCTTTAGCATTTCTTGCATTGCTGGTTTGGTGGTAATGAATTCCCTTAGTCCTTTTTTGTCTGTGAAGCTCCTGATTTGACCTTCAATTTTGATTGATAGCCTTGCTGGGTATAGTATTCTAGGATTCAGACCCTTCCTTAACATGACTTTGTAAATTTCATTCCATTGCCTTCTGGCCTGATACGTTTCTGTTGATGGGGGTTCCTTTGTTGGTGACTTTCTGTCTCTCTCTGGCAGCTTTTAAGATTCTTACTTTGTCATCGGTGTTTGCCAATTTAATTATAATGTGCCTTGGCGTAGGTCTTTTGGGGTTCATTTTGCTTGGAACTCTGTGAGCTTCTTGGATTTGTGTGGGTTTTTTTCTTTCCTATATCAGGGAAGTTTTCTGTCATTATTTCTTCCAACAGGTTTTCTATTCCTTGCTCAGTTTCCTGTCCTTCTGGAAGCCCAATTATACAGATGTTGTTTTGTTTCATGTTGTCCCAAAGTTCCCTTAGGCTCTCCTCCTGCTTTTTAATTTTTTTTTTCTAGAAGCTGCTCTACTTGGTTATTTTTTCCTACCTTGTCTTCTAGCTCACTGATGTGGTCCTCTTCTTCATCTAGTCTACTCTTAATACTTTCTATTGAGTTCTTTACTTCAGCAATGTCACTTTTCATTTTTTCTTCATTTGTTCTTGGCTCTTCTTCATTTCTTCCTGGGTCTTCCTCATTTCCTCTTGGTTCTTCTTCAGTTCCTCTTGGTTCTTACTCATATTGTTAAATTTGTCTTCCATTCTTTTCAGCCACCTTATGATCATTTCTCTTAATTCTTTCTCCGACAAGTTGTTAACTTCCATTTCTTTTACCTCCTTTTCTGGTGAGTCTTGTTTTTCTTTCATATGTGGGCTGTTTCTTTGTCTCCCCATGGTCTCTCTTCTCTGTGTATCTGCTTATGTAGTTCTCACTCTCCTGCGTTGATTTAAAGGCACAAAATACAACACAACCAGGTGCAACGCACCAGGCACTGGACAGGAATGTAGTCACAGTATTGGTAACTCCAAATAAAGGTGATTGCCAGATAAAGGCAAATTCGGGGATAGGTGAGAAAAAAGAAAGAGACCCCCCCAACACACAGAGACACTCACACACCCACACACAGACAAAAAGAAAGAGACCCCTCCCCACACACACTCACAAAAAGAAAGACATGAATGCCAAAATGATAATGGGAAAAGGGGAAGAAGTAAAAAAAAAAAAAAAGAAAAGGGGAGTAAACTATAAATGTGGGGTGAAAACTTTTATAGGACAGCTACTAATCCAAACAAAAACCAGCAACAAGTGGAGATTGATACAAACTACATACAACTACTAATATCAAGAGAGGTGAGGGAACACAGAAGCAAAAATCTATCTAAAAAACAATGGAAATGAGGACAACAAAACAAGAAACAACACCAAAAAAAACAAAACAAAACAAAAAAACCCTACAAAACATACCAAAATAAAAGAATAAGCAAATCAATCTCACAAACCTGCATAAAAAATCAATATAATCAACAGTCAAGTAAACAACAATGACAGGACAGAGATAAAAACTATTTAGGATAGTGAAGTCAGAGAAGCAAGAGGTATATATGGACTTGAAGCAGGTGGTTGGAGATTAGATATATAAGTGGGGTGAAATTTTAACAGAGGGTAAAAAGAAAGAATTAAGGTAAATCTAAGGCGGGAAAAGGGAAACAAGGCACTAAATAGAGAAAGGTTAGCAAGAGAGTGGTGGTATAAAGGTGAAGTAGAGGTAGACTAAAATCTACTAAAGGGTAGATGAAAATAGACTGTAGAACACTAATCCCAAAGTAGAATAAAGAGAAAATAAAATCAATTCCTTGTGTTACACAAGAGTCAATTTGTGATTCGGCCCCTGGGTGGCAGTGTTTCTAGATTGACCTCTGGGTCTATTGGTCCTCTCTAGCATGAACTAAAATCTCGCTGTCTCTGTGATAATTCAGTACTGATTTGTGGGGGTGGCCTGCTCCAGAGCTGCCTCTCTAATGGTGACTGCTGGTTTAGCAGCCAGGACCCTCCCAAAATCTTCCGGGTTTCCCTCCTCTGTCAGGTCCAAATGGGTTGCCCTTCAGGGATTCCCTCTGTCACCACCTCCGAGGGCCCTCTCCCATGTTTACCAGCTCCAACAGCCACAGATTTTATTTCAGGCGCAGATCTCCCGGCTTTGAGTTCCAAGGTGCAGATATCCCGGTTCCACCAGCTCCCTTGGTCTCACGCCCAAAGTAACCCCAGGGGAAATCTGACCTTTCTGTGCTGGAGCGCAGAGCTCCTTAGGATCTGCGGGTCCGTACCAACTGGGCACCGGTGTTCTGGGGGGTCTCAGCCGTCCAGTGGGTACTGCAGCTGTATATTTTCAGATCCTTCCCCTTCAAGATGGCGTGCTCCGCCTCCACGCCAGTGGCTCAGCGAGAGAATCCAGCAGTACTGGGGCTGCTCAGTCAGGGGAGGCCAGTCCAGTAGTCCCCTATCTTCTCCTGGAGCACAGCTGTCCCCCTACTTGCCAACAAACATTTCCTGCGTGACCCTCAGCTGCTCCCTCCTTCTGCCCTGGGACCAGGTTCAGATCACATCCCTCTGTTCCGCTGCCATTTTTTTCCCCTCAAGCAGGTCTCGGCCTTTTCTAGGAGCCTCTTGAAAAGCCTTATAACCGTGGTTTTGAACTCTATGTCCAGTCGTTTTTTTCCCTCCATTTCTTTCAGATCTGATTTCTTCTCATGTCTCTGCACGGTGGCTGCTTTCCTGAGTTGGTCGATTAGCTTTGTCTGGTAGATGTCCTCTAAGGAACAGTGGCTCAGCCTCCCCAGTTACCTGAGGTGGATATGGGTTGCACAGTCTTGTTGAAGTTAAGCCTAGATTATTGTTGTTAGCATTAGGAGGGTTTGACCTCCAGGCCAATTGGCTGAGGTTCAGCCATGCTCAGGTTGGATGGGCGGAGTCTCCAGGCTGAGCAGGCAGCATCAGCTCCACCCTATGCGGTACCTGGGACTCTGTGCTGGGCGGCAATGGCTGCCAGCACCTCTAAGAGAGAGCTGCTGCTGAGCTCCACCCGCTGCCAGAGAATTCAGCCTCTCCCTATATGAGTCTGTACACCCAATGTCTCACCCAGGGTCATAAAACAATGCAGTCTGGTGGTTTCCCGAATGAGAGAGTAAGTCACGAGTCCTCTCTGTGCGGTCACGCACCTCTGCTGTTCCCAAGTTCACACGCACTCTGCACCAGCTCGCCCTCTCCACAAGCTTGCAGAACCTTGCGGCGCCCGAGTTTCAGTGTGCCTCCCCACTGTCCAATTTTTACTCCGTATGATTGTGGGTTCCCCGGACTTCGCCCAGACCTGGGGAATCAGTGCAGTGGGATGCCTTTGTCTCCCCCGTTTGAGAAAACCGGCCGGGTTTGCAGCCGCCCACCCTATCCGCTGGCGCGCACACTGCTCCAAACCTCTCTCTGCGCGTATCTTCAACGCTGTCCTCCACCGCTCCTCTGAGTCACAGTGTCCTATCTTCACTTTTATTTGTGGAATTTTCACTCAGCCAGCTTTCCAGTGATTCTGGATTTTATTTGTTCTTTCGTTAAGTTGTAGTTTTAAAATTGCTGTGTATGGCAGCAAGATAGGTGTTTACCTATGCCACCATCTTGGTTCCTCTCCCTAAGTTTAAAAGTTTTTAAAATTTTAGAAAATTTTCTAATAACAATACCACTATAAGAAAGAAATGAAAGCTTTAACTTGAACTGCCTAAAATTTCAATAATTAATATATATATTAAATATTTTATTGATTTTTAAAAATAAATTTATTGATTTTTTACAGAGAGGAAGGGAGAGGGAGAGATAGTTAGAAACATCGATGAGAAAGAAACATTGATCAGCTGCCTCCTGCACACTTCCTACTGCATATGTGCCCACAACCAAGGTACATGCCTTTGACCAGAATCAAACCTGGGACCCTTGAGTCCACAGGCTGAAGCTCTATCCACTGAGCCAAGCCAGCTAGGGCTTTTATTGATTTTTTTACAGAGAGGAAAGGAGAGGGATAGAGAGTTAGAAATATCAATGAGAGAGAAACATTCAGTTTCCTCTGGCACACTCCCCACTGGGGATGTGCTTGCAACCAAGGTACATGCCCTTGACCGGATCAAATCTGGGACCCCTCAGTCCGCAGGCCGACGCTCCATCCACTGAACCAAACTGGTTAGGTCTTAATAATTTATATTTAATCTTTCATTTTTTATATACAGTTTGTGAGACTCTTTGAAATCATATTATTATTTCTAATGTTGATCAGTTTTTAACTCAGTGTGATGAGGCTAGCGTTTATCAGGCAAACCTTAATCTATGGCTCCAGAGACTGTGGAGGGAACTTTTCATTGTTTCAAAAATGTCAGCAAATTATATACTTAAATTATTGGGTCTACCATTGGAAAAGATATAATGGGAACTGAAATGTTTGTTTAATAAGATGTTTTTCAGTAAAATAAGGACAAACAATCTCTACAATTCAGTGTGGCCAATTGGCTACTTGGATTCCCATTGACCTTTCCTGTTCTCATAAGGAGCTTTGGTCTTGGCCATAGACCTAATAAACCTAATAAACCAGGACACTTTTTCCTCAATTGAGTCATTCCTTTAATATCCTTCTGGCTATATGATTTTGCCATGTCACTATTTATTCATATTTTTCTTTAAACAGCTCACTTTTCAAAGTTAACACTAACTTAACAAGAGTTTTATGTACCAGTTATTCTTTTATTAAAACTAGAGGCCCGGTGCACAAAATTTGTGCATGGGGGGCGGGGGATGTCCCTTAGCCCAGCCTACACTCTCTCCAATCTGGGACCCCTTGAGGGATGTCCGATTGCCCGTTTAGGTCCGATCCTACTGGGATCGGGTCTAAATGGGCAATCAGACATCCTTCTTACAATCCAGGACTGCTGGCTCCAAACTGCTCCCCTACCTGCCTCTCTGATTGCCCCTAACTGCTTTTGCCTGCCAGCTTGATCACCTGCTAACCACTACCCTGCCAGCCTAATTGATGTCTAACTGCTCCCCTGCCAGCCTGTTTGCCCCAACTTCCCTCCTTTGCTGGCCTGGTCACCCTAACTGCCCTCCCCTGCTGGCCTGATCACCCACAACTGCCCTCCCTTGCAGGGCCTGGAACCTCCCAACGGTCCTCCCCTGCTGGCCATCTTGTGGTGGCCATCTTGTGTCCACATGGGGGCAGGATCTTTGACCACATGGAAGCAGCCCTCTTGTGTATTGGAGTGATGATCAATCTGCAAATTACTCTTTTATTAGATAGGATAGAGGCCTGGTGCATGGGTGGGGCCAGCTGGTTTGGCCTGAAGAGTGTCCCAGGTCAGGGTGGGGGTTCCCTGGGGTTGAGGGACGGCCTGGGCGAGGGGCCTGTGGAGTTTTGCAGGCTGGCCACACCAGCCAGCGACCCAAGCGGAGGCTTTCGTATCTGGGATTAATCTATGTCTATAATTGAAACTTTGTAGCCTGGAGCAGAGCCAAGCCTTCTGCTCACTCCGTGGCAGCAGCCATTTCTGTTTGAAACTTTGTAGCCTAGAGTGGAGGCCTAGGCCATTAACAGCGGGCTGAAAGCTTGGCTTCCTCTGTTGCCAGGGAAACCCAAGCCTCTGTTCTCTCCAGCTCAGTGGCTGCTGCCATTTCTGTATCTTTTATAACTGAAACTAGTAACATTGAGTGGAGGCCTAGGCAGGCAATGGCAGGAGGCTTGGCTTCTTCTGTTGCCGGGAAAATCCAAGCTTTCCTCCTGCTGTCAGTGACGGCAGCCATCTTGGTTAGGGTTTATTTGCATAATCTGCTCCTGATTGGATGGTGGGCGTGGCTGTGGGTGTGGCTTGTGGGTGTAGCGAAAGTATGGTCAAATTTGTATATTACTCTTATTAGATAGGACAAGTATTAAATTTCAAGTGTTTATGTAATACCTAAGATTATCATACATACCAACAGTACACACATACCATGCTTTTGAAGAACTCTGAGTTAGAAGAACTTGGGGTCAATTATTTTTCTCACCTGCCTGTTTTGTAAGGAGTATTTTATTTTGTTCTCATAGGTTTTATTTCCTTGTATTATACATAAAATAAAAAGTCTTCATGTTATGAATGAAAAGCAGAACAATTTGTTGATATTTGTTGGTTTGCATGGGAAACTATATTTTTAGCTTATTTTGCATAATTATCTGATTAGGGAAATTGACAGTTCCTGAAATCATTGGGAAGTAGTCAGCTTGTTGCAGATAGAAACATAACCTCCTCTCTTAGGACCCTATGGATCATACTTTGTTAGTTAAATGGAGCTAAGAGCTCTCTTTAATAATTTTTGTGTGTGTGTGCTCACAGAATTTGTCAATTGCCTGTAGGATATTACAAATATTATACAAGGATTGGAAAAAAATATCATACAAATATGTATAATGCCTTGAAAACATTTAAAGAATAGTGACAGGCAATGAGGGGAGACGTACGAAGACAGAAGGCCAAAGGAGTAGGTGACATACATAGGAACTGTGGGAACTATGTGATTCCAAATATGCCAAATGATGGAAGGAGTCAGAGTGGTGAGACCAAAGTATGGCCAAATAGCCTAACATAGGTATACTGCTGTATCAGTTATCTTTTGCTATGTACCAATGTACCTCAAACCTTAGTGGCTTAAAACAACAATAAACATTTATTATCTCACAATACCTGTGGGTAAGGAATTAAGAGTGGCTCAGCTAGGTGGTTCTGTTTCAGGGAGTCTTGTGAAGTTAAGATGTTAGCTGGTGCTTTAGTCTTGACTGGAGGTCCCTCTCCACTTATGGAGGATCTCATTAGTGACAACCTGGTTAGTAAGAGGCCTCAGTTTATCTCTCCTGGATTTCTCCAAAGAATTGCTTGAGTGGCTTCTTGACATGGTGACTAGCTTCTCTCAAAGTTGACAATCTAAGAGAGCAAGGTGAAACTTACAGTGCTTTTTATGACCTAACATTGGAAGTCACATATCACTTCTGTCACATTCTATTTCTTTGAAGCAAGTCATTTAGTTCAGCCCAAGTTCAAAGGGAGAGGAATTAATCTTTAACTTTTGAAGGGAAATACCTCATTAGTTTCCCTAGTGCAGTAAGACTCTAGGCAGAGAGCTAAATGATCATGGCACTTACTTTATAAATATCTTTTTCTGAGGTATCAAGGTCTTGTGTTTCTGTTTTCAAATGCCTGAAAATAGTTGTTCCATAATTGTTGTTTTTTTAATTCTAATTTTATAGTTATTTAGATCAGGCAAACTAATTTGTTTCAGTTGTTGGTATATTAGACATAATAATAATTTTTATGGCCAGTATAGCTCAGTTGTTAAAGTGTTGGCCTATGCATGGAAGGATCTTGGGTTCAGTTCCAGTCAAGGGCATATACTTGGGTTGCAAGTTCACTCCCCACCCCTGGATGGGGTGCGTGTGGGAGGCAGTCAGTCAGTGTGTCTCTCTCTTCCTCTCTCCCTGAAAAGCAATGGAAAAATATCCTCAGGTGAGGATTAACAAAACAGCAAATAGCCTGGCCAATGTGGCTTAGTGGTTGAGCATTGATTTATGAACCACAAGGTCATGGTTCACTTCTGGGTCAGGGCACATGCCCAGGTTGTGGGCTTGATCTCCAGTAGGAGGCATGCAGGAGGCAACTGTTTCAATCTCTCTTTCTCTCCCTCTCCCTCTGCCTCTCCCTCTCCCTCTGCCTCTCCCTCTCCCTCTCCCTCTCCCACTCCCTCTCTCCCTCTCCCTCCCTCTCCCTCTCCCTCTCCCTCTCCCTCTGAAATCAATAAAAATACATTAAATAAACAAATAATTTTTCTGATAAAGAAGGATGGATTTTATTTTTACCAATGATTCTTTAGTTTTCCACAGGATTTAGTTTACCTTTGCCTATTGTAAATGTTGAAGATTTAAAATATAATTGTAATACAGCAGTTGCCTTAAGCTTAGTATTGTATTCCATCACATTTATTGATAATTTTATTTACAGTTTATTTCTGTTGTTTCTACAACCTCAACAAGGTCTTTGGTAAATAGCATTTAATAGAAATTATATTTGAATGCAAATACATTATGTTCTTGCCACAAACTTAAAATTACTTTACATTAGCATTGCTATGACTTTGACTATGCATTTTAACTCAATTGCCTAGAAATTCTATTTGGAGAAAAGCTTATCTGACTCTGGCTTTTTACTGGATCTATGCTATGCCTAAGCTGCTATTATGTGCACATTTATACTCATGTTCTTTGTTATTTTTTTTTAAGGATTCCAAACACTTGAATTTTCTGACATCGGAACAAGCTCTAGCTGATTTTGCAGAGTTAATCAAACACTTGAAAAGGACAATTCCAGGAGCTGAAAATCAACCTTTCATAGCCCTGGGGGGCTCGTATGGTGGCATGCTTGCAGCCTGGTTCAGGATGAAATATCCTCATATGGTGGTTGGGTAAATGCATTTATGTTGGACATGAGTACTTCTTAATGGTTTTCAAAGCAAACTTAGATATTTGTTTTGGGTAAAACATGTACCATTCTCTTGTTCTGACATTTCTACTTTTTATTTCTTTTACAACTGATACTATTTTTGTTCAGTATCAGTTTCAAATTAAAAACTTGAATTTGGCTGAAACCAGTTTGGCTCAGTGGATAGAGCTTTGGTCTGTAGACTGAAAGGTCCCAGGTTCGATTCCAGTCAAGGGCATGTACCTTGGTTGTGGGTACATCCCCAGTGGGGGGAGGGGGGTGTAGGAGGCAGCTGGTCGATGTTTCTCTCTCATCGATGTTTCTGATTTTCTGTGCCTCTCCCTTCCTCTCTTTAAAAAAATCAATAATATATGTATAAAAAAACGAGTAGGACACAAAACTATAAAAAAACAAAAACAAAAACAAAAC
The DNA here is from genome assembly GCA_027563665.1 of Antrozous pallidus. Taxonomy (NCBI): domain Eukaryota; kingdom Metazoa; phylum Chordata; class Mammalia; order Chiroptera; family Vespertilionidae; genus Antrozous; species Antrozous pallidus. Next base: position 53,175,317 of record CM050520.1, on the reverse strand, counting down.
AAAACAAAAAACTTGAATTTGGCCTGGCAGGAGTGGCTCAGTTGGGTGAGCTTCCTCCCATTCACCTAAAGTTGCCAGTTCGGTTCCCAATTAGGGTACATAGGTTTGGGGTTTGATTCTCAGTCAGAGAGCATAGGGAAGGGAACATCATAGATCAATATTTCTCTTTTTCCTCTCTGTCTCCCTTCCTCTCTCTAAGCATGTTGTTGGGTGAGGATTAAAACAAAACAAACAAATAAAAATGAATTTGATGAGTTTCATTTTCCCCTCTTTTCTCTTTCATTATTTTATTACCATTTAGAGCTTTTGCAGCCTCTGCCCCTATCTGGCAGTTTGAAGATATTGTACCTTGTGGAGTATTTATGAAAATTGTAACTGCAGATTTTAAGAGAAGTGGCACATATTGTTCAGAGAACATCCGAAGGTCCTGGGATACCATTAATCGACTCACAAAAAACAGTAAGCTTTAATTAAGAGAATGCAATAATGTATTGTTTTTGTTTTTTTTTTGCCTTTCACTTGTTAAATTCAACATTTCCCACATTTTTTAGAAACTCTTAATTTAAGTGTAACATACATATTCAAATATAACATTTTGAAAAGCACACAAATCAAAATACATAGCTTGATGAATTTTCACAAAGCAAGTATGTAGTGTAATTAGCATCTAAATCAAGAAATCCTCTCAGAAGTCTTCTTATGCCTTTTCCAGTCACTATCTTGGCATTTCCCAGGCTAATCACTATCCTGACCTATAAAACCATTACTTGATTTCGCTTGCTCTTGGATTTTTTAGTCATTGGAATTGCATAATATGTATTTTTTTTGTGTGTGTATGTGTGTTTGTGTGCTGTCTTTTGTCATTGCTGTGTTTGTCAGACACTTCCATTTGTTTTATTTACTTGTAGTTTGTGCCTTTCATTGCTCTATAGTGTTCCACTTGATTTTTTATTTATTTCCATAGTATCTTTCAAATAGGGACTAATTAAAAGTATGTGTTCTGGTAAACTTCAGAGGATAGGCAACTTGTCTATCTGGGATTATGCAGTTGCTCTAAAAACATTTTATGGATGTTGAAAAAATATGCTTGGAGAAGTGGTGTAGAAGGTTGAGTTTTCTGAAACATCAAGTGAAACATCTGTAAAACCTTATATTGAGTAGTGCTTCTTATGTTTCAACATTTACAGGTACTGACTTGGATTGGCTCTCTGAAGCTCTTCACTTATGTACACCATTAAAAAATGCTCAGGATGTTCAGCATTTGAAAGATTGGATTTCTGAAACCTGGGTAAATCTGGCAATGGTGGACTACCCTTATGAATCTGACTTTTTACAGCCTTTGCCTGCTTGGCCAATTAAGGTAACAGGAAAATGTTCTTTCCTCAATCACTGTCAGTAACATCCTTTTCCATTTATGCGTGTGTGCATTCTCTGACATCCAGTAGCAGTGGAAATCTCAGTGACTAAAGGGCTCTGGAGTTAGTCAAATCTTGGCAGGAATCCTGGCTTCTGTCACTTTCTGGTTACTCAACTTTGGATATGTGACTGAACTTTTTGGAACCTCAGTTTCTTCATATGAATAATGGAGATAAAATGCATAGATTACAGAGTTATACAAATTAGAAATGAGACCAATAGTTGCTGTTCATGGGATAATTACTATGTGTCAAGTCCTGTGCTATGCATTTTACATATTCAGTTTATTTAATCTTTGTGATGTATGTGAGACACGCAGTGCTATATAATATACTATTCGTGCATGGGTGGTGTGTCCCTCAGCCCAGCCTGCACCCTCTACAATCCAGGACTGCTGGCTCCCAACTGCTCACCTGCCTGCCTTCCTGATTGCTCCTAATCACTTCTGCCTGCCAGCCTGATCACCCCTTAACCAGACTGATTGATGTCTAACTGCTCCCCTGCCACCCTGATCACCCCTAACTGCCGTCCCCTGGAGGCCTGGTTGCCCCCCAACTGCCCTCCCCTGCTGGCCATCTTGTGTCTACATGGGGGCAGCTATCTTTGATCACATGGGAGCAGCCCTCTTGTGTGGTGGAGTGATGGTCAATTTGCACATTACTCTTTTATTAGGTAGGATGGTCAGTGTGGCAGCTGCTCTCATAACACTATGATTCAGTGAACTACTTAGTGCTACATACATCATAAAGGGGTGATTCACATGCAGCAAGGTGGAGTGGAAAAAGCACTGACTGGATCTTTGATCAAGAACTACCACTTAGCAGTTGTGTAATCTTGGGCAAGATTACACAATCTTCTTCTTCTGAGCCTCCATATCTTCCTCTGCAGAATGGAATAATGGTACTTACATTCTCCATGTGACTGTGCTGATGATCAGATAAAATACAAATGTGAAAACACTCTGGAAAGTGCAATACATTTTAAGGTTCTTATATACCAAAATTCATCATTGTATGTATTCTTTTTAAAACATTAATTTGTAAAGAACATTCCTCTTAGTTTTAAAAGCAAAGGCCGGCCAACTTGATAGTTATTGAGTGTAGAGAACATGACTGACCCTACAGCCAGAATGAGTGCTGGAAATGTGAATAGAATTGGTAATGTGAGAACCAGATTTCAAAGCACTTTTAATATAACTGCACCTATAAGTTATTAAATGCACACCTCGCTTAAAATTTTGTAACTGAAATGGAACAAGGTTATTTGCTATTAGAGATATTTATCTACAAGTAGAATAATGATAAATAAATAATAAAAAGTGAAGTGATCAGTGGGTGTCTTGAACATAATAGGCCAGAGGCAAATGTGTACTGAATTAAATTAAATTTTGATAATACAAAATTATTTAAAAGAGTAGATCTCTCTCATGAATCAAAATAATGAGAAACACTAAATCTGAACCAGACTCCATATATGTCTACGTGGTAACAATGTCTTATCCTTTTACGTTATTTTCATTGTTTACAAAGCACTTTCATATACACTGTCTCATTTAATCCTCACAAAAATACTGTGAGAAAAAGGTATAATCCCAGTTTTATGGAGAGTAAATTTATGATCAACAAAGAGGGTGGTGGATGTAGGATTTGAACTCAGGTTTCCCATTGTTCAGAGCCTAGGATCTAATCTAGCACATTGCACTGGAGTAGAAGACTTGACTAAAGGTTTGGTTTGTTTGCTGGCCATAGAGTGACAACTATCAGATTTAATTCTGTACTCTGTATACAAAGTGAGAATTACATCTGCATCTTTACACCCACCTGAAGAACAAATTAATTGTTAGATGGTAAGAACATGGGGGATTTTCTTGTTATATCTGTAAAGAACTAGATAATAAATATTTTAGGCTTTGTGGGCCATATGGTTTCTGAAGAAGCAGGTGTAGCAAGAAAGTAGGAGAAAGTAGCCATAGACATATGTAAATGCATTATGATGATTGTGTTCCAATATTATTTAGTATTTTTAAAACAGGAATTGGGCTGGATTTGGCCTGGGGGCTGCAGTTTGCCAATCTGATTTAGAAAAAAAGGTAGGATACACTTTTTTCGTTTATGTTTTGGAACAGTGAATAGTCTAACTTTGGTTTTGTCCCCATTTCTTTAATGTTCCTTTTTTATTTATTTTTATTTTTATTGATTTCAGAGAAGGAAGAGAGAGATAGAAACATCACTGATGAAAGAGAATCATTGATTGGCTGCCTTCTGCATGCCCCCTACTGGGGATCCAGCTGGCACCCCCAGGCATGTGCCCTTGGCTGGAATCGAACCTGCGACCCTTCAGTCCACAGGCTGAAGCTCTACTGAGCCAAACCAGTGAGGGCTAATGTTCCTTTTGAGATTTTTTTAAAATTGAGTCTTAACTGTAAATAAATATTCCAATTTTCTCTCTCAAATAATCACTCAAAATGAATGGAATATATTTCAAATGTTTTGTCATCTGTTTTTGATTTAGCACAATCCTTCTTTTATCTTCTGTATATACACAGTATAAAAATTTATTTTTTAGGGCAAGATAACTTTGTGTCTGTCCCAAATCACCTTTTATTTTATTTTTTATCCAGCATTAGTTCTTGTAATTTTCTTAATTATTTCTTACTGACTTTATCCTTCTTTTGACATATTAAGACATTTTTTGATTGCTTATGATACATTTATGATTCTGTTTCTTGTCTGAACTGCACCCAAAATAAATTCTCTGCTTCTTGCTTAAGAAACTTTGATTGATTACATCTGTCTTCGGTTTCATCCTGATTTCAGAAATTTTCCACTATTTTTATCTTCAGATCACTTTCTTTCACTGTTTATCCTATTTCTCCTTTCTTGACCCCCCTCTCTGTTCTCCCAACCCACTAATCCCTGGAACATTACCCAGTTGGAGACAGCTCTTTCACTTGGATAGTTCCATTTAACCAGGACTCCTCCTCCCTCTGATACACTTCCTTCTTTTTAAAGGGCTGACAAACAGCCATCCTTTTCTTTTCTCTTTTTTTTCTTTTCTTTTCTTTTTTCCTTTAAAGCATCCATTTCATTTTTAAAATTAAATTTATAGGATGAAGTTGATTAATAACATTATATAGGTTTCTAGTGTACATTTCTATGGTACATTATCTGTATATTGCATGATGTGCCAACCACTCAAAGTCAAATTAATTTTTCATCACCATATATTTAGCCCTCTTTACCCCTTACTAACACCTTCCCCCTTCCCTCTGATAACCACTTCATACTGTTGTCTGTGGCTGTGAGTTTCAGTTTTATATCCCATGCAGGCTTAGGATAGTGAGATAATAAGTAACAGTTGAGTTATTGGAAAAAGCAGGGATTCCATTTCTGTCTGGTTCTTGTACAGTTCTGAAGGATCCATAGGCAGCGACTGAATGCAAGTTTGTGTCAACTCAAGTTTCACTCTTTTTGTCTTTGGGCTTTGCATATTTAGATTCCATTTGCTTTGTTTATTGCTAACAGAAGCGACAACATTTATGCAGAAATAATCATGCACTTGGCCATAAGACACCAGGAAGAAGAGAAAAGGGAAATAGAAAACCCTCTGTCACTTGACTGCTCTGTCAGCATAAAACTAGCTCTCCTCTCAGTTTAAATAGCAATTTCAAAGAGTGCAGCAGAGTTTGTTTATTTTGGAAATTTTTTTTAGCTGATAACTTACCAAATCTTTTAGCTTAGCCTTCTGAGCATGCAGATAGATATTGTGAAATAATAAGACATAAAATGGAAAATCTCTTCCGTTTGTCTTAGTGTTTGGTAATGTATGCGACCTCTCTGGGTGGTTTAAGCCGGTTTAGGTGCACTCAATGAAAAGGGAGCTTTTAATCACAAAACTAATGTGATTATCTGAGTGAGTGTGAGAGGGATATTGAAGCCTTAGAGAATCAAAATCTGTTAGAAAAGCTGAATGTATCTGCTTAATCCTTTCTCTAATGTGGATGGACCATTCTCTCAGAGGAGATTTGTCTTTTTTTAACCTATCTTCTTTCCTTCCTCTTTTAAAAATGTTCATTGCCCCTTTTTCTTCCATATTCAAATGCTTATCCTCAGAGGTGGAGACACTTAAAGCTTCTGAGCAAATCATTATCTTTCTCTGGTGTTCGCGGGCTCAAAGGACAGAACCTAGTATTTGGGTGCAGAGCTGATTAGTTTGGTACTGAGGGAAGAATGTTCTATCATCTCCACAATTTCTACACTCTTAAAAACCACACGTATTAAAATGGACTTCTAATGCTCTTTTCAAGTTTTTCCTGAATGTTTACCTTTGTTTTAGGAAACAGAAAGTGAATTTAGTCTGTTTATTTCATGTGATTCTTGAGCCTCACATTAGTATTTTATAGTTTTCTTCTTACTATAGCAACATAAAAAAGTTTTATGGTTTTATAGTGACACAGAACCCCTTCTAAGTGTTTACCAAAAACAAATAAACTTAGAAAAATAAAGACAGTCTAGCCCAGGTTTGATTCCGGTCAGGGGCATGTGCCTTGGTTGCGGGCACATCCCCAGTTGGGGGTGTGCAGGAGGCAGCTGATCGATGTTTCTCTCTCATCAGTGTTTCTGACTTTCTATCTCTCTCCCTTCCTCTCTTTAAAAAATCAATAAAATATATTAAAAAAACACAGTCTAAGAATAAAAGAAATTTGTATAAAAATTAGTATGAAAATAGTCATGGGGATGTAAAGTACAGCATAGGGAATATAGTCAATAATGTAATAACTATGGATGGTGCCAGGGGATACAAGACTTACTGGGGGGAATCATTTCCTAAATTATATAAGTATTTAACTGCTATGCTGAATACCTGAAACAAATATAAAATAATATTGAACACCAGCTGTAATTGGCAAAAGTAAATAAGCATGAGATTGCAGGTATATTTAGGCACTGTTTATGTTATTTGTCTCAGACACTATAACTTTATAAAGTGTAGTGTAGTAGTTAAGCTTCAGAATGAGTCTGTATCTGGCTGTGTGGCTTTGAGCAATTCTCTCTCTTTTTTTCCCCTCCAGCTTTTATTTTCTATTTATTACTCTTTAGAAAGTGTTATACTTTGCTTTAGGTCAGCTTTCATAATTTATAGTATTTGAGAAAACATAGACCTATAAATAAAGAATTTCTTAAAAATTCTTTATTGGTGAAAGTATTATATATAGTACTAGAGGTCTGCTCCCTCTGGGAAAAGGGCCTAAGCCAACAGAGGCTGGAGAGGCTCCTGCCTGCTGTGCTTGCCAGCCATGAGCCGGACTCAGGACTTATGGCTGGGTAGTGCTCCCCCTGTGGGAGTACACTGACCACCAGGGGGCAGCTCCTGCATTGAGTGTCTGTCCCCTGTTGGTCAGTGTGCATCATAGTGACCAATTGTTTTGCCATTTGGTTGATTTGCATATTACCTTTTATTATATAGGATTACATATGTCTCCTTTTCCCTCCATTGATCTCTCCTGGCGACTCCCACTCCCTAGCATATGTCCTCCCTTAGTGTCTGGGTCCATTGGTTATGCTTATATGCATGCATACAAATCCTTTGGTTGATCTCTTACCCCCCACCCCCACCCCCGCCTCCACCTTCCCTCTAAAATTTGATGGTCTGTTCGATGCTTCTGTGTCTCTGGATCTATTTTTGTCATTTATGTTGTTCATTATATTCCAAAAATGAGTGAGATCATGTGATATTTATCTTTCTCTGACTGCCTTATTTCGCTTAGCATAATGCTCTCCATGTCCATCCATGCTGTTGTGAATGGTAAGAGTTCTTTTTTTTTTTTTTAACAGGAGCATAGTGTTCCATTGTATAGATATACTACTGTTTTTTAGACCACTCATCTGGTGATGGGCACTTGAACTGTTTCCAAATCTTAGCTACTGTAAATTGTGCTACTGTGAACATAGGGGTGGATATATCCTTTCTGATTGGTGTTTTTGTTTTCTTGGGATATATTCCTACCAATCCATGAACACAGTAAATTCTTCCATTTGTTTATGCCTTCCTCTATCTCTTTTTCCAGTGTCTTGTAGTTTTCTGAGTACAGGTCTTTTACCTCCTTAGTTAAGTTTATTCCTAGGTATCTTAATTTTTTGTGTGCAATGATAAATGGGATTGTTTCTCTTTCTGTGAGTTCATTATTGGTGAATAAAAAAAGCCATAGATTTTTGGGCTTTAATTTTGTATCTTGCTACATTGCCAAATTCATTTATTAAATATAGTAGGTTTTTTTTTATTTAGAGTTTTCTTTGTGTAAAATCATGTCACCTGCATATAATGACAGTTTTACTTCTTTCCCAATTTGGATGCCTTTTATTTCTTCTTGTCTGATCTGAGCAATTCTCTTAAACCATTGTGTGTTTTAGTTTCTTTATCTGTGAAATGGGGATAATAGTCATTGTAATGCTTATTAGGATCATTATGAGGGTTTAATAGGACCAGGTGTATAGTAAGCACTAAGTCAATGGTAGTGCAAAGAAACAACTATTTTTATTACTATATAATATCAAGGAGGCAGATTGTTATACCAGGATTTTGTGGCCAAAGTCTGGGTTCAGAATTGATTTAAAAAAAATATTTTTTTAGTTGATTTCAGAGAGGAAGGGAGAGGGATAGAGAGCTAGAAACATTAGCGATGAGAGAGAATTTAATGAGCTCCCTCTTGCTGCTCCCCCGCCTCCCCGCAGTGGGGAGCAAGCTACAACCTAGGCATGTGCCCTTGACCAGAATTGAACCTGGGACCCTTTATTTCTCAGGTTGACCCTCTATCCACTGAGCCAAACCAGCCAGAGCCAGAAGTGATATTTAAATTCTGAGCTTGTTTCTTCCTGCAGACTGTCATTATGTTTCCTCCTGGGCCATTGTAGGTAGAGTACTGACCTCAGGAAACATTCAATAGTTATACTAGCAGCCTCAGCCTCAGCTGCCCCCATGTGAATGAGTTTATGGCCTTATGCAGTGCCTCATGTAGAAATTTTTCAGAAGACTGTATTTGTTAGTGCCCATAAAATATATAGGAAATATGGTACAGGGGCTATATTGGTGTTGAGTATTTTGGATGTAAGTGGTTGCCAGCAAATCTGACCTTACTGTCTGATTAGATCACAGCCTTCAAATCAACAATCCACAGACTAAATGCTTGCCCTTATCAAGTGGGTAATATTTACAAATTATCACACTTAAATTGAAATCTTATATGAGATTGAATCAAATATGTCAGTATTTGACTGTGTTTGACTTATTAACATGGCAGTTTTATAGGGTTCAACCTTGACATATTGTTTTATGCATTCTATAAATTTTTAATAAAATAAAAGTATATGAATATCTCTTTTTGAATTACTACACTCTTTGACTAAATATGGGACTAATGTTGAGGTTTTGCCAGTGTGACTTCAGTATGTTTTTGGAAAGCATTATTTACTTTTTGCTACCAAAATTGTTAAGGAAAAGCATAGATATATGTGTGTGTGTGTGTGTGTGTGCATGTGTGTGTGTGTGCGTGCGCGCGTGTGCTAGAGAATGATGCTTGAATTTACAGTCTCTTTGAGATAGAAAGGAACTCTTGAACCACCTAAAATAACAAAATTCCCTTAGTGAATTTGCAAACACTTTTCCAAAAAAAATTTAAGTGATTTTTTTTTTGGCTTCTACTAGCATATTAGTAGAATTATAAATGTGTACTTCCTTTTTAAAGGGTAATTTGATAGGATGTTGCAAAGGCTGTAAAGATGTTTATTTCCTTTGAACCAGTACTTTCTCTAAGAATTTATCTCAAGAAAAGAATTAGGGGTATATGTAAACATTTATCCCTGAGTGTGTTTATTGTAGCATTATTTGTAATAATGAAAGATTGAGAATAATACAGATGACCAGTTGTAGGGTTTCTTCAGTTTTCCTCAACTCCCCATCCTGATTGTTTCTCTCTAGACTTTCTCATGTTAGTCATTGTCCTTCTTAAAGTGTGGTGCTCAGAAGCGGACCGAGCGCTTCAAGGGTGCTCTGACCTCAAAGTGGACAGCAAGCTGGACATGGAATTTCTACTATCAGAGGCCAAGTTTAAGACCATGATCTTCTTTCTCTTTGTGTAACTGGAGCTGCCGAAACCCCAAGTATTATCAAGCAGTGCCGGTCCCCAGCCTTGCTTGTGTCTTTAAAGGAGTGACAGTAACTGCTATTTGTGAGATAGCTATTCATGGGGACTCCTTTTCATTGCCTGACAGAGGCCCAGTGTTCTAGTGGTGAGAGGGGATCTGATGCCAACATGTGAGTCATGCTCACTTGCAACTGTTCTGTTCCAGAGTTGAGGCTACTTATTGCTACACGTCAGCACCCCATTCCCCCTGCCCAACTTGTATTGTCATCCTGCCTCATCTACCATGCTGTGCTTGGGCATAATGCTCTTCTCTGCTTTCCATGGGTCTACTCTGTAGTTTTGTGCTGCATTTTGAAAGAGCTCAATCCACTATTGGTGTCCACATACAGGAAAGAATGCTGATCAACTGCTGGAAATAGACAGTTTAATGAATTCTGTGATTGGTTCTTGATTTCCATATTTTCTTGGTTATTTCTGATTGGTATATTTCTTAGGGACATTTTCCAAGAAAAGTGCTATCTAATTAGGTATGTTTTTTATTTGTCATGAATAATTGAAGTTATCAGAATATTAAAACAATGTTTTGCCTTTTTTCTTCAACTTACATTTATTTATTACTTTAGGTTCAATAGTTTTATGAAGCTCTCAGTTTAGCATAACTAATTTCTTTATATATACCCTAAACCGTGGTGTATGGCCTCACAGTTACTTTTTTAAGGTACAGTATGTCCAATTATTTGGACATCTTAATTTCTGATTTTTTTTCACACTCAATATTATCAGAAAATTACTGGGAAAATGTATACTCTATCTCCCTTTTGGCAAGTCACATTATAATTAAGCATGTTACAGAATCAGAGAACTCCTACAGTCAAGAAAACTTCACATTTGCTAATACATTTCCTAAAACCTTTTATTTCACACACTATCTATTGCATAGAAATATTGTGCTGCATACATTTGCAGAGAGGCATTTAATTTTTTCTGTAATTCATTTTCTCTGTCTCAAGTTTCCTTTTTTTTCCAGGAATGTGTTACTGGAAGCTGGTCATAGGCAGAACTGTGCTGAGAGACTGTGTTTGCTTGTGGCCACTTACTCCTTTCTCACTGTCCTCCTTGCCTGTTTGGTAGCATATGCCCAGACCAGGTCTGGTTGCTCCTCCTGCCCAGAATCTCTCTCTAAAGTGGGGTAGCTGAGTTCCTTTTTTTCCAGACTTCTTTTCTGGATTCATCTATTATTATTATTTTGGTCAGAACTTACCTGTTATATATGTTTTTTTATCTGAAATAAGAAAGGACCAGATCACTGAATTCATGTGAAGGTGTTAATAGAAGATGGACATGTAATGTGTTTTTCTTGCCATTGGGGCTTTTTGCAGTTTTATAGGGGGTACAACCTAAGCTGTGTAACATGATACGTATGATGATATTTCATAACCAGAGACATCTGGTGTTGAATCTAGGTCATACCATTTATTTGCTGGGTGACCTTGAATAAAGTGATTTAACCTAAGAATCCATTTCTTCATGTAAATTCTGGACTGTAATATATCTGATAGGATTGTTTGAGGCTTAAGTGATGTAATTGTTGTAAACTAGGGCTCAGTAATCAATAACTATTGTTGTTGTTATTGTTGTTATTCAGCTTTGATTCCATTGCCTGTGATTTCCCCCCATTTTATTGTGAAAAAATATTCAGTAAAGTTGAAATAATTGGACAGTGAATACCTACCGATAAGCCTACCACCTAAATTATATAAATAATATTTTATTATATTTGATATATTATATCAAATGGATTCACCTATCCATCCTTCTATCTATTCTTCATTTCATCTTATTATTAAATGCATTTCAAAATTAAGTTGAAGACATCAACACACTTTCTAAAATCAGCTATAATGTCATTAATTAGAATTCAATATTTGTTTGATTTTTTAAGTAAAATTTACACATAGTAAAATGTACAAATTGTAAGTGTACTGTTTTTTTGTGTGTAACCTAGATCCCTAGGAAGATATGGAATATTTATATACCCTCAAAAGCTTTCCATGCTACTGTCTAGTTAGTCCCTGCCTTTATTTCCCACCCTGAGGATTGTCTTTGATTTTTAGTACTGAATTCCAGGTACTATGTACAGTCTAGTGATTGGAGTATTTGGGAGCTGGGGACCTGCCTGATCTGCTCATCACACCATGTACATTGGAGCTTGGAATAGTTTTTCCATAAGAATTTTATAAATTTTGAATTTTTATAAAATTGTAGTCATTCATTCAGCAAACATTAAATTACTAAATATCTCGCTTAAGTATCTAGGGAGACACTCTGGAATCAAATGAGTACTGTAAAGCATTGCAGGGGCTCTGATAGAAATAGCACAGGGCATAGTGAAGCATGAAGGAGGGAGTGACTTAGTTCTCCTGACTTGGGTAGCATAGATAATGATAGCCTCATAGAGGAGGTGATATTTGAGGTAAGTATTGTGGAAGATGAGTTGGTGTTTGCCAGGTATTAAGTGAATTGAAGAGTGGGAGAAGGGATGTGCAAAAGCAAAGAGGAAGGAAAGAGCTTGGTGGGCTGGAAATGGTTTTGCTAGGCTGCAGCAAAAGTTGCAGGAGTTAAAGCTAGAGTGGTAGGTAGGGAAGATATTGCATGCAATGCAAATGACTTTGGTTTACTTCTATAGTTTAGGAATAGTTAAAAGGTTTATTAATCTGTGAAAGGGATTATACTCAAAAGATAGAAATTGTCAAGTAGTATAAGTTAAAAGCATATCTTAATGATCAAATCAAAATCCTATGTCTTTTGTTTTATTATATTACTAGTGGCCTAGTGCATGAAATTCATGCACAGGGGAGGGGGTTCCCTCAGCCCAGCCTGCACCCTCTTCAATCGAACATCCCTCTCAAAATCTGGGACTGCTTGCTCCTAACCGCTCATCTGCCTCTACCTGCCTGATCGCCCCTAACTGCCCTCCCCTGCTGGCCTGATTTCACTTCCAACTGCCCTCCCATGCAGACCTGATTTTGCCCCCAACTGCCCTCCCCTGCTTGCCTGATCTCCTCCCCCTACTGCCCTCCCCTGCCAGCCTGATTGCCCCTGCCTCTGTCTCGGCCCCCACCACCACACTTTGTCTGGAAGGAAGTCAGACGTCTGGAAAATGGCTGGTTGACCTAGTCTAATTAGCATATTACCCTTTTATTAGTATAGATAATTTATATTTATGTTCTGACTCTTCTTTTTATTTCTCTAAAATGACAGGTGGTGTGCCAGTATTTGGAAAATTCCAATTTATCTGATAGAGCGTTGGTGCAGAATATTTTCCAAGCTCTGAATGTATATTACAATTATTCAGGCCAGGCGAGATGCCTGAATATGTCAGAGACATCAACTAGCAGTCTGGGATCCCTGGGTTGGAGCTATCAGGTAAGTATGTATGATTTATCCAAGTGGAACTTTTCATTGATATGGCTGTGCTGTAACAAAGTTCACAAGATTTTATCACCTAACCTGGATCTCAATGTAGTCTCTCTCTGAAGCTATGATAAGTTTTCTCATTCATTCATTCACTCATGTATTTAATCATCACCAAATTTAGTTTGAGTACTTATCATGGGTTAGGTTAGGCACCCTTCTAAGATCCACATATAAAAAGATAAGTAAGACATGATCGATTTTACTATCAAATGTAGCTTGTTGAAAAAGAAGGGCAATTAATACTACAATAGCTCATGATAAGTCCTGTAAAGGAAACATTTTATGGATACATAAATGAAGAGGAGTCTAACTTGATTCCCTCTGAGATTTTGTTCTTTCATCTGTACAATGAGAATAATAAGAATAAGAATACTTTCTTTCCAGAGTTGTTTTGAATATTCAGTCATATATAATAAACAGCTAATATACAAATGGACATCAGGATGCCTTCATGCCATCACACCCTAGTGACTCAAGACACTCAGCACTGGGGAGAGATGGATGGGGAGGTGCCAGGCACAAATGAGTTTGTGAGAGAGGAATGAGGACCAGCCAGGCACAAATGAGCTCACAAGAGAGGAATGGGGACTAGCCAGGCTGCGGCCCAAGAGAGAGACAAGCTGCCTGCCCCACAGTCCCAGGTGCCAGCGGCTGGGGTTGTAGCCTGGGAGAGGGACAAGCTGCCCACCCTGCAGTCTTGGGCACCAGTGGCTCTGCTTGCGCCTGTAGCCTGGCCCCAGAGAAGGACAAGCCACACACCCCATAGTCCTGGTGCCAGGGGCTGGGGCTCTGGACCAGGAGAGGGACAAGTCTCCTGCCCCATGGTCCTGGGTGCCTGCAGCTATGGCCCAGGCAAAGCTGCCTGGTCACAGATCCCTGCAGCTGCAGCTGGCTTGGGAGAAGCTGGTCAGGTCCTGGGTGCCTGGGACTGGCCGGAGGAGGGAATCCTGGGTCCTGGGTGTGGTGTGAAGTAGAGATGGTTTGGGGCAATCAAGTCAGCAAGGAAGCAGTAAGAGGCAATCAGGCCAGTAGGAGAGCAGTTAGGGGCAATCAGGCAAGCAGACAAAGGAGTTAGGGATGATCAGGCAAGCAGGCAGGCGAGCATTTAGGAGCCAGCGGTCCCGGATTGCAAGAGGCAGTCAGACATCCCCAGGAGTCCTGGATTGGAGAGGGTACAGGCTGGGCTGAGGCACTCTCCTGATCCTGTGCACATATTTCATGCACGGGGCATCTAGTAAGATAATAGATGTGAAAGAAAACAGTTTATAAAGAAGGAATATATGTATAGCTCTAACTTCTGTGATTTCTCATCTGAACCTTTGCAGGAGCAATGAGAGTTGGTATGACACAGAGAGGTAAAGAGCAGGAACTCTGAAGCCGGACTGCCTGAGTTCAAACTCTGGCTTTGTTGCTTACTAGTGTATGACTTTAGACTATTTAACTTATTTGTGCTTTAATTTTTCAGTAGACTCTCATGGGTTTCTTTCTCAGACTTGCACAGAAATGGTCATGCCCTTTTGTACCAATGGTATTGATGACATGTTTGAACCTCGCCCGTGGGACTTGAAAACATTTTCAGATGAGTGTTATAAACATTGGGGTGTGAAACCAAGACCCTCCTGGATTACTTCCATGTATGGAGGTAAAAACATCAGTTCGCACACGAACATCATTTTCAGGTGAGTTATTGCTGTTCTAAGGAAAAACTTTGTTGTTGGAGATATTTGTAGAATAGCTGAGAAAATAGAACCAGGAAAAATGTTGAACAATAAAATAATATAGAATACAACCAGTGGTATCCTGTTTTTCTATTTCTTGAAAGATAGAGGATGCTGGGAGCATATGAGATCTTGCTTTCAGGCATGTCATCAGTTTGGCTCAAATAAACTCTTATAAAAATGCCCTAAAAAAAGAAGGGGAAGAAAAAGAAAACAGAAAGAGATGTGGATAAGAGACATGATTTAGAAGAAAAAGAAGACAGAAAGAGGATGCGGAGTAGAGATATGTTTTTACACTATTACCACTATGGTTAAAGGCTTAAAAACAGCACAGCAACTAAATGAAAATATTTTTTTAAATCCTCAGCACAAAACGAAGCATCATTTGTTCACACTTTGTCTTATTTTTGTTACTATTGTTGTTAATGGTAATAAAACTTTTTTAGTATCTATTCAACAAATACTTTTGAAATACCCAATCTGTTCTGTTCCAGGCACTCTATGAAGAATTTTAAATAAATTTCCAAAAATTGAACCCTTACAACAATCCTGTGAAGTAGTTGTTATAGTTCCTTTTTACTGAGGTGGAAAGTGAGGGTCACTGTGTTCAGTCACTTGCCAAAGTTCATCCAGCTTTATTTTAGTTACTTAATAAAACCAGATTTCAACCTTGGCCTATTTGACCACAAAAATCCTATTTGTTCTTCTATATTATACTGCTCTTATGGTGACATATGTGGTATTGGTTCACACCAGAGTTATTTGAGTAGACTCTAAGTGTATCTGATTGTCACTTCAAAATTTCTATGTTTTGGCTTGTACATCAGATTGTCAGCTATTAATAATAGCAACGAGTTAATAAAAAAATTATTTCCAGATCTATATGGGAAATAGTAGAGAGATACCCATACACATTTCTTAACCTGGAGCTATTGTATAAATTGTAAATGTCATTTTTTTACAAACTTATAAATAAGAGTTAAGTTTGATTTTCAAGACATGCTCAATAGCTTTTAGGAGTTAGCAGTGCTGTTTTGACTGAAGGATCACTCCTTGGGTTTAGGCCCATAACACTGCTCACTTTGCAATCTAGTTTATTGGATTGAAGCTATTTCCTGATCCAGTAGGGTACCTACCCAAAATAAAAGGTAAAACACTTTAATGGGAACCTTAAAGATTCTTTTTGTTTAATTTTCTTAAGTTGTGTTAATAGGATTCTTCACAACTATAGTATTCAGCTCAGCCTTACAAAAGTGACAGTTGAACAAACAAATCTTTTTAGGGCATTTAAGGAAATGGTGCCAAATTCGGGTGTTTGAAATTAGGGAAATGTAAAAGGACTGAGAGGACTGAAGAAAGTTTAAGTACAAGCTTAGGGTCTTCAAGCTTATCATTGTTCCTCAGAGGAGAAAGTACTTTGTCAATTTTTTGTTTTTCTTTAGGAGCTAATCTCTGTGTAGTATTTATATGGATTTCTCTTGCATGCTAACATTCCAAGGTCATCCTTCCTTACTTTGACCTTATAAAGCTGCAGTTTAAGTTGAATTATAAAGTGGAGTGTATGAACATTTTAATATATGTGTCTTGGTCAAATACATTATCCTTTTTTATTGGATTCAACCATTACAGATATGTATTTTAGTTACCCATTTGTCCTGTTATATTATTTTCTTCAGGCCATCAAAATAACAGTCGTCATAATCATCATCATCATCATCATCATCATCATCATCATCGTTGGGAGGGAGATAGGTTTTTTATGAGAAAAATTTGGGGAAAGAACTAAAGCACATAGGTAGAAATGACAAAACTTTTAGTTTAGTATAAGGAAGAACTTTCTAAAAGTTCTATTTAAAAATAGATTTTCTGCTCCCTTGAGATTGTTAACTTCTTAATGGCAGAGACTGTCTTGATCATCTCTGTGTCTTTAGCACCTGCAACAGGGACTGGCACATAATGAATGTACAATAAGTATATTGATGAGGATAAGAAATGCCATTCGAAACTCAGGAAGGCTTCAGAGGCAAGTGCAAGTTTAAAGGCAGGACTGTGTGAAGATGCTCGTATGTCATTCTGCCATAGCAAGTCTACTTTTAAAATAAATACTTTTACATATGTTGCTAGGTGAAAATCCAATGCAAAAAAATTTAAGTTATTTAAAAAGTCAGAATTCTCCTGCTTTTCTGAAGGAAGCACATTCCCAAAGTAAAGGAGCAGCCTCAGGTGTCTCTGTTCTGTGTACTTAGTGGATACCAGCTAGAAAACATTTCTGGTTGATGTCTGAGAAAATGTCCAAGGAACCATGTGAAAATATCTTTATGTTCATGCTTCTCTCCTCAGGTTGCCTCACACAAATTCAAGCATGACTGCTTCTCTGATTGGAAAGTTCAGTCTGTATTTGTTGGGTTGATGATTTACAGGTTAAGAGCTTAGGCTTTCAAGTCAGAGAGACCTGGATGCTGTTTTTCCTTTTTCACCAAGTTAGCTGTGTAGTCTCAGGCAGATTGCCAATTTATATTATTAGAAAACTAGAGGCCTGGTGCACGAATTCATGCACATTGAAAGGAAAATAATTAGAAGAAATATTTTGGAGGCCAGGGAGGGTCTGCAGGAGGGCTCCAGGGCATGTCCAGCCTGTCTCGCCCAGTGCCAATCAGCTGGAACCCAGTAGCAAGCTAACTTACTGGTTAGAGTGTCTGCCCCCTGGTGGTCCATGCATGTTATAGTGACTGGCTGAGCGGTCGACCAAATGGTTGACTGATCAGTCAGACACTTAGCATATTAGACTTTTATATATATATAAATAGTGACTTCCTGACTGGTTTATTTCAGGGAGTAGGTAGATTGTTATGGAAGGGGGCACTGTGAGGGTAGAGATTTTTGTCTGTTCACTGAATTCCCTGTGCCCAGTCAGTGCTTGTCACAGAGTAGGCGCTCCATAAACATTTGCTGAATGAATGAAGACTCAAGAAATAGTAGCTATTAATGGTTTCACTTCAGCAGTTTTTTTTTCTATAGTGGTTTTGTTGGAAGGATTAATTTTCCCCCCATCCTTAATTGGTAAAAAATTATGTTACCCCAATGGTCATTCTCAGTTATTTAAATATAATCCAAAAGGGAATTCCTGAGAAACTGATTAACATAATTTTTCAGGCAAAGTAATTGTTCCCAGCAATTAAGTGAGGCTCACTGTTGGAAATTTTATCCAGGCAATTAGATTTTCTCATGAAAGCTATTATTACTTTTTTTTTTCCTTTGTAAATTTCCCAGTGACTGGTTTAGCTTTCACATGTCTAGGACCAAGAAATTCAAGTTCATGTGCATCTTAGGTCTCTCAGCAACTCCAAACACTGTTGCTAAGTCACTTGGCTGATTCAGATGACCTTTTAAATCAAATGCAGTTTGCTTATTATGTGGCTGTTAGGATGGCTTTTTTGTTTTGCAAATAATGGAGAGTTTCCTAATCGGGTTGCTCCTGTCAAATTGAAATAATGATAAAGGCTATTTGTTCACTCAAGAGAACCCAACCCCTTGTGTAGTTTACTTTAAATATATATTTGGTAGTTGAAAACTAAGGATCCTATTTTGCATGTGAGTTTTGCCTTTTGTTTTTAATAAAACCAAAACAATACATTTTTGGATTGATTCTCTCCCCTCCCTCCAAGCATGATGTTATTAAGTTGAAATTGAATGTTTTTTTTTCTTAAGAAAAGTGAAAATTTGTGGTGAGAATTTAAAGTTGCATTTCAAACACACATATATTTACTGTACCTAACATATTTTTCATTTAATTTGTACATTTGCCTAGAAAAAACTGATTGCATTAGTTTTTTGACCAATTTCTATGAGAAATAGTTTCATGTTACTTTTCAAAGTTCATATACTTCTCAGAAATAGCAACATTCTCAGGCTTACAAAATATAATAATTATAATGCTGCACATTTATGTGGTATTTTATAGTTTGTAATTTTCATATATAACATTTAACTTGGACTCCACAATATCCCTATGAGGGAGGGACATTATCTTTAAAAAATTTTTTTGGGGGTAATTCATATTGGAATTGAGGGTCATAGAAGTCAGATGACTTACCTCAAATCATGTGGCTAATAAGGGTATAAAAACTTAGATCTGCTGACTTAGTTAATAGTTCTTGCCACTGCTACACACAGGTGAAGTCAGTCTCTCTCTACATATTAATCACTTCTATTAACTCTGCTTTGTTATATAAAAAGTACTGAAGTGA
Organism: Antrozous pallidus; assembly: GCA_027563665.1. Classification (NCBI taxonomy): domain Eukaryota; kingdom Metazoa; phylum Chordata; class Mammalia; order Chiroptera; family Vespertilionidae; genus Antrozous; species Antrozous pallidus. The sequence continues at coordinate 53,156,319 of CM050520.1, read as the reverse complement.
TTTACATGTTCCTGACCTTGTATACATGTATTATAGATCTCTTTTGATTAGGGCATGTGGTATCTGGCCAAAGACAACTAGACATTCACATTTATTTTTCATTCCTTCAGTAAACATTTGCATGACTCCTATGAGTGCCAGGCACTGAAACTACTGTAATAAACAAAGTAGATAAAAATTCCTGTCCTTGGGTAGTTCTAGTTTGAGAGGTAGATAATAAACTAAATAGCACCTGTAAGTATGGTAGGAGATACATGCTAAGGAGAAAAAATAAACCAGGGAAGAGGACTGTGAAATGTTGGGGGGTATAAGAAAGACAGGTTTGAAATTTTAGATGGGAAGGACCAAGAAAGACTTCACCAGGGGGTGACTTTTGGAAAATGATCTGGCAGGAGTACCTAGATAGATATGAGTGTGGTGGAGTAAGAACACTCCACAAAGAGAAATTAGCAAGGGGAAAGGCCTTGAGAGGTCAGTGTGCCAGCAAGTTCTCCTCCAGGGACAGGAAGGAAGTCATTATGGCTGGATTAGTTAATGAGGGAGAGAATAGCAGGAGTTGAAATCAGCGTCAGCAGAGGGCCCACATCATGTAGAGACTTGTAAGTCCTAGTAAGGACTTTGATTTTTACTTTGAATGAGATGGGAAAACTTTTTTGAGCAAAGGAGTGACATAATCTGATTCAGATCTTAATAAGATCAAATCTTACCCTACTGATAGTAGGGAGATAAGACTAGTAAGAAAGGTCAGTAAAAGGCTAGTCAGGCTAGAGATAATGGTGACCTGGATTAGAGTGGTGGTAGTGAATATGGTGATAGGTATTCAAATTCTGGATATATTTGAATATGTAGCTGACAAGATTTGTTGACAGATTGGGTGAGAAAGAAATAGATTAAAGAGTGACACCAAACTTGAGCAACTAAGACAGGGTGCCATTCCCACAGAGATAAAAGAACATACATAAAAATGTCCTGTTGTTTTGAGTGATGGGTAGATAAAAATTTTCCAAAAGGTGCCATTTAAGGGGAAAGTGATCTAATATCTACAATGCCATGGGCCAGACACATCAATTCAGGTATTTTGGTCCCTATTTTATCTTGAGAAATCTAAGTTTCCATGAGATTAGGAAGATGAGAGGCTGACTTGGGACTGGAACCCTTGTATGTCGTATCCCAAAGTTTGTGCTCTTTTTACTGTTGTACACCACACAAGTCAAGAAGGTATGTGCTGTTGATTTCCAACAGTAGTCACATGTCCGTGAAATGTAATGTAGTATAAAATCAAGTACTAGACTAGGGTTATAAGAACTATGCTTGTATATCAGATTTGCCATTGCTAGCTGAATGAGTTGGATGTTAGCTTTCTTACCTATAAAAGAATTGTCATTAAACCTACCTCACAAGATTACTGTATGGGTCAAATGAGATAGACTTTGTATACTCTAAACCAGTCTATACATGTGTGGAGTTAATAATACCAGGGAACAATTAGATTTACAATAATGTCAAGAATGAAATACTTAGGAATGAGTTTAACAGAAAAAGTGTGAGATGTATACACTGAAAGCTACAAAAAATTGTTGGAAGAAATTAAAGGTCTAAATAATGAAAAGACATTTCATGTACTTATGGAAGAAGTACAGTCTTGCTAAGATGTCAGTCTTCCACAAACTGAACTACAGATTCAGTATTCCCTATAAAAATCCCAACTGTTTCTTTTTATAGAAGTTGACAAGCTCGCATTCAAATATATATAAAAACTGCAAGGGACCTAGAAGAGCCAAAACAATCTTGAAAAGGAAAAGCAAATATGAAGAACTCATACTTCTGGTTTTGAACTCATACTTCCTGGTTTCAAGTTGTTATAAGGCTACACTACTGTAATCCATACAGTGTGACACTTGTGTGCTTTCTTGCAGAGGTGCTCACAGGAATCATTGTTTATTGCGCTGGGGCACAGGAAGCCAAGACACGGAGATACAGAGATGGCTGACTGGCAGCCATTGCTGTTTGCTACACTCTGGTGATTCCCAGAGACCCTGCCCCACCCAATTTACAAACCCACCCAAACTGTGTGGAGCAGCTTTTGCATACGAATGGTCTGCCCTTCCACAGCTTAACCTAACAAATGGCAGCTGGGTCAGACAGCTCCAAAACTTCCAAACCCCAAACTAAGAGAAATCTGCAGATCTCCCTGTAGATCCTGCTGGGTGGCCTCAGGGAATAGCTGACTTGCACCTTCTGGGAGATCCAGGAGCCAGTGTACCTAGTGATCAGTGTGAGACAATATCAGACTTCAACTCCTCACATACATAAGTGACACACTCAAGGGGCAGACTCAGAGAGCACTAAAGCCCCACTGAAGCAAGTCCTGCCCAATATGGGTGTCTCCAGCACAGCAGTTATTCCATTATAGACACAATAGGTCCTCACAGCCAATTGGCCTGGAGGTCAATTCCTCCCAGTGTACCAACAGCAATCAAGGCTTAATTATACAACAAGACTGTGCATACAGCCCACAAAGGGGTACACCAAGAGTGTCCTCCTCAGGTGATTGGGGAGACTGAGCCACTGGGCCCTATAGGTCACCTTCCACACAAAATGAGTCTATCAACACAGGGAAGCAGGCAAATTGTAGAGACAAAGAAACATGTAATGAATGAAAGAAATGGAGGAAAGCAAACTACTGGATATAGAGTTCAAAACCACAGTTATAAGGTTACTCAAGAATCTTCTAGAAATCTCTGAGAAACTTAGGGAGACCTTCAAGGATCTTAATGAGAATGCCAAAAAAAAAAAAAAAAAAAAAAAAGGAAAAAGACCAGTCAGAAATTAAGCATATACTGTATGAAATAGTAATATACAGAAATTCAATAGTAGACTAGAGGACCCCAAGAATAAAACCAAAGATTTGAAATATGAGGAAGCAAAAAACACTCAAGCAGAAAAACAAAAAGAAAAAAACAATCCAAAAATATGAAGATAGTGTAAGGAGCCTCTGGGACATCTTCAACTGTACCAACGTCTGAATTATAAGGGTGCCAGAAGAAGAGACAGAGCAAAATGCTGAAAACCTATTAGAAGAAATGATAGAAAAATTACTACCCTACCTGGTGAAAGATAATAGACCTACAAGTTCAGGAAGCACAGAGTACCCCAAATAAGAGGAATCCATAGAGGACCACACCAAGACACATCATAATTAAAATGCCAAGGGCAAAAAGCAAAGAATTTGAAAGCAGCAAGAGAAAAACAATTATCTACATCTCTATGATTGTCAGCTGATTTCTCAACAGAAACTATACAGATCAGATGGGAGTGGCAAGAAATATTCAAAGTGATGAATAGCAAGAACCTACAACCAAGATTACCCAGCAAACCTATCATTCAGAATTGAAGGTCAGATAAAGAGCTTCACAAACAAGAAAAAGCTAAAGGAGTTCATCACCACCAAACGAAGATTATACGAAATGCTGAAGGGTATTCTTTAAGAAGAGAAAGAAGAAGAAAAAGGTAAAGATAAAAATTATGAACAACAAATACACATCTATCAACAAATGAATCTAAAAATCAAGTGAATAAAAAATCTGATGAACGGAATAAACTGGTGAATACAATAGAATCAGGGGCACAGAAAGGGAGTGGACTGACAATTCTCAGGGGGAAAAGGGTGTGAGGGGTGCGGGAAGACATTGGACAAAAATCTTACATCTGTGGATGAGGACAGTGTCGATGGGTAAGGGCATGGGGCTAGGAGTGGGAACTGGATGGAGGTGAGCTATGGGGGGAAAAAGAGGAACAATTATAATAATCTGAACAATAAAGATTTATTTAAAATAATGGATCAAATGATTTAATTGATGACCCAGTTTAAAAATTGGGAAATGCAAATCAAAGCCACAATAAGATTCATTTCATACCCACATGGGATGACTGTAATTAGAGGATGAGGGGATAGATGAAAAAGGTGAAGGGAAATATAGTCAATAAAACTATTGTGATAAGTTTGCATGGTAATAGGTGATTACTAGAATGAGTGAGGTGATCACTTGAAAGCTATAGAATTGTTATATTGTACACCTAAAATTTATATAACTAATATAATATTGTATACCAATTATACTTAAATTTAAGAAAGTAAAAAACAAAAAGGTAAGTGTTGGCAAGTGTATAGAAAAGTTGGAACCCTCATATGTTGCTAGTGTGAAATGTAAAATGGTGCAGCCACTTTGGAAAACAGTTAGGTATTTCTTCACAAGGTTAAGTCACCATATATACCAGCAATTCCATTCTTAGGTCAGTCTGTACCCAAGAGAAATGAAAACATGTATCCATGCAAAAAATTTTACATGAATGTTCATAGGAGCAATATACACAATTGAAAAAAAGTGGAAACAACACAAATGTACATCTGATGAATGGATACATAAAATGTGGCATAGTCATACAATGGAATATTATCTGGCAATAAAAAGGAATAATGTACTGAGACATACTACAACATAGATGAAACCTGAAAACATTATGCCACAGTGAAAGAAGCCAATCACAAAAGACCACCTATTATATAATTCCATTCATATGAAATGTCCAGATTAGACAAATCCATAGATACAAAGAGTAGATTAGTGGTTGCCTGTGACTGAGTAAGGTAGTTTGGGGGAGGAAAATGGGGATTATTAGCTACCAATGAGTATGGGTTTCTTTTCAGGATGAAAATGTTCTAAAATTGTGGTAATGGTTACAAAACTCTGAATATACTAAAAGCCATTAAATTCTACATTTTAAATGGATAACTTTTGTGGTGAAATATATCTCAACAAAGCTATGAAATATTATTAGGGATCCTATGATTGTATTGGATTTTTACTAAGCTAAACTAAATAGCCTGCTTCAAGGATTGATTCTTTTTACAGTGAAAAGTGTTCTACGAACCAGCCAGGATTAATAACTTAATAGCATTTCTGTAACTTTAAAGCCAATGTAAAATGGGTATCTTTGAATAATGGCCAAATTTTCTGCTTCAGATTTGGAGGAAGTTTTTCAGTTCAGTCATCCTGTTTTCCAAAGTATTGTACCATAAAGAAAGTAGTGTATGAAAAATGAAGATTTTTTTTAAAGAGCTAAAAGATAATTATCAGTTCAAATATGAGAGTTTTTATTTATTACTTTCATAGTTGGCTTCTAAGAAAGTGGCATTAATTGAGGAACTGCTATGTGCCTGATACTTGTTCTTATTAAATATAACCACTGTACCATCTTGTCTAACGTGTACAATAACCTTATGGATTGATGGCTGCTTCCTATACACCTCCCACTGGGGATCGAGCCTGCAACCTGGGTATATGCCTTGAATGGTAATCGAACCATGACCACCTGGTTCATAGGTTGATGCTCAACTACTAAGCCATGTCTGCTGGGCTGGTCCTATTTCTTGTACTTGGTTTCAGATATATTGTAGAACTCCAGTATGAATCACATTTCTATTGGACAGATTCAGTCTTCAGTTCAAATCCCCCAGTTTATATATAAGCTTGTAATTTTAATTGTGCATAAAGTAGATTTCTTCTATCTTATCTGGATATAGGTATGAAAAACTAACAATCTTATTTTTTTCTTCTTTCTCTCACATAGCAATGGTGATTTAGATCCCTGGTCAGGAGGTGGAGTAACCAAGAACATCACAAACACCTTGGTTGCCATCATTATCCCAGAGGGGGCCCATCATCTAGATCTCCGAGCCAACAATGCCTTTGACCCGATGACCGTGCTATTAGCCCGCTCCTTGGAAGTTAAATACATGAAGCAGTGGATTAGAGATTTCTATGCCAGTCTAAGGAAGAAGCACTGAACAACTTTTGATCATTTTCAGTTTCTTTTATGTTCAATCCACCCATATTCCCATTCACTTTGGCTTTCTACGCATAACCACTTTCCTTTTTTTAATCATTAGATTTGGTGGGACAAAGTTGAGATAGAAAAGAGGGTGATGGTGGTGACAGCAGTCACTCTACACCCCAGGTTCTGGCCATCTTTGCACCTCTTTTAGGAGGAATTTTTTTGTGACAGCTGTCTCTCACCATCAGTGGCCCTCATAACTGGAGCAGAGTTCCTGACTGCCTTTCACAAGAGTTAGAGTCAGTTCCTTTGTTTCTCTGCAAGCAGCGATTTCTCTTGCTTTTGAGACAAGTCTCTGGCTCATTTATTATTCCATATCCCTGCTCTCCCAAAAGAAAAAGCAAAAAAATAGATAAAAATGAAGTAATTGCAGCTGATAGGAAGGGTGTCCAATGCCAATTCAGAATATAAGAGCCGTTTCTTTTGTACTTGATTTACAGGCTTTGAACTGTGCTGTAAATAAAGAATAAGGCTGGACCTTATACCTGTGTGTTGCTCCTGAAGTTCATTTCCAGCTGTGGGGAATGCTGTGTGCACTGGGCTTGGCTGTTTTTGGAAAGTCCTTTAATTTTCTCTTTTCCACTTGGCAGCTCTTCTTAGTTCTGGGATATTTGCCACTGTGGTATTGCCAGTAAGAAATCTGGCCTGTTTCTGCTCCATTTCTCTTTGTTCCTAAGGTCAGTTTTGTGGTAATTTGGTTCCATTTTGCCCGTTTAGGAAAAAAACTATGTTTTGCTTCATTTTACACCAGAGCAAGCTTTTATATGCTATGGTCACTGATGATACTTCAGTAAGAAGCCTTTAAAAGTTGATTAATCAGCTATTCAGAAGGTAGAATGTAGTTACGTCCAGCATTTTTTAAAATTGTATTTTCTGGTAGTTGTTGCAGCTGTCATTCAAGTCAGAAGTGTCAGGACACTAAGAGGCAGGTGCACGAGAACTTTTCTGTATGGCATGCAAAAGACAAGCTGACTAATTCATGCGGGCAGCATATTTGACATTAATAAATGGCCAAGCCGTTCCTACTTCCAAAGGGTTGGCTTCTTTCAAGCAGTTCTTACACTGAAACCTTTCTTCAGAAGAGCTTTTCTAGGATAACAAATAGGGTTGGATCAAAACCTTTCAGGGACACAGAGAGAGACTAACAGTTTCTACTCTGTTGAAAGAGTTCTTCCCCCTTGTTTCTTTTTATTTTCTCTCAAAAAATTTTTCTCTTCACCTTGCCTTGAGAGCATTTGCTGCTTTTTAAAAACTGTACCTTTCTCAGTCATTTCTAAAGTACTTATTTTTTTTTAAATGCATGTATAAAGTTTAATTCTTGGTAAGGGGCTGAAATATTTCCCTTATTTTCCCTGGCATCCGGGAGATACAGAAAAATCTTTGTCTGGTTTCAGAAGCTTTCAGTTCTCATTGTAATGAGTTGTCCATCAAAGCATTTGGTCACTACTTTCATTTCAACATCAGAGAAAAGTCTGCTGATGTGGGAATTTAAGAGTCAAAACAATACTAGTTTTCAGTTTTTATTCTTTGTCAACTAACAAGTTATGTAATGCAAAGTTTATGGGCTTTCTAGATGATATTCTTACTATTTATTTTAGGATACTGTTGATTTTAGGGTATTTTCCTTGAAATCGTTTTACTTGTTTAAAATCTTTAAAATACTTTGCCACTTCATTTTGTATTAATTCTTTGGTTGAATCGCATTTTTGTAAAAAAAAAAAAATATTACCAAAAAAAAAGAGACATCTTTTCTGCAATTATAATTTAGTCTTCTGTACATGTTGTTTTTTTTTCTATGTACATTTTATGATAGATGGCAACCATAATTAAAGTTAGCCTAATTATAATATGCTGAAATTGACTTTTAAATTGAAAAAAATTAGAATATCAAATAAACCTCATTTAAAGTATCCTTCTAATTAATAGATGATGCTTTTGAAAGACCAGGAAAGAGAGACAAAGAGAGATGGGGTAGTTTTTTGTTTTTGTTACTTTAACTACATAGAGTCAATGGTTAAAACTAAGGAAAATTAAGGATCTTTCTTAAGGGTTCTGTATAGTCAAGAGATTAGCCAGAGGAGGCAATGTCTAGTCTAGCATACTAGTATTAGCAAAGACACTTCAGATCCTCAGTCCAATCCCATCATTTGTAGATAGATGGCATTGTTGTACAGAGAGAAATAACTTGTATAAGGCGTCACAGCTCATCTTTGGTAGCACTAGGCCGCCTTGAATGCAGGTTGGTTTGTTGTTATTTATTGGTGTAGGTTAACCTTTAGATTAAAAAATAAAACCTCACCAGTTTAAGCAAAAGAGGGAATTTATTGAAATTGTAGGAATGGCTTCAGGTCTTGGGTAATTAGGAATTACGAGGGAATGGAGCTGGGGTTTTGAAAGTCATTAAAAGTCAAGCCTGCTGTTGGCCTGCGGACTGAAAGGTTCCAGGTTCGATTCTGGTCAAAGGGCATGTACCGTGGCTGTGGGCACATCCCCAGCAGGAGTTGTGCAAGAGGCAGCTGATCGATGTTTCTCTCTCATCGATGTTTCTGACTTTCTATCTCTCTCTCTTCCTCTCTGCGAAAAATCAATAAAAATATATATTAAAAAAAAAAAAAAGGCAAGCCTGCTATTTCTCTTTTGCTTGCAACAGAGGTAACCAGTGTTCACCCTGTGGAGGAGATTTGCTCCTCAGATGTTTACTTTGGCTAGCAGTCTAAAGTGTGCATGTGCATCAGAATTACTTTGAGGGCTCCCCAAAACAGTCATTGATAAGTCCCACCCCAGAGTTTGTAATGAATAAGTCTTAGGGTGGGTCTTTGGAACTTGCATTTCTAACAGTTCCCCAGGTGATGCTGAGTGTTGAGTCACATGTTGAAAACTACGGTTGAAAGAATTCTGAATTTCAGTTTCTTCAAACAGGGCATGTCCCTTCAGTTCACCTCACTCCTATTGTCCTGCCTGATCCCATTTGGGTATGGTAACTTTGCCATCATTTCTCTTCCCATTGCTGTTCCAGTCTCTCTGCAGACCAATTTCTTATTCTTTTCTTGCACAGGGCCTATGGTGACTTACCAAAATGGTGTCCTCCAGGTCCTGGAGGCTACACCACCTCACAAGCCCACAAGTCTCAGGTGGTTAGGGAGGGGCAAGGTCATAAAAACATGGTGTCAGAGACACTATTTGGGATGAAAGGGAAGAAGTTCAGTCAACTCTGTATCTATAACACAGTGTTTCTGGGAACACAGGCATCCAACAAAATGCCAAAATTTGTGCAGTAGAAAGATCCATAGGTAAGCAAGTTTGGAAAATAATGCATTAAGCAAAATTAAATAGTTGGATTTTTAAAAATTGTAAATATGCATTATAATTCTCCAAGATGGTAATTGAGAATGCAACTTGTCCTACTTTTTTAATTTACTTACTAGAAGCCTGGTGCATGAAATTCGTGCACAGAGGGGGGTTGTTCCTCAACCCAGTTTACACCCTCTCCAATCTGGGACCCCGAGAGGGATGTCCGACTGCCTGTTTAGGCCCAATCCCTCTCATAATCCAGGACTGCTGGCTCCCAACTACTCACTTGCCTGCCTTCCTGATTGCCCCTAGCTGCTTTTGCCTGCCAGCCTGATTGCCCCAACTTTCCTCCCCTGCCAGTCTGATTACCCCCAGCTGTTCTCACCTGCTAGCCTGATCTCTCACACTGCACTCCTCTGCTGTGACCCACCTCCTCCACCAGGTCCCGCCTCCTCCACGTCAGGTGGTGGAAATGCCAGGACCGGCCTCCACCGCGTCATGCAGAGTTGTGGGATCCCCAAGCCTCACTGTGCAGAGCGCCATCTGTGGTGACCATCTTGTGGCGATGTCATGCGAGGGTGTCATACGAGGGCGTGATACCATCTAGACTTATTATTTAGGATGATTGTTCTGGACAAATGTCTATTAAGTTCCTCTGTGGATATTTTTATGTTGAGTTGTATGAGTTCTTTATATATTTTGAATATTAAACCCTAATTGGATATGTCATTTGCAAATAAGTTTTCCCATTCAGTAGATTGCCTTTTTGTTTTGTCAATCATTTCCCTTGCTGTGCAAAAGCTTTTCAGTTTGATGTAATCCTATTTGTTTAGTTTTGCTTTTTTTGCCCTTGCCTGGGGAGACAGATCCAAATTTTTTTTCTAAGACCTATGTCAAAGGATTTATTGACTATGTTTTCTTCTAGGAGTCTTATGGTGTCTAGTCTTAGGGGTTTTGGGAAGAAGGGTGAAATAGAGATACAAATTTCCAGTTATAAAAAAATTATTCTGCTGTCGAATGGAGTGTGCAATGTAAGGGCAAGCTTGTGATGTAGGAGACCACTATTGCAGTTGTTCAGGTAAGAGAAGAGATAACTTTGACTAGTGTGGTGAAAGTGAAAATATGAAGTGGATAAATTTGAGAGGGATTTAGTAAGGCATGTCAGTGAGATTTGGTGATGAGTTCTATATAAGATATGAGTTGGGCAAGTGTCAAGGATGATATTTTCTGGCTTGTGCACTTGAATAGATGGTGGTGTCATACTGGAAAGAGGATGGCCAGGTTTGGCAGAAAGATTATGAATTTAGTTTCATTTTGCTGAGTTTTGTGCACTTTTGAAATAAACAAGTAGAGTTAGCTGTCAAGTAGGGCTGTTGGGTGTAAAGATCTCAAGTCCAGTTTGGGTCGAAAAGCCATGGTGAATAGACAGCAATCAAAGCATGGAATGTGTTGTCAAGGAACTTGTGTTCAGAAAACACACTTCAGGAGCTGCTATGGTATTGTACCTACTATGATACATTCTTTTCTAAAAATTGTTTTTTATTTTAAAATTATTTTAAATCCTCACCCAAGGTTATTTTTCCAATGACTTAAAGTGGGAGACAGAGAGAAACATCAATGTGAACTGGTTGCCTCCTGCAGGTGCCCTGACCAGAGTCAGACCAAGGAGGAACTTGAAACCAAGGTACGTGTCTTTGACTGGAACTGAACCCAAGACCCTTTGGTCCACAGGCTCACACTCTATGCACTGAGCCAAACAGCTAGGGCCTATGATACACTCTTAAGAAATCCCCAAACATCCTTATTCTTCTACAACTTTAGCCCTTTTGAGTCCACTGCTGACTCACTACCTGATCCCTGGTACAGCCTTTGCTCAAATTGTGATCTATTTTTCTGCACTCATTTTCCATTCTTTTAAAAAAATTTAATCTTTATTGTTCAGATCATTACAATGTTGCTCTTCTTCCTCCCCATAGCTCCCCTCCACCCAGAACCCATCCCACCCTCCGCCCTTACTTTACCCCCACTGTCCTCATCCATAGGTATTCGATTTTTGCCCAGTCTCTTCTTGCACCTCCCACACCCCTTTCCCCCTGAGAATTGTCAGTCCATTCCCTTTCTATGCCCCTGATTCTGTTATATTCATCAGTTTATTATGATCATCAGATTTTTAATTCACTTGATTTTTAGATTCACTTGTTGATAGATGTTATTTGTTCATAATTTTTATTTTTATCTTTTTCTTCTTCTTCCACTTCTTAAGGAATACCTTTCAGCATTTCATATAATACTGGTTTGGCAGTGATGAACTCCTTTAGCTTTTTCTTGTCTGTGAAGCACTTTATCTGACCTTCAAGTCTGAATGATAGGTTTGCTTGATAGAGTAATCTTGGTTGTAGGTTCTTACTATTCATCAATTTGAATATTTATTGCCATTTCCATCTGGCCTGCATAGTTTCTGTTGAGAAATTAGCTGACAATTGTATGGGTGCTCTCTTGTAAGTAAATTTAAAATAAAAAAACTTACTGTTTTTCTCTTGCTGCTCTTAATATTCTCTCTTTATCTTTTGCTCTTGGCATTTTAATTATGATGTGACTTGGTGTGGTCCTCTTTGGATTCCTTTTGTTTGGGGTTATGTGCACTTCCTGGACTTTTAAGTCTACTTCTTTCAGCAGGTGGGGGAAGTTTTCGGTCACTATTTCTTAAAATAGGTTTTCAGTATCTTGCTCTTTCTCTTTTTGTGGCATGCCCATAATTCGGATGTTGGTATGCTTGAGGTTGTTCCAGAGGCTCCTTACACTATCTTCAATTTTTTTAAAATTATTTTTTGCTTCTTGCTTTTCTGGTTGAGTGTTTTTTGCTTCTTTGTATTTCATATCTTTGACTTAATTCTTGTGGTTCTCTAGTCTGCTGTTAGGTCTCTGTATAATATTTTTTATTTCAGTCAGTGTATGCTTAATTTCTAGATGGTCCTTTTTCATATCCTTCAGAGTCTCACTCATCCTTCAGGGTCTCGCTCATACCCTTAAGGATCTCATTAAATTTATTGGCCTTTTCTAGGAACCTCTTGAAAAACCTTATAACCATGGTTTTGAACTTTATGTCCAGTTATTTTTTTCCCTCCATTTCTTTCAAATGTGACTTGTTACCTTGTCTTCCCATCTTGGCTGCTTCCCTGAGTTGGTCAAGTAGGTTTGTGTGGTAGGTGTCCTCTAGGGGACAGTGGCTCAGCCTTCCCAGTTGCTTGAGGTGGATACTCTTGGTGAACCTCTTTATGGGCTGCACAGTCTTGTAGTTAAGCCCAGATTGTTGTTGGCATTGCTGGGAGGGTTTGACCTCCTGGCCAATTGGCTGTGAGAACCAGCTGTGTCTGCACTGTGAGAGCCACTGTGCTCAGCTTGGATGGGGTGGAGTCTCTGGGATGAGCAGGCAGCCTTGGTTTCTGGTCATCCCCATCCTTAATAGCTCCCAGGTGTCTGTGGCCCATGGCAACGGCTGCACGCACCTCTGAAAGAAAGCTGCCCGGAGCTCTGCCTGCTGTCGAACAGTCTAGTTTCTCTCCAAATGAGTCTGGACACCCAAAGACTCACCTGGAATGGGAAAACAAAGCAGTCCAGTGGTTTTTGTTTTTGTTTTATTCCCTCCCGAATGATAGAGCCAGCATGAGCCCTCTCTGATAGCTTATGTGCCTCTGCAGCACCTGAGTTTCAGTGTGCTTCCTCCTTACTGTCAAGTTTCACTGTGTATGAGTTTCACCCAAAACTCGCCTGAAGCTGGGGCTCAGTGCAGTGTGATGCCTTTGTCTCCCTCCCCGTTCGAGTAAACCAGCTGGGTATTCAACTGCCTGCCCTATCCACTCGTGCTCGGCTCCACACCTCTGACTCCATGCATATTCACAACTCTGCCCTCCGCATCTCTCCCCGAGTTTCAGTCTCCTTTTATCTTTCCTTATATTTGTGGAATGTCCATCAGCCATCCCTCTGGTGGTTCTGGATGCTGTCCATTTTGTCTTATAGTTGTGGTTTTGAAATTGTTGTATGGGGCAACAGTATTGGTGTTTCCCTATGCCGCCATCTTGGTTCCTCCTCATTTCCCATTCTTACTGCCACCATTCACGTTCTAACACCCTGAGATTCAGCCATACCAAACTTTCTATTATTTCAAAATACCACTCTTCTGTCTAAAATATTCCACTCTCAGCATTACCCTTTAATGTTTTCACTAGCAAATTTCGGTGTATTTTTCAAGTCCAGATCCATTTGATAACTTCTCCAGTGAACTCTTACTAAGCTTTCCCTAAATTGTAATATTGTGCTAATTGTTCTTACCCTATTTTCAGGAAGACCAAGCAAGCTCTCTGAGAGCAGGGACTGTGTCTTCTTCCTTCTGATCAGCATCCAGCCTGGGGCCTGGCAGCCAGGTCTCAGTAGGCCCTCTGCAAATTGATACAAACAGATGCATTTCAGGGTGGAAAGCCAAGCTTCCCATCCATATCTCTCTGCTCATGTGACTTCCCATGGGCTCTTCCGAATTTTGGAAAGGGGATCTTCTAGTACTCAAAACCTCTAGAACTTGTACTTACTGGCTTTTCCTTTCAACAGCATGTCCCTGGATCCCTCTCCCACTTCATCAGTCTGGCAGTCATTCTTAAGGGGCTGAATGTAGCTGCCTTAATGTTAGGTGAGAAGAGAACACTGACTAGAAATAGCCATTGAAGCAACTGGATTTCTCCAGAGCCACTTTTTCAATGCAAAGGGTCCCAGAGGGGGCTGGTTACATAAATTTTGCTGTCTAATAATGCAGATGGGAGGGTAGAAGCTCACAACAGCAGCCGTGGAAATCAATCTTGGGATCATTTAGTTTTACATGCGAGTTTAACATGGCTAACAGGCCCAGAGTGTGAGAGTTAATTGCACAAGGTCATAGAGCTAACATGTTTGTGTATTATTCATTTAAAATTTATTGTCACACCTGGTTAAGAAAGGATTTCAGGTGATTTAAAGATATAAATTAAACATTTAAAAGGAATAGAGATGTAACATGAATCTGGGAATGCAAACTATGAAGCAGAATTTATTGAAAAGCTCCACAGAATACTAAGAAGGCCAGTTGTGAGTGGTTGTTACATAAAAGGGAGTATCTTTTGATGTTTGAACATGGTTGAAATAAATTTAAGTAGGTTTCTTTATTGTAGAATCTCTCAAAACTTTGATATGTCACATGTATTGTGAATCAACAGGAATGAGAAAATTTTCAAACTTATTTGATCTGAAACACTTCCCCCTTCACCCCAGCATTTGAAGAGCTAGTGCTTTGCCAGACAACTATTGGGAAATGCTGCCATGGAGTTTCCTATATTTTCTGAAAATGGGGCCAAGATAATTTGGCTCTAAGCTTCCTAGCAGCCATCTGCAAAGAGGAAACAGAAGTTGGTTAAACGGTTCATGCTGTGGTTGAGATAAAACAGGACCAGTCAGCCTGGAGAAGCCAGGCAAGAACTTCTTCTTCTTTTTAAAAAAATCTTTATTGTTAAGTTTATTAATTACATTGTTCCCCCCTTTTCTCCCCTATAGCTCCCCTCCACTTGGTGCCCATCCCATCCTCCGCCCTCACTTACCCCCTCCCACTGTCCTCTCCCATAGGTGCATGATTTTTGTCCAGTCTCTTGCTGCACTTCCCACACCCATTTTCTCCCCAAGAGTTGTCAGTCCATTCCTTCTCTATGTCCATGATTCTGTTATATTCACTAGTTTATCCTGTTCATCAGATTATTAATTCACTTGAATTTTAGATTCATTTGTTGATAGATGTGTATTTGTTGTTCATAATTTATATTTTTACCCTTTTCTTCTTCCTCTACTTAAAGAACATCTTTCAGCATTTCATATAATATTGGTTTGGTGGTGATGAACTCCTTTAGCTTTTTCTTATCTGCGAAGCACTTTAGCTGACCTTCAATTCTGAATGATAGCTTTGCTGGATAGAGTAATCTTGGTTGTAGATTCTTGCTATTCATCACTTTGAAAATTTCTTGCCACTCCCGTCTGGCCTGCATAGTTTCTGTTGAGAAATCCACTGACAATCGTATGGGTGCTCCCTTGTAGGTAACTAACTGTTTCTCTCTTGCTGCTTTTAATATTCTCTCTTTGTCTTTTGCTCTTGCCATTTTAATTTTGATGCGTCTTGGTGTGGTCCTCTTTAGATTCCTATATTTTGGGGTTCTGTGCACTTCTTGGGCTTTTAAGTCAATTTCTTTTACCAGATGGGGGAAGTTTTCAGTCACTATTCAAGTATGTTTTCATTATCTTGCTCTCTCTCTTTTTCTGGCACCCCTATAATTCGGATGTTGGTATGCTTGAGGTTGTCCCAGAGTCCCCTTACACTATCTTCAATTATTTGGATTCTTTTTGCTTCTTACTTTTTTGGCTGAGTAGATTTTGCTTCTTTGTATTTCAAATCTTTGACTTGGTTCTTACAGTCCTCTGGACTGCTTTTAGGACTTTGTGTAATATTTTTTGTTTCAGTCAGTGTATACTTAATTTCTAGTTGGTCCTTTTTCATATCCTTGTAGGTCTTGTTCATTTCCTCGTACGTCTTGTTCATTTCCTTGTTGGTCTTGTTCATTTCCTCATAGGTCTTGTTCATTTCCTTGTAGGTCTTGTTCATTTCCTTGTAGGTCCCAGCCTTTTCTAGGAGCCCCTTGAAAAACCTTATAACCATGGTTTTGAACTCTATGTCTAGTCATCTTTTCCCCTCCATTTCTTTCACATCTGATTTCTTTCCATTTCTCTGCATTGTGGCTGCTTTCCTGAGTTGATCCATTAGCTTTGTGTGGTAGATGTCCTCTAAGGGACAGTGGCTCAGCTTCCCCAGTTACCTGAGGTGGATACTCTTACTGTAGCCCGTTATGGGTTGTACAGTATTGTTGAAGTTAAGCCCAGCTTATTGTTGTTAGCACTAGAAGGATTTGACCTCCAGGCCAATTGGCTGTGAAGGTAAGCTGTGTTCAGGTTGGATGGGCGGAGTCTCCAGGCTGAGCATGCGGCATCAGCTCCACCCTATGTGGTGCGTGGGTCTCTGTGCTGATGGTAATGGCTGCTCGCACCTCCCTCTGAGAGAAAGCCACTGCCAGTCTCCACCCGTTGCCAGACAACTCTGCCTATCCCCAAATGAGTCTGCACACCCAAAATCTCGCCCAGTGTTGTAAAACAAAGCAGTCCCTTGGTTTCCCGAATGAGGGAGCAAGTCATGAGTCCTCTCTGTGCGGTCGCGCACTTCTGTCCCCAATTTTACGCACAAACTGCTGTTCCAAGTTACGAGCACTCTCCTCAAACTCACAGACCTCTGCCACGCCTGGGTTTTAGCTTACCTTCCCCGGACCTTGGACCTCACCTGAAACTGGGGAATCAGTGCAGAGGGACGCTTCCGCCCTCCCTGTTGGAGAAAACCAGCTGGGTTTGCTGCTGCCCACCTTTTATGGCTTGCGCGCACATGGCTCCAACCTCTCTCTGCGCATATCTTCAATGCTGAACTCTGCAGCTCCTCTGAGTCACAGTGTCCTATCTTTACTTTCATTTGTGGAATTTTCACTAAGCCAGCTTTCCAGTGATTCTGGATGATGTTTGTTTTGTTGTAGTTTTGGAATTGTTGTGTGGGGCAGCAAAATAGGTGTTTACCTATGCTGCCACCTTGGTTCCTCTCCAGGCAAGAACAACTTCTTGATAGAGCCTTAGAAAAGGGAAAGTGTAATGTAATGAACTAGAGGCCTGGTGCATGAAATTCATGCACAGTGTATATGTGTGTGTGTGTGCCTCAGCCCAGCCTGCACTCTCTCCATTCTGGGGCATCCCTCTCACAATCCAGGACTGCTGGCTCCCAACCACTTGTCTGCCTGCCTGCTTGATTGCCTCTAACTGCTTCTTCCTGCCCGCCTGATCACTCCCTAACCACTACCCTGCCAGGATGATCAATACCTAACTGCTTCCCTGCAGGCCCAGTCACCCCCAATTGCCCTCCTATGCAGACTTGTTCATCCCTAACTGTCCTCCCCTATAGGCCTGGTCCCCCCAACTGCCCTCCCTTGCAGGCCTGGTCCCTCCCAACTGCCCTCCCCTGCTGGCCATCTTGTGGTGGCCATCTTGTGTCTACATGGAGGAAACCATCTTTGACCACATGGGGATGGCCATCTTGTGTGTCAGAGTGATGGTCAATTTGCCTCTTACCTCTTTATTATATAGGATGATATCTTCAACTTCTCTACATATATTGCTGAATTTCACTGTATTCATCTTTATCTGATTCTTCAGTGCAGAGGAAAGTCATAACACCAAACAGTCTATACTAGTAGAAGGATAATATGCATGGCCAGGATGCCCTCACAGTAATGACCAAACAGCAGGCTGTGTGGGGTGACAAGGCTGGCGGGGGTTAGTGTCGGATGACCAAATGACTGAACAGCAGGCTGTGGGGTGACCAGGCCAGTGGGGGGGGGGGGCAGTTGGTGGTAACCAGGCCAGCAGAGGGGGGCAGTGAGAGGCAACAAGGCTGATGAAGGTGGGGCAGTTGGGGGTGACCAGGCTGGTAGGGATGGCAGTTAGGGGCAATCAGGCAGGCAGGTAAGCAGTTAGGAGCCAGTGGTCCTGGATTGTGAGAGGGATGTCCAACTCCTGGTTCAGGGGTGTCCGGTAGTCAGACATCCCCTAGGGGTCCCGGATTGGAGAAGGTGCAGGCTGGGCTGAGGGGGACTCCCCCCATGCACAAACTTTGTGCACCATGCCTCTAGTTATTTTATAATAAACTAATGAATATACCACAGGTATATATACTGATCTGGTTTAATCTAGAAATAGATTTTATTATCTCAGTGAAGACTGTCAGCCAAAATTTTGCCAGGTAGATAGTTTACTTGCTGTAGTAGACAGTTGAACAGGGAAAAAAGAATGAAGAATGTTTTATAACATACATGAAATACTAGTTTGAAAAAAATAAGCTCAGACACCTGAATTTATTATCATCCTTCTTGGCTCACGAGTGCACTATTGGACCAACTAACTGTAGCTCACCAGCTATGTGGAGGCAGAGAGTCAGGTGTTTTGACCACCAAGACGTTTGCATCAGTTACTAAATTTCCTCTGTGGCTTTGGGAAGTGGTTTTAACCAGTTTTCTTTGTTTTATAACTACTGAAATGTGACATAAATAGCTGAAGAAAGGTTTATAGAAAGCTAGCAATCAATAACTCCAAGATATTAAACTCGAAATAAAACTTTTACTCAGGTGATATTTGGATGCTATGACACTGAAGGTAGACAATAAGCACACTTGAATGAGTGCAATATAGTGCAGTATCCAGATGGTTTGGTAAATGGCTCTCTTCTTTCATCAACAAAGGCCAATGAATTACTCTTGTTCCTTTATAGTTGACAGAGATAGTTTATATGTTACCCTGGTGTCAATTAAATGGGACAATCTACCTACCTTTAGAATGCATGGTACAACATAAACTAGTAAAATATCCATCTGCTTTGTATTGAAGGCACTTGTGGGCAGATTTCCACCATCTCCTTTGTCTCCTTTTCTGAGGCCACAAAATCCTCACCTGCAGGAGTTTAGTCTTTAAGTCTAAGTTAGTGGTTTTCAGCAGGCAGCACTTTTGGTCTGCAGGGGACCTTTGGCAATGTCAGAAGACATTATTATTTGCCACAACTTTGAGAAAGGGGGTGTTGCTGCTGGCATTTAATGAGTATACACCAGAGATTCTTCTAAGAATCATACTATACAAAGGACAAATCCCACAACACAGAATTATGTGGCCGAAAATGGTGATAGTATTGATGTTTAACCTAAATCTCTATAATAATTTAAGGCCCTTTATTAAAGGCTTATGTTGGAAAGGAGATGAAATATTGATTGTTAATTTAATTCATCCAATAGTCTTACACTATAAAAAACCCATCAGCACAATGTTTAGACTGTAGACTATACAGCCTACAGTCTAAACATTGTACCCTCTTCTCTAAATTTAATAACCATTTTTTTGGACATTGGATCTTTTAAAAAATATTCTTTTTAATGATTTTTAGGGAGAGAGGGTGGGAGAGAGAGAGAAACTTTAATCGTCTGCCTCCTGCATGCCACCAACTAGGGACCAAGCCTATAACCCAGGCATGTGCCCTGACCAGGAATTGAGCCTGCAATCAACCTTTTGGTATAAGGGACAATGCCCAACCATCCAAGCCACAATGGCCAAGGCAAAACTGTTTGCTTTTGTTGTTGTTGTTTTAAAATATATTTTTTTATTTATTTCAGAGAAGAAGGGAGAGGAAGAGAGAGAGAGAGAGAGAGAGAGAGAGAGAGAGAGAGAGAGAGAGAGAGAGAAACATCAGTGATGAGAGGGAATCATTGATTCGCTGCCTCCTGCACATTGGACCAAGCACTCAACCTGGCATGTACTCTTGACTAGAATTGAACCTGGGACCTTTCAGTCTGCAGGCCGACTCTATCCACTGAGCCAAACCCTCTAGTCCTTAATTGATTACTTGATGTTTTCCTCCCCGGGCCAAATAACCTCAATATTTATTGAATGTTAACTCTAAGCAGGTACAGTGTAAGTTAGTAAGAATAAAAATGCAATCTCTATTGTTTTTCAGAAGCTCATTTTAATAAGAGATGACCACAAGGTCAGATTAAATATACTGGGCTACGAGTTTGTGTGGCATTCAGGATGCTGTTAGCATGAAAGCAGAAGTGATGAATCTATCCAGAAGGTCAGGAAAGCTTTAAAGACAAAGCAACATTTGAACTGAGACTTGAAGAGTGGGAGTCTTCAGGTGGATGGGGCTTAGTGAGAAAGACAATGAAAGCACTATTCATTAAAATTATTAAGCACCCATTATGTACCAAAGGTTAGGCACCAACCATGTTACTGTGAAAAAAAAGATAGCTCCTATCACTTGTGGGTTATAAAAGAGCCAAAGAAAACCTGTCTAATCCTATATAATAAGGATGTGTTATGCAAATTGACAATCATGCAACACACAAGATGGCCACCCCCAGGTGGACAAAGATTGCCACTTCAAGATGACCAGCAGGGGAGGGCAGTTAGGAGGGACAAGGCCTGAAAGGGAGGGCAGTTGGTGGTGATCAGGCCTGCAGGGGAGGGGAGTTAGGGTTGATCAGGCTGACAGAAGAGGGCAGTTGAGGGGGACCAGGCCTGCAGGGGGAGGGCAGTTGGGGGCAACCAGGCTGGCAGGGGAGGGCAGTTGGGGGTGACCAGCCCTGCAGGAGAGGGCAGTTAGGGGCATTCAGGCTGGCAGGGGAACAATTAGGCATTGATCAGGCTGGCAGGGGAACAGTTAGGCATTGATCAGGCTGGCAGGGGAGTGGTTAGGGGGTGATTAGGCTGGCAGGCAGAAGTGGTTAGGGGCAACCAAGCAGGCAGGCAGGCGAACAGTTTGGAGACAGCAGTCTTGGATTGTGAGAGGGATGTCCAACTGACCATTTAGGTCCAATCCCGGTGGGCCTAAATGGGCAGTTGGACATCCCTCTCGGGGTTCCAGATTGGAGAGGGTGCAGGCTGGGCTGAGGGACACCCCCTCCCCTGGTGTACGAATTTTGTGCAGTAGGCTTCTAGTTTATATAATAAAGAGCCAGGGTCATAACAACCATTACAGTCGAAGGCCTGACCAGACCAGAAGTCAGTGCTGGGTTGCCTTAGCTGCAGATTGGCTGCTGGGTAGAAATCAGTCCCAGTCCCAGCCATGCCAGGTGGGAGTCAGTCCTGGGCAGGAGCAAGTCCTGGGTGGGAGTCAGTCCAGAGCAGGAGTCAGCCGAGGGTCCCAGCTACAGTGGGCGGGAATCAGTCCTGGGTCATGTAAGTGGAAACCATAAGAAATAGAAGCAAGGCAGACCTATCTCTCCACATGGGGAGATATTGGCAGAAAAATAGCAGGGAGCCAGAACTCCCACCACCTCATAATATTAATGAATACCTATTTCCCTCGCCCAACACACACACCTACCAAGTGGGGAACCTGGACTATTACTTTCTTATTGAAATAGTGAGGTGGCATCTCACCCTTTCCTTACCAGAGTAGTATCAAAGCAAAGCGAGATTAAACAGGATTGAAAAAGATCCAGAGTTTGTTTACTTTTTCTACAAATATTTAAATTGTTTGCGTAATACCAAAAGACTGTAAATTTTTAGCCTAAACATACTTTAACAATTCTTATTGTTAATTTTAGAGAGGAGGGAAGAGGGAGAGAAAGACAAACATCAATGATGAGAGAGAATTATTGATTGGCTTCTTCCTGTATACCTCACACTGGGGATCTAGTCTGCAACTTGGGCATGTGCCCTGACCAGGAATCGAACTGTGACTTCCTGGTTCATAGGTTGATGCTCAACCACTGAGAAACACCAGCCAGACAGCCTAAACATACTTAAAAAGTGACTGTCATATATTGGGAAATGAGACATTAAAGTAAGATGTAATCCTATGTAACAAAAGGCTAATATGCAAATTGACCAAGCAGCGGAACAACCGGTCATCAGGGGGCAGACGCTCAATGCAGGAGCTGTCTCTGGTGGTCAGTGGGCTCCCACAGGAGGAACGCTGCTCAGTCAGAAGCCCTGAGCCGGGCTCACTACTGGCAAGTGCAAAAGTGGTGGCAGGAGCCTCTCCCATGGGAAGTGGGCCTAAGCCATCAGTTGGACATCCACCGAGGGCTCCTGGACTTCAAGAGGGCACGGGCAGGCTGAGGGACTCCTCCCCCTCCTCCTGAGTGCACAAATTTCATGCACTGGGCCTCTAGTGCTTATGTAATTCTTTATAGGCCTTAGAACTCTGCTGTCTGCTTTTCTTATTTGAGCCCTTTAATAACCCTTTGTGAGAGGGATGGCAGGTAATATCTCCATTTTATAAAGTAGGACCACGAGGCCAACAGAAATGAAGCAACTCTCTTTCACCCCCAGCTGTGGTCACAGACCTAGTTACTGGCAGTTGTCTGATCCCAAATCTTGTGGTTTTTCTCTCTTCTTTGGTTCCAAATGCAATTTTCTGTGCAAAGAGGCAAGCCCACTTCTTTCTAACCGCTCCTTGCCCTGCTGTCTTCATCTCTGTCTTTTTTTTTTTCCTGCTGGCCCCAATGCTGAAGGAATGTTTCAGTATTCCCAGTTCAGACTGCTGGAAAGGAGTGAGAATGGCTGTCCTGCCACTGTCCATTTGCAAACTCATTTCTGCCTTGATTCCCCAATTTTTGAGGAGTAAGGAAAACTGAGATGTGGGACAGAAAATCCCTTTTGTTTGTCTTGGTGTTTGATAATGTATGCAACCTCTCTGGGTGGTTTAAGCGGTTTAGGTACTTTCTATAAAAGGGATCTTTTAATGACAAAACTAATGTGATTATCTGAGCAAGTGTGAGAGGCATATTCAAGGCTTAAAGAAAATCTGTTAGAATAGCTGAATGTATCTGCTTAATCCGTTCTCTAATGTGGCTGAACAATGCTCTGGGAAACCATTGGTTCAGTCTTTTTTCCAGTAAATGCCTGTCTCCAGAGGTAGGGACTGTTTGCAGCTTTTGATACCCTTGCTTCATCTTCTCAGCTGCACAAAAGCACAGGAAAAGCCTGGAGGAGCCCAAAGCAGAAACCAGTACCTCCTCTGAAAGCTGAGGGCAAAACACAGGGCACATGCATGCTTTCTCCACAGCACGTGGAGCAGCCAGGGCTGTGTTCACTAGTGGGAAGGAATCTCTAAGAAGTGCCCTGTGCCCAGTGATTGATTTCTTTGGGTGCTGCATGAGGGGTCATTTGTGGAAGCTTAAAATCTTACATGAGGTTTTTAAAAAGGCTTTTTATTTTTGTATTTTTAATAAAAATATGTTTTTATTGATTTCAGAGAGAGGAAGGGAGAGGGAGAGAGAGAGAGAGATAGAAACAATAATGATGAGAATCATCCATTAGCTATTTCCTGCACGCCCCCTTCTGGGAATAGAACCTGCAACCTGGGAATGTGCCCTGATCAGGAATAGAACCATGACCTCCTGGTTCAGGGGTCAACGCCCAACCACTGAACACACTGGCCAGGGATACATCTGAGGTTTTTCAAGGGTGGTTTAGATATTTCTTTTTGGGGGTTTGGGGTGAGGGTGGGCAAGGGAGTTATAAGAGGGGAGAAAAGTCATACTTACTTACTAGGGTTCCGCAACTTGCTCTGTGACTTTGGGCCAAAATTACATCCCTCTGAGTCTGTTCTCTCATTTGTGAACTTGGGATAATAGTATCTGCCACATGAATGCACTACGAGAACCAAAGTGGAAATGTGAGCGTGAATGTGAAACTGTCACAGCCAATCTAGGACATCTAATACTATGCTGTACACTTTTTATTTTAACTTACTTTAAAGTCTTTAAAATTTTTGTTCTTTTAAAAGCACTCTAGTTTTCTAAATGTATAATGCAATTTCACTCAACAAAACACTTGTTAGCTGTTTACTATGTGCAGAGCATCACACACAGTTCTGGGAATACGGGTATGAACAAGTCTGAACTTTAAGGCGGTCACAACCTTGTAGAGAGACAGGCATATAGAATTCAGCTTGATAAATGTGTATCAGAAGTGATTAATCCTAACGTGGGGTCACTAATAACAATGGCTAAATCTCACACAGTGCTCATTATTTGCCATAGCTGGGCCACATTCTTTACTTGGGTTACCTCATTCAGTTCCTATAGCCTGATGAGGTAGGAGCTAATGTGCCTGGTTAACAGGCAAGGGCTGAGGCTCAATCTGGTCAATTAGGTCAGGTTTCAACAGAACCACAGCTGGCAAGTGATGGGCCAAATGAAAGTCTCAATCTGTCTGCTGTTACAGTCTGAACTCTTGGTCATTGCGCTGTGCTACATCTCAAGTCAAGGAAGACCTCCCAGAGGAATTGACCAAAGCTGGGTTTCAAGACAGAATTTGAAGCTTTTCAGGTGTACAGAGGAGAAAGGGTATTCCAGGAGATGGAGCAGATGAAAGCATGTTGGCTAGAACGTGTGCAGAGAGGAACTAGAGCAATTCGTAATCAGTGGTGGAAGGAGGCAGTGGGAGGAGTAAGTAAGGGCCAGATTATGATCTCTCACAATGCATCTTTGTGGAAAAAGTAGCTAAATTATTTATTTTAATGAATTACTTGGTTTAGGTCCTATATGTTCAAAAGGACTTTGCAGCAAAGTGGGCATTATTGCCACCTTTATTGTGCAGAATCGCACAAAATACTTTAAATTTTAGAATCAGAAAACTTTCAGAATGAAAAGCAAAGAGATTACTCATTTTTTCAAGAGCAAATTAAGGCTGAGTGCATATAAATGTCTTAATCAAGGTTACAAAGTATTTTCATCAGCTGAGCCAGGGATATTTGCTTTTTAGATGAATTATGGAGTTAAACATTGAATGAGAGTTATAGGATTGTCGTTAGGTGCATTTATGGAAATTGGTGAATTGAAAAGATGGAGAGATGTAGTGAACAATCCAGGGAATTGAAACACAGTCCTCAGCTGAAGCTGTGAGTCCCCTCCCCACCCCCGCCTCCTCCCCCTGAACCTTTGTGACCGCTCTCTTCCAAGAGTGAGGTCGGCTAAGTGAGTTAGCTGAGTTGAAACTGGGAATCAGGTTTGCCTGGAAGGTAGAGTTAGGGGATACCTTCCTATGTTTATTCATTAATTCTCATTGGCTACTTTAAATGGGGGCCTGGTATAGATGTCTGCATGTTCTTGTTCTCCCGGAGTTCACAATCCAAAAGACAGGACAAGGAAAGACACAGGTAATTGCAACAAATGGAATTAGTCTTGTAATAAGGAATAGGATGCTATTGCAGCTCAAAAGGAGCATGTGGAAGCCAACTATGTTCTGGATGGGTGAGGAAAAGCTTTCTGGGAGGGGAGAGACATCTGCAATAAGATCTGAAAGGACTAAAGGTGTGGTGAAGGGAAGGGTGCACAGAGTACTCTAGATAGGGGGAACAGTTCCTGCAAATGCCTGAAGGACAGATACTGCATTTGGGAAAATTCCATTGAATGTGCCATTCCCATTTGATGTAGTTTAAGTGTAGTGTGTGAGATGGGAGTGGTGAGATTATTTTTCCCTCCTATATGCAAGGTTACTTGTAAAGGGAGTTTACTAGATTTAAGTCTGGGCCAATAGGAGCCAGGCTAAGACATTGTGAGTTTAAGAAATTTTATTGCTTTTTCTCACAGTGGGCTGGGCGTAGTGTGTCAGTGTCAGCCCTGAGGGAGTGTTTAAGTCCCCCTACATAGGGACTGGGTCAGGGTTGCATCAGTCAGCTGGGGGAGCTGCCTGAACAACAGGACGTCCTTAGAAGATAGCAGGCTATCTGGCGGGTGCACAACTCAGGCAGAGGGGAGCGCCCGGATCCACTGGGGAGTGTTTCTTGTCATCGTATCTTCTGCAGTGCAGACTGTTTGCTTCAAGCTACGGAAAAATACTTGTAACAAATATATTTCAGAAATCGTGTCCAAATAGGAGAGACAAGGGGTAGTATATCCTAACATTAGGAAGTGTCACAACTCAGAAAAGTTCAAATATGTTTGGGAGTGCCACAGGGAGCTGGAGCTGATGTGCTGGGTGTATGCTAAATGATCGCAGAAAACAAAATCTCCAGTATCCCACACGCCATTGCCACCATCCCACTGACCTGAGAATGGGTTTCCCCAAAGGGGCTACTCCTCACCTCCAAGACAGAAAACAAAAAGGCATGAAATCAATGCTCTGAATATAAGCGAGACAAATAAATGTCTGTGCAGCAGGAGGGGAGAGTAATAAAGTGAGCAGGCCTGAGTGATGGTGTAACCTGCTGAATTCCCAGGTCACAGAGTAATTTACTGACTAGTCCTTGGCCACTAGATAATTATCCAGACAGCCCTGATTCTGGTGCGAAGCCTCCTGCTGCTTATGTTATTAATACCAGCAGTAACCAGCGGGTGTTGGTGGGAGCAGAGAAGAGCAAACCAAGTCACAGGCTGCTGAGTGACTGTAGAGGCACCTGCCAGGGACTGAGCTGGACTTCACCAGAAAAACAGACCAGCTCCAGCATTCGGCATTCAGGTTTTAGCCCATCTCTTGTATAGTCCACAGGTGGCTGAAGGCCTGGACAAAGGAAGACACACCCAAGTCCTGGAGTTTGACCAGCTTATGTCAAAGAAACTCTGGGTTTTCATCCTTGGAACTGACTGGAACTTCATTTGGAGGCCTCTCTAGAATAACAAATTAATATCCAGGAAGCAGTGTCAAACACTTCTCTGACATGGCGTGGGAATTAGACTTCTCTGCACTCAAGTGGAGCCAGGGAAAGGGATGGTGTCTGTTCCAGGGTTTAATCATTTGGGAGCTTAACCTCAGGTAACCCCAAAGAGATCGCAAGGTGCAAGTGATGTGGGAGTGGGGCTCTCTTATCTCATATCCTTTTTAAAATATAAAACCATATGTGAAATCCCAGCACATAGACATTTTCATCAATGTAAGTGTACTTTTCTTCCCTCTATAACATTATCCACTGAATGGGCTGACTGATTATTGTCTTCTTTTCCCTCTAGGATAGTGGTTCTCATGCAAGGGCAATTTTGGTTCCCAGAGAACATTGCCAGAATCTTGAGTGGCACCTTTGGATGTGATAATTGGGGTGGGAGATGCTACTGGAACTTAGTGGAGAGGGGCCAAGGATGCTGCTAAATACCCCGCAAAGCACAGGACAGCCACAGTAAAGAATTAACCTGTCCAATATCAGGAGTGCTGTAGTGGAGAAAACCTGCTACAGGAGATTTTGCATACTGCAGCCACAGTAATCCTTTTAAATACAAATCTTAAGTAATTTTCTTGCTCAAAAAAATTCTCAAATGGTTTAGTCCTCATCATCATAAATGCATTCCTAATGATCACTCAATATGTACGTATGGAGCACGTGCCTGTGGTAGACACTGTGTGAGATTACAGGCACATCTGCATAGACCCTGCCCTTAAATTGGTGGTTACAAAACACTGACTACTGTCATCTCCAAGGTCAAGTCCAATCAACTGAGGATAGAAAGGGGATGTAGGGGAATGGAAAATGAGAACTTGCTTTGGGGACTTGAGGAATGAAAGTGATGTGGGGCATTCAAGCAGATTAAGGAGAAAGGACAAGAAGTAGCAGTCCAGATGTGGCAGAACTTTCCACACACAGAAGGATGTGAGTGGACTATTGTGTTTCTTGTTTCAGTAAATAGAACTTCTAGCTCCTCTTGTTCCCAGCCTGAAACTCAAATTTCCTTTATTTTTTTAATTTAATAAATCTTTATTGTTCAGATTATTACAATGTTCCTCTTTTTTCCCCCCATAGCTCCCCTCCACCACTTCCCATCCTACCCTCTGCCCTTGCCTCCTCCCCACTGTCCTCATCCATAGGTATACTATTTTTGTCCTGTCTCTTCCTACACCTCCCACATTTCTTTCCCCCCCCCCAAGAATTGTCAGTACATTCCCTTTCTATGCCTCTGATTCTATTATATTCACCAGTTTATTCTGTTCATCAGATTTTTAATTCACTTGATTTTTAGATTCACTTGTTGATAGATATGTATTTGTTGTTTATAATGTTTATCTTGACCTTTTTCTTCTTCTTAAAGAATACCTTTCAGCATTTCATATAATCCTGGTTTGGAAGTGATAAACTCCTTTAGCTATTTCTTATCTGCAAAGCACTTTATCTGATTTTCAATTCTGAATGATTGGTTTTCCAGGTAGAGTAATCTTGGTTATAGGTTCTTGTTATTCATCACTTTGAATATATCTTGTCATTCCTATCTGGCCTGCATGGTTTCTGCTGAGAAATCAGCTGACAAGTGTATGGGTGCTCCCTTGTAGGTAACGATTTTTCTCTTGCTGCTTTTAATATTCTCTCTTTGTCTTTTGCTCTTGGCATTTTATTTTATTATTATTATTATTTTTACAGTACTGAAGAAAAAATTTATTTGTCCCATATACAAGCAATAATTTCCATTGTTATGCAAGAAAATCTTGTTTCAGCCATTTTTTTTGTTTCTCTACAATAAAAATAAAATGGAACATTAGTAAGATTTTTACAAACATTTTGTTTATTTTAATGAAGCTGGTACAGACAATGTCCATTTAAAATCCAAATCCCAGGCCAAAAAGTACAAATAAAATAAAAAAGAGCAGTGTTCTGTTATGCACACTTCTGCATGAATAACTGTATTAACTGCTAATGAAAATTAAAACTGTTCTGGGATCTTCTCACAAGATTTTCATTTACTCTTAAAATACTTTCTCTTCAGTGAAGTCATCGTTGGAGTTAGTCTTTACTCTCACCTCATCCATCATCTTGACTCCAACCTGATATTCCTCTTCTTTTGGTCCAGACCTTCAGATTTTAAAAGTAGCTTCAAGCTGAGAAAAGGTCATTTTCCACAGTTAAGTTCTCTGAAAAACTTCCACCTCCCACTGAAAGTTATAGTCCAGGAGTGAAGCAATCACATGCTAGAACTTCAGGGCCAATTAGAAGTCATTATGAACACTTGCATTGGTCGACCTTATTGATATCACAAGCCTGAAAATGCACAGTCCTGAAAAAGGTGGCCTCCCTGTGCACACGTAATGTTCCAAAAGGAGAGGGCAATATGAAGGAGGCTGACATTTAATCACGAAAAATCAGCACAATGAAAACAAACAATAATGAATAATGGGCACTAGAAGTCAAATTACCAGATGTTTTAAAGAGCTGAGGGGGCATCAGTTTTCAAATCCATTTTAACACCACATTACAAAAAGACTATTTAAAAAAAAATAAAAAAGGATTGAGGGAAAATAAAATAAAATAAAAAGAATATCTAAACTGTTGAATGACCCCTGTTTGTTCCTGATAAACTTCAATCACATCTTCTTCCTCCATTCCCACTTCTTTTGGAGTGTGATTATCAGCAATTCTCTGACCTTTGAAGAGAAATCTGAGTGAATTCGTCGGAATTCCCTGTCTTTGACAGTATGATTCTTTGAGTTTCTTGAGATGTGTTGTCATTTTCACTTTGAAGTGAATCTCACTGCTATCCTGTCCAATGACAATGAGTTTAATGTATTCTCCTTCCTTCTTATCCCCCAAGTCCTCAGTTGAAGGTTTTGCCTCCTGGTCAGACATGGTGATGGCGCTTCCCCCAGGCTCTCCGCACCGCAAGCGGCCTTGGGCAGGCAGGACCTCGCTCCGGGGTTTACAAACCCGTTCCTCTTCCCCTCAGCACCTGCTCTTGGCATTTTAATTATGATGGTCCTCTTTGGATTCCTTTTGTTTGGGGTTCGGTGCTCTTCTTGGACTCCTAAGTCAATTTCTTTCACCAGGTGTGGGAAGTTTTCAGTCACTATTTCTTCAAATAGGTTTTTAGTATCTTGCTCTCTCTCTTTTTCTGGCACTCCCATAATTTAAATGTTGGAATGCTTGAGGTTATCTCAGAGGCTCCTTACACTATCTTCAATTTTTTTAAAATTATTTTTTGCTTCTTGCTTTTCTGGTTGAGTGTTTTTTGCTTCTTTGTATTTCAAATCTTTGACTTGATTCTTGTGGTCCTCTAGTCTGCTTTTAGGTCTCTGTATAATATTTTTTATTTCAGTCGGTGTATACTTAATTTCTAGTTGGTCCTTTTTCATATCCTCTAGGGTCTCACTCATATCCTCGAGGGTCTCGTTAAGTTTATCGGCCTTTTCTAGGAACCTCTTGAAAAACCTTATAACCGTGGTTTTGAACTCTATGTCTAGTCATTTTTTCCCCTCCATTTCTTTCAAACGTGATTTGTTTCCTTATCTCTGCATTTTGGCTGCTTCCCCGAGTTGGTCAAGTAGCTTTGTGTGGTAGGGGTCCTCTAGGGGACAGTGGCTCAGCTTCTCCAGTTATATTCCATTTAGAATTGAATAGCAATTGTTTGAAACACTGTAATACAGACTATTGCAATTCTAGACCAATGACTTCCAAGGTTTTTCAAATGCTGTTCAACACTGTTTTCTGAGGTTGATCAGCAATTTCAAAGTACTCTCAAACACTTTTACACAGTTTACAGTCATTGGCATGTGAATTTCTAGGGGTTTCAAACACTGTTCTACAGTGTACTGGTCTTTAGCTGTGATTCCCAAGTTCTACCAAACGCTGTTCTACACTGTTTCCTGATGTTGATCAGTGGTTTCTAGGCATTTTCCAAACATTTATATACAGATTTTGCCCATTTAGAAGTGAATTCCAAGTTGTGTCAAACACTGTTCTACAGAATAATTCTCTTTAGCATTGATTTCCAAGTTTTGATAAAAGATGTTCTACACTGTTATCTTATGTTGATCAATCATTTACAAATGTTTTCAAATAGATTTACAAAGTTTCCAGTAATTGAGAAGTGAATTCTAGAGGTTTCAAACACTGATTTACAGGGTGCTGCTCTTGGTGCACCCCTTTAATGGCTGCACAGTCTTGTTATAGTTAATCCTAGATTGTTGTTGGTATCACTGGGAGGGGTTGACTTCCAGGCCAATTGGCTGTGAGAATCAGCTGTGTCTACACTGGGAGAGCCTCTGTGCTCAGCTTGGATGGGGCGGAGTCTCAGGGCTGTGCAGTCAGCCTTGGTTTCCTGTCAGCCCTGCCTTAAGCAGTGCCCGGGTCTCTGCACACAATGGCTGCACACTCCTTTGAGAGAAAGCTGCCCCCAAGCTCTGCCCACTGCTAGACAGTTCAGTTTCTCCCCAAATGGGTCTGGACACCCAAAGTCTCACCCAGAACTGGAAGACAATGCAGTCCTTTTTTTTTTTTTTTTTCCTGAATTAGAGAGCCAGCCACACATCCTCTCACTGAGCTCGTGAACCTCTGCAGCTCCCAAATCTCAATGTGCTTCCTCCTAACAGTCCAGTTTTTCCCCGTATGAGTCTGGGTTCCCTGAGACTCATCTGGAACTGGGGATCAGTGCAGTGGGACGCCTTTGTTTCCCTCCCTGTTTGAGAAAACCAGCCGGGTATTCAGCCACCTGCCCTATCCGCTCTTGCGCATGTCCACACCTCTGTCTCTGTGTGTCTCTGCAACTCTGCCCTCTGCAGCTCCTCTGAGTTACAGTGTCTTTTTATCTTTCTTTCTATTTGTAGAATTTCCACTCAGCCAGCTTTCTGATGGTTCTCAATGATGTCCATTTTGTCTTTTAGTTGTAGTTTTGAAATTGTTGTGTAGTGCAGTAGTATAGGTGTTTACCTATGCCACCATCTTGTTTCCTCTCCCCAAAGAGAGAATCTTAAAGGCTCACGGGCCCCATAGGCTCTGTGCCCAGCAACACCTGGCAGGAGACTAGCAGTAGCCTCCACAGTCACTGGGGTCCTAGGGTTCTGGGGCCGGGAAACAAGTGGGGAGCCAGGAGTGGGAGAGGGTCGGGCTGAGTGAGTGAAGAGCTCCTGGGAAGGGGGCCACAACCTTCTGCACTTTACGGCCTGGAACAAGGGGATGCCATGCGTGATCTCCTATTTGTTTTATACCAGTACCATACTGTTTTGATTACTATAACTTATGCATTCAGAGATCATAATAATCTGGCCACTCAGTATATATTTCCTTTGCTGTGAAGAAACTTTTTGTTTGATGTAGTCCCACTTGTTTATGTCACTTTTGCTTTTGGTGTCACATCAAATAAATCATTGCCAAGGCCAATGCCAAGAAACATTTCCCTTGTTTTCTTCTAGAAGTTCTACCATTTCAGGCCTTAATTTTAAGTTTCTAATCTATTTAAAATATATATATATATATTTTATTGTTTTTTTTACAGAGAGAAAGGGAGAGAGATAGAGAATTAGAAACATCATTGAGAGAGAAACATTCATCAGCTGCCTCCTGCACTCCTCCTGTTGGGGATGTGCCCACAACCAAGGTACATGCCCTTGACCAGAATCGAACCCGGGCCCCTTTGGTCCATAGGCTGACACTCTATCCACTGAACCAAATCGGTTAGGGCAGTTTCTAATCTATTTTGAGTTTAAATTAGTTTATGGTGTAAAATAAGGGTCCAATTTTGTTCTCTTGCATGTGGCTATCCAGTTTACCAGTAGCATTTACTGAAAAGACTATCCTTTTCCCATTGTGTATTCACGGTACCCTTATTGAAAATCAGTTTACCATAATGTGTGGGTTTATTTCTGAGATCTTTATTCTGTTTCACTGGTTAATATATTTGTTTTTATACAAGTACCATACTGTTTTGATTACTATAACTTTGTGATATATTTTAAAATTAGAAAGTGTGATGCCTTCACATTGTTCTTTAAAAAAAATGCTTTGGTTATTTGAAGTCTTCTGTAGTTCCATGCACATTTTAGGATTATTTGTTCTATTTCTGTGAAAAATTCCATTGGAATTTTGATAGGGATTACATCCTGTAGATTGCTTTAAATAATACAAAAATTTAAACAATATTAATCATTCCAGATCATGAGTATGGAATATCTTTTACATATATCCTGTGTCTTTTTTAGTTTCGCTTATAATGCTCTTACAGTGTATAGATATTTGAATTAATGCCTAAGTTTATTCCTAAATATTTTATTGGGCACCCAGCCATCACCCTGCAATGGGGCTGATTGCTAGCTCTGCCCCGGCCGCCTTGGCCCCACTCACCTGGCTCTGGCCTTACCCCTGCTACTGGCAACCACCCAGTGACCGCCCAGTAACTGCCCAGCCCCGGAGACCCCTGCTCACCAGACTCCTCGGCCTCGTCCCCCTAGCCTAGGCCTTAGCCTCGGTGGTGACTGCCCAGCCCCAAGACACCTTGCACTTGGCAACAGCATGGGCTGGACTCCTGTCCTGCCCACCGTGCACCTAGCAGGGACAGCCTCCAGTCCTGCGTGCTACAGCCCCCCCCTCCCCCCGCCGGCCTCCTGGGCGCTGCGGCCCCACCCCCTCACCTCATGCAGTTCGACCCCGCCCTCCTGCCTCTCACCACTTGGCCCTGCCCCTCACTACACTTGGCCTTGGCCTCCCCTCCTCCCCCCATTGACTGGTAGCGTAGTGAAGGTTTGGTCAAATTTGCATATTACTCCTTTATTAGATAGGATTACCATATCATCTGCAAATAGAGGAAGTTTTACTTTTTCCTTTCTAATTTGTTTTTTTAATTCTCTTCCAGGGATATTTTTCCATTGATTTTCAAAGAGAGTGGAAGAGAGAAAGAGAAATATCGATGTGAGAGAGACACATCAACCGGCTGCCTCCAACAGGCTCCCCACCTGGGGCTGGGAATCAAGCCTGCAACTGAAGTATCTGCCCGTGGCTTGGAATCAAACCCAGGATCCTTTGATTCGAAAGTTGGAGATCAAACCACTGAACAACCAGCTAGAGCTGTGATTTCCTTTTCTTGTATTGTCCTTGTTTGGTTATGGTATCAGCGTAATGCTGGCCTCGTAAAATTATTGTGTATCATTAACAAACTATTGTACTTAAAATTATTTTTAATGCTTTTGTGTTTTAATGTTCACATTAGAGTTGTAAGTGATTTACCTATCACCATTACAACATGAGTATTCTGAATTTAACTATATATTTATTTTTAAAAAATTATTTATAAGAGAGAGAGAGAGAGAGAGAGACATCAAGTTGTTGTTCCACCCATTGATGCATTCATTGATTGCCTCTTATCAAACCTGAAACCTTGGAGTATTGGGATAAAACTAACCAACTAAACTACCCAGTCAGGGTGGAAAACAATTTGACTTACTAGTTTCAGGTGTTTTCATGAAATTCAGCAGCCCAAATTCCTGAAAGTTAACTCAAACACAATAAGTTAAGTCAATTAACTTAATTAAAACAAACATAATTTTTCAGCAGATGGCTATTCATTATTCCAGTTTTCTGATCTTTAAACTGACAGCAAGTGTGTCAAGGTTGCTAGAGGAATATGTGATGAGGGTTTCAACAGTAATTCATAAACATGATGAAACCACAGAGGTGGGGACTGTTATAATTTGGGGCTGGTAAACCAAAGCCAGCCACATGTCCAAAATCAGCTCATCACTTCCAGAAGCATTCGAGCATGTTATGCACTATTGAATTGGCTTTAGGCATCCACTCAGTCTGCTTTTTCACCTGTGCTTTGAATGAATGGCCTTGCCTTGTTCCCATGAG
Source organism: Antrozous pallidus (assembly GCA_027563665.1). Classification (NCBI taxonomy): domain Eukaryota; kingdom Metazoa; phylum Chordata; class Mammalia; order Chiroptera; family Vespertilionidae; genus Antrozous; species Antrozous pallidus. The sequence goes on along the minus strand of CM050520.1, from coordinate 53,121,956 downwards.
ATGGATTTGGAGTATTGCAATCTTCCTGCCATCATGCCCACCCTCCATCATCTTTGACTTCTTTCTCTGCCCTCAACCTCATGTCTATCCAGTCTATTGCCAACTTGGGGCTTTGGGGAGGTGATTAGATCATGAGTGTGGGGCACTCAACAAATGAAGACACAGCGAGAAAGCAGCAGTCTGTAACCCAAAAGAGAGTCTCCCAAGTTCTGACCTTGCTGGCATGCTGACCTTGGCCTTCAACCTTCAGAACTGTGAGAAGTAAATTTCTGCTGTTTATAAGACACACAATCTATGCTAATTTGTTATTGCAGCCGGAACTAAGACAATGTAATTGTTTTCTCATGTTGTTCTCACTAGGCTGGAGGGTCTCCAGGAAAAGACTAAATCCCCACCCCTTTTCTAAACTATCATTGATTGACTTCTGAATGCCAAATAGATATTAGGAAATCCACTTTGTAGGAGAGGATTCTAAGAGCAGAGTTTAAGTGACTTGGTGAACTATCGTTATAGTCCATTGCAGCAGCCAGCTCCATAACCAGGCACGTGACAGATATTGAATGCTGAATTGAAACCAATATTACCAAACATAAATTTCAGTTTAGGTACCTCCTCTTCTAGGAATTCTTTTGTAACCTAATGCTGCCTATTTGCTGCACATGAACCTGGATCAGACCTGTTTACACATTATCTTGCTGACTTGTGATCTTTCAACACACCTGTCATTTCCCATGCCCTTTGGGTGGACTAGGTGGACTATGCTTGTTTTCTGGAAACAGAGAGGGAGTGGGAGGCTGGTCTGCTGAGCCATCCTGGGCGAAATGCTCCCGGGGCACCCAGGGCTTAGGCAGTTAAATTTATCCCAGTGTCGAGGAGGAAATTTCTTGTAAAGGCTAGCTCCCCTCAGAACAATGTGGCCTTTTATTTTTTAGCTTTGGAATGGAGCCTAGCTGTCCATGGAAACAAAGAGAGGGGAGAATCACTGAACCGGTCTCGCACATAAAAAACCGACCATGTCTGTCTTTGAAGTCTCCTTTATGTTGTTTAGAAAACTTTGGATTATAGGGGTGTTTTTCCCTCCTTTTCTTCCTCAGTTCCTCACCCCACCCCAATTTTTTTTTTCTTTAGAGAAAAGCAAGGACTGGGTGTAAGGGAACCTTTCTTTGAAACAGGGCAGAAGTCATTAATTAAGGCTCCCATTCATTCCCTCTGACACTTGCTCATCAATCAGATTTGCGCTTAGCATTCTGATGACCCTGCTGACCTGGAGTCCTCCATACTGTCTGCCAGACAGAATTGAAACTCAGACCACACACCAGAAAAGAGGGAGTGGGCCCTGGCTCCTGGCTTCCTGAGACCGAGGAGAAAGAGGCTGGGGACAAAGCTGGCTGGTGGGGAACTCTACTGAGCTGAGGTGAAGGTGACTAAAGAAGGTGTTTTCCTTGCGGAAGCAAGTGTTGTCCTTATCACTGAAACAGTGATCTATAGTTGCCTCTCGTTTTCTCCCCAACTCAAGGTGAGCCATGGAGGGTGGAGCCCAGTTGGCTGGGCCAGGGCAATGAAGCTAGTAGTTCTGTCTGCCAACTAGGCACTGCTAAAGGAAGTGAACAGCTCTAAGCCTTCCCCCAGGAAAGTACAGGGAGATGTTCTGGAGATGACAATGGTATTTTGGGCCTGAGCTGTAGGACCTTTATTTCATCTCTCACTACTAATTTATTCATTCAACAGCCATTTATTGGGCACCCACTATGTTGTAGGCATCATGCTGGGTACTGAAGACAGAACTATGAAGCAGGTGCAGTTTCTACTCTCACAGAGCTTATAGTCTATGTGGGAAGGTACCTGGGACTTTTCATCAAGAAAAATTGGGTCTTTAGGAGGACCCACAGTGGTTATGTGAAGTTAAAATGTAATGACTATTTATTGGCTTTCTTCTATGTACTAGGCATATTTTGGGGGAAGATTGGAGCAATTAAAAAATATGAAATGGTAGTTTGTTAAATTTGCCTCCCTATTACAGGTATACGAATTTCTAGCTGTTTTGTTTTGGTGAACGTGGCAAGCAAGATTATACTTATTATTATTATTATTATTTCCTGCAAAGAGCTTTACTGTTTCCATTTGGTCCAATGTATGAGAATGGGCTTCATAAAAGAATGTCTAGGGATTTGGGATAGAGGCTCAGGCGAAGGCCAGGGGAATGCAGAGGGGCTTTTTAAAGGCCTCTGGGCTCCAAAGGCTTCTGGCTGTGCTTGAGGGTGAGCTTTTCGAAGAGATACTCTCCCAGCTTAATCTGGGGTCATGACAGCCTGCGGAGGTGAGGCAGATGGTCGCCCATCTTCTTGATGAGTTTCACCTGCTGCTCACCCAGGAAGTGGTTCTCCAGGAAGTCACAGTGATGAGGGTCTGCACTGGTGAACCTAGGGCCTGCAGCTCCCAAAGAGCCTGGTTCAGGTTCCTCTCAAGGCCAGGGCAACTTGCAAGGCGCCCTGAGTTTTGGCCAGTTTTCTTGGGAAGACTTCAGCACATCCTGGGAGTAAATGCGGCCACTGTGCTGGTTTTGCAACTTTAAGAGCCATTTGGAGCCATTGTGCTTCTTCTCCTCCAACTCGAAGAGGAAGTGGCCCACGCCCTCCAGAGCCACATCATCATGATTGAAATAGAAGCCCAGAGGGACTGCTGATGTAGGCTGGCCAGGTCGTTGATGGCAGCCTCCACCTCAGTGGAATAATTCTGACGTATTTGGGAGCTCATGGTTGTTCGGCAATAAGGAGTTAAGGTAGAAAAAATACCCCTGGTGTGGTGGCCTGTCTCCAAGGTGGTTCCAAAGGTGGTGACTGGATAAGATGCTGGAGAGTGGTAGGAGGCTAGAAGAAGGGGCGTCCCTGGGTCTGTTTGGTCCAAACACTGTTGAAGCAAGGGACAGATCTAGAACTGTCCAGATTTACTTATCTTTATCTAACACTATGATAAGCTAGGCAGTTTAGACATCGAGTCACTTAAATTATTTCAAAGGTGTGTACCATTAGCCCTGTCTTATACAGAAACTTGGAGATCGATATTATATCAGAAGTCACCCAGCTGGTAAGCAGCAGGCAGTACTAGGACCCAAGCCTATGGATCTGTAAAGCCTTGTGTGCCTTGCACCCTCCTGTGGTCATCTAATTGAGCTGTCATTCCTGGCAGAGCTGAAGTCACTGACTCCTTCAGTCACACTGGGCAAACGTGGTCACACACAGGAAGGAGCAGAGAATGGGGGATAGTAAAGTGATAAACATACTCAGATAATCTCCAGAAAGTCTTTAGCCATCCTGTCTAATAAAAGAGTAGTATGCAAATTGATCTACCTCTGAACAGGCCAGGCCCACAGCCATGCCCACCAGCCAATCAAGAGCAAATTATGCAAATAAACCACAACTAAGATGGCTGCCACCACTGACAGCAGGAGGGAGGCTTTGGGTTTCCCTGGCAATGGAGGAAGCCAAGCTTCTGCCTGCCATTGCTGGCCTAGGCCTCCACTCAAAGCTACAAAGTTTCAATTATAGAAGATGCATAATCTGAACAGAAATGGCGGCAGCCACTGAGCTGGAGAGAGAAGAGGCTAGGGTTGCAAGGGTGATGGAGGAAGGCAAACTTTTGGAGCCCTAGCCTAGGCCTCCACTCTAGGCTAAAAAGTTTCAAACAGAAATGGCTGTCACCATGGAGCAAGCAGAAGGCTTGACTCCACTCCAGGCTACAAAGTTTCAATTGTAAAACATAAATTAATCCCAGATACCAGGGCCTCTGCTTGGGTCTCTGGAGGGTGTGGCCAACCTGCAAACAACCATAGGCCCCTCGCACAGGCCACCCATGCCCCAAGGGAGCCCCTACCCTGATCCAGGACACCCTTCAGGGCAAACCAGCCGGTCTCCACCCATGCACCAGACCTCTATCCTACCTAATAAAAGAGTAATACGCAGATTGACAATCACTCCAACACACAAGAGGGCTGCCCCCATGTGGTCAAAGATCCTGCCCCCATGTGGACCCCAGATGACCATCACAAGATGGCCAGCAGGGAGGGCCATTGGGAGGTTCCAGACCTGCAAGGGAGGGCAGTTGTGGGCGATCAGGCCAGCAGGGGAGGAACCAGGCCTGTAAGGGAGGGCAATTGGGGGCCATCAAGCCAGCAGGGGAGGGCAATTAGGGGTGACCAGGACAGCAGAGGAGGGAAGTTGGGGGCAAACAGGCTGGCAGGGGAGCAGTTAGACATTAATTAGGTTGGCAAGGTAGTGGTTAGGGGATGATCGGGCTGGCAGGCAGAAGCGGTTAGGGGCAATCTGGGAGGCAGGCAGATGAGCAGTTTGAAGCCAGCCTTCCTGGGTTGTAAGAAGGATGTCCAATTGCCTGTTTAGGCCTGATCCTACTGTAATCGGGCCTAAATGGGCAGTTGGACATCCCTCGAGAGGGTGCAGGCTGGGCTGAGGGACATCCCCTCCCCGCCCTGTGCATGAATTTCATGCACCAGACCTCTAGTTCTTAATAATCACATACACAGTGCTTTATAGATCATAAAACTCATCACATTTCTTAGTTGATCTTCACAAAAACCTAGAAGCAGGTGTTCATATTATCCTCCTTCTAAAGGTGAAGGTACCAGGTTTTAGAAGAATCAAGTAAGTTTCTGGAAGGCACACCATTATGGGGTAGAATGGAGACCCTCAGCCAGATCTTTTATTCTTAATGAGCGACACACATGGAAGACTTTGCCTTCCTGTTTAGTTCAAGGACAGAAAGAGAGTCTCGAAACATTCTGTTAGGTTCCTGTCTTTTTCCCTGTAAGTGAGATACTGGCACCTTGGTTCTCCTTCATGTCCTCCTGTCCTCTGACAGGTAGTTGATTTTTGTGTGTCTGGCTGTGCTGTTCAGGACAAGTGGAGTCTGAATTTCTGACAGGTGATAAATGGTAACAGGTTATTTCCCTCTCTGTATTCTTAAGCTTGGCATTCACTACAGCCGAGAAGCAGTTGCCATAGCAGGGGTGTGATGGCAGATGGGGACTCTGAAGGTGCTTGGCCACAGGTGAATGCAGTTATACAGGCTTCTGTTTCCAAAGCTTTTGAAAGAAGTTCCATGTGAACTCAGACCTTTCTGACCAGCTGGTTTGGCACCTTTTTCTCTCTGTTTCTGAGAAGTCAGAGAAGATAAGAAATAAAGGGACAAATGCCCCTCAGCCGACTAGAAACCTGAAAGTCTGAATAAATTGGCTTCCACATTTAAAAAGAAAAAGCTCTAAATGAATTGTGAGCAGAAAAACTGATGTGTCTCTTATCAGTATGCTGCCTGTTGACTTTGGCTGGGAGATAATCACCATGGTTATTGGTGACATCCTTCTCACAATCCAGGATCCTGGCAGCCACCTATTATTCATTCCTGATCATTCTCATTCACCATTGTTGTGACATATAAAACCTGAAAAGACTATCCAATCCCTAAATGCTCTGCAGCATTGTGGTTTCTCTTTATGAACCATAACCTTCTATCCTTTTCCCAGCTCTCTCTCCGTGCCTGCTCCCTTCTCCCCATCCCTACCAACCGCAAGGGACAAGGAGGGGGCTGAGCAGTTGGCTTTGCAGACCTCATAGCCTCACTCCGGCCACAAGAGCTCTGCTGCTGTCTGCTTTATGAAATGACCTGCTGGGCATCATTACTCTGCAGGGTTTCTCTGGGAAACAGTCGAAATCACATGCTCTCAGGTGTCCATGTTCCACAGCTACAAGTTTTGACAGGGTCGAGGCAGTTGCATCCAAGCTTCCTGTTCTCCATCCGTTGTACTATTAAATGCAAATAATTGTTAGTCCTTATTATCTGTCTTTTCCCCAACTGTGACATAAGAAAGAAGGTGAAGACACCCTGGCACATTCTTGTTTGTTCAGGTGTCCGACAACTGATTGACTTTATTCTCTTTGTCAAGTTAAGTCTGCCTAGAGCTAATATTCCTGCCCGGGAAAGGGTGGCCACTCCCAAGTTTACTAAGTCTTGGTCTAAATTTTGTTTGGTCACTGGGGAAGGTAACAGTGTCCACATAATTCTGTACTTTTAACTATTCTGGGCCCACTTGCTCAAATACGTTTTAGGAGGATACAAAAGGGTCTCCACAGTTAATTTGGGCATCATCATGGGCTTGTTCCAATCCACCACTCCTTGCTCCCCAGTGCCCTCTTCGGCTCTTATCAATCACTTGGCTCTCTTCAGTTGACATGCTATTTTGGACTTACCTTTCTGTCACATATTAACATTTTTCTTTTATACATATAAAAATTTTCTCTTTGGATCCATAAATTGTACTGGACACAAAAGTATTTCCCTGTCTAAACCTTTATTCCCACCAGATCCAGAGGGATAAATTCTAGGGCCTTCTCCTGCCTGAATTTTTGTCAGGGGGCAAGAAACAGGATTGTGCAAACTTAAGGAAAGTTCAGAGGAGACAGCAAAATCTCTATCAGAAATGGGTCATGAAGTCATTAATCCTTATCAGGCCCTGAGGTAGGAGATCAAGACCTAGCTTTTACCTTCATGGTGCTCCCAGGCCAGTAGAGGAGGCAGCTTTCAAAACAAATAGTTCAGTGTCATTAGTTCAATGTCATAATAGATTTCATATAAAAAACCAACAGGAGGAGAGAGTAATTATTGCACTAAAAGTTCCATGAGTGCAAGGATCCTTTCTATCTTGTTCACAGTGCCTAGGACATAATAGTAGTTATGTATATTTGCTTAATTGAATGAATTAATCTATATCAAGTATATGCAATGGTTTGATTGATTCATTCAATTATTTAATCATTCATTTAGGCCTTTATTCACATCTTTAAAAATGTTAGCTATTTTTTTTGTGAGACAATTTCTTCCCATTGCATTTAAATGTAATATTATCCTTAAATAACATTAGGAAAAATTCTGATTAAATAACATTCTCCATGGGGCAGAACAGAAAATAGAAGTTTATAGAGCCTGATTTATACAATGGGATTCAAACCCAGGTCTATGTGCCTGACTCTAAAGCCCACAATCATTGCCTACCCTACACTGTCTCTGCTAGAAGGTGTAGAACCTTAATGTCAGGCCCTGGAGAGTGGATGGAATTGAACTTAGGACTGGAATCGAGGGAAGTTAAGCTGTCAGTTTGATCCCAGATGGACATGGCTAAGAACCGAAGAAGTTGTGATGAGTGTGATTTCATCCAAGCTGACATTAGGGAGTGAAAATCTTTATCTGAAAAACAGGGCAGGGCATGACATGGTCCCAGGCAGTGATGATACTGGGTCAAGACAGCAATAGGATGTGAAGTAGAACTAGAGCTTGCCAGGTGGGGAGGTAGTGGTGAGAAAGACAAGGTGGGACTTACTCACTGAGAGAGGAAACTTGAAGGTTTGGGTTTTAAAACCCAGGCTATGTAGTCTGGATTCAGGAAACTAAATTATTTGCTGAATTGCACTGAATGTTACTTTTTAGGGCATATTATTCATTTCATCCTTTTGCTGATATATTAGTAGTGTGGTAGAGTATAAAGTGTGGTGTGGTAGAGTATAAATAATCTTAAGATTTGTGACTCCTTTCTTCCTACTTGCTACTTAGAATATTTTATCCAGTGGGCTCATCTCTCTGAATTTTACTTTCCTAATTTTGAATGTAGGAGTTTTAGCATTTGTCTTAGCCTGTGGTTATGAAGATCATGTAAAAGTTTGTGAAGAACATTTTTTTTTATGAAGAAGCTCTGTTCCTCATGAATTTTTATTCTTATCTGCTATGTCTATTTTTAACAATTTAGCAATCCTATTTCTGGGTATATATTCAAATGAAAGGGAAAACAGAATCTGGAAATACATCAGCATCTCCATGTTTATTGTACCATTATTCATAATAGCTAAGGTATGAAAACAACCTAAGTGTATGTCAATGGATGAATGGGTAAAGAAAAGGTAATGGCATACATTTTTTAAATTTAGTAAATCTTTATTGTTCATATTATTACAATTGTTTCTCTTTTACCCCCATAGCTCCCCTCCACCTGGTTCCCACCCCACCCTCTGACCTTACCTCCCTCCCACTGTCCTAATCAATAGGAATACAATTTTTTTCTAGTCTCTTCCCACATCCCTTTCCCCCTGAGAATTATCAGTCCACTCCCTTTCTATGCCCCTGATTCTATTATATTCACCAGTTTATTCTGTTCATCAGATTTTTTTTATTCACTTGATTTTTAGATTCACTTGTTAATGGACAAGTATTTGTTGTTCATAATTTTTATCTTTACTTTTTTCTTCTTCTTCCTCTTCTTAAAGAATACCTTTTAGAGGAAAGAACCAAGATGGCAGCATAGGTAAAACACCTATCCTGCCGCCATACACAGCAAGTTTAAAATTACAACTTAACGAAAGAACAAACACCATCCAGAATCACCGGAAAGCTGGCTGAGTGAAAATTCCACAAATAAAAGTGAAGATAAGACACTGTGACTCAGAGGAGTGGCTGAGGACAGCATTGAAGATACGCGCAGAGAGGTTTGGAGTGTGCGAGCCAGTGGTTAGGGCGGGCGGCTGAAAACCGGCCAGTTTTCTTGAACAGGGGAGACAAAGACGTCCCACTGGACTGATTCGCCAGCTCTGGGCGAAGTCCAGGGAACCCACTATCATACGGGGTAAAAACTGGACAGTGGGAGGGCACGCCAAAGCTCAGGTGCTGCAGGGGTCGGCGGGTTTGTGGAGAAGGCGAGCTTGTGCGGAGTGCACGTGAACTTGGGAACAGCGCAGCTGCGTGACCGTGCAGAGAGCACTCGTGACTTGCTCTTTCATTCGGGAAACCGTCAGACTGCATTGTTTTGCGACCCTGGGTGAGACATTGGGTGTGCAGACTCATTAGGGGAGAGGCTGAATTCTCTGGCAGCTGGTGGAGCTCGGCAGCAGGGCTCTCTCAGAGGTGCTGGTGGCCATTGCCCCTGGCACAGAGTCCCTGGGGCCACATAGGGCGGAGCTAACACTGTCTGCTAGGCCCTGAGACTCTGCCCATCCAACCTGAGCACAGCTGAACATCACAGACAATTGGCCTGGAGGTCAACCCCTCCAAGTGCCAACAACGATTAACCTGAGCTTACCTTCAGCAAGACTGTGCAACCCATATCCACCTCAGGTAACTGGGGAGGCTGACCCACTGTCCCTTGTAGGAAGTCTACCACACAAAGCTAATTGACAAACTCAGGGAAGCAGCCACCATGCAGAGACATGGAAAGAAATCTGATGTGAAAGAAATGGAGGAAAAAAAAAAGGACTGGACATGGAATTCAAAACCATGGTTATGGGGCTTTTCAAGAGGCTCCTAGAAAAGGTCAAGTCCTATAAGGAAATAAACAAGACCTACAAGGAAATGAATGAGACCCTCAAGGATATGAATGAGATCTGCAAGGAAATGAACAAGACCAATGTGGAAATGAATGAGGCCTACAAGGAAATGAATGAGATCTACAAGGATATGAAGGAGACTCTCAAGGATATGAAAAAGGACCAACCAGAAATTAAGCATACACTGACTGAAATAAAAAATATTATACAAAGACCTAAAAGTACTCTAGAGCACCCCAAGAACCAAGTTAAAAATTTGAAATACAGTTCTGACACTCAGCTGAAAAAGCGAGAAACCAAAAGAATCCAAAAAATTGAAGATAGTGTAAGGGTCCTCTGGGACAACCTCAAGCACACCAACATCCAAATTATAGGGGTGCCAGAAAAAGAGAGAGAGCAAGACAATGAAAACCTATTTGAAGAAACAGTGACCGAAAACTTCCCACACCTAGTGAAAGAAATTGACTTAAGAGCCCAAGAAGCACACTGAACCCCAATATATAGGAACTCTAAGAGGACCACACCAAGGCACATCATAATTAAAATGCCAAGAGCAAAAGACAAAGAGAAAATATTAAAAGCAGCAAGAGAAAAACAGTTAGTTACCTATAAGGGAGCACCCATATGATTGTCAGCGGATTTCTCAACAGAAATGATGCAGGCCAGACGGGAGTGGCAAGAAATATTCAAAGTGATGAATAGCAAGAATTTACAACCAAGATTACTCTATCCAGCAAAGCTATCATTCAGAATTGAAGATCAGATAAAGTGCTTCGCTGATAAGAAAAAGCTAAGGGAGTTCATCACCACCAAACCAATATTATATGAAATGCTGAAAATTATTCTTTAAGAAGAGGAAGAAGAAAAAGATAAAAGTGTAAATTATGAACAACAAATATACATCTATCAACAAATGAATCTAAAAATCAAGTGAATTAATAAGCTGATGAACAGGATAAACTGGTGAATGTAACAGAATCACGGACATAGAGAGGGATGGACTGACAATTCTTGGGGAGAAAAGAGGTGTGGGAAGTGCAGCAAGAGACTGGACAAAAATCATGCAACTATGGGGAAGGGTGAGGGCAGAGGGTGGGATGGGTACCAGGTGTAGGGGAGCTATAGGGGGGAAAAAAGGGAACAATGTAATTAATAAACTGAACAATATAGATAAAAAAGAATACCTTTCAGCATTTCATATAATCCTGGTTTGGTGATGATGAATTCCTTTAACTTTTTCTTGTCTGTGAAGCTCTTTATTTGACCTTCCATTCTGAATGATAGCTTTGCTGGGTAGAGTAATCTTGGTTGAAGGTTCTTGCTGTTCATCACTGAATATTTCTTTCCACTCCCGTCTGGCCTGCATAGTTTCTGCTGAGATATCATCTGACAATTATATGAGTGCTCCCTTGTAGGTAACTAACTTTTTCCTTTGTTGCTTTTAATATTCTCTCTTTGTCCTTTGCTCTTTGCATTTTAATTATGATGTGTCTTGGTGTGATCCTCTTTGGATTCTTTTTGTTTCGGGTTCTGTGCACTTCTTGGACTTGTAAGTCTATCTATTACACCAGGTGGGGTAGTTTTCAGTCATTATTTCTTCAAATAGGTCTTTAGTATCTTGTTCTCTCTGTTTTTCTGGCAACCCCATAATTCTCATGTTGGTACAGTTGAAGTTGTCCCAGAGGCTCCTTACACTATCTTCAAATTTTGGATTATTTTTGCTTTTCTGGTTGAGTGTTTTTTGCTTTTCTGTATTTCAAATCTTTGACTTGATTCTTTCATTCCTCTGGTATAATATTTTTTATTTCAGTCAGTGTATGTTTAATTTCTAGTTGGTCTTTTTTCATATACTTCAGGATCTCGCTAAATTTATCGGTCTTTTCTAGGAAATTCTTGGAAAACCTTATTACCATGGTTTTGAACTCTATATCAAGTAGTTTGTTTTCCTGAATTTTTTTGTTTGTAGTCTGTTTCTTTGTGTCCATATTTTGGCTGTTTCCCTGAGTTGGTAGGATAGCTTTGTGTGCTAGGTATCCCATATGGCTCAGTGGGTCAGCCTCCCCAGTTACCTGAGGTGGACACTCTTGGTGCATTCCTTTGTGGACTGTGTTTAAAGCCTTGTAGTAGTAATTAAGTATTGATTATTGTTGGTATCACTGGGAGGAATTGACCTCCAGGCCAATTGCCTGTGAGGATGAGCTGTGTCTATGCCAGGAGATCTTCTGTGCTTGGAGACAGCCTTATGTGACAAAACTTGCAAAATTTCAAAAGCCTCTGTGCTCAGCTTGGATGGGGGCTCATCTTGGAGTGTCAGGGCTGAGCAGATAGTCTTGGCTTCCCATCAGCCCTGCCTTATGAGGCCCCTAGGTCTCAGTGTCCATTGGTAATTGCTGCAAGCACTTCTGAGAGAAAGCTGCCCTCATGTTTCGCCCACTGCCAGACAGTCCAGTTTCTCCCCCAATGAATCTGGATTCCCAGATTGTTGCCTGGAATTGGAGTTCAGTGCAGTCAGGATCTTCCTCTCTGCATGCACTCATGTGCACGCCTCCAGACCTCTGCCTTTCGTGGCTCCCCTGAGTTTCTGCCTGACAGTCCAGATTCCTCCCATATGAGCCTGGGTCCCTGGGGTCTTGCCTGGAACTGGGGTTCAGTGTTTTCTGAACTGGCATTCACTGCAGTTGGGAGCTTCCAACTCCCTCCAGCTAAGGAAAGCCAATGGTAATCTCAGCAGTTAGTCCTCTCTGAGGACCCTCACATGTTTGCCTCCAGACCCCTGCCTTCCACGGCTCCCCTGAGTTTCTGTGTGCCTTTCTCTCTACTGACAGTGCAGACTCCTCCCCATATGAGCCTCGGTCCCCAGGGTCTTGCCTAGAACTGGGGTTCAGTGCAGTCAGACCTGGGGTTTTGTGCAGTCAGGAGCTTCGTTCTCCCTCCTGCCAGAGAAAGCCAGCCAGGCACTCAGCTACCCTTCTTCTCTATGCACATGTCTCCATACCTCAGCCTTTTGCAGCTCCTCTGATTCTCTGTGAGTTTTCTCTTTCCTTCTTGTTTTAGAATTTCCACTCAGCCAGCTTTCCCATATTTCTGAATGATATCCGTTTTGTCTTTTAGTTGTAGTTTTGAAATTGTTGTGTGAGGCAGCAGGTTAAGTGTTTACCTATGCCGCCATCTTGGTTTATCCCCAAAAGACTGCTGATTTAAATGTTAATGAAATCTAAAAAGTACCTTCACAGAAATATGTAGACTGGTATTTGCCCCAGCAACTGGAATTGTAGTCACAAGTACAGAATGACTGATTATGAATACACTGCCCCAACATGTTTCCTTCTCCCTACAAACATCCAGTTCCTGGCTCTGCTGTCCCAGACCCTCTACGAGGAAATGAGGTACTGTAAGTTTTAGGGGATCAAGAGAAAGATGGGCTTCAAAGTCTTACTTTTGCTCTCTCTTACACACACACACACACACACACACACACACACACACACACACACAACTCAAGATGGGGAGGAAATATCCTGGCAATAGGACAGATGTGGAGAGGGAATAGAGAGACAGACAGCACAGTGAAATACCCAGAGATAGGGAGAATGAATGTTTGAGGAGAATGAGGAAGGAATAGACCCTTACTATGATATTTCAATAGTTTCTTCAGCTCCTCAGAAGTAGAAGAACATGAATATATGACCAAAATGAAATGAGACACATGATAGGAGTGTGGCTGGTAGGAGAAAAATGAAATGGTTGTTTCTTTACTTCCCAAGATCAGTGATATAAAGTTCAGTGAAATAAATTCAATGATATAAAAATGAAGAATAACTAATCTTACACATTTCCTTATGGGCAGAAACAGTCTCAGAATTCCCTTCAGTAATTTCTGGGAAATGTGAAAATCAAAAGGGAAAGAATGCATTACCTTCTATAAAAAAGACTTCAGGAATGATGTAGAGACTAGCATTTTACTTACTTGTCCTATCTAATAAAAGAGTAATATGCAAATTAACCACCACACTGCTACACCCACAAGCCACGCCCACCATCTAATCAGGTGCAAACAAGCAAATTAACCCAACCAAGATGGCTGTAACCCCAGAGTGAGCTGGAGACTTGGGTTTCCCCAGAAATGGAGGAAGCCAAGCTTTCCACACACCCTGGCAGGCCCAGGCCTCCACTTAAGGCTACAAAGTTTTAATTATAGAAGATAAATAAATCCCAACAAAATGGCTGCTGCCAGGAAGCAAACAGAAGGCTTGGTTCTGCTCAAGGCTAAAAAGTTTCAATTAATGAAGATAAAAAAATCCCAGATATCAGGGCCTCCTCCATTTCAGTCACCGGAGGGCATAGTTGGCCTGCAAACCACCACATGCACCTCGCCCAGGCTCCTCCCCAAAATGATTCGAGACATCCTTCAGGGCAAACCAGTTGGCCTCCACCCATGTACCAGGCCTCTATCCTATCTAATAAAAGAATAATATGCAAATTGACCATCACTCCAATAAACAAGATGGCTGCCCCCATGTGGTCAAAGATGGCTGCCCCCATGTGGACACAAGATGGCTGATACAAGATGGCCAGCAGGGAAGGGCAGTTGGGAGGGACCAGACCTGCAAGGGAGGGCAATTGTGGGCAATCAGGTCAGCAGGGGAGAGGAGTTGGGAGGGAGGGATCAGGCCTGCAAGGGAGGCCAATTAGGGGTGATCAAGCCTACAGGGAACGGCAGATATGGGTGACCAGTCCGGTAGAGAGGAAAGTTTGGGGCGACTGGGCCTGCAGGGGTGGGCAGTTGGGAGGGACCCAGGCCTACATGGGAGAGCATGAGAGATCAGGCCTGTAGTGGAGGGTAGTTAGGGGTGACTAGGCCTGCAGGAGAGGGCAGTTGCGGGCACCCTGCCTGGCAAGGAAGGGCAGTTAGGGGTGACCAGACTCGTAGGGGAGCAGTTAAGCATCCATCAGGCTGGCAGGGGAGTGGTTAAGGCGTGATCAGACTAGCAAGAAGAAGCGATTAGGGCAATGAGGAAGGCAGGTAGACGACAGTTAGGAGCCAGTATTCCTGAATTGTGAGAGGGATGTCCTACCAGCATTGGGCCTAAACAAGCAGCTGGACATTCCTTGAGGTGTCCCAGTTTGGAGAGGGTGCAGGCTGGGCTGAGGGACAACCCTCTACCCTCCTATTCACAAATTTTGTGCACTGGGCCTCTACCCCTAAATAATAAAGAAATAATATGCAAATTGAACATCACTCCAACACACAAGATGGCCGTTCCTATGTGGTAAAAAACAGTTGCCCCAATGTGGATTCAAGATGGCCTCCAGAAGGTGGCCAGCAAAGGAGGGCAGTTGTGGGTGACCAGGCCTGCAGGGGAGGGCAATTGGAAGGGGATCAGGCCTGCAGGGCAGGACAGTTAGGGGCAACCAGGCCTACAGGGGAGAATAGTTGGGTGGGGGAACCAGTCCTGCAGGGGAGGGCAGTTGGAGATAACCAATCCTGCAGGGGCGGGGAGTTGGGGGAGACCAGGCCTACAGGGGGCAAGCAGCCTGGCAAGGCAGGGCAGTTAGGGGTGACCATGCTGGCAAGGGAAGGGATTTGGGGACAACCAAGTCTGCAGGGAGGGCAATTGGGGGTGACCAGGCCTGCAGGGGAGAATAGTTAGGGGTGACCAGAAAAGCAGGAGAGGGCTGTTAGGGGCAATCAAGCCAGCAGGGGAGCAGTAAGGTGTCAATCAAGCTGGCAGGGAAGTGCTTAGGGTGTGATCAGGGTGGCAGTCAGAAGTGGTTAGGGGCAATCAGGCAGGCAGGCAGGCAGGCAGGCATGCAGGCAGGCGAGTGATTGGGAGCCAGCAGTCCTGGATTGTGAGTCAGATATCTCTTGAGAGGTCCCAGATTGGAGAGTGTGCAGGCTGGGGAGGGCAGTTGGGAATAATCAGTCCTGCACGAATTTACTGCACTGGACCGCTAATAATAAGTTAGTCTGTTATTGTTTCCTGGATGCCAACAGAAGAAACAAGATGGCTGGATCAGAGAGAACGAACTTTTTTACTCATGCTAGTTAAACAAAATAAAACAGAATTTAGGGATTTACTTTTATTCCCTCCCTAAAAAAGAGGTTTTTATTGCCTTTGGTCCACAGTTGGTATTTCACATTTTCTCTTGGTCCCAGGCTTTCTGGGTGGAGCTTGATCTAGGAAGGTCATCCTGGTGAGGAGTCCCTGTGCAGTACCTGGTGAGGAGATGGGACACTGTGCAAGGGGAATATGTGTGTATCTGGCTATGCCTCAGTTACTTGGAACTCCTGGATTCTGGCCCAGGCCAAGACCTGGCTGCTCTGCTTAGCACCTTGAGATTAGCCTATCTGCAGAGACATGGAGGAGTTGTCACACCTGGCAGTTCCAGCTTGATGTCATGGGTGTGCCATCAGGTCTGGGGAGCTGTAATGCTTGACTGGTAGGCACACTTGTTGGTGTGCATCTGATGATGCACTGGCCACCTTCATAGTGGCATCATTGAGTTCCTGCTCCTGCTTCTCCAAGTACTTGATGCTGCTGTGCATCCTACACTATAGCCCCTTGTTCTTGGCCTGTCGTTTCAGAGCTAGAAGTGACACCTGAACCTGTGTCATGTTCCTACTCTTAAACAGGTCATTGGGGTCAAATCGGTACATGGAGTCTATGCCAAAGCTGGCCATGGCCTTGTTGAATTTGGAGAGGTTTTCTAGCTGATGCCAAGTTTGCATGGTGTGGCTTTGCTTGTGTTGGTTGACATTAGGGATGGAGCCTGGCTGCAGCTTATTCATGAGTGTGCACAGGATAATTCCATCCTTCAGACCCTCCTGGAAGTCAGGGCCAATAGACTGGCCTGTGAGTCCCTCCATCCAACTGCGGAGTTCCGCCTCTTTCTGAGGGTCATATTTGAAATGGGGCTGGTGCTTGACATCAGCTGCTTTGGAGACATTGAGGATTTCCACAGGTATGGGGGAAGCCCCTGATGTGGTAACAGTGGTGGCAGAGTTGGTGGCAGTCAACTCTGCTTGGGCAGTCCCCGACATGTTAGTGCTTGCAGTCTCTTGGTCAGGGTGCACAGCACTGATGCCCTCGTCTTTGGCAGTCCCCGATGCGTTGGCGCTGGTAGCCTCTTGGTCAGAGTTGGGGGCGTCAATGGCCTCTGTTTGGGCAGTTCCCGACAGGTTGGTGCTGGTAACCTCTTGGTCAGGGTGCGCAGCACTGATGCCCTCAGCAGGGGCAGCTCTGAGGGAGTCAGCACTGGCTTCAGCAGGGTCGCATTCAGGGACCGGGGCATAGGTGAAGGTGGTGATGGAGGTGGCAGTTTGTGTTCCTGTGCTGCGACCTGCGACACGCAGGGGTTTCCTGCTTTTATAAAAAGAGGAAAAAAGTTTGTTCTTTGTCACGAAAAAAATTATTTTATTTCTCCTTGTAACATTCGTATGCTTGTCATAAAGTATTATAATATTGTTTCAAGGTAAAATGGCACAAGTTGGATATGCATATTTTAAACTCTAAAGATGCATACTTGAAACCAATAAAAAATGAAGCAAAAAGGTATGCTTAATAGGTTAATATTAAATGTAAAATAATAAAAATAATTAACAATAAAGGGCAGGCAATGAAGAAGACAAGGAACAGTTAACTAGCACAATGTGTTAATAAATAGCACAATGGTAAATTTAAACCTATCTGTATCAATGGAATAAATATTTTCTATCCAATATGTTATTGGAACATCTGGCTATTGAGCATCTGTCATGGTTAGTGCAATTGAGGAACTAAATTTTAAAGTATTATTAATTTTAATTCATTTAAATGTAAACTTTGATACTCCAATTATGAAAAAACTTTCAAGTGTGCTTAGAGCAACTTGAGTATGTGCATTTCGTTTTTCAAGTATAAATTTTATGAAATCTAAATACAAGTGAATTATTTCTGAAAAATATTTAGTATTTAAATTGAGGTGTGCTGTAAGTATAAATGCATACTGAATTTGAAGATGATACAAAAATTATGTAAATTATCTTGTTAAAATTTTGATATATTGTACAAAAACACTGTTACAATGCTTGTTTTTCTTTTAAAATGTGGATACTATATAGTTTAAAATTATGTAGGTGCCTTACGTTTTATCTCAATTGGAAAGTGCTCATCTAAATAATGTACTTAAAAGACAGAAATCACACCGTGCTGGTGTGACTCAATTGATTGTAGTGTCATCCTGTGCACTCAGAGGTCATGGGTTTGTTTCCTGGTCAGGGCACATACCCAGGATGTGGGTTTTATTCTTGGTTTGGGCACACCAGGTAAATACGTCTCTCTCTCTCTCTCTCTCTCTCTCTCTCTCTCTCTCTCTCTCTCTCTCTCTCTCTCTGTCTCTGTCTCTCTCTTTTCTCTTTACCTCTCTTTCTAAAATTATTTGTTTTAAAAAAGATAGGAATTATTAGCCTAGATAAAAAGTAAGACCCATATAAACTTTCTGTAAGTAATCCGCTTTAGCCCTGGCTGGGTGGCTTGGTTGGAGCATTGTCCAACACACCAAAAAAGGTTGCAGGCTTGATTCCCAGTCAGAGCACTATAAGAGGCAACCAGTTGATATGTCTCTTTCATAGACATGTTTTTCTTTCTCTCCCTACCCTTTTCTCAAAAATCAATAAAAATATATCTTCTGGTAAGGTTTAAAAAAAAGAAATCCACTTAACATATAGATTAAATGTAAAAGAATGGGGAAAGATATACTATGTAACCATTAATCATAACAAAGCTAATGTGGCTATACTGCTATTTGGTAAAGTAGAATTTAGGAGAAGAAATAATACCAGGGATAAAGAGGGACATTTATAATGATAAAAAGGGTTAGTTCCTCAAGAGAGAGGAATATGCTAATTATCCATTATGCCCTGAGGTATAACAACTGACCGCATCATGGCTAATTCACGGATCAGCAAGAGGGTGGGCCATTCAAGGTACAAGTGGGCAGCGGAGAGTTACAGGAAGGGGCAGGGCAGCAGGCTATATGAGTGGTGAAGTGTGTGTGTGTGTGTGTGGGGGGGAGCTACAGGAGAGTGGCATTGACCTACTGGCTACAAGTGGGTGGCAGAGAGCTACAGGAGTGGGTAGGGAAGCAAGCTATGAGGGGGGTACGGGGAGCTACAGGAGTGTGGCCGCAACCTACTGGTGCATTAATTTGTGCACAGGGTTACTAGTATATATATAAGTACCTTATAACACAAAACAAAATAAATAAAGCACATCGATAAAACTGTAAAAGAGAATTATAGAATTGTATATCTGAAACTTTACATAAATTTTTAACCAATGTCACTCCAGTAAATTAAAAAATGGAAATAGAAAAATAGATAAGTGCACAATTATACTTTAAAATTCCCATATGAATTTTTTTTTAGCAATTTCTAAAACTAGTAGATGGAAAATTAGAAAGGATTTTAAAGGCTTTAATGATACCATCAACCATTTGATCTAATGGTTATTACAAAGCATTCCTCTCAATAATGGTAGAATATAAATTATTTATTAGTGCACATATTTTGTTCCTTAGATTCCACATATAGGTGAAATTCCATGGTATTTGTCTTTCTCTGTCTGACTTGTTATTAAGTTAGACCATATGCTGGACAAAGAAACAAATCTCACTAGACTTAAAAGGATTAAAATAACAGAAAACCAAGTTCTTTGACCACAGTGGAATCAAACTAGAAATATCTTGAATATTCTTAAATATACCAAAGAAATTAGAAGATATTTGCACTAAATAATAAAAATACAACACATTAAAATTCATGAGATACAGCTAAAGCAGTCGCTAGAGGAAATTTTATTTTTACATTTTATTTACCTTACTAGAGGACCAGTGCTCAGATTCATGCATGGGTGAGGTCTGGCCAGCCTGGTCCCAATCAGGCAGATCGGGGACAGGATTGTTGGGAAGAGGAGATGGCAGGAAGTTGGCTGGCTGATCCACCCTAATCATGGCTGATCAGGGGTGGGTTGGCTATGGGGAAGGGTTGTGGGTGATTGGCTGGCAGCCACACCCCCAAATGGGATGAGGAGGACTGATTGGGGGCAGGGCTGGCTTTAGGGAGGAGCTGTGGGCAGTGGGCCCAGAATGGAGGGGTGCTGATCAGGGGTGGGGCTGGCTGTGGGGAGGGGCTGTGGGCATTGGTCCAGCCAGCCCCAACTCCAAGTGGGTTGGGGAGCCCAATTGGGGCCCAGCAGCCTGGGGGAGGGGCCATGGGTAGTTGGCTGGCCAGCTCTTCCCTTGATCCGAGTGTGGGGCCCATTGGGGTTGGGGTTGGCTGGGGGGAGGGGCCTTAGGCAGTTGGTTGGCTGCCCCTGCTGCCCCTGATCGGGATGGGGGCCTATCTGGGGTAAGCTGGGTGGGGGCAGGGGCTGCAGGAGGTTGGCCATCTGGCCCCACTCTCTATTGGGATAGGGTGCCAGAAACAAATCTTTATCTCACTAATAGAAAGATGTGGACAGGAAGTCCAGAAGGCTGGTAAACAACCTTAATTGCTCTGAAAGGTCAGAGTTAAAAAATGTTGTTAACGGAAACACCTCTTTGTTTTTTTTGTATATTTCTGTTATTGGAATTTCCTGCCTAAAGGCTATGGGCGGATCCTATAGTCTTAATAAAAGGGATAGCCAAGCCAGAGCATGGGGGCAGTCTTTCCACTAGAGATGGGTAACCACCTGGCCCCCAATATCCCTAAATTCATACTTTTCTAAGTCTCTCTCCATTTGTGTGTGGCCTTCTCCAGAATCCAAACCCTGAACAGGAACCCTGAACCATGCAGGACATGAAAGGGGTTCCTACAGTAGGGGGCGATCGGGGCTGGTGCTGGCCAGGGAGAAGTGCCACAATGCAGAGGTTGGCTGGCTACTCTGCCATCCATCAGGGTGGGAGAGGCCAATCAGGGGCAGGGCCAGGTTGGGGGAAAGGCTGCGGGAGGTTGCTGCCCGGCCCCATCCTATGATCGGGCTTGTTCACTGGCTGCATTGGGCATAATAGCAACTGGTCATTCTGGTCATTATGCCATTCTGGTCTCTGTTATTTTTATATATATAGATTTTGAATTGGGTTCAAAGATTTTTTTAATGATAGACTAAAAAATACAAATAGTACATTTTCTTCACTTTATTTTGAATTAGGTTTGAGGATTGCTTAATGGTAGGTTTCTAAATTACAGTTTTGGATATTAGAAGAATTGCTCAACTATTGTAGAACAGTCAAATTTGTTCACAAAACTCATCTAATATGGAAGGTTCTGCTAGCTCCAATGCTAAAGTATTTTTTTGACATTCAATTTTATTTTATATCAGTTTCAGGGGGACAGCATAATGGTTAGACATTTGTGTAACCTCTGAAGTGATCACCCTGATAAACTAGTACCCATTTGACACCATACATAGGTATTTCAATATCATTGACTACATTCCCTATGATGTACTTCACAATCCTGTGACTACTTTCTTACTCCTTTCAATTTTTTTTTTACCCACCCATGCAATCCCCTTGCCAGTTGGCAACCATTAGTTTGTTCTCTATATCTATGAATCTGTTTCTTGTTTTGCTTATTCATTTTTTTGGTTCCTTAAATTCTACATATAGGTGATATCTTGTGGTATTTGTCTTTTTCTGTCTGACCTATGTCACTTAGCATAATATCCTTACAGAGAGAAAGTTATAGGATTAAATGTTTAAATGCTTATATGAAGAAAGAAGTAAAAGACTAATCACTTAAGCTTTTACCTCAAAAACTAGCAAAAGAAGAACAAATTAAATTTAAAAGAAAAAGGATACAATTAAATTAAGAGCGAAAGGCAATAATCCAATTAAAAAATGTGCAAAAGACCTAAATAGACACTTCTCCAAAGTGGACATACAGAAGGCCAAGAGACATGAAAAAAATGCCCAAAGTCACTACTCAACAAGAGATGCACATTAAAATGACAATGAGGTATCACCTCACCCTTGTCAGAATGGCTACCATCAAGAAATCAACAAACAAGTGTTGGTGAGGATGTGGAGAAAAGGGAATCCCAGTGCAATGCTGGTAGAAACGCAGACTGTGGAAAACAGAATAGAGTTTTCTAAAAAACTTAAAAATGGAACTCCCATTTGACCCAGTGATCTCTCTTCTAAGAATATATCCTAAGAAATTGGGAACATCGATCACAAAGAATGTATGCGTACCTATGCTCATAGCAACAGAGTTTACAATAGCTAAGATTTGGTAACAGCCCAAGTGCCCATCAGCAGATGAGTAGATAGAAAAGCTGTGGCACTTCTGCACAATGGAAACTATGCAACTGTAAAAGAGAAAGAATTCTTACCATTTGCAACATCATGGATGGACCTAGACAGTATTATGCTAAGGGAAATAAGCCAGTCAAAGATAAGTATCACATGATCTCACTCATATGAGATTTACTGAACAAAATAAACTAATTAACAAAATAAATACAGAGACATGGAAGCAGGGAACTGATGTTGAATCTCATAGGGAGGCGGGGGAATACAGGTGGGTGAGAAGAGATCAACTACAGAACTTGTATACATACACTGGTATGCATAACACATGGACAAAATGTGGGGGGTAAAGAGGTTAGAAGAGGTCAATGGGGGAAAAAGGGAGACATATGTAATAAACAATAAAGATTTTAAAGCAATTACTAGCAAACAATAAGAAATTCAACAAACCAAATTATAGTACTTAGGAAAAATTAATAAAATGGATAAATTTCTAGGTGGATTGGTCAAAGAAGAAAGATAAAACACACAAATTTCAATATCAGGAATGACAGGACATACTACAGACCATTTAACATTAAAAGAGTAATAAGAAAATGTTTTAAATAACTCTATGCCAAATTAAGAAGCTCAAAACAGAGTTTATTGAATCAATTTAAGATATAGCAAGAAGCCAAGGGAAAGATGATTTAGATGAACACATTAGAAGAGTTTGCAAGCACACTATGCACATCCTGTATTGAGCAGTGTTCATAAGTCCTGTTTTTCTCAGACTCTGAATCGTCTTTCTGACTGTGTGGTTTTAAAGACTAAAGTGACCTTGCACAGGGGATGTAAGCAATAGGTTACCTGGGCCAATACCCATACTTCCGGGGCAAATATACCCAGCATAGTTGCAGCTCTTTGTTGTTCTAATGAGCAGCTGTATATTTTATCTTCATTTCTTGTGAAAAATATGTATGATACCAAAATGAGTATTTCCCATGGGTGCTCAATTTAAGACCTCAAAAATGAGTACTCCATATGCCTCATGCATATATTGTGTATCATGAATATTTGGTCCTTACATCACTTTTTTCATCCTTTTCTATCTTCCTGCTCCTCCTCCCTCAACAGTGATAATAACAACAATAATAGCCTTTTGTTGAAAGCCTTTGTGATGGTGCAAGGCATGGATGCTTTATGTAAATTATTTCTTTTAATTCACACAGTTCTATAAATGAAGTATTATTTTCCATATGTTTGGTTGAGGTATTATAGTCTTATTGGTGTGACTTTCTCTGAGTAGAGCCTTTGCTGAATTTGAGCTTGTTCCTAAGGAGAAAGGTGAAGCACAGATGCCTTGAGAAGGGATAGATATTTCAATATTGAAAAAAATACCTTTACCTGTTTTTGAGACTCATTCTGTATAAATGAAGTCCAGTGAGTATGAGAATAATCAGCAATATAATTGTTGTCAAAGTCATCATGGTGATGAGTGTTGTACTGTTGGATGCAGCAACTGAAATACAGATTTCCCACAGTCAATTTCCCTGAAGAGATTTGGTCTCACATTCACTTCTTGCTCAATAAATCCCCAATCATTTCCCTTTAGCAGTAATACATTGTGGATGCTCCCTCTACCTCCATGTCCCTTTCAGATTATTGTTAATTACTCAGCTTAGTTTCTTAGAAATTAATTTAAGGAAATAAATTCCTTTCTTCCACGGAAGAGTAGCAATGTAACAGTATGTAACAGAATCAAGAGTATTGAGAACAAAGTAGGTCAGGGAGTCAACCCAATGAAGTTAGATGGGGCTGAAGCTGGTACCTGGGATAGCATGAAAGAATCAAGGCAACTGAGGTCTCTATGAGGCTGAAAAGCCTGTGTAAAAGGAGTTTAAGTATAAAATTGGAGGAACTGCTAAGTTCTGCTAAAAATGTGAGATATTAGAATTTAATCTTTTATAACTGAAACATGTTTACTTTTGGATCAAGCCCAGGCTCTGACACTGGCAGTGGGTGATTGAATTGAAGTGGTTCTCTGCACTATCCTTATTCCTCATTGGCTTTCCCTTTACTATCCTTATTGGACAGCTTCTACTCCCTCTTCAATCATCAGGTGCAAAAAATATCTCAAAGAAGCCATTGTTAAAAAAAAGTGCCTAAAATATGGAAACAAGACAAAAAATTCCATGTCTTCCTATTTATTTATTTTTAATGTAATAAATCTTTATTGTTCAGATTATTACAATTGTTCCTCCCCCCCAGTCCCAAGAGCTCCCCTTCACCGGGTTCCCACCCCACCCTCTGCCCTTACCTCCCTCCCGCTGTCTCATCCTTAGGTATACGTTTTTGGTCCAATCTCTTCCCGTACCTCCCACACCCCTTCCCCCCTGAGAACTGTAAGTCCACTCCCTTTCTATGCCCCTGATTCTATTATATTCACCAGTTTATTCTGTTCATCAGATTTTTTTATTCACTTGATTTTTAGATTCACTTGTTAATGGACAAGTATTTGTTGTTCATAATTTTTATCTTTACCCTTTTCTTCGTCTTCCTCTTCTTAAAGAATACCTTTCAGCATTTCAGCTTTTCCCAGAGGGTGCCAATTTTCTCCACTTGCTCTCACAGCCATTCAGGTCCACATCTGACTTCAATTCATAAGGCAACATGTCCCTCTTTTTAAAAAAAAATAAAATGTCAGCCACCCCCCCAAATAAAAATTTTTAAAAACTGCAAAAACCACAGTTCAAAAATATATGTAAAGGCTGCTAAAATATCAAAAGCACTGGTAAAAATATCCTTACTGAGCAGGAGGGACATACCTTGAAAATCAAAAGCTACATGCTTATTTGTAACAAAATCTTCAGCAATTGAGGTGTGCATCGCTTACCGACTTTTATTTAGAGAGGCAGAGGGTATGAGATATGCAAATATTCACACACATGAGCCATATTGGTAGGAAGAAGCCTATGTCTTGTGGCAGCAGTTGGTTTGTGAGGTTCAGCTCTTTTGGAAGACACCATACTAGCCACCCTGACTGACAAGAAATAGTGGAAATAGCTGGCCCAGGAAAAATTCAATGCTTATAATAACAATTAACACAATAAGATTGGCATAGCAACAATACAAAGATTATACATGGAAAAATGAGAAAAAGATAATGAAAATTTATTAGAAAAATGCTTTCATAGAATAGATGAATATTGTATCCAAGCGTTTAACCATGAATTTAAAAACTGTGAATGAATAATAGCCTCTATGATGTGCTACCCTAAAGCAGAAATAAAATATATAAGCCCTGGGTGGCGTGGCTCAGTTGGTTCAATGATGCCCTGTGTGCACTGAGATGTTGCCGGCTCAATACCCAGTGGGTAGTGTGACAGAGACAGCCTATCAAAGTTTTCCTCTTATATCAATGTTTCTCTCTCTCTGTAAAATCAATAAAAATCTTTTAAAAATTTGAATTCTTTATTGTTTAAAGTATTACATAAGTCTTCTTTATGCCCCATAGACTCCCCCTAGCTTCCCCGACCCCCTCCATATTTCCTCACCCCCACCCCACCTCAGTCCATTGGTTATATTCATATGCATGCATACAAGTACTTTGGTTGATCTCTTTCCCCTCACCCCCACCTTCCCTCATAGGTTGGACAGTCTGTTCAATGCTTCTATGACTCTAGTTTTATTTTTGTTCATTAATTTATATTCCACAAATGAGTGAGGTCATGTGATGTTTATCTTTCTCTGACTGACTTGTTTTACTTAGCATAATGCTCTCTGGTTCCATCCATGCTGTTGCAAATAGTAAGAATTCCTTCTTTTTGACAGCAGTGTAGTATTCCATTGTATAGATGTACCACGGTTTTCTAATCCATTCATCTGCTGATGGGCACTAGGCTGTTTCCAAATCTTAGCTATTGTAAATTGTGCTGCTATGAACATAAGGGTGCATATATCCTTTCTGAATGGTATTTCTGTTTTCTTGGGATATTCCTAGAAGTGGGATCACTGGGTCAAATGGGATTCCATTTTTAATTTTTTTGAGGAAACACCATACTGTTTTCCAGAATGGATGTACCAGTCTGCAATCCCACCAGCAGTGCATGAGAGGTCCTTTTTCTCCACATTCTTGCCAGCACTTGTCATTTGTTGATTTGTTGGTGATAGCCATTCTGACAGGTGTGAGATGGTACCTCATTGTTGTTTTGATTTTGCATCTCTCAGATGATTACTGACTTTGAGCATGATTTCTTATGTCTCTTGGCCTTCAGTATGTGCTCTTTCAAAAAGTGTTTAGTGCGGTCCTTTGCCAATTTTTTGATTTGATTTTTTATTTTCCTTTTGTTAAGTTGTATGCATTCCCTGTAAATTTTGGAGATTATATCTTTATCTGAGATAACATTGGCAAATATGTTCTTCCATGCAGTGTGTTTTCTTGTTTTATTGATTGTTTCTTTATATGTGCAGAAGCTTTTTATTTTGATGTAGTCCCATTTGTTTATTTTCTCTTTAGTTTCCATTGCCCTATGAGCTGTATTGGTAAAGATATTGCTGTGACAAATGTCTGCTATTTTGCTGCCTATGGCTTCTTCTAGGATTTTTTATGGTTTCCTGTCTTATCTTTAAGTCCTTTGTCCATTGTATATGGTGTAAGTTAGTGGTCTAGTTTCATATTTTGCATGTATCTGTCCAATTTTCCTAGCACCATTTACTGAAGAGACTGTCGTGACTCCATTGTATGCTCTTGCCTCCTTTGTCAAATATTCATTGAGCTAAATGGCCTGGGTCAATCTCTGGGTTCTCTGTTCTGTTCCATTGGCCTATATGTCTGTTTTTGTTCCAGTACCAGGCAATTTTGAGAACAGTGGCTTTGTAATATAACTTTATATCTGGTATTATGATCCCTCCAACTTTTTTTCTTCTTTCTCAAGATTGCTGCAGCTATTTGGGATCTTTTTTTTTTTTATTCCAAAAGAATTTTTGGAGAGTTTGTTCTAAGTCTTTTAAGTATGCCATTGGTATTTTAATTGGGATTGAGTTGAATCTATAGATTGCTTCGGGTAGTATGGATATTTTGATGATGATGATTCTACCTATCCATGAACATAGTACATTCTTCCATTTGTATATATCTTCCTCTATCTTTTCCCCCACCCCCAAATCCTGTAGTTTTTTGAGTATAGGTCTTTTATCTCCTAAGTTACTTTTATTACTAGGTATCTTAATTTTTTTGTTGCAATGGTAAAGGGGACTTTTAATAATAAAAAATCTTAAAGAAAAACAAAATTAAGAAAAATGTGGCAAAGCAACAGGACCTAGCAGTAGCCAGGAAAGAAGTGAAATCATAGATCCTATATAATAAAAGCCTAATATGCAAATTGACCAAATGGTGTAACAACCAGTTGCGGGGAGGCAGGGTTGACAATGGGCTGGGCCAAGGCAGCCAAGGTGGTGCCAGTGTGCAGAGGGAGGAGATGGTGATTGGGGGCGTGGTGGCAACTGGTGGTGGCCAAGGGGCAATCAGGGGGCAGAGCCAGCCATTTGTGGCTGATGCTGTCCCCCAATCAGCCTTCAGGTCACCTCCTGCAGAGGCCATTGATGGAAGCCATGGGGCAATGGGGCAGCAGGGCCTACTGCTTGCTGGCTGGCATCATCCCCTGATTGGCCTGTGAGTCATCTCCCACAGAGGAAGGCCAAACTGTGGCTTAGGACTGCTCCTCAGAAGGAGTGGGCTTAAGCAATCAGTCAGACATCCCCCAAGGGCTCCTGGTCTGTGCCAGGCTGAGAGACACCCCTGAGTGCATGAATACACACACACACACACACATACACACACACACACACACACACACGAGGTCCAGTGCATGAGTTTGTGTTCAGGTGGGTTACGTTCATCTGGCCCAAATGGCGGCCCAACAGGCCAGACCAGTGGGGGAAGGGGCGATGTGTGTTTGGCTGGCAGGCCCCACCCCCAATTGGGGTGTTGGGAGCTGATTGGAGGTGGGATCAGTGGGGGGAGGGGCTGCAGGCAGTTGGCCTGCCAGCCCCACCCCTGATAAGGGTGTTGTGGGCTGATTGGAGGCCAAGCTGGCCAGGGAGTGGGGATGGGGCGTGATTGGGGCTGGATGAGGATGGTTGACAATGTGTCATAGTCCCCGGTTATTCTCATCATTCTGCTGCTCCAGTTGCTGGGCTTTTATATATAGAGATACTAGAGGTCTGGTGCACAAAAATGTATGCACTGGGGTGGGGGCAGAGAGGTCCCTCAGCCTGGCCTGTGCCTTCTCACAGTTTGGGAGCCTTGAGATGACATCCTACTGATAGCTTAGCCCCACAGGGAGCAGGCCTAAGCCACAATCTGGCCTCCCTCTGTGAGAGGCGACCAGCCAATCAGGGGAAGGCACCACCCCATCACCCCACTGATGCTGCTGGCCAATGCTGCCAGCTGCCACAGCTGCCCTAGGCCCTTGCAGCAACTGCCACTGCCCTTGGCCCTTGCAGCTGCTGCCACTGCTGCCCTTGACCCTCACAGCCACAGCTTTTTCCAGAAGGATGTCCAGAAGGATGTTCAGCTGCCTGGTCTAATTAGCTTATTATGCTTTTATTATTATAGATGATTGAAAGTGAAATCATATCATACATTTGAAATTTCGTGCACTGGTAGGGTCCCTAGTGGCTGCTGGCCGGTGGCTCCCTCCCTTTCCCTGGCTGGCCCACTCTTTGATCAGACTCCTGGAAGAACTCTGGTCAAGGGGACAATTTGCATACTACCCTTTTATTATGTAGGATGGCAACAAAATATATCAAATTTGTAACTGTATGTTAACAGGAAGTTGATCTGTGTTTAGGCTTACAGTATTTTTGCAATAGGTAATCTAACTAGAGGGACGATTCAGCAAAAAAGAGAAATAAGAGCCTTGTCCAGGTGGTTCAGTTGATTGGAACACCGTCCTGTGCACCAAAATGTTGCAGGTTTGATTACTCAGGGCACACATCTAGATTGTGGGTTTGATCTTGGGTCAGGTGCATACAGTAGACAACTGATTGGTATTTTCTTGAACATTAATCTCTATCTATCATCTAAAAATCAATATACATATTATATTCTTGGGTAAAGATAGACTGAGGAGAATCATTTTAAAATGAGAAGCAGAGAAGATTGACCTACTGGACAGCTAGTAGAAGAAAGTCTGAACTTGGTTGCTGGTGAAAAGTGATATGGTTTGATGCTTATGTCCCCTCAACATTCATATATTGAAACCCCAATACCCAGTGTGAGGTCTAAGCTCAGGAATGAGATTAATATCCTTATAAAAGAGACCACCCCACACCCTCAAGATCCTTAGTCCCTTCCACCATGAGGGGACACAAGGAGAAGCTGGCTGTCATAACCTGGAAAGAGGGCTTTCACCAGAACCTGACTATGCTGACATTCTCATCTTGAATATCCAGCCTCCAGAACTACGAGAAATAATTTTTTGTTGTTTATAAGCCATCCAGTCTTTGGTAATTTGTTATGGCAGGCTAAATGGACTAAGACAAGAAGGTCCAAGTCCATGGAGAGGTTAAGTAGGTGAAGACTGGAAAGCATGGGAGAAGGTAGTAAAACAAGAAGGAAGTTGGATCCTGGCAGCAAGACTGGTGTGTGTGTATGATGAATAGAGCAGAACCAAGCTTGTGTGCTTAGAGCTACCACCACTATGGAGTGTGAGCATCAAGCCCATTTTGCCAGCACCATGAGGGGAGAGAGAAAACTGACCTTCTGTAGTGGATAATCGTTCTTCCTTTTTCTGATTCAGTACTGGATTCCAGACAGAACATGTCAGATTCTTCTTTGAAGTTTCTCTGAGAAACAGTGATGTTGTTACATGGAACAAGCCACCTTTGTCCTGGGTGTGAGTCTCAGAGTCAGCTGGAATTTCTACTCCCTCAGAGTCCATCCACTGGACCTTTGGCTGAGGAAACCAGCCCTCTGACTTGCACACTACTTGTGTTTGTCTGGAATTAGTACCTTCCACATTCAACTGAGGATGTGAGCCGAGAACTGGGAAGAGGAAGACAATAAAGTCAGGTCATAAGCTCATTTTCCTGTACAAACATCCCTCCCCTGCTTCTGAAGGGTTCTACTGCCGACTGGATCTCAATGTACAGAACAGGGAACAGAAGCTCTGAATAAGTCTTGGCAACAAAGGATGGGTCGTAGACTCATAGGCTAGAGAGGAGTCCAACACAATTCAAAACAAATGGCCTCTGCCTATTCTTGACTCCTATTATGAGTTTCTTCATTTTCTTTTTAAAAACATTTTATCTTTATTGTTAAAAGTATTGTAGATGTCCATTCTTTTTTCTCTTAATGACCCCCTCCATCCCATACCTGAACCTCCAAGGCCTTCACTGTACTATTGTCTTTGTCCATATCTTATATAATAAAAGGACAAAGACTGTAATGGTGTCACGACCATAATGACCATTGGACCAGAACCATCATGGCCTCTTGCTGGGCTGGGCTGCCCCCAAGCAAGTGGTTAGGGGTAACCAGGCAGGCAGGCAGAGTAGTTAGGGGTGATCAAGCATACCAGTGGTTAGGAGTGATCAGGTAGGCAGGCCAGTGGTTAGAGGTGATCAGGTAGGCAGATGGCCTCTCAGAGCTGGCCCCAGCCGCCATCAGTTAGGGGCAATAAGGCAGGCAGGCAGAGAAATTAGGGGAGATCAGGCAGACAGGCAGGCAGAAGGGTTAGGAGAGATCTGGCAGACAGGCAGAGGGGTTAGAGGTGATCAGGGGTTAGAGGGGTTAGGGGTTAGAGTGGTTAGGGGCAATCAGGCAGGCAGACAGAGAAATTAGGGGTGATTGGGCAGACAGGTGAGTGGTTAGGGTTGATGAGGCAGACAGACAGAGGTGGTTAAGGGCAATCAGGCTGGCAGAGGGGTTAGGAGTGATCAGGCTGGCAGGTGAGTGGTTAGGTGCAGTGAGAGAGGCAGGCAGAGTACTTAGGGGAGACCAGCAGGCAGGCATGTGAGCAGTTTGGAGCCAGTGGTCCCAAATTGCAAGAGGAATTCCAACTGCCAGTTTAGGCCGCAGGGATCCCTGTGAAATAGAGCCTAAACCGGCAGTCGGACATCCCTTGAGGGATCCCAGATTATAAGAAGGTGTAGACTGGGCTGAGGGACCATCTCCCCATGCATGGATTTCATGCACCAGACCCCTAGTATGTATATAAGTTCCCTGGTTAATCTCTCTTCACCTCCCCTCTGCGATTCTTCAGTCTGTTCCATGCTTCTATGTCTCTGGATATATTTTGTTCCTCAGTATTTTGTTCATTGAATTCCACATATGAGTGAAATCATGTGATATTTGTCTTTCTCTGACTGACTTATTTCATTTAGCTAAGCCCCAAACAGTGATACATGGAGTAATGTGGTGAATAGAAGTAATGACCATCTCCCTGTCTCCTAAACTTTTTTTATATTTCCCAGGAAAATTGGATCAGAGGAAGAGGCCCATTCTAGAATGAACTTGGGATGTCAAGAGGATAAATGTGGACAATTACCTGCCATTTTCAGCATAATAAATACATCACCGTAGAAGGTGCCATGTTGGAATGCACAGCGATATTGGCCAATGTCAGAGGGTTGGACATTGGAGATTCTCAGGATCACAACCCCCTTATACATATATTCTGTCACAAGCTGTGTCCTTCCCAAATATTCCTCATGGGCTTCCTCAGGCTTGTCCTTCCCATCCTCATACAGGTGCACCATCTGGGTGGGTAGGAATCGAGTCCAGCTTATTTTCATGTTTTTAATATTTTGAGGAGGCAAGAGGAAGCAGGGCAGCTCAGCTTTACCACCTAGCTTGGCCACCAAGGGTTCATGGGGCCCCTGGACTTGGAATGATCCTGAAGAGAGAACAGAGATGGAGTCAGGGTGGGCTGGGGGCAGGATTTGTGCAGATGTACGTGGGTTTACTACACACATGATTGGCTATTTTCATCCTAACAAAGTCCTGGGAACAAATTCTGAAAATAGTTGCTGGATCTTGGAAAAAGGAACTATGTGTATAGTTCAGACATGAACTATACACATAGAGCTAGGAAGGAGCTGGAAGTGTTGGATGGAGGAGGTGTAGACCTGGCGAAGGTGAGGCACGCAAAGGACTTAGGGCAGAAATATTGAGGAGGCACTCCCTTTCTGGGTTTTAGGGTCAGTAAGACCTGAGAGGAAGTGCCTCTTTAAATTTTGGGCCATAGCTTCTTTACTTAACTTAGGGAGGGATCTGAGGAATGTGACTGCAGGAGAAGGGACATATTGGTAGACATGCTAGCTTCTTCAGGTCAGGTTCTGTTTTTGTCTGTAGGAGAAAGGGATCACACAGGAACTGATGGCTCTGGATGGATAGTGGATAACTGCTGAGAGGGAATCTGAAGCAGCTCAGTGGTAAAAATGTTTGAAAATCATTAATAATGTTTGCCGTGAGCATGCGTTAAGAAAATGGGGACATACAAGCTAATTGTTGCCAATCTTATTCTACATTATGTTAAGGTCCTAAGAACTTATGCTTCTTATTTTGCTTTTTCTCTCAATCTTTGCTCCATCATAAGCACATTTGTACTCATGTACACACACACACACACACACACACACACCCCAGCAGGCGTGGACAAAGAGATATGAGTAAAAATGCCCAATACAGTGCCTGGTACTTAGTAAGCAAAATAAACTGAACTTCTTTACTTCTTTCCAGATCTCACAGTATTTGTATTTTTGTCAAAAATCTCATTTCAGCTTTCTACCCTTTTTCTTTCTCCTTCTCTTTATGTATCAGAGAATCAGAAGCTCATATAAGAATTCCAACCTATCCCCCTAGCTGGTTTGGCTCAATGGATAGAGCATCAGCCTGAGGATTGAAGGGTCCCAGGTTCAATTCTGGCCAAGGGCACATGCTTGGGTTGTGGGCTTGATCCCCAGCAGGGGGCATGCAGGAGGCAGCCAATCAATGATTCTCTTTCATAATTGATGTTTGTGTCTCTTTCTCCCTCTCCCTTCCTCTTTAAAAATAAATAAAATCTATTTTTTAAAAAAGAATTCAAACCTGTAACAATCTGGAGGCAGAGGTAGAGTAAGATGAGGCTGCCATGACACATTGTAGAGACTCGCTGTCTCCTCAGTTGACTGAAGCAAGGTGATCCCAAGGTGTTGTATCCATTACTCATTGCAAATGGAGGGAAACACTGTAATGAGGAGAGAGATTAAAATGGGAACTCTGAGACTTAAGTCAAGGGGCAGAAAAAGGAAGGAATGCAGGAATCTCACTCTTGGACAGGTTAGGGGCACATCTCACCTATGGAGGACAGTGAGGGACAGGGTAAGATTCTGCTCCTATTTCTACAAGTGCTGGGACCCTTGATTTTTCAGACTTTTCAGGGCACTCATGGCTCCAGCCACCTTCTACAAGCTATGACTCTCTCCCAAATGTACATGTTCTGCACATAACACCTGGTGACCCAGTGGTAGGACCCTGCTTCTTGAGGGACCAGGATCTTAGGGGCCCCTCTGCCTTGGACCAACAGAAAATCAGCAGTCTCTATCATTTCCCACTTTACTTCCTTCTCCAGACTGGCCAAGGCCAGCTTCTGATGTTCCCTTCTAGAACATGTAAATTAGTAGTAGTGGTGAGGAAGGAACTATAACACACCTCAACAACCGCTTTGATTTGGAATTTGGTGGCCATGGCTATGAAGTTAATTACCCAGGTCCCTGGTCTCAAAGATCTTGTTGTTCAGAGATTCTCCAGGAAGGGCTGCCCCAAAGAATGGAGGGGAAGACATCCCAAAGGCCATGCTCTCATTAAGTTGAGGAGAATATGCTTTATATGTGGGGGAATGGATCCTGAGCCGGGGGAGGCATGTAGAATATAATTGTGCAGGGTCTTAAGGACTATGGAAGCAACTGCAGAGATGGAGCATATATCACTTCTCCACGGACCAGGCAGCATTTCTCATCCTTTAATATCATAACACACAGAAAAATTGATGTTATTTTTTGAGCCCACTATAGTAAACTGGAAAGGGATTAGCCTATCTGGACTTAATGGGAAAAAATGACATTATCTGAAATTATCCTATCAAATAAAGATGTAATATGCAAATTTACCATCACTTCACAACAAACATGGCGGCACCCATAGCCAATAAAGAGGAAATATGCAAATTGATGTGACAAAGATGGGGTGGCGGGGCCGGGATGCTTGTGATGATGCCAGTGTTCTGCTATTCTCCAGCCACTCTGGGCCTCTGGGCAGCGAGCACGAGCAGGCGCAGAGCGGGCGGGATGCCTGCTATGAGGGGTGGGTGGAGGGTGGTGAAAGGTGGAGAGAGCTACAGGAGTGTGTCAGGGCCAGAGCAAAGGTGGAAGGCAGCTCCAGCCAGAGCAAAGGCCTGGGTCCTGGGTGCCAAAGGGTAGCCAGTGCCAGCAGCCAGGGGAAGGAAAGCCTATTCTTGCATGAATCTTTGTACATTGTGCCTCTACTATAATTATAAGAAAACAAAATACAAATGATTAATAAATAGGTTAAATGTAAATTTTAGAAGGAATACACCTAGAAATCTTGACTTCTTATAATTTTTGAAAATTCTTCATTAAATGTAGCATTTTGATTTTTGGTCGTGTACTTGAAATAACTACAGATAATTATCATGTTCAATGATAATAATCTGTAATGATCTATTCAATTTCTTGGTTTTCTTGACAGTCACTATTGGTGAGATGTTTTAGTTGAATAAGTAAGTAATACAAATTTTAAAATCTTTTTCATTTCCATTCTTTTAATTTGTATTTTAAGAATCTAACATTTTCTTTTATTTACAAATGTAATGTTGAAATTTTAAAAAATGTGGGTGAGTTTAAAACTCAATTGAACTTTTTCTCATCCAATGTTTCAAAATAAGTTTTTTTTTTTTTTGTAGAAAGTGCATGCAATTTTAAGATAATCACCTTGCAGTCAGTTTGCACATATCAACAGCAAATTGACAAAACATATCTGTTGTAAATGAGAACAGGGTTACAGTGCTGCTGCTTTGAGCTCCACCAGGAACACCTACCTGGCCTCTTTGTTCCTCCCATTCACTCCGTGTAGGGCCATGTCTGGAAGGCGGCCCCAGGCAAGACACCTTGAGGATTCTTTAAATCTTGGTCTGGCTGAATCCAAGGTGTCTGGCAAAACTGCGTCTTGGAAAAACACCATTCACCAAGAAGGCTGATGTGTTTATCAGCTTGGATTTCAAGTTTTACCAGGTGTAATAGATCAAGACTATACTGGTGAAATTAAAGTTATAGCACAGACAACAAATACAATAATTCAAATTTTTCCAGAGACTAGGATAGCGCAGATTCTAATTTTGCGCTATTATACAGCAGGAAAAGTCTCCACAAAGCTTAGGGGAGAAGGAGGATTTGGATCCTCTAGTCAAATCTGGTTGAAGCTAGTTAAACAAGGGCACCCAGAGCTGGAATTAAAATTGAATGGGAAAGCTTTCCTAGGAACAATTGATACGGGGAGGAGGGGGGGGCAGATGTTTCTGTGATTGCCTCCAGGCACTGGCCCCCTGCATGGCCTCTTAATACAGCCACTACCAATCTATAAGGCATTGGCCAAGTCTCTCAGCCTTAAGAGCGCACAGCTCATCAAGTGGGAAGATTTAGAGGGAAATTCAAGATATTTTACACTGTATGTTCTTGATCATTTACCTATTAACCTCTGGGGAAGGGACATTCTAGAGCAAATGGGGGTATTACTGATGAGTCCCAATGCTGTGGTTACAGCTCAAATGTTAGATCAAGGATTTTATCCTGTTAAAGGATTAGGCAAAAGACAGCAAGGCAGATTATCTCCTATCCACGTCCACCCAGCAAGGGAGCAAAGGGTTTGGATACAGGGGGCCACAGCCTTTTCATTAGGGGCCTTGATAGTCTCTCAGACCCAAAAGACTGCTGCAAAAATTACATGGCTCTCTCACGACTCTTTGGGTTGATCAATAGCCCTTAACTGTAGAGAAGCTTCAAGCAGCACAGCTTCTAATACAAGAACAGCTTGTGGCTGGCCATATTGAACCTTCTTATAGTCCTTAATTTTCGTAATTAAGAAAAAATCAGGTGGATGGAGACTTTTACAAGATCTCTGAGCAATAAATAAACCGTGGAGGTTATGGGGCCCCTTCAATTGGGGCTGTCCTCACCTACTGCTATTCCTCTTAATTCTGAGTTACTCATTCTAGATTTAAAGGATTGTGTTTTTCACTATACTTTGCATCCAGATGACTGTAAATGATTTGCATTTAGTGTCCCTGTAATAAATTTTAAGGAGCCAGTGAAGAGATACTGCTGGAAAAGTGCTGCCTCAAGGAATGGCTAACAGTTCTATGTTATGCCAGGATTTTGTGGCTGCAGCCATCCACCCCATAAGGCAGCAGCACCCCCAGGCATATATTATCCATTATATGGGTGACATCTTGTTGGCTCATGAAAATGTGGACACTCTTCATAAAGCTTTTGCAGACTTACAACACTCTCTCTCAATAATGGGACTATGTATTGCCAGAAAAGGTACAGAAAAGTTCTCCTTTTCAATATGTAGGCAGTTTAATTGAAGGACGTACCGTGCGTCCTCAATGCTTACAAATTCGGACGGATTCATTAGTAATCTTAAATAATTTTTAAAAATTACTTGGGAACATTAATTGGGTCCATCCTTGATTAAAACTGACTACTGCAGACTTAATTCCTTTGTATGAAATTCTTCAAGAAGATTCCTCACCATCTTCTCCTAGACAATTAACCGCAGAAGTTGGTATTGCTTTAATCAAAGTAGAAGCTGTCCTTTCAAGCTGCTCAGCTTGTAAGAGTAGATTTAACTACAACCCTTCAGGTATTAATTTTCCCTACTACTCACACTCCCACGGGAGTCATTTGGCAGGACCCAGGAGTAATAGAATAGCTCCATGTGGCCCATTCTCCAACCAAAGTATTAACACCTTTTCATGATTTGGTTTCTCAGCTCATAGCAAAAGCCTGATATAGACTAGTTCAATTAGTAGGGCAAGAACCTTCCCTCATTGTGGTGCCATTTACCACAGCACAGCAAAATTGGCTGTGGCAATACTCTATTAATTGGCAAACAGCTCTTGCTAACTATCCTGGTCAAATTGGAAATCACTATCCTGCTAATAAGATTTTACAGTTTTTTTTCTGTTACAACTTTTATCTTTTCAAAAATAGTTAAGCAGCAACCTCTTCCTCAAGCACTAGCCATCTTCACTGACAGGTCCAGCTCAGGGAAAGCTGGATTTCACAGTGTAAAGAGTTCTAAAGTAATTCAGACAAATTACTTCTCTGCACAACGAGTAGGAAACCAAGCTCTCATTTATGCTTTAGAAAATTTTGCCTCTGAACCTGTCAACATCTACAGTGACAGTACTTATGTAGTTGGAATGGCTACAATTATTGAAGCTGCTACCATTAGGCATACAAATTCTGAAGAGCTATTCTACCTGTTTATCACCTTGCAAAGAGTTATTAAAAATGGCAATTTCCATATTTTATTGGCCATATTAGATCCCATTCTGGCCTTCTAGGTCCCTTGGCTGCAGGTAATGAGGAAGTAGATCATCTCGTTGCCTCAGTAGAGGAGACCACTCCATTTTCCATGGCACAGGCCTCACATGCCCTGCAACATCAAAATGCCTCTGCCTTGCACAAGGAATGCCATATTTCTCGAGAGCATTGTCTCCAAATTGTCAAGCAATGCTCTCAGTGTGTTATCCACCTCCATGTGCCAGCATTAGGGGTAAATCCCCCAGGACTTAAACCTAACTGAATCTGGCAAAATGGATGTCACTGAATAGTGAAAAAAGCCAAACATACTCTTAAGGTCAATTATTAAAACAAAAAGGGGAAGGTGGATGTTATGTGTCACCCTAAAGCAAGCTCAGTCATGCTATTTATATTTAAAAAATTTTTGAATTGTGATGCAGATGTCCTGCTCCCTCTGGACCCCACCTGGTATGGCTGCCCACACTGGGCTCCCCCTCCCTTGGCCTGCCGTCACGTGGCCCTTCATTCCCCTGAGGGCCGCCATCTTGGCATGAGAAGTCCCGCCCCCTCAAGACCCCACCTGGTGTGGCCTCCCACACCTTGCTCCTCCCTTGGCCTGCCGCCTGTTCCACCCCGCCTACCCTACCCTCCCCTCTCTATATGCCTCAAACCCAGGTCTGAGATCCAAATATGGCATTTAACTCTTAATTCCCCTTGGGAAGCAGGCAGAATAGGCCCGCCTTAGAAGGTGACCCTGCAAACCCATGCCTTGAAGCAGATCTGAGGCCCACAAACTGTGCGTGGTGGGGGTGCAACAAGAGGACAAGCATCGCCTGGAGAATGCTTCATGTGCGGAAACAAGGCCACCGACTGGACAAAGCCGTACCTCCGGCCCTGGCCTCCAACCAAGCCCTGCGGTCAAAATGGCGACTGGAAGAGTGACTGCTCCTAGGAAAGTGATGGGCCCTCTGTGTCTCAGCACAGAGGGGCCATCCTTCCAGGTCCTGACCAGCTGACGGCCATGCTGGAAATGGCTGAAGACTGCAGATGCCCAGACTCGACAACCCCCATCAGCCACGCCAAGCCCAGGTTAATGCTCCAGGTAGCGGGTGAGCAGGTCTCCTTTCTAGTCGACACGGGTGCTACCTTCTCTGTCCTGCCTTCCTTTGCTGGGCCACTTTTCCTTAGTGATCTCAGTCCTGGGTACTGATGGCAAATCACTCTTCAGCTCTGAAAACTGCTCTGGCTTCAGTGGCTCCTCCCCCCCACCCTCTCCCCTGCTCCACCCTTCCTAGAGAACAACTTTCTTGCTGGCACAAGCTTATCAATTATTTAATGGAAGGGACAAGAATTGTAAAAGGACCCACTATACCAGGCCACTAAAGAAACACCAGTAGGCCTCCTCTTCTCACCCTCCCTTGTTCGCCAGGCTTTTTCTAACTCTAGGATACCCTTCTGGCATCTCTATCCCTCTTTCCCAGACATCTCTAAACCTTTCCAACTATTTTACTAATGATAAACAAGGAATATCTATAGGGTCCTCACCCAGCCCCTAGGGCCAGCCTTCACCCTCGTAGCCCATCTGTCCAGACAGCTTGATCCCATGGTTCGAGGATGACAACCCTGCCTCCGGACTCTGACTGCAGCCGCTGTTCTCACCAAGGAGGCCCAGAAGCTCCCTCCAGCAACCCTTACAGGTCTTTTCCACCCATAGACTACAGGACCTCTGTGCCACCAATCTTTAATTCTCCTCCCTCCTGCCCCATTACATGTAGGAAGTCCATCTCCTATTCCTCAAGAATTCTGATATCTCCTGAACCCAGTCCACAACCCCGGACCCAGCCACTCTCCTCCACCCAACTTGTGGCAACGCACTCCTGCCCCAGGTTGTTAGAGGCCCTCTCTCTAGAAATTCACAGCTTCTGGCTGGACCCTCTGCCCATGGGCCTGACCGGAATTCAGGCTGCACCAAGGAACCCCACCTTCTTAAACTCTTTTTAGACAACTGCTCCGGGAACACGCTGACAGGTTTCTACCCAGGCCAGGACCAGCCCTCCAGCCGGGAACACTCGGTCCTCCTAAAGAACCTTACTCTCCCTCAAGTTGTATTTCAGCTCCAGGCCCAGAAAAGCAGCAAAACCAGACAAGTGACACTGTGGCAGCCTCAGGATCAGCTTTTACCTCCAAGTGACTCAACTGGATCGCTCTTGAGACGTCACCAACCAGTCCCTTGGGGAAGCCATGTTTCTTGCAGAACAGAATGCAGATGTTCGCCAACCAGAAGATAGATCTGTCACTGAATTCAGAACCCAACACCAGAATCCTTGAGACTCCAGGTAGAAGCCCCTAACGATGCCCCCTCTCAGCTGGAAGTAGCTACGGAAGATGGACCTTCGTCCCCTAGACCTTGCCTGGACTCTCAATTATTTTTTTAATATTATCAGAAGCCCGGAATGATAGGTACCCCCCTCCCCGCAACTGGTGGGCAGAGTTATGATGTAATTGACAGAGACATTGAGTCACCAATCAATCACATACCAGAGTGCCCTGTGTCCCACCCCTTCCCATTCCGCCCTGGGCCCAACCCCTGCCTTAAAATGTGTCTCGGTGCGCCACGTGGCACCTTTTCTCCCAGACTGTTCTCCCAGGCAGTCCAGGAGGAGGTCTGGCTGGGTCCCCTCTTTTCCCCTTTCCCTGGCCCCAGTCACAGGGCGCGGCTTCTCCGGCTCCATTCCCCCCGAGCCTGTGAACCCGCCCGGAGACCCCCAATAAAGCTTGATTAATTCGCTCACTTATTCGGACTCCCTGCTTGCAGTTTCTCTCATGGCGGCGTAGAACCTTACAGTTTTGATAAAAGAAAAACAGGAGCAAGACTTCTTATTCTATAAAGTCTCAGGAAGAGCTGGAGGATGATATAGCAGTTTGGGGTTTTTTCAGGCAACCCTCAAGCAACACCAGCAGTAATGAGGGCCCTTACTTTCTAAGATCAGAGATTTAGAGTACTTTGCCAGCTGTCAATCATACTTTGCTGGATCAGTCTGATGTTCTTGGTAAATTCCTTCAGGGACTTACTTCACTTGGTTCACCATGGCTACTTCCTCAGGCTACACTGAAATCATCAGCTAGTGATTTCATTTTGGTCTCTCCCACCTTTAGTCTCCTCATCCCCCCAGCACATTCATAATTATAATTTCCTTCTCTGAAAGTGAGAATCAAGGCTCTTGATCCTTATATATATTAAATATATATGTAATATTATATGTCATATAATACATATATTATTAATATTATATATATTATATATGTCAACCCCCCTGTATGAAGCCATGTTCTCACCTCTGTTTCTGCCCTTTCTCCTACATGCATGCCCTCCTCAACCCTCTCCAGCACTATGCCTTGCATTCCCTTGACATGGATGCTTCTTTATCTTGTGTGGGCTCTGCCATGTCCTACTCCATTCTTCACTGTGCTCTGTCTCTGACACTCATCAGTGAACTCCCTCCCCCATGGACTTTCACCTCCCCCATATCAGGCTGCCTCCATGAATTGGTATTGCTTCACTGCTTGGGCTCTGATCCATTACTGTGGACCACCTCAGTTCCATTCTACACCCTGTTCCTCTGACTGCCAGCACAGTTATCACTTTTGCTCTGTCTACCTGAACAGTTTAAGACTGGCTTTTTTTTAGGAAGACAAAGGAAAAGAAACAGAAGGGAAGGGAAGGGAAGGGGGGAAAAAGGGAAGGGAAGGAAAATGAAAGAAAAAAAGAAATGGAAGAGGAGGGAAAGGCTATTCGTGCTTTATTTAAAAAAATAAAATAAAAGGATGATTCTGAGAAATTGAATGGAAATGAACTTGTATAGCCAATGTTAAGTAAGAGCACATATGGGGCCTGAGGGTACAAAAACTCATCTTGTTCATACTACTCCTATCTGAGGATCTTGAAGAGTCTTTTCACACCCTCAGATGTATGTACACAGATTAATAATAGAAAGCAAACACTGAGGAAGAGACTTCCAACCTCAGAATCCTGGCAAACAGGACCCTAAGCCTTTTAATTATCATAATTATTTAGCCTAACCTCTATTGTTCTACCTCCCCATACCTTTCCCTCCTCTTGTCCTCTTTTTATTCCACTTTCCTGTTAACAAGCACAGCTCTCTCCATCCATACCTTCTCGGTGCAGTAGAACCTTTTGCAGAAAACTAACTTGGTCTTTTCTTCAAATTGTCTCCTCCTCCAACTTTGGACTGACTCCATAGGCAGGGCCTTCAGACTTACCTTCATTTGTGCTGTGGAGCTGAGTCTCTCCTGATCTAAGGTAGCTCTGACTAGGGGATTTTCTCTCAGATGCTCCAGACCTGGAGCTGGAGGCAGTCTGGGTTAGAGGAAGGATGTGCAGAGGTGGTGAAAGGGGAGGAACTTCATGAGACTGAGATTCATTCTCTGATGGAATTTGGACTTGGGCTGGGACTATATGTGTGGCATATCTAGGGTGGAAATAAGTATCAAGTTCCAAAAAGCAATACTTGTTTGCAAAGGTCATGAACATAAAGAGCATGTAATTAGATTGATTTCCTACAGATTAATGATTAACATCATCAATTCAATCTGAAATGCTGTCTGCCAACTACATAAGTTCACTTGAACATGCTTTACATACACTCACATACCTTTTCTTTCTTCTAAATCCTCAGACATCCTGTAAGTCTTCTCAACTGCCTCATTTTATTGACCAAAATGAGCCATTGGATGAAAATGTTTTCAACTCCTGTACATCAGATCTACATACCCATAACTACTCTCCCAAAAACAAAGGTCAACTTGATCTATCTTTAATTTCCTCCTTTTCTGTTGTAATGGAGAAAGTAGTTTTCTACCTTCGTGCCCTAGGACTTCCTATCATTTTGTGAACTCATAATTTGTGTATCAAATCCTGTTCTCCTAATAGCCTGTAGAGATTTTTCTATTTCCTATATTTTATTCTGACCGATACACTCAAATCCCAGTTTTCTCATCTGTTAAATGGGTTTAATAATAATAATTGCAACACCAGGGAGAGATGGGTCCTTGCTTGGATTCCATACTTTAAAACCCTCACATACCACAAATTCATACAAAATACATTTATTAAGAAAATGTAGACAACACTGTCACATGGTATTCAGTGCTCAGTACAATGTGTATTCTCAGACTTCCACTCTCATTGTTAACACTATTCAGGTCCAGGGAAACATGTTTCAATAATTTTGTTGTACATCCTTAGAATTAAACTGTAGCTGAATGCAGTAAAAGTTTATGGTTTATATTGTGGTTTTTGTGTGTGTCTCTGTGTGTATTTGAAAATTTTAAATACAGTTTGATTTAAGACATTCCACTTATACTACAGTGCCCAGAAAGAGCAAGGTTATTTCTTCTCTCTGTGCACATGTTCCATATTTAAGTATTGAGAATTCCAGTTACTTATGATAGCAGTTCAGCCTTAACAAGTGCCATGGAACTTGCTATAAACTTTGGTCTTTCAATACTTTGTATGGAACAACAACTAAATGCATGTTCAGGTTGCCATGATCCACTTCTTTGGTGGGCCCAGAAGAGGAACCACCAGTTGGAAGAGTTCAATTACTTGAAAAGCCTCAGCCATTTCTACTGGCTTACCTCCTGCACTCTGGGACAGTTTGGGAATCATAGGGTTGCAGACTTTCTCCAACTCTTTCTGCTGATACTCAAATTCTTCTTTTTTTTCACTTTGATTCCTATCAAGGCAGTTGAGTATTTTGTTATAGTTTGACAAGAATCTTCTGTTTATCCTCATCATTGAGCTTAATTTGAGGTTTCTCATCTTTGCCAGTTGCTTTTATGTTGATTGTAAAGAATTCAAGAGAATTTTGGGAAGATACCTTGTCCCACTGCTGCTCTTGTTCAGCTTTGTACTTCACTGCTTCTTGGCCCACGTGTTCGCTTTCTTTCTTGGTCAAATGGTTCTTGTGGTTAGTGATGGTAATCTTGTTCTCGTTTTCTGTACTTTTATGCATCAAAGACATTGAAAGTGCCATAGGTTGTTATTTGTGGTTATGGTGCACTTGTCTTCATAAATGAGCACACCTGGCTGGTGGCCAGAGTAGGTATTGAAGGTCTGCATCTTTCTTTGATGGCTTGATAGTGTTGTGCTTGATACGGACAGTCATGACTCTGCTGGCAGTTTCAAAGCTAAGAGAAAGAGGAGTGATGTCCAAGACTTGCAAATCTCTAATGTTTTCCAAGTCTCCAGATAGAATGGCTTCTGGACAGCTGCACAGCAAGCTACAGCTTCATGAAGGTTAATACTCTCAATCAGTTCCTTTCTGTTAAAGAAGTCATGTAGAAGTTTCTGAATCTTGAGAATATGAGTAGAATTACCCAGCAGAACATTATCATGGATCTGGTACTTGTCTAGCTTTGCATCCCGAAGGGCTTTCTGTATAGTGTCCAGTGTGCCACAGAATAAATGAACATTCAATTCTTAAACTTGGGCCTTGGAATGGCAGGAAAGAAGTTGTTTCCTCATAGAGTCACTCAACCCCAATACTGACCTGGGTGCTGGATGACGGAGTACTCTTAGTATGTTCACAAGCAGTACAGAGGCGATGGTCAGCTCTCTTGTTCTCACTGATATCCTTCTTATGCTTACACTTTAACTCTGCCATAAAATGTTTCACCATTTGATTTTAACAGTCCTTTGGACTCAAATGACTGCCTCTAGCTGTAAATATGATCTCAAAGATTCTATTTTCATCAGTT
Organism: Antrozous pallidus; assembly: GCA_027563665.1. Classification (NCBI taxonomy): domain Eukaryota; kingdom Metazoa; phylum Chordata; class Mammalia; order Chiroptera; family Vespertilionidae; genus Antrozous; species Antrozous pallidus. Next base: position 53,077,962 of record CM050520.1, on the reverse strand, counting down.
TTTACAATCAAAAGTGCTACTCCCCTCAGTCAAAGATCAGCTCTTTTCTTTCAGTTCTAACCTTTTGGTTTAAGCTATAAGCAAAAGCAACAGGAGCTGGATCCTTGATGATTCTAAGTTCATTGAGACTGGCAATGATTCTAGTGATGCAGAGTCATTAAAGAAAAGTGATATTGTAACTATAGCATTGGTAACAGTCTTCCCAAGGTAGACTTCTGTGATTCTCTTAATCTCTGTCAAAACAGTAGATGACAGCTTTTCTAGATATGCAGGAAATCAGTCATTACCTCACCAATAGAGATGTAAATAGAACAAACAAGAAACCTGGTCAAACCTTAATGGATCTGTTTACTCATCGCTTAGGTGAGACTTTGGTAGCTAAAGTAGATGCCATCTTTAGTCTTATGTTAAGTATGAACTATTTACTCACCTCTTAGGTGAGACATTAGCTGCCCCTCTTTAGTCTTATGTTAATTATGAACTATTCACATATTGTTTAGGTGACACATTGGTAATTGAAAAAGCTTCCACACTTTTAGTCTTATGTTAATTCTTGCTGGTTGATTTCATTTTTGAAATTTCCTGACCTAAAGGACATGGATGTATCAATTAGCCCTAATATAAGGAAATAGCAAAGCCAGAGCATGTGGTGTCCTCCCCCTAGATGTGGACTCACACCTGGCTCCCCTGATTCCAAAAATTGATGCTTTTCCAGTCTCTATTCCTTTGTGTGCGGCCTCCTCCAGATGCTGAACCCTGACATGGGAACCCTGGACACTCGGGAAGTGAAAAGGATTCCTACATAGATAGAAACTTTTTCTCTCCCTTGTGTTCCACTCGGTCCTTCTTGCATCATTTACCATCATGCTGGCCTCATGCTTTATATCAGCTTGGTGGTTCTTATTTAGGAAGGCTATTAATTATTGACATAATTTATTTTATTGTTTACAGATGTCCCCTATTTTCTATCCCATTGCCCCTGTCCACCCAGCCCCTATTCTAACCTAAGCCATCACCACATTATTGTCTGTGTCCATGGGCTATGCATTTATGCATATGCTTTTGCTTCACATCTTTTAGTCCCTCTCACCTCCCTGTACTCTGAGATCTGTCAGTCTGTTCCTTATATCCATGCCTCTGGTCATATTTTGTTTATCAGTTTATTTTTCACATTAAATTCCACATATTAGTGAAATTACATGGTATTTATCTCTCTCTGATTGACTTATTTTGCTTAACATAATAATGTCCAGGTCTATTAAGGCTGTCAAAAGGGTAATAGTTCTTCTTCTTTTTTTAGAATCATATAATATTCCATTGTTTAAATATACCACAGTTTTTTTTTTAATCCACACATCTATTTATAGGCCATTGGATTGTTTCCAGATATTGGCTATTGCAAATAACACTATTATGAGCATAGGGGTGTACACACAGGGTATTCCCCCAAATGTATACACAATTTAACAGCAGATAGCTCAATTTTAAAAATTAAATGCATTTAAATAAATACTGCCTTTATATTTACTCAAAGTGTGTGTGTGTGTGTGTATACATTTTTGGAACATCCTATATTCTTTATGATTGGTGTTTTAAGCTTATTAGAATATATACCCAGTGTGATTATTGGGTCAAAGGCAGCTTCATTTTTAATTTCCTAAAAAATTCTTTATTGGTTAAGGTATTACATGTGTGTCCTCATCCCTCCATTAACCCCCCCAACCACTGCCCTCCACTCATGCCCTCACTCCTCTGGTGTTCGTGTCCATTGGTTAGGCTTATATTCATGCATACAAGTCCTTTGGTTTATCTCTCCTCTTTTCTCCCACCCTCCCCTATCTTTCCTCTGAGGTTTGGCAGTCTGATCAATGCTTCTCTGCCTTTGGATCTGTCCCTGTTCATTAGTTTATGTTGTTCATTATATTCCACAAAGGAGTGAGATCATGTGGTATTTATCTTTCTCTGACTGGCTTATTCCACTTTACATAATGCTCTCCAGTTCCATCCATGCTGTTGCAAATGGTAAGAACTCCTTTTTGACTGCAGTATAGTATTCCATTGTATAGATGTACCACAGTTTCTTAATCCACTCATCTGCTGATGGGCACTAGGCTGTTTCCAAATCTTAGCTATTGTAAATTATACTGCCTTGAACACAGGGGTGCATATATCCTTTTTGACTGTTTCTAGTTTCTTGGGATATATTCCTAGAAATGGGATCACTGGGTCAAATGGGAGTTCTATTTTTAGTTTTTTTTTAAATATATATTTTATTGACTTTCTGTAGAGAGGAAGAGAGAGGGATAGAGAGTTAGAAACATTGATCAGCTGCCTTCTGAACACCTCCCACTGGGGATGTGCCCACAACCCAGGTACATGCCCTTGACTGGAATTGAACCTGGGACCTTTCATCCACTGAGCCAAATTGGCTCGGGCCCATTTTTAGTTTTTTATTTTTTATTTTTTTTATTATTTATTTATTTATTTATTTATTTTTTAATCTTTATTGTTCAGTTTATTAATTACATTGTTTCCCCTTTTTATCCCCCTATATCTCCCCTCCACCCTGTACCTATCACACCCTCTGCCCTCACCTCCCCCTCCCCACTGTCCTCTCCCATTGTTGCTAGATTTTTGTCCAGTCTCTTGCTGCACTTCCCACAACCCTTTTCTCCCCAAGAATTGTCAGTCCATCCCCTCTCTATGTCCATGTCTCTGTTATATTCACCAGTTTATCCTGTTCAACTGCCTATCAATTCACTTGATTTTATGTTCATTTGTTGATAGATGTGTAAGTGTTGTTCATAATTTTCATCTTTACCTTTTTCTTCTTCCTCTTCTTAAAGAATATCTTTCAGCATTTCATATAATGTTGGTTTGGTGGTGATGAACTCCTTTAGCTTTTTCTTATCTGCGAAGCACTTTATCTGACATTCAATTCTGAATGATATCTTTGCTGGATAGAGTAATCTTGGTTGTAGATTCTTGCTGTTCATCACTTTGAATATTTCCTGCCACTCCCGTCTGGCCTGCATCATTTCTGTTGAGAAATCCGCTGACAGTCGTATGGGTGCTCCCTTATAGGTAACCAACTGTTTCTCTCTTGCTGCTTTTAATATTCTCTCTTTGTCTTTTGCTCTTGGCATTTTAATTATGATGTGCCTCGGTGTGGTCCTCTTAGGGTTCCTATATATTGGGGTTCGGTGCACTTCTTGGACTCCTAAGTCAATTTCTTTCACCAGGTGTGGGAAGTTTTCAGTCACTATTTCTTCAAATAGGTTTTCATTGTCTTGGCCTCTCGCTTTTTCTGGCACCCCTATAATTCAGATGTTGGTATGCTTGAGGTTGTCCCAGAGGCCCCTTACACTATCTTCAATTTTTTGGATTCTTTTGGTTTCTTGCTTTTTCAGCTGAGTGGATTTTACCTCTTTGTATTTCAAACCTTTAACTTGGTTCTTGGGGTGCTCCAGAGCACTTTTAGGTCTTTGTATAATATTTTTTGTTTCAGTCAGTGTATGCTTAATTTCTGGTTGGTCCTTTTTCATATCCTTGAGAGTCTGCTTTATATCCTTGAGGGTTTCTTTCATTTCCTTGTAGGACTCATTCATTTCCACGTTGATCTTGATCATTTCCACGTTGGTCTTGATCATTTCTTTGCAGCTCTCGTTTATATTCTGGAGGGTGTTGTTCATTTTCTTGTAGTACTCATTCATTTCCTTTGTGGTCTTTCTTATTTCCTTATAGGCCTCGATCTTTTGTTGGAGCCTCTTAAAAAAACCCTATAACCGTGGTTCTGAATTCCATGTCCAGTCGTTTTTTTTCCTCCATTTCTTTCACATCTGATTTCTTTCCATGTTGCTGCATGGTGGCTGCTTCCCTGAGTTGGTCAATTAGCTTTGTGTGGTAGACTTCCTACTAGGGATAGTGGCTCAGCCTCCCCGGTTACCTGAGGTGGATATGGGCTGCACAGTCTTGCTGAAGTTAAGCTCAGTTAATCGTTGTTAGCACTTGGAGGGTTGACCTCCAGGCCAATTGTCTGTGAAGCTCAGCTGTGCTCAGGTTGGGTGGGCGGAGTCCACGGGCCAAGCAGACAGCGTTAGCTCCATCCTATGCAGCCCCAGGGACTCTGTGCTGGGGGCAATGGCCACCAGCACCTCTGAGAGAGAGCCGCTGCGGAGCTCCACCGGCTGCTGGTTGCCGGGGAATTCAGACTTTCCCAAAATGAGTCTGCATGCGCAATGTCTCACCCAGGGTCGTAAAACAAAGCAGTCTAACGGTTTTCCGAATGAGAGACAAGTCGCAGTGCGCTCTCTGCGCCGTCACGCAGCCGAGCTGTTTGCGCGAGCTGCCTTCTCCACAAGCCGGCAGCACCCGAGCTTCGGCGTGCCCTCCCACTGTCCAGTTTTCACCCCGTGTGATAGTGGGTTCTCTGGACTTCGCCCAGAGCTGGAGATTCACTCCAGTGGGACGCCTTCGTCTCCCCATTCGAGAAAACTGGCCGGTTTTCAGCCACCCGCCCTCTCCGTGGCGCGCACTCCAAACCTCTCTCCGAGCGAATCTTTCAACGCTGTTCGCCACCGCTCCTCCGAGTCACAGTGTCTTATCTTCACTTTTATTTGTGGAGTTTTCACTCAGCGGACTTTCTGGTGATTCTGGAAGGTGTTTGTTCTTTCGTTAAGTTGTAGTATTAAAATTGCTGATTATGACGGCAAGATAGGTGTTTTACCTTTGCCGCCATCTTAGTTCTCTAATTCATTTTTAGTTTTTTGAGGAAACTCCATACTGTTCTCCACAGTGGCTGGACCAGTCTGCATTCCAACCAGTAATGCAAAAGAGTGACTTTTTCTCCGCATTCTCGCCAACACTTGTCATTTGTTGATGATAGCTATTCTGACAAGTTTGAGATGATACTACTTTGTTGTTGTGATTTGCATCTCTCGAATAATTAGTGACTTTGAGCATGTCTTCATGTGTCTCTTGTCCTTCCTTCTGTCCTCCTTCAAAAAGTGTCTATTTCGGTCCTTTGCCCATTTAAAAAATATATATATTTTATTGATTTTTTACAGAGCGGAGGGGAGAGTGATAGAAAGTCAGAATCATCGATGAGAGAGAAACATCGATCAGCTGCCTTTTGCACGCCCCCTACTGGGGATGTGCCCGCAGCCAAAGTACATGCCCTTGACCAGAATCGAATCCAGGACCCTTCAGTCCACAGTCCGACGCTCTATCCACTGAGCCAAACCAGTCTCGGCCCTTTGCCCATTTTTTGATTGGGTTGTTTATCTTCCTTTTGTGAAGTTGAATGTGTTCCCTGTAAATGTTGGAGATTAAACACTTATTGGTAATGACATTGGCAAATATGTTCTCCCATGCAGTGGGCTTTCTTGTTGTTTTGTTGATGGTTTCTTTTGCTGTGCAAAAGCTTTTTGTTTTGATGTAGTCCCATTTGTTTATTTTCTCTTCGGTTTCCATTACCCTAGGAGCAATATCAGTGAAGAAGTTCCTTGGGCATATGTTGAGATTTTGTTGCCTGTAGATTCCTCTAGTATTTTATTGTTTCTTTGATCCATTTTGAGTTTATTTTTGTGTATGGTGTAAGTTGGTAGTCTAGTGTCATTTTTTTGCATGTATCTGTCCAATTTTCCCAACACCATTTGTTGAAGAGACTATCTTGACTCCATGTTATGTTCATGCCTCCTTGGTCAAATATTAATTGGGCATAGTGGTTTGGGTCTATTTCTGGGTTCTCTATTCTATTCCATTGATATATATGTCTGTTCTTCTGCCAGTACTAGGCTGTTTTAAGAACAGTGGCTTTGTAATACAGCTTGATATCTGGTATTGATATCCCACTTACTTTGTTTTCTTTCTCAGAATTGCTGCAGCTATTTGGTGTCTTTTTTAAAAATTCCAGATGAATTTTTAGAAAGTTCGTTGTAGGTCTATGAAATATGCATTGGTATTGCAATGGGAAGTGCATTGAATCTATAGATTTCTTTGGGTAATATAGACATTTTGATGATGCTGGTTCTACCAATCCACGGACACGGTATGTTTTTACATCTGTTTATGTTGTCCTCTATCTCTTTTTTCAGTGTGCTATAGTTTTTTGCATACAGGTCTTTTACCTCCTTAGTCAAATTTATTCCTAGGTATCTTAACATTTTTAGTGCAATGGTAAATGGGATTGCTTTTTTCGTCTCTCTCTCTCTAAGCTCACTAGTGGTGTAAAGAAATGCGATAGATTTCTTGGCATTAATTTCGTATCTGCTACAATGCTGAGTTCATTTATTAACTCTAATAATTTTTGATGGAGTCTTTAGGGTTTTTTATGTACAATATCATGTGATCTGTGAATAAGGACAGTTTTACTTCTTCTTTTCCAATTTGGATGCCTTTTATTTCTTCTTACTGTCTGATCACAATGGCTGGTACTTCCAGTACTATGTTGAACAGGAGTGGTGAGAGTGGGCATCCCTGTCCGATTCCAGTTCTTAGGGAAAATGGTTTTAGTTTTTGTCCATTGAGTATAATGTTGGCTGTGGGATTTTCATATTTAGCTTTTATTATGTTGAGGTATGATCCTTCTATTCCCACCTTGCTGAGAGTTTTTATGAAAAATGGGTGTTGGATTTTGTCAAATGCTTTTTCTTTGTCAATTGAAATGATTATGTGATGTATCACATTTATTGTTTTGTGGGTATTGTACCAGCCTTGCATCCCTGGAATAAAACCTATTTGGTCATAGTGTATGATCTTTCTGAAGTATTGCTGGATCTGATTTTCTAGGCTTTTGTTGAGGATTTTTGCATCTATGTTCATGAGGGATATTGGCCTATAATTCTCTTTCATTGTGTCATCTTTATCTGATTTTGGTATTAGGGTGATGCTGGCTTCATAGTATGAGCTAAGGAGTGTTCCTGCATCTTGAATTTTTTGGAATAGTCTGAGGAGGATAATTTTAAGTTCTTCTTTGAATGTTTGATAAAACTTCCCAGTGAAGCCATTTGGTTCCGGGGTTTTGTTTGCCGGGAGCTTTTTGATGACTGTTTCAATTTTATTCATAGTTATCAGCCTATCGAGATTTTTAGAATCTTCTTGATTGAGTTTTGGAAGGTTGTATTTTTCTAGGAGTATGTCCATTTCCTCCAGGTTGTCTTGTTTGTTGGAATACAGTTGTTCATAGTGTTTTTTTAACGATCCTTTGTATTTCTGTGGGGTCTGTTGTTATTTTGCCTCTCTCATTTCTGATTTTGTTTATTTTAGTCCTCTCCCTTTGCTTCTTGGTAAGCCTAGCTAGAGGTTCATCAATCTTGTTTATCCTTTCAAAGAACCAGCTCTCGGTTTCATTGATCTTATGTATTGTTTTGTTTGTTTGTTTGTTTGTTTTTGTCTCTGTGTCATTTATTTCTGCTCTGATCTTCATTATTTCCTTCCTTCTGCTCACTCTGGGCTTTTCTTGTAACTCTCTTCCTAAATTCTTTGAGTTGTAGAGTTAGATGATTTCCTACCATTTTTTCTTGTTTTTTGAGGTAGGCCTTTAGAACTATGAACTTCCCTCTCAGGACTGCTTTCATTATGTCCCATAGATTTTGGATTGTTGTGTTTTGGTTGTCATTAGATTCCAGGATGCTTTTAATTTCTTCTTTGATCTCATTGATAGCCCAGTGATTATTTAATAGCATGCTATTCAGCTTCCAAGAGTTTGAGATTTTTGGATTGTTTTTATTGTAGTTTATTTCTAATTTTATGGCATTGTGGTTTGAGAAGCTGCTTGGTATGATATCAATCTTCTTGAATTTGGGGAGACTTTGTTTGTGGTCTATTTTTTTAAATGTCCCATGTGTACTTGAGAAGAATGTATATTCCGTGGCTTTGGGATGCAATGTTCTGAAGATGTCAGTTAAGTCCATCTGATCTAGTGAGTCATTTAGAATTTCTGTGTCTTTGCTTATTTTTTGGCTAGAGCTGTGGTTGGCAAACCATGGCTTGTGAGCTACATGTAGATCTTTGGCACCTTGATTTTTTAGCAAAGGCCAACTTAGGAGTACCCTAATTAAGTTAATAACAAAGTACCTACCTATATAGTTTAAGTTTAAATAATTTGGCTCTTAAAAGAAATTTTACTCGTTGTACTGTTGATATTTGGCTGTGTTGACTAATGAGTTTGGTCTAGAGGATTTATCCAGTGATGTCAGTGGTATATTAAAGTCCCCTACTATCATTATATTGTTGTCGATCTTTCCCTTGATATCTTGGTCTCTGAGCCAAGAGTTTTGTTATATATTCGGGTGCTCCTGTGTTGGGTGCATACATGCTTATCAGGGTTATATGCTGTTGTTGTATCGATCCCTTTAGTATTATGAAGTGGCCTTCCTTATCTCTTATTATGGCCTTCATTTTGAGGTCTATTTTGTCAGATAGAAGTACAGCTTTTTTTTTTTTTACATTTCCATTTGCCTGAAAGATATTTTTCCATCCCTTCACTTTCAATCTGTGAGTCCCTTGTTCTGAGGCAGGTCTGTTGTAGACAGCATATATATGGGTTGTGTTTTATTATCCATTCAGCCACTAGATGTCTCTTGATTGGAGCATTTAGTCCATTTACATTTAAAGTTATTACTGAAATGTGGTTGTTTGTAGTTATACTTATTTTTGTGTCTGTGTTCCTTCTTACCTTTTTATTTCTTCTTTTTACAGTATTCCCTTTAGCATTTCTTGCATTGCTGATTTGGTGGTGATAAACTCCCTCAACATTTTCTTTTTGTCTGTGAAGCACTTGATTTCTCCTTCAATTTTGATTGATATTCTTGCTGGATATAGTATTCTTGGATTCAGTCCTTTGCTTTGCAACACTTTGTATACCTCCTTCCATTCCCTTCTAGCTTGATGTGTTTCTGTTGAGAAATCATTTGGTAATCTGATGGGGTATCCTTTGTAGGAAATCTTCTGTCTCTCTCTTGCCGCCTTTAAGATTCTCTCCTTGTTGTTAATATTTGCCATAAAATTATGATGTATCTTGGTGTGGGTCTTTTGGGATTGATCCAGCTTGGTACTCTGTACTTGTGTAACATTTTCTTCCCCATATCTGGGAAGTTTTTTTGTCATTATTTCTTCAAATATATTTTCTAATCCTTGATGCTCTTCTTGTCCTTCTGTCAGCCTTATTATATGTATGTTATTATATGTTTGTATTTTTATCTTTATTGTTCAGTTTATTAATTACATTGTTTCCCCTTTTTATCCCCCTATATCTCCCCTCCACCCTGTACCTATCCCACCCTCCGCCCTCACCTCCCCCTCCCCACCTTCCTCTCCCATTGTTGCATGATTTTTGTCCAATCTCTTGCTGTACTTCCCACAACCCTTTTCTCCCCAAAAATTGTCAGTCCATTCCCTCTCTATGTCCATGTTTCTGTTATATTCACCAGTTTATCCTGTTCATCAGGATATCAATTCACTTGATTTTTATGTTCATTTGTTGATAGATGTGTATTTGTTGTTCATAATTTATATTTTTACCTTTTTCTTCTTCCTCTTCTTACAGAATATCTTTCAGCATTTCATATAATACTGGTTTGGTGGTGATGAACTCCTTTAGCTTTTTCTTATCTGCGAAGCACTATATCTGACCTTCAATTCTGAATGATAGCTTTGCTGGATAGAGTTCTTGGTTGTAGATTCTTGCTATTCATTATTTTGAATATTTCTTGCCACTCGCATCTGGCCTGCATCGTTTCTGTTGAGAAATCCACTGACAATCGTATGGGTGCTCCCCTGTAGGTAACCAACTGTTTTTCTCTTGCTGCTTTTAATATTCTCTCTTTATCTTTTGCTCTTGGCATTTTAATTATGATATGCCTTGGTGTGGTCCTCTTTAGATTCCTATATTTTGGGGTTCTGTGTACTTCTTGGGCTTTTAAGTCAGTTTCTTTCACCAGGTGAGGGAAGTTTTCAGTCACTATTTCTTCAAGTAGGTTTTCATTGACTTGCTCTCTCTCTTTTTCTGGCACCCCAATAATTCGATGTTGGCATGCTTGAGGTTGTCCTAGAGGCCTCTTACACTATCTTCAATTATCTGAATTCTTTTTGTTTCTTGCTTTTCCAGCTGAGTGGATTTTGCTTCTTTGTATTTCAAATCTTTGACTTGGTTCTTGTGGCCCTCTGGACTGCTTTTAGGACTTTGTGTAATATTTTTTATTTCAGTCTGCATATGCTTGATTTCTAGTTGGTCCTTTTTCATATCCGTGAGGGTCTGGTTCATATTCTCAGAGGTCTTGTTCATTTCCTTGAGGGTCTCATTCATTTCCTTGTAAGTCTCATTCATTTCCTGGTTGGTCTTGTTTATTTGCTCGTAATTCTCATTAAGTTGATTGGCCTTTTGTAGGAGCCTCTTGAAAAGCCTTATAACTGTGGTTTTGAACTCTATGTCTTGTCGTCTTTTTTCCTCCATTTCTTTCACCCCTGATTTCTTTCCATATCTCTGCATGGTGGCTGCTTTATGTGGTAGATATCCTCTAGGGGTCAGTGGCACAGCCTCCCAATTATTTGAGATGGGTACTCTTACTGCAATCCTTTATGGGTTGTATTCAGTATTTTTGAATTTAAACCCAGCTTGTTGTTGTTAGCCCTAGGAGGGTTTGACCTCCAGGCCAATTGGCTGTGAAGGGAGACTCTGTTCAGGTTGGATGGGCGGAGTCTCTGAGTTGTGCAGGCAGCCTCACTGTCAGCTATGTCCTATGCAGCGCTCACGTGAGCGGGTCTCTGTTGGATGGGGATGGCTGCAGACACCTCCAAGAGAAAGCCACTAGTCTCTTCCCCTTGCCAGACAACTCTGCCTCTCTCCAAATGGGTCTGCACCCGCAAAGTCTAGCCCAGGGTTGTAAAATAGATGATTTCCGGGACCTGGAGACAAGTTTCCAGGGGGCAAGTCGTGGGTTTGTACGACACTGGCGCGCCAACTTCCTTTCCCCGCCTCCGGGTTTCTCGCAGACTAGGAGACCTCTGCCGCGCCCTGCTTCCAGGGTGCGTTCCTCAGACCTCGGACCTCGCCTGGCACTGGGGAATCTGTGCAGTGGGATGTCTCCACATACCCCGGATCTCAGACCTCGCCTGGCGCTGGGGAATCCGTGTAGTGGGTCCTTGTGCAAAATCTTCATATGCCTGTCTTGTATGAATACAATTTCGTTTGGTAAAGTTCCAAATTCTGATCTCTCTATCACATGCCCAGAAAGGACAGTATTCAGGCTCTTTGGGTGCTTTTCCCAAACAATTGACTCCATCTCAGTGACCATACAGAGAAGCAAAGGAATAGTTTTCCAAATACCCATTCCAGTTTGGTAGCATTTAAAGCTCTTACGTATTCTCGTGGGACCTCAAAAGGATGTAAGGTAGGATCATAGTTTCTTGGAACTCTCTGTAAGTCAATTTGGTTTCATGGACATAGTTGTCTGAGTTCAGGCTCAGAATCATCACCTTTATCTTGGCTGCCAGTGCTTGCCCATTCCATGAGCTTTTCCCTCTGGGTTCTGGGTACTGCCCCTTCCCCCAGTACCCCCCTCACTTTTTTTTACATAAAAAATTCAAGGTTAATAGTTTATTATACTCTGGATAGAGATATTGAAGAGAGCAGAGAACTCTGCTATACTCAGGGAACATTCATTTACACAATGTATATACTTTACAATACTGCAAGTCACGAACACCCACAGGGTGTTAAAAGGCAGAAGAGACACATGAGATCTTCATGCCAATGACACAGACCCTCCCTCGGGGCCTGACAGGTTACAGGTTAACACTGATGGATGCAGTGACTGGTTAATGAGCGTTAAGGGGACCCCGTCAGAGACACTGGAGGGGCACACTTATGGGAGTGCCCAGGACAGTGCCCTATGCCTGCTGGTTCCCAGGGACCAGGAGCAGGGCAAGGCTCCTTCCCAGCCTGAGCTGGGTGAATGGTGAGGCTCACCTATGGCCTTTTGCTGAGGTCATGGGGGCATCCATCCCATTTAATGCACATGTAAGACGGGAAGAGGCCTGTCATACCACCTCATCAGACTAGGGCTGCTCCGTGGAGTCCTGGGTGCTGTGACCACGGCGAGGGCATGTTGCCGCCAGACCATGGGTTTGAGAACAAAGGTGCTCTGCTTCTTGGGTGTCCAGAACGGGGACTGCAGGGAGGCCCTGGTCCATGACTCCTGTGGGCTATGAGTCGCATACCCTCTGGCTCTGACTTGTATACAGTCCTATCCATCTTCATCTGAAAGATAAGGGGCCCTATTCCCACAGGGATAGGTGGAGGGCTCCCACTGACCAGGACCTCGGGCCTGTGGGAGCCAGCAGTCCCTGCGGCCACAGGCAAGAGAGGAGGAAGGTCCCCTGGGGGCCTAGGTGGAGTTTGGCACAAGACTGAGGCACTGGCATTCGGTGGGGGCTACAGGGGTCCCAATGCCCTGGTGGTCCCAGCCTCTTCCCGGGCCTCAGACCTCCTTGACAGGAGCCCATCAGGCTAGTTCCTGCCCCTCACTCTTGATTGGAAGAGCTTAGGCTTCCAGTCTTGTGTGATTGGCTAATTTAAAGGAAAAAGGAAGGAGTTGACATTTGCCATTTCAAAATGACCACTCTCAGGGGAGCTGCAAGTCATGAAGCAAAAATGGAGGCTGCCTAAAAATCTTCTCTTTGACAGAAATGATTACCTGTTTATTCTCACAGAGGGTGGTCACAGGCCTCTGAGCCCCAGGACCAGATTATAGGCACCTGGGGTTGGGGTTGTAAATGGTGGGAGCCTTGGGGACTAGATTGTTTGAGCGACAGGTTGTAAATCTTTCCATAATGGAAGGCAGTTCTCGGGACAGGAGTATGGGCTGCATTCCAATGTTAGCTCTCCTGTCCCTGAGAGTACAACTCTCAGCCAGGTTAGAATGTGCTTTCTCTAATCACAACAGGACCATTATGGTTATCAGAGCATGATCACTATTTCTTATCATTGTAGCTGGTCCCCAATATTCTATTTCTCCCCCTAACACTTTCATTGTAATGTATATAACAAGGTGAAGAACTGCTGTTCTCGAAGCATTATCCGAATCTATTGAGATTCTGCTTCCCAGCAATTGTCAACAGTTTAGCGCAAATAAACTCACTAAAAGTCTTTACAGGTTTGAATGTTCCTTACGTTAATGGTGGCCCTTTGCATGCAGATGGTTGCATGGCCCATGGGTGGAAGGACATGATTCTTAGGAAGGTAGTCATGTGTGCCTTCTCATGCCACATGGCATCATGCCTGACTGGATGGCACACTTGTTGGTGCCCCTCTGGAGCCCAATGATGTGCTGGCCCACCTTCAAGATAGCATCATGGGTGTTCCACTCCTGCTTTTCCATGCAGTTGATGCTGATGTCCACGCCACACACAGCCTGAGCTGAGGAGACACCTGCCCCTGCTCCATGTTCTCCCTTTCAAACAGGTCATTGGCCTGGAACTGCTCCCCGGCGTTCACAGGTGACAATGTTGAAGTTGGAGAGGTTTTCTAATGGGTGCCTGTTTTGCATGGGGTGGTTGATCCTGGCTGCAGCTTATTCGTGAGTTTGCACTGGACCATTTCCTTGAGACCCTCCTGCAAATAGGGACTGATGGGCAGGTCAGTGAATCTCTCCTTACTGCCACAGAGTTCCGCCTCCTTCTCAGGATCATATTTGGACAAGAGCCTAACCGTTGCAGGAGCTTTGGAGGCATTGGAGTAGAGGGTATCTTGGGCCTCGCCTGGGGCTGCCTCTGGCAGGTAGGTGCAGGTGGCTTCTGGGTTAAGGTCAGCGTTGGTGGCCTTGAGGGCAGCCCTAGGCGGTTGGGCGCTGGCACTGTCCTGGTCAAGGTTGGTATTGTGGTCCTCCTCGGTGGCAGGGGCTGTCCCAGGTGGGTAGGTGCAGGCGGCTTCTGGGACAAGGTCTGCATCATTGGCCTTGAGGGTGTCTGCTCCGATGGCAGCATTGCCAAGGATGGTCTCGGGCGGGTTCGTGCTGGCACCGTCCTGGTCAAGGTTGGTATTGTGGTCATCCTGGGAGGCAGGGGCAGGCCCTGGCGCTGTCCTGGTCAGGGTTGATGGCAGCAACACAGGTGTAGGCCAGTGATATGCTGAGTCTGACCTTGAGATGACAGTGCCCTCGGTGTATGACTCAGCATGGAACTCCGCGTGGTCGGCCAGTTCGGTAGCATAATCCCTGGTCACGGGAAGGACGGCCTGGCAGATGCGATGGTAGGTATCATGCTGGTGTTTACCACTTCTATAACATGAGGAAACAAGTTTGATTTTTGCTCAGAAAAGAAATTATTTTATTTCTCAAGGTTGCTCACTGTAAACTCAGCCTTGAGAAATGATCCAAGTAAAGAGAACCCCGGGCATTGCATTCTTTGCATACTTAGCAAGAATGCCCAGAGCAGAGTGGGGACTAGCGTAGGCAAGTGATGTAAAGTATAAGGAAGCATTTATTCTCATTATCACACAAGACAGGGGCAGCATTTATGTAAACCTGAGTTAGTGTCTCCCTAAATGTTTTGTCTTAGGCACTTCCCTTATTTCAGCCTAGTCCAGGGAAGAGTGCCTGGATGCTCAGGGCCCATGACAGCCTGCCTCTCACTTTGTGTTTGGCCTCCTAAGCTCTTTCCCTTAGCTTCTTGGGCAGGCTCTAAGGGCAGGATGACCTTTAATAGGGTCCTAGAAGTCAAAGGAATATTTTGATTTGTAGAAAGAATAATGGACATACTTCCAGCTATAATGAAGTAACTGGGACTAGACAGGCCCTCCTGACATAAGCACTAACAAAATCAGATAAAATATATTTTAAAACTGTTTCAGACATTAAATAATAGCCTCACAGGGTATGATCCTACAGCAAAGAGCAACAATATAATTTTCCAAACTACTATGTTGAGACTATTTCTGGACTGCAGAGCAGAGAAGAGAATCCCATGGACAGAGCTGCCTTGTGAAGATGAAGACACAAGGATGAGAGTTCAAGGAGGTTGAGGTGGTAGAATTTTTGGAGCAAAATACCAGAGAAAAGGAAGCTAGGCAGAGAGAGAGAGAGAGAGAGAGAGAGAGAGAGAGAGAGAGAGAGAGAGAGAGAGAGAGAGAGAGAGGAGAGAGAGAGGAAAGAGAGAGAAGAGAGAGAGAGAGAGAGAAAGGAAGGAGAGAGAGATCCAGGAACCTACACAGGGATTTTCTGAACTGGTTGCCGAATACTGGGCTATATATGAGGTGAGGCAAAGTACTAATGGTAACTTTAACTGGACAATTCTCAGAGCTCACACAGAACTGAAAGACATTATACTAGTAGTTCCAACCTGTCAGAGTGGAGATACCTTGCTTTTTAGTAGAGAGCCTAAAAAGATTGACAAGAATAGGACTAAAATAGCTTTAACAATAAAGGTGACTCTAGACTTGCTCTATATCCAGTGAAAATAGCCTTAAGGGAAAAAAAGAAAGAAAGAAAGTGGAAAGGAAGGCTTCTTTGGCAAATAAAAGCCATGAGAATTTGTTATCAGCATTCACACACAGCAAGAAATGTTAACGTTTCTTTAGGTAGAAGGGCAATGATGTTAGATGGAAATTAGCACATTTATAAAGAACCTAGAGATCAAAGGGAAATTAGAAAATGTTTGAACTGAATAAAAAAAGTACAATACATGCCCTGGCCACATTGTTCAGTGGTTAGTACGTCAGCCCTTGGAACAAAGGGTCAAGGGTTTGATTCACAGTCAAGGGTACATACCTGGGCTGAATTTAAATTCATGAGATACAGCTAAAGCAGTATCTAGAGGATATTTTATTCACCTTATTTTGAATTGGGTTAAAAAATTTTAATGATAGATTTTTTAAATCATAGTTATGGGTATTAGAGGGAATTGGTCGACTACTGTGGAATAGTCTAATTTGTCTGCAAACTCATCTAAAATGGAAGGTTCTGATAGCTGCAATGTAAAAATTTGTTTGAAGTTCAATATTATTTTATATTAGTTTCAGGTGTACAGCATAACCGTTAGACATTTATATAACATCCAAAGGGATCACCCGGATAAATCTAGTACCCATCTGACACCATATATAGTTATTATAATTTTATAGACTATATTCCCTATGCTGTACTTTACATTCCTGTGCCTATTTTGTAGCTAACAAGTTGTACTTCTTAATCCTTTCACCTTTTTTATCCATCCATTCAACTACCGTCCCATCTGGCAACATCAGTTTGTTCTTTATATCTATGAATCTGTTTCTGTTTTGCTTGTTTGTTTTTTGTTCTTTAGATTCCAAATATAAGTGAAATCATATGGTATTTGTCTTCTTATGCCTGACTTGTTACACTTACTTTAATACAATTCTAGAAAGAAATTCATAGTATTAAATGTTTAAATGCTTATATGAGGAAAAAAGAAAAGTTTAAAAACAATCACTTAAGAAGCAGCTACCTCAAGAAACTAGCAACAGAAGAGCGATTTAAACACAAAGGAGGGAGGATATAATTCAGTTAAGAACAAAAGTCACTGAAAGGCTATTTAAATGAAATAAAAAGATAGTCTTTGAAAAGATTGATACAATTGATACATTCCTAGTCGAACTGAACAAGATAGAAAGATAAAACACACAAAATTCTATTAGGAGTAAGAGGGCATTACTATAGCTCCTTCAAAATTAAAAGAGTAATAGGAAAATGTTTTAAACAACTCTGCCAAATTAAGAAGCTCAAAATACAGAGTCTATTTAATCAATTTAAAGTACAGCAAGAAGCCAAGGGAAAGAGATGATTTAGATAAACACACTTAGGAGAGTTTGCAAGCACACCATGCAAGTCCTGTGTTGAGCAGTGTTCACATGTCCTGTTTTTCTCAGCTTCATCAACCCTCTTTGCTCATTGTGTGGTTTTAAAAACTAAAGGATGTTAAACAGAGGGGCCACATATTGTGTTATCTGGGGCCAATGCACATACCTACTGGACAAGTATTCCCAGCATAGTTGTAACCCTTTGTTGGCCTAACGAGTAACTATGAATTTGACCCATATTTCTTAGGCAAAAGATATATGATACCAACATAAGTAGTAATTATGGGTGGTCAATTTAAGACCTCATAAATGAGTGCTTCATGTGCCTCATGTATATTGAATGTATCATGAATATTTGCTCTTCCATCACCTTTCATCCCTTTCTATCTTCATCCTTCTTCTCCCATAACATTAATAATAATAATAATAACAATAATAATGATAGGCTTTTGTTGAATGCTCTTGTGTTGATGCAAGCAAAAATGCTTCATGTAAAGCCTTTCTACACAGAAATTCTATAAATAAAGTTTATTTTCCATATTTTAAGGTTGCAGTATTAGAGTCTCATTGGTGTGACTTCCTCCGAGTAGAACTTTGCTGAGTTTGATATTGATCCTAAGCAGAAAGGGGAAGGACAGATACCTATGAGGAATATTTGTATATTGAAAAAGAAAAAAGAATACCTTTTACCTGTTTTTGGCCTGTTTTTTGAGCAGGATTTTCAAATAAAGTACAGTGGAAATCAGGATTATCAGAAGTGCTGCCAAAGCTATACCCACACTCCTAGTGACTGGTGTACTGATGGGCTCAGCAACTGAAATACAGATGTCTCACAATCACTTTCCCAAGAGAATTGTTTCCACATTCACTTCTTAGTCGTTCCCCAATCATGTTCCCTCTAACAGTAATATATTGTGATTCCTCCCTTTATTTTCATTTCCCTTCCAAATTATGGTTAATTAGTAAGTTCAAGCCTTTATTAAAATATTATCATACTTACTTACTTTTTCAGAAAATAAATGTAAGAAAATAGTTTATTTCTTCCACGGGAGAGTAGCAATGCAACAGAAAATTGACAAAATAGTAGATTAGGGAGGTAACCCATAGGGTTTAGATACGGCTGAAGCTGGTAGCCTGGCATAGTATGAAAGAATCAAGGGACCAGAAGTTTCTATGAGACTGAAAAGACTGTAAAAAGAGGTAAAGTATAAAGTTTAAAGAATTAGAAGTTGTGTTCAAATGTGAGACATTGGGATTTAATGTTTTAAACTGAAACATGTTCAAATTTGTGTCAAGCCCACGGTCTGACACGGGCAGTGGGTGATTGAAGTGAAGTGAGTCTTTGTACTGTTCTTATTCTTCAAAAACTTGTTGCCTTTCCCTTTACCATCCCTCCTGGACAACTTCTAGTCACTATTTTGTCATCAGGTGTAAAATTGCCTCAAAAAAAGCTTTTGCTCTGACAGGTTTGGCTCAGTGGATAGAGCAGTGGCCTGGGGACTGAAGGGTTCCAGATTTGATTCTGGTCAAGGGCATGTACCTTGGTTGTGGGCACATCCTCAGCAGGGAGTGTTCAAGAGGCAGCTGATCGATATTTCTCTCTCATCAATATGTCTAACTCTCTATCCTTCTCCCTTCCTCTCTGTAAAAACAATACATGAATAAAATATATTTTAAAAATGCTTTTGTTGAGAAAAAGTGCCTAAAATATGGAAATAAGGCAAAAACAAATTCCATGTCTTTTTAATAATATGCTAAAACATTACTAATAAATTTATTTAACGATCATCTGACTTAGAAAAATAAAGCTTTATTATGGTTTTATTAACCTGTGGCAGTCCCAAGAATTTAGCAGTCTTATTGTAGGATTGAATTTTGTAATTAATTTTGAACCAGTTGTATTATCTGCTTTTTTTTCCACTTATGAGTTATTTAAAACTATGGCCCCTGATTTCTATGTATTTTTATGAAAATTATGTTTTTAAACTTGCTCTTTGAACTATTTTCTCCCTTTCCATAACCTATCTCTCCTTTGAGTTTTCATGGCACCCTCTGCTTGCTCCATACATTGCATTATAACTGAGTTTAATTGGTTCAAATAATATGTATTAAATTCCTTCTAGTTGCCACATGCAATGATAGGTGTTAGTGATACCACAGTGAACAAGTCAGATATAGTCCAGCCCTAAAAGTTTTTTTTCTTTTGCACAACCTTTTCCCCCTACTAGAGTGTATGACTCATAAGTATAGACCACGTCTTAACCATTATGGTTTTCTCAGTGTTAAACATTGTGTTGGCCCACAAAGTTGCTCAATAACTATTTGTAGGATAAGTGTGTGGATGAATACATAATGGTGAAAATACGGCATTAATAGAGTTGAGATGTTAGTGTGTTAGATGAACTGTCTCCTTGGACTTGAAGTAATCTAAGGTGATGGCAAGTATTGAAATGGAGAGGCAGAGTATAACTTCGTAATCCTAACTAATAAAAGAGTAATATGCAGATTGACCATCACTCCAATACACAAGATGGCTGCCTCCATGTGGTCAAAGCTCCTGCTCCCATGTGGTCAAAAGGTGACCACCACAAGATGGCTAGCAGGGGAGGGCAATTGGGAGGGCTGTTGTGGGTGATCAGGCCAGCAAGAGAGGGCAGTTAGGGGCAAACAAGCTGGCAAGGGAGCAGTTAGGCATCAATTAGGCTGGCAGGGGAGTGGTTAAGGGGTGATCAGGTTGGCAGACAGAAGCAGTTAGGGGCAATCAGGAAGGCAGGCAGGTGAGCAGTTGGGAGCCAGCAGTCCTGGATTGTGAGAGGGCAGTCGGACATCTCTTGAGGGTCTCATATTGGAGAGAGTGCAGGCTGGGTTGAGGAACACCCCCACCCCAGTGCATGAATTTCACACACAGGGCCTCTAGTAAGTAAATGAAGAGGAATGGCTGGCTGTGACAAAATCTTAAAACACCAGTAAATATTTCTATGATTGGAAAAGGAGAAAGGGCTGGAATTGGTCCTGGGAAGTGAAAATAATGCCAGGAAGAAAAGATCCCTAAGGGAAATTTCTATTTTAATTACGGCAAGAAGATAGATGGAATTGAGGGAAAAGATGGAAGATGGTTGGAAGTTATTTTCAATGGAATAAATTTTTAGAAGGCTCTGAGGAAAGGTTTGAGTTGTGGGTTTTTGGAACAGTGGGCAATGTATTCAAATTAGAGGGTGAATGAGGGTGAGTAGCCTGTATCACAACTTAAAACTTGATAATATAAAAAATTTCTCTTTTGCTTTGTTCAATAGTATTACCCTTTTATTTTCCACTACCTGGTCTCATGTTTAGTTATTCTCTCCATTCATTGATGCACCAGGCCCTGTCTTCCATTACCTCCTACAGGCCAAGGTCTGTCATTATCCTCAGAGACTTCACTGTCCACATGAGCAAGCCCTTCAAAACCTTTCTTTTTCTTTTCATTGAACTCTTTAAGCACAAATATTTACTGAATGCTTTCTTTGATTCTTGTGCTACAAGGTATATTAAACAGTGGGTTTTGAATGATTAAGAAAATATTGTCCCCATCTTCAAGAATCTTACTACATACTGAATGACACAGATGATAAATATCAATGCACAAGGAAATATATGTACAATTGCATTGTTTTAGTACCAATGTTATGAAAACATAGGGTACTATAAAAGAGAATAATGCTGAAATCGAATTCAGCTAGAGGGCCAGTAAAAGAAACATTCTCTAAGGAAGTAATAATTCATCCAAGCCTAGAGAATAAGTAGTAGTTATCCAGATGAAGAATAGAGAGAATAATTGAAAAGCTACCACATAGAAATGGGAATACAGTGTTCTGAGGAACACACTGACTTAAACAGCCATATTCATATTAGAAATCTAAAAGTTTGAATTTAAGTCAAATGTGGGACAATCCTAGGTGATGACCAGTCCAGAAATGGCTATGAGAGCAAGGGGAGAAGAATGAATATAAAATGAAGACCTAGGTAATTTGTCCTCTCTCTAGCTTCTAAACTTTATCTCCATTCATTTCTCTTTCTCTGAAAATAATTCTGGGCTAAGAGACTGAGAACTTGAGTTTGGTGCTCAGCTACACCTGGTTTAGATGGACAATTAGCCTTAGAGAAGCCTTATTTCTTTTCTCCCTGTCAGTCTCCTCTAACTTTCTCTTTAGAATATATGTGGATATTGTACTGGCTGGTACACATTGTTTTCATCATCCTTTTATTTTAATCTCTTTCTGAGGACTATGGTTACTAGATGAAAGGCCCTTAGTTTAGCTGAGGCTCTGATGGGTCTGGACCAGCAACTTTGCAGGTAGGAGTTAGAGAAAATTGAATTTTTCTTTATCATGGAAGTAAACAATTCAGTGAGTATATTTGGGTTGGAAAGCAGTGGTATAAGACAAAGTTCAGGAAGGAAGGGATGAAGCAATAAAGAGAGAGTATGGACGGAGAAGAGCAACACTGAAACTAGGGATATAGCAGGATTTTGATGTGCACCACCATGTCACCCTCTCAAATTGAAAATAAATTATACTAAGATGAAAGCCAGGATAGAGTGTTGCAGTCAGAGGGGGAAGCAGGTGCATAAGCTCTATGTAAGGCAATGTTTGATGCCTTTGAGGACCTAGTCAAAGCCAGTGTGCTCAGAGCTCAGTGAGATAAAAGGAGAGAGAGCTAAAAGAGAGGGAAAATGAAGGAGGTCTTCAGTTTGACTCCACTTTCTCCACTTGCTCTCAATGGTCATTTCTGGACTTATCATCACCTAGAATTGCCCCATATCTGACTTAAATTCTAACTTTTAGATTTCCAATATGAATATGGCTGCCTAAGTCAGTGTGTTATTATTCTTTGCTTGGAAATAAAATGCGGGGATGAAGGTGGGGTGGGGTAGAAGAAAGTAAGAAAGAACCAAATTAAGAAAACAACAACTGTGAATACCAGACTTTAAAATAAGTGTAAAGGCTGCTAAAAGCAGCTTTGATCACACAGAAGCTATGCGGGAGAAAATGAAACCATGTGGAGAATGGTGAGAACACCATGCAATGGCAAATATCAGGAAGCACTAGCAAAAATATCCTTACTGAGCATAAGGGGCCTAACTTAAACTATTAGAGCTACATGCTTGTTTGTAACGAATTATTTAAGAACTGAAGTGTGCATCCTAGACCTATTTTTTGTTTAGAGAGGCAGAGGGCATGGGATATGCAACTATTCACACATCTGAGCATGTTGGTAGGAAGTAGCCTGTCTCTGTGGCTGCAGTTGGGTGTGACAATCATCTACTCTGGAAGACTACACTAGCCTCTCTGCCTCACAAGCAATTTGTGAAATAGCTGGCCCAATAAAATTCAATGCATGTAATAATGAGTAAGACAGTAATATTGGCATGGAAACATTCCATGTACAAAGATTATACATGGAATTATGAGAAAAAAGATAATCAAGATTTACTAGAAAATGCTGCTGTAGCATAGATGAGTATTAAAGCCAAACACTTAGCCATAAATTTTAAGACTATTAAAGAATAATAGCTTCTATGAAGGAATGGCACAAAGCAGAAATGTAAAAACTTAAGAAAACTGTGGCAAGACAACGGGACTTGGGAGAAATCTGGAAGGAAGTGAAATCCTATATAATAAAGAAGGAATATGAAAATTAACCCTCATGCCCTCACAAGATGTCTGCCTATGACCAGTCCTGTAGGGGGATTAGTGAGGAAGGACCAAGTGACTGAATAAGCAGGCTGCATTGCTCCACATCTGACTTAAATTCAAACTTTTCAATTTCCAATATGAATATGTTAGTGAGGGATGACCAAATGACTGAACAAGCAGGTTGCATGGGGTGGCCAGGCTGGCAGGGGCGGGGGTCACCGTGAGGGGTGACCAGGCTGGCAGGGGAGGCAGTAAGAGGTGACTAGGCCAGTGGGGGACACAGTTAGGGGTGACCAGGCCAGTGGGCGGGATGCAGTTGGGGGTAACCAGGTCGGCAGGGGGGAAGTTGAGGGCAATTAGGCTGGTAGGAAGGGGCAACTAGGCTGGCATGGGGGCGGTTGAGGGGCGACTAGCTCTTCAGGGAGGACAGTAAGGGGTGACCAGGTCAGCGGGGTGGGGGGAGTTAGGAGCAATCAGGCTGGTGGGAGGGGGCAGTTGGGGTGACATGGCTAGCAGTGGGGGAGTAGTTAGGAGCGAACAGGCTGGCGGGGGGGGGGGGGGGATTAGGGACAACCAGGCAGGCAGGCAGGTGAGCCATTAGGAGCCAGCGGTCCAGGATTGTGAGAGGGATATCCAACTGCCAGTTTAGGCTCGATCCCTGGGATCGTGCCTAAACTGGCTGCAGGACATCCCTCAAGGGGTCCCAGATTGGAGAATGTGCAGTCTGGGCTGAGGGGATCCCCTCCCCCATGCAAGAATTTCATGCATCAGGCCTCTAGTGTGTGTGTGTGTGTGTGTGTGTGTATACATTTATGATAAGATATATCAAAACCATAACTGCATGTTAGAAAATTGATCTATGTTTATGGTCATAGCATTTTTTCAATAGGTTATGTAGGTAGAGGGAGAAGAGAACATAAAAAGGCTGAGGAGAAACATTGTAAAATGATAACCAGGAGAGATGGACCTATTGGAGGACTAGGCAGGAGAAAGTATGAAAATGGTTCCTGGTGAAGAGTGCTCTGGTTTGAATGTTTGTGTCCCCTCAACAATCATATATTGAAATCCTAAGTGCTCAATTTGTGGTTCTGAGCTCATGAATGAGATTAGAGTCCTTAAAATAGAGACTACCTCATACCCTACTTGAGTTCCCTAGGACTTTCTACTATGTGAGGACACAAGAAGTTGGCTTCCTGTAATGCTAAAGAGGGCTTTTACCAGAACCTGACTATGTGGACACCTTCATTATGAATTTGCAGCCTCCAGAACTGTAAAAAATACATTTTTGTTGTTTATAAGCCATCTAGTCTGTGGCATTTTGTTATACTAGCCTGAATGGACTAAGGTAAGAAGGTCCTGTTCCATACAGAGGTTAAATAGGTGAAAACTGAAAAATTAGGCAGGAAAAAATGAGAGAAATTAGAAAAAAGAGGAGGGAAGTTGGGTCCTGGCAGCAAGATTGGTGTGGGTGTGATGAAGAGAGCAGAACCAAGCTTATATTTTTAGAGTTGCCACCACCATGGATGTGAGCACAGTGAGGGTAGAGAGAAAACTGACTTGCTATGGAGAATTGTTCTTCCTTTTTCTGATTCAGTACTGGATTCCAGACAGAACATGTCAGATTCTTCTGTGAAGTTTCTCTGAGTAACAGTGATGTTACATGGAACAAGCCACCTTTGTCCTGGGTATGAGTCTCAGACTCAGCTGGAATTTCTCTTCCCTCAGAATCCATCCACTGGACCTTTGGCTGAGGGAACCAGCCCTCTGACTTGCACATTATTTGCATTTGTCTGGACTCAGTGACTTCCACATGGAACTGAGGATGTGAGCCGATAGCTGGGAAGAGGAAGAGAGAGAAGTCAGATCCTAAGCTAATTTTCCTGAAATTATATCCACCCCCTGCTTCTGAAGAGTTTTTGCTGCTGACTAGACCTCAGTGTGCAGAACAGGGAACTGAGACTCTAAGGAAGTCTTTGCAACAAAGGATGGGACTTAGATGCTTGGGTGAGAGAGGAGTCCAACACAATCCAAAACAAATGGCTCCTATTTCTTGACTTCTACTATGAATCTCTTTATTATCTTTTATTTAGCCCCAAGCAGTGATATATGGGATAATGGGGTGAGTAGAAGTAGTTGCCATCTCCCTTTCTCCTATGACTTCATTATATTTCCCAGGAAAATTGGATCAGAAGAAGGAGTTCAACCCAGAATAAACTCACCCTGGTGGGGTGTCAAGGCAGTAAATGTAGGCCATTACCTGCCACTTTCAGCTCAATCACTGCATCACTGTAGAAGGAGCCATGTTGGATCACACAGTGATACTGCCCATTGTCAGAGGGTTGGACAGTGAGGATTCTCAGAATCACTATCCCCTTATGCATGACATTTTTCACAAGCTCTGTCCTCCCCATATACTCTGGCATAACTTCCTCAGGCTTGTCTCTCCCATCCTCATACAGGTGCACTACTTGGGAGGGTAGGGATCTGTTCCAGCTTATTTGCATATTTTTAATACTTTGAGGAGGCAAGAGAAAGCAGGGAAGCTCAGCTTCACCATCCAGCATGGCCACCAAGGGTTCATGGGGCCCTTGGACTTGGAATGCTCCTGAAAAGAGAACAGAGATAGAATCAGGGTGGGCTGGAGGCAGGATTTGGGTAGAAGAAATGGTGTTGACTACACACGTTTGGCTTTTCCATCTTAACCAACTGGGGAGAAGGTCTGAAAGGAGATATTTGTTGAGTATTGGGGCATCCCTTTTCTGACCTGAACATACACACAGAGCTAGCAGGCAGCTGGAGGTGGTGGACATAAGAAATCTAGGCCTGGCTATGCTGAGGCAAGCAAAGGACTTAGGGCATAAATTTTGACTAGGCACTTATTTTGGGGGCACATGTCCAGGGTTAACAAGATCCTGAGAGAAAGTGCCTCTTAAAATTTGGACCCTAGCCTCCTCACTTAACTCACTCTGTGGGGAGGGACCTGAGGACTATAACTGCAGAGGAGGGGGAATAGACATGCTAACTCCTTCAGATCAGGTTCTGTTCTTGTCCATAGGAGTGGGGAGATCACACAGGAACTCTGATAGCTCTGGATGGATAGTAGGATATCTGTGTTGAGAAAGAATCTGAAGCAGTTCTGTGGAAAAGATATTTGGAAATCATTAATAATATTTGCCATGAGTGTGGGATGAGAATATGGGGCCATACAAGCTAATTTTTGTCAATCTTATTCTACATTGTCTTGAGGCTCTAAGAACTTACCTTTTTTATTACTATATGGGCACTTCTATTCTCTTTATTTTTATCCCACCACATCATATGCACTCACATACACACATCAACAGGCCATGACCTGGAGATAGGGATGCAAATGCTTAGTATACTGCCTGGTACTTAGTAAGTGGAATAGTAAGTGGAATAAAGTTATCTTCTTTACTTTTTCAGGATCCAATAGCATTTGTGTTTTCATCAAACTTTTCTTTCCATCTTCCCTACCTTTTCCTTTCCTTTCCCTTACATAACAAAGAATCAGAAACTCATAAGGATTCATACCTATACCCATTTGGAAACAGAAATAGAGTGAGATGAGGCTGCCGTGATAAATTGTAGAGATTCGCTGTCTCCTCAGGTGACTGAGGCAGGGTGATCTCAACGGTCTGTGCTGATGACTCATTGGAAATAGAGGTAAACACTGTAATGAAGAGAGAGAAAAAAGAGAACCCTGAGACTTAAGTCAACGGTCAGAAAAAGGAAGGAATGCAGGAATCTCACTCTTGGACAGGTAAGGAGCATATCTTATCTATGGAAATAAGGTGAGGGCCAGAGTGAGATTCATGTTCCTTTTCTACAAGTTTTGTGACTTTGATTTTCAGAAATTTACAGGGTACTCATGGCTCTAGATACCTTCTACATATTGATGACTCATGCCATAATGTACATTGTCTGTACATAATGTGATCCAGTGCCAGGACTTTGCTTCTAGAGGGACCAAGAGTTAAGGTGTTCCTCTGCCTTGGACCAATAAAAATAAACAGGTGGCTTGTATCATTTCTTGCCCCACTACCTTCTTCACCTGGCCAAGGCAGGCTTCTAATGTCCCCTTCTAGATCTTGGAAATTAGTAGTAGTAGTGGAAAGGGGGCTATAACATATCTCATCAACCACTAAAACTTAGAATTTGGTGTCCATGGCTGTGAAATTTGTTATCTAGGGCCCAGGACTCATAGATCTTGCTGCTCAGGGAATCTCTAAGAAGGCTGGCCCAAATAAGGGAGGGTAAGGCATTCCAGAGGCCATATTCTCTTTAGGTGGATTAATATATGGGGGAATGAATCCTGAGCTGGTGGAGATATGTGGTATATAATTGTGCAGGGTCTTAAGTCCCATGGCAGCACTACAGAGATGGAGTATATATTACTTCTCCATGGACTCGGCACCACTTTTAAACCTTTTTGATATCATGGCACATAAAGAAAATGATATTATTTGTTGACCACACCGTAGTAAACTGGAATGGGATTAGGCTATATGGGCATGGGAAAATTATTTTCTCTATATCATATAATTATAAGAATAATAAAATATAATTTGTTAAGAAATATGTGTCCAGCTGGTGTGGCTCAGTTGGTTGGACATCATCTCAAGCATTGAAAAGTTGCTAGTTTGATTCCTGCTTAGGGCTTATGCCTGGGTTGCAGGCTTGATCCCCAGTAGGGGCGTGTAGGAGGCAGCCAATCAATGTTTCTCTCGGATATCTTTATCTCTTTCTCTGTCCCTTCCTCTCTCTCTAAAAAATCAATAAAAGGCATATTTAAAAAAAGAAATATGTTAAATATAAATTTAAAAAGAATACTCCTAAAAATCTATAATTTTTATATTTGCTTCAATAAATATAGCTTTAAAAATGTTTTTATATGAGTTACCTGAGCCAAACTAATGAAGAATGCTGTGGAAAAAGATCTAAAATACTCCCTAGAATAACAGTTTTTCAGCTTCTATTATGCATTTGAAACTAAGGATGGGAAGTAGGGAAGATTACATGGAGGTAGGAGCAAGCAAAGTGAGAACTGGATTGCAGGATAGCTACCAAGATATGTGCTCTCTTGAGAGTAGTGTGGCTTATTTGAAATGTGTGTTAGCCACACTAACACATTTAGAAACATATTCATTATTTTGAACAAATATAGGTTTTGGACTTCTGATTGTATACTTGAAATAACTACAGATACTTATCAATGTTCAATTATAATCATTAATTATGTATTCAATTTCTTCATAGTCACCATTGATGAGATATTTTAGTTCACAAGTAAATAATACAAATTTCAAAACCTGTTTTGTTCCAATTCTTTTAAAAAGATTTTTATTTTTATTTTTAGATAGAGCCAGAGAGAAAAAGAAGCATCCATGTGAGAGAGAAACATTGGTTGTCTGCCTCCTGCATGTCCCAAATGTGGATCCAGCCTGCCACCTGGGCATGTGCCCTGACCTGGAATCCAACCAGCCACTTGCCAATGCACAGGATGACATACAACCAATGAGCAACACAGGCCAGGGCATTCTCATTCTTTTACATTGTATTTTAATGGTTTAGGGCTCTTTCTTTTCTTTGTTTACAAATGTAATGGATTTAAAAATCCCATTGAATTTTTTCATCCAATGTTTCAAAATAAGGAGTTTTTGTTGTATGTACATACAGTGTTAAATTAATCATTTTGCAGTTAATTTGCATGTATCAGCTACAAATTGACCAAAAAAATCTGATGTCAGTAAAGACAGAATTTGAGTGCTGCTGCCTTAAATACCACCAGGAACCTGTTCCTGGCATCTTTGTTCCTCCCATCCACTCCAGGTAGAGTCACATATGGGCTCCTTTTGCACCTGCATTTTGAACTCTTCCGGTTGCTCTACGGGAACCTTTTCCTGAAGGGCAGCAGCATTCAGTGCAGTTGGCTGAAGACTAAATCTAGGCAGTCAGTCAAGCAGAGCACGTAGTCGTTATCACCAAACAGAGGTTGACAGAAGTTGCTCTTCCCATTTGCTGTTCATCTTGCAAAGCCATTTGTAGAATGCAACTGGTGGGAAAATCAGTATAAAGACATGTTTAGAGATGAAGTCCTACTGGTATCTGTGCTGGTACATGGTACCTTCAACTAAGTGAGGTCCTGTTTCCTAAAAAAGTGTAGGTAATGACAGGTTAGGAACAAAAGTGTAGGAAATGACAGGTTAGGAACAAAATTTTGTGGCAACTATCTCACGTGGGCAAGAGAAAGTTATCGTGTCCCCTTTTGCCCTGCCCCACCAGGACAGGGCCTGCTTCCCATGAATGGCAGGGAGGAGACACTACGGAAACAATGTAGAGACCTAACAATCTATTGAGAGACCTGATAGGGAAAAGTGGGGAGGATCTTAGCAAAGAGTTCTGGGCTGTTAGTACCAAGCTATTCACAGAGCTAAGTCTTGAACAAAATTTATTTATAGAAGAAACTCACTGCAAAATTACAACTTTTCCAATAGTTCCCTTGTACTTCTGCCACATCACACATGATGTATTCATGGTGGAAACAAAGGAAATGGTTTTGAAAAAAGGAAAGCAGGAACAAGACTTACTGTTCTATGAAGTCTCAGGGGGACCTGGAGGATCATGTGGCTATTAGGGGTCCTCTCAGGCAACTCTCAAGTGGCAGCATCCCGGCTCTAGTTAAGGGGCCATACTTTCTAAGAGCATGTGTTTTGAATAATTTGCCAGCTGTCAATCATACTTTGCTGGATCAGTTTGATGTTCTTGGTAGATTTCTTCAGAGACTTTATCATGGCTACTTCCTCAGGCTATACTGAAATCACCAGCTAGTGACTTCATTTTAGGTCCACACACCCTTGAGTATTTGTAACTTTTTTTCCTGAAAGTGATCCTTAATCCTATCTAATAAAAGAGTAATATGCAAATTGACTGTCACTCTAACTCACAAGATGGCTGCCACAATATGGCCAGCAGGGGAGGGCAGTTGTGGGTGATCAGGCCTGCAGGGGAGGGCAGTTAGGGGTGACTAGGCTGGCAGAGGAGGGCAGTTGGGAGGGACCAGGCCTGCAGGGGAGAACTGTTGGGGGGAACCAAGCCTGCAGGGGAAGGCAGTTGGGGGCAACTAGGTCAGCAGGGGAGAGTAGTTAGGGGTGACCAGGCCCAGCAGGCAAGGGCAGTTAGGGGTGACCGGACTGGCAGGGGAGGGCAGTTTGGAGGGATCAGGCCTGAAGGGGAGGGCAATTTGGGGGAATAGGCCTGCAGGCGATGGCAGTTGGGAGGGAACAAGCCTGAAGGGGAGGGCAGTTGAGGGGAACAGGTGTGCAAGGGAGGCTTGTTTGGAGGGACCAGGTCTGCAGGGGAGGGCAATTGGGAATGACCAGGCCAGCAGGGGATGACAGTTGGGACGGACCAGGCCTGAAGGGGAGGGCATTTGGGGGAACAGGCCTATACAGGAGAGCTGTTGGGAGGGACCAGGCCTGCAGGGGAGGGCAGTTGGGGGGGACCAGGCTGGCAAGGGAGGGATGTTAGGGACCAGGCCAGCAGGGGAGGGCAGTTAGGAGTGACCAGGCCAGCAGGGGAGGACAATTAGGGGCAATAAGGCTGACAGGGAAGCAGTTAGGCATTGATCAGTCTGGCAGAGGAGTGGTTACAGTGTGATTAGTTGGCAGGCAGAAGTGGTTAGAGGCAATTAGGCAAACAGGCAGGTGAGAAGCTGGGAACTAGCAGTCATGGATTGTGTGTGAGAGGGATGTCTGACTGCCCATTTATGCCGGATCTTTAAAAGGGCAGTCAGACATCCCTCAAGGGGTGCAGGCTTGGCTGAGGGACACATAGCTCTCCCAACTCACCCCTCCCATGCATGAATTTCATGCACCAGGCCTCTAGTATTTTTATATTTTTGATCAACCCCTGTGTGTGAGGACAACTTCTCACCTGTTTATATGCTTTCTCCTACATCAATGGCCCCCCTCAACCCTCTACAGCTCTATGCTGGGCATTCCCTCCATGTGGATGTCTCTTTACCTTGTGTGGGCTCTGGCATGACCTACCCACTCCTCGCTGCGCTCTGGCTCTGACACTCATTGGAGAGCTTTCTACCCCCATGGACTTTCACCTCCCCACATCAGGTTGCCTCCTGAAGGGCAACTTGGCACTGCTTGGGCTCTGACCCCTTGTTTTGGGCCACCTCAGTTCCCCTTCTACCAGTACATCCTGTCCTCACTCCACTGCCAGAACAAATGTTGACTTTATCTGCCTTATCCAAACAGTTTAATATTGGGTTGTTCAGGAAGGGAAGGGAGAAAAAAAAAAAAAACTAAAGGGAAAGAGGGAAGGAGGAGAGGAGGGAAAGGCTATCCCTTGCTTTAAATTTTTTTTTTATTGTTTAAGGTATTACAAATAGTAGTATATATATATCTCCCCCCCATTAACCTCCCCCCCACCTGGCCTCCATTCCCCCTCCCCACTGGTACTTGCCCTCACTGCCTTCTAGCAGTGTCTTGAATCTGTTGGTTGTGCTTATATGCATGCATACAAATCCTTCAGTTGATCTCTTACCCTGCCCCCCACCCAATCCTCCCCTTGCTTTTTAAAGTAAAAGACATGCAACTTTGAGAGATGGGATAGAAAATAAGCCTCTCCAACCATTTTTGAAAAGCCCATATGGGGTTTGAGGGTCCAAAAATTCACTTGGTTCACACCACTGCTATCTGAGTATCTTGAAGTCTTTTTACAACCTCAGGTGTATGTATACTGTATTTTGAAAACCACTGATCTAGAGATCACAGATTAATAATAGTATGCAAACACCTAGGAGTAGACTTCCGATCTCAGAATCCTGGCAAAAGGCTACCAAGCCTTTTAGTTGCCATAATTATTTGACCCTAGACCCTAACATCTACAGTTCTACTCCCCTTCCCTCCTTCTATCCTCTTTCATTCTCTTTCATGTGAAGAAGCACAGTTCTCTCTATCCACACCTTCTCTGTGCTGTAGAACCTTTCACAGAACACTAACTTGGTCCTCTCTTTAAACTGCCTCCTCCTTAAACTTTGAGACTGATCCCCTCCATAGGCATGGGCTCCAGACTTACCTTTGCCTCTGCTGTGGAGCTGGGTCTCCAATGATCTGTGGTAGGTCTGGTTAGAGACATTTCTCTCAGGAGCTTAGGGCTGGGAGCTGCAGGTGGTCTGGGTTAGAGGAAGGATGTGCAGAGGTATTGAAAGGAGCGGTGCTTCATGAAAATGAGGTACTTTCTTTCATAGACTTTGGACTTGGACTGGGACTATGTGTTTGGCATAGAGTGAAATAAAGCACTACATTTCACAAACCAGTATTACGAGGGCTTTCTATCTCTCTACTTTAGAGTATAAGACTGATCACCAGTTATGTATCATGGTAAATTTCATGAA
The DNA here is from genome assembly GCA_027563665.1 of Antrozous pallidus. Classification (NCBI taxonomy): domain Eukaryota; kingdom Metazoa; phylum Chordata; class Mammalia; order Chiroptera; family Vespertilionidae; genus Antrozous; species Antrozous pallidus. Next base: position 53,046,044 of record CM050520.1, on the reverse strand, counting down.
CACAAAGAGCATATAACTAAGAAGATTTTTGGCCTATAAATTAATGGTTAACATAATCAAGTTTAAACAAAGAGCATATAACTAGGAAGATTGTTTACCTGTAAATTGATTACATCAGCAACTAAACTTGAAACACTGGCACTCACACCAGTTTCCTTGAACATGTTCCACATTTCATATGTTTTCTTTCTTCTCAAACTAAATACCTCACTGCTAGTCTTCTCAGCTGCCTCATTTTCATTGATCCAAAGAAGCAATCAAATCTTTATATCTATACTTAACTCACTGAAACAAAGCCCAAATTTCATTTGTGTATAATTTCTCCTTTTCTGTGTTAGTGGAGAAAATAGCTTTCTATTTCCATGTTCTAGGCCTCCCAATCAATTTATAAACAACTAATTTGTGAATTAATTTCTATTCTGCTTGAGCTCTCTAGAGATGTTTCTATTTCCTATATTTTATGCTTACTGATACACTAAAGCCGCAGTTTCCTCATCTGATAAATGGGTTTAATAATAATACCTACAACATCTGGGAAAAATGGGTCCTTGCTTGGGTCCCACATTTTGGAGGCCTAACACATCATAACTACTTACGAAATGCATTTATTAACAAAAATGAAGACAGCCCTGTTACTTGATAATCTGTCTTCAGTACAAAGCTCCCCTTCTAATAATTAATACTACTCAGGCCTAGGGAAACATACCTCCTTAGTTTTGTCCTATATCGTTAGAACTAAACTATATCTGAATGCAGTATAAGTTTGTGGTTAATAATGAGGTAGTTTTGTGTGTGTGTGTGTGTGTGTGTTATTTTTGTGACAATTTCAAATACAGTTTGACTTAATACACTGTGTTTTACCCTTATACTGTAGTGCCTAGAAAGTGTAGGCTTATTTTCTGTCTCTGTGTACATGTTCTATATGCAAGTATAGAGATTGCCAGTTACTTACTATAGCAGCGCATCCTTAAAAGTGCCATGGAATTTGGTGCAAATTTGGGTCTTTCAATGTTTTGTATGGAACAAAAACTAAGAAGTGGATCAGGTTGCCATGATCCACCTCTTCATTGGTGGGTTCAGTAGAAGGAACCACCAGATGGAGGAGCCTCCTCACTAGGGAAGTTCCAGGCATGGCCCCTGGCTTACCTCCTGCACTCTGAGACAGCTTGGGAATCATAAGGCTGCAGGCTTTCTCCAGCTCTTTCTGCTGATGACCAAATTCTTCCTTCTCTGCAGTTTGATTCTTATGAAACTAATTGATGATTTCGTTACATTTGACAAGAATCATCTATTTATCCTCATCATTGAGATTAACTTGAAGTTTCTCATCTTCAGCAGTTATGATTTTATGTTGATTGCAATAATTTAAGTGAATTATTGGATGATACCTTGTCCCATTGCTTCTCCTCTTCAGCTTTGTACTTCTCAGCTTCTTGGATCATATGTTCATTGTCTTCCTTGCTCTAATGGTTCTTGTGGTTAGTGATGATGATCTTATTTTCTTTTTCTGTACTTTTATCCTCAGCAAAGACTTTGAAGGTGCCATTGGTATCAGTATCAAAAGTGACTTCAATCTGAGGAACATCACAGAATACAAGTGATATGTCTAAGAGTATGAACTATGTCTATGAGTTCAAACTTGGTTATAGTGCACTCGTCATCATAAACCTGAATGAGCACACCTGACTACTGGTCAGAGTAAATAGTGAAGGTCTGTGTCTGCTTCAGAGCCAATTTATGAGACTGGAAATTCTTGTTTAGGAAAGCTATTAATTATTGATTCAATTTCTTCTTTCTTTAAATAAGCCATTGTCCCACCCCAGCTTTCAGCACATTATTGTCTATGTCCATGGGCTATGCATATATATATATATATATATATATATATATATATATATATATATATCTTCCAGTTCCTCTCACCCTTTATTCCTCTGAGATCAGTCAGTCTATTACATATGTTCATGCCTCTAGTCCTATTTTGTTTGTCAATTTATTTTTGTTCATTAGATTCCATATGTTAGTGAGATCATTTGGTATTTACATTTCTCTGACTGGCTTATTTCACTTAGAATAATAATGACTAGGTCCTTCTATGCTGTCACAAACTGTAAGAGTTCCTTCATTTTTATAGCCATGTAGTGTTTCATTGTGTAAATGTCCCACAGCTTTTTTATCCACTCACCTTCTGATGAACCTCATAGCCTACATTTGTTATTTGTTGATTTATTGATAGTAGACATTGACAGGAGTGAGGCAATAGTCATCATAGTTTTAATTGAATTAAGTTCAAGGTCTGACTCTGGTAGTGGGCGATTAAAGTGAATTGGTTCTATGCACTGTGTCTATTCCTGGAACCCTTGTTGCCTTTCTCTTTACCATTCTTAGTGTACAACTTCTATTCCCTCTTTAGTCATCAGGTGAAATATTACCTCAAAGAAGCCTTTGTTGAGAAAAAGTTCCTAAAATGTGGAAATGAGGCAAAAAAAAATTCCATGTCTTTTTTTAATTAATTTTTATTTTTTACATATGTGTCCTTATTCCCGCATAAGCCCCCGCCCTCCACTTATGCCCCAATCCCCTATTGTCTGTGTCTATTGATTAGGCTCATATGCATGCACACAAGTCCCTTGGTTGATCTCACCATCTTACCCTCATCCTCCCTTACCTTCCCTGAGGTATGATGTTCTGATCATCATTTCTCAGTCTTTGGATCTGGTCTTCTTCACCTTCTATGCTGTTCATTATATTGCACAAATGAATAAGATCATCTGATATTTCTTTCTCTTTCTGGCTTATTTTATTTAGCATAATGCTCTCCATCTCCATCCAAGTTGTTGCAAATGATAGGAACTCCTTTATTACCGCAGCGTAGTATTCCATTGTGTAGATCTACCACCGTTTTTTAGTCCACTAATCTGTTGACGGGCACTTAGGCTATTTCCAAATCTTAGCTATGGTGAATTTTGCTACTATGAACATAGGGGTGCATATATCCTTTCTGATCCATGTTTCTAGTTTCTTGGGATGTGTTCCTAGAAGTGGGATCACTGGGTCAAATGGTAGTTCCATTTTTAGTTTTTTGACGAAACTCCATTCTGTTCTCCACAGTGGCTGTACCAGTCTGCATTTCCACCACCAGTGCATGTCTTTGAAATATCATGGTATTACATTATCTGAAAATAATCTGACTTAGGTAAACAAAACTTTATTATGCTTTTACTGACCTGTAGAAAATTAACTTAGAAGTCTTATTTTAGAGTTGTACTTTTTTTTACTTTTTTTGATCCAACTTTGTTATCTATTTTTTTTTGCTCAGTTATGAATTAATTAAAATTATGGCACCTGATTTCTCTGTATTTTTATAAGAATTATGATTTTAAAAATTTGAAAATTGCACTGTGATCTCTCCTCTTTGCCTTTCCATATCTATCTCTTCTTTGAGTTTTTAAGGCATCCTCACTTGCTCAATATATACTATCTAATAAAAGAGTAATTTGCATATTGACCATCACTCCAACACACAAGAGGGTTGCCCTCATGTGGTCAAAGATCCTGCCCCCATGTGGACACAAGATGGCCACCACAAGATGGCCAGCAGGGGAGGACCATTGGGAGGTTCCAGGCCTGAAAGGGAGGGTAGTTGTGGGTGATCAGGCCAGCAGGGGAGGGCAGTTAGGAGGAACCAGGCTTGCAAGGGAGGGCAATTGGGGACGATCAAGCCTGTAAGGGAGGGCAGTTAGGGGTGACCAGGCCAGCAGAAGAGGGAAGTTGGGGGCAAACAGGCTGGCAGGGGAGCAGTTAGACATCAATTAGGCTGGCAGGGGAGTGGTTAAGGGTTGATCAGGCTGGCAGGCAGAAGCAGTTAGGGACAATCAGAGAGGCAAGCAGGCGAGCAGTTTGGAGCTAGCAGTCCTGGATTGTGAGAAGGATCCTGGTAGGTTCGGGCCTAAACGGACAGTCGGACATCCCAGATTGGAGAGGGTACAGACTGGGCTGAGGGACACCCCCCACCCCCATGCATGAGTTTCATGCACTAGGCCCCTAGTCTATACTAATAAAAGGGTAATATGCTAATTAGACTGGTTGGCCAGCCATATTCTGGTCTTCAGACTTCCTTGCCAACAAAGCCATGGTGGTGGGGGTTGAGGCAGAGGCAGTTAGGGGTGATGAGTCTGGCAGGGGAGGGCAGTTGGTGCAACCAGGCCAGCAGGGGAGGGCAGTTGGGGTAAGATCAGACCAGCAGGGGAGGGCAATTGAGGGTGAGATCATGCTGTCAGGGAAGGGCAATTAGTGGTGATTAAGGTTTCAGGAGAGAGCAGTTAGGGTCGAGATCAGGCCTGCAGGGGAGGGCTGTTGGGAATGAGATCAGGCCAGCATGAGGGCAATTAGGCTGATCAGACAGGCAAGCAGAGGAATCAGGGGCAATCAGGCAGGCAGGCAGAGGCACTTAGGGTTGGCCAGGCAGGCAGGCAGGTGAGCGGTTAGGAGCCAGCAGTCCCACATTGCGAGAAGGATGTCCCATAAGGACCTGGCCTAAACCAGCAGTTGAACATCCCCCGAGGGGTCCTCAATTGGAGAGGGTACAGGCTGGGCTGAGGGACATCCCCCCAATGCATGAATTTTGTGTACTGGGCCACTAGTTGTATTATAACTCAGTTTAATCCACTACAAGATAATGTATTGGATTCCTCTTTGCTGACACATACAATGATAGGTGTTAGTGATATCATGGTGAACAAAGCAGACATGGTCTAACCCTAATAGGTTTTTGTCCTTTGTGTAACCTTTTCCTCCTACTAGAGTATACATTCTCACTGTTAAGTATTGTGTAAACCCACAAAAGTTGCTCAATAAATATTTGTTGGATAAATGTATGGATGAATGCATTATGGTGGAAATATGGCATTCCTAGAAATGAGTTGCTAGTGTGTCAGGTGAGCTGTTTCCTTGGACTGGAAGTTATCTAAGGTGATATAGATATTGTAGTGGAGAGGCAGACTGTGACTCAGTCATAAGTAAAAGAAGAGGAATGACTGGCTTGTGATAAACCTTAAAAAACAAGAAGTATTTACATGATTTGAAAAGGAAACAGGGATACTTCTTTCTTTGACTGGCTTATTTCACTCAGCATGACAAATCTAATGAACCAAGTAAATTGATGATCAAAACTATACTCAGAGATATAGACACATCAATAGAAGTTGAACCTCAGAGAGAAGGCAGGGGAGGGTGGATGGGAAGAGAACAACCAATGAACTTGTATGTATATGTGCATAACCTGTGGATACAGACAATGGGGTGGTGAGGGCCTGGAGGGGGGGGGGCGTGTATGATGGGAGTGGGCTGTAAGAGATTAATGGGGAAAAGGAGAACCTATGAAATACTTTAAACAATAAAGATATTTTTATTTAAAAAAAAGAAAGAAAAGGAAACACGGCTGGAATTAGTCCTGGGAATTGAATGCAATGCCAGGAAAGAAGGATTCTTTGGGGAAGTTTAGGTTTTAATTAAGGCAAGAAGGTAGATGGAATTTGAGGGAAGAGATGGAAGATGACTTGGGAGTTATTTTCAATAAAATAAATTTCCAAAGGCCCTGAGTAATAGGTTGTGTTGTGGCTATTGGGCATAGTGAGATATTGATTCAAATTAGGGGATAAATGAGGGTGAGTAGCCTGTATCAAAACTTAAAAGTTGATCTTATAAAATTTTTCACTTTTAAGCCTTGATGCACTATCCTTTATTTCTCCATGCCTGGTCTCATGTCACTCTCCTCACTTATTGATGCACCAGGCCCTGTCTTCGATGACACCCTCCAAGCCTGGGTCTGTCATTATTCTAGTGACTTCACTGTCCACATGGACAAACCATTCAAAACTCTTGCATTCCTCGTTATTGAATGCTTTAACAACAAATGTTTATTGAATGCTTTCTTTGTTCCCTGTACTATATTAGGCAATGTGTTTAGAGTGATTTAAAAAAAAATCATGCCTCCCATCTTCAGTAAACTTACTGTAAACTGAGTAACATTAACAATAAATATGAATGCAACAAATAGGAATTATATGTATAATTGCATCTGTTTTGGTATCAATATTATAAAAATATCAAAGTACTTCAAAAGAGAGTAATGCTGGAATCGAATTCAGGCAGATTCACATTAAAAGAAATACTCTATGGATGTAATATTTAATCCAAGACTAGAGAGTAAGTAATATTTTTCAGATGAAGAATAGAGAAAATAATTTAAAAACTACCTCATAGAAATGGGGTACAGTGTTCTTGGGAAATACAATGACTTGTGCAGTCATATTCATATTGGAAATTTAAAAATTTAAATGTAAGCCAGATATTGGATAATTCTAGAAATGGCCATGACAGTGAGTGGAGAAGAGTAGAGTCAAAGTGAATATCTACATAATTTGCTTTCTCTCTATCTCCCTAATTTGTTCTCAATTAAATTCCCTCTTTCTGAATATAGTTATGGGGTAGAAGACTAAGAAGTTGAATTTGATGACTGTTTGGTTCTCAGCTACACCTGGTTTGGATGGGCAAATTATCTTAGACAAGTCTTATTCCCTTTCGACATATCATTTTCCTCTGACCTTCTCTTTGAAATGTATTAGGACATGGTAATGGGAGATAAACATTATTTTCATTGCACTTTTATTTTTGCCTCCTTCTAATAATAAGATTCCTAGATGAAAAGCACTTACCTCAGCGAAGGCTTTGATAGGCTTGGGCAGGCAAATTTTGAGGTAGGAGTTAAAGTTGAGTTTTTCTTTATAATAGAAGTAAATAATTCAGTGTGTGTGTGTTGAAGACATGGTTCAGGGAGGAAGAGATGAAGCAATGGAGAGTGAGTATGGATGGAGGAGAAGGTTGCTGGAACTAGAACATAGCAGGATTTTGGTGTGACCCCACCATGTCATTCTCTCAAAATCTAAATAAAGTCTACTAAGAAAAACCCAGAATAGAGTGTTGCAGTCAGAAGAGGTAGAAAATGTGAAGGACTGATGTAAGAAAGAGCCTAATGCATTGTCAAAGCCAATTTGCCCAGAGCTCAGTAAGGGAGAAAGGGAGATATAAACTGTGATGAAATTTGAGAACTAGAGGGAGAGGGCAAATGATACAGGTCTCCATGTTGACTCCAATTTTCTCCAGTGGCTTGATCTTGTCATTGCTAAGAATTGCCCCACATTTGACTTCAATTCAAACTTTGATATTTCCAATCTGAATATGGCTGCATAAGCCAATATGTTCCCTTCTTTACTTAGTTATAAAATACCAGTAGAAAAAGAATCCCCCAAATCACACCAAAAAAACCCCAACTGTAAATACCAGACGTTAAAATAGGTGTAAAGATTGCTAAAAGTAGTTATGAGCACTATGAGCACATAGAGGCTACGTGGGAGAAAGTAAAGAGAGATGTGGAGAATGATGAGAAGAACATGCAATGGCAGTTATCAGAAAGCATTAACAATGATATACTCACTAAGTTTAAGGAACATACCTTGAAGATCAAAAGCTATGTGCTTGTTTGTTACAAATGGTTCAGGAGCTGAGGTGTGTATCCTAGACCTATTTTTATTTAGAGAAGCAGAGGGCATGGGATATGCAAATATTCACACACAAGAGCCATATTGGTAGGAAGAAGCCTGTCTCTGTGGCAGCCAGCAATTGGACATGAGAATCAGCTATTCTGGAAGACTGAATCGGCTATTCTCCCTGCCTCACAAGAAATATGTGGAACTAGCTGGCCCAGGAAAATTCAATGCATGTAATAATGAGTAAGACAGTAAGACTGGCATAGCAACCATACAAATATATGTGGAAAAGGTGAAAAAACATAATCAAGATTTACTAGAAAAATGCAGCCATAGAATAAATGAATATTGTAGCCAAACATTTAGCCATGAATTAAAATACTCTTTTAAAATATATATATATATATTATTGATTTTTTACAGAGCGGAAGGGAGAGGGATAGAAAGTCACAAACATCGATCAGCTGCCTCTTGCACGCCCCCTACTGGGGATGTGCCCACAGCCAAGATACATGACCTTGACTGGAATCGAACCCAGGACCTTTCAGTCCACAGTCCGACGCTCTATCCACTGAGCCAAACCAGTTTCGGCTAAAATACTCTTAATGAATAGTAGCCTCTATGAAGGAATAGCACAAAACAGAAATACAATAATTAAAGAAAACTATGGCAAGACAACAGGATCTAGCAGATATTAGTAAGAAAGGGAAATATAAACATAGCAAGATATATCAAAGTTATTACTGCATGTTAATAAGAAGTTGATCTGCCTTTAGGCTCATATTTTTGGAACAGATCATCTGGCAGAGGGAGAATGACATAAAAATATGAGGAGAAACATTGTCAATAAAATGCAGGAGAGACAGGCTCTTTGGAGGGCAAGTAAAGAGAAAGTTTAAAAGAATGTACTTTTTGGTGAAGAATTCTAATGTTTGGATCCTCTCAAAATTCATATGTTGAAATCCCAGTGCCCAATATGAAGCTCTGAGCCCATGAGTGGGATTAGTGTCCTTATAAAAGAGATCACCTCCTATCCCACTCAAGCTCCCTATCCCTTCTACCATGTGAGGACACAATGAAAGGTTGGCTGTTGCAACCTGAAGAGAGTTGTTTTTTTTTTTTTACCAGACCTGACTATGCTGACTCCCTGATCTTGATTTTACACACTTCAGAAAGGTGAGAAATAATTTTTATTGTTTATAAGACATATGAATTTTGGTATTTTGTTATACCAGCCCAAATGGTGTGAAGGTCCAATTACACAGAGAGGTTAAATAGGTGTAGACTAAGAAATTTGGTCAGGAAAGGATGGGAGAAGTTAGAAAACGAGAAAGGAAGTTGGATTCTGGCATTGAGACTGATGTGGATGTGATGAAGAGAGTAGGACAAAGCTATGTGCTCCACCGTGGAGTGTGAACATCAAGTCCATTTTGTGGGCACAGTGAGGGGAGAGAGAAAACTGACCTGCTATGGAGAATTGGTCTTTTTTTTTTCTTCGGATTCAGTAGTGCATACCAGACAGAACATGTCAGATTCTTCTGAGGAGATTCTCTGAGTAATAGTGATATTGTTACATGGAACAGGTCACTTTTGTCTTGAATGTGAGTCTCAGACTCACTGGAATTTCTCTTCCCTCAGAATCCATCCACTGGACCTTTGGCTGAGGGAACCAGCCCTCTGACTTGCACACTACTCGCATTTGTCTGGACTCAATCACTTCCACATGGATCTGAGAATGTGAGCCAAGAACTGGGAGGAGGAAGAAGAAAGAGAAGGTAGGTCTTCTCTGCACTCATATTCCTCCCCTGCTTCTGAAGAATTGTTGCTGCTGATTAACAGTTTTGAACTCCATATCTCCTAGTTTGCTTGTTGCCATTTCATTTAGTTCCTTTTGTGCAGATTTCTTCTGTTCTTTCATTTTTGACATGTTTCTTTGCCTCTATATTTTGGCTGCTTTCCTGTGTTTGTGTCTATGTACTAGGTAGAGCTGTTATGTCTTCTGGAATTGGTAGAGTGGCCTTTTGTAGTAGGTATTTTGTAGTGCCCAGTGGCTCAACCTCCCCAGTCACTTGAGCTGGGCACACTTGTGAGGGCTGTGTATACAGTCTTATTGTAGTTGAGCCTTTATTGCTGTTGGCATCACTGGGAGGAATTTATCTCCAGGCCAATTGGCTATGAGAATCAGCTTCAACTATAGCAGAAGAGCTGCTGTGTAGGAGAAACCTCTATGGGGCAGGAATTGCTTCAATGGGGTTTTGATGATCACTGAGTCTTCCCTTGAGTTTGTCCCTTATGAATGTATAGAGTTGTAATTTGGTGTGGTCTAAAGCTGTCTACTGGGTGTACTGGCTCTGGAGCCTCCTGGGCATTGCAAATTCAGCCACTACTTAGGAATACCCAGCGTGAGCTATACACTGATCTGCACATGGCTGCTACTTTTGTTGGGCTTGGAAGTGTCCAAGTGAGGCCAAACTGTGAAGCAAGGAAGGCTGATTTTAGTGCTGTGTCTTGAGCCTCTTATTGATAGAAATGAGGTACTATGATGCCAGCTGCTGCTTGTTTGAGAGATTTTAGTTAAATCTGAAGCTTGAGTCAGGACAGGACATTCATATGCAAAAACTGCTGCAAACAGCTTGGGTGGGACTGCAAGTTGGGTGGAGTCTCAGGAAATCACCAGAGTGAAGCCAACAGTGTGAGCCAGATTTACGGAGACTCAAATATGGCTGGCAGCCAGCTCTGTGACAGGGATATCCCAGCATAAGAACAATGACCCCTGTTAGCACCCCTGCATGGGAGAAAGCTGTCCTCAAGTTATTGCTCCAATGCCAGACAATCCAGTTCCTCTCTGTATTTTCCTGGATCTCTCCAATTTGATGCCCCAGCCCTGGAGCTCAGCGGGTTTAAGACAAGGTAAGTTGCTGTGCTGGCCCTTTAAGAGGAACTACTGGGACTCCAGCAGCCTCTGTGTCACTTATCCACTCCTCCATTTGTTTTTATAGCCCAAAGTTATGGAATCTTCTCTTCTAAGCTTTGGAACCCTGGGCTATAGGGCTGGTATGGGGCTGGAACACCTTGCTCCACACAAGAGGCATCTGCAACCTAGATATACCTCCTGATTTAAAAAAGCCCACAATATGGGTGTCAGATCAGCCCATTTCATGCCTTATCCCTCCTAGAATTCCCAATGATTCCCAATGTGCTTTCTTCTTTACTTTATAGTTGTGGGATTTATATTTAGCTAGATTTCGGGTGGTTCTGAATAATGGTTATTCTAAGTTTTAGTTGTAATTTTGATGTGATTGTGGGAGGTGGCAAGTACTGTCATTTACCTATGCCATATGTTGGTTCCAAGGCCATCCTTTTCTTTCTCTCTCTCTCTTTTAAATTTCTTTATTGATTAAGGTATTACATGTGTGTCCTCATCACCCATTATCCCTCCCAATCTCCCCTTCCCCCATCACCACTTGTGCCCTCACCTCCCTGGTGTCCGTGTCCATTGATTAGGCTTATATGCATGCATAAAAGTCCTTTGGTTGATCTCTTCCCCTTACCCCCACCATCTCCTACCATCCCTCTGAGGTTTGACAGTCAGTGCTTTTCTGTCTCTGGATCTGTTTTTGTTCATCAGTTTATGTTGTTCATTATATTCCATAAATGAGTGAGATCACGTGATACTTATCGTTCTTTGACTGGCTTATTTCACTTAACATAATGCTCTCTAGTTCCATCCATGCTCTAGTTTGAAGCAGCCACCTTTTCCTCCTTTTCCTTCTTTTTCCTCTTCTTAAAGAATACCTTTCAGTATTTCATATAATACTGGTTTGGTGTTGATGAACTCCTTTAGCTCCTTATTATCTGTTAAGCTCTTTATCTGATCTTAAATTCTGAATGATAGCTTCAGAGGGTAGAGTAATCTTGGTTGTAAGTTATTGCTATTCATCACTTTGAAAATTTCTTGCCACTCCCGTCTTGCCTGCATAGTTTCTGTTGAGAAATCAGCTGACAATAGTATAGGTGCTCCCTTGTAGGTAATTAAGTGTTTTTCTCTTGCTGCTTTTAATATTCTCTCTTTGTCTTTTGCTCTTGGTATTTTAATTATGATGTGTCTTGGTGTAGTCTTCTTTGAATTCCTTTTGTTTGGGGTTCTGTGCACTTCCTGGACTTGTAAGTCTATTTCTTTCACCAGGTGGGGGAAGTTTTCAGTCATTATTTCTTCAAATATGTTTTTAATATCTTGCTCTCTTTTTTCTTCTGGCACTCCCATAATTCTGATGTTGGTACACTTGAAGTTGTCCCAGAGGCTTCTTACACTATCCTCAATTTTTTGGATTTTGAGTATTTTTGGCCTCTTGGTATTTCAAATCTTTGACTTGATTCTTATGTTCCTCTAGTCTGCTGTTGGGTTTCTATTAAATATTTTTTATTTCAGTCAGTGTGTGTTTAATTTCTAGTTGGTCCTTTTTCATATCCTCGAGGCTCTTGCTCATATCCTTGAAGCTCTCACTAAACTTATCGGCCTCTTCTAGGAACCTCTTGAAAAACCTTATAACCATGGTTTTGAACTCTATATCCAGTCGTTTGTTTTCTTCCATTTCTTTCATTTGTGATCTATTTCTTTCTCTCTGCATTTTCATTGCTTCCCTGAGTTGGTAGGGTGGCTTTGTGTGCTAGGTATTTCGGCTCCCCCTGTTACCTGAGCTGTACACTCTTGGTGCACCCCTTTGTGGACTGTGTGTACAGTCTTGTTGCAGATAAGTCTTGATTGCTATTGGTATCACTGGGAGGAATTGACCTCCAGGCCAACTGGCTGTAAGGATTAGCTGTGTCTATGCTGGGAGACAGCCTTATTTGCCAAGAATTGCAAATTTGCCAAAGTTTCTGTGCTCAGCCTGGATGAGGCAGAGTTTCTGAGTGAAACGTTGTTTCAGGGTGGACCTGACAGCCTTGGCTTCCAGTCACCCTCACCCCTCAAGGTCACCGGGTCTTAGCATCCACAGGCAATCGCTGCAAGCACCTCTGTGAGAAAGGCACCCTCAAGTTTCACCTGCTGCCAGACCATCCAGTCCCCAATGAGTCCAGAATTTCAGATTTTTGCCTGGCACCTGGTTTCCATGCAGTCGGAACTCCCTTCTCCCTTCCACCAGATGCCAGCCACACAGTCAACAGATCACCCTCACCATGAGCACTCATGGGCGCCCCTGAGCTCTGCCTCTGGCTGTTCCCCCAAGATTCCGCCTCACAGTGCTACCGGGAGCTCCTTTCTCCTGCCAGACACCGTCAGCTGCCCAGTTCGTCCTCTCTGTGGGCACATGCCTCTGGAGCTCTGCCTTTGACTCTTCCCCTGGGATTCCGCCCGCAGTCTAGATTCTCCTCATAAGGGCCTGGGTCCCCTGGTTTTATAGTGCAAACTGAACTGGGTTCAGCGCAGTCTGGAGTTTTTGTCTCCTTTCTGCTAGAGCACCCCAACCAGTGTTCAGACACCCCGTCCTCTCTGGCTCTGTGCGCGCAAGTCTCCTACCTTACTAAGGCCTTGCAGAGGCTCTGATTATCAGTGGGCACTTCTATGTCCCTCTAGTTTCAGAACTTCCAGTCAGCCAGCCTTCCCCTGGTTCTGGACAATGTCCATTTTGTCCTTTAATTGTATTCTCGAAATTGTTGTGCAGGGCTATGCCGCTATCTTGGTTTCTCTCCCCTCTCTTTTTTAAAAAAAATATTTTTTATTGATTTCAGAGAGGAAGTGAGAGGGAGAGATAGAAACATCAATGATTAGCTGCTTCCTGTATACTTTGTACTGGGGATTGAGCCCCCAAACCAGGCATGTGCCCTGACTGATTATCAAACTGTGACCTTCTGGTTTATAGGTTGATGCTCAACCACTAAGCAATACTGGCCTAGCATACAAGGATCATTCTGTACTGGAGGTTGGTGCATTGGTATTGGGTTCTCATGCTATAGTGTATCTACATCTCCTACATGTTTTTATGTGATTTCTTTCTCACTTGATGTGTAGAAGCTGCTCAGTAGTCCCCAGGTATTCTTCAGGGGGAACTGCTCTATCTGTAGGTATGTATTCAATGTGTTCAGGAGAGGAGGTGAGGTCTTCTTATACTGCCATTTTGGACAGGAAGATACTGATCTTACACTAGAGATGGAATTTTACAGGGTGTTGGATAGGGGGAGATCTCCTTTTAGGTGCTCAGGTTCACCAGGAGGTTAGACAGGATTTGGCCAGGCCAGTAGAGAAGGAATTTAGAAATTCCATCCTGTAAACTAGCTTCCCAGAGAAACCCATCCACCAATGGGGATAGGAAACCAGCACCCATGAGAGAATTTTGTCCCAAACATAAATTATTTCATTAATCCCCACAATAGCCTTGCGAGCAGATATAATTATTGGCTTTTTATCAATGTGGACAATTACAGTGGGAGACATTAAACAACTTGAGATAGCTTCTCTGTCTAGCTTCCAACTGGTGTATGGCTGATTTAAAACCTAACCCTTACATGCAGGAACATTTTCCTACCTTTTCCAAATGGTCTTCACAATAAAAATCTTAAAAGCTAAGCTGAAACATCCTGGTGCCTGCCCCCTCCAAAAGAAAAAACCACAAACAAACAAACAAACCACCAGTGCAGGCCAACTTCTTTAGCAGAGTCCTAGGCCAAGGCAAATGGAATTCTGGGGTGTTTCTGAGGCACATCTGTACCAAGCAGAGGTTTAAGCTCCTAAGCTCCACACAATGCCAGGAAATAGGGACAAGGGTGGGGGTGTCAACGGGGGAGGGGGGTATTCTGGAAGCAGAGGTGTTCAGAGTGAGGTCCCTCTCACTTAAACACAAGGTTATTTTTATTGGGGGAGGCAGATTGCCCCTTTTTAGACTTCAGTGGCTAAAGAGTCTTGCTCCCCTCTGGGCTCTTTCTATCCTTTGTCTCTAAGGCTTCATTCAGTTCTGGAGATGTCTGAAAGAGTTCATGGATCTGAAGGGTGAAATATTCTCCATTCAGTTGCATCTTTGGTGGGGGAGAGGAGTTGGTGTTGGTGCGCAGTGTTCAATTCATGCTCCCAATGGGCTGCTTGAGTCAAGACTTTCTCTTCTTGTGGAAATTTTCTTCTTCTGGGTGCTGGTTTCTCCCAGGACAGGGGCAAGCACATATCTCAAAGCTGTTCTGTCCCAGGAGATTGCCACTGGAGTCTTTCAGCATGATGATGGTGAGGATGGTCTGCCAGTTCATGCCTCCCATGCAGGAGCTATTACACATGAAGTTGTAAGGAACCATGGTACAGTCAGAGTTCATGTCAGGAGGTTCACAGGTCACATCCACCCTATGTTGAAATGTATTTTTGTCATGCAAGTACTCGGCACATAAATTCCCTTCCACCCAGATAAAATGCTGAAGAAGGGCTAGACTTTCGCTATAGTTGGAACAATACTCATGGTAAGACCAATGCCTCAAGACCTCTGTCATGTACTTGGACTTCTCATAGATGGCCATGGCACAGACACAGGTACCGAGTCGGGGTGGGGAGCTGACCTACACTTGCTCGGGGCTGGTCTTTGCTAGCTGGCAAAACAGTAAGTTGAGGTTTAGAGGAGCATGTACAGTTTACAGACCTGCTGACCCAGAATTCAGGAATCCTAAACAGACACCATAGCAGTCAGGGTAGGTCTTCTGGGAAGGGACAAAGGATGGCAAGGGCCAGATGGGGCTGGTGCTAGGGTAGCAGTTGCTGGTGAGGAATTGCTGTCATAATGGGGGCTTCATTTGGATCTTTGTCCAGCAGGTTACAAGGTTTGGGGACAGCAGCAATTCATCCACTGCCAGGGGTACTTTGGGGTCAGAACATTGTTTTCATGACATAGTTTCTGTCAGTCCGAAAATGTCTCCTGACTCCAAAGAGACCCCATGAAGAGTTCTGACTGTGTCTCTTCCATTGCAGCTATCAGGAAGGCAGTGTGGCTGTCAAACCTCAGGGGACTGTATCATGGTTCTGGGAAGCACATTGGGAGGTCAGCTGCCAGGTGACCCCAGGGGCCCAGAGGATACCTGCCTCCAAGATGTTGGCTCTGGACTTTTTGCTGGATGTATATTTTGTTTCTTGATTACCTTTTGCATAGATAGTTTCTCTCTCTCTCTCTCTCTCTCTCTTTGTTTTTATTTTTATTTATTTATTGAATTTATTGGGGTGGCATTGCTAATAACATTATATAGGTTTCTATAGTATATCATCTTTATGTTGTATTGTGTGTTTTTGAACAGTATCATGTGGCTACTCCACTCTTGCACTGGGCAGTATGTAGTTCTCTCTGGTCATTAATAAACTTTATAATTTTGCTGCCATCTAATTGTACCAACAATTGTACCATATGGGAAAATGATTTGCTTTTGTCAACCATGAAATAACTTTCATGTATTTGTTTTGGGTTGGGTGTGTGTATGGTGGAGGAGGAGAGAGAGAGAGAGAGAGAGAGAAATAGAGATAGAGATAGGTAGGTAGGGGAGAGAGAGAGAGAGAGAGAGAGAGAGAGAGAGAGAGAGAGAGAGAAACATACATCTGTTGCCTTATGTAGGCGCCCCACCAGATGGAAGCTGCAGTCCCAGTATGTGTCATGACTGGATGCAACCCTTCAGTGCACAGGATGAATCATCAAGCAACACAGACTGGATGTACATAACTTTTTAATAATCTGGTCGGGAAATACGATTTATTTTCTTCCATCTGGAAAATGTTTTTATATCTGTCCCCTTGAGAAATGCCAGACTTTTAGTTCTTCTAGGTAAATGGTATTAGTGGTCCAGGTGGTTGCATGTTAATAGATCACTTATCTGAGACAACATACTTCACATCACCATTGAAGAGTGCCTTTCCCTTTGTACACATTCATTTTTGTTTGGAAGCTATAGCATGGCAGGCATCACAGATGGTATTGGTGTCAGAGACTTCAACAGATAAGGTGGGACAGCGGCACTCTGGGAGCTAAGATAGGACAGTTGAAATACTGACTGTCTAAGATGGGACAGTTGGTCTGGGGAGTGTGATGGTAGAGGATGAGCTGGGATTTCCTATTTTTATAATAAGAGGAAACAAGTTTGTTCTTTGTTCAGAAAATAAATTATTTATTTCTCAAGGTTTCTCACTGCAGACTCAACCTTGAGAAATGATCAAAGAAAAGAAAGCTCTAGCCATTGCAATCTTGGCACACTTAGCAAGACTATGTAGGGCAGAGCTGGGACTTGTATAGGCAAGTGAGGCACCTGGATGCACAATTTAAGAAGGCATTTACTCTCTGTGTCATGCAAAACAGGGGCAGCATTTTTGTAAACCTCAGTTAGTGCCTCCCTAAGGTTTTTATAAATCTTCACCTGAGGATATTTTTTCCATTGACTTTTAGAGAGAGTAGGAAGGAGGGAGGAGGAGCAGAGAAAGCAGAAGAGAGAGTGAAAGAGACAGAGAGGAAAACATCAATGTGAGAGAGACACATCAACTGGTTGCCTTCAGCATGTGCCCTGACTAGGTCATGGATGAACCTGAAACCGAGGTACATGCCCTTTACCTAGGAATCAAATCCACAACCTTTTGGTCTGCAGGCTGATGCTCTAAGCACCGTGTGAGCAATCAGCCAAGACTGCATCTATAAATGTGTCTTAGGCACATTCCTTACTTCACCCTAGTCTTGAGATGACGGCCTGGACACTCAGGACCCATGACAGCCTGAATCTCACAGCCCAGGTTTCTAAGGGCAGGCTGGTATTTAATAATGTCATAGAAGTCAAAGAAAAATATTCTTCTGTAAAGGATGCATAACAGACATTCATCCAGCTATAATGATGTAACTGTGAAGCACCCATCTTATATATAAAAACTGCTGTTTATAATTTTAACCCTGTTAATTGGCTTCTGTAAATGTTTGCTTGCTTAAATAATAAGGAAAATAAGACTTCTCCCACTTCAGAGAGCCTATTAAACCTTCTCCAGACTAAGTTTTCAGTGCTGGCACCAGGCCAGGCCTTTGGTTGAGGTATCAAGGCCCCAGCACATAGGGGCTCTTTAAGAACTTGATCAACCAAAAGACTTAGGCATGAATATTAGCCTAATCACTGGACACAGATAACAGGTGGGTAAGGGCATGAATGGAGGGATGGTGGGTAATGGGGGAATAAGGACAGATATGTAATACATTAATCAATAAAAAAATTTAAAAAAAGCACTTGCAAAGGGGGCCAGAAACACCTCATATTTTGGAGACAAAGAAGGTAAAAATATATAAATAGGGAAATTTCCTCCATGTTGGGGCTCAGAATTTAAGAGACATTTTCCTCTGGTCCTGCAGGTGATGATGATGATGATGATAATAGATGTAACTCGAGGAAAGAAGATGGCTGCTGACGGGAAGGCAGACTGCAATATAGTGTGTGAGTGAGAGAACAAAGGGAGAGTGTGTGGTTGCACGGGGAGTGTTTCTTGGTGAGTTGAGGGACAGCTATACTCCAGGAACTGTGGGGGATTGCCCGACAGGGCTCCCTTGACAGAGCAGCCCCCACTGCTGCTGGGTTCCCTCCCAGAGTGACCTGCTCAGACTTCTTGAAGGGGAAAGTGGATTTTATTGGAAGCCTGAAAAGCCTGGAAATCTATAACTGCACCCAGCAAACAGCTGCGAACCCGAGAACACTGGTCGCCAAGTGGTACAAGCACATGGATTCAGAGGAGCTCTGTACTCCCTCACGGAGTACAGATTTCGCCTGGGATTAGGTGAGGTCTGTGGTCCTGGCAGGAGAAGAAAACGTGCATGGCGGGAACTGGAGGACCTGGGGAAGTCTGCTTCTAGAAAAATCTGTGACTGTTGGGGCTGGAGTGATCCGAGAAAGTGGAAGGGGGTCCGCAGAGCTGCTAACAGAAGGGAACTCTAAAAAGCAAACCATTTTGAACTAGGTGCAAAAGGACAGCCTAAAAATTTTAAAATTGTGCTGGCTGCTTAGATCCAAGAGGTAAAAAGACTGCACAAGCTTGTGCACAGCTCCAGAGTTCGCACACTTACTCTAGCTCTTTTTCTTTCCTTCTTTCTTTCTTTCTTTCTTTCTTTCTTTCTTTCTTTCTTTCTTTCTTTCTTTCTTTCTTCCTTCCTTTCTTCCTTCCTTTCTTTCTTTTCCTCTTTAAATCCTTGCTCTGTTTTTTAAAAAATATATTTTATTGATATTTTTTACAGAGCGGAAGGGAGAGGGGTAGAAAGTCAGAAACATCGATGAGAGAAAAACATCGATCAGCTGCCTCTTACACACTATATATATATATATATATATATATATATATATATATATATATATATTATAGGGAGGAAGGGAGAGGGATAGAGAGCTAGAAACATCAATGAGAGAGAAACATCAATCAGCTGCCTCCTGCACATCTCCCACCGGGGATGTGTCCGCAACCAAAGTACATGCCCTTGACCGGAATCGAACCCAGGACCCTTCAGTCCGCAATCCCGTGCTCTATCCACTGAGCCAAACCAGTTAGGGCTAAATCCTTGCTTCTGATTACTAAGCCCAGTACATAAAATCACCCAGTTGGGCTCACTCTAAGAGTCTCCAGGAGAAAGTTGTTTTTTTCTGGAACCTGGGGATCAAAGTGGGGAATAACCATCAGAGAATCAGCTCTGGGGCAACCCACTCCCCAAAACCGGCATTAAGTGCCACAGAGAAAACAAAATCTAAATACTCGCTAGGGAGAACCTATAGACCCAGAGGTCAATCCAGAAACACTGCCACCCAGGGACTGAATCACAAATTGACTCTTGTGTAAACACAAATAAAGGAGTATCCTTTCTAATAAATGAGTGATATGCAAATTAACCATCACTCCACGACAAAATGGCAGTTCCCATAGCCACAAGATGGTGGTGCCCAGTCCTCTCACTCCCACCAGAGTGCCCCAGTCCACCCAGCAGCAGCAACCCGGGGTGTCAGGCTGGAAGGTGCCTGCGCCCCCACGCTGTAATCCATACCCAGCAGTGGCAGCTTGAGGTGTTCGCAACAATCCCCGCCCATTGACAGCAGCCTGGGCTGCGGTCTTAGCCTGGCAGGGGCACACATCCCCATGGGCACAATTCCCTGCCAGCAGAGGCAGACTGGGCTGGGATCTCAGCTTGGGAGGGGTTCAGTCCCCTCCCACTGGCAGCAGCCTGTGGTCTCAACCACTGAATCACACCAGCTAGGCAGATTTGGAGGAATCTTAAATGTTTCTTTTTTAAAAATATATTTTTTATTGATATTTTTTACAGAGAGGAAGAAACATCTTTGAGAGAGAAACATCAAACAGTTGCCTCCCACACACTACCCACTGGGTATGTGCCCATAGCCAAAGTACATACCCTTGACCGGAATTGAACCTGGGACCCTTGACTCTGTAGGTTGATGCTCCATCCACTGAGCCAAACCAGTTAGGGCTGTCCAATATATTAAAGAAAAAGCCTAACTAATAAAGAGGGAATATCAGGGGATGGCATTTGGGGGTGATCAGGTTATCAGGGGAGGCCAGTTGGGGATGATTGGGCTCACAGAGGAGTAGTTAGGCATCGATCTGGGTGGCAGGGCAATGGTTAGGGTGTGATCAGGCTTGCAGGTAGAAGCAGTTAGGGTCAATCAGGCAGGCAGGTGAGCAGTTGGGAGCCAGCAGTCCTGGATTGTCTGACAGGCAGTTGGACATCCCCTGAGGGGTCCCAGATTAGAGAGGGTGCAGGTTGGGCTGAGGGACACCCCCCAGTGCACAAATTTCATGCACAGGGCCTCTTGTAAGAAATAAAGATGTACTGCCTGCTTAAAAATCAGAACTGTAGCTTACAGCATTGAGGAGCAGTGAAACACAGGGGGCATCAATACTGTCCTGACTAGGAAACAGGCATGCCAAATAGAACAGTAGAGGAAATGAATGACCTTCACTACTGCACAATTTTAATTTTATTTTTTTCATCTTTTACGCAAGGAACTAATTTTTTTCTTTTTTCCTCACTTGATTTTACTTTTTAAATTATTACATTTTTCTTTTCAATCAGCAAAGGAGGAAATAATAAAGATCAGAGTGGAGATAAACTACATAGAGATAAAAAAACCCAAAAAACAAAAAACAAACAAACAAAACAACAACAATGCAAAAGACCAACAAAACCAAGAGCTGGTTATTTGAAAAGATAAAAAATATTGATGAACCTCTATCCAGGATCTCCAAGAAGCAAAGAGAGAAGACCTAAATAAACAAAATCAGAAATGAAAGATGAGAAATAACAACAGACCCCACAGAGATACAAAGGGTTATTTAAAAAAAATTCTATAAACAACTCTATTCCAACAAACTGGACAACCTGGAGGAAATGTACATATTCCTAGAAAAATACATCCTTCCAAAACTCAATCAGGAAGAATCAAAACATCCCAATAGGCCAATAACTATGGAAGAAATTAAAGCAGTAATCAAAAAGCTTCCAGTAAACAAAAGCCTGGGGCCAGATGGCTTCACAGGGGAGTTTTACCAAACATTCAAGGAAGAACTAAAACTTATCCTCCTCAGACTATTCCAGAAAATTCAAGAGGAAACAACACTTCCAAGCTCATTCTATGAAGCCAGCATCACCCTAATATCCAACCCAGATAAAGATAACACAATAAAAGAGAATTCTAGGGCAAATACCCCTCATGAACATAAATGCCAAAATCCTCAACAAAATTCTACCAAATTGGATCCACCAGTATATCAGAAAGATCATACATCATGACCAAGTAGGATTTATCCCAGGAATGCAAGGATGGTACAATAGCCGCAAATCAATAAACGTGATACATCACATAAACAAATTGAGAGATAACAATCACATAGTCAGATCAATTGATGCAAAAAAGGCATTTGACAAAATCCAACACCCTTTCTTGATAAAAACTCTTAGCAAGGTGGGGTTAGAAGAATCATACCTCATCATAATGCAGGCCATATACGATAAACCTGTAGCCAACATCATACTAATGGGCAAAAATTAAAACCATTTCCCTTAAGAATAGAAACAAGCCAGGGATGCCCACTCTCACCATTCCTGTTCGACATAGTACTGGAAGTATTAGCCATTGCAATTAGACAAGAAGAAGAAATAAAAAGGATCCAAATTGGAAAAGAAGAAGTAAAGCTGTCCTTAATTGCTGATGACATGATATTGTACATAAAAAAACCCCTAAAGATTTCATAAAAAAATATTACACTTAATAAGTGAATTTGGCAATGTAGCAGGATACAAAATTAATGCCAAGAAATATATGGCATTTCTAATCACCAATAGTGAACTTACAGAGAAAGATTAAAAAAGCAATCTCATTTACCATTGCACCAAAAATATTAAGATACTTAGGAATAAAATAACTAATGAGGTAAAAGACCTATGCGGGAAAAACTACAGGACACTGAAAAAAGAGAGGAAGATGTAAACAGATGAAAGAACATACCATGTTCATGGATTGGGAAAATCAACATCATTAAAATGTCCATACTTCCCAAAGCAATCTATAGAGTCAATGCACTCCCCATTAAAATACCAATGACATGTTTCACAGACCTAGAAACAACTTTCCGACAATTCATCTAGAATAATAAAAGACCCTGAGTAGCCACACCAATCTTGAGAAAGAAGAACAAAGTAAGTGGGATCTCAATACCAGTTTTCAAGCTGCATTACAAAGCCACTGTTTTCAAAACAGCCTGGCCTGGCATAAGAATAGACATATAGACCAAAGGAATAGAATAGAAGAATCAGATATTGATCCAAACCACTATGCTCAATTAATATTTGACAAAGGAGGCATGAACGTACAGTGCAGTCAAGACAGTCTCTTCAATAAATGGTGTTGGGAAAATCGGACAGAGACATGAAAAAAATGAAACTAGATCTTCAACTTACACCATACACAAAAATAAACTCAAAATGGATAAAGGACTTAAACATAAGTCAGGAAACCATAAAAATACTAGAGGAATCCACGGGGAGGGAAATCTCACACACATGCCAAAGCAGTTTCTTCACTGATACCACTCCTAGGGCAATGAAAACTAAAGAGAAAATAAACAAATGGGACTACATCAAAATAAAATGCTTTTACACAGCAAAGGAAACCATCAACAAAACAACAAAAAAGCCAACTGTATGGGAGAACATATTTGCAAATGTTATCATTGATAAAGGATTAATCTGCAACATCTTTAAGAAACTTCCACAACTTAATAAAAGGAAATAAATGATCTAATAAAAAATGGGCAAGGGAGCTAACTGGAATCTTTTTGAAAGAAGACAAAAGGAAGGCCAAGATCCATATGAAAACATGCTCAAAGACTCTAATTATCTGAGAGATGCAAATTAAAATGACAATGCGGTACCATGTCACACATGTCAGAATGGCTATCATCAACAAATCAACAAATGACAAGTGCTGGCTTGGATACAGAGAAAAAGGAACCCTCATGCACTGCTTGTGGGAATGCAGACTGGTGCAGCCACTGTGGAGAACAGTACAGAGTTTCCTCAAAAGACTAAAAATGGAACTCCCATTTGACCCAGTAATCCCACCTCTAGAAATATATCCCAGAAAACTAGAAACACCAATCAGAAAGGATTTATGCATCCCTATAATTATAGCAGGACAATTCATCATAGCTAAGATTTGGAAACAGCCTAAATGCCAATCAGCAGATGAATGAGTTAAAAAACCATGGTACATCTACACAATGGAATACTAAGCTGCTATAAAAAAGAAGGAATTCTTACCATTTGCAGCAGCATGGTTGGATCTGGAAAGCATTATGTCAAGTGAAATAAGTCAGGCAGTGAAAGAAAAATACCATATGATCTCACTCATTTATGGAAATTAAAAAACATTACAACCTGATGAACAAAAAGATTGATACAGAGGCAGTAAAGCACCAAACAGACTGTCAAATTATAGCCAGAAGGCTGGGGATTATTGGGGAGGGGGAAAGAGACCAACCAAAGGACTTGTATGCATGTATATAATCATAACCATTGGATATAAGAAACTGTGGGCGTGGGATGAGGGAATGCAACAGGGGGCAAGGAATCCTGGGGAAAGGTCAATGGGAAGGAAAAAGGAGATATATGTACTACTATATGTAATACTTTAAACAATAAAAATAAATGTATCTAAGCATTGTTTAGATCTTCTCCAGTTTTCTGTAACAACTGGTTCATACATGGCATCCTGGAATAAACAATAATAAAACCATTCAAAATATTTAAGGAACTGTGTCATACATTAAGCAATCACCTGGACAGGGTTATGACCCTCTCACAAAGCGAGATAATACAATTTTCTAAGGAACCAAGATGGCAGTATACATAAACACCTATACTGCTGCCCCACACAACAATTTCAAAGCTACAACTAAAAGACAAAATGGACATCATCCAGAACCACCGGAAAGCTGGCTGAGTGGAAATTCTACAACTAGAAGGAAAGATAAAAGGTCACTGAGACTCAGAGGAGCTGCTGAAGGCAGAGTTGCAGAGACACACAGAGTCAAAGGTGCAGAGTTGCATAGGCCGAAAGGGTGGGAAGATGAATACCTGGCTGGTTTTCTCGAGTGGGGAGGGAGACAAAGGCATCCCACTGCACTGATCCTCACTTCTGGACGAGTCTCTGGGATCCCAGACTTATATGGGGTGGAACTGGACTGTAAGGAGGACGCACACTGAGATTTGGGAACATTAGAGGTGCATAAGCTTGTGGAGAGGACGTGTGGCTGGCTCTCTCATTTGGGAGGAAAAAACAAACACAGGACTGCATTCTTTTCCAGTTCCAAGTGAGACTTGGGGTATGCAGACTCATTTGGGGAGAAACTGAACTCTCTGACAGCAGGCAGACCTCAGGGGCAGCTTTCTCTCAGAGGGGCATGGAGCCTTTGCCAAGGGGCACAGAGAACTGGGTGCTGCTTAGGGCAGGGCTGACAGGAAACCACTTCTGACTGCTCAGCCCGGAGACTCCACCCCATCCAAGCTGAGCACAGAAATTCTCCCAGTGTAGAGACAGCTGATTCTCACAGCCATTTGGCCTGGAGGTCAACCCCTCCCAGTGATACCAACAACAATCTAGGCTTAACTACAACAAGACTATGCAGCCCATAAAGGGGAGCACCAAGAGTATCCACCTCAAGTAACTTGGGAGGCTGAACCACTGTCCGCTACAGGACACCTACCACACAAAGCTATGTGACATAATCAAGGAAGCAGCCAAAGTGCAGAGACAAGGAAACAAATCACATTTGAAAGACATGTAGGAAAACAAATGATTGGACATAGAGTTCAAAACCATAGTTATAAGGTTTTATAAGAAGGTCCCAGAAAAGGCCAATTTATTTAAAAGACCCTCAAGGATATAAAAAAGGAGAAGTTAAGCATATACTGACTTAAATAAAAAATATTATACAGAGACCTAAAAAGTGGACTAGAGGACCACAGGAATCAAGTCAAAGATTTGAAATACAAAGAAGCAAAATCCACTCAGCTGTAAAAAGAATCCAAAAAAAATGAAGATAGTATAAGGAGCCTGTGGGACAACCTCAAGCCTACCAACATCTGAATTATGAGGGTGCCAGAAGCAAAATCCACTCAGCTGTAAAAAGAATAAAAAAAAATGAAGATAGTATAAGGAGCCTGTGGGACAACCTCAAGCCTACCAACATCTGAATTATGAGGGTGCCAGAAAAAGAGAGAGGGCAAGATACTGAAAACCTACCTGAAGAAATAGTGACTGAAAACTCCCCCCACCTGGGGAAAGAAATAGACTTAAAAGTCCAGGAAGTACACAGAACCCCAAACTATAAGGATCCAAAGAGGACCCCACCAAGACACATCATAATTAAAATGCCAAGAGCAAAAGACAAAGAGGGAATATTAAAAACAACAAGAGAAAAACAGTTACAAGGGAGCACCCATATGATTGTCAACGGATTTCTCAACAGAAACTGTGCAGGCCAGATGACGTGGCAAGAAGTATTCAAAGTGATGAATAAAAAGAACCTACAACAAGATTACTCTACCCAGCAAAGCTCTCATTCAGAATTGAAGGTCAGATAAAGAGCTTCACAGATAATAAGAAGCTAAAGGAGTTCATTAACACCAAACCAGTATTATATGAAATGCTGAAAGGTATTCTTTAAGGAGAGGAAGAAGAACAAAAAGGTAAAGATAAAAATTACAAACAGAAAATACATATCTATCAACAAGTGAATTTAAAAATCACGTGAATTAAAAATCTGATGAACAAAATAAACTGGTGTATATAATAAAACTAGAGGCCCGGTGCATGAAATTGGTGCACGAGGGGCAGGGGATGGCCCTTAGCTCAGCCTGCACCCTCTCCAATCTGGGACCACTTGAGGGATGTCTGACTGCCAATTTAGGCCTGATCCTGGTAGGGCAGTTGGACATCCTTCTCACAATCCAGGACTGCTGGCTCCAAACTGCTCACCTGCCTGCCTCCCTGATTGCCCCTAACCGCTTCTGCCTTCCAGCCTGATCACCCTCTAACCACTACCCTGCCAGCCTAATTGATGTCTAACTGCTCCCCTGTCAGCCTGTTTGCCCTCAACTTCCCTCCTCTGCTAGCCTGATCCCTCCCAACTGCCCTCCCCTGCTGGCCTGATCGCCACAACTGCTCTCCCTTGCAGGGCCTGGAATCTCCCAATGGCCTTCCCCTGCTAGCCATCTTATGGTGGCCATTTTGTGTCCACATGTGGGCAGGATCTTTGACCACATGGGGCATCCCTCTTGAGTGTTGGAGTGATGGTCAATCTGCAAATTACTCTTTTATTATATAGGATAGAGGCCTGGTGCATGGGTGGGGGTCAGCTGGTTTGCCCTGAAGAGTGTCCCAGATCAGGGTGGGGATGCCCTTGGGGTGAGGGGCAGCCTGGGCGAGGGGCCTGTGGAGGTTTGTAGGCCAGCCACGCCACCCCCAGTGACCCATGTGGAGGCCCTGGTATCTGGGATTCTCAATTGAAACTTTGTAGCCTGGAGTGGAGCCAAGCCTTCTGCTTGCTCTACAGTGACAGCCATTTCTCTTTGAAACATTGTAGCCTAGAGTGGAGGCCTAGGCCAGCAATGGCAGGCGGAAAGCTTGTCTTTCTCTGTTGCCAGGAAACCCAAGCCTTCCTCCTGCTCTCAGTGGTGGCAGCCATCTTGGTTGGGGTTTATTTGCATAATCTGCTTCTGATTGACTGCTGGGTGTGGTTGTGGGTATGGCTTGTGGGTGTGGTGAAGGTACAGTCAAATTTGCATATTGCTCTTTTATTATAGAGGATTTCTAGTATGAAGATGCAAGATTTTTTAAAGAAAAGAAAAGGGGGGAAAATAGATACAGAGGCAAAGAAGCATTGAACAGACTGTCAAACTGCAGTGGGAAGGCAGGGGAGGGTGGAGGGCAGGGGCTGTAAGAGATCAATTGAAGGACTTGTATGGATGCATATAAGCATAACCAACGGATACAAGACACTGGGGCGGGGGGTAGGTGAGGGCATGTGCTGGGGGATAGGGGAGGCTGGGATGAGGTCAGTGGGGGAGGGGAGGATACATATGTACTACTATTTGTAATATTTTAAACAATAATATATATGTATATATGTATATATGTATATATATATATATACATGTATGTATGTATATATATATATATATATATATATATATATACAAAAAAAAGAACCCTTGGTGGATTGCTACATATGCAGTGGTTGCACTATCCTATCTAATAAAAGAGTAATATGCAAATTGATTATACTTCTTCTACACCAACCAGCTATGCCCCCCAGCCAATCAGGAGCAAGTATGCAAATTAACCCCAACCAAGATGGCTGCAGCCACCGAGAGAGCTGGAAGTTGGCTTGGGTTTCCCTGGCAATAGAGGATTACAAGCTTTCTGCACACCCTGGCTGGCCCAGGCCTGCACTCCATGGTACAAAGTTTCAATTATAGAAGATAAATAAATTCCAACAAAAATGACGGCAGCCAGAGACCTGGAGAGAGATCAGGAAGCTAGAGTTGCCCTGGGAAATGGAGGAAGCCAAGCTTTCCCTCTGCCCTGGCTTGCCTTGGCCTCTGCTTAAGGGTACAAAGTTTCAATTATAGAAGGTAAATAAATCTCAATAGAAATGGCTGTGGCCATGGAGTGAGCAGAAGGCTTGGCTCCGCTCCAGGCTACAAAGTTTCAATTGTAGAAGATAAATAAATCCTAGATACCAGGGCTTCCACTTGGGTCGCCGGGGGTGGCGTGGCTGGCCTACAAACCTGCAAAAAACCACAGACCCCTCACCTAGGCCGCCTCACACCCCAAGGGAACTCCCATCCTGATCCGGGACATTCATCAGTGCAAACCCCCACCCATTCACCAGGCCTCTACCCTATCTAATAAAAGAGTAATATGCCAATTGACCATCACTCCAACA
Organism: Antrozous pallidus; assembly: GCA_027563665.1. Taxonomy (NCBI): domain Eukaryota; kingdom Metazoa; phylum Chordata; class Mammalia; order Chiroptera; family Vespertilionidae; genus Antrozous; species Antrozous pallidus. Next base: position 53,018,015 of record CM050520.1, on the reverse strand, counting down.
CACAAGATGGCTTCCCCCATGTGGTCAAAGGTCCTTCCCCCATGTGGACACAAGATGGTCACCACAAGATGGCCAGCAAGGGAGGGCAGTTGGGAGGAACCAGGTCTGCAAGGGAGAACTGTTGGGTGTGATCAAGCCTGCAGGGGAAGGCAGTTAGGGGTGACCAGGTCAGCAGAGGAGGGAAGCTGGGGGCAACTGGGCCTGCAGGGAAGGGCAGTTCGGGGGTGGGGGGACCCAGGCCTGCAGGGGAGGAAAGTTATGGGCAAACAAGCTGACAGGGGAGCAGTTAGGCATTAATCAGGCTGGCAGGGAGTGGTTAGTGGGTGATAAGACTTGCAGGCAGAAGCAGTTAGGGGCAATCAGGAAGGCAGGCAGATGAACAATTGGGAGCCAGTAGTCCTGGATTGTGAGAGGGATGTTCAACTGCCCATTTGGGCCCGATCCTACCTGAGTTGGCCTAAGCAGACAGTTAAACATCCCTCCCAGATTGGAGAGGTTGCAGGCTGGACTGAGCAACACCCCTCGTCCCCGTGCACAAATTTTGTGCACCTGGTCTCTATTAATAGATAAAAAATTGAATTTTGGAGTATTCATTTCCTTCTGTTTCTTTCTTCCTTCCTTCCTTTCTTTCTTTCTTTCTTCCTTCCTTCCTTCCTTCCTTCCTTCCTTCCTTTCTTTCTTTCTTTCTTTCTTTCTTTCTTTCTTTCTTTCTTTCTTTCTTTCCTTGTCCTTGCCTTTCCTTCCTTCTCTCTTTCTTTCATTCTTTTTTGCCTAAAAAGAGGTTTTTATTGTTTTTGATTCGCAGTTGGTATTTCACATTATCTCTTGGACCCAGGGCTCCTGAGTAGGCAGGTCCCAGGGAGGGTATCCTGCTGTACTAGCCATGACAACTTATGCAGTCCTTGGAGGGGGAGATGGAAAAAGTACAGAAGGGGTGGGGTTCTTGCTTTGCCTCAACCACTCAGAACTTCATTGTCCTATCTGGCCTTCAGTGTCCTCACTGGGGCCGGGAGGCTCCCAGGGAAATTCATTCTGTCACAAGGCCTAAAATATCTGGGTCTGTCCCTCTCCCAGGAGAGTTCCTTCCCAGAAACCCCCTCCAGCAGTCCTACTCTATTTCCCTCCCCTCCACAAGTTACTTTTATTTTGTTTGAACTGCCTGAAACTTCTTTGGGGAAAAAACCACAAACTGATTGGCAAAGAAAAGGGAAGAGGAGTAGACGCAAACTTAAGCCAATTGGGACTAATTCCCCTCCTCCTACAGGTTTCTTCTCCTCGTCACAGTCTGCCTCAGAGCTTACTGGGAAATTTGCTACCTATATGTCCCATTGCAGGGACCCCCACCCTTGCATCTGGATCTGGCCTTCACGGACCCTCAGCTGGAAACACATAGGAAAACTACATGAAAACATGGAAAAATCCTCATTGCCAATGGAGCGATGCTGTGTGGAGATACTTTACAAAGGGGGATTCAGTATCCTCCTGGTAGTAGGAGTGGAACTCTGAGCCCTTCTCTGTGAAGTCCCCAGCTGATCCTGGAGCCTATGGGCCACTGGATCTTGTGAGCAGTACTTGGGATATTAAATCTATTGGCCTAAGCCAAACAACTGAGCCTCTGGCTGGCGCCCTGCCCATAGGCCATCTGCAGACATACGGAGGAGTTGTCATACTTATTTGTCTTCAGCTTGGTATCATATGCTGAGTGGCCAGATTATTATGGTCTCCAAACACGTAATAATCTGGTCACTGAGTCTATCTATCTATCTATCTATCTATCTATCTATCTATCTATCATCTCTCTCTATAAATTAAAGGCCCAGTGCATGAATTTGTGCATGAGTAGGGTCCAGCCAGCCTGGCCAGAAGGAGGGAACATGGGCAGTTGGCCAGCCTGTCGGCTGGCTGAACTCTTGTTTGAGGGGACAATTTGCATATTAGCCTTTTATTATATAGGATGTACACCAAGTGGCCAGATTATTATGTGTTCAGAGATCTGACCACTCAATGTAGGTGTGCTGCTGGGTGCCAGGACCCATCATGCCCACCTACTGGCACACTTGTTGGTGCCCATCTAGAGACCAATAATGCAGTGGACTGCCTTCCTGGTGGCATCATCAAAGTTCCTCTCCTGCTCCTCTAAATACTTGATTCCATGTTCATGCCAATCTGCTGCTCATTGTCTCGGCCTTCCCTGTCAAAGTTAGAACAGACACCTGCACCTGCGCCTGTATCATGATTGCACTCTCAAACAGCTCACTGGCCTTTAACAGTGAGTTCATGCCCTAGGTGACCATGACGTTAGCAGCTGTTGTGGTGGTGGTGGCTGTGGCGGTGGCGGTGGCTATGGCAGCTTCTGGGATGGCAATCCTGTCAATGGTGGTGGCTTCTATGATGGTGGCCATATCCCCTGCTGCTTTGGTGGCAGCAAGCTCATTGGCAGGGGCTTCAGTGATGGCGGTGGCAGTGTAGGTGGCTGAGAAGGCACCCAGGAATTTCCTCCTTTTGTAACAAGAGGAAACAAGTTTGTTCTTTGTTCAGAAAAGAAATTAATTAATTTCTCAGGGTTGTTTACTTCAAACTCAACCTTAAGAATTGATCCAAGTAAAGAGACTTCTGGGCATTGCATCTTGTCACACTTAGCAAGAACATACAGGGCAGAGCTGGGACTAGTGTAGGCAAGTGAAGCACTCAGGACACACAATTTAATGAGGCATTTGCTCTCAGTGTCATGTAGAAACAGGACACTGTTTTTTACTTTATTGATTTTTACTTTATTGATTTTTTTACTGGAGATTGAGCCTCCAGCTTGGGCATATGCCCAGACCTGAAATCAAACCAACTGAGCCACACTGGCCAAAGGTAACCTTATTTCCTGGGGAAGAGACATATGATACTGAAGTGAGTATTACTTATTGGTGGTCAATTTAAGACTTCACAAATGAGTGCTTCATATGCCTCATGCATATTTAGTATATTATGAATATTTGGTCTTTTCATCACTTTTCTACCCTTTTTTAAATCTTCCTCCTCCTCCTCCTACAACGTTAATGAGGATGAGGATGATGATAATAATAATAATTGCCTTTCATTTAATGACTTTGTGTTGGTATATGGCAAGGATGCTTTATGTAAAGTATATCTTTTAATCCACACAAAATTCTATAAATAAAGTTTATTTTCCATATTTTATGGTTGAGGTATTAGAGTCTCATTGATGTGACTTCTTCTGAACAGAGCCTTTGCTGATTTTGATCTTGTTCTTAAGCAGAAAGGGGAAGGATGGATACCTCTGAGAAGGGATGATTGAATACTGGGAAAAAAAATACCTTTACCTGGTTTTGTGCCGGTTGTTTAAATAACACCCAGTGGTGATGGAAGTCAGCAGTATCAGTGTCAAGCCTAAAGCTGTACCCATTATGATGGTTGTCGTACTGTTGGGCTCAGCAACTGAAATACAGATGTCACAGTATCAGTTTCCCTGAAGAGAGTTGTTCCCACATTCACTTCCTGCTCAGTGAATCCCCAATCATTTTCTTCTAAGAGGAATACATTGTGGATCCTCTATCTATCTCTATTTCCCTTCCAAAGTATGGCTAATTAGTAAGTTCAAGCCTCCATTCAAATATTATCTTACTTAGCTTACTTGCTCAGAAAATCAATGTAAGCAAATAAATTTATTCCCCCTCCCCCCCCATGTAAGAGTAGCAATGAAACAGTATAAACAGAATGGAGTGTTGAGAAAAGAGTTGTTCAGAGAGGTAACTCATGGTGTTTATTCAAGATTGAAGCTTTTAGCCTGGGACAGCATGAAAGAATCAAGGGACTGGAGGTCTCTAGGTGGCTGACAATCCCATGTAAAAAGAGATAAAGTATAAGTTTGAAGAATTTGAAGTGGTGCTAAAACAGTGAGCTATTGGGGTTTACTGTTTTAGAACTGAAACGTGGTCACTATCGGATCAAGCCCACAGTCTGACACTGGCAGTAGGCTATTGAAGTGAAGTGGGTCTCTGCATTGTCTCTATTCCTGGAACACTTGTCTTTTCTTTTATCATCCTTATTGGACAATTTCTTTTAAAAAATATTTTATTGATTTCAGAGAGGAAGGGAGAGGGAGAGATAGAAACATTAATGATGAGAGTCATTGATTGGCAGTTTCCTGCATGCCCCTCACTGGGGATGGAGCCCACAACCTGACAAAATCATGACTTCCTGGCTCATAGGTCCACGCTCGAATACTGAGGCACACCAGCTGGGCCTTACTGGACAACTTCTACTTACTCTTTAGTCAGCAGGTGCAATATTATCTCAGAGAAGCCGATGTTTGAAAAAAAAAAAGTGCCTAAAACACAGAATTAAGGCAAAAACAAATTTATGTCTCTAATATCATGCAAAAACATTATCTAGTAAAGTTATCAGAGGACCATCTGACTTAGGGGAATAAAGCTTGTTATGGTTTTATTGACCTATAGAATATTAACTTAGCAGTATTATTTTAGGATTGGATTTTTTTCATTGATTTTGAACCAGCCTTGTTATGTGCTCTTTCTTTCACAAGTTAATTAAAATTATGGTACCTGATTTCTATGTATTTTTATGAAAATTATGATTTTGACACTTTGAAAATTGCACTTTGCCTTTGTCTCCTCTCCTTTCCATAATCTATCTCTCATTTGTATTTTCATGATATCTGGTATCCTGTGCTTACTCCATTCATTGTATTATATAACTGAGTTTAATTCAGTTAAAGAATATGTATTGAATTCAACTTAGGTGCCATATACACTGACAGGTAGTTAGTAAGACTGTGGTGAACAAGGAATAGTGGGAGATGATTCAAATTAGAGAATGAATGAGGGTGAGTAGCCTGTATCACAACTTAAAACTTAATCATATAAAATTTTCTCCAAGGAGGTTGCAAGGAGCAGCAGGGGCTAGGCGCTCAGTCTCGCTGCGACTCACAGGCAACCCTGCCCTGGATTCCACAGCATGTGTGACCCAAGGACACAGCCCCTAGTCCACTCACCTAAGTAAACAGCAGCAACAGAGAGAGGCGTGAGTATCTCACAACTTCCGGCTGTATTCCTAAGGGAACAGTAGGAGACCCATGTGCCTGTAGCTGACAGCTGTTGGACCGAGCTACTGGCACAAGAAGCCTCTGCTACCATCACAGCCACTCTCTGGACACAGCACCAGCTTGGAGAGGGGGCCACCTTGGAGAGGGTTTACAAAGTCCTCCTTGGGAGGAGGCAGCAGGGAGGGGTAGCAGCTAGGCGCCAAGCCTCACCACCATCTGGACTCACCAAGACCTGGACTGGAATCCATGTGCACCTTGCCCTAGTCTGCATGAGCCGCCAGAGGTCAAAATCCAGACCCACATGCCTGCAACAGACACAGGCCATGCCTCTGTGCACCTGGCAGGCAACCAGTCTGAACTCGTGCATGCGATGGGACCCAGCCTGGACACTGTGTCACCGCAGTGCAACCATCAGTGACCTGGCAGGATTCTTGCCTCTACCATATACTCATCCACTGCCACCCCTACTGGGTTGAGACCATAGCCCTAGAGCCCAGATGCTCGACTCCACTACCAGGGCTTGTGGGCAGGAACTGCACTGAAGGCCTGAAGGTGCATGTTGCCTCCATGAATTGGACCTATTGAACTGAGGGCCTGAGAAGAACATCTGAGATGGGAGAGCCTGGGACTGAGAGAAGAGGCCTCGAGGGCAGCAGTGGAAGACTGGGGCTGAATTTCCTGGATAGAGTAGCGTTAGCATCCTGCCATTGTGGAACCTAGGAAGCTCCTTGGTCTTGTTCCCTGTACTATATTAAATATTGAGTATCCTATATAATAAAGATGTATTATGCAAATGGTCCTTATGCCTTGATGTGTAATGAATGACTGTGTAAAGACCAGATTATGGATCAGCAGGAAGTGAGGCAGTGAACTACAAAGGGCAGTGGAGAGCTACAGGAGGGGGCAGGCCAGCAAGCCAAGCTAAGGCGGACATGAGCTACAAGAAGGTGGGATAGCAGGCAGAGAGCTACTGGAGGGCAGCAGCAAGCTCTTGGCACACGTATTTGTGCACAGGGCTACTAGTAGAATGATAAAAAAGAACCATGCTTCCCATCTTGATGAAACTTACTGCATACTGAAAACCACGGACAAGAAAATATATGCATAATTGCACCTGTTTTATGACCAATATCATAAAAGAGAATAATGTTGAAACCTAATTCAACTGGAGGGAACAGTAAAAGAAAGATTCGCTAAAAAAGTAATAGTTTATCCGAGACCAGAGAGTAAGTAGGAGGTATCCAGATGAAGAATAGAGATAATAGTTCAAAAGCTATGACATAGAAATGGGATTCATTAATGTAGGAAACACACTGACTTATGCAGTCATATTAATGTAGGAAATGTAAAAGTTTAAGTGGAGAAAAGTGGAGTTAAAGTGAATTACTACATAATTTGCCCTCTCCCTAGCTCTGAAACTTCATCCTAGTTGATCTCTCTTTCTCTGAAAATAGTTCTGGGCTAGGAGACTGAGAACTTGAGTTTGGTTCAGATTGACAAATGGCCATAGACAAGTTCTAATTCCCTTTCTACATGTAAGTTTCTTCTGACTATCTCTGGGGATATATGAGGATATTGTAATGGCAGGTACAAATTATTTTCATTGCCTTTTTATTTTAACCTCTTTCCAGAGACTGTGGTTACTAGATGAATGGCCCTTAGTTCAGCTGAGGTTTTGATGGGTCTCAACATACAAATGTGGAGGTAGGAGTTAAATAAAATTAAGTTTTTCTCTATAATAGAAACAAATAATTCAGTGTGTATATCTGGGGGTGTAATACATAATTCAGGAAAGAAGTGGTAAAGCAAGGAAGAGTGAGAATGGATGGAAAAGAGGGAGGCGGAACTAGGGACATAACAGGATTTTGTTGTGACCCCACCATGTCACCCTCTCATACTGTAAATAAGTTCTAAGAAGAAAGCCAGAATAGAGGACCTGGTCAAAGCCAGAGTGACCAGGACTCAGTGAGAGAGAGGGCAATTAACTGAGATGAAGTTTGAGAGCCAAGAAGAGAAAATTATATAGATCTTCACTTTGACTCCATCTTTCTCCACTTGCTTTCATGGCCATTTTTGCACCTGGAATAGTTCCACATCAGATTTATACTAAAACTTTTAGATTTCCAATGTGAATATGGCTGCATATATGATCCTGTCTTCCTTTTCTATTTTTTAAAGAATAAAATATGAGCCAAAGAGAACCAAATTTAAAAAATGTAAACACCAGAATATAAAATAGTTGTAAAGGCTGCTGAAAATAGCTGTGACTCATAGAAGCCATGTGGAAGAAAGTGAAGAGAAGTGTAAGAATGGTGAGAAGAGCATGCAATGGTAAATATCAGGAAGCACTAGCAAAAATATCCTTACTGAGCATGAGGGGAGAACATTGAAGATCAAAATTTACATGTTTGTTTGTAACAAATGGTTCAGGAACTGAAGTGTGTATCCTAGAATATTTTTGCTTAGGACATGAGATATGCAAATATTCACACACATGAGCAATGTTGGTAGGATGAAGCCTGTCTGTGGCAGCAGTTGAATGTGAGAATCAGCTAGACTGTACTAGTCTTCCTGACTTAAGAAACTTGTGGAAATAGGTGGCTCAGGAAAATACTATGCATGCAATAATGAATAAAACAATAAGACTGGTATAGCAGCAGTAGAAAAATTACTAGTATACATAGGAAAAGATAATTATTATTTACTAAAAAAATTCAGCCATAGAAGAGATAAATAGTATAGCCATAAATTTAAAACCTATTAATGAATAGTAGCCTCTCTGAAGGAATATCACAAAGCAGAAATACATAAATTTAAGAAAAATGTGGCAAAACAACAGGACATAGCAGAGACCAAGAAAGACCTGAAATATATCCTATATAAAAAAAGCCTAGGAAAAACACAGAGGAGGAACCAAGATGGTGGCATAGGTAAACACCTATCTTCCTGCCATACACAACAATTTCAAAACTGCAACTTAATGAAAGAACAAACATCTTCCAGAATAACCAGAAAGTTGGCTGAGTGAAAATTCCACAAATAAAAGTGAAGATAGGACACTGTGACTCAGAGGAGCAGCGGCAGACAGTGTTGAAGATATGTGCAGAGAGAGGTTTGGAGCCGTGTGAGCGCCAGCAGATAGGGCGGGCGGCTGAAAACCCAGCAGGTTTTCTCGAACAGGGGGAGACAAAGACGTCCCACTGCACTGATTCGCCAGCTCCAGGCGAAGTCCAGGGAACCCACAATCATACGGGATAAAAACTGGACAGTGGGGAGGCACGCCAAAACTTGGGCACTGCAAGGGTCTGCAAGCTTGTGGAGAGGGCAAGCTTGTGCAGAGTGCACGTGAACTTGGGAACAGCACAGCTGTTTGACTGTGAAGAGAGGACTCGTAACTTGCTCTCTTGTTCGGGAAACTGCCAGACTGCATTGTTTTATGACCCTGAGTGAGATGTTGGGTGTGCAGACTCATTTGGGGAGAGGCTGAATTCTCTGGCAGCGGCAGCGGGTGGAGTTCAGCAGCAGCTCTCTCTCAGAGGTGCTGGCGGCCATTGCTACCTGGCACAGAGTCCTAGGGGCTGCATAGGCTGCCTTCTTGGCACGGAGACTCCAACCATCCAACCTGAGCACAGCTGAACATCATAGACAATTGGCCTGGAGGTCAAACCCTCCTAGTGCTAACAATGATTAATCTAGACTTAACTTCAACAAGACTGTGCAACCCATATCCACCTCAGGTAACTGGGGAGGCTGAGCCACTGTCCCTTAGAGGATATCTACCACACAAAGCTAATGGACCAACTCAGGAAAGCAGCCACCATGCAGAGACGTGGAAAGAAATCAGATGTGAAAGAAATGGAGGGGAAAAAATGACTGGACAAAGAATTCAAAATCGTGGTTACAAGGATTTTCAAGAGGCTCCTAGAAAAGGCCGAGACCTACAAGAAAATGTACAAGACCTATGAGTAAATGAACAAGACCTAGGAGGAAATGAATGAGACCTACAAGGAAATGAACGAGACCTACAAGGATATGAACGAGACCCTCAAGGATATGAAAAAGGACCAACTAGAAATTAAGCATACACTGACTGAAATAAAAAACATTATACAAAGACCTAAAAGTACTCTAGAGGACCGCAAGAACCAAGTTTAAGATTTGAAACACAAAGAGGTAAAATCCACTCAGCTGGAAAAGCAAGAAACAAAAAGAATAAAAAAATTTGAAGATAGTGTAAGGGGCCTCTGGGACAACCTCAAGCATACCATCATCCAAATTATAGGGGTGCCAGAAAAAGAGAGAGAGCAAGACAATGAAAACCTATTTGAAGAAATAGTTACCGAAAACTTCCCCAACCTGGTGAAAGAAACTGACTTAGGAGTCCAAGAAGCGCACCGAACCCCAATATATAGGAACCCTAAGAGGACCATACCAAGGCACATCGTAATTAAAATGCCAAGAGCAAAAGACAAAGAGAGAATATTAAAAGCAGCAAGAGAAAAACAGTTAGTTACCTATAAGGGAGCACCCATACAATTGTCAGCGGATTTCTCAACAGAAACTATGCAGGCCAGACGCGAGTGGCAAGAAATATTCAATATTCAAAGTGATGAATAGCAAGAATCTACAACCAAGATTACTCTACCCAGCAAAGCTATTATTCAGAATTGAAGGTCAGTTAAAGCGCCTCACAGCTAAGAAAAAGCTAAAGGAATTCATCACCACCAAACCAATATTATATGAAATGCTGAAAGATATTCTTTAAGAAGAGGAAGAAGAAAAAGGTAAAATTAAAAATTATGAAGAAAAAATAGACATCTATCAACAAATGAATATAAAAATCAAGTGAATTAAAAATCTGATGAACAGGATAAACTGGTGAATATAATAGAATCATGGGCATAGAGAGGGAATGGATTGACAATTCTTGGGGAGAAAAGGGGTGTGGGAGGTGCAGCAAGAGACTGGACAAAAATCATGCACCTATGAGAGAGGACAGTGGGCAGGGGGGATGAGGGTGGAGAGTGGGATGGGTACTGGGTGGTGGGGAACTATAGGAGGAAAAAATAGAGGGAACAATGTAATTAATAAACTGAACAATAAAAATTAAAATATTTTTAAAAAAGAAAAAAAAAGCCTAGGTGGCATCATGTCCTCGCATGACAACATCATCACAAGATGACCACCCTAAGAGGGCCATCACAAGATGGTCACGTGCAAAATGGAGCAGGGCCTAGTGGCTGTTCCATGTGATGAGGGCTGGAGGTCCTGTGGCTCTGCACAGTGCAAAGGAGGGGGTCCTGATGGAAGAGGCGGGCTGTGGCAGGGTAGAGTAGTTGGGGGCAATCAGGCTGGCAGGCAGGCTCTTAGTTAGGAGTCAGTGGTTCTGGATTGTCAGAGGGAAGTCTGACTGCCCTGCAGGATTGGGCCTAAACAAGCAGTCAGACATCCACTGAGGGGTTCTAGATTGGAGAGGGTGAAGGGCAGGTTGAGGGACAAACTCCCCCTCACCCAACCCTGAGCACCGATTTCATGTACAAGACCTCTAGTACATATGTATATATGTCCTCAGGTTATGTCAGACTTGACATACATCATTTCTTGGTTACGTCGCCAATTCCCATTTATTTATTTTTTTAAATTTCCATCATTTCGACGTATGTACATATGTGTTTTGTGTTTTTTATTTATTTACCACAAGTAAAGGTCATGAATTATCTTTCTTTTAATTTTTTTTTTTACTGTTTCACTTCATTATTACTGTGTATGTGCTCCATGTGAGTGAGGTAGGTGCTTATGTAGGTGGGTTCCGACTTATGGCAAAATTGCGTTATGTTGTACCATAGGAATGTATCTCTGACATAACCAGAGTACCTATCTTATATATCTCAAGATATATCACAATCCATAACTGCATGTCAGCAGGAAGTTGATCTGCATCTAGGCTCATAGTATTTATTCAATAGGTCATCTAAATAGAGGGAGAATACAGCAAGATTTAGGGGAGCCCAGACCATGTGACATGGTTGGAACTTCATCCAGTAGACCAAAGGGTTGTGGGTTGTTTTCCAGTCAGGTCACATACCTAGGTTGCGAATTCAATCTTGGGGTTGGGTATGTATGGGAGGCAACCAATTGAATTTCTCATTCACATTGATGTTTCTCTCTCTGTCTCTCTAAAAATCAATAAATGTATCATATTCTTGGGTAAGGTTTTAAGAAAAAATGGCTGAGGAGAAAAGTATAAGCATGAGAGATTGACCTATTGAAGGGCTAGTAATGAGAAAGTCTGAAACAGTTTTTGTTGTTGTTGTTAAGAGTGCTATGGTTTGCATGTTTATTTCCCCTTAAAATTCATATGTCGAATCCCAATGCCCAATGTGAGCTACTTAATGGGATTAGTGTCCTTATAAAAGAGACCATCCTGCAACCCCCTTATGTTCCCTATATCTTCTACCATGTGAAAGCTCCCTTGAAGAGGGCTTTTACCAGACCCTGACTATACTGACACCCTGATATTGAACTCTCAGACTCCAGAACTGTGAGAAATAAATTTTTGTTGTTTATAAGCCATCCAGTCTATGGTAATTTGTTATACCAGCCTGAATAGACTAAGGTATGAAGGTCCTATTTCATGGAAGAGGTTTAGGTGAAGACTAGAAAATTGTCAGGAAAGGATGGGAAAAGGTAGAAAAAACAGGGGGAAGTTGGATCCTGTCAACGAGATTGGTGTGGGTGTGATAAAGAGAAAAGACCTAAGCTTATGTGCTTATAGTTGCCACCACCATGGAGTGTGGGCACAGTGAGGGGAGAGAGAAAACTGACCTGTTGTGAACAATTGTTCTTCTTTTTTGTGATTCAGAACAGGGTTCCAGACAGAACATGTCAGATTCTTTTGAGAAGTTTCTCTAAGTAACAGTGATGTTGTTACATGGAACAAGCCACCTTTGTCCTGGGTATGAATCTCAGACTCAGCTGGAATTTCTTCTCCCTCAGAGTTCATCCACTGGACCTTTGGCTGAGGGAACCAGCCCTCTGACTTGCACTCTAATCGGAGTTGTCGGGATTTAGTTACTTCCACGTGAAACTGAGGATGTGAGCCGATAGCTGGGAAGAGGAAGAGAGAGAAGTCAGGTCCTAAGCTCATTTTTCTACACACACATCCCTCTCCTGCTTCTGAAGAGTTTTTGCTGCTGACTGGACCTGAGAATAGGAAACTGAGGCTCTGAGGAAGTCTTGGCAACGAGGGATGGAACATAAATTCCTGGGCTAGAGAGGAATCCAACACAGAGTCTCTTTATTATATTTTACTTAGCCCCAAGCAAGATATATGGTGTAATGGGATGAGTAGAAGTAATGGCCTTCTATATTTCTCCTATGACTTCTTTATATTTCCCAGGAAAATTGGAAAAGAACGAGTAGCCCACCCCAGAATAAACTAACTCCTGTGGGGTGTCAGGGCAGTAAATGTAGGCCATTACCTGCCAGTTTCAGCTCAATCACTGCATCACTGTAGAAGGAGCCATTTTCGAATGCACAGCGATACTCCCCTTTGTCAGAGGGTTGGACATTAAGGATTCTCAGAACCACTATCCCTTTATGCATGACATTTTTCACAAGCTCTGTCCTCCCTAAATACTTCTCCATGGTTTCCTCAGGCTTGTCCCTCCCATCCTTGTACAGGTGCACCACTTGGGAGGGTAAAGATCTGGTCCATCTTATTTCCATATTTTTAACATTTTGAGGAGGCAAGAGGAAGCAAGGCAGCTCAGCTTCACCACTCAGGATGGCCACTAAGGGTTCATGGGGCCCCTGGACTTTAAATGCTCCTAAAAAATAGAATAGAGATAGAATCAGAGTGGACAGATGAAGTGGGATTGACTCCATGTACATTTGGCTATTTCCATTATGACTAACTCTTGGGACAAGGTCTGAAAGTGGATAGTTGCTGGGTCATGGGGATCTCTTTTCTGATCTGAATATACACAGACCTAGGAGGATGCAGAAGTTGTTAGACATAAGAGTTATAGTCTAGCTAAAATGAGGCAAGGGAAAAAACTTTGAGGATGCACTCACTTGGAGGTACAAGTGCATAGTCCCCAAAATCCCGAGAGCAAGTAGTTCTTTAAAATTTGGGCCCTAGGTTCCTCATTTAACTCACCCTGTGGGGAGGGATCTGAGGCATGTGAAGGCCGGAGAAGGATAATAGACATGTTAATCCCTTCAGGTCAGGTGTTGACCTTGTCCATAAGATGGAGGGATCACATAGGAACTCTGATGGCTCTGGATGGAGAGTTGGATAACTGTGTTGAGAAAGAATCTGAAGCAGCTCAGTGGAAAAGATATTTGAGATTCATTAATAATGTTTGCCATGAGCATGGGATAAGAAAATTGGGGCATACAGACTAATGTTTGCCAATATTACTCTATTACTCTACATTATCTTGAGGCTCTAAGAACTTATGCTTACCATATGGGCACTTTCATTTTCTTTCAATCTTTATCCCACCACATGCACATTTATACTTAGATGTACACACACACACACACACACACACACACATACACACACACAGGCTTGGACTAGGAGATACAAGTAAAATGCCTAATACACTTCCTGGTACTTAGTAGGTGGAATAAAGTTATCTATTTTACTTTTCCAGGACCTCATAGCATTTGCATTTTTTTCCAAACTTTTGCTTCCGTCTTTCCTCTCTTTTTCTTTTCCTTCCCCTTGACATAACAGAGAATTGGAGACTCATATAGGGATTCCTACCTGCATCCAATATGAACATCTGGAAGGAGAGGCAGAGAGAGATGAGGCTGCCATAATAAATTGGAGAGACTCGCTGCCTCTTCAGGTCACTGAGGCAGGGTGATCCCCAGGCATTGTGCTGACGATTCATTGGAAAAGGAGGGAAACACTGTAATGAGGAGAGAGAAAAAAAGAGAACTCTGAGACTTAAGTGAAGGGTCAGAAAAAGGAAGGAACACAGAAATCTGTCTCCTGGACAGGGAAGGGGAACATTTCATCTATGGGAGTAAGGTGAGGAGCATAGTAAGATTCTTGCTTTTCTTCCTACAAGTTTGGGATTTTTGATTTTTAGGAATTTACAGGGCACTCAAGGCTTCAACCACCTTCTACATGCTGATGACTAACTCCCAAATGTACTTCATCTATTCATAATGTCTGGTGACGCAGTGGCAGTACCCTGCCTGGTTCTACAGGGACCAGGAGCTAAGGGGGTCCCTCTGCCTTGGACCAACAGAAAAAGTAGGTGGCTTCTATCATTTCCCACCCCACTACCTCCCCTGCCTGGCCAAGGCAGGCATTGTTATCCCATTCTAGTAGCAGTAGGGAGGAAAGGATTGTAACTTGCATCAACTACCACAAAATCCTAGAATTTGGTGGGTCTAGCTGTGAAGTTTGATGCCCAAGGCCTACAGCTCAGAAATCTTACTGCTCTAGATAATCTACGAAAAGCTGGCTTAGAGAATGGGAAGAAGGTATTAGCAAGGTCACCCAATCTCTCCTGCCTTCCCTCATAGGTTTGATGGTCTGTTCAATGCTTCTATGTCTCTGAATCTGTTTTTCTTTAGGTGAGGTAATATGCTTTATATGTGGGGGTAATGGATCCTGAGCTGGTAAAAGCATTTGATATATTCTAGTAATTGTGCAGGGTCTTAAGGAGCATGGGAGCAACTGCAGAGATGGAGCATATATTACCTCTCCATGGACTAGGCAGCACTTCTCAACCTTTTTAATGTCATGGCACACAGAGAAAATGGTGTGTGTGTGTGTTTTTAGGGGGGGGGGGCACAATGTACTAAACTGAAAGAAAATTAGGCTACATGGGCTTCATGGGAAAATTATTTTCTTTATGCTATATAATTTTAAGAATAAAGAAATAGAATTTATCAAGAAATATGTACCCAGCCGGTGCGGTGTGACTCAGTTGGTTGGGCATCATCACGTGCATTGAAAGGTTACTGGTTCAATTCCTGCTCAGGACATATGCCTGGGTTGCAGGCTCTATCCCCAGAGGGGTGAGTAGGAGGCAGCTAATTGATATTTTTCTCCCTCAGATGTTTCTCTAAGAAATATGTTAAATATAAGTGTAGAAGGAACATCTCTAAAATCTTATGTTTTTTTTAAACTCTTTATTGTTTAAAGTATTACATATGTCTCCTTTTTTCCCCATTGACCTCTCACTGGCAGTTCCCACCCCCCAGCCCATGCCCTCACCCCCTACTGTCTGTGACCTTGGGTTATGCTTATATGCATGCATACAAGTCCTTTGGTTGCTCTTTTACTCGCTCCTTCACCCAACATCCCCTGCCTTCCCTCATAGGTTGGATGGTCTATTCAATGCTTCTACGCTTCTGAATCTATTTTTGTTCATCAGTTTATGTTGTTCATTATATCCCACAAATGAGTGAGTTCATGTGATATTGATCTTTCTCCGACTGCCTTATTTCGCATAGCAAAATGCTCTCCAGGTCCATCCATGCTGTTGCAAGGACACATGCCTGGGTTGCAGGCTCAATCCCCAGAGGGGTGAGTAGGAGGCAGAGTATGTTTTTTTACAGAGCATAGTATTCCAGTTTTGTAATCCACTCATCTGCTGATGGGCACTTAGGCTGTTTCCAAATCTTAGCTATTGTAAATTGTGCTGCTATGAACATAGGGGATGCATAGATCCTTTCTTATTCGCGTTTTTGTTTTCTTGGGATATATTTCTACAAGTGAGATCATTGGGTCAAATGGGAGTTCCATGTTTAAATTTTCTGAGGCAACTCCATACTGTTTTCCACAGTGGCTGCATCAGTCTGCATTCTCACCAGCAGTAAATGAGGGTTTCTTTTTCTTCACATCCTAGCCAACACTTGTCATTTGTCGATTTATTGATGATAGCCATTCTAACAGATGTGAGATGGTACCTCATTGTTGTTCTGATTTGCAGCATCTCTGGGATGATTAGTGACTTTGAGCATGTTTTCATATGTCTCCTGGCTTTCTGTATGTCCTCTTTTGAAAGGTGTCTATTTAGGTCCTTTGCCCATTTAAAAAAATATTTTTATTGATTTTTTACAGAGAAGAAGGGAGAGGGATAAAGGTAGAAACATTTATGAGAGAGAAGCATTGATTAGCTGCCTCCCGCATGCCCCCCACAGGGGATGTGCCCAGAACCAAGGTAGATGCCCTTGACTGGAATCAAACCCAGGACCCCTCAGTCCTCAGGCTGATACTCTATCCACTGAACCAAACTGGTAAGGTCCTTTGCCCATTTTTAAAATTAGATTGTTTATCTTCCTTTTATTAAGTTTTATGAATTCCCTATAAATTTTGGAGATTGAACCCTTATCTGAACTAGCATTGGCAAATATGTTCTCCCATGCAGTGGGCTTTCTTATTGTTTTCTTGATGGTTTCTTTTGTTGTGCAGAAGTTTTTTGTTTTGATGTAGTCCCATTTGCTTATGTCCTCCTTAGTTTCAATTGTCCTAGGAGTTGTATGGGTAAAGATATTGCTATGAGAGATGTCTGCTATTTTGCTGCCTATGGATTCTTCTAAGAATTTTATGCTTTCCCATCTTATGTTTAAGTCTTTTATCCATTTTGAGTTTATTTTTGTGTATTGATAAAAGGAATAAAAGGTGAGAGAGAAAGAAGAAGAAAAAATATATAGGGAGAAAACACCAGAAAACAAACAAATAAATCAAATGTCCTCTGCCCTTTCTGGCTCATATTTTTTTTTCACTAGCTGTATTTAATTTGTTAATTCTGGGGTGGGTGATATTCTATTTAGTTGTTCCTTCTATCTGCTCCAAAAGAAGGCACAGGGCACATGTACCTATTTAGCCACAATTTTGCTTCTCAAAAGCACATTTTTACAATTTTTAAATGTGTTTCAATAAATATAGCTTTAAAAATTATATTAGTTCATTTGAGCCAAACTGATTAAGTATGACAGAGAGCAAGATTTCAAATGCTCCCTAGGATAACAGTTTTTCAGTTACTTTTATGCATTTGAAACTAAGCAGAGTGGGAAATAAGGAAGATTACATGGAGGTAGAAGAAAGCAAGGTGGGGAATGGATTGCAGGATAGCTACCAAGATAATGTGTTCTCTTAAGAGTGGTATGGCTTATTTCAAAGATGTGTTAGCCACATTAAAACATTTTGAAAGGTATTCATTATTTTGAATAAATACAGCTTTTGGATTTCTGATTGTATACTTGAAATAACTACAGATAACTATTAATATTCAATTATAATTATTAATGATGTCTTCAATTTCTTCATAGTCACTGTTTGTGAGATAGTTGCATAACTAAATTTGTATTTGCATAAATACAAATTTTAAAATCTTTTTCATGTCCATTCTTTTATTTTTTAAAAATATTTTTATTGATTTTTAAGGAGATGCAAAGAGAGAAAGAAGCATCCATATGCAAGAGAAATATTGATTGTCTGCCTCCTGCATGTCCCCAACTGAGCCCATAACCTAGGCATGTGCCCCAACGTGGAATCGAACCAGCAACCTGACAGTGCATAGGATGACATCCAACCAACATTAAGCCACACAGACAAGAACATTCTCATTCTTTTAAATTGCATTTAAAGAACATAAATACTGTTTCCTTTGACTTACAAATGTAATGGGTTTAAAATCCAATTGAAGTTTTTCATCCAATGTTTCAAAATAAGGAGTTTTATCTTATAGATGTGCATGGGATATTAAAATAATGCCTTTGCAGTTAGTTTGCACATACTAGTACCAACTGCAAACTGACAAAAAGTACCTGATATAAGTGAGGACAGAGTTTGGGTGCTGCTGCTTTAAGCTCCACTAGGAACCTCTGTCTAGCCTCTTTGTTCCTTCAATCCACCACAGGTGGGACCACATTTGGGCTCCTTGATCATCTGCATTTTGAATTCTTCCTGTTGCTCTATGGGGTCCTTTTCCTGAAAGGCAGCAAGCAGCCTTCAGTGCAGTGGACTAGGTTCCTTACAGGATTTCACTTGGTTCCTTACAGGATTTCACTTCTTTTAACCTTGTATGTGTAACCTGCCCCTCCCTGACTAAGCACTCTCTTTTTCCCAGGTCAGCACAGAAGTACAGGATGCCTTTCCCTTTCCCCTCAGAGTCCTTGGCGGACTCCGGGAGCAGTTTTAACTTTTTTTTCTCTCTCAAATTGGTCCTGCCTGTGAGGGCAGCGGCAGAAGCAGCAGCGGCAGCAGAGGCGTTTGCAAGCCCTTCCCCGCCCCTTCTACTCCCGCCCTCATTATAGAAGGCAGAACGGGCTTCTCCTAGCTCCAGAGAAATTCCCTTGGTTGTAGGATAGGGCATTTATCTGTTTGTTGTGCCTATTAACATTTTTCCTTTGTCAAACATGAATGCCATTTCTGTTTTGCTGAAACAAGGGCTGAGAGTCCTGTCTGGGATGTGGGAAAGGGAGGCCCCCACATCTGTTCCTGTTGGGCCCCCATCAGGGGACTTGGGCAGTGTTCCTGTTATCTGCTCAGATCCCAAGACTGTAAGAGTACTTGTTCACTGAAAGGGTGTAAATACAGATGTTTGTTTGATATTTTGTTTATCTGCCTAGGTATAATTATTTCTTCATATAAATATAGAAGTCTGTAAGAAAAATAAAAATAAAAAAAGGAAAGAAAACATTTGGTTTATTTAAGGCTGGGTGCTCTGACGGATAGCAAACAGCCCCGAGTGGCCACTGGGATTCCTTTTTCCCAAGGGTGCTTGCTCTTTGTCAGAGAAAAACCAGGCCACTGAAATTTCTATCTATATTTATTAATTTGATAGAATTGTGACAACTGTGGTCCGAGGAAGCTTTAAGCAGGGATCAAATTCTGCAGTTGACTGTTTCCAAAAAGGAAGCCAGAGGTGTGGGGCAATTTGCAACCAGCTTGTAACTAACCAGCCATTTTATCTTGTCTACCCAGGGACATTAGAGCAAATGGTTAGAAACCTCCCTGGGGAGGGAATGCAGAGAGGGAGGGAAAGGGGGTAAAAAAAAAGGAAAGAAAGAAAGAAAGAAAGAAAGGCAGTTTTACCCCCTAGGCAGCGAAGCTGGCAAGGTAAAGTTGCCAGGTCCTTCTTATGAGTTCTGGGAGGGCCACAACAGGGATCCCTGGCACATTTCAATTTTTTATGATCTATAAAATAGTATTAAAAATGCCTATCATACCTTGCTATGAAGGTCAAGGTAAATCTTTACAGAAAGCACTATGAAAAGAATGAACTGGTTTGTATAAATCCTAGTTATATTGCTGTTGGATAAGACAAGGACCTCAAGATATAGCAATTATAGATATTGTTACTGAACATATTTCTGGTTGAATGTTAAGATATAACACAATATTTTGCAGATCAGCTGTGAAGGGAGTGAACTTAGAGGAGTGTGGGAGAACTTAATAAATATAGCCAAACTTCAAAGGATAAATCAACACACAATTGACCAAATAATACATCTAAGCAATGGTTCAGCCTCCCTTGGGGAGAGCAGCTTTAGAAACAAAGTCCTTGTCTTGCTGCAAGTAAGTAAAACTACCTAGAGTAGTACTGTTACAGGATTCAGGGCAGAAGGAAGAAGTAAATGATATGGCCGATTTATATACACAGCAGAAGGCCGTCCTGCTAGTAGATTCTGCAATACAGCGAGCTACTTATAGTCATAGTCTGCATCATCAATCAGCTAGAGCACTACGATATCAATTCAAAATAACTCGGGAGGCTGCTCGCTCCATTGTTAAACAATGCACCCAATGCGCTCAAATATTGCCAGTGCCTCAATATGGGATAAATCCTCGAGGCCTGTGACCCAATGATATTTGGCAAATGGATGTTACTCATATTTCAGAATTTGGAAAACTAAAGTATGTACATGTTACCATTGACACTTTCTCCCATTTTTTAGTAGCATCAGCATTGACAGGAGAAAATGTTACAAATTGCATTCCTCAACTGCTCGCATGTTTTACTATTCTAGGAATCCCCAAGCAAATCAAAACTGATAATGCCCCTGCGTATACCAGTAAGTCTTTTTTACAATTTTGCACAAGCTTTGGCATTTCTATTAAGCATGGTATCCCCTATAATCCACAAGGTCAGGAAATGGTTGAACGAGCCAATCAATTATTGAAGTCACAATTATATAAAATTAAAAGGGGGAAATGGTACCATATGTCACCTCGAAATATCTTAAATCATGCTATGTTTATTTTAAATTTTTTAACGGTGGATGCTAACGGAAGGTCGGCAGCCTATAGGCTGTGGAATCCGGTGCAGACTCAGAAATATCCAGAAGTATTCTGGAGGGATCCACTTGCCAATGAAAAACATGGTCCTGATTCTGTACTAATGTGGGGCCGAGGATATGTTTGAGTTTTCCACCAGATGCTGAGTCGCCTCGTTGGTTGCCTGAGCGGTGTGTCCGACATGCCTCAAACCAAGGCGGCCAAGTTGTGGGACCAGCTGAAGCGGCTGTCGATGAACCAACAACTCAGACATAGGGGACGGATCAAGAAGGAGAGAAAACAAGTCTGAATGCACGCAAGTTCAACGAATGACGAATATGGACAACGACATGACCACTGGCACGCATTGGAGCGTGGATGGATATTATCTTGACAGGACAAATGCCACTAAAGGTCCAGGGGTTTTCCCCCGAGACATTACGCCCTGTGGTCCTTTGGGACCGACTAGGAATGAGGTTGGACTGATGTGGCGGACATGTCATGCCAAAGAGACTGTGTGCAGGGGTCGTTTGTGCGACTGGGCTGAGGTGAACACTCGATTGCGGCCAAGAAACCTTGTTGCTGGTTTATGGACCATGGACAATGTAACTTACCAGAAGGAGCTGTGGAAACTAGTGATGGCAATGGATTATGTCACTGTGGGAAAGGACAATATCACCATTCAACCCCAGGGTGTCTTGAGTGGGAGCGGGAGTAGTTATAATGTTAGTGTATCTGCTTGTGTTCCTGACCCTTATGCTTTACTTATAGGAGATATTAATGTTACTAGGATGGAAAATGAATCATTGTTTTTCATTAGGTGTACTAATTGTAGTCTTACTAATTGCATTAATGGATCCACGCTGCAGCTTATGGTGATGCGTCAGCCTGCTTTTGTGATAATGCCAGTCAATGTAACTACAGAGTGGTACAATGATGCTGGCATTGCTGTGTTACATGCTGTTGAAAGAGCTTTAGGGAGGACAAAAAGATTCATCGGACTGCTTGTTGCTGGCGTCACTGCCTTAATTACTCTTATTGCCTCATCAGCAGCCTCTGCAGTAGCTCTAACAGAATCAGTGAAAACTGCGGAATATGTAAATGGTCTTGTATACAATGCAACCCAGGCTTTACAAACTCAAGAAGAATGGGACCAAAAAAAAAAAAAAAATAGAACAGAGACTTAATGCCTTGTATGATGTAGTACAAATCATGGGGGACGAGGTCGCTACCTTGGTCATAAGAAATAAGCTGCAGTGCCATGCTGCATACAGATGGATTTGTGTGACCCCCAAGGAATATAACGAGTCTCGGTTCCCTTGGGAAAGAATTAAGCGGCACCTGACAGGTGTCTGGCATGATGCAAATACATCACTTGATTTGAGGCAGTTACATGGGGAAATACAAAACTTATTGCATGCGCCACAGCTAGATGTTGATATAGCCAAAGAGGCTTCACATTTTCTGACTCAATTATGGGACAATTTTCCCTCAATGTCCACTGCCATGCATGGGTTAATAGGATTGGGAATGGTTGCTGTAATGATTGCAATCCTGTGCTTAATGCTACCTTGCTGTGTAAAGCTTGTCTTGCAACAGACTTACCGGTTGGCTACCGAAATACGTCACTTACAGTTACACCGAACAAAAGATCAAGAACTGTTTAAAATATAAATAAAAAGGGGGAATTGTGGGGAACAGCGGCTGCTGCATAGACTCGGGGACAGCCCCCTGAAGGGTGGATGGGGGCAACAGGGTTTCCCTGCCTGCTCTCCTAAAGGGATGGAGCAAGGGTAGGGACTCCCCCCCCCCCCCCCCCCCCCCGCCATCTCCCCCTGAAGGGCGGATGAGGGCAATAGGGTTTCCCTGCCTGCTCTCCTAAAGGGATAGAGCAAGGGTAGGGACTCCCCCCGCCTTCTCCCCCTGAAGGGTGGATGAGAGCAATGGGGTTTCCCTGCCTGCTCTCCTAAAGGGATAGAGCAAGGGTAGAGACTCCCCCCTCCTCCTCCCCCTAAGGAAGGGGAAAAAGTCTGTCCTTGAGAAGGGTCCTGCTGCAGCTGCTGTTTGCCATGTGGGCAGGGAGAAGGAAGGTCATCTATACCAGCCTAAGATTAGATGCCCTGCTTGGGAAGAAAGAGTTTTAAGTATGTTGTTTGTATTGATGATTGGCTGTACGCCCAGGATAGCTGAAGGCCATGAGAACTTGGGCGGATGTCTAGAAGCTGTGGAATAAAAGAAGGGTGTAGCAAAAATAAAGTTGCCATTTGCCTCCTGAGCAATGGTCCTCCTGAACCCCGCTGTTTCTTGTCTTTCTTTTCCTTAAACCTCTCAAACCTACTCTCAGGTAACCCATCGCTGTGCTGGATCGCGGCACTTACTATAGCAGCACAGTCTTAAAGCTTCCATGGAATTAACTACACCTTTAATCTTTCAATGTTTTGCATGGAACAATGACTAAATGCTTGTTCAAGTTGCCTTAATCAAGCTCTTCATGGTGAGCCCAGAAAGGAACTACCAGGGAGAGGCGGTCCATCACTAGGAAAGCCCTAGGCATTCCCCTGGCTTACCTCCTGTACTCCGGCACAGCTTGGAATCATAGGGGTGTAGACTTCTTCCAGTTCTTTCTGCTGATGATCAAATTCTTCCTTCTCTGATTCTGAACAAGCCAGGTGATGATTTCTTTACAGTTGTCAAGAATCTTCTGTTCACCCTTGAGCTTAACTGAAGTTTTTCATCTTCAGGAAATGCTTTTTTTGTATGTTGACTGTGAAGAGTTTGGGGAATTTTAGAAGATACCTTATCTCACTTCTTTTCAGCTTTGTACTTCTTAACTCTTGGGCCATATGTTCAGTCTTCCTTGGTCAAACGGTTCTCTTACTCACATGGAAGACATTGCAGCTGCTATTGGCAACATCAAATGTAACATTTTCCTGAAAAACATGATTTCTCAAGTTGTATGTCTGTGAGTTCAAACTTGCCAAGTAGCTTGTTATTCTTGGTTAAGGTCTGTTTTACATCATAAACAGGGCCAATTATTTATATCAGACTTATAGTTCTTATTTAGGAAAACTAGTAATTAATTATGCAATTTTCTTCCTTTAAATTTCTTTTCATAATATTACAGATGTCCCTCATTTTTCTTCCTTGCTCCCCTCCAACTAGCCCTCTCGCTGTATCCCAGGCCACATTTTTGTCTATGTCCATGGGCTTTACATATATACATATATATGCATTTGGTTAATCTCTTTCAGGCCTCTTACCCCCTTCCCTCTAAGGTTGGTCAATCTATTACATGTATCTATGCCTGTGGTCCTATTTTGTTTGTCAGTTTATTTTGTTAATTGTTTGTCTCATATTAGGGAGATCATATGATATTTGTCTTTCTCTGACTGGCTTATTTTGTTTAGCATAATAATGTCCAGGTCCATCTATGCTGTCCCAAAGGTTAAAAGTACTTTTGTTTTTATAGCCACTGTGTAAATGTACCATAGCTTTTTTACCCACTCATCTGCTGATGGGCACTTGGGCTATTTCCAGATCTTTGCTATTGTAATTAATGCTGCCATGAACATAGGGATGCAAATATTCTTTCTGGTTGGTGTGTCTGGATTCTTAGGATGTATTCTTAGAAGTGGGATTGTTGGGTCAAAAGGCAGTTCCATTTTAATTCATTCAAAGATGTAAACATAATTTGAGAGAAGAGATGGAAGACGTCCTGGAAGTTATTGTCAGTGGAATAAATTTCTAGAGGGCCCAGAGGAAAAATTTGGTTTTTGGATATTGTGAAGAGTAGGATATTGATTCAAATTAGGGAATGAATGGGGGTGAGTATCACAAGTTAAAACTTAATCATATACATATTTGCCAGTGATACATCCAACAAGGTGTTAACCTCCAAAATTTATATGGAACTCATACAAATTAACAAAAGGAAGATAATCCAATTAAAAATGGACAAAGGACCTAAATAGACACTTCTCCAAAGTGAACATACAGAAGGCCAAAAGGCATATAAAAATGCTCAAAATCACTAATTATCTGAGAGATACAAATCAAATGACAATGAGGTATCACTTGTCAGAATGGTAGTCATCAACAAATCAACAAGTATAGGCAAGAATACGGAGAAAAGGGAACCCTCATACACTGCTGGTGGCAATGCAGTCTGGTGTAAGAACTGTGGAAAACAGTATAGGGTTTTCTCAAAAAATTAAAAGTGTAACTCCCATTGGGCCCAGTGACCTAATTCTAGGAATACTAGTATATCCTAAGAATTCAGAAATACTCATCAGAAAAAATGTATGCACTCTTATGTTCACAGCAGCACAGATCTGGAAACAGACAATGTGCCCATCAGCAGATGAGTAGGTAAAAAGTGATAGTACGCCATAGTCAGTTTGGCTCAGTGGATAGAGCATCGGCCTGCAGACTGAAAAGTCCCAGGTTCGATTCTGGTCCAGGGCACATGTCCTGGTTGTGGGCTCAATCCCCATTGGGGTGAGGGGTACAGGAGGCAGCCAATCAATGGTTCTGTCCCATTATTGATGTTTCTATCTATCTCTCCTTCTCTCTTCCTCTCTGAACTATATATTAAAAAAGAAATGATGATGTTCTGGGCTGCAAACATTGCACTGCTCCTCCATTGCCTGGAGGAAGGATACCTTGGGACAGAGGGAGGTGGAGTAAGTTACCAAACAATGGGTCAGTTGGAGTTTGGAGGGAGGTAGTGGGTCACACTCTGGCCAATCATGCCCAGGTGTTGTACCTGTGCCCTGAATTTCTTGGAAATGGCTTAAATAGCTTTTGTAACCTTTGGGTTGTCATTGTAACTGTCCTAACTTCTGCTTGTGGTTTCTGAGTATAAATTTGCTGTAACACTTGTTGTCTGCACTGCAGTTTTCGCCTTTACTGCGGTGAAGTGTTGCAACTGTAGTCGTTGGCCAGCTGAATAAAGGCTCATAAATTTTTATCTCTGTCTCTGGTGGTCATCTCTTGCAGGTCATCCCATAACAGATGATACATCTACACAATGGAGTATTACCCAGCTGTTAAAAAGAAAGAACTCTTACCATTTGCAACAGCATGGATGGACCTGGAGACATAATGCTAAGCGAAATAAGCCATTCAGAGAAAGATAAATATCACATGATCTCACCCATTGTGGAATATGATGAACAAAAATAGATCCAGAGACAGAGAAGCATCGAACTGACTGGCAAACCTCAGAGGGAAGGCAGGGAAGGGGCAGGGGGGGGTTTAAGAGATCAACCAAAGGACATTGTATGCATGCATATACGCATCATCAATAGATACAGTCCATAGAGGGGTTAGGGCAAGTGCTGGGGGGTGGAAGTGGCTGGGGAGAGGTCAATGGAGGAAAAAATATAATATTGTAATAGCTATGTATGGGCCGGCGGGGGGGGGGGGGTTTACTTGAAATATCAGGGGGACCACTATGTAAAGTATATAATTGTCTGACCACTATGTTGTACACCTGAAACTAACACAGAATAATATTGTATGTGAACTATAATTGAAGAAAAGATGGAAAATTGTATATTATATGTTTTTCATAATAATAATAAAAAAATAGATACAGAAACAAGAGAGCATAGAACAGACCTTAAAACTTCAAAGGGAATGCAGGGGAGGGTTGGGCAGGGAAGAGATCAACCAAAGGACTTGTATGCCTGCATATAAGCATAACCAAAGACCAAAGACACTAGGGGAGTAGGGGAATGTGCTGGGAGGTGAGGGTGGCCTGGAAGAGGTCAATGGGGGGGGGGGGGGGAAGAAGACATATGGTTAAAAAAGATTAGGAAAGGAAGAGAGAAAATAGAAAATGAGGAGGGAAGTTGGTTTCTGGCAGCAAAACTGGTGTGGGTGTGATAAAGAGAGCAGAACCAACATTATGTGCTTAGAGCTGCCACTGCCTTGGAGTGTGAGCATCAAGTCCACTTTGTGAGCACAGTGAAGGGAGAGAGAAAACTGACCTGCTGTGGACAATTGTTCTTCCTTTCTCTGATTCAGTACTGGGTTCCAGACAGAACATGTCAGATTCTGTTGTTGCTGACCAGTCCTCAGTGTCCAGAACAGGAAACTGAGGCTCTGAGGAACTATTGGCCAAAAAGGATGGTACCTAGATTTCTGGGCTAGAGAGGAGTCCAACACAGTCCGAGACAAATGGCCCCTGCCTATTTCTTGACTCCCGATATGAATCTCTTTATTATCTTTTTTAACTCCCAGCAGTGATATATGAATGTTGGGGTGAGTAGAATTAATGGCCATCTCCCTTTCTCCTATGACTTCTTTATATTTCCCAGGAAAATTAGATCAGAGAAAGGAGCCCCTGCTTCTAGAGGGACCAGGATCTTAGGGGTTCCTCTACCTTGGACCAACAGAAAAAGCAGGTGGCTTCTATCATTTCCTGCCTCACTCTCTCCTTCCCCCAGACTGACCAACACTGGCTTCTGATGTCCCATTCTATAACAAGTAAATTATTAGTAGTAGTGAGAAAGGGCTGAAACACACCTCAACAACCACTTCAACTTGGAATTTGGTGGCCATCACTATGAAGTTAACTACCTAGCACCCTGGTCTCAGGGATCCTACTGTTTGGGGAGTCTCTAGAAAGGGCTGACCCAAAGAATGGAGAGGAAGACATTCCCAAGGCCATGCTCTCTTTTGATGGAGTTGGGAGAGGTAGGGGGAGGATGTGCTGTATATGTGGCAGAATGGACTCTAAGCAGGTAGAGATATGTAGTATATAATTGTGCAGGTTTGAAGAACCATGGGAACAACTGCAGAGATGGAGCATATATTACTTCTCCATGGTCTAGGCAGCACAAGCACTTCTCAACCTTCTAAATATCATAGCACACAGAGAACACGATGGTATTCATTGGGCACACAGTGGTAAACTGGAAGAGGATTAGGCTTCATGGGGGAAAAATGAAATGTTCTTCATTTTGTATAAGTATAAGATAAATGAATTAGAATTTATTAAGAAATATGTCACATATAAATTTAGAAGGAATAGAACGAAGAATCTTAAGTTTTATAATTTTTGAACTTGCTTTAATAAATATAGCTTTTTATAAAAGTATTTTATAGGACTATATTTGAGCTAAACTGACAAAGTATACAGGGAGCAAGATCTCAAATGCTCCCTAGAATAGTAGTTTTACAGCTTCTTATATGCATTTGAAACTAAGAAGAGAAGTAAGAAAGATTTCATGGAGGTGACAGAAGCAAGGCAGGGATTGAATTACAGGATAGCTACCAAGCTTATCTGCTCTCATGAGATTGGTATGGCTTATTTCAAAATGTGATTTTGGAAAAAAATATGATTTTGAAAAATATCCATTATTTTGAATAAATATAGCTTTCTGATTTCGGATTGTATACTTGAAATAATTATAGATACTTATCAATGTTCAATCATAATTCTTAATGATATCTTTAATTTCTTTATAGTCACCATTGGTAAGATATTTTAGTTGCATGAATAGGTAATATAAATTTTAAAATCTTTTTCATTTGCATTCTGTTAAATTGTATTTAAGGGATCTAACAGCTTTTTCTTTTTTCATTAACGAATATAATTTTTGAAATTTCTTGTAAAAATTTAAGTGGATTCTTTTTATCCACTCTTTCAAAATAAAGAGTTTTACTTTGCAGAATGTGCATGAGATGTTGAGATAATTTCCTTGCAGTTAGTTGGTGCTGCTCCTTTGAAATCCCAGGGATCTCTGCCTGGCCTCTGTTTCTCCCATCCACTCCAGGTAGGGTACATTTGGGCACCTTGAGCACCTGCATTTTGAACTCTTCCTGTTGCTCTATGGGGTCCTTTTCCTGAAGGGCAGCAGAATTCAGTGCAGGTGGCTAAAGACTACATCTAGGCAAGCAGAATGTAGTTGCTGTCACCAGAGGTTGTCAGAAGTTGTGCTTCCCATTTGCTGCTCATCTTGCAAAGCCATCTGAAGGACCCACCTTACGAAAAAACTGGTATAACACATGTTCAAGGATAAAGCATGAAATCCTACTGGTATCTGTACTGGTACATGGTACCTTCAACCATGTTGAAGGGGAGCCTGTTTCCAAATCCCTTGAAAGTCTAGGAAAGGACAGTTAAGGACAAACTTTTATGTAACTATCTCATTTGGACAAGATAAACTTAGCTGGTTTCTGGCTCCCCTACAGGACAGAGCCTGCTTCCTATCAGTGACATGCAGGGAGCACTGTGGAAACAATACTGAGACGTAAGAAGCTGTTGAGCCCTAACTGGTTTGGCTCAGTGGATAAAGTGTAGGCCTGTAGACTGAAGGGTCTCAGGTTTGATTCTGGTCAAGAGCATGTACCTTGGTTGCCGGCACATCCCCAGTAGGGGGTGTGCAGGAGGCAGCTGATCCATGTTTCTAACTCTCTTATCTTTCTCCTTTCCTCTCTGTAAAAAATCAACTATATATATATATATATTTTTTTTTTTAAAGAAGAAGAAGAAACTGTTGAGAGAGCTGATAGAGAAAGGTGGGGGAGGATCTTAGCAGAGTTCCAGGCTGTTAGTGATTCAAATAGCTACGTCTTGACTAAAATATTTTTATAGAAACTCACTGAAATATTAAAATGCCCAATACAACTTGTCCAATAGTTCCTTTGTACTTTTTCCACATCACACATAGTATATTTATAGCAGAACTCCAAAAATATGGTTTCAAAGAAAGTAAAGTAGGAACAAGACTTCTTGCTCTATAAAGTCTCTCCCATCTTAAAGGCTAAATATCATTTGAATAGGGTATAATCGTTAGAGTAGGGATATCTTATGAGTAGAAGAATGCATTTGGATGGCCAATGCCATATGTAAAAGTTGTCCTGGTCTAATATGTATTCCTTTTTCTAATGTTTTTTAAAAATTTAATTTGAGAGAGAGAGAAAAGGAGAGGGAGAAAGAGATAGAAACATGATGAGAGAGGCCACCTCCTGCACTCCCACTGCTGGGGATAGAACCTCAAACCCAACACGTGCCCCAACTGGGAATCAAATTGGTAACTTCATGCGCTGATGCTTAACCACTGATCCACACTAGCTGGGCTCTAATGCGTATTTCTTAATGAATATTTACCCCATTGCTAAATATCAAGATGTAATCAGGCCCTCACAATCCACACAGAATGGCATAGCCACTTTGGACTCTAGCAATCTTTTTTTCTTTAATCCTTACCTGAGGATATATATGTGTGTGTTTTTTTTAATTAATGAGAGAGAGAGAGAGAGAGAGAGAGAGAGAGAGGGAGAGAGAGACTGGTTGTCCAACCCACAACCTAGTTATGTGCCCTGACCGGAATCGAACCCACAGACCCACAACCTTTTGGTGTATGGGACAGTGCTTCAACCACTGAGCAATCTAGCCAGGGCTGGACTCTGGTAATCTTTAATAAAAGATGAGTGGAACTTTGTTTGCTCTGTTGCAGATGTGGACCCCAATAACTATTAGGATTACAATGTGCAAAGTCCATCCCAGGAGTGGTCACAGGCTGCAGTTTTATTACGAACGCAAAATTTCATGGTGTGGAGAGCTCACGATTTATTTTGGCTGACTGTGACTCATTAGTGGTAGACGAACAAAGAATAAAATAACACTATTTAGTGGGTTACCATAGTTACTATTAAAATGATTATGACACAGTTTTATAAATTCAACTTCAGGGTATTTTCAAGGTACCAGTAGTTTTGAATGGCATAATGCAGAATCCTAAAAAAATTACATAGATGCCTTAGGCTTAAAAATGAAGAATAGATTCACAAAGAGAACATAAAACCTCTTAGGAAATGTTGCCTTTTCTATATTGTTTTGCAACTGAAAATCAGTGCTTGGATTTCAGTGACCCTGAACAATGAGGCTGGAAGTGGGCTTTTAGTTATTTTACACTAGAGGCTCAGTGCACAAAATTCATGCATGGGGACTTGGGGGTCTCCTCAGCCCATCCTGCACCCTCTCCAATCTGGTATTCCTCTTGCAATCAGGACTGCTGGCTCCTAACTGCTCGCCTGCCTGCCTGCCTGCCTGCCTGATGACCCCTAACCATCTCTGCCAGCCTGATGTCCCTCAAGTGCCCTCCCTTACCAACCTGATGGCTCCCAACTGCTCTGCCAGCATGATGATGCCCAACTGCCCTCCCCTGCCAGTTTGATGGCCCCCAGCTGTCCTCCCTTGCTGGCCTGATGTTCCCCATTGCCCTTTCCTGCCAGCCTGATTGCTCCTAACCACCTCTGCTCAGCCCCACCACCGTGGCTTTGTCCTGAAGGAAGTCAGACATCTGGAAGATGGCCAGTTGACCTGTTCTAATTAGCATATTACCATTTTATTAGTATAGATTGCCTTTCAGATTTCTCTTTAAATTTCAAGATGAGTGACTTCCTCATTTTTATTGGTAAAACGGTGCTTCAGAGGAAAACCAGAAACAGCTTTGACTAGGACTGCAATGCCTGTAATATACTCAGGAGCAGATTCTATATAAAGATCTGAAAACAAGGAGAATGGAGAGACATGTTAAGAATTCCTAGCTCACTGTAGCTTTGCAGAGAAAAGGTAAGACGACCATATAGTTATTTTACCTGACAAAGCATAGTGGCTTTGGCTTTTTGTACATTGAATTATTAAAAATGATATATCCCAGCATATGTGAGTAGAAGTTCTTGCTTATCATGCTAAGAAGTTCTATAACTCAGGAGATGAAGTGGAAGAAAAAGTTCTTTGGAGCAGTTACATATTCTTTTGAAACTCTCAAAGGAGAGGCTACTGAATCAGACATCAGAGCACGCTACTCAAATAAAATATAACTTAGCTGGAATATGAGAAACAACTGGTCTCCTCCATGAAAGAGAGTAAAGAATAGCTCTTGGTCCTTCAAATATTCAGAGTAAAAGAGAAAGCCTGATCTTAAAACAATTTTTTAAAAATTTAAAAACCCACTTCTTGTGTGACATATTACAGCACTCCCTGATTTATATTTTTCAAAGTTAGACCATTCCTTTGCAGCCTCTAAGAGCCCCTAAGACTCTTTTGGGGATGACGGTGGTGGATAGAATGCACACTATTTCAAGCCTGAGTTCTGAGTCTTCTCATCTCATTGTCTGTCACGAGGAAGCTTCCTGGACATATTAAACTTTTTAAAAACTTCAATTCAATAAAAATAAAGATTTTCCTTTTAGGTCACCATTTCTTCTGGCAGACTGAGTCTAAAGTGCACTTTATTTCCCTTTAATTTAACAGCTCCAGCAGCTTTTCCAGTTAAATCGACTGTTCATTATTGAGCTCCATTTATGAAGGGGCTGTGCAGTGCAGTTTAATGAATCCTTGGCACAAAGCTCCCTTTCAGGACTGGGAAAGAATAGGGGCTGTTCAGGCCCTGTAGGGCTGTATGTCAAAGCCAGCCCATAATGCCTGTCAGCCAAGGGCAGAAATTCCCACTGATATAAGAATGTGCAAGAAATCAACTTTCACCACCGATGAGCAGATTAAGACACAATCAGGAAATGAGACTGTAGGTTTAGAACAGTGACACCTGTTTGAACAGTGCACCTTTCCCATCCCTTGATCACTATTTGGCTGGGGAGGGGGTTGGTAGAAGCAGCATCACAGCCAAGGCCTCAAAGCCTTCCAGAGTCTTCTGAGAGGGGAAGAAAGGACCAAAAGGCCATTCTGAATGCGGGCACCTTTGGGCTAGGTGTTGTGCTAAGTGCTTGTTATTCCTTTTCTTACTTCAATCCTCAGAACAAGGATGAATAATCAATTATGTGAGGATTAATCACATGTGACAGAATGGAAACTGAGGCTCACAGGATTTCATTTTTGATTCGAGGTTACACTGCTAAATTGGCCACAAAATGGAAATGATGGGATGGAACATAGGTCCGTCTGGCTCCTGGTGGGTGTCTTTTCTAGTTCTCTGAAGTGAGACTAATTGATAAATTGCTCCTTTGGAAACACCTCTAAGAATAGTTGAAAATTCTTAATTCCATAGAGTATATATACTGAGTGCCTACCATGTACTATGTATATGTGCTATACATTGGAGATAAAGGCAGATAAGACATGGCATGGATGTGTGAGGAATGTAGCTATGGGCCTGCCTTTAGTGTAAGACAAGCCTACTGTGAGTCCCAAATCTCATCTTATATAATAAAAGGCTAATATTCAAATCAACCAAACAATGAAATGACCGGTCACTATGATGAGCACTGACCACCAGGGGCAGAAGCTCAATGCAGGAGCTGCCCCCTGGTGGTCAATGTGCTTCCACATGGGGAGTGCCACTCAGCTAGAAGCCCTGAGCTGGGCTCAGGGCTGGTGAGCCCATGGCAGTGGCAGGAGCCTCTCCCGCATCCATAGCAGTGCGAAGGATGTCCGACTGATGGCTTAGGCCCTCTTCTTGCTGTTAGTCGGACATCCCCCAAGGGCTCCCAGACTGCAAGAGTTCATAGTCCAGGCTGAAGGACCTCCCCCCTGAGTGCAGTTTAATGAATTTTGTGCACCGGGCCTCTAATAATATATCACTTTTGAACCTTGCAGACCTTGGAAAAGTTTGGGAAAGTCCCTCTCACTAGCCTTGCTGTGCTGCTCTTTTCCCAGCCTCCAACCCAGCCACAGTGACCAGGATGGTGCATCTTGCTGTACTACTCCTCAGAGGTTAACATGGTCCAGAAAATTGCTACAGAATGGAGTACTAGATACCTTTGTGTTCTATTAAAACCATAAGTTCCCTGAGTTCTCAAGATGGATGTGCAGAGGAGTTGTCTTCCAGTATCATTATCATGAAGCACATCAAGGCTGATAAAGTATAATTTTTTAAAAAGGTAAAACAACCCTCAGACAAATATAAAATGAACCACACATAAGAGAGTCTATTCAACTCAGAAATTAGCAATGGAATCACTAAGAGGATGATTGGTTCAAAGAACATTTAAGAAGCCAAATATATATATATATATATATATATATATATATATATATATATATATAAAGCATTGAAAGGGTAAGTTTACTGGACTACATTTTTAAAAAACTAGGTAATAAATTTTTGTGGCTATCTGTTTCATGGACAAAAATTATTTTCATATCTATTGGACAAAATTTTACCAGGTCAAAGTAACCTTACTAAATCTGGAACCTTCAATCAATAGCAATGGCCAGAGCAATTAAATACATTCCTCTGGATAATCTATGGTCTTTGTTCTGCATAACATTGAAAGAATGCGAGACCCACCTTTCTGCCTTATTTCCAAGTTTTGGATAATTTTTCTAATAATTCCTATATTTTATAGATAAGTAAATTTGGGTCTACCCAGAGAAAGTAAGTGATTTACATACATCATAGTGAGTTATTGGGCAAAGCCAGAACCAAAACCCAGATCTCCTGTCTCCCTAAAAATGTTTGTTCCTCTTTATTGCTATGGAAACATATAACATTCTTGATTTTTCCATTAGAGACCAGAGAAGAGAAGACTTGCACTTTTCTGATTGCAAATATTGAGGGAACATATATTTTCTAGAGCAGCTTTTATATTAAGATCAAGTAAATGTGGGAACAAGAAGATATGCTAATTGACCCATTCTGTTAAGATACATATTAAAAAGTTAATCTTGGGGTTTATGTCTTATGTAAATTTTTTTCAGTAACAGTTGACATACTATATGATATTTGTTTTAGGCATATAACATAGTCATGACACCCTTATATAACTTACAAAGTGATCACCCCAATAAGTTTAGTACATCTGACACCATACATGATTATTAAAATACTAGAGGCCCAGTACACAAATTCGTTCATGGAGGGTGGAGTG
Source organism: Antrozous pallidus (assembly GCA_027563665.1). Lineage (NCBI taxonomy): Eukaryota > Metazoa > Chordata > Mammalia > Chiroptera > Vespertilionidae > Antrozous > Antrozous pallidus. Next base: position 52,983,840 of record CM050520.1, on the reverse strand, counting down.
GGGTGGGGTTATCTCAGTCCAGCCTACACCCTCTCCAATCCAGGACTGCTCAGGAGATGTCTGACTGCTGGTTTAGGCCCGATCCCCGGTCCCTCTCACAATCCTGGACCACTGGCTCCTAACTGCTCAGCTGCCTGCCTGCCTGATTGCCCCTAATTGCCTCCTCCCCCAGCAGCCTGAACATTCCTAACCACCTCTGCCTACCAGTCTGATTGACCCAAACTGCCCTCCATGCTGACCTGGTCTCCTCTAACTGCCTTCCTGCTGGCTTGATTACCCCCAATTGCCTCTGCCTGCCGGCCTGATTGCTCCCAACTGCCACCCTTGCCTGCCTGGTTGCCCACACAGCCTGCTCTTTAGTAGTTTGGTCGTCCTTCACTGAACTCCCCCCCCCCCCCCCCCCCCGCCGCCTCTGCTGACCTGGTAATCCCACAGAGCCTGCTGCTCCATTGTTTAGTCACCACTCACTAACACCCCTGCCAGCCTGGTCACCCCATGCAGCCTGTTCAGTTGTCTGTTCAGTTGTGATGATCTCTTAGCTTTAATTATTATAGATTATTAACTATATTCCCTATCCTGTACTTTATATCCCCATGACTATTTTTCTTACTCCCTTCATATTTTTCTCCAGTCCTAAATCCCTTCCCATCAGGCAACCATCAATTTGTTCCCTGTATCTATGAGTTTGTTTCTGTTTTGTTTGTTCATTTAGATTCCATATGTAAGTGAAATCATATGGTATAATGCTGTCTAAGTCCATCCATGTTGTCACACATGGAAAGATCTCATTTTTTATGCCCAAGTAATATCCCATTGTATAAATGTTCAACATTTTCTTTATACAGTCATCTATCAATAGACCCTTGGATTGCTTCCATATCTTAGCTTTGTAAATAACACTGCAGTGAACATAGGGGTAGATATATATTTTTAAATTAATATATTTTTATTTGTGTGGATAAATATCCAGAAATGAAATTGCTGGCTTATATAGTAGTTTCATTTTTAATTTTTTTTTGAAGAACCTCCATATATTTTCCTAGGGGCTGTACCCATTTATAATCCCACCAACAATGCATGATGGTTCCCTTTCTCTATATCTTCATTAACACCTATTGATTTTTCATTTATTGATGATAGTTATCATGAGAGGTGTGGGGTGATATCTAATTGTGGTTTTAATTTGCATTTCCCTGATAATTAGTGATGTTGAGCACCTTTTCATATGTCTTCTTTATATCCAGGGGTTTACTTCTCACTAATACCACAGAGGTAGTTTGGTTCCTTAGATAGGGATTCCTGAAAACAGAACTTGAAATGGGCAGTTGTGTGCAGAAGATTGACTAAAAAGGATTCTGTAGAGTTATTTTCTGTAGGAAAGTAAGGAAGTCAATATTGGGCAGAAGGAGAAGCTTGCCCTGCTGTCAGCCTTCACTGATCTGGAGCTGAAATGGCCTTTCAAACTTGACTCAAATTGAAGCAAGATGGGTCTGACCTTTGTATCCCTGCATCATCCAGCCAGTCTTTGGACTCAGGTGGACTTAAAAAGGATATGACCTCGGGCAAGGCAATTTTCTTAAACTGTGGGCAAGCTGTCAATCATCAGCAGACAGCAAATTCAACTGCCAAGAAATGGGTTCATGAGCTTCCAGAGGGGATCTGGGCATAGTACCACAGTATCCACTAGGCCTTATTTTCTTATAAGGTTAACTGTAGTAACAAGATTTCAACTCAAGGGCCCACACTGATGGATTAATAGTGTAAGGAACACTAGTTGAAAAATGTCCTAGGCTCATCTGAGTTGAGTAGAAAGAGTGTGGGATTGATTAGCGATTTCTGTAGGACAGTTGGGTGTGCCACCACATTTCTTCTTGGCTTTTATGGTGATGTGGGGTGACTACCTGTTTTATGCCTGTGCATCCAGGGTAATTATTAATAAGTCATGTCACCTTTTATCTACAAAATGTCCTCCCACAAAAGATCAATTTTATGATTATCCTAAGAAGGAAGTTCATTTCAATGTGGCTATTCCTGCCTCTCTCTCCTGAAAAGTGCTCCCTTCTCTTTGGACCCTATTTGGGACAAGTGGCCTGGCATCTTCACTGCATTTAGGATTTCAAAGAAGATCCTCTGGCAGAGAGGGGTTTCTTTAGCAAGTTCTGTTCCTAGCTTAGCAACACAAAACTCTCCTGAGGCATATATGTAAACATTCCTGGCAACCTTCCTAGAATGGGCAAAAAGGAGGTAGACTCTGGAGATGTGAGTCAAAGTACAGGGAGAATAAAACAGATTACAAGCATAGGAAATGATTTTGCCACATGTTAAAGCAGAATTTTGCAGTACAGATATTGTCTGACCTAACTAAAAGCACATCGACCCTGAAATTAAAATCAGACACTCTTAAGTTTGAAATGGAATTTAGAGATCATCTATCCATTTTATAGAGGAGAGACAGGCCAAGGTTTCATTCCTTGTAGAACAGGCATCAGGACCCTGGTTTCTTAAACTTCCCAGTCTAGTGTATCTTCCACTGGACCAACTTCTGATCTCCAAGGAGAAATTAGCAGAGTCTGTAGCAGTGACAATAACATGAAAACAGCAATTTGGCCTTGGATAAAAGAGAAAGAATGCTCTGAGATCTGGGATGCCTTGGCAGAGGGGCTGGCGACAAAATTACTATATGCAAGAGCATGGGCATTGTTTGGCTTGTGTAAACAAAGCATCAGGTTGGGGGCCAGAGTTTTTTCTGGTGCCAGGAAAGTGACAAATGCTAAAAACTGCTACCAACAATAAGGCAGTGTGCCCATGCCAGGGAACAAAAGGAAAGATAAGTTCCTTTTTTTTTTCAGAAATCTCTCCATTTCCATAAGACCAAATCTATGCTTCTTTGCGCAGTATTTGAGATACACTTTCCGATTTTATCTTTTTCTCTTCCCTGCCTCACACTCTACATTCCAGCCACAGAGTACCATCTAAATTACCCTGATACTACTCTGCAGCTTTATACCTCCATGTCCTGGCTCATAAGGTTTTCTTTTTCTAGGATTCCTACCCCATCCCTGTCTTTTTTTTTTTTAACCTATCAAAAACTCTCCTTATCCTTAATGTCTCAACTCAAAGGCATCTTCTTTATAAGCCTTCTCCAAACTTCCCAAACACAATGATTTACTCTCCCGTGTGTGCTCCAGTGATAGTCTGCCTGTGCCTCTATTCAAACACTGTCCTGAGGACAGGAAGCATGTCTATGCCATTTCCCTTTGCCTAAGCATGATGCACATAGGATATAGCAGGTGCTCAGCAAATGTCTGATGAATGAATAAATAAATGGCATGACTGCTGGACTCAAATAAATCATAAGAGAGACATATGTCTCTCTTCTTAGGACCAGGACTTGATGTGTGCATCCTTGGTGCTTAAGATGGAGCCCCACACATAGTAGGTCCCAATAGATATTTACTAAGTGGTGATGATAGACAAGTACTAGCTGATTCAAGGCAGATGGCATCAGATTTAGATTTAAAGCTATGTACTGTAGTACCAGTTGTTTGATCTTCATCCAGCTCCTCAGCTCTGTGAGTTTAGGTGTCTTCAATAAAATGGGGATGATATTAACTACTTGAAAGGGTTATTGTGAGGATTAAATGAATAATATGTGAAAGTGTCCAATGCTGCTTTAAATATAAGGTAGGAACTCAATAAATGCTTGTTGGGGGAATGGACAGATGAAGGAGTGCCATAAAAATGATGATAAAGTATTGGGGAAGCATGAGGGAGGGAGATATGACAGCCTGAGTTGGTGGTAACAAATAATCAGGGGGGCTTTTTGAGAGACATTACTCTTTAATGTGGATTTTGAAAGTAGAATAGAATGCTCAGAAAGTACAATGGAATTAATGATAGCCTGGTTGTACCTTACAGAAATATAATTTATTTCCTGCTGCCCCAAATGCTATGCCCAATAAAAGTCACTTTGATCATGAGGAAAGACCAAGTATAAATAGCAAAACTAACACTACACAGGGGTGTCTAAATTCGGATTTTCTTTTCATTAAAGTGCTTTTGAGGGGTTGAGGCAGGGGGCATTGAAAGATAGGTGTGGTATCCTAAGATCTGAAAAGCTTTCCCTTAACTCATTTCCTCCTTGATACAGTCAGGAAGTACTTTCCTGAAAGACCAGGCAGGTTTAATGCAATTATGTGATGTTGGCCCTCCCCAGCTTGGCCCTGTGCTAGGCAACTCCAGCTGGCCTCACACAAGAGAAAGAAAACTTCAGCTGCCCCTCAGACCCTTGTTTTAGCACTCCTCAGAGAAGTGTTCCTGTGGCTGGGCTGAGCGAGCTATTTAGCTGTTTAATTGAATGAATTCAACCTCATATAATAGGATCTAGGTCTTTAAGCATTTCTGTCTGCCACACCGGAAATTGGGCTGAGGGCTGCTCAAGTTACCCTGCTTTGCTGAGGCCCTGGGTGTCCGATGTCTGCCCTTGTCCCATTTTGGTGTAAACCTCTGTGGGCTCAAAGCAGCCTTAAAAACTGTGTTCAGGTGGAATTGTTCCACACTGATTCAACTGAAGTCCAGTGCTTCTAAAAGGAGTAAGATGTCAGGTATTTGAATGATGTCTGAACAAAAAGATTCCATGTGGAGGGTCTAGTGTAATTTTCCCCATTTCTAGGAAAGGAAGGAGTACAATTGCTATTTGGAAATCGGGTATTTTCAGCTCCCTCCATGACTCATCTGCTCAGATCTGCAGTGGACTGACCACATGACTGAGCAGGGCCTGAATGAAATACATAGAAAAGAATTGAAAGGCAGGTTAATCTTCTTCAACCTTGCTCTCTGCCAATCCATCGTGCATACTAACGACAGTAAGATTTCTTTCCTTTTGTGTTTTATGCGTAATGTACAAACACAGACATGACAGATCTTAAGTGTCTAGTTCCTTGAGTTTTGACAAATGCTGGTACCCTGGTAACCAAAATGCCCTCCCTTTCAGTCAACCCCTTCTCGCAGAGGACCCACTATTCTTATTTCCAGCACCATAAACTGTTTTTCCTGTGCTAGGGTTTCATATAAATGGAATCTAAGTACAGTGAGCACTCCTTTACCTCTGGCTTATTTGGCCCAAGGTAATGCTTATGAGATTCAATCATGTAGTTGCAGGGTAGTTTGTGCTTTTTAAATTACCAAATATATTCCATTACATCATGTCACAGAATAATATTTCTAAAATAAAGAACTGACCATTCTCTGTGCTTAAAATTCTTTATAGTGCCCTATTGCCTACATAATAATGTCCCAAATTTTGATATTGCATTCATGTACCTTCTCCTCTGAGATTATGGCCTCTTGATTATGGCCTCTTCTCCAGCTACTCCCATCCATGCAAACCATTCTGTCTCCTACTTCTGTGCTTTTTGACCTTTGTGCCCACCCCCCCCCCTTTTTTTTTCTGTGGCAGGTTCCTCCCCAGCCTTCAGACCTGCATGAGGCCTTCCCTGACTGCTTAGCCAATTATTCCCTATCCCGGTGTTGCCACAAGCCTGATTCTTCCCTCAATTATAGATTGGGTTTTGAGATCCTTGCATATGGGATAATGCACAGCTTCAGTTGGAAGTTCTAGGATCCGAACAGTGTTGTGCTCTGTGAAGAGAGGAGTTAAAGACAGCAAATTGGTCAATTCATCGATTGGATTGATGAATGTGGCTGTCCAGCATTATGTAGAACAGTTTTTACAGCTCACATGAGTCAGGGTCTGTCTCGTCACTGTCTGAAGATTGCCTAGAAGGAAGCAGGTGATCTAAATCTATTACCTCACTGCTGACTCCACCTCCTCAGAGAGCTAGTGCTCATCTGCAGATCACCTCTGGGGCTCTTCCTCACACGTTAGACATCTGGGAACTTCTTACTGAGAACTCAGCACACATCATGCCACCAATTTTTTTTTGAGATATAATTTATATACCATAGAAATTGACTGTTTAACATGTGTGATTCAGTGGTTTCTAGTATATTCACAACACTGTATGACCATCATCATTATCTAATCACAGAACATTTTTATCACTTCAAAAAGAAACACCACACCCATTAATACAGATCTCCAATTTTAGGCAAATGAAATAACTTCTTAAAAAATTAACCATGGCTTTCAACAAGAGACCACAGCTTTAAATGGTAATGAAAAATATTTCATAGCAGTCAGACTGATTTCACATCAGTTTTTTAGGTTATTTGCAGATATTCAGATCAGTATCTGATTGCTTCAACTCTAGGTCAGGTTCTGTAACTAAGCATTTTTTCTTACTGTCTGTTCATACTAAATTAGAAGTTCTAAGTCGCAGTTATAGGTTGTTGGGAATGACAGCAGATGTTTGGTGGTTCTGTTAGACAGTTCTGGATATTTAAATCAAACAAGGCATCTTGTCCTTTATACACCCAACAGCTATCCTTCCCCCTTCTTCCTGCAAATTGAACACTGATCAGTCTAGGTTTTAGGCAGAGATTCCCTTCATCTTACTAAGTATAGATATCTACCTAGCTCCATGGGTTAAATTATGACTGTCTAAACAAATCATGGTAATATCTTTTCCTATGGTAATAGGGTAGTGTAAGGGTAAACATATAATCAAGTTCTGGCTAGGAGATGTTTTTCTCTAGAGAGGGTCTCTCTTTCTGCATAAAATCAAAGCATCTCCAGGAAAAGGTCCTTTTCCTTTTCAGAATAGGAGTGTGATGTCTGGAAGTGAATCAGCCATCTTGCAACCATGAAGCACCCAGAGAAGGGTAACTAACACATCAAGGAAGATGGAGCATAAAAATAGAGCCTGGGCTCATTGTGGTAACAATAAACAGCTGAATCAATGCCAGAAATTGCTCACATTAGGATCTATCTCATCTATCTATCTACCTATCATCTATCTATCATCTATCTACCTATCATCTATCTAGCATCTATCTATCTATCTATCTATCTATCTATCTATCTATCTATCATTTATCTATCTGTCTATCCGGTTTTCAATGACTCATAACACAATTATAAAGATTTATAATTCATATCCCATCAGATATTAATTTTATAAGCATAACACAATTGACTATTTTAATTTGGTAGATGGCATTGAAGGCACTTCCAATTCTACTTTTGGCTGCATTTGCTTCTAGGAATTCCTTTTCAATGCTCCTTGCAGCATGTTGATATGGTTTTGAAATATTTTTAATAATATGTCTTTAATTTCTATCGTGTATGTGTGAATCATCACCTAAAAAAATAAAATAAAAATCAAACCTTAGGTAAGCAGTTGCTTTCACCACAGTTCTGTTCATAAAATCCTGTTATCTTATCCTGAACATGAAATGATCTTGATATTTTGTCTCTAAAGTGATTAGTCCTGGCTATTCAGGATTCTGAATATGTTGCTAAAATAAGGCACTTGAGAGTCACCCTTGACATTGTTACAATACCCTTATTAGCATTATAGTGTCATTATTTTATTAAGAATAGAGTGATTGTGAAATAAATGAAGAAGTTCCTACAGAACGACTTTTTACATTTAAATTTGTTATTAAAATAAATATGTGCACAGTTTAGAAAGGAAAATAGTGATGTATTATAATTTTCTTTCACATTATCTCTCCTCTCACTTTGAACATTTAAAAACGACTTCTTTCTAGTTTTTGAAAATAATCTTATGTGGCATACATAGAGATGCACTGCTCTGACTCCTCTTCAAGAAAGAACTCTTTATCCAGCTGCTCTGAGTGTGGCTGGCAGCCTTCAGGTGTTAATTCGTCCCCTTTTCCCTCCTATAAAGTTGAGGCCATACTCCTCTTAAGGTGCTGCCACCTGTGAATGGGCAAGGTTATGACACAAAAGCCTAGCCATTTCTGCCTAGTGCAGTATTTTTTGAATGAGTCATCTTTGCTCTAGATGACCAGTGTAGTCTTGTAGAGACTTTTGTCAGATCTACAAAACTGAGGCCTTCCCTATTGGATTTGGCTTCCTCTGTCCTCTCATAAGTCTTAGATTTGCATTGAATATTCTGAAGCATTCCTTGTCCAATTCTGCTTTCTCCCCCTTTTATCTTTCATTCCTGCTACACCTAAAAAACCACTTATCCTGAACACTCTATTACTTACAGAGCACTTACACCTTTTCCACCTCCCAGTGGTTCCCTGATCAAAGTTTGTTAACAGGCAATTTTACAAGACATCACATGTCTCAAAATATTGGTATTCTATCCTCAAATTTGATTGATCATTGGGTTTGATATAGAATTCTAAGTAAAAAATAATTTTCTTTCAGATTTCCAAGAACATTTTTCCATTCCCCCCCCAATTCCAATGTTGTTAATAAAAAGTCTGATGCTATTCTGATTCATGTGGTTTTTTAAAATTATTCCTTAATATTCCATGAATTCATAATAAGGTGTTTGTGTTGTGGATCTTTTTTAAAAATTAAGTTTGCTAGATATTTATGGGTTTGTTCATTCTGGAAATGCTTCCAGACCCACTGAATAATGAAGAAATATAAAAAAAGGGGTATCCAAAGAAACAGGGGATACATCGTGGAAGAGAAGCAAAGAGAATTCCTTGGGTAATGGACCAAGAGAGACATAGCAGGCTTCGTGACAATCTGCATTTACTGAACAGGAGATGGAGAATCCCTAGAGAAGCAAGTGGTGTCTCCAAGAAAAATAAATGGAAGTCATAGATTTCCTATGTATTTGACCATAAACCCTTCAGTTTGTAGAATCCTTCAGTTCTACACTTTTAAAAAAAATTTATTTCTTTGATAGTAATCTATCCACTCAGCCAGGCGTTGCTTCAATAACTGACCCATAACATTGTGAGCTGTAATAAAAGTTAGTGTTTTAAGCCACTCTATTTGGGTGTAGTTGGTTATGCAACTATCGGTGACCAGAATAACATCTAATATTTTAATACGGAGAATGAGATCTAGTGTTAGTAGAATGAGGAAAGTATGAGAAAATAAATAAAAAATAATAAAAACAAGAGATACTTTTTTGGGGGGGTGTACAATTTGTAAGGGAACATTTTTGATGAAATTGATACTTTATAAATTGTGTGGTGAAACAGAGGAATTGATTTGTTTTATCTGAGGCTTCAAACTAGTGAGTGACAGGAAATTGGTATGGGGAGAGAGAGTGAGAAGAAAAAAAAGATGCCTAATTATTTCTCCCTTTAAGCATGTGCATTCCTGACATCTCTGAGGACTGAGCTTGTCATGCAGGGAATATGATTAAAGTTACAAAGAGGAAAACAAAATAAGTAAATCAGCTTTTGATCCCGCTGCTATATTTACCCACAAGAAAGGAGGCAGCTCTCAGGTGGGCTTTTGTCTAGGTAATGTCCTGAAATCCAAGTGTAAAAGAACAATGTGAAATCTCAATTCTCCCAAACAGTTTGGGGTGAGTTCAACTCTTGAGCCCCTGGGGGCTTGGTTCCCAAGGAGACTAATCCCACTTGCTCAGCATTAGGTATCACTGGAGCAAAAGAGCTCTAGTTTGGAGCTCTGCAGAGAGGCCCTTAGTGCAGCCTGAAGCCGGCTCCTTCTGCCTCAGAGGAAGTGAAATGTATTGATGTCAAAGCCACTCAAGAGAGTGTGCTCACTCTGGGTATAGGAGGAGGGGCTGATGGGTCTGGCTGGAGCTGGCCACTGATTTTGTTGAAACGAATTTCATCCCAGACAAAGTTCTTCCTTAAAGGAAAGATCAAGGAAGAAAGCAATTGCGATCATGAGCTGGGTTCTACATGTACAATTTAGTTAGATATTGGAAACTTCAAGGATTTATTTTGGTTATAGGTATTGAGCTATTTCAAGCCATTTTCTTTGTTGCCTTATTATCTGTAGTGTCCATAAACACCATTGCTTTGATATGACCATGCCTTTGCCCAGACTGCTCCCAGAGATATTGCTTCTTTGCTTGGCATAAAGTCCTAGCTCAATTACTACCTGTATATGCAGCCTTCCCCAAGTTTTCTGGGCTGAATTGAAGGTCCTTCTATTCTCTCCATGATTGTACCTTTAATTTAGTTCCCTTGAGACGTATCGTATTACATGATAGTGGCTTGTTTGGAGGTCTGTCTTTCCACCAGAAAAGGTAGAAATCATGGCTTCTGATCTCTGAATTCGTCGTAGGAGTGTAGCGCTGAGCACCTCATTGGTGTCAATATTTTTCAGTTGAATGAATGAGTGAATGGATGCATATTTTATGTGTAAAAATCAATTTTGTGAAGCAGGCTACAGGACTTATGTGCCATGCAAACCTGATATTTCTATATGGACCTTTATGGTTGACAAATAACTTCCACTCCATTATCTCATTGATTTTCACAATAGCCTGGTCAACTACATTCACACTCACTTTTATTCCCATTTTCTAGATGGGAACATTGAGGTCTAGAGGATTAAGTGACTTTTCTATAGTCAATTGGATAATAAAAGGTTAGACTGCTCCCTAGTCTCAATATCTGGCTCTAATTTCATCACCCTCTCACACTGCCTTTTTCTAAGTGTCTATAACTGGCAAGTATTACTGCTCTCTTGCATTTGAAAATAGTCACTCATTTTGTTGGGGGAAAGAACAATTGATGCTGATTTTATAGGGGAATGTTGGTAAGGAATGAGTGGTATCTAAGGAATTGAAAGCAAGGACATTTGTGGAGACCATATTTTGTGCCAGGAGCTAATTTTGAAGTGTTGGGATGATCTCCATTGTACCAATAGAAAAAGTAAACTTTTCAGAGGCATTATTTCCCTGTTGTGTCATATAATTCCCATAAAGACTCTGAGAACAGTTATGACTATTCCCATTTTTCAGATGAGGAAACTGAATCTTAGGAGGATGAACTGACTTAAACAAGGACACTCATCTAGCAAATGGCAGGTCACAGTTTGAGCCTATCTTGATCAAACACCAAATCCACTTTGATGCTTAGGATACACATGACCTGGAAATTTAGAGACTTTTACATATGAATCTTTCCATACTCCATTGATTTTTAATATGATTATACTAGGACTTAGCTAATTCTTTGGGTATTAATAAAGATATTTCAGACTAATGATGTCAATTAAATGTATCTTCCCATGAAATCTGTGTTGGTGTTTGCAAGAGCTGATCAGTTGAAAGAAGGTCAAAAAAATAAAAAGAAAAAAGTTAGTGTTCTTGACTGCCAGACCCCGAGCTCTATGGAATGGTCCGTCTGGGAGGGGAAGGGAAGAGCTGACATCCACATCTGAAGGGTGAGAAGTACAATTCAAGGGCAGGCCCACAAAATTTTTTCTGAATGCAAATATCACCAAGAATAAAATAGTCCAAACACAAAGGACAAAATCCTGTGTGTATAAATCCAAATGAAAGATACATTGTAACTGAGCCAATGTGAATTTAAAGAGTAGCTATGGTGACTTGGGAAGTGTCTGCTTATCTCCTAAATGAAGAATGTTCATCCAGCCTCTCTTCTTTGGTAAGGTTGTGTCTTCAGGGTGCTCACTAATGGTTTTTACTATATCCTGAAAAAATGGGGCTTAAAGAAAAAAGTTTTGAAAGAGATGGTTTATATCTCCCCCATGCAGACTCTATACCTAACCTACAAAACTTATTTAGAGAACACAAAGAGTGTCTTCATATATCTGATCTCATTTAACCCTCATGAGCACAATGTGATGGAGAAGACACAGGGAAGAATAACTTTTTTTGTGTGTTAGAGAAATAAAATCAAATACTCATCACAGGCTATGGAAAAGTCAACAGGTAAGAATTTTCCCACAGCATGTGTCTTTTAAATATCACAAGTGCCCTGTGAGGTGGGCAACCTTACCTGCATTTTACATGAGTAAGCTTAGTCAGAAAGAGGTCAACTGGTTTGCCCAAATCCATCCTTATCGGAGCAAGGATTTCAACCCAAGTCAAGAGCTACTTGCTGAAACCGGTTTGGCTCAGTGGATAGAGCATTGGCCTGTGGACTGAAGGGTCCCAGGTTCGATTCAGCTGATCGATGTTCCTCTCTCATGGATGTTTCTGACTTTCTGTCCCTCTCCCTTCCTCTCTGTGAAAAGTTAATAAAATATATTTTTTTAAAAAGAGCTACTGAGTGGTGGGTTTAAGATCAGAACCCAAGTCTTTTCCGAATTATCTTCCACATTTTACCATATTGTTCACTTTCTCTAATCCCAAGAGGATTCTGCCCAGGTGAAATTGGGTCTAAGTGAACTTCAAGGTGATTCTTGAAACAGAAATTCCAGTAGGACAACCTAAATGGTATTACTTAGAGATTCCAACCCATTTTTTTTTTCAAAGATGCTGAGAGTTTTATACTCTTTCTCAAGCACCAGCTGGCTTAGTTGGAGCAACTCCTTTCTTCCTTGCCTCCTGCTATCTACTACTAATGAAAAAGGAGCCACGCCTGGCCTCAATTTACTTCTGACAATCAATGAGTAGAAGAATGAGCACTAAAACTGAGAGTCCAGTTAGAATCTTAGCACCAAGGCTAGAGTTTGGAAAGACACACGTGTCCTTCTCCCAACTTACAGATTTAATTAAACAAGGCCAAGAGAGACCACAAGTTTTGTTTAGGGCTTGGAATGGCTCTGCAGTCAGATTAGACTGGATATGGCTTTGACCAACTCACTGAAACTCTCCAAGGCTCAGTTTCTTCTTTTGTTGGTGATGGTGGTAATAACATGTACTCCACAGGGCTATTGCTCAAAGATTAAATGAGGCAAAGAATGGACATCGCAGGGCATTCCCAAGTGCCCAGTAGCTGGAGCTGTTGTGGCCAGGGCTGGGAGTGAAACCCGGGTCTTCGGAGGGGCGGGCCCATCCTCACCTTTGGCGGTGGGAACTAGCCAAGAGAAACCCGAGGAGCGAAGGGAAACTAAAGGGTTAAAGCTTGACAAAGGCCAGAAAACTAGAAAAGCAGACGACTACCCCCTCCAGCCAGCTCAGCAAGCCCCTCCCCTCCGCCACTGGGGCGGTCGCCGCGCGCTTCCTCCCGGTGTCCCTCCCGTACAAGATCTAATGAGCTCCCCCGGGAGGCCGCGCAGCGAGCCGGCTCGGAGCTAGGAGGCCGCGCCGGGACGGGATCCGGGATTCTGGCCTGGGCAGCCGGCGGGAACCGGACGGGGGCGCACCGGCCGCGCTGCGGGGCCGCCGGGGAGACTAGGCGATGGCGGTGCAGGCGGCGCTCCTCAGTACGCACCCCTTCGTCCCCTTCGGCTTCGGGGGCTCCCCGGACGGGCTGGGGGGCGCCTTCGGAGCCCTGGACAAGGGCTGCTGTTTCGAAGACGATGAGCCCGGGATGCCGGCGGGCGCATTGCTGGCGGGCACCGAGGGCGGGGACGTGCGGGAGGCCACCCGCGACCTGCTCAGCTTCATCGACTCGGCGTCCAGCAACATCAAGCTGGCCCTGGACAAGCCGGGCAAGTCCAAGCGGAAGGTGAACCACCGCAAGTACCTGCAGAAGCAGATCAAGCGCTGCAGCGGCCTGATGGGCGCCGCGCCCCCCGGCCCGCCCTCCCCAGGCGCCGCCGACACTCCGGCCAAGCGGGCGCTCGGCACCCCCGGCGCGCACACGGCCGCGGCCCCAGGCCCACGGCAAGGCGGCCCCCCGGCGGGACGCCTCGCAGGCCGCGGCCGCCAGCCTGCAGAGCCAGAGCCTGGCTGCGCTCTTCGACTCGCTGCGCCACATCCCCGGGGGCGCCGATTCCGCCGGGGGCTCGGGGACGGCGCCCCCAGCCGGGCTCGTCGGAGCGGGCTCTGGGGGTGCGGGAGGGGATGCGCTCGGCCCTGCAGGGGGGACGGCGGTCCCAGGCGCCCGGAAGGTCCCGCTGCGTGCCCGCAACCTGCCCCCGTCCTTCTTCACCGAGCCGTCCCGGACGAGCGGCGGCGGGTGCGGCCCGTCGGGGTGCGGCGTGAACCTGTGCGACCTGGAGAAGGGCCCCGAGACCCTGGAGTTCTTCGAGCTGCTGGGGCCCGACTACGGGGCTGGCTCCGAGGCGGGCGTCTTGCTCGCCGCGGAGCCTCTGGATGTGTTCCCCACCGGCGCCACGGTCCTGCGGGGACCCCCGGAGCTGGAGCCCGGCCTCTTTGAGCCGCCGCCGCCGGCGATGGGGGGAAGCCTACCGTACCCCGAGCCCTGGAGCGCCCCGGCATGTCCCCCGACCAAGAAGCAGTCCCTGGAGGCCCCCCGTGGCGGCTCGACCTTGACCGAGCCCTTACGCCTCCTGTACCCCACCGCGGTGAATCCCCCCGGCGGGGAGGACGGGCCGGGCCCCTTGGCCTCTTTCGGCCCCTTCTTCTCAGACTGTGTCCTGCCCCCGCCGCCGCCGCCGCCGCCCCGCCAGGTGTCCTACGACTTGTGCGCGGGCTACGGGCGCACCGCTTACTCCAGCCTGTGGAGACCCGACGGGGTTTGGGAAGGGGACCCGGGGGAGGAGGGAGCGCCCCGGGACTGACGCGAGGTACCTTCCCTCCCGAGTGAGACTGCCATGGAGACTCCAGGTCTCCCCCCAAACTAAAGAACGATTGGAAAATGCACGTGGAGATGAAACGGGATTAAAAGTTTCAATTAATAAAAGAAACACGAAAAAGAGACGAAGAGGAGTTGGGCATTGTTTTAATCACAATCTCAAGTATTAAAAAAAAAAAAAAGACGCCGGCAGGTTCCTACTGGACAGATGAGCCGAGACACCAAGAAAGGGTTTGGGTAATGGAGTGGGGATGGCAGAAGGGGCAGGAGGTGGCTTCCGCAGCCACCTGTCCCCACTCCAGCTTTCCAGCAAAAGGCCAGTGTGTATTAGTGTAATTGCCCCTTCCAAATAGTGCCCTGATCCTCTCCCTCCCTCTCCTGAGTGCACCATGGATTAAAGCCTATATTGAAAGGACTGGACCGGAGGTTTACAGCTGTGGATTTGGGATGGCTTCCCGTGAGGTCTCTTTACCTGGTTAGAGTTATTAAGGACAGGAGGCTGACCGCCCTTGTGCTGTTCTTTGAGGGTGAGTCTCTTCTCTGTCATTCTTCCTTTTAAGCTCTTCTCCTCCCTTTTCTGAATTGTTATCCTTCTTTTCCACTCCAGTCAGTGTCCTTCCTCTCTTTCTCTGGCTTCTCATTGCTCTCTCTGATGATTTTGCTTCCGCTTTTCTTGCAAACCTCTTACCTAAGACACTTAAGTTGGGCAAACCTGGGATCCATTTCTCCTTTCCTTCTTCAATTCTTCAACCATTCTGGGAGGGGCATCCCGGACAAGCTATAAACTCTTTGCATCCAAATTTCCTTATCAGAGAGGGTGAGGATGACACCGTCCCTCCACTTCTCACTTGTTTGCTGGGTGGCTCAGAGAGGAAATACATAACATGCCTTGAAGCTGCTGCAGTGCTTGATTGGTTCGGCGGGCTTATGTGGAAGCCATTAGAATTCCGAGGCTCTTGCTCTTTTGTGGCCCCTCTATTCGCCTGGTGATTGCCTTTTTCTTTATAAGCTGTGCGCCCTCCCTCCCTCTCTCCTCCTGCTCCATTCCTCCCTCTGTTCCTTCCTTCCTCCGTGTGCTTCCTCACTCCCTCTACCCACACTCTCTCCAGTGGAAGGAATGGTGAAGGGTGTGAAGTTCCCTAAAAAACAGGTTTGATGAATGGAATCTGAAGGGGCCCCTGAGTGAGGAGGCTGCTCTGATATCTGAGAGAGATTTGGGGAAAGCCAGACATGTTTTACCCAGCCATGAAGTGTACACACGGCGTGATCAGGATGGCTGAGGGGCAAGGGAGGAAAGACTGGGAGGGAAGTGAGCAGCTGGAGAGAGAAGGGGGAGCCCTTCAGCTCTGCAGACCTGATGATGAAAATACAAAAAGTGACCAACACCCAGAAAATATAAGATGTTGCCTGTTAATTATGTTGCAAAGGAGAGCTGCCTCTGTCCAAGGCAGCCAAGGTAGTACTATAAGAATATCTACATCTGAGAAAGTCAAAACCTCAATGATCTTGCAGAAGATTTTAAAATCCAGGTCCATGTTTGCACAAATCAAAAGAACTGCAATATTTTCAGAAAGGAATTTGGGGTCGGGAGGGTGGGGAAGAGGGGTGGCAGGGAAGCAAATGGTTATCAAGCCATGGCATACAACTTAAAATGTCATCACTAAATCACTTTCTTTTGAATAAAACATTTCTTAAGAAATCACCAGAGGGTAATATAGCAATGAGTCTTATTATCGATGAAAAGAACTTTTGTATCTCCAGAAAATTGGTGTCTATAGAATTTCTTCCAAAGCGGTGAAACTGATTAATTCTATTGTGTTAGCAGAGTATTGTTCAACAATCATTTAATTTATCAGTATTATTTGGTGATGAGTACCATCCAGGATAGAATTGCACAGTAAGAAAACAATAATCTATGGCAATTATGATGGCTATAGCATCACTGCAATATTTCTTAATTTCCTCTTCTTCCCTGGTTTACTAAAACAAGGTACCTCTCTTCCAGCATCTTACTTGCCCTGCCTTTCATTAATAATAAAAGCACTATGTTTCCATGTGCCAGCACTGAGCTAAGCACCAGCTCACCAAGTCTCTTGCCAATCCCGTGAGGTAGGTACTATTATTATATTCCCATTTGAAAAAGTGAGGCTCAGACAGGTTAAGTAACTTGTTAAAAGTAACTAGCGGGTTCAGGATCCAGATCTAAAAGTGTCTTAACACCAGGACTTGCCTGTAAGGCTCTATTGTATTTTGTTAGTGTATATGGTTTCCAGTACTCTGTATTATGTACCATAGGGCTTCTCAACTTCATCAGTATTGACATTTTGGGCAGGATAATTCTTTGCCATTGGGGTTGTCCAGTGCATAAAGAAACGTTTAGCAGCATATCTGGCCTTTACCTGCTAGATATCAACAGCACTCCCCTAGTTATGACAAAAAAAAAAAATAATCTCTGTCACCTCATGTCCCCTAGAGGTCAAAATCACTGCTAGTTGAGAACCACTATTCTTCTATGCTGGAAGAATATATAAGCAGCATTGGTGGGATGTCTAGAACATTCACATAAATGATCTCATTTAATTCTTACTAAGACTTGTGGTTAGGTATTGTTAGTATCTTATATTATACCGGTAAAAAGTAAGAAAGACAAGGGACAAGGGGTGGGGCTAAGTCAATCTACTTAGCTACATTTCCTCTCTGTTAACTCACCAGCCATGGACCAATTATTTAGCTATATTAAAATACAGTCTTTCCATTGGTGTGTTTGGCCCCTAAGTAGTCTCCCAATTGCCACATCTCTGGTTCGTCTTCTCCTCACATTGCCTACCAAGGGCTCAACATACAGTTGCTTCCTCTTTTATGTCATTTTCTACTGCATCTTGTTAGAAAGTATTTGTGTCTCTTGTTTAGCCACATACTTACCCATTGACTATTCTTTTTAAGAGCAAAGGAAGATTATTTTTTCAAGACCAATACTCTGTTGTAATAGGCTTGTAATTATATCAGATTGGACAGGCAGGGGATCTCAGCATTGTCAGTAATTACACTGTATGTTGCATAGTCACAATTCCCCAATTTAGCTAGGCATCTCTTGGTGCCTGGAGTGTGCATCCCCTAATGGTTGTCCCAACCCTTTCTCACCTCCATTCAAGCCTCCACTCTCTTCCTTTCCTCACGCCATGTCCTGACAATATGGAGAACCTCTGTTGTAATTGCCCCCCATTTCCCAGCCCCACCTTCACACATGAGTTCTCTCTATAGGCAAGACCTTCTGCCCTCACAGCTCAGCTTCCTGTCCCTCCCACTTTGTGAGGACAAGATGCTGCTCCTTCAATGGTCCTAAGTCTCCTCTCTCTCCAGGTTCATCCTCACTTTTCCTCTCATCCTAGAAATAAGGCTTTAGAATGGTTTAAAAATAAGAAAGAGGGGTGACAGAAAGCTGAAAAGCTCAACCGTGTTTCCCCTTTCTAGCCAGTACTCTGTCTTCTCTTTAGAGTTGATTCTCTTTCAGGAAAATAATCCACACATTTTGCCTCCATCTCACCTGCTACTTAAACTTTAACCATGTTAAGTCTTAGGGTGGCCAACTATCCCCAGCTTGCCTAGAACTGTCTCAGTTTTACCAATGAAAGTTCCACTTACCAAGAAATACCACTCAGTCCCAGGCAAACTGGGACAGTTAGTCACTCATTTGTATTAAGTCCCTCCTGAGGGCAGGCACTGTTCTAAGTGGTGGGATAAGTGATGGGAAAGATGGACATGGAAACATGCAGGGTCCCTGTCCCAACACAGCTTCTGGTTAGCTTCATGCAACAGCAATAGTGTGTGAGAAAAGTCCAAGAGAGTGGCCATAGGCCCTTTGGAAAAGGGAGGGCAGGACAAAAAAAGGCATTTGCAGAAATTTGATGTGGCCCAAGGTTGGTAAAGGAGTGGCAGGGACCCACTCCTGCAGTCATGTAAGACATTGTTAATTCAATGGGGCACTCTTGCTCTCTGCACCTCAGTTTAGCTCTATGTACTACCATTTACCCAGATTAAGGCCTGTTTTCCATTTGGTATTTACTTGGTCATTGAACTGATCCAATGCTAGGAAACTGACTCACACTGTCCAAATTGACAAGTATAAACCATGAGTCCTCTTGCTAATATGTAGCAAAACACATAAACCAAACTAACTTATGCCTGACCAGAAGAATCCCTGGTACCTACTTAGAAGACATGAAAATCAGAACAGCATGTAGTGAGCAGTAGTATAAGTTGCAGGAATATCTCCACAATTTGGGGACAACTGTGCCTAAGCTTCTTTTATGTCCAGTGGATTCCTCAAGCACCTACTGCCTTATTTGCATGAAGTCTTACTCTCTCTGCTCTTAGAGTCTTTCCCTCTTCCTAGAGGTTGCCAGAACACTAGCAGCTTTTATTGTACAAAAGACAAATAGTCCAAAAAGGGGACCCAGGTTGGCTTTGCCATTCAAGTTAGTCTAGAGCTGGCATCTGTTAAATCTACTACTGTTATTGCTAGTTATACAACTGAGAGTTGTACAAATTGTACACACTGTGGAGCCTGCAAGCCAAGGAGATGAGTGCAGACTGTAATCAACCTATGCTTACTCTACTGCTGCCAAGAAGTGCACACAAGGAGGGGATATCTTGTTTTTAAAAATTTGCCTAAAGGCATGATATAGGTAGCCCCTCAGTTTTCACCTGTTTTGTCCCTGAAGGTTACTGCCGAAAATAGGTCCTACTCAGAAGAATAGACTTGCTGGGTACAGCTGCCTCCATTGGCCGAGAAGGCCCATGTATACGGTGGGAAGGTGATCTTTTCCCTCAGGGGCAGGGCCTAGGAGCACTGGGCCAGAACTGGTTCTGGCTCCTGTCACCTCAGAGAGCCACCTCAGAGAGCTCTCCATCCTCTCTTTGTAGCATCCACCAGAGTCATCAGCTTTTTCGTTTAAATCCTGTCCTGGAACTGTGGGTAACATGGGCTGAATGTTTGTGTACCCACAAAATTCATATATTGAAACCCTAATCCCCAATGTGATTAGGGTTTCAATATACGAGTTTGGAGGGAACACAGACATTCAGCCCATAATACCCACAGTATGTGACAGTATTTGGAGGTGAGGCCTTTGGAGGTGATTGGGTCCTGAGGGTGGAGTTCTCATGAATGGGATTAGCACCCTTATAAGAAGAGGCCAGAGAGCTAGCTCAGACTCTCTACAGGTGAGGACACAGAGAGAATACAGCCATCTGTAAATCAAGAGAGAGCTCTCACAAGGACCCAACCACGTTGGCACCTGAATCTTAGGCTCCCAGTCTCCAGAAATGTGAGCAATAAATGTCTGTTGTTTAGGACCTCCAGGTGGTAAGGGTAGCAGCCTGAACTAAGACGATGGGAACTCCCCCAGTGTCCCCAGTTTATTTCCTATTCCTAACTATCCTCGTCTAGGTGGCTACTTCTGTGACTAGACAGGAACCACCTGCCTTCTGTAGAGGCCACCGTGGGTGGGCCTGCCTACTTTAGCAGGTGGTTTGAATGATGCGTTAGATGATTCGTATAAAGACCCAGCATCATGTCAAGATACTTTTAAAACCCTCTTGTTGTTACCATTATTACCCAGCAGAGAGCAGGAAAAGAGTCCTGGACTTCCTGGTCCCTCCCTTCCCTGCATCCAGGGATTTTAATCTCAGGATTTAAAAGGTCACTGGAAGCTCTGTCACTGAAAACGCTCTGTCCCTCCACAATGACTCGGAATCCGTGACTAACCGGGCGGCCCCTTCACCGGAGCTGGGAGCAGCTTCGCAGGGAGCGCCGGCTGAGGGAGCCTTTACCGCAGAAAACAAAGCAAAACCTCGCACAAAGGACAGAAGTGGCTGGGTGGGCAGGCGAGGTGCGCTCCCAGCATGCTCTGCGCCCGGACCTTCCGCAGGAGCAGGCCTGCAGGGAGCCTCAGGACACCCAGTCCCCATGCGGAGCGCTGCTCAGAATCCGATCTCTTCATCAATTCTACCATAACAACGGGGTTTCAGTGCATGGCAGGGGATCAAGTGGCCCTGAGGAACTCAGGACGCATTTGAATGGCAGCCCAGAACTCAGGCAGAATCTGAATCACCTTGGCACAGGCCCGGGTCAGGGGTTGCTGCCAGCACATTGTAAGAAAAGCCATTCCGCACAAAGCCAGGCCACACAATGGCACGGGGAACAGGAAGCGCTGTAGCATGACTTTAATTCCTGTCCTCGCTCTGAGCAAGGCCACAGCTCAGCTGGGAAGGCCTCACCGTTGCTCCTGTGTGTTAATAGCCACTGCCCGGAGCAAGCTGGAAAGTGGGGAGACATCTGAACTACAGGTTTTCCACTTCAAATCCACCCTTTTGCAAAGCAGAAATTTGCTTTGCCAAAAGGTAAATTTGAAGTGAAAACCTGTACCACACAGCAATCCTGGACCTGGCATAGCCACACTGCACTGCCTTCTAGTGATGTCCTTGGTAGAATCGTTGACCCTTTCTAATGTTGTTTTCTTCATCTGGAAAGAGATAATAATAATAATATTCCCCAAGTTTCAGGGTTGGTGTGAGGATGAGTAGGTATATACTACAGGCAATAGGCCAGACACACAGCAGACTCCCAGGCAATGGCTGATGTCCTTATTTCTAAGAGTTGGCTATAACTGATTCCGCTATTTACAAGCAATGGACAAGTCAGTTACTTGACCATTTGTGAGTTATCAGTGTTACCATCTATCACTCTGGTCTCTGGGTGGTCGTGAGAGGAACTGAAACTTAAACAGGCTCCAGCATAACGTATGCCAACTGCCACGTGAAGGCATTAGCAGATATTCCTGATTCTGAAAATCACACTTCTGAGAACACAGTCCCTCTCTAGCTGTGAATTTCATCTGGAGTCTGTGGAAGATCAAAGTCCTGTTGGTTAGTTACTGGTTTCCAATTCTAAGCTAATACATGCAGCTGCCTTTTAGGACAGTTTGATATAATTTCTTCTGAGTGAGATTTTCCTTTCTTTTGGCTAAGGTTAAAGTTTCAGATATAGGAGCAAATCATAGACTTTTAGGACTGATCTTACCTAGGAGAGCAGAACTGTCTGCAGTCCAGGCTGTTTTTTAAGTATCGCCTCAGGGAAGAAGAGGGCTTGAAACACAGCCGGGGGTTCCACCAACACCTGCTGAAGTGGCTGGTGCAGCTGGGCCTGGCTGGAACCCCATTTGAAAATCGCTGCTCTGTGCCAGTTGCTTCCTACAGAGGCACTGGAGGACTGGCTGCTTGCCCCTCTGTTTTCACCTGTTTTGTTCCTCACAGCCCCCCCCCCCCCCCGAGTTGTCAAAATGTACAACTAGAGCATGTAAAAGGTGGGGCTAATCTTGCATTGGCCAAGTCACAGGATAATATCTGATGAGAGAGAAATAAGATCTTTTGTACACAGTTAAAAATAATTTAAATATTTATACTCTATGTGGCACCAAGGGAAGAAAATCTGTCCTTTTGGCCAGTAAAAGTGTTTGATGTTGAAAAGAGGAAATCTAAAATGTAAATTACAGCCTTTGCCTGGCCAAAATGAGCAGGTTGCTTACAC
Organism: Antrozous pallidus; assembly: GCA_027563665.1. Classification (NCBI taxonomy): domain Eukaryota; kingdom Metazoa; phylum Chordata; class Mammalia; order Chiroptera; family Vespertilionidae; genus Antrozous; species Antrozous pallidus. Next base: position 52,961,756 of record CM050520.1, on the reverse strand, counting down.
CTCCCTGAATCTCAGTATTTTTCCCTCTATATATAATGAATATACTGATGATGTTATGTATCTGGCTTGCTTTGTTATGCCCTAGCGAGGTGCAAGGAAGGAAAGCGTTGTCCATGTTTTATACAAAGCAAAGCAGGGAACAATGTGAGGAATCTGGAGTCCACATCTTCCCCTAGCTTGCTCTGTGACATCAGGCAAGTTTTCATTTTAGTGCCCTAGTTTTCTCCCACCTTCGAAGAGGAACCAGTAACGCCTAATGCTGGCCACACCCGGATGCCACAGGGCCAAAAATAGCGGTGCTTGTGAAAGAAGGTGAAAAGGCAGGAAGCGTGTACATGTATTAAATTACAATAGTGCTATAGTCTCCATTTCACAGATGCTGAAACAGAGTCTGTCCCGCTGATTTGGGCAGAACTGGGGCTTTGGCCAGGCCCTATGTGCTCCGTGTCTCCGCCTCCAGTGGGCATCTCTCACGCTCTGTTTAACAGCGCTGACTTCTCTTTTCTCTTGGTTGTTAATCTGCCTGAGGTGGAGGCAGGCCCAGACCCGTTCTTTGAGTGAGGGCAGGAAGAATAGGGCCATTTATATTGCTGCTCAGATGACTGGAAAATCCTTTTATCCTGCTCCACTGAAGAGCAACTCACATGCGAACTTGAGGAATACCAAGACCTAAAGAGCCATCTCGTGGTTACAGTTGAGAATGACTCCATCGTCTTTTGCTTCCTTGGCATAGAGCTGTGGTCAACTCTCGAACGGCTCTTTGGACCCTTGAGTGTGCCTCTTCCACAAAATACCATGGCCTGGGCGAGTCTATTTTGAAGAAGTGGTGTTAGAAGGAGTTTAAGTTTAAAAAATTTGGCTCTCAAAAGAAATTTCAATCATTGTACTGTTGATATTTGGCTCTGTTGACTAATGAGTTTGCTGACCACTGGCATAGAGGTAACAGGAGTGGATTTTTCTTCCTCTCTTAAATTTGTGCCTGCTCTGGCAACCACCAAACGGAGAATAAGGTAACTGTCTATCTTGTCTGCTTGTACACTGACTTCAAAGTAATGCAGGATGAGAAACCATCAACAAAACAACAAGAAAGCCTACTGCATGGGAGAACATATTTATCAATGTTATCTCAGATAAGGGTTTAATCTCCAACATTTACAGGGAACTCATACAACTTAACAAAAGGGAGATAAACAATCCAATAAAAAAATGGGTAAAGGACCTAAATATACATTTCGAAAGAGGACATACAGAAAGCAAAGCAGCATATGAAAACATGCTCAAAGTCACTAAACATCTGAGAAATGCAAATCAGAATGACAATGAGGTACCATCTCACACCTGTCAGAATGGCTACGACCAACAAAACAACACATGACAAGTGCTGGTGAGGATGTGGAGAAAAAGAAACCCTCATGCACTGCTGGTGCAAATGCAGACTGGTGTAGCTACTGTGGAAGACAGTATGGAGTTTCCCTCAAAAAAATTAAAAATGGAACTCCCATTTGACTCAGTGATCCCACTTTTAGAACTATATCCCAAGAGATCGAAACACCAACCAGAAAAGATATATGCACCTCTATATTCATAGCAGCACAATTTACAATAAGATTTGGAAACAGCCTAAATGCCCATCAACAGATGAGGGGATTAAAAAACAATGGTACATATATAAAACGGAATACTACTCTGCTGTAAAAAAAGAAGGGACTCTTACCATTTGCAACAGCATGGATGGACCTGGTGAGCATTATGCTAAGTGAAATAAGCCAGTTGGAGAAAGATACATATCACATGATCTCACTCATTTGTAGAATATAATGAACAACATAAACTGATGAACAAAAATAGAGCCAGAATCATAGAAGCGTTGAACAGGCCACCCAATCTAAGAAGGAAGGTGGGCAACGGTTAGAGATCAACCAAAGGACTTGTATGCATGCATATGAGCATAACCAATGGACACAGATTGTAGAGGGGTGAGGTCAGCATGTGCTGGGGGGGGGGGGTGGGAGTGGTTAGGGAGAGGTTAATGGGGGGAAAGAAGACTTATGCAATACTTTAAACAGTAAAGAATTTAAATTTAAAAAGTCATCCCTAGTAGGGGGTGTGCAAGAGGCAGCTGATCGATGTCTCTCTCTCATCGATGTTTCTGACTTTCTATCCCTCTCCCTTCTGCTCTGTAAAAAAAAATCAATAAAATAAATAAATAAATAAATTTAAAAAGTCAGACAAAAATAAAAACAAAATGATGCAGGATGAAATCTGGGAACCTCTGTAGACCTGAACTGTGATGAAGTCAGGGTTTCCACTCTTAGCTCCTGGCTTACAGTTAGAAACGTCCATGTGACTCAGCCTTAGGTGACGGAATGTGAATGGAAGTGGTATCTTTCACTTGTGCGTTGGGCCCATAAAACCTCCCTGGTGTGATCTTCCATGCTTTTTCTCCTTTTGTGGTTTGAAACAGATGGTCTTGGTAGACTTGGGATTCATGTGCTGAAGGTGGAGCCAAAGATGGAAGGATGCAGGCATTAAGCCTAATTAATGGACATGGACAACAGGGGGGTGGGGGCATGAATGGGAGGTGGGGGATAAGGGGGGGATAAGGACACATATGTAATGCCTTAAACAATCAATCAATCAATCAATCAATCAAACCAAACCAAAACAAACAAAAAAACAAAGGTGGAAGAAATCTGAGTCTCCATGTCCCCATTTAGAGGACAGTATGTGTCAATGAAGAAAACCTCTCCTGGATTTCACGTGAGCAAGAAATAAACCTCTATCATCTTTGAGCCATTACATATCTTTGTGTTTGTTTCTTACGGAAGTTAGAGTTATCTTGACCAATACAGTGTGTGTGTGTGTGTGTGGGGGGGGGGGTGGCTAATCAGATCAACAATGGGAATTGGAGACAGATTTATCATGAAGCCCATGAAGTTCTATCTTTAAGGTTCCTTCCTTACACAGGCCCAGGGTGTGTGTGTGGGGTTGGCCCCTGGCAATGTGTTCATACAGTTTGCTTTATAAAACTTGTAGGAGTAGGATACTTTTTAAAATCCTCACCTAAGAATATGTTCACTGATTTGAGACAGAGAGAGATATTGATGAGAGAAAGAAACATAGATTGGTTGCCTTCTGTATACACACTGATAGGTTATTGAACCTGCAGCCTAGGCATGTGACCTGACTGGAAATCAAACCTGCAACCTTTATGGTTCACGGGACACCATTCCAACCAACTGAGCCACCCACCTGGCCAAGGAAAAAGCAAGATACCTGTATTTTTATTATTTTTTAAATTAAGTTTATTGAGATAACATTGGTTAATAACATTATATAAATTTCAGCTGTACAACATTATAATTTGATATCTCTGTACTCTATTGCATCCTTATCACCAAAAATCTAGTTTCCTTATATATATGACCTTTTTCTTTGGTTGCAAAAAGCTGTATTGTTTCATTTGGTTTGATGCATGGGAGAGAGCTTCAAGGTGGTTAAAAGAATGGCTAGTAGTTTTTGGAAAAGGCTCAGGTAAAAGCCAGACATCAGGGGAATGCAGAGGGGCCCCTCAAAGGCCTCTGGGCTCCGAAGGCTCCTTGTTATGCTTGAGGGTGAGCCTTTCAAAGACATACTCGTCCAGCGCAGCCTGGGGCTGGCCAGCTTGGGGATATTAGATGGTCGCTCATCTTCTTGATGAGTTTCATCTGCTCACCCAGAAAGTGGATCTGCAGGAAGTCATAGCAGTGAGGGTCTGCTCAGGTAGAACCAGAGCCTACAGCTCCCAAAGGAGCTGGTTCAAGTTCCTCTCCAAGGCCAGGGTGGCTTCTATGGTGCCCTGAGTTTTGCCCACTCATCTTGGGAAGGCTTCAGCATGTCCTGGGAGTGACCGTGGTCACTGCGCTGGTTTTGAAACTTTAAGAGCTGTTTTGAGCCCTTGCACTTCTTCTCCAACTTGTGGAGGAAGTGGCCATGCCCTCCAGAGCCACATCTTTGTGGTCGAAATAGAAGCTCAGAGGGAGGGAGGTGTGGGGGGCCTGCAGATGCAGGCTGGCCAGGGGGTTGATTGCAGCCTCCACCTCTGTGGAATAATTCCAATGAATTTGGGAGCTCATCCTTGTTTGGCAATGAGGAGTTAAGGTAGAAAAAAAATCCCGGTGTGTTAGCTGGTCTTGGAAATGAAGGTGGTGACTGGATAAGATGCTGGAAGGTGGTGGGAGGCTGGAAGATGGGGCATCCCTGAGTCTGTTCCATCCAAACACTGTTGAAGCAAGAGATAGATCCAGGACCACCAAGGGCACAGTATGTATGACCTTTTTACTCAGTTTGCCCTCCCCCTTCGTCCTTTCCTCTGGTAACCACCATTCTGTTGTCTGTAAACAGTAAGATACTTATAGCTTCGTGCAACTGGTTAGAATACCTGTCTCTTTCCTCTTCAACTGCCCCACCAGCACACTTTACTTTGTGCTCGATGTTATTGGAGAGGCCACAGGAATTTTTCATATGCCTCGAATGGGAAGTTAAGTGGGGATACATTTAGTTTGAATTTAGTGGATGTATCTGTGGTTTCATATCTCTTCCATGGAGAAATGTTATTGCCAGCTGTTCAGCGCAGGATGGGTTTCGAGGAATCCTCACACACTCGCTGAGCATCATTAAAACAAGGTGCAGGGTCAGAGGTTGTACAGCAATAGAACCTGTTCTAAAGTGACCAGTCCAGGAAAAATGTGATCAGTAGAGGAGAAACAAGATTTGAGAAATGTTAAGCTGTCAGGAGACAGTCTGTAGAAATTTCTTGTGATCCATTAGATGCATAAAGTTACTAGCAGATTTTTAGTTCTTATTGACCCTTTGTCAAAATTGAATTTCTCTTTTGTCAGAAATACACTTAGTGTTTTTTCAAAGCCTGTATAATTCTAAATACACCTTACATTCCCATTCTTTTTAAAATGAGAATAGCTTAATGGATAAAATTTTAATATAGTACTTGAACTGAACTTTCAAAAGATGTTTTGGAACATTTCAATAAATTACAGACTTCTGATTTAACCACATTTTGACAAATTTAAATTTAGTTATTTTCAAAGGACTGAGAGAAAATACAAAGGTAATAGAATTTCAAGCAAAAACAACAAATAAGATGAGGAAAATAATAAAAATTATTCTAATCTCAAATGAATTGAAACTTTTTTTCTGATCACATCTAAGGCAGTTTTCAGCCAGTAAAAGTGGTGATTTGTTACAGCAGCAATAGGACACTTACATCGCCAGTGGGGTTGGCAATCTGTGATCACACATCCCCCAAGTGACTCCGATGCACCTGTAGTGTGTGAGCCACCACCTGTCCTTACCTGCCTCACCAGATTGCACTTGTGGGTTCCCACGGCTGTCTCTGGATTGCTTGGGAGCAGGGACTGTGACTTTGTGCTATATCATCTCAGGCCTTTCCCACCCACCAACTGTCTTCCGCACTCTTCCTGCTACAAAGTTGAAGCTTCTCTTTCCTCTCTGCTGCTGCTGGCTGCCTAACTGAACATGGATTTTGTTTGGGAATCCAGGCCCTCAGTGACTTCACAGTTTTGTAGCACTGGGAGGGGGAACTGAGATCTATAATATGAATAAGGTTTAATCATGACAAGACAGACCTAATGAAAATTAGTCTTATATCCTTGGACCTAAAGTGATTAAGCCATGAAGCCCTACAGCCATCTGCCCATTAAAAAAGAGAGCCAAGGATACTTGGTATGTTCTGTTTTTTGTTTTTGTTTTTTTGGTCCCAGGACAATGATTTCCATGTAGTTTTGACAGAAACCATTTCTTTCTGGAATCTACTTCAATGAGCTTTTAACCCTCTAATTAAATCACTCTTCTGCTTTGACAACTACATGTTCTGGGATAAAATAGTCTACAAGATTTTCTTCTAATGAATCCCACTGGGATCTAATGGGAGCCTAATAGTCCCTTTAATTGGTGTGTTCTGCATGAGGAGGCGTAAGCCAACTGCCAAGACCAGAGTGTCCTCACTGCTAAGAGCTTCAGGCCCTGATTTCTGGCAGTTATTTACCTGGACAGATGGTAGACCGGCCTATCATTGCAGAGACTTGTCTACCTGCATAAGGAGGAAAAATGCATTCTCAAATCAAACATTAATTAGCTCTCCAGAAAGTCACTTTGCAATTTAAACAAATTTTGTTTCCAGTATGTAGCCACCATGGTATAACTCTAGGTAACTTATACATGGCTTAATTTGCATAAGAGTATGACATATACCGGATACCTTGGTTTGTATACCTTCCTCATTGTCTGAGGCCTAGTTCAAACACCAGCCTCTGCCAAACAAACCACCTTTGGCCTCCACTACAAGGGGTAAGATGGTGTGGGAAGACTATAGGTTTTGAAGTGGCACTTAATCTGTATTCCCTTCTACCAATAGTTTTATGATGGTGTGTAAATTCTTTAATATTTCTAAGTGCAGTCTCCTGAGCTATACAACACAGTATTATTGTAAGGATATAATCTGCTATGCTAGACAATGCATATTAAGTAGAAAATATCGTTGTTTCTTTATCTGTTCTCTTCTAAGCACATGATTCATATTGTACCAAGCATTTACTTCATTCTGCCTAGTATTATAGTCAATTTTAAAATTAGTGTGTGTAGGCTAGATTCTGATAACAAAAAGACCCCCCCCCACACACACACAATGATTCAACACAATAAATGTTGATTTCTTGCTCTTTTACTAATCTTGTTACTACCTGAACTATGGTCCCTAAATTGCTTTATGATTCTACCTTGCTTGGGTCAAACTCCTCAATAGTGTTGACTAGAGGCAGGTCTTAGCAGCCTGTCCTGTTTCCTTTTTCTTCCAGCCTCTCCCATGTTTCCATCTTTGTAGGACCTAAGCTGTATCATATCATACCATCTACCAGGGGAACTGGGAGTGAGAAAGGGAGAAAGGGAATCAGGGAGGGAGGGAGAGAGACTGGGGAGAGAGAGAGAGAGAAAGAGAGAGAGAGAGAGAGAGAGAGAGAGAGAGAGAGACTCAAAACACAAAGAGATATAGAGGAGACCAAGAAAGGCCTTGTCTAGTCCCGTCAGACAATCAGACATCACCTTTGTTTGTCTCCTTTCAGGGGCTCGTTCTCCTCTTGGCAAGTGTGACAGATGGGGTTGAGGATGAAAAGCTGGAGCTACTGGGTCGGTCTGCTAACAATTGTGCCATGTTTCTGCCCAGTGCAGGTAAGGACCCTCTTTTCAGCATGGACACCCATTGGAAAATTTCTCTTTTCATTAAAAAGAGCAAAGTTCACTGCTCCTCCCAAGGCTTCCCTGTGTGTACAACACAGCGTTCTCAGAGCAGAGAGGGAAGACACTGTGCTCACCCTGTCCTTTGAACCTGTATCAAGCTATTAGCCTTTTGAACTGCAGTTTCTCTGTGTAATTACATGACTGCATTCACCACTAGGTTGTGAGTGCCTCAAAGACAGGCCTGAGCTTTATCTGCCTTGCTACCTGTCCCTGGCAACTTGCACCAGGCAGAAGTGCAATGAGATTGGTAAAATGTGTTTGGGAGACACAGAGAGAGAACACAGCAGAACAGAACTTGAGTCAAAACCAGCAGAAACCAAGAATAAGCTGGGTTACCTAAAACAGGGCAAAAAGGGCCTTGGGGGTGTGTGACACAGGGTGGCTGTCATGTTAGTCACCAGCGTCCAGGACTTCCCCAGAACACAAGGTGCCAGACTCAGGGTAGGAAGGGTCACTCTAGGGCTTTCCTGCAGGAGGGGAGAGAGCCAGCACAGAGCTGGGTTTCTCAGCTGCAACTTCTGACCCTATCCTTCAAAGGCCCTCTGCCTGCAGCCGAACAGAGCAAAGAGCATATGCATTGAACATTTTTTTTGGTTTCTCATGAGGAGTCAGGCTCTATTCTAGAATTAATTCTTAATGGCAACTTGATGAATGAGGTATTGTTATCCACATTTTACAGAGGAGTACACTGGACTCACAGTGCTTAACTTTTCCAAGGGCACACAGCTAACAGGAGGGAGACTTGAACTCAAAATCAGACCATTTTATTATTTATTATATGTATACTTTTACTTATTATACACCTATTTATATCACACATCCTATGTGTCACATAGAATACATATATAAAATTTGTACTAAGTTAGACAGTCAGCAAGACACCATCCCTGTCCTTGTAAAGGGATTAGAGATAAGGAAACATGTCCTAAGCACATAGGGGCCAAGGAGGCTGGTGGTGGATTAATACATGGTGCCCGGTAGGTTTGAAGGAAAGGTCCAAGGGTCTGGCAAATGTCAAGGAAGTGGTTTAAGTAGAGAACGTTGGGATGGGGTCTTCCTTTTTTTTTTCAACCTTATTTTTTGTTTATTTATTTTTCATTTAAAATGTGACCTCACGGCCCATTTGTGAGGACCAAATGCTATCTGAATATACCTGAAAAACCTCTTCCAGTCACTCAGTTGTGTTCATGCAACGTATGCATTTTTGGTGCCTCTGATTTCTAGGACCAATAGCAGGTGCTGGGGACACACTGGGCGCGAAGCAGGTGTGGTCCCACCCTGACCTCTTGCAGCTGTAATCCTACGGGGGACACACATTTATCCAGTTTCACAGACATATTTAACTTCACACTCTACAAAATGCCTTGCCTGTTTCTTAAAACTACAAAGGGAAATGATTGGCTAACTATCAGTAACTAGGTTCTGGTACCAAATTCCAACTTGCAGGGGGCGGGGGGAGGTGTGGATTTCCTCACATCAATAAGGAACTCTCAAAACCAGCTGGGTGTCCTACAGTTCAACTCAATTCTGATACTTTCTACTTGGTGATAGAATCAGGTCCCACAGGTTATGGCTCAGTTCTATAAGACTGACATCCCTCCCCCCCCCCCCCCCCCCCCCCCCCCCGCTCCACCCGCTACCCCCTGCCACTCCCAGGCTCAAGTTGTCACCTGTACTCCTGACTGATTCAGGGCTTTCTACGACCCCCTCCTTGGATTCAATTAATTTGCTAGAGTGGCTCACAGAACTTAGAAAACATCTTACTTACTAGATTATCTGTTTATTATAAAAGAACATAATTCAGGAACAGCTTGATGGAAGAGACGCACAGGGCATGGCATGGGAAAGGGCACAGAGCTCTCATGCCCTCTCCATGTACAGCTCTGCCCCCCCCCCCCCCCCGAATCTCCACATATTCATCACCCAGAATGCTCTCAGAACCCAGTCCTTTTGGGTTTTATGGAGGCTTCCTGACATTGGCATGCTTGATTCAATCATCAGCCAATGGCATCTGATTCAACCTCCAGCCCCTTTCACTTCCCCACAGGTCAGGGTGTGGGGCTGAAAGTTTTAACTAATTGCCTGATTGGGTTCCTGTAGCAACCAGCTCTCCCCCCCCCCCGCCCCCCCCCCCCCCCCCCCCCCCCCCCCCCCCCCCCCCCCGCCACCAGGCGCTTTCCAAAAGTCACCCCATTAACATAATAAAAGACACTTTTACAAGCTCTCAGCATTTAAATTCCAGGTTTTTTAGAAAGTTATGCCTGAACTGGGGTGAAGGCCAATAATATATTTCTTGTTGTAAATCACAATATCACAGTGAGGTATTATGAGAGGTTAGTGTGAGAGGGAGTTAAGTGCCACAGAGGCATTTGGAATTTAAACCTCTGGACTCACTCCCAGGTAGGCAGTTTCTCTGTCGGGCAACATCTAGCTTGCAAATGTTTACTAGATGGCACTGTGTATGGAGCTCCTTTTTGAAATCAGGCAGCTTGGAATTTAAATTCTGGTTCTGGTCTTTCCTAGGTGGGTCACATTGGGAGAGTGACTCAGCCTCTCCCAATGAGCCTCACTTTTAAGTGATTGAGATTAATGATGACGAGGAAGATGAGAATTAACATTTATTGAGGCCTCACATGTGCTTTGAACCATCCTGAATATATTGACTCACTTTATAAGACTGTTGTGGGGATTAAATGAGCTAATCCTGAGGAGGAACCAAGATGGCGGCATAAGTAAACACCTATTTTGCTGCCCCACACAACAATTCCAAAACTACAACTTAACAACAAAACAAACATCATCCAGAATCACTGGAAAGCTGGTTGAGTGAAAATTCCACAGATAAAAGTAAAGATAGGACACTGTGACTCAGAGGAGCAGCGGTGCACAGCCTTGAAGATACGCGTGGAGAGAGGTTCGGAGCCGTGTGCATGCGAGCCATAAAGGGTGGGCAGCAGCAAACCCGGCTGGTTTTCTCCAATGGGGAGGGCGGAGGTGTACCGCTGCGCTGATTCCCCAGTTCCAGGCGAGGCCTGAGGTCTGGGAAAGGCACGCTAAAGCCCGGGCGCAGCTGAGGTCTGCAAGTTTGAGGAGAGTGTGTGTAAACTTGGAACAGCAGTTTGCACTACCGCACAGAGAGGACGCATGACTTGCTTCCTCATTTGGGAGACCACTGGACTGCTTTGTTTTACAACCCTGGGCAAGACTTTGGGTGTGCAGACTCATTTCGGGAGAGGCTGAGTTGTCTGGCAACAGGTGGAGACCAGCGGCAGCTTTCTCTTGGAGGTGCCTTGTAGCCATTACCACCCAACACAGAGACCGCACGCCGCATAGGGCGGAGCTGACGCTGACATTGCCTGCTCAGCCCAGAGACTCCACCCATCCAACCTGAACACAGTTTACCTTCACAGTGAATTGGCCTGGAGGTGAAACCCTCCTAGGGCTAACAACAACAAGCTGGGCTTAAATTAAAAAATACTGTACAACCCATAAAGGATTGCAGTAAGAGTATCCACCTCAGGTAACTGGGGAGGCTAAGCCACTGTCCCTTAGAGGACATCTACCACACAAATAAATAAAATAATAATGTAAAAAAAAAAGAGCTAATCCCATCTAATAAAAGAGTAATATGCAAATTGACCGCATCTCTGCTACACCCACAAGCCACACCCACCAGCCAAACAGGAGTGGATATGCAAATAAACCCCAACCAAGATGGCTGTGGCCACTGAGAGTAAGAGGGAGGCTTGGGTTTCCCTGGTTATGGAGGAAGCTAAGCTTTCCACCTGCCCTTGCTGGACTAGGCCTTCACTCAATGCTACAAAGTCTCAGTTATAGAAGATACATAAATCCCAACAGAAATGGCAGCAGCCATGGATCTGGAGAGAGCAGAGGCTAGAGTTGCCCCTGGCGATGGAGGAAGCCAAGCTTCTGCAGCCCTGGCTGGCCTAGGCCTCCACTCCAGGCTACAAAGTTTCAATTATAGAAGGTAAATAAATTCCAACAGAAATGGCTGCTGCCACAGAGTGAGCAGAAGGCTTGGCTCTGCTCCAGGCTACAAAGGTTCAATTGTAGAAGATAAATAAATCCCAGATCCCAGGGCCCCCACTTGGGTTGCTGGGGGACATGGCCGGCCTGCAAACCACAACAGGCCCCTTGTCTAGGCCACCCCATGCTCCAAAGGAGCCCAACCTGATCCAGGACACCCTTCAGGGCAAATCAACTGGTTCCCACCCATGCACAAGGCCTCTATCCTGTCTAATAAGAGAATAATATGCTGATTGACCATCACTCCAACACACAAGATGGCTGCCCCCATGTGGTCAAAGTCCTTCCTCCATGTGGACACAAGATGGCCACTACAAGATGGCTAACAGGGGAGGGCAGTTGGAAGGGACCAGGCCTGCAAGGTAGGGCATTTGTGGGCAATCAGGCCATCAGGGGAGGGCAGTTGAGAGAGACCAGGCCTGCAAAGGAGGGCAGTTGGGGGCGATCAACTCTGCCAAGGAGGGCAGTTAGGGGTGACCAGGATGGCAGAGGAGGGAAGTTGAGGGTGATTGGGCCTTCAGGGAAGGGCAGTTGTGGGAGGAGGGGAGAGACACCGGCCTGCAGGGGAGAGCAGTTGGAGGGAACCAGGCCTGCAAGGGAGAGCTGTTGGGGGCATCTAGCCTGCAAAGGAAGGCAGTTAAGGGTGACCAGGCCAGCAGAAGAGGGAAGTTGGGGGCAAACAGGCTAGCAGAAGAGCAGTTAAACATCAATCAGGCTGGCAGAAGAGTGGTTAGGGAGTGATCAGGATAGTAGGTAGAAGCAGTTAGGAGCAATCAGGAAGGCAGGCAGGTAAGCAGTTGGGAGCCAGCAGTCCTGGATTGTGAGAGGGATGTCCCATATTGGAGAGGGTGCATGCTGGGCTGAGGGACACCCCCCCCCTGTGCACAAATTTTGTGCACTGGGCCTCTAATCCTATAATAAAGAGGCAATATGCAAATTGACCATCATACTCTCACAAGATGGCTGCCTACAACCTGGCTAGCAGGGGGGTTAGTGAGGGATGACGAAATGACTGAACAAGCAGGCTGTGTGGGGTGACCAGGCTGGCAGGGGGGATCATTGTGGGTGATTAGGCTCGTGAGGGGACAGTGAGGGGCCACTAGGCTGACAGGGGGTCAGTTGGGGGTGCCAGGCTGGCAGGGGGGCAGTTGGGGGCAACCAGGCTAGTAGGGGGGCAGTAAGAGCTGACCAGGCTGATAGGGGGCAGTTAGGAGTGACCAGGCTGACAGGGAGGAGGCAGTTGAGGGTGACTTGGCTGGCAACAGAGGGCAGTTAGGGGTGATCAGGCAGGCAGGCAGGTGAGCAATTATGAGCCAGTGGTCCAGGATTGTGAGAAGGGATCGGGCCTAAACCAGCAGTTGGACATCCCCTGAGGGGGTCCCAGATTGGAGAAGGTGCAGGCTGGCCTGAGGGGACCCCCCATGCACTAATTTCATGTCCTGGGCCTATAGTATACTCATAAAGTGTGTAGCACACTTGGTAGCACAAAGCAGTAATCTGAAAACAGTAGCCCATAATCGTGTGATGAGGTGCATCTGTTGCACGTGTAAGCTTGCCAATGGTAATGAAGCTATCTGGAAATTGGTTTATTTTTCATTAAACTAGCAACTCTACAAAATATCTGTCACTTACAAAATATCTGTCCCTAGGGAAGGAGGGGGGGGGGGAGGGGAGCCTGTACTGTGATATTGTGACATTTGAAAAACTTTAATATACACACACATATATGCTTCATCTAGTACATTTTTGATACTTATCCTTTACTCAAAATTATAATTTACATAGAAGTAAATTCTCAGACTTTTCAATCATTCAATCAGCCCTCACCTAAAGTGGACTCTGCTACATGTATATTCATAATTGTATGAAATGCTTCAGCCAATTCTGGGCACAGTTCCCCAGGGTCCTATATAGCTCTGCATTTAAGCAGTCGATTCCCAGTACAAACGGGTAGCACAGTGACTGAAAGACAAAGAAAAAGGGCTTGAGTAACCCCAATTCTCTGTGCAGATCATTCTTGGAACCTGTGGATTCACTCTTGGGAGCATCGCTTCACCTGTCAACCACCCTTTACCTTAATATTTAATTCCATTTTTATTTTCATTATGATGCATATAGATAGATACACTGTGTCAGAAAGGAATGGTTTCACTGCTTGTATTTTTTTGTCTGCACATTCTGCTTATTTAATTTCATGATTATTACTGAAAATAAATTTATTTTATGAAGAATGGAGGGGGTGGTTAAAAACTGATCCTCATCAGGTGTCAAATATGCTGGCATAGACCTTTAATATAATTCTTTTCACTCTTCTCAATTCCTAGGTGAGTTAAGAGAAGCTTCATTGTCTTTAGTTACATAAACCTGTGGGTGAAAATACTATTGCTCCAGCCCGAGTTCCACATTGGTAGGAAGTTGAGGTGTGTGTGTGGGGTGAGGGGGAGGAGAGTGAAGACTCATTGACTTTCCTAATTTCTCTACCCCCACCCCACAATTAGGTAACACGTGTGGTCTATATACAATATCAGTATCTGTGAGGCTGGCCATGAGTGAAGACGCTTTAGTGCCCTGATGTTGAAATACATGATGCAAGAAGTGAGCTCATGTGGAGAAAATGGGTGGGGAACTCCCAGGACCAGGGCTAGGGTACTGGTGGCAGCTGTTACATCCCTAGATGTCCCTAGACCCCTAACTAAGAATGTCCTTATTGCTGAGATTATGGAAAGGGGGTAAAGCCTGAGGGGGTTACAAGATGCTGTCGCAGGAAAGTTTTTTTCTCTCGCTAAAACATGTTCTGAATGTACTCTTCGAATTCACATGGGAAATATTTATCCCATTTTCCCATGAGTGGCAGATCCCATGACAGTGATAAACTATATAAGATCATGTGGTCCTGATGTTCTATTCTGTTGTTACTCCAGGACCTCAGAGAGGGCACTGAGGCTGATTTACCTGCTTTATCGGCAGTCTCACCCGCCTGTAAACCAGCTGAGAGAATCAGGAGCTGAATTGAGGGGACAGCAATCCCCTCTTGTCCGACGTTTTGCTTTCCATGGTTTCAGTTATCATGATCCACCCGGGACTGAAAATATTAAATGAGGAGTTCCAGGATCAAACAATTCTAAGTGTGAAACTTCACACCATCTGAGTAGTGTGATGAACTGTGTGCCATCAAGCTCCACCCTGCCCAGGACGCAAGCGCCGCCCCTTCCCCGCCTTTGCCCAGCGTCATCACCCCGCAGAGCCCGCTGTAGATCCTTCGGCTCCGTGACCATTTGGTTATCACCCGACTGTCCAGGTATCTCAGTGTTGGTATTCAAAGAGCCCCTCATTTTACTTCATAATGGCCCCGAGGCGGAAGAGTGGTGATGCTGGCAATTGGGATATGCCAGGAGAAGCCACAAAGTGCTTGTTACATCCCTACCAGCAGGAGGCCAAGAGCCATCACCAAGCTATGCCGCAGCCCTCCATCGTTTGCCTCACTTCAGCTCATCACCTGCGCATTGCATTGTATCATCTCAACAAGAATAAGAAGGGTGAGTACAGGACAAGGAGATATTTTGGTGCATCCCCACACACAAAGAGAGACCACCTCCAGGTAACTTTTATGGCAGCATATTGTTATACTTGTTTATTTTATTGTTATTGCCATTGACCTGTTACTGTGCCTCCTTTAAAAATTGAAAGTTTACCTAGTTATGTACACTAGGTCCTTGAGTAATGTTGTTTCATTATAACGGTGATGAGAAAAAAAATATACCAACTCCAAGCCAGGGCCACTGTCCGGCTACAGTTGGCACTTTCTCCCCACACCTGGGTGAGTTTCCTCCACGTGCTCTGGTTTCCTCTGCCATCCTACAGGGGAGCACCTGAGGTGAGTGGGCGTGTCTCAGTCTCCGAATCTGAGTGAGCAGGTGTGAGCTGCCTGGTGATGAAAAGGCATCCAGTCCCGGCCTGGTTCCCGCCTCCCACCCTGAGCTACGGGGATAAACTCTGGCCACCCACGTTACCCTAAACTGGAATGAGTTTGGACAATAATCTTTCTTGTTTTTTTTTTAAAATTATTATTATTCTTTGAAGTACTTCAAATAGCAGTACATACGTCTTCCCCTCTTCCCCCCATTGTCCTTCCCCCAGCCCCCCCATCCCCCAGCACACGTCCTCACCTGCCCCCCACCCCAGCCCCAGTGTCCTGTATCCACTGACTATGCCTACATGCACGATCTTTCTTGTTTTTATTATGGTTCGTAAATGTACACACAGGTCACACTTATTTTAATGTTTAGGGTCTTACTATTAGGAGTGCTTTGGGTCTTATTTGAGAAGTTTGGTGATGATTTTGTGACCAGAAATATGTCATAACTTATGTATATAGATTAGCCTACTGTAAACTTGGTTTTGTTATGTCATTAGCTTAGAGTAACTAAGAACCCACCGAAGATGTTAAGTGAGGATTTCCTGCCTGTATAGGGAAAAACCTAGTGTATTTGGGGTCCGGTGCTGTCTGTGGTGTCAGGCAGCCTCAGGGGGTCTTGGAATGTATCTTCCGTGAATAAGGGGGATTACTGTAGTTTGAGCCCCGGATTACAGAAATAGAGAATCAGGTCCTCGAATTTATCCCATAATACATGCAGGCTCAGTAATGCCTCAGGACTAGATAAACAGGGACACTTCCACACGTCAGAGGCACTGTGTTTCAGAAGCAGATTCTGTGATGGAGGTTAGCATGCAGGATGGTTACTAAGGTGTGCGCTATTGATCGGCACCTATTGGAAACTGGATAGGACTGAACAGGGAGCTGAGCTGCAGTGCAGGCTCAAATACAGCCTCAGCCAGCCTGCGGGGAGCTCCAGAGCTAGAATGGTCTTCTAGAGGAGTCGGGCCGAGATGCCAGGCCTTTGGACCACTGTGTCAGTATATCTGGGTCACCCTTGGGAAGAGGGTGGCCTTGGGCAAGGTAGCCCTCTGCAGCAGAGGCAACGCCTGGTGCTGACACCTGAAGGCTGTCCACAGCTATAACACACCCATCAGCTGGCTGACAAGTTCTTTACTGAAGAACACACCGTGTCCACCATGCAATGCTATTTTGTAAAGGGGTGGGGTGTATGTGACCGTGTGATCATTAACCTTCATCAGGCTGATAAAAGATTTCCACGCTGCTTACCTAGTTCAACTGGGTGACATAATGCCCTTCGAACACAAGGTGGCGCTGCAGTGTCAGTGCTGAGGCAGCAGGAATTCTGGAGGCTAGGAAGGAGAAACATTCTGTTCTCTTTATAAAGGAGAAACATAGGAAAGGGCTTGAGGTGCTGTTTTAAAGTTGTTTTCCCTCCTGGAAATTGAAATACTCAAATACTAAGAAGAGGTGCGATCTGAAGGATGTGTGTGTGTGTGTGTGTGTGTGTGTGTGTGTATGTGTGTGTATGTGTGTACAATGGCTGTGGAGGGCAGAGCCATCTACCTCTCCCTCCCTCCCTCCCCGCTTCCCTCCCTCCATTTCCCCTTCCCTCCCTCCCTCCCTCCCTCTCTCCCTCCCTTCCTTCATTCCAAAAATACTCCCCATGGGGCCAGCTCCCAAGTTCTAGGTTCTGGCTGATCACCAGGTTAACACAAATAAACAATGTCGGGCTCCCCTTTGGGCACTCTGATGGAACAAGGAAATGGCATCTGTATGTATGCCGTAAAATATAAGCTTCATGATGCCTCATTCCCAAGTCAGTTTAGGGAGCAGCAGTGGGAGGAGGGGGGGCTGGAGAGGAGTGAGCACTGGGCCAGGAACTACAGCACTGAGCTCTCCATTCAGGAGGCAGCAGTAGCACAGGTTAAGTCCATGGTCCCGGGGTCACAGGCCCAGATCTATGTGTGGATTTAGGCAAATGATGCAATCACTCTGTGCCTCTTGGCTGGAACTATGATTATGGTTCTTCCATCGTAGTGCTTCTGTGAGAATTAATTGAGAACTAATACAAGTACAGGGTTAAGATTAGTTCTTGGTGTAGGACAGGGCTAGTTATTATTTTTAATATTTTCTATTAGTTCCCAAATGTTCTTGAGCCTCTATACTATGCCAGTTTTTATGCTAGTTGTCTGAGCAGCAAAGATAAGCACAGGACCCTAACGGAGCTCACAGGAGACGGGTGTACATGCCAGGCAATTAAAACCAAGGTGTGAGATTCTAGTACGAGAGACACGCAGGGTCTATGAGAGCAGGATGAGTGGCACACACTCATTCTTGACAGAGTGGGGCATCACTGAGGAGCTCAAACAGCTTCCAGGCTGAGGTGCTGCTTGAACTGAGTTCTTAGGAGATGAGTTTGAGTTCAACAAGTGAGGGTGGGAGTGGATGCTTGATAGGCGCAACCCGGGAATAGGGAACAGGAGGGAAGCAAGTAACAGATTTGTCACCAGGGAATGGTTCATGATTTAGTGTTGGGCAATGTGTAAAGTGTGAGTATGAGGTGCAAAGGGTTTAATAAGGGGAGGGCCTGGGTCTCAGACTTAGTCCTGGCTGGTGAAAATCATTAAAGATTTTAAGTAGGACAGTGCTTGGCCAGGCCTGGAGGGCGTTCAATGTCAGTGGGTGAATAAATAAAAGCTGAGTAGGATTTTGGCAAATCAGTGCAGAGTATCAGTGGGATTAGGACTAAGACAGCTGTGATATTAGTCCAAGTATAGAGATACATTCTAAACAAATATATGTATGTGTGTGTATGTATATGTTTGCATTTATACACACACACACACACACACACACACTAGAGGCCAAGTGCACAAAATTCGTGCACAGGGGTTGGGGCCAGGGTGTCCCTCAGCCCAGCCTGCACTCTCTCCAATCTGGGACCCCTCGAGGGATGTCTGACTGCCCATTTAGGCCCTATTCCAGTAGGATCGGGCCTAAATGGGCAGTTGGACATCCTTCTCACAATCCAGGACTGCTAGCTCCAAACTGCTCACCTGCCTGCCTCCCTGATTGCCCTTCACTGCTGCTGCCTGCCAGTCTGATCACTTCCTAACCACTATCCTGCCAGCCTAATTGATGTCTAACTGCTCCCCTGCCATCCTGTTTGCCCCTAACTTCCCTCCTCTGCTGACCTGGTCACCCTTAACTGCCCTCCCCTGCAGGCTTGATGGCCCCAACTGCCCTCCCTTGCAGGCCTGATCCCTCCCAACTGCCCTCCCCTGCTGGTCTGATGGCCCATAACTGCCCTCCCTTGCTGGCCATCTTGTGTCCACATGGGGGCAGGATCTTTGACCACATGAGGGCAGCTCTCTTGTGTGTTGGAGTGATGGTCAATCTGTGTATTATTCATTTATTAGATAGGATAGAGGCCTGGTGCATGGGTGGCGACTGGCTGGTTTGCCCTGAAGGGTGTCCTAGATCAGGATGGGGGTTCCCTTGGGGTGTAAGGCAGCCTGGGTGAGGGGCCTGTGGTGGTTTTCAGGCTGGCCACGCCCCCAGATCCCGGAGGCTCTGGGATTAATTTATGTTCTACAATTGAAACTTTGTAGCCTGGAGTGGAGCAAGCCTTCTGCTTGCCCTGTGGCGACAGCCATTTCTGTTTGAAACTTTGTAGCTTAGAGTGGAGGCCTAGGCTAGGGCTGCAGAAATTTGGCTTCTTCCATGGCCCAGGCAACCCTAGCCTCTTCTCTCCATTTCTGTTGGGATTATGTATCTCCTATAATTGAAACTTTGTAGCATTGAGTGGTTGCCTAGGGTGGCAATGGCAGGCAGAAAACTTGGCTTCCTCCATTGCCGGGGAAACCCAAGCCTCCCTCCTGCTCTCAGTGGTAGCAGCCATCTTGGTTGGGGTTTATTTGCATAATTTGTTCCTGATTGGCTGGTGGGCGTGGCTGTGGGCATGACTTGATAGGAGGTATGGTCAATTTGCATACTACTCTTTTATTAGATAGGATGTGTATATGTATGTTTTATGTATATGCATGTATATTCACGTATTTATAGTGTGTTTGTATGCATTTATCATACCTTTTTGACACATGTATGCATTCATGAATATATGTGTATTTATGATATATATGTATGTATATGTATGCATGTGGGTATATGTGCATGCATATGTATCTATATTGTAAAGGCAATCCATCTTCAAAATGAAAATAGTCAAGTAGTACAGACAACCACATAGTGCAAAACCACAAAATTCTCCTTCCATTTCTTTAGCTTCCTAATCCAGATTCTTGGAGCGAACTAGTGTTAAGAGTTTTATTTTAAACAAGTGCAGGCATATCACCTACAGCGAAAAAAGCAGTAAGGTGCTAGGATGCTGGTCTCTGTAGCCAGTCTGCTTGGGTTCCAGTGACAGCTCCCAGTCCCTGGTGACTCTGTGAGCTTTCCCTTGTTTTACAACCTCCCCAGGCCTCAGTTTTCCTGTGTGTGAAATGGACCCTGGTCCCATAGGATTGGTATGAGGATTAAGTGAGTGGCTTTCTGAAAAGCACTCAGAATGCCTGGCATACGATGTTTGTATTTTTATAGAGAATCTCTTAAAAGTGATAAAGGAGGATAGGGTAGTATAGTCTTGCTTTACAGTATGCTTTTCCCCACTCACCCAAGAGCCTTGCACATCTTTCCTCATCAGTAAACATAAATCTACCTCATTGCTTCCAGTGCTGCCTGGCGCTCTGCGGTATGGATATGCTATGATTTACGTAACCACTCTCATATTTACGGACGTTTAGGTTGTCTCCAGTTTTTCACTCTCACAAACATTGCTGCGATGGCTACACTTGTTCAAGTGTTTCTGTAAGGCAAGTTCCGACAAATCACGTTTCTGGTATAAGGGAAGCCCTACCACAGAGGAACTGTTTTCTTCGTTTTCAGTGGAAGCAGCTGCCAGCTGCTCTCACCCTGAAGCATGTCTCGAGGGTCACATCTTACATGTGCAGATGTGCACCAATTGGGTCTCTGCCCTGAATAAATGGCATAATGGAGCCAATGGGAAGCTCTGGGGAGGGGTTAGTCCCTCTGAGGGGCAGGGGTTCTCTTCCTTCTCCTTGTCCTTTCTGCACGACTCTTCGCACTGGGATTCAGAGTTCAGAGAGCTTTTGGGGTGGATGTTGGTGGCCTGAACTATGAGGAAGAGTAATGAGTGTGCGGAGCCTGACCTCCTGCACCCCCATGCTCTCAGAGAGCTGAGAGAACAGCTGAGCTCATGGTGCTTGGTTGAAAACCCTGGTCTGGCTGGACCACAGGACCTCTCAGATTTTCAAAGAATCACTGGCATCTAGAAAAAGGTCCCACACTAGCCAGGCTGGTAGCATGCAGATCTGTCATCACCCTGGGGGCACTGTCTCCCCCAACCACAAACCCTCTGGGGCGTCTTCCACTGGTGCTAGCTCTACCCCTCCCAGCTCTGGACAGACCCTAGACATGTATCTCTTCTCTGTGAGGCACCCACCAGCCCCGTGGCAGCAGAATAGCTGTGAGTAATCATAAGAGCTTTGACCTTGAGGGCCCCAGTGTGATGAGGAGCTTGTCACTGAGCAGACATTGAGAGGTGGGTGTCCAGGAATCCTGATGACGGAGGCAGGGGCCACTGGGCTTCACAGTGAGTTGGAGCCGTGAGGATGAGAAGCAACCATAGAAGACACGTCTGGTCTTCCAGATCTCTTTTCTGCTGGAAGTTGTGAGTGGGGTTCACAGTCACCCTCTCTTTCTGACTGAGAAGCCCTGGGACTTCTAGAAAATTGGGGCAGGGCCTCAGGAAGGAAATTCTGACAGGAGAGATTATGTATTTAAAAAAAAGATGCTCACATGTGCACCTTGAGGGAGTAGACTTTCCCAGGTTGTCCTTCTAAAAACTAGAGCCAATTTATACTCGCAGAGTGTATAAAAGTGCCTATTTTATCTCAACCTTGACAACAGTATTGCTAAACTTTAATTACTTTGCCAAACTGATAGAGATGTAAAGTGATATCCCAATGTTGATTTAATTTGTATTTTCTTAATTGTGGGTATAATTGAGCATATTAAAATCAACCTATTGGATATTGGTATTTCTATTGGGTTGTGTGGCTTTCCCTTATTGATTTGTAAAAACTCATTTTATAGTAAGGAAGTTGGCCCTCTGTCTAGCAAGGATGACCCATATTCTCCTAAATTCTGTGTTCTTTTAGCTTTGTTTTCTTGTGTGTAGTCAAATCAGTAATCTTTTCCTTCAGGGCTTTTGAGATCTGTGTCATGCTTACAGAGGTGTTTCCTTACTCTAAGATTATAAAACTATTGACTCATTCCTCTTTTGTTTTACTTCTATGATTTTATTCCTTTAACTTCTCATGTAATTTTAAGAATCTCTCTGGAATTTGTTTTGATATAGGGCAGTGGTTGGGAAACTTATTAGTCCACAGAGCCAAATATCAACAGTACAACGATTGAAATTTTTTTTTAGAGTCAAAATTTTTAAATTTAAACTTCTTCTAACGCCACTTCTTCAAAATAGACTTACCCAGGCTGTGGTATTTTGTGGAAGAGCCACACTCAAGGGAACAAAGAGCTGCATGTGGCTCAAGAGCCGCTATTTGCCGACCACTGGGGAGTGAGGTAAGACTCTAGCTTTATTTCTGTTCTAAAATGGACAGTAAGTTGTCCCAAAGCCCTTTTTTGGCTAATTCTTTCATATGTCAGTTCAACATGCCTCCTCTTTAGTATATCCAAGGATCATTCATGTTCTCTGGATTTTAAAGTTCTGGGTTTTGCCCTCAGCTATGTAACTGATCTCCATGTAATCTTTGCAAAACTCCAACCTCCTGGGCCTTAGTTTACTCCTGTGTAAATGAAGGGTTGGGAGAGATGAATTCCCTTCCAGCCTTAACACTGTACTTTGGTGCCACAATTCCATTGGCTATCAGCTCCTCCTCCCTCTTGGGTCTTTTTCAGCCCATTGTTGGCACTGGCTTGTCTGAAATCCAGTGCCGGGATCTGTTGCCAGGGCTTGCTTGCACCTGTTTTATTGTCACTTTTTCTTCATGAAATCATCCTGTTTGAATCTTGGGAAAAAAAACAAGCCCTCTCTTATATAAATTTCTGTGTGTCCTATCATGGTGAAGTTGAGGAAATAAAAGGGTCTTAATACATGGTTCTTAACTTGGGTCTCTCGGGGGACAGAGGATTATAATGGCAGTGATGGGAAGGTGTTATTTAAATACTCAAAAAGCTTTATAAAAGTTGGGATCCATAGACTAACTTTACATTAACCTTCCTAGCTACCTACACAATGCACCCACATTACTTTATGCTGGTGATGGGGAAGAAGAGAACAAATGTTTCTTAAGTACTAGTATTTTCTGACATGAGAGCTTATATTTATAAAATAAACGACTGACATCTCTCCCAAACTTGACATATCAATACAGTTATCTCTGTTTTGAAGATGTGAAAGCTAAACAGTAAATTTCCTTAGACACCTGCCAGTCAGTAGCTTTTGAACGCCAAGATTTGACTCAGGTTCACATACAACAGATCTTTTGCCTTGTACCTCCCACACTACAGTTCCCCAATTGTAGTTAATAATGCTCTTTATTAGTTAAAAAGGGGGCGATGGTTTTATTGCCCTTGTAGATGATTATGGAACAAACCTGCAAAAATTGTCACTGATGGAACTGTTTGGCTCCAGAACCCAGATGGTTTTGACCTTGAGATTAAAATAGCTGTAGCATCACAGAATGTCCACCAGGTGCCACTGCACACTCACCAATGGAACCAAACCTCCTGCAGCATCCACTTTGAACACAGGTGCCTCAGGGGCCCCCGGGTACAGATTCATCACCCCCCAGGAGATGTGATTTCCCTTTAAGTTTACTCTGAACTCTGCCAGCTATGGCACAGCTGTGTTGGTTCTCTCTGGGGTTAAAGAGGGCCTGAGTGATCCCTCTTCTTGTGATAAGCTGGAGCTGGGACAGGGTCTGTCTCCTGGGCCACTAAGTGGTCCAAGATGGGGCTCCTGTGCTGTTGGGTGGTTGCACCCCAAGTTATGACAGGTGGTAGATTACAGGTGCAGGGAGATCTTTCTGTCCTTGCTTTAGCTGTGTTGGAGGCAGGAACATTTACTGAATGTGGACTGGAAAGTCCTGATGGAGAAGTGAGTTGTAAACCATGAGACCTTAGTGTGCTGGGGTTCAGGCAGCAAGGAGGAGGCAGCATAGGAAGGGGGGCTAGTATTTTGTTGAATGCTTACTGTATTCCAGGCACTGAGAGGGGAGTTTTCCCCAGATTATCTTATTTAGTCCTCACAATAATCCTGTGAGTTAGCTGTAAACATTGTCCCCATTTTATGGATGAGAAAGTAAACCTTGCAAAGATGAAGGAGCAGGTCTGCTTTGCAGACAGGACCCTGTCCCAGTCTGTGCTTCAAGGACTAATCTCAAAAGCCTGGAAGGAGTGCAGAGAGAGCTTTGGAGTCTGTCAGTGGTGCATTCAGCACCAAACTCCCTCTTACTTTCTCAAAACTTTGTTTCCTATAAATGTTCAAGAGACTATTAAAAGAGGGGGGCAGTGCATGCAGTATCATCACCATGTTACAGATGAGGAAACCAAGACTCAGAAGAGCTACACACTTGTTTCAGGTTACAGCCAGTACTCAGTGGGCAGCCGGGATCCAAATAAATATCTATGTAACTTGGAGCAACTATTCTTTGAAAAAGGCAAGTGCAACTGGACTATGAGAACTCATTCTTTCACTTACACTCAACAAGCACTGACCAGGCAGCAGCATCTAAGCAACAGGCATGGCAACAGCTGCTTTTCAGTAAAATTAGCCCTAATAATTCTTTAGTTCATCCTGTGTCATTCATTTTAATACAGTGTCCTCCCATCATGGGCAGTCAGTAAAAACTTATTGGATGAAATGGAACTGAACTGATTATACACACTTGGAGTGCTTGAAGGTACAGATCTTTGGATGTTCCAAGTCTCCCGAAACCAAGTTATTGAAAAGATTCAATTTGATGCAATATGGCCAGTACTTGTTGAGTGCCTAACATTTTATCCCTTTACTGTTTAGCTAACTTTGGTCATACCACCCAGCATGTTGGTAAACTTAGGTTGTGATTGAAATATAAAGTTACACTAAGATCTAAATCCTGCAAAAGCAGGAGTATAGGAGCCCCAAACTGGAGGGAGGTGGAAATGGGGAACCTGAAGCTGTAGGTATGGGAAGGTAGCCTTTTGTTTAGAATAAAGTCGTATTGGGCATTTGGTTATTCCGTTAACCAGCTGTGTGAACTTGGGCAGGTAACACACCTTCCTGAACATAAGTTTCTACCTTCACAGGATGCATTCATTGTCTTGCTGGATCAACACCAGTATCAGCTCCATGTCTAAGAGCAAATCTGAGTGCTGAGTGCTGTGTTGTATTTTCAGTCCCTGGTAGAGGGCCTGGCTCCTGGTGAGTGCTCAATACACATTGAAAGGAGAAAAAACGGTTCTTTGAAGTATGTAAGGCAAATTCAATTATTTCAGTATTATACTAGTAGATGGGGAGACAGATTCAGGAGATTTGCTGAATGAAATAATTAATTGGAGATTTGTTCAAGGTCACTCATCTAAACATGCTAAAAGCCAAGTTTGCTGAATCCTGGCCTTGTCGTCTACTGGGTCTGAGTTTTCCTATCTGTGAAAATGACCTCTTTAGGGATTGCTGAAGTCTTTGTAACACAAATATCCTCTGCCTTTAGGCCAGTCACTCCAGTAAGTGGAGAAGATGTGACCCCAGCACTTCAACCAGTGCAACTCTACTTTATCTCCTTTGTGGTTTAAATTTCCTCCCAAAATTCATTTCAACAGAGGTTTCTACAGGTAAAGGAAGACTGAAATCAATGGATTTAATTAAGTTATAGATCACTATTGTGTGCTTGCACTGCCACCTGATGGCAGAGATGTGTGGGATGACGCTGATGGCACTGTCCAGGGCAGGTTGTAGGGAGAGCATCTGTGAGCATGGAGACAGGTTGTAGCAGGTTTTGATCATCCTGGCACGAAGTGGTAACATCTGAAAAACAACTATCTAGCAGCTTAAAATTTTTTTGATTGATTTCAGAAAGGGAGAGAAACATCAATGATGAGAGAGAATCATTGATTGGATGCCTCCTGCATGCCCCACGATGGTGGTCGAGCCCTCAACCCATGCATGTGCCTCAACCGGAAATTGAACTGTGACCTCCTAGTTCATAGGTTGATGCTCAACCACTGAGCCACCCCTACTAGGCCTCTACTAGCTTTCTAAAGCCTTTCCGCCTTCTGGGATGTTGCAACTACTTTGTGTTAAACTTCCCTCTGATAACTGTACCCTATGCTAAAGATTTCTTTTGTTCTTGGAAAGTGCCCAGGACTATAGGTTAGGGGGTCTCACCTTGCACTTCTGTGTCTACAAGGAGCCGTGAATGAGTGCAGGGACCAAAGTGAGACAGTAGGGGGCTCGAGAGTCATGATGACCTGCAGTGCTCCAGTGGTCGGCAAACTGCGGCTCGAGAGCCGTGGTTTGCCGCTCTGTTGACTAATGAGTTTGCCGACCTCTGACCTAGACTCTCGATTCCACTAATTACAAGCTGTTGTTGTTCCTTATGATTAAGCCCTATCCCAGTGCTCATGAGCTGCAGTTTGCCAACCACTAAAAGCCATTTAGACATTCAGAGTCAATTAGGGGGAAAAACAAATCACAGGTGGTTCTGGGAGCTGGCTCTGCGGTATAGTCTCCCTCAGCTGTTCAGATCCATGCCCTTACAGCACGTGGCTTTTCTCTGAGTTGGTATAGGTCTGTGACTTCCTGCCTCTTTCTTGACTCCTTTAGCTTGGTGACTCTGCGCCTTGCTTGCTGACTGTGTACTATTCAGAGGCAGAATCTCAGAAGCTCAGGAGCAAAGGGATGTGCACACAAAGTACCATAGTGGGCAGATATAAAAAAAGATTTTATTAAGGACACATTTACAAGAAGAGGTGTGGGTGAGCACATACCCCATAACCTCATTACCTCATAGGGAGAAGTACTCAGTTGGGTTCTATAGTTAGAGTTCCAGGAAAGAGGGGTGCTGTCTTTACCTCCAAAATCTCCTTTATATTTAGAGACTATAGAACCAGGAGCCAACTTTATTACTGTTAGAATAGAAGATCCCTGGTTGGTAGAGTGACCAACCATCCTGGTTTGCCTAGGACTGCCTTTAGGTTTTTGCACTCAAAGTCCTGAATCCTGGGAAACCCCTTAGTCTCCTGCAATCTGGAGCAGTTGAGTATGTAGCCTTGTTAGGAAAAGAAGCCTTCAGAAAAGTCCAGAAACTGGTCATAGCATGCTGGTTTTTTGACCTAACTCACACTTACTGAACTAGTGCCTTGTCAAGTTACCAACAGGAAGAAGGAAGTCAATTTCCAAGTCATCAGGATCTGTCTTTTCTTATTCTATCCCCTGACCATGGGGGCTTATAACATTTTCTAGCTGATTCTATGGTAATGCATGAGAGAGGGATGTCCATAAAGCACCCCACAGCTGGATTTGATAAGGAGTTATATATTTCACCTAGTGATGAGTTTGCATTCCAAACCAGTATCTGGGACACTCAGGAGGAGTTCTTTGGGGAAAGTTACTCATCCTCTGGACCACTAATAGAGGTAGGTTGCCCTTTGAGGATAGAACATACTCTTTTTAATCTTTTACTCCAGACTGCAAGAGCAAGTTCATAATCCATTTGTCGAATTCAGGGTCCTATCCATATCAATTCCCTCAGCATTCCCTGAGTCAAAGCCATGTTGCCTGGATTTCCTCCCATGCCATTGGATCTTGTTATCCCCATGCAAGGAGAACAAGCTATCCCAGAGTGGTATAGCATTTTGTCCTTTAATTATTGCCCCTGCTTCTGGGAAGTTACCTCAGTGGGGTATGCATACACAATTCCACCAAGTCCCCATTTCAAGGCAGCAGTGCTTTTCCCATGATTCCTAGTCAACCCAGAGAACTTATTCTGCACTGGGAGTCATATGAGAGTCCCCATAGCAGGCTATTCAGCTTCATTTAACAAGGCCGATGGCATACTTCTTCATGCAGATGAACCATTCAAACCTTTAAAGATTTCTCTGGCTTGGAGACAGAGATAGCCACCCTGGAGACAGTCTAATTCCAGTTTTGTGCACGAACACATTTGTTTCTGCTGATGTTTTCCTCAGGCTCCTGTTAGATATGCCACATGATAACTATTTCACATATTGCTATGGCTCTAATAAAACAATAAAGGAGCCTATTCTGATTTCTCTCTGAATGTACCTTCCCTGTTTCCAAAGGAGTCCAGTGCCCTGTTAGCTGTATCAAAGCCCTGTAGAGGGGTGGGCTGCCCTGCCTCTCTGTTTCCAGGGTAATCTATCTTTGCTGCTCCTCCGTGTGGCTCAAAAAACACCCCAAGATTCTGTTTTTTAGCATTTTTAACTTTTTTTTAGATGCCCTTTGCCTAAAGATCTGCTGCTCTGCAGTTTCCATGTTTGAAGATATAATTTTCATAATTACCCAGTTAGTGACCATCCCAATTGGCTGGTGACTTGCTGCTTCCCGCTGTAGTTTTCCAATTGCAGTAGTCTGATTAAATTCTTTCTCCTCTTCCCAAATCTCCTAACACCAGAATGAATGACTTCATTACATTGGATTCCACGTGGCACATGGTGTACAGTAACCCACACCACTAGTGACACATGGTGTTAACTATGAAAAGATCTGAGAATGACCTATAAACAGAGGAATAGCAGAATGCCCAGGACCCCTCTGGCTCCCTAGAAATTGTACAGTGATGTGTGCTTGACCTATTGAGCAAGTAGAAGGATGTTGTTAATTGACTTAAAACATTATAGGAAAGGCCAGGAAGGAATGTGTATGGGGTCAGGAAGGGGGGGCACTTAGTTTTACATGTAACAAAGGAAATAACTCCAATAAGCCTCCTGAGTTTAGCTAGGGAGTCTGTGAACCAAAATTGCTATCAGTGGAACCCTCACCTCTGTTCAGTTGTACGAGCTCATTGCGAAGACCTTAGGAAATGAGGAACCCATGTATGTTCTCTGGTCATTGGAAACAAAATGTTTGTCTTTCCTCATAATTAGTGCTTAGATTCTGGTTTAGCAGTCATAAATTTCTCCCAGTGGGAGACAGCTTCCAGTATATCCATTTTGCAAAGCCTCTATACCCCTTTAACTCTGGGGCTCAGCTCAAACTAGTTTAAACTCATTGTCTTGGGTTAACAACAAAAAACTTAAAATCAGAAGACAAAGGTTTGAGTACATGTTTGACTATTTGCTAGCTGTGTGGTCTTGGAGAAGTCATCAATTTTTCTGAATTTATTTTCTTATCCATAAAATATCTAAAGTTTGGGATTTCTCTAATAGTGAAATGAAACAATAAATGTCTATGGTCTTTTCAGACTCTAAAAACCTCTATCAGGGTTTTCGGTGATTGTTACTGCTACCTGCAAAATTCTTGGGAACCTGATGTTACGTACATGGCACTGCTTGGCTCACCCCGAAGCAGCTATTCTGGTTCTGTTTACGGTACACGAGTGAACAGTTTACTCCAAGGGAATAGTTTACTCATTACAAATAGCACAGGGTACCTCCCACTTAATGTAGAACACAGCCTACACCATCCCAAGAGCCAGCCAGATGCCAGATGCCACACTATGTGTGCAATAGAGAGTAGCCGGGCCTGCTGTCTTATGAAAATGTAATGGCAGTTATCTAATGTGATTAAGGCTTGGGTGAACAAGCCTGATTCAATGACATGTTCTGAATCCCACTACAGGCATTCTTGGACAGCAAACTCCATTTTCACCTGATTGCCCATATGAGTTTTTCTCAGTTTGGCTGAGCCTTTGATTTGCTCTTCATTTTAAGCAATGTGGTTACAGTGGCCCATGTGCTATAGACATAGACAGGGTTGGGTTTAAATCTCAGCTCTGCCTTTTTGAAACTGAATGGCTTTTGGTGAGTTACTACAATTCAGGTAGCCTTGGTTTCCTCACCTGTGAAGTTGGGGATAATGATTCCCACTTTGTAGGGTTCTCATGAGGAGTAAGATAAAATACATAAAGTATCCAGTCTAGTGTCAACTGAGCTGTACATAAATGTCGACTGTCTAATAAATAGCCATTGAACCCACCTGCCCCAGAGTAGGGACTACTCAAAGTTTGTTGTTGTTTGTTGTTAAGTATGTTACAGCAATATTCAAGCTTTACTGTGTCTACTAAGCAGCCAGTAACCTTGCTAAACATGAGTTCAGATTTACTAGGTCTCCAGTGGGCTTGAGAGTCAGCATTTCTAACAATCTCCCAGGTGATGCCACTGGTACTCCTCAGGGGGCCATAGTTTGAGTGATGACCCTTTTTACCCTTATCTAGCACATCTAACCTAGTAGCCAATAGGGCCCAACCACCTGTCCTCCACTGCTCTTGCTTCACTCAGTTCTTACATACAATTTAACCAACTGATGCCTGTATGATTGCAGAAGAATCCACTGTGAAATAAAGGTTCCTGCATCCATCCCAGAAGATTCTATTTCTGTAGGGGAGGAGAGGGGGCTTGGAAGCTGAATTTTACAAAAGCATCTTAGATGGTACTAATGGGAATCAGCCATGTAACAACTACATCAGGTGTTGGACCAGCATGTTGAGACCCATCTGTTGTTATAAATGAGGCTGAACAGGATTCACATATAATTCTGACTGCTACATCATGGGCACCATGAAGGCTCCCTGACTAAAGGGTAATCAGGCCCTCACTGGTTTGACTCAGTGGATAGAGTGTTAGCCTGGAACTAATGGGTGCTGGGTTCGATTTCAGTCAAGGGCATGTGGCTGGGGTTGCGGGTTTGATCCCCAGTAGGGGGTGTGCAGGAGGCAGCCAATCAATGATTCTCTCTCATCATTGATGTTTCTATCTCTCATTCCCTCTCCCTTCCTCTCTGAAAAAAAAAGGATAAATAGGAGTCAGTTAAGTGTCTTTGGACATTTGATTCACATCATGCCCAGTATTAGAAATCTTTCTACATTTACCACTATTACCATTAAAATATTCATATGTTTATACATTATGGGATTCTCATCATGTGGCCACTGATGGGGAAACTTGGATGCTCCTGGCTTTCACTTGCAAAGCAGCAAGATCCAGCATTTAAGTGGTTAGACTTTGGGGCCAGAGGGACCAGGGCTTATATCTTGGCTCTACAGCTAGAGAGTTGTATAATTTGGGGTAAGTCACTTAACCGTAAAAGCAACAGTTTTCTTATTTGTAAAATGCAGACATTAGCTATATCATAGGTTTATAGTGAAGACTGTCAAGCCCAACAATATCATTGTCAGTCTTTCCTGCATCGGGAGGTGGCTGGTTGATCCTTCCAACTTCTCAGGCCAGAAGTCATGCAATTATCCTTGATTCATCTCTTGCTCTTATACCCTATATTCAATACTTTGGCAAATCGTTTGCTTCACTTTCAAAATAAATACAGAATCCAACCACTCATCACCAGCTTCCTACTGTTCTCCTGGTTATGCCCTCTGTAGTGTTCATGAATTTGTAGTGATAGTTCGCTGTTTCTGTCATAGCTTCCTAACCAGTTCCTCTGGTCATACTCTTGCCCACGATAGTCTATCCTCAATAAATTAAAACACAAATTGTTCATGTTACTCCTCTGATCAAACTGATTTTTCTCAGAATAAAAACCAATGTCCTTATAATGGTATTTTAAAAGGTCCTTTATAATTACATTCCCTGTTACCTCTCTGACCTCATTTTTTATTGCTCTCTCCTCTGCACTCTACTCCATACACCGAAGCCCCTTAATTTTTCACAAATATCTCAAGAACCTCCAAACTTGTTTTTTTGCCCTCGAGTGTTCTCTGGCTGAGGTGCTCTTCTCTCTTTATTTGCATGATCAACTGCTCCTGCTTCATGTCTTTGTTTAAATGTCCCAGACCACCCCATTGAAAAAAATCTCCTCTGCCCCTGGTCCCTTTACTCAGGTCCTCCTTTACTCAATTTTACCTTTATTTTTTCCAAATCATCATCTATCACATCATGTCATTTACTGTTTAAATTATGTTTGCTGTTCATTGTCTGTCTTCTCCACAGGAATCTCAGCTCCAGGAGGGTAGGGAATTGCTTTCTTCCATGTATCTAGCATGGATCAGCATCTATTACATAGTGAATGCACAATACTTACTT
The DNA here is from genome assembly GCA_027563665.1 of Antrozous pallidus. Lineage (NCBI taxonomy): Eukaryota > Metazoa > Chordata > Mammalia > Chiroptera > Vespertilionidae > Antrozous > Antrozous pallidus. Next base: position 52,930,201 of record CM050520.1, on the reverse strand, counting down.
TAAAAGTAGTTGAATAATGCGTTTAAAGTCCTGATCACCATGCCTGGCATGTGTACAGTGTTAAGTCAATGGCAGTTTTTATTATTTATGAAATACCTGAAAACCTCTTCCTATCTTGGTTGCCCTGGCCCAGAGCTCTGTGGAGCACATGTGTGCTCTTCAGAGAATCTATGTCTCATCATAGCCCTGGCAATGAGAAGTGCTGGGATTTTCACCCTTATAGGTCAGAGATGAGCTACGAGGCACCCAGGCGCACATTGATTTATGTAACTAGTGTATTACAGAACCAGGGCTCAATAGATTGTAAGTCTCTCAGTTCTAAATTCAGTGTTCTTTTATGCAGCTATGCAAATTAGAAAAATGAGAGATAACATTTTATACCAAGTTCTTAGCTTTTCCAAGCCTGGATTACATGTTAATCAAACACCCAAAGTGCTGATGTGCACAGGTGCCAAGATAATGTCAATAGTCTAACATGAGCCTCATTTATCTACATTACCTTGAAACAAAGATCTGTAAATTTGGGTGACATTGAATTAAATGGCAAAGATCAATTACAAGAACTTTCACACAGTGGCTAAAAAAATCACTGATTCCCCCAAGAGATTGTAAATGTCTTGTCTTTTTCTGTTACTTGACTGAAATAGAGTCAGTTTTGAATAATGTTAAGCTCTACTTGAAATAAGTTATATTATAATAAATGTACTGGAAATTAAAAAATGAAGACCAAAAACATCTATAATCCTGTCACCCTTGCAAATCAATAGTTGTCATTTTAATGTTCTCTTCTGCTCTTTGCTTATATGCATGCTATTTTTTTTGCATGGCATAGCAATATTTTTCTTTTTAAATTTAATTTATGCTACATTTTTAGCTTTTACCATCCAGTATTTAGAAATATTACATTTAACAGTTATATAAAAATACCATTTAGTCAGTGTACCACAGTTCACGAAACAATTTCCCTATTTTTGGATTTGTAGGTTATTTTCAATGTTTTACAGTTTATATGGCATTGCAATAAATGTCTTTGTGCATATAGAGTTTTATTCAGGGATCTCCCCCAATCCCAGCCTAATATTAATTCCCAAGAGTGTTTCTACTGGATTAAAAAAATTTTCATATCTCATTAAACATGGTCCCATTTTTTTTGCTCCTGTTTATGACTTGGGCTGGTTTCATCAAGTGGCTAATATACATTGTATATTCAGGAAATTAGAAAAATATAGATGATGATCCCTAGCTTGTTAATTTTCTTATCAAGGCACCAGCTTCTATCATGGCCCCATTCTGGAGTTGATACTGTTGGAATTGTTTTCTTCCCTGGAAATTTACTCAGTAAATAAGCAAGTTTCACTATTTAGAGGATTCTGTTGTCAGCCTTCAAGTACCTGAACTCTGGTTTAGATTCCCTCAAGGCAGGTTCTGGTGGGAAGAGGACTGGGAAGTTGGATTTGAATCTTAGCTATGCCATTTATAAAAATACTTTGTAAAGTTCTTTACATAGCAAGGTGTTATTAACTTTTTATTTGGAGCACAAAAACTAAAATTTAGTTGTTCAAATGAACTTTCAAAATCCCAAGAATGTTTTGAGACTTTAGATCTTAGCTTTGACTTTTAGACCTGACCCATTTGAAAGGTACAGCTTGTGGTACATGTAAGGTTGTGTGTTTTCTTGTGGGTTGATTGTGTGCAATAGATAGACTTGAGTTTGAGTCTAGGGAATTTTGACAATCTCTCTGAAATGGAAATGATAATAGGGCAAAAGAGAGTTAAATGAGACAGTATAAGTCAAATTTCTAATAGAGTGCTTGAAATTCTGGCATCTATAGTGGTAATTCTCTCTTCCACTGCCATATCCTGAGAGGTTAACAGGCATTTTCACAGATTTTTTCCCCATATGCATTAAGGGAATAAGACTGTGCTATAGCATCAATGTATTATATTTTGGTATCCATAAAATATTTAGGAGTATTTTAAGTAATGTTTTCTTATTTCAAGGGCATCTTGAATTATTTCCAGAGATAGGCTGGCTCAGTTGGCTATATTCAGCAAGTGATAGCTGACACTTAAGCTATTTATTTCATTATATCTGTTATGCACTGTGTCTTTCCTGTTGGTACAGATAAAATGGTTTTATTTTCAAGTCAAGATGAATACTTATATCCACAACTCTAAGTTTGGATGCAGAATTGCAAGCATTGGTAGTTTAAGAGCATAAATATTGCTGTAACTTGTCTATGAGATGGAAAGCAATAACCTCCCTCATCCATTGCAATCCCATCTAAAAAAGAATATGTTTTACTATAGAAAAATACAATTTTTTTCTATTTCTATATAATTCTACATTTTATATACTATGTTCTCATCACTTACCTCAACCAAATCTTACTATACAAACTTGAGGGAGTCCTATTTGAAAGGCATTTATTATTAAACATCCACTAAGTGTTGGTTTTGGTTACTAAGCATGTAGGCACTTACACATAACTTTCTTTTTTATTTTTAAAAATATATTTTATTGATTTTTTACAGAGAGGACGGTAGAGGGATAGAAAGTCAGAAACATCGATGTGATCTTTACTTTCAACACTTAATGAAGGTCAGGTAATTGGAAAGCAACTAACCAGGACTCAAACCCAGATTTTTGGACTCCCAGTCCAGTACTTTTCAACAATATTTTTAATATAAATATGCTTTTATTGATTTTAGGGAGGAAAGGAAAAGGGGAGAGAGAGAGAAACATAAATGATGAGAGAGAATCCTTGATTAGTTGCCTCCTGCATACCCCACAGTGGGTACTGAGTCTGCAACCTAGGCATGTGACCTGACTGGGAATCGAACTATGACCTCCTGGTTCATAGGTTGACCCTCAACCACTGAATCATGCCAGCAGGGCTCTTTTCAACAATCTTGTTTCTCAAGTTGATGGTGTAATGATGTAGAAAGATTGCACCTGCTTTAGTCCAAACACTGGGGCTCTAATCTCAGTGAGAGGCTCATGGTGGGACCTTGGGAGAGTCACATGCCCTCTCTGGGCTTCAAGTACCTCACTTGTAAAATGAGAAGAAAGCATAAACACAATGACCTCTTTAGTCTTTCTCTGCCCTGGCAATTCGTTTGCCTGTGGGACATGCACAATGGGAATATTCGGAGGATGTGGTTTCATTGGACAGATGTCCAGATTTGGAAAGAAGTTTATGAAATGAACTTCAGGTTTAAACTGATCTGGTCACTTGACTCTATAGGCCTTATCCTAGTAGTCTTGACTTTCAGAGTTCAGATCGAAGGGCAAACCAGAAGTTTGATCTGATCCTGACTCCTGTTTTACACAGAAAACGTTTTCCTCTTTCTAAAGAAAAACAATAAGAAAAATATGGAAGATTTAAAATATATTTTTATAATGCACTCAGATGCATAAATCATTAGTGTTGGAAATAACCTTGGCAAGGATTTGTTTCAACTCAATAATTTATTATACTAGGAAACTGAAACCCAGAGCAAGGGAAGGTAGAAAGTCCCAAAGTCTCACAGGGAGGTAGAGGCAGCAGGACTAGAACTCAGGGCTCCTGAATCCTCAGCCAGTGTTTTTACTACTAATAACTGGGAACTTGGAGCAATGCTTATTTTCAGATTCCTACTGGTCTTGAAGTATGTAGAACTGTGGGTTCTTTGGTGCAATCTTAGCTTGCTTTAATGGAAGCAGCAAAAATATAGCGTACACTGTTGGTGGGAATACTGACTGGTGCAGCCACTATGGAAAACAGTATGGAGGTACTCAAAACATTAAAAACGGGACTGCCTTTTGACCTAGTGATTCCACTTCTGAGTATATATACAAAGAAACCCAAAACACTAAATTGAAAAAAAACGCACCCTATGTTCATTGCAGCATTATTTACAATAGCCAAGATATGGTAACAATCTAAGAACTCATCAGCAGATGAGTGGATAAAAAAGTTATGGTACATTTATACAATGGAATATTACTCATATTAAATGAATGAAATCTTATGATTTATTACAGCATGAATGGACCTAGAAGTTATTATGCACAGTGAAATAAGGCAGTCAGAGAAAGACAAATACCATGTGAATTCACTTATATGTGGGATCTAAAGAACAAAATAAATGAGCAAACAAAATTGAAACAGACCCATTGACACAGAGAATGGACTGATGGTTGCCAGAAGGGAAAGGGTTGGGGGACTGGGTGAAAAAGGTGAAGGAGTAAGAAGTATAAATTGGTAGTTATACAATAGTCACAGGTCTGTAAAGTACAGCATAGGGAACACAGTCAATAATATTATAATAACTGTATGGTGCCATGTGGGTACTGGAAATATTGAGAACACTCTGTAAAGTATATGTTTGTCTAACCATTATGGCTATTCCTGAAAGTAATACAAAATAATACTGAAAGTGAACTGTAATTGAACAAAACATTTAAAGTTCTTTACAAAGAAGAACAAGAAGAGGAAGAAAAATAACAAAGAAAAGGAGGAGAAGGAGGAGAAGGAGGAGGAAGAGGAGGAGGAGGAGGAGAAGGAAGAGGAGGAGAAGAATTGTGCAGAATTGATAAGAACTTGGACTCAGACTGGTGTTGGCAGGTTGTGAGTTTGGTAAAGCCACTTAACTTCTTGAGGACATCCTTGAGTTGTGCTGTGACTGAAGCATAATGGCTGAGGAGCAAAATGGTGGCAGGTGAGACTGAAGAGCAAACAGGAGATACATCATGGATGTTGTATCTGAATAATTATCCTTCTGTATCTTCTTTATTTTACCATATTGAGAATAGAAATAGAAGGGGATCTAGAATAGAATACCAGATTTGTGTTTTCAATTGTGTCACCTTGGGCAAGACAACCTCTATAAATCTTAGCTATTCACCTTTTTTGGGACTCCTCTTATGCACCCATTGCCTCAAATCCTCTAGGGTTCTTCTCTTTTCCAGCTATACCAATTGTGTATAATTCTGCTCAAGCTTCTACTAGCTTTACTGTCCATTGCGTCTCAGTAAAGCGTGTCTTGCTTCCTGTCCCAGCATTCATACAAGAGCTTGCTCAATACTCACACAGAGAGTATAAACTGGATATAGGAGAGAGTTGGTGCCCCATGGAGTATTTCTCAACCAGTGGGACAAAAAAGGATGGTCTCTTCAGAAAGGGGGCCAGGGATAAGCACCACAATTGAAGTTGATTGGATAGCATCTCCTTGTGTTGAGTTTCCTTCTTTCCTCCATCCAACATGTCTGTTGTCTGGCATCTCTCCTCTAACTGCCTGCATATAGTTCTTGTCTCAGGTTCTGCTTTCTGATGGAAGCCCAGCTAAGATATCATCTAAGTGGGGATCCTAATATAATGCTTTTTTTGTGAGTATGTATGCACATAACATAATAAAATGAGGTATGTGTATAAATGTGCATGTAAGTATATATAACATGGTCCTTAGTACAGAGAAAGTTCTTAAGACATAATATATATTATGACATGGCTGTTATTTTTGTTCACGAGCTAGCATCAATTCTGGTGTCTGTATCACAAATCATATTTGCAAAATTATAGGCTGAATTTTAATATAGTAATGAGATTTTTTGCCACTTTATTTCTATTTACTTGTTTTGAGTCAATTTTATTGGGCTCAGATTAGGAGTCCATGAGTCTTGAGGACTTCTGTGCATCTGTCAACTTTCTTCTCCATTTCTTTTTGGCCTGTTTCCATGGATTTTGGACTTCTCTTTCCTCTTCTCCACCAGAGTGGCTGTGACTTCCTGGTACTTGCAGCCAACCTCAAGAGCCAGTTGCCATATGTAGGTAAACTTCCATGTAGGCTTCAGACACAAAACCTTGAGGGCAGCAGGATCCACCATTTGCTCTTTCTTGTCATAGAGCAGTGGGATCCCATCAAACACCTTGAGCGGTCTAAGGTGGTATGCCTTGCTTGGTCTTGAGATACAGCATGCCTTGCATTGTCTGCCAAAAGATGCAGCTGGGGGCTGAAAAGGGGTAAGGACCAAGGGATGGGTTGATGTTCATCCTCTTGTGGAGAAAGACCAGGTACTTCAACTAGTTTATGTAGAGATTGCCAGGAACGTTGATGCCCTCACAGGGGACAATTAGCACCTTCCAACCCAGCAGTACCTGCTTGGCCATGATGGCCTTGAGGTGGTCCTGGACCAGGACATGTCCTTGGCACTAGGATCTGCCCCTTTGCCATGTTCAGCAGCTGCCTGGGAAAGGAATATTTTCAGGCCATTTTTGTATAGGGCTAAAAAATTAATAAAACACATTTCTTTGGATCCACTCCACCTATGACCGAGGAACTTTCAGTTTTACCCTTTTATTTTTTTCCCAGTTTGTTCACCATGTTTCCAGGGAAGACTTTCATGTAATTTCTACTACTTAAGGGGGTCTAGCACATTTTTCCTCCTCTGCTGCATATTTGAAGACACTTTGTGCCCATTATGCAGATGTGAACATTGCAGCCTAGGTACTTTCTCAATTTGTTGAAAATCATGCAAACTAGTGAGTGGTAGAGTCTGAGACTGAACTGGGTTTGATTTCAGAACCTAAGTTGGAACTCATTTTTTAAACACTACACCGTGTTTGCTGAATTGGTTTTCTCTTCCACATTTTCATCCCACTTCTTATGATTCACTAATAGTCACTCCTATATATCTGGGGCATGGAGATTATTCTAATTGCCCTTTTCTTCAGAGAAAGAAACAACTTCACCAGATTGAAATCCACAAGACAAAGGAGCCTCGGAAAGAAATCTCATCAGAAAGATAAAAGAAGTTTTCAAGGAATTTCTATGAGTCAGAAACTTTTAATGAATCCAGTTGTATTGTTTACCAAGCAAAGATCCTTTCAGATGTTAGGAGATAGATGTGTAGATGTCAGCTCATAAAGTACAGCTCCAGTGTGATAGCAGAAATACAAGAAACTGGAATCCCTCTATGCTAAAAGATAATGAAGGAGGCCAGAGATAAGTTGGAAGAAACTCTGGTTACCAGGAGGGAATAGCAATTGTTTTTTGTTAAATCAAATATTTATGAGACTGGGATTTGATTACCCATGGTTTAACAATTCAAGGGAAAGATAATTTTCTAAAATGCCCAAGGTGTTGGAGTAATTCAGATAACTGTTTCTTGTACAAAAATAATTGATCACTAGAATTAGAAATGCTTGCAAAATTGTGAAGGGGAAAGAAGATATTTTGCAATGTGAAGGCATCCCAGTGTAACATGTTGGAAAGAATAAATTATATCTTGTTGTTATAGGCACCATTTCATCCCTTGTCAACATAGAACATTTGGTTTTGATTTTTGATTTTACTAACATTTATTAAAAACATAGCATGTGTCAGATATTTTTATATTGGCTTTAAAATTTTTAATGAGCACCATTTAAGTATATTTTATTATTTCACTTTATGAAAGAAATCTGTAGTCTTGGTGGAGTGAAAAAAGCAATAGAGGTACATTATTTAGAGTGAAGATGAAATAAGGGAGGTTAAGATCATTTATCACATGCACCCAGTGATACATTGCTGGAAAAATCCTGATTATTACCTTTGATGAGAAATGAACCGAAGTCTGTGAGAGCTGAAGGAACCTGGCATGCATGTGATTCAGCCTTCTCATTTTACAGATGAGTACCCTGGAGTTCATAAGGGGGAAGTGATTTGTCCAAGAGTGTTATGTGATGAATCAGTGTCAGCTTGTTCACCGCAGACCTGGCTCTCTGCGGCACAATTTTGGATTTCTTGTCTGGAACTACATCAGATAAGCTGAATTCACCTTCCACATGACAGCCCTTTAAATATTTGGTGACAGTGCTCCGTGCCCCAGAGTATCCTCCTCTTCAGGCTAAGTAAACTTCCATTGGTCAAGCATTCTAAGCACTGAAAAGGTTTCCAGGTTTTTTTTTTTGTGTGTGTGTTTTGTGTGTGTGTGTGTGTGTGTTTTCATTTGTTGACAGCTCCCATTTTCTCCCTTTTTGCCCCCTTCACCCAATACCCACTACATCCCTGGCCTTAACCATGCTATTGTCTGTGTCCATGGGTTATGCATATATGTATGTATATTCTTTGGTCAATCTTTTCCTTTTTGCCACCTCTCCTCTGAAATTTGTTATTCTGTTCCATGAATCCATACCTTGATTCTTCATCATGTTCCATCTTTTCCAAAAGTGTATGATGTTGTCAGTTTCCCTCTCAAACTTTGGTGCCCAGAAATGAATGCATCACCTTAGGTTATATCAGTAAAATATTTAATTAAGCAGAGTTGATATAAATTCTTGCAACTTGCATAATTAAGATTGTTGGTTTCAGGATTACAGAGTCATGAAAATATGGCAAATTGAGTTGAAATGGAATAACTGGTCTTCATAGTTCAAGGTTAAAATGTTGGATAAAATAATACAAAATAGTTTTTGTACACATAGCTGAAGAATAAACTAAGAACAGAAAATGTCCAGATGTGAAAACAAAGAAGCAGCTCAAAGTCAGAGTATTAAAGCTGAAAAAGCTTTTATGGTTACTGTAACATCATATAGAATTGAATTTCAGGTGATTGGGTACTATGATTCTCTTATATAGTCATCAGGAGCAAATTTCAAACTCATGGTATAGATGAACTACCTGTCTAAAGGCAAGAGCCATGAAAAACTGTCCACTTCTGGAATAAAGACCAGATAAACCTGGCTTGCCTCTTCTGGGAGGAGGAAATTTGTAATCCATCTGATGCTGTGTCTGATAAACAATTCAACAATGATAAATAATCCAAGATCTGCACTACATATGAGTGTGGGATATGACTCAAAGTAGTACTGATGTGGTATGGATACCAAACCAAAAAGATAACATAAAACTAGTTTAGTGATGACCACAGAGGCTAACACCGAGGCAGATGTAACACACCCTGTAGGGACACTTCTAAAGCACCAAGATTCACAAAGTGCTGGTGAAAATGAACACACAAGTAAATATTAAAAATTACACAATGGAATAAATTGCCCTGAAGAAAATTAGCACGTGAAACAAATATCAACAGTTGAACTAAATATCACTTCAAGAAATAGAAATAGTAGAACAACCTACACTAGGCAAACAAATTTAACCCTGGCCGTTGTTGGTAAGTGGTTAGAGCATGCCCCGCTACACTCTCTCCTCACCCCCACCCCCACCCCCACCCCCACCCCCACCACACACACACACTGAAGGGTTGTGCATTCAATTCCCAGTTTATTCCTGGGTTTGTTCCTGGGTTACAGATCAGATCCCTGGCCTGGATTAGGCACAATTGGGAGGCAAACAATTGATGTCTCTCTCACATCCTTGTTTCTCTTTGTCTCTCTCTCCACTCCCCTCCCTCCCTTCCACTCTATCTAAAAATCAATGGGAAAAATTTCCTTGGGTGAGGATTAACAAAAATAAATAAAATAAACAGATTTAAAGTGATCAAAGAGATAAAAAGAGGAGGAGAAACTAAGGTGCAACAAGATAATTTGAAAAATCAGAGGTAGATCTGAAACAATCAAAGTCTAATCCAAGTGAAAAAAGTATTAAGTAAAGCACTCAGTCGACACTTGAAGAGAGAAACAATGCTCTTTAAGATATATATGGGAAAATACAAAGATAGAAAATATAGTCAGACTGATACTCAAATAAGAATATGTATCCTTATTTCTCTCGTTGAAAATCAATAAGATGGAGACTAACCAGAGCAAAAAGATGGTGAGGTAAGATTATGGAGATTTTGAATGACAAATACACATCCATTAACGAATCTAAAATTCAAGTGAATTAATAATCTGATGAACAGGATAAACTGGTGAATGTAACAGAATCATGGACAAAGAGAGGGAATGGACTGACAATTCTTGGGGAGAAAAGAATTGGGGAAGTGCAAGAAGAGACTGAACAAAAATCATGCAACTATGGGAGAGGACAGTGGGGGGGGGGGTGAAGGCGGAGGGTGGGATGGATACCTTGTGGAGAGGAGGTATAGGAGGGAAAAAAAGGGAACAATGATATTAATAAAATGAACAATAAAGATTTAAAAAAAAGATTAGCAGAGGAGGCAAATAGGCTCACAAAAATTCAAAGCAGGAACAATAATTATACTACAAGATGGGGGTCAGGAGAAGCACCATAGATGAGTTGAAATTTGAACTGAATCTCAATATGAATGTGCATTTGCCTGACAATGAGAAGGGGAATTAAGAATGAAAAGACTTGTTATACAACTATAGCAGAATAAATAAAAGGACAGAAACAAGTTGAAAGCATAAGACCAATTGGTATGAATAGCACATGGAGCAGGAATAGAGGCAGAGAGAAGGGGGCCTGGGAAGGTAGGAAGGACCCAGATCATATAGTATCTTATAAAGTTTAAGAAAGCTATATGGGTCACTGATGGACTTTAATAAAGAAAATGACTTACTCAAACATCTTTTAGAAAAATCATCCGTCAGTGTGGATAATGAATGTAGTGAAGACTAGAGGAAGGAAGGAAGATCAATTGAGGAAAGACTAGAGGAAGGAAGACCAATTTAAGAAAGACTAGAGAAAGGAAGGAAGACTAGTTTAAGCAAGAGCGCATGAAGACTAACCTGAGTTGGCAGCAGCAAGGATACAGATGAGTAGGTAGGTTCAAAATGAGGATAACATTTCCAAAGGCATGGCTGTGGGCAGGCAGAGAATGAAGTTCTTGGTTACCTCTTTTCAAGGACAGTGGAACACAACGTTGAAAATCAATAAGATGGAGACTAACCAGAGCAAAAAGATGATGAGGTAAGATTATGGAGATTTTTTTCATTGAATTTATTGGGTACAAGTTTCAAGTGCTCTGTCCTATGCAGCCCTGGGGACTCTGTGCTGGTGGCAATGGCCGCCAGCACCTCTGAGAGAGAGCCGTTGCCAAGCTCCACCGGCTGCCGGAGAATTCAGACTCTCCCCAAATGAGTCTTCACACCCAATGTTTCACCCAGGGTCGCAAAACAATGCAGTCTGATGGTTTCCTGAATGAGAGAGCAAATCACGAGTGCTCTATGCGTGGTCATGCAGCTGCGCTGTTCCCAAGTTCAGGCGCACTCTGTACAAGCTCGCCTTTTCCACAAGCCGGCAGGTCCCTGCAGCACCCGAGCTTCAGCGTGCCCTCCCACTGCCCAGTTTATACCCCATATGATTGTGGGTTCCCTGGACTTCGCCCAGAGCTGGGGAATCAGTGCAGTGGGACGTCTTTGTCTCCCCCATTTGAGAAAACCAGCCAGGGTTTTCAGCCGCCCACCCTATCTGCTGGCGCGTGCTCCAAACCTCTCTCCACGCGAATCTTCAGCGCTGTCCTCAGCCACTCCTCTGAGTCACAGTGTCCTATCTTCTCTTTTATTTGTGGAATTTTCACTCAGCCAGCTTTCCGGTGATTCTGGATGGTGAAAGTTAAGTTGTAGTTTTGAAATTGCTGTGTGGGGCAGCAAGATAGGTGTTTACCTATGCCGCCATCTTGGTTCTCTCTCCTCTGCTAATCTTGAGGATAGCTGCCATTTCTTATTTTTCTCTATTCCTGCTCCAAAACTCTTGTACTCAGTAAATGCTTTTTGAAAGGGAAAATAGATATAGGAATGATGCTTGGTACAAAGAAGATGTCTCTTTTGAAACAGAATTGATGATCTGGCTTTGGTTAACCCTGAAAGCCAGATTTGTTACTTTTTGGCCATAGAGAGCTAATCTGAAAAGTGTGAATTCTTTTGTGACACAACTTTGGTTCCTAATTTTATAGTGGTCTTTATTCTGACTTTATAGGAAGTGTCCAGCTACTTAGAGACCTTGAAAAGTCCTCTTAAAGGTAAAGAATGACCACATTTGCTTTAACCACAGAAGCAATTAACTCTCCAGCAGTGTGGAAAACAGCTTTTGATCTGTATTTATCGATGCATACATTTCACAGAGCTGTGATATTTGAAGACAAATGGCTGTGTCCATAATTAAGACTGCCGGGGATTGGCAATTGTGATAAGATGATAGAAGACCCAGAGAAAGGGCGAGGGAGTACGAGTGATCAGTATGATCTGGTATTTGTGACCTTGGTGCCCTCTTCCTCTTCATTGATTTTCCAATTAAATATAACTTTTCTTTCAGTCAGTTCCCATATACTGCACGTTATTGATATCCTGCTATAGGAAGGAAAGATGACCTACATCCTCCTATAGTGGAGAATGATCTCACTTTAAAAAAATTCAATGTAACAAGGTGGTGAAGAGGCAGTTCTCTATTAGTAGTAATCTTTTCTATGAAGACTGTGTTATTACTGAATAAAACTCATAGAGCAGGCAGTGGTCACAATTGGCAAGGGTCTTGATTTGTACTAGGTTTGAGTTCTGACTCTATCACATTTAAATTTGTTATATCATTTTATTCTTGCAAAACCTTTGTGAGGTATTGTGACCTCCATTTTAGAGATGGAGAAAATATCTTAGAAAAGTTAATTGAGTTTTCTAAAGTCACACAATAAATAGTGTAGTAATTTGGAATCAAGTATACAATAAGAGAAATAAGGATACATATTATTATTAGAGTATCAGTCTGACTATATTAACAATTAACTAGGGATCATAAGGGTACCCCATCTCCCACCAGGTTAAGTCCAAGATTGCTGGCATGTTATGCAAGGTTCTCCATGTTCTGGCTTCCATTTCCTTCTCTGTTTTCATCGCCTTCCCTTCCTGGCTCATGTATTGTGTTTCAGGAACATGGAACTGCTCAAAATTCCTAGTGCACACAACTCTTTTCTTGCCTTTCCATTCACTCTCTGTCTAGAATGCCCGATTCCCACTTGTCCTCACTAACTCCTACTCACTCTTTAGTACTCAGTGTAATGTATTTTATTTACATTAAATAAAAGTGTTCTTGAACAACCTTATTTATGTAGACTTCCTTAAACTCTCCAAGTTGAGTTAGGGGCCTCTTTAATACACAGCTATAATATTCTGCATAATCTAATATCACATTCATCACAATGTATTATAATTATTTCTTTGCTCTTTGTGTTTTCAAGTAATCTGTAAACTCTGAAGGAAGAATCATGTCTTTGTAACTGGGAGTTTAGCAGAGTATCCACTACTTTGTAGGTAGGTATTAAGCATATTCTTACTGAATGAAAGTGTATTAGTCATGGTTTTCCAGAGAATAAATATGATATATACATATATGTGTATACACATACACACAACATATACACATATTATATATATGGAGATTTGTTATAGGAATTGGTTCACATACTATGGAGGCCCCAAAAGTCCCACAGTCTGCCATCTGCAAGCAAGAGAATCAGGAAATCCTGTGGTATAATTCAGTTAGAGTAAAAAGGCTTAAGGATCTGCAGATTTGAAGTTGAAGGGCAGGAAAAGATGGATGTCTCAGCTTAAGAAGAGAGAGAATTCACTCTCCTTCACCTTTTTGTTCCATTTGGACACATGATGGATTGGATGATACATTGGTCTGTTTACTCTGTCTACTGAATCAAATGCTATCCATGGAGACACACCCAGAAACAATGCTTTATCAACTATCTGGGCATCCCTTAGCCCACTCATATTGACAAACAGAATTAACCATCACACAAGACATTGAGGCATACATTTATGAATCTATGTTGAGAGGCTCAGTTGGTGGAATTAGTAGCTTTACTTGCCACAAGGGTAGGGGCTCAGAAGGCCAGGCTCCTTCTTGTTATGGCTCAGCTAGGATACAAGTATTGAAGATATTCAGTCTATAGGCTCAGCACTTCTTGGATGTGAGATGATGAGTGCCAAGTATAGTGCTGTGCTGAAACTTGCCTTACTAAACACAGGTGGAATTGGTTTTTGCTGTACTCATCCTATATAATAAAGAGCTAATATGCTAATTAGACTGGGAAGTGGAACAGAATGACCTCTGGAATGATGAGGGGTGGGGGGTGGGCTGCGAGGGCTGAGGCAGCTGGGGCTGTGAAGGCCTACCCTTACATGAATTTTGTGCATCAGGCCTCTAATCTTTTATGTTGTGCTTGGAATAGGACTTGGAAATGGCCATGGCCATTGTGCATTTGCCTCTTAATACCTACACTCAGATATTATGAACATACTATGAAACTTGATCCCTTTAGGGATAGTTATTTCCCTTGAAGCCACTTCAATCCTTAAGAAAATAGGTCTCTAGATATCTAACCCTGGACAACTCTTATGGCCTGCCTGGGCCTTGGATCCAAATTCCCCACCCACAAATCTGCTGCCATGCTACAACCAATAGAACCAGGTAAATACAAACAATGAATATAATGACCATAGACTCCAGCTGCTATATCCCATCTTATAAAAGTAGATCCTTCTCCTTCTGAGGCAAGCCTAGATCAGACCTGAGTTTCCCAACCCTTTTAAGCGGTAAGAATGGCTTATTCCATTCCTTTTTAAAAATCACATTAAGATCTAGCATGTTTTGTGACCAACTTTTGAGTTAAGGCAGAGGAATAGGAGAATGATGGGAGAGGCCTTCTATATATTTTAAGGGGTTGAACAGCTCCATCTGGATAAAACCAAAACAAAGAAAAATTCTGATTGTCAGTGTAATGCCTTCTGCACTTTAGGGAGATAGATATGTTGACATAACAGTGAAGAAGGAAAGGAACCATTTGGGAAATTGAGATACACTATATTTTTGAGTAAGTTGGCTGTTCACATTCTTCTTTTGGACAGCTACAGGGTCATGCCATTGAAGGAGAATTTTAAAATTCTGAGAACTTGCTCAATAGGCTGGCTTTAATCATACCACAGCCATTTCCTTTCCTCTTTTCTTGTCATTGATGGGGGTTTGGTCAGATGCCATTTCTCCAGGCATAAGTTGTAACACAGTTTTTATGCACAGTCTGAACATATAGGTGATGGATGGTCCCCAAGATGTTTGAGAATATTTCCTATGACTTTACCCCCAGCAAACTGACCTTTACAACCTGAAGGCAGCACCTTTACAAGGGCAGCTTGAGTGCTTCTTTGAAAGAGTAATTCTTATGTGTGTGAGTAACATGCTGTGTCATGGTTTATAACAATGGGAAGATCTGAAAGCTATAGAACCCAGGAGGGAAAAAGGGGCTGTCTATCTAAGGAATAACAAGAACTGATGTTATTTCCTGCTATGCAGTGATGAAAAGGCATCTTGTAAAAGCTTTTTGTTGGTTTTATTTTCTCCTAATCATGTCCAGAAATGTGTCTAATGCACTTTGTGCTTTTGAAAGGAAAAAGGAGAAGCATTTAAAGGACTGCCTTCATTTAAAAGGATTTTATTTCACTGGAGTTGGAGACATGAGTTTCTCAGGAAGTACACAAGTCAACACAGCACTGAAGAACATAGGGGATAATCTGGGAAAGCTTCATACAAGGGCCACTTTTCCCTTGAAGTATAGAAGTTTTCTCTGTGGAAAAGGAAAAAAGCCATCCAAACAAGGGGAAAGTCATGTGCAAAGGCATAAAGACATTCCCAAAACCTCTCAGTGACTTTTTGGTAAGCATTCAGACTGCTCTTTCTTTTGGGCTCAGTATAAGAAATGTTGCTTAGGTTTCCATAGTAGCCAAAAGTTTTATATTAGTAATAATGCATCTAAAATAATTAAAAGTACAATTTCAAGTGTAGTCTCACATTCAACAAATATTTCTTGAGCACCTATCACTATTCTAGCCTACAACAGACACAGCAATACACAAAACTGACAAAAAATCCCTTCTTTCATTGTGCTTAAGGGCTTCTGAATGCTATTTATAACATTTCTGAGAGTTTTAATTTGGGGATGCTATAAAAGCAGTTCCCATTTCAATTTCTTTCTCTCTGTATATGTGTGCATGTAGTATTTGTGTGTGTGTTTAATGGAAATATATGGATATTTCTATGCTGTTGTAACAGAAGTAACTGTTATGTCAGGGATGGAAAATATAGGTTCTTGTGCCCCTTTCTCAGACATAACTCATTAACTATGATTTTGTGTCTTATTGAATTTGGATCCAGCCCCAGAATCCTTCTCACTAAAGCATGGTGAGTAGCCGCTTCCAGCTAATCAGAACTGACTTGTAAGATGAAAGCTCTAGGTTCATTACTCCATGTAGTTTCAAATTTGGTGAAATAAAGAAGATAGTTCAGTGGGTTCTGCTATGGATATGGCAAGCAGTCCATACTGGATGATGGTGATGGTGATAAATAGTTAGCCTTCTACTTAGTTCAGTTCAGCGTAGAAATTTTTTGAGTTCCTATTATGATCTGGCATAAGTTACTGTTCTTTCTATTGAGGAGTTTAAAGTCCAGTGATAGGGGAAGTAGCTATGTCAGGCAGTCCTTGCAGTGTAGAGTTAATAAGCATAATAGAGATCAGGCTAAAACATGCAGGGAAACAGAGGAGGGAATGACCCACTCTAGTGGAAGGATGGGGGAAGGGAAAGACTCAGAGAGGTGATACTTCAATTAATTTAAAAGATAATTAGGAATCTATTAGGTGGGTGAATATTTGAAATAAGAGAATTCTAGACAGATAGAGGCAAACACACAGAAGTATAAAAGAATGTAGGGTATCATTACAGAAATTCCCTCCAATATAGAATACTAGGTTTCTGCTAAATAGCTCACCTTTAAGAGAAGAAACACATGTTAACTTTTTCACGACACTTAGCTCACTATAGATGTTCAATAAATATTTGTAGAAAGAATCAATGTTATCTAGTCTTTTCTTTGCCTTTCTACTAACATCACCTATTTTATTAATTCATGTGCTTACTGAAATTCTCTAAGTGTTTTAAGTTTAGCTGAATTAAGAAATCAATTTGATTCCATTCAACTAATGAGGATGGAACACACATTCCATGTGAGACCCCACCTTAGAGAAAGGTCCAGGAGGAGAAGGCTTTTGAAATGGGCCTCCTTGGACTACCTACAACTAAGATGGATCTACAACTTATCATCCAAACCTGATGTCAGCCAGGTTGTTCATAGGGTAAAATTATGTGCCTTCAATAATCACACTGTGGTAATAGGCATAAACTGGAATAGTCCCAGGAAACAGGGGTACATTGATCACTCTATAATTAGCTGGCTTTGGATCAGTTTTGGATTTAAATTCTGTTCTATTTTTGTTACGGCATGACTTTCAATAAATTACACTAGTCTCCCTTTATCCAGGTTTATACTTTCCACTGTTTCAGTTACCCATGGTCAACCAGTGCTTAATCACATTAAATGGAAAATTCTATAAATAAACAATTCATAAGTTTTAAATGGCATTCCATTATGAGTAGTGTGATGAAATCTTGTGCCTTCCTGCTCTGCCCCTCTGGGACATAAATCCTCTTTTTTTGCCCCTAGGGAATCCACTCTGTGTACACTCTCCACCAGTTAGTCGCTTAGCTATCTTGGTTATTAGGTGGACTGTTGTGGTATCACAGTGCTTGTGTTCAAGTAACCCTTATTTTAATTAGTAATACCACATTTATATAACTTTTATTACTGTATATTGTCATTATTCTATTATTAGTTATTGCTATTAATTTCTTGTTGTGCCACATTTATGTTCTATATATCTGTTCTTGTGCCAGTATTAGGCAGTTTTGAAAACAGAGGCTTTGTAATACAGCTTGCTATCTGGTATTGTGATCACTCCAACTTTGTTCCTCTTCCTCAGGATTGCTGCAGCTACTCTGGATCTTTTTTTATCCATATGAATTTTTGGAGAGTTTGTTATAGGTCTATGAAATATGCTATTGGTATTTTAATAGGGATTGCATTAAATCTATAGATGTTGATTCTACCAATCTATGAACATGGTATATTCTTCCATTTATTTATGTCTTCTTCTGTCTCTTTTTTCAGCATCCTGTAATTTTCTGAATACAGGTCCTTTACCTCCTTGGTTAATTTTATTCCTAAGTATCTTAATTTTTTGTGTGCAATAGTAAATGGGATTGTTTTTGTTGTTTCTACTTCTGTGAGTTCATCATTGGTGTATAAAAAGGCCATAGATTTCTGGGTATTAATTTTGTATCCTGCTAATTGCCAAATTTATTTATTAAATCTAATAGTTTTTCGATGGAGTCTTTAGGGTTTTCTATGTACAATATAATGTTACCTGTGAATAATGACAGTTTTACTTCTTTTTAAATTGGGATGACTTTATTTCTTTTTCTTGTTTGATCACCATGGCTAACATTCCTAGTATTATGTTGAACAGGAGTGGTGAGAGTGAGCATCCTGTCTTGTTCCTGTTCTTAGAGGAAATGGTGTTAGTTGTTGCTCATTGAGTATGATGTTGGTTGTAGATTTGTCATATAAGGCTTTTATTATGTTGAGGTATGGTCCCTGTATTCCCACTTTGCTGAGAGTTTTTATCAAGAAAGGGTGTTGGATTTTGTCAAATAATTTTTCTGCATCAATTGATATGATTATGTGATTTTTATCTCTCAATTTGTTTATGTGGTGTGTCACATTTATTGATTTATGGATATTGTACCATCCTTGCATCCCAGGAATAAATCCCACTTGATCATGGTGTATGTTCTTTCTAATGTAATGCTGGGTCTGATTTGCTATTATTTTGTTGAGAATTTTAGCAACTATGTTCATCAGAGATAATGGCCTGCAATTCTCTTTCTTTGTAGTGTCTCTGGTTTTGGTAATAGGGTACTTCTGGTTTCAGAGAAAGAGCTTGGAAGTATTCTTTCAGAATTTTTTGAATAGTCTGAGGAGGATAGGTTTTAGTTCTTCTTTGAACGTTTGGTAAATCTCCCCTGTGAAGCCTCTGGCCCAGGACTTTTGTTTTCTGGAAATTTTTTGATTACTGCTTCAATTTCCTCCATAGTTATTGGCCTATTCAGATTTTTTTTGATTCTTCCTGATTGAGTTTTGGAAGGTCATATTTTTCTAGGAATATACCCATTTCTTCTAGGTTGACCAGTGTGTTGAATAGAGGTGTTCATAGTATTTTTTATAAGCCTTTGTATTTCTGTGGCGTCTGTTGTTATTTCACCTCTTTCATTTCTGATTTTGTTTATTTGAGTCTTCTCTCTTTGGTGAGCCTGGCTAGAGGTTCATAAATCATGTTTGTCCTTTCAGAGAACCAGCTCTTGGTTTCATTGATCTTTTGTATTTTCTTTTTGTCTCTATGCCATTTATTTCTTCTCTGATCTTTATTGACGCCTTCCTTCTGCTAACTCTGGGCTTTTCTTGTAGCTCTCTTTCTAACTATTTATGTTGTAGAGTTAGATAATTTATTACTAATTTTTCTTCCTTTTTGAGGTAGGCCTGTAATGCTATGAACTTCTCTCTCAGGACTGCTTTCACTGTTTGCCACACATTTTGGATTGATGTGTTTTCATTGTCATTTGTTTCCAGGATATTTTAAAAAATTTCTTCTTTGAATCTTTTTGGTAATACAATCATCCTATCTAATAAAATAGTAATATGCAAATTGACCATCACTCCACTACAAAAAGGGTGGTGTCCATAGCCACAAGATGGTGGCACCCAGTTCTCTCAGCTCCGTCAGAGGCCCCCAGTCTCAGGGAGGGCTGTCGCTGACAGCCTGCAGAGTAAGTGGCCTGGCTGAATGCTGCCTGGAGGCCCTCCTGATCCTTTATAAAAAACAAAAACAAATTCACTCCCCACAACACGATCCCCTGCCAGCGCCGGCAGCCTGGGGTTTCAGCCAGGCAGATATAGAGGAATCTTAAATGTTTCTTCTCTTAAAAAATACATTTTATTGATTGTTCACAGAGAGGAAGGGAGAGGGATAGAGACCTAGAAACATCTATGCAAGATAAACATTGATCAGCTGCCTCCTCACGCTCCCCAATGGTTATGTGCCCTCAACCAAGGTATATGCCCTTGACTGGAAAGATCTGAGTCTGTAGATCATTGCTCCATCCACCTAGGCAAACCAGTTAAGGCTGTCCAATATTTTTAAGAAAAAATCCCATCTAATAAAGAGAGAATATGCAGGGGAGGGCATTTGGGGGTGACTGGTTGTCAGGGGAGGACAGTTGGAGACGATTGGGCTGGCAGGGGAGGGGTTAGGGGGTGATCAGTCTGGCAGGCAGAAGCAGTTAGGGGCCACCCGGCAGGCAGGCCTGGATTGTGAAAGGGATGTCTGACTGCCTGTTTAGGCCCAATCCCACAGGCCTACATGTACAAATTTCATGCACCGGGCCTCTAGTTGTTTAATAACATGCTTTTTAGACCCCCCAAGTGTTTGAATTGTTTTATTTGAAGTTTATTTCTAATATTCTGCCATTGTGTTCTGAGAAGAGTCTTGACATGATTTCAATCTTTTTGAATTTGAAGAGACTTTGCTTATGTCCCAATATATGGTCTGTCTTTGAAAATGTCCCATGTGCACTTGAGAAAAATGTATATCCTGTAGCTTTGGAGTGAAATGTTTTGAAGACGTCGATTAAGTCTATCTGATCTAGTAAGTCCTTTAGGATTGCTGTTTGTTTGTTTGTTTATTTATTTATTTGTTTGCTGAGTTTTTGTCTAGAGGATTTATCTAGTGGTATCAATGGGGTATTAAAGTCCCTTACCATAATTGTATTGCTACCCAGCTTTTATTTTTTTTCCATTTGCCTGAAAGATATTTTTTCATCATTAATTTTCAGTGTGTTAGAGTCCTTTGTTCTGAGGCGGGTCTCTTGTAGCAGCATATATATGAGTCATGTTTTCTTATCTATTCAGCCACGCTTTGTCTTTTGATTGGAATATTTAGTCCATTTTATGTTTGAGGTTATTATTGATTAGAGGCCCAGTGCACAAGATTTGTGAACTGGGCAGGGGGTTGGGGGTGGGGAGGCATAGTCCCTCAGCCCAGCCTGCACCCTCTTGCAGTTTGGGACCTCTTGGGGGATGTTCGCTTGCCTGCTTGCAGTCTGGGACTCTTGCAGTCTGGGACTCTTGCAGTCTGGGAACCCTGCACCTTACTCTCTGCCTGCAGCAGAGGTGGGAGAGGCTTCTGCCACTGCCACTGGGCTCACCAGCCATGAGCCCAGCTTTTGGCTGAGCAGTGCTCCCTACTGTGAGAGCACATTGACCACCGGGGGGTACCTCCTGGGTTGCGCATCTGTCCCTGGTGGTCAATGCGCATCATAGTGATGGGTCATTCAGGGGTTCAGTTGATATGGATATTAAGCTTTTCTTGTATAGGATAGGTATTTTTGTAGAATTTCTATTCTTTTTTTTTCACCTTTAGAAAATTTGAATATTTTTTATTTTTACTAATAAATCTTTATTTTTCAGATTATTACAGTTGTTCCTTTCTTTTACTCCCCATAGCTCCCCTCCACCCACTTCTACTCCACCCTCTGCCTTTACCCTCCACCCCACTGTCCTCATCCATAGGTGTACAATTTTTGTCCAGTCTTTTCCCACACCTCCCATACCCCTTCCCCTGTGAATTGTCAGTCTACTCCTGTTCTATGCCCCTGATTCTATTGTATTCACCAGTTTATTCTGTTCATCAGACTTTTTATTCACTTGATTTTTAGATTCACTTATTGATAGATATGTATTTGTTGTCACTTTCTTATTCATAATTTTTATCTACATTTTTCTTCTTCTTCCTCTTCTTTAAGATACCCTTCAGCATTTCATATAATGCTGGTTTGGGGGTGATGGATTCCTTTAGCTTTTTCTTATCCGTGAAGCTCTTTATCTGTCCTTCAATTCTAAATGATAGCTTTGCTGGGTAGAGTAATCTTGGTTGTAGGTTCTTGCTATTCAACACTTTGAATATTTCTTGCCACTCCCTTTTGGCCTACATAGTTTCTATTGAGAAATCAGCTGACAGTCATGTGGGCACTCCCTTATAGGTAACTAACTGTTTTTCTCTTGCTGCTTTTAAGATCCTCTCTTTGTTTTTTGCCTTTGGAATTTTAATTATGATGTGTCTTGGTGTGGTCCCCTTTGGATTCCTCTTGTTTGAGGTTCTCTGCACTTCCTGGACTTGTAAGATTATTTCTTTCACCAAGTAGGGGAAGTTTTCTGTCATTGTTTCTTCAAATAGGTTTTCATTGTCTTGCTCTCTCTCTTCTTCTGGCACTCCCATAATTCTGATGTTGGTACACTTGAAGTTGTCTCAGAGGCTTCTTACACTGTTTTCATATTTTTGGATTTTTTTTTTCTTTTTGCCTTTCTGGTTGGGTGTTTTTTGCTTCTTCATATTTCAAATCTTTGACTGATTCTTGTGATGCTCTAGTCTGCTTTGGATCTCTGTATATTATTCTTTATTTGGGTCAGTGTATGCTTACTTTTTAGTTGGTCCTTTTTCATATCCTCAAAAGTCTCACTAAATTTATTGGCAGTTTCTAGAAGATTCTTGAGTAACTTTATAACTGTCCTTTTGAACTCTATATCCAGTTGTTTGCTTTCCTCCATTTCTTTTATTTGTGACCTGTTTCTTTGTTTCTGCATTTTGGCTGCTTCCCTGGGTTTATAGAGTGACTTTGTGTGCTAGGTGTCCTATAGAGCCCAGTGGCTCAGCCTCTCTAATTACCTGAGGTGGACACTCTTGGTGCACCTCTTTGTGGACTATGTCGTAGTTAAGCCTTGATTGTTGTTGGTATGACTGGGAGGAATTGGCCTCCAGGCCAGTTGTCTCTGAGGATCAGTTGTGTCTATGGTGGGAGAACTGTGCTGGAAACACCCTTATGGGGCAAGACTTGCTTGCTTCAGGGGGGCTTTGGCACTCACTGAATCTGCCCTCTGAGTATGTCTCTTATGGATCTGAAGAGTTGTAGTCTGGATGGTCTCTCTCTGACCACTGGGTACATTGGCTCTTGGATCTCCAAGGAGAGAGACCACCCAGTAGGAGCTACAGAGAGATCTGCAGATTCCTTCTCTTTGTTTGGGGTTTGGAGGTGCCTAGATGAGGCCCAGCTCTGAAGCAATGCAAGCTGTTGTGGATCCTCGGGTCTTCTTTTGGAGGCTCTGGGGCTTTTTTACCCAGCTGCAGTATGTTAGATTTCAGATTACGAAGGACCAGGCCATTCACATGCAAAATCCTCTTAAATGCCCATAAATTGGGTGGATTGGGGTCTCAGGGAATCACCAGAGTGTAGCAAACAGCAATGGCTGACTTTCAGCCCTGCTGGAAGAGGTCCTGTGTCTCTGTGTCCCATGGCACTGTGCAGGAATAATGATCACTTCAAGTACCTCTGAGAGAAAGCTTCCCTTGAGTTCCATCCAATGCCATACAGTCCAGTTTCTCCCTATATGAGTCTGGGTCCACAGAGTCCCTCCTGCAACTGGAGTTCAGGGCAGTTGGGGAGCTTGTGTCTCCCTCCCAATTGAAAAAGACAACAGTGTACTCAATTGCCAGCCCTTTCCACGCTTGCACCTCTATACCTCTGCTCCTCCTCTGAAACTCAGTGTGCTTTTCTCTTTCCTTCTAGTTGTAGAATTTCCACTCAGCCAGCCTTCTCATCATTCTGGGTGATAGCCATTTTGTCTTTTAGTTGTAGTTTTGAAGTGGATGTGTGAAGCAGCAAGTTCAGGTGTTTTCCTATGCCGCCATCTTGATTTCTCCAGCATTTCTATTCTTAATGCCTGTCTTCCTTTTTTCCTTTCTATTTCTTCCTTTTTTTTTTAACAACAGTTCATTTAGCATTTCTTGTATTGCTGGATTGGTAATAATAAACTCCCTTAGCCTTTTTTCTTTTTCTTTTTTTTTTTGTCTGTGAAGCTCTTGATTTCTCCTTCAGTTTTGCATGATAGCCTTGCTGGATAGAGTCTTCTTGGATTCAGTCCCTTGCTTTGCATCACTTTGTCTACTTCATTCCATTCCCTTATGCCCTGATATGTTTCTGTTGAGAAATCATTTGATAATCTAATGGGAGATCCTTTGTAAGTAACTAACTATCTCTTGCAGCCTTTAAGATTCTCTCTTTGTCCACTGAAATTATTTTAAGTCGCTATGTGAAGAGTAATTTATCACACAACAGTAGATGACCGATATAGGGCCTGATGCATTCTTATTGCTAACTAATTTCTCTTTAAATGGAAATACCTCAATAATTGTCTATTAATGAGTACCTGTCATGTCATATTAAAAGGCTCTCTTCTGCTTCCCCCTGAGGCTGAGCTTCACTTGTTGCCTTTAATGAATAACAATAACAGTGTGTCCAGAGGCCTAATGTACTTGAAACCTTGCAATTGTACCCACTTGCTGGATGTTCACAATGTCCTTGGAGGCAGTTTTGCTAAGACAATGAAATCAAGATATCAAGAAAATACGTTCTACAGCCAATCCTCTTTGGGCTCTTATGTTTCTTTGAAACTTCTGTAAAAGCAGCTAATTCTTCAGCTTTCATCAAGCAACTACAGAGAAAAATCAGATTCACATATTTTTCTCAAAGACTTTCTAATTTAGAAGGGGAGCTACAACATGTGCACACTTATATGCAAGACAGGACAGAAAATAAAGACATCAACTTGAAATAATGGAAAGGAAAAAATGTTTGGGGGTCAAAGAATCTAGATTTAAATCCCAGGTTTATCATGTATTAGCGGGTGACTTTGGATATATCATCTGTTCATCTTTCTCTATAAATTACTTGAGTTATCTTCCTCCTCTAAAGTGAAGATAATTACACTGCTTTATAACATTGTTGCTGAGTGGGAGGAAAAATTGATGCTGGGTGTAAAATTCTTTTAAGTAATAAAGAATTTTATAGTTTTATTCATTATTGATTAAAAGAACCAAATCAACATGCTATAATTAATATTAATGATCACAAATTAAAGACTCTTAAGGTTTAGCAAGGAGGGAAGATGGTTCTGACTGGAAGATTCAGGTAACCTTCCTAGGAGAGGCAACATTTAAGCTGGATTTTGAAGAGTGATTTGGGGGTGGGCAGTACAGGCAAAGGAGGAGTGGAGTTCAGTTTTGGAGGTGGCAGAGCATAAGTGGTGCATCTGGGGAAAACAATGAGTTGTTTAGTGTTTCTGGGATTATGTAATGGGAAAGTGAGAAATTAAAGTTGGATCCAGACTACAAATCCTCAAGTTCCAGACTGAGGAGACTTCTCTGTAGTTCTGTCATCATGCACACAAAGTTTGGAAAGACTTATGCATAGTTCATTACCTTAAAGAACACAATCTCATTTGAAGTTCATCATATACCTACTCATTCCAGACCATAGTACCAAATATTACCATATTGTTCCTCTTTGGGTCACTTCAGACCGCCCTTATTTTCCTGGAATTTATCTTCCTATTGGTGATTTTTATAGATTTTTTGTCTTTGTTGAAACTGTTAAAACTAGTCACCCTTTTTTTTCAATGACAGAAAAACCAACTCATCTTTTTAAAAAAACTTTTAATTTTAATTTATTGGGGTGACATTGGTTAATAGATCATATAGGTTTTAAGTATTCATTTCTATGATACGTGATATATAAATTATATTGTGTGCTCACCTCCCAAAGTCAGATAATCTTTCACTATCTATTTGATCTCTTTACCCTTTACTATCCCCCACACCCTTCCCTCTGGTGACCACCATACTGTTGTCTGTGTCTATGATTTTTTGTTTTTCTTGTTTGTTAATTTGCTGCTTTCAGTTTTATATCCCACGTGAGTGAAATCACTTAACTTTCCCTTTAATTTCACTTAGCAAAATATTCTCAAGGTCAATCCATGTTGTTGCAAATATCACTATTTCATCTTTTCTTATGGATGAATACTATTCCATTGTGTAGATGTATAAAATCTTCTTTATCCACTCATTTATTGAAGATCACTTCAGTTGTTTCTATGTCTTGGCCCCCATGAACAATGACTTTGGACTCAGACTAAATTATACTTCCAGCATCCCTGGATCTCCAGCTTACAGATGTCCCAAGATCATGGGACTTCTTGGTCTCCATAGTAATGTAAACAAATCTCTCTCTCTCTCTCTCTCTCTCTCTCTCTCTCTCTCTCTCTCTCTCTCTCTCTCTCCCCCTAAAGGGAGATCTGAGTGATACACCATAACACTATATTGTCCAATATTATGGTGTAATCCTGGCTTTTAGAGTTCCAGTGGGTGAAATAGGCCAGACAGTCTCAAAATTTAGTATGTGTATGGAGTTCACAGATGAAAAATAAAAAATTATTGAGTGGAAATGTTTTATTCTTCTAATATATGTGCAGTGAATAACAATAGAGTTCTACTTGGCAAATTGAAACCCTCTACTCCTTATTTTCTCTTTTCCATCTGCTAATTTTTATTTATTATTTTATATTATCATAGCTTATTGTCTATAAATTTATGTATTTTTGCATTCTGTACACCTAGCAGGATACTCAGTACATAGCAGTTACCCAATGAATGTTTATTTTGTTAAATAGGAACTGTCTACTATAGTAATACATGTATTATATAATTCATGTATTCTTTTGAAACCGATGCTGTTTGTTCATCCTGCAGCCAAACAACTTGGTGAATGTAATTTGTGGGAAAGAGTGGGGTGTGGTGAGGTCTCTGTCAGCAATCTCCAAGTAGTGTTTTGGAGCAGCTTGTGTCCTCACTTTGGTGGCCTTACTTCCTGATAAGATCACCTCCTGATCTTGGCTGGAGTTCCCATTGTGGCTTCGTGGTTCGACAAATGGTGGTCAAGATGACGTTGATTCTGCAGTCCTTGTGAGGCCTGGGCTATTCCTCCACTCCGACAGTTGCCACTTTTCTTAATCTAATAATTGCTCTTACTGAGACAAGAAGTGGTCCTCTCTGTGTTGGCCTTTTCTTTGGCTTCTAAACAGAGAAGCTCTGCTCCCTGTTTTCTGCAATATCTCTGCTGTTTCAACTTTTATTTGACTAAATTTGCATTGCTTTTGTATTTTTAAGAGTTCCATATGTCCATCGTCTGAATGTTTATGTCCCACAGCATATATATGTTAAGTCCTACTCCCCAATAAGATGGTAGTAGGAGTTGTGGCCTTTGGGAGGTAATTAGGTGATGAGGGTGGAGCCCTCATGAGTGAGATTGACTCCCTTATAACAGTTGCCAGAGAGTTCCCATGTGAGGTTACAGTGAGAAGACAGCTGTCATGACCCAGGAAATGAGCCATCATCAGATACTGAATTTACCTGCAACTTGTTTTTAGACTTCTCAATCTTCAGAACTGCGAGAAATGCATTTCTGTCATTTATAAGCTACCTCGTCTATAGTAGTTTTTTTTTTAATAACAGTCCAAATGGATTAAGAAAAACAGGGCTAAAACAAGTTCTTCCTGAGACCAGTGGTAAGATGATGTTAGTGACACAAATGGCTTCTTACTCTAAATTGTCCCCTTTCACTTATAATTAGTTAATATCCCTGTGTTGTCTCTAACCACTTTAGCTATTTCCTATTGCAGGACAAATCAGTTTTCTATTTGAGATTCTCTCTGAGAGGTTGAGGAAGGCTTTCTTCCTTATATTAGACTAGAGGCCTTGTGCACGAAATTCATGCACTCAGGAAGGAGGGTTTCCTCAGCCCAACCTGTGCCCTCTTGTCAGTCGGGCATCCTTAGCACTGTCACAGAGGTGGGAGAGGCTCCCGCCACAACCCTGTACTTGCCAGCCATGAGCCCAGCTTTTGGCTGAGCAGTGCCACCCCTCCATGGGAGCACACTGACCACTAGGGGGCAGTTCCTGCATTGAGCAGGATCAGGCCAAAACCAGCTCTCAACATCCAGGCCAGGCTGAGGGACCCCACTGGTGCACGATCAGGGCCAGGAGGGACTGATGGAGGGCTTCAGGGAGTGTCCAGCCCTTCTCGCTCAGTCCCGATAAGCTGGACCCCAGCAGCAAGCTAACCTACTGGTTGTAGCATCTGCCCTCTGGTGAACATCATAGCAAGCAGTTGAGTAGCCTAAGCATATTATTAGCATATTATGCTTTGATTGCTTGAATGGATGACTGGACACTTAGCATATTAGGCTTTTATTATATAGGATTATGAATTTCAGCCCCAAG
The DNA here is from genome assembly GCA_027563665.1 of Antrozous pallidus. Lineage (NCBI taxonomy): Eukaryota > Metazoa > Chordata > Mammalia > Chiroptera > Vespertilionidae > Antrozous > Antrozous pallidus. Next base: position 52,902,204 of record CM050520.1, on the reverse strand, counting down.
GATGTATTTAAATATATACTAATATGCAGCAAGCAGAACCCCTATCTGACCCCCACCCTCCCCACAAATTTCCACTAAATAATGAATACCTACAGCGGATACTTTCTGGATCCCTCTGCACACAGGATGTATGAAACAGGCATGCGGTGAAATACACAAATCAAAGTGTATAGAAGAGTGCTCTATATGTGATAGCAGTTTAATAACTATTAGGGAGAGGAACCTATGTTTTTAAAGTATCTACCATCAATAAGTCATTGTGCTATGTCATTTATATCCTTTGTCTTTTTAAAATCCTTAAATTAGCTTAAAATACATGTGTTAATTATCCACATCTTACTAATAAAGTCTTAGGTTTCAGAAAATTTAATTAAACTCTTCAATGATACAGAACTACCAAATATAAGAATTGGTTCAATCCCAAGGCTGTCTGTTTCTAAAGTTCATGCTCTCTCCACAGTGTGATACTTCCTATTATTTAAACTTGAGTGTGAGTTTGAAAATCTATATCAATAGAATATTACTATTTCTTATATGTGTGTACATGTCATATAGAAAGACTACACTGTAATTATTCACACCTCACTCCTCTGTGACAAGCCTAAGGAATTTTGAATTAAAAACTTCATCTAAAACATTCAAATAGAAGAAGGAAAAGAAGAAGATGAAGAATGAGGAGAACAGTATGATGAACAGAAAAAGTAACTTAAAGAGTATGTCTTTAGGGGTATGTGTATAATTTTTGGGAATAAAAATAGAGCTTAGATCATTTAAATCCAAATTTGTTTTATTGAGAAAGTATTGAAGGGAAAAAAGCACTGAATGCATGTTAACTGCTTAATATTTGCATGCTGAATGCAAATTAATTGCTCAAACCATCTGGTAATCATTTGACTCTAGCAATAAAAGTGATGTGTGAATCATTTATCATAAATCTGAAGGCACATTTTTCTAATGGATCTTTTATTCAAGTTTTATATTTTTGTTGGGAACTTACGATATTTTTAGCCATGTAGTGCTTTCAACTTCTGTTAATAATTAGGATGATTCTAATGACATAGTGGTGGCATTAGAAGTAATCTTTCAATTGAGCATCCAGCTTTCAACCTCATAAAATAATGCAAACTTTGACTAAACTAGGAGAGAATCAATGAACACATTTCACTTTTAAGAAAGTGCCTTTTACAGGTTTCAGAATATGTATAAGAATGTCATGCATGTGCGTGCATGTAAGTGTAAGTGTGCATGTGTGCCTTAAGGAGCATACATCTAAATTCCTATGTGTATTATTGCACAGCTGCTTATTTAACCTTGGGATAATGGCATTCTCTTCAGGAATATAGTCAATACTTCATACATCTTTATGAAGGATATCACCCTTATCTTGGCACAAGGGATCTGTATACATAGTCCAGTGCTTTACTGAGCCTCACAGAAAACAAACACACCAAAATAAAAAAGAACACATGGAGTAATGTCAGCAACGTGACATCATGAGAGGACCTCCAGGTCTCTCCCGTTGAAGTTACAACAAGTTGCAAAGCTAAAATTCAGCGAAAATTCCCTGCTCAATATACAAACACTCTGAGAGAGATCTGCACAGAGACATCTGAAAGTTAGCATATCCCAGTGAATAGGGGAGACAGGACTGGGGGAACAGAGCTGGGAGTTGGAATGCAATCCAGCACTCACCATGGCCCCAACAGAAGTGATAGCAGTGAAGGGTCAAAGTGTAAATGGAAGGGCACAGACAGCCTGCTTGGCTGGCACACAGTGAGGCTGAGACCAGGGTAAGGAGCAGAGAAGCAGTACAATGGGTGGCAGCGTTTCACAACCTGCCCATCTCCAGTGGCAGTAAAATCCTCACTCAGCAGATAGTGAAAAAGGCCAAAAAAAACCTTTTTTAGTCCAAGAGGTCTGTATTCACTGTAGCTAAACACACTAGAGAGAACAGAGCTGCAGACACGGGAACCCGCTCACTCATCCCCAAACCTTCCCCACTCATCACAGTGGAGCTGGTAGAAGCAGCTGGGTCCACTCAGACAGGGTGGCTCTGTTGGCAGCTTCTGGCTACAGAACGGCAGCGTTGGGAACACACAGGCCAGGAGACCCATAGGCCACCGCTTCCCTCCATGAAGGTGATGCCCTAAGACTGAGATGATTGAGTAGTAAGGGGCACGCCCACCCCTCAGGGAGTATGGGGCATTTTCCACAGTCAGGCAACATTGCCCCACAGAAATCCCAGCAGTCCCAATAGTGCAGGTAAGAATAAATAAAAATTTGTGCTCCGGCACCACCTACTGGAAATCAAAAGAAATATTTATCAACCTGGTAAATCCCTGGAGTCAAATACTTAAGAATTTTTTTCCCCCATAGATGCTTAGGTAGAGAAATAATCCATCAAGCATAATGAATAACCAAGGTAATAGGGAGTTCAGAAAAAAAAAATCCAGAGAACAAATTCAAAGACATGTAAGACTATGATTTGTTAGAAATGTCAAGATTTCAGTTATGCAAATACTCAACAAGCTACAAAAAGTTCCAGAAAAGCAATTCAGTGAGCTCAGCAATAAAATCAATGAACAAAGCAGTACTTCACCAAGAGATTAAAACTACAAAAAAGAACAGAACAGAAATTCTGGAGCTGAAGACTTCAGTAAGATGAAGAATGGACCAATGAGCTTAGGAAATCGAACAGACAGATAGAGGAAAAACATTAGTGATATTAAAGATAGAAATCTAGAAATGAATCAGATAGAAAAAGAGAGAGAATCAAGAGATAGAAAATGTGAAAGCACAGAGATCTTAGATTATTTAACAACTTGGTGACAAATGTTTAGTATCATTAGTATGAGACTTGAAAGTTAAATAATATTTTTCACTTTACACCAGAAAAGATGTTTAAACTAAGAATATATTTTGATCTTCCATATCTTTCTTCACTATTGTTTAAGGTCTTCAATAGGGATATTCATGTATTGCTCATAGAAAAGTAAAATAAAATTGAAGATGCATATAAAAAATAAAATAAATCTAAATGTACTGAACTAATCAATTAAAAGTCACAGAGTAGCAAAAAGCCCTTCTAGATGCTATCTTTAGGAGACATATCTCAGCTTCAAAGACAAACATAAACTCAAATTGAAGGGGTAGAAAATCATACTCCAATAAAATGTGATCCAGAGAAAAAGTAAGTGCAGCCAAACATATCAGATAAAACAGATGCAAAATAAAAAATAAAGGTAAAGAAAAAAAGATGGACATTTTATAATGATAAATGAGATAGTACATTAAGAAGACATAGCACATTCATATATGTATACCTAACCTAAAAGCATCAAAATATATCAAGCGACAGCTAACAGAACTATAGGGAAAAAACTGACAAAAATACAATTATAGTAGGGGACCTAAATACTCTATTGATAGCAATGCATAGATCATTCAAACATTAAATCAATAAGGAAATATTTGTCTTTAATGATATATTAGGCCAAATGGACATAAACGATATTTACAGAATTTTTCATCCCAGAACATGAGCATATACATTCATTTCTAATGCTAATGTCTATTCTCAAGGATAGACAATATGTTGGGGGCATAAAACTAGCTTCAACAAATTTAGAAAATCTGAATAGACTGATCAATAGTAAGAAAATTGAAAAGTCATAAAAAATCTCCCCAAAATTAAAAGTTCAGGATCAGATGGCTTTACTCGTGAATTCTACCAAACATTCAAAGATAAATGATTAATATCCAAAACATATAAAGAATGCATACAACTCGACAACAATCCTATTAAAAAATAGGCAGAGGACCTTAATAGATACTTTTCCCAAGAAGACATACAAATGGTCAAGTGATATTTTAAGGAAAATGCAAATCAAGCCACAATGAGATACCAACTCACACCTGTTGACTATTATCAATAAGACAAGAAATAACAAATGTTGAAGAGGATGTGGAGGAAAAGAAACCCTCCTACACTGTTGTTGGGAATGTGAATTGGTTCAGTCACTCTGGAAAATAGTATGGGGATTCCTCAAAAAATTAAGAACACAGCTACCATATGATGTAGCAATCCTTCTTCTTGGTATCCACATGAAAAACTTGAAAACATTTATTCATAAAGATATATAAACACCACTATATTAATTATAGCTTTTTACATAGCAGCCAAGATATGGAAACAACCTACGTGCCTTTTGATGGATAATTGGATGAGGAAGATGTGCAGTGGAATACTGCTCAGCCTTAGGAGGTTGGGTCTCGCTTTTAGTCATTGAGACCTGACTAATTCTCTGGATGACATCACATGTGATGTAAGCAGGTCTTATAAATACAAATTTCATTCTTTCCTAGAGATTATACAATACAATTCCACATAAAATAAAACCCTGTCATCAGGATTTTGCTCTTGATTTTATGAAATAAACACTCTAGTTACTGGGCTGACAATCTCTTGGATTTTCCTGCCCCTCCTTACTTCTAATGGACATTCTGTTTCCTACCTTAAGGAAGAGGGCAAGTGGTGCCAGCTTGGGTTTTGTGGATCTAATTAAATTTTTTATTTTAAATCTCTTTCTGATAAAAGCTGATGGATGGGAGGTATAGAGGAAGGCTGTTTATCCTGCCACACAAACACAATATTGAAGCCAACCCTGGATTAGTTTCTATTCACATGACAAGAACAAGAACCCCGACTAAGTTAGATGACTTTAACTTGGGGCATCACCAATGGGTTTGTTTGTTTCATGTTCTATTAGATTATGGATTCCTTGCTGGCAGAAGTTCGTGTTACTCATGTTTGAAACACAAATTCCAGAACCTTAACTTGCCACTTGGTTGGTATTCAAAAGGTGTTTGCTGAATTGAACAAAACTAAAGCAAAAGATATTAAATAATTCAAAATAATCTTTTAAAAACCCTCTAACAGGGCTATCAAATGCATCTCAACAGTGTGAAAATATTTTGAAAAAATTTTCTCGAATTTTCATTCCCTTGTAAAAAGTCCTTTATCTCTTGGACCAAGAAGTAAGTTGTTTTCATCTCTGTCTGGCATCTTCTGGATGTCAGTTTTCTGTGTCATCCTCATATGTGGTTCCACTCTGACTCCCTTTCTGAACCCGTTGAGACAGCCACAGCTGGAAGTGTTGCTAACCTTCTGCCAACAGGATCCTTGTGCAGAGGCTAACTTCTTAAGGGCTAATTTTCTTCACTTAAGCTTTCTGAATCTTGCTGCATTGATCAATGAATGGATAACTAAGGGCATATCTGAATGTACAAAGCAGTTTTTTAAAAAATTTTAAACATATTGATTTTTGTTCTTTTTTCCCCATTGCCCACTTCAATGTATTTTATGCTTGTATTTGAGTATCTTTTAGTACAAAAACAAAAACAAAAACAAAAAACCTCACTTCTGAATTTAGGAAGAAAGTGACACATTTTTTACCATAGAAATTCAGCTGTTCATATTTTTTTCAGTGTATGTGTGTGGTCTAATTGTATCAAATCAGATTCCAATTAATAATTCCTCTTATAGGTTTACTGAAAGCAAAGTTAGTAACCCTGTTCTGTCATTTAACTTAGAGGGTATAGATTGCTGCTAAATCATAGGATGCTTGTTACAAAGGTGTATGTGCCAACACAGATGGCTTATGTTGCCCTGGGAAAACCATCATCTCATTCACTGCGTTCTCCTTGTTCCAGACATGTAGTCACTGGCGGTCCAGACCCATCTGCAAGGGAACTCAGAGGTGGGTTCTCTGACTGGCAGGTGACATGCAGACTGACTCTTCCTTAACATATGCAAGGGCCAAGACAAGGATAATAAGTGGAGGCCCACATATCATATGTCTAAATATTTAAAAGTTACCATGCAACACATCACTTTTCCAACTAAGGAATAATAGACTATTCTAAGCACTTCCTCAAACTATACCATCTGAGCAGAATGGCTAGAGAGTAGTTACCAGGTGTCTGGCCTGCCTGCATGCCTACTTTGGGTGAATTAAGAGTGGTTAAATTTAAACAAAATCAGATCTTCTTTATTTGGTTTCCCAGGAAAAAGTTGGTGATTCCACCAGTCCCCCCTCTCCCCTCCCAGCATATTTTCTCAACCTCACATCTGGTTTTGGTGGGCAGTGGGAAAGGGATTTGATTGATATAATCCTCTTCTAAAATTCCTGTTAGCTCAATGAATTTCTAAAATTTAAGAAAAATATTTCCTATGGGATTAAAAGGAAAAAAATTGTGATTATGTACTTGTGATGCATGGGATCCTTCAACCTCTATGGCCTAGATCAGTAGTCGGCAAACTCATTAGTCAACAGAGCCAAATATCAACAGTACAATGATTAAAATTTCTTTTGAGAACCAAATTTTTTAAACTTAAACTTCTTCTAACGCCACTTCTTCAAAATAGGCTCGCCCAGGCTGTGGAATTTTGTGAAAGAGCCACACTCAAGGGGCCCAAGAGCCTCATGTGGCTCACGAGCCACAGTTCCCTGAGCGCTGGCCTAGAGCAAGAGCTCCTCTTGCTTGTATCTAAAGGAAGTTCTCTAGGTCCTGTCATGGCTCCTTCAGTGGATTCAGTTCAGAATGTCTGAATCACTATAAGGCCACTTTACCCAAAGCATTGCTCTCTCACTCACTGGTCAGCCCAAGGCAGTAATACAAATGGCCCTTTGACTTGAGCGCCATGGAAGGGATCATAAAGTCAGCTACTGGCTGGACTTAAGGCATCACAGAGAAGGAAAAATTGAAGTTGCCATTAGCAATATTGGTTGGGCATCTCCAGTAGATTGTTAAGAATACTAGGTCTAAGAAAATAATTTAACCATACTAGTATTCTTTGACCTGGCTGAGGCTTCTCTTCATATACCTCAACTTGAGGAAGAGAGCAATTTTCTTTTTCTTTTAAAAAATATATTTTTATTGACTTCAGAGAGGGAGAGGGAGAGAAAGATAGAAACATCAATGATGAGAGAGAATCACTGATGGTTGCCTCTTGCAGGCCCCCTACGAGGGTTTGAGGCCACAACCCAGGCATGTGCCCTTGACTGGAATCGAACCTCGGACCTTTAAGTCCCCAGGCTGATGCTCTATCCACTGAACCAAACCAGCTAGGGCTCTTTAAAAAAAAGTGTATATATATATATATATATATATATATATATATATATATATATATATTTTTTTTTTTTTTTTTGATTTTTCACAGAGAGGAAGGGAGAGGGATAGAAAGTCAGAAACATTGATGAGAGAGAAACATTGATTAGCTGCCTCTTGCACACCCCCTACTGGGGATGTGCCTGCAGCCAAGGTACATGCCCCTGACCAGAATTGAACCTGGGACCTTTCAGTCCGCAGGCTGACTCTTTATCCACTGAGCCAAACCAGTTTCAGCTAACAGCAATTTTCCCAACTCCAACTGGAACTTCTATTTTATCACATTTACAACTACAATTTATTGAGCACTTACTATGTGCCAGAGACTATACTTGGCACATTATATGCATTTAGTCTCACAGCAACCATTGAAATAGGTACTGTTTAAACAGATAAAGATACTCTGGTACAGAGATGTTCATTTATAAATATCACCCAGATAGTAAGTAAATAAACTGTGATTCAAATACAGGTTTGTTTCTTTCCCAATCCTTTACCCTTAACCTTATACTACACCTTCCATGGGTGGTTCCTGTGTATTGACCTTCCAGTGGGGTCAGGAACATTATATTGCTCATTTTTGGGGAGTTTATTTGAGGTACCTACTTAGTACATGTTTATGAAAAATATTCTAACTTGTGATATAATAGGTTATGCTATATTAAGTAAACTAGAGGCCCAGTGCATTAAATTTGTGCACTGGAGGTGAGGGGCGGCAGTCTCTAAGCCCAGCTCGCACTCTCTCCAATCTGGGACCCCTCGGGAGATGTTGGACTACTGGTAGTCGGACATCCGTCTCATGATCCGGCATTGCTAGCTCCCAACCACTTCCCTGCCTGACTGCCTGATTGCGCCTAACTGCTTCTGCCTGCCAGCCTGATCACCCCCTAATCACTCCCCTGCCAGATTGATCGATGCCAAACTGCTCCCCTGCTGGCCTAATTGCACCCAACTTCCCTCCCCTGCAGGCCCAGTCAGCCCCAACTGCTCCCCCCTGCAGACCTACTCTACCCCAACTGTTTTCCCTCCCCTGCA